>CM048745.1:55077112-56529612 GCA_026315105.1 Locusta migratoria | reverse complement strand
TTTCTGAAGAGCTGCAGTTGTCAGCCATCACTTTCACACAGCCTGACTTTCCAAAACACTTGTCAAATCTGTGGAACTTCTGCCAGTGGGGATATTTGAAAGATGCTGTGTTCAGTGGCCTGATTACAAACTCAATTGAAGTAAAGAATTGTGTAATGTATTCTAAATGTAACTTCTAAAACACTACAAAGTGTATTATAGAGGAAAAAATTACTAACAGGAAAAAAAACCCATAATGTGCAGTCTCCCATCCTTCATAAAAGACACCAACCACTTCCTGGATCGCCTGAAATCCTTACCCAGCCTGTTACCTCCTGAACCCATCCGTGTAACCATTGATGCCACCTCCTTATACACAAATATCCCACATGCCCAGGGCCTCGCTGCGATGGAGTATTTCCTTTCACACCGACCACCCACTTCCCTACCTAAAACCTCTTACCTTAATACCATAGGCAGCTTCATCCTAACCCACAACTTCTTCACCTTTGAGGGCCAGACATACCAACAACTAAAGGGAACAGCCATGGGAACCAGGATGGCCCCCTCATATGCAAACTTATTTATGGGACGCTTGGAGGAAGCCTTCCTGGAAACCCAAGCCTGTCAACCCAAAGTTTGGTACAGATTCACTGACGACATCTTCATGATCTGGACCAACAGTGAAGAAGAACTCCAGAATTTCCTCTCCAACCTCAACTCCTTTGGTCCCATCAAATTCACCTGGTCCTATTCCAAATCCCATGCCACTTTCCTTGATGTCGACCTCCATCTGTCCAACTTCACACATCCGTCCACATCAAACCAACCAACAAACAACAATACCTCCATTATGACAGCTGCCATCCATTCCACATCAAACGTTCCCTTCCCTACAGCTTAGGTCTTCATGGCAGAAGAGTCTGCTCCAGTCCCGAATCACTGAACCAGTACACCAATAACCTAATAACAGCTTTTACATCCCACAGCTATCCTCCTGACCTTTTTTTTTTTTTTTTTTTTTTTTTTTTGTGGTTTTAGGGCGCACAACTTCTATGGTCATTAGCGCCCAGCCAAGAACATAGATTCGCTATGATCTAAAAAAATGTCAGAACATCAACAATAGGCTAAAAACGAAAGATAAAAGACAATTAAAAGAGTTAAATATCCTTGGATAAGTTGGCCAAATTGATAAAACGCAAAACTCGAGCAGCTGCTCGTGTGTCATCAGCTAAGATTTCCTCCAGAGTAGACGGAAAGTGAAGGGCTACACGGAGATGATTAAAATTAACACAAGTCAGTAAAACATGTCGCACTGTCAGCAGTTCACCGCAGGAGCATAGCGGTGCAGGTTCGGCGGATAGCAAGTGACGGTGGCTGAAACGGCAATGACCGATCCGCAACCGAGCCAGGATGACCTCCTCCCGCCGAGAGGGGCGTGAGGATGTCCTCCAAGCGGTCGGGATCGGTTTGACAGTTCGCAATTTATTGTTGTGCAGTGAAAGCCACACACTGTGCCATTGCGACACGATACTCCGGCGAAGAGCCCGTTGAACATCGTCTGATGGGACGCAAAAGGTAGCCACGCGAGGTAAAAGAGCTGCTGCCTTGGCTGCTGTGTCGGCGGCCTCATTCCCGGGCACACCCACATGGCCAGGGACCCACAGGAAAGAAACGTGACAGCTGTCATCCGCCAGCAACTGGAGGGAGCGTTGGATCCGATACACGAGAGGATGGTTCGAGAAAGGGTCCTTAAGACTCTGCAGGGCACTAAGGGAGTCAGAACATATGGCATAGAAAGGGTGGCGGTGGCGGCAGGTATACAAAACGGCCCGGTGGAGGGCGAAAAGCTCAGCCGTGAAGTTTGAGCACCGGTCAGGGAGCTTGTATTGGAAACGGTTGTCCCCGACGACGAAGGCAGATCCGACACCGGCAGTGCTCTTGGAACCATCAATGTAAATAAATACGGCATTATCGAACCGCGAACTGAGTTCGACAAGCCTCGAGCGGAATACCAAATCCGGAGTGCTCTCCTTGGGGAGCGAACTAAGTTCGAGGTGTGTGTGAACCTGGGCCTGATGCCACAGTGGCAATGGGCTTTCGCTCAACCGAAGGGTGG
Source organism: Locusta migratoria (assembly GCA_026315105.1). Classification (NCBI taxonomy): domain Eukaryota; kingdom Metazoa; phylum Arthropoda; class Insecta; order Orthoptera; family Acrididae; genus Locusta; species Locusta migratoria. The sequence continues at coordinate 56,527,514 of CM048745.1, read as the reverse complement.
AAGGAAGGGTAAAATCGAGCCGTTGTAGCAGACGGCGAAACCAAACTCCCGATGGAAGCAAGGCAATCGCAGACAACTGATATTGGCGATCGAGTGAGTCGTCAAAAAATAATAGGTAAGATGGATGGTTGGGCATCGACCGTAGGCGGCATGCGTACCGACACAAGAGTATGTCACGTCGATTGGTCAAGGGTAATACAGCAGCCTCGGCATACAGACTTTCAACAGGGCTGGTATAAAATGCACCGGTCGCCAGACGTAATCCACGATGGTGGATAGAGTTGAGACGGCGGAGAATCGACGGCCGTGCTGAAGAGTATACAAGGCTTCCATAGTCGAGCTTCGACTGAACAATGGCCTGGTAAAGGTGAAGCAGGACGGTACGATCCGCTCCCCATGACGTGCCACTGAGGACACGAAGAACGTTAAGGGATCGGGCACAACGGGCAGCCAGGTAGGACACGTGCGTGGACCAGCAAAGTTTCCGATCCAACATGAGTCCCAAGAATTTTGTAGTCTCCACGAAAGGGAGAGCAACCGGGCCGAGACATAGAGAAGGTGGAAGAAATTCCTTGTATCTCCAGAAATTGATACACACAGTTTTCTCAGTGGAGAATCGGAAGCCGTTTGCGATGCTCCAGGAATACAGACGGTCAAGACAGCGTTGGAGAGAACGCTCCAAGAGACACGTCCGCTGGGCGCTACAATAAATTGCGAAATCGTCAACAAAAAGAGATCCGGAGACGTCGGCTGAAAGGCAATCTACGATCGGATTGATTGCAATGGCAAAGAGCGCCACACTCAAGACGGAGCCCTGTGGTACCCCATTCTCCTGGCAAAAGGTATCTGACAAAACAGAGCCCACCCGCACCCAGAACTTGCGATCCGCCAAAAACGCTTGAATGAAAAGAGGAAGGCGGCCCCGAAGGCCCATGTGTGCAATGTGCGGAGAATGCCCGCTCTCCAACAGGTATTGTATGCCTTCTCCAAGTCGAAGAACACGGCTACTGTTTGACGCTTCTTCAGAAAGTTGTTCATAATGAAGGTCGACAACGTAACGAGGTGGTCAGCAGCAGAGCGGTGTCGACGAAAACCGCATTGGATATTAGTCAGGAGGTGGCGAGATTCGAGGAGCCAGACCAACCGAGCGTTAACCATGCGTTCCATCACCTTACAGACGCAGCTCGTCAGAGAAATAGGACGATAACTGGAAGGAAGGTGTTTGTCCTTCCCTGGTTTGGGGATGGGGACAACAATGGCTTCACGCCAACTTGTGGGAACATGACCTTCAGTCCATATGCGATTGTAGGTACTAAGAAGAAAGCACTTGCCCGCTGGAGAGAGGTTCTTCAGCATTTCAATGTGAATGGAATCGGGCCCGGGAGCAGAAGACCGGGACAGGGCGAGAGCACGATCTAGCTCCTGCATGGTGAAGGCGACGTTATAATTTTCACGATTAAAAGAGCGGAAAGAAGGCGGCCGTGCCTCCTCTACCTGTTTGCGAGGGAGAAAGGCAGGGTGGTAATGGGCAGAGCTCGAAACCTCCGCAAAGAAACGACCCAATGCGTTTGAAACATCAGCTGGGTCCACGAGGACCGCGTTCTTTACGGTCAGGCCAGGAATCGGGGAGTGGACCTTGATGCCGGACAAACGGCGTAGGCCACCCCAGACAACCGTGGAGGGAGTAAAACGGTTAAAAGAACTAGTAAAATCTGTCCAGCAAGCTTTCTTGCTGTCGTTTATGATACGACGGCACTGCGCTCTCATACGTTTGTAATTGATGCAATTCTCCAAAGTTGGGTGGCGGCGGAAGGTGCGTAAAGCACGGCGCCGGGCTCGAAGCGCGTCGCGGCAGGCTGCAGTCCACCAAGGGACCTGGACACGACGTGGAATAGAGGATGTACGAGGTATGGAACGTTCAGCAGCAGTGAGGATAACCTCTGTGAGGTATTCGACCTGACTGTCACAGTTGGGAAAATTCTGATTGTGAAAAACAGCCATGGAAGAATAAAGCCCCCAGTCGGCTTTAGAAATGTTCCAACTGGTGGGACGTGGAGATGGGGAATGATGTAGGAAGTGGATGATACAAGGGAAATGGTCACTCGAGTACGTGTCAGAAAGTGCATACCACTCAAACCGACCGGCAAGCTGAGGAGTGCATATTGCGAGGTCTATATGGGAATAAGTGTGTGTTGTGTCAGAAAGGAAGGTCGGTGCACCGGTGTTGAGGCAGACAAGATCGAGGTGGTGGAGAATGTCCACCAAAAGGGAGCCTCTCGGACAAGGTGCCGGAGAGCCCCATAGGGGGTGGTGGCCATTAAAGTCGCCTACCAACACGAAAGGTGAAGGGAGCTGGTCAACAAGGTGTAGCACATCTGCCCTAGTAAGGGCAGATGACAATGGCGAATATATATTACAGATGGAGAAGGTAAAGGTGGATAAGGTGATGCGGACGGCAAAAGCCTGTAGGTGAGTGTGCAAGGAAATGGGATGGAAATAGACGTCGTCTCGAAGGAGCATCAGAACCCCTCCATGGGCTGGGACACCTTCCACGGGTGGCAGGTCGAACCGCACAGAGGTGTAGTGTGGAAAGTCTGCACGATCACGTGGACGCAACTTAGTTTCCTGGAGGCAGACTAGAAGCGGGCAGTGCAATCGAAGGAGTAGTTTTAACTCCTCCCGATTAGAACGAAAGCCGCGAATGTTCCATTGAAGGAGCGCCATGATAAAAATGAGAGAAGAAATAAGGATAAAAACCAAGTAGCGAGCGGGGTCACCTCGACGGCCGCTGAGGACCGGATTTCGAGGGAGCACTGCTATCGCTGTCTGGGGGCAAAGGGTCATGTTCCATTGGTTCGCCCGACGTGCCTGCCACCTCCCTGAGTTGATCAGGAGGGGCAGTTTCCACCGCCGGTAAAGGGCCGGGCGCCCGGCAAACGGAGCGTCCCGGTGAAACAGAAGACGGCCGAGGCCGGCAACTGTTGGACGGCGCGACAGATGGGTCACGCCTCGGCGGGGAAGGAGAGGAACTCTTTTTCTTGTCAGCTCTTCTGGAAGAGTGACGGCGGGAAGAGGCAGTTGACGGTTGGGAAGCCTGAGAACGCAGAAAATCCTCACGGACGGGTTCCTTTTTCAAGGTCCGGGCATCTTGTTTAGGTGCCCGCGGTTTACTAGAGTTGGACGAAGACTGTACCCTAGAAGCAGCAGGAGGAAGCGGGGACGTGGAACGGGCAATCTTCGGGCTGGCAGATCGCACAACTGTGTCAGCGAAAGTCAAGTCACATGTCTGGGTACTGGAATCCTTGGTAGGTCGAGTTGAGGTGAGTACCTTACTGTATGTACCCGCTGGGAGGACAGTGGGCTTTCGACTCGCCAACAACTTTCGAGCGGCAGATGTTGATACCTTCTCCGTAACCCGAATTTGCTGGATTACCTTCTCATCCTTGTATACAGGACAGTCGCGAGAGGAAGCCGCATGGTCACCGTTGCAGTTTAGGCAGTGAGGGGACGGAGGTGGGCAATCCCCCTCATGGGCGTCCCTACCACAAGTGACACTTTGCTGCATTTGGGCAATGTTCACGGGTATGGTTGTACCTGTGGCATTGAAAACAGCGCGTTGGGTTAGGCACATAAGGTCGGACGGAGATGACTTCATACCCTGCTTTGACCTTCGACGGGAGGTCAACTCTGTCGAACGTCAAAAACACAGTACGAGTCGGTGTCAATTGGTTATCGACCTTTTTCATCACCCTGTGGACGGCTGTCACACCCTGATCGGACATATACGATTGGATGTCTTCATCAGACAACCCATCAAGGGATCTCGTGAAGACTACCCCCCGGGACGAGTTGAGTGTGCGGTGCGCTTCGACCTTAACTGGAAAAGTGTGCAACAACGTAGTACGTATCAGTTTTTGGGCTTGGAAGGCACTTTCCACTTCCAGCAACAATGTGCCATTGCGCTGACGTGAACAGGTTTTAACAGGGTCAGCAATTGCATCTACACCTTTCTGTATAACGAAAGGATTGACAGAATTGAAATCCTTTCCGTCGGTGCGAGAGACAACCAGATATTTAGGAACATTAGGCAGAGTCTTTTTAGGCTGAGGCGAGTCTAACTTACGTTTGTGGGTCAACGTCATGAAAGAAGATAAGGAGGAAGTCATCGCGGAAGTGTCCCCCGTGATTACCGGCGTCTCCGATGGCGCGCTCCTTCCTAGTGGGGGCCCTCTCCGAGGGCTTACCCGCCTTAGGTGATTGTTCACACCTCAGGTCACACCTCCCGAGAACTGACGGAGGGACCAATCGGCACGTTCGGAAGGTACCAGCTCGGGTAATCACCCCTCCCTGGGCCTGGCCTTTACCAGGGGGTACGTACGTGCCTTACATGTCTACCCGGGGCGGGGAATTACGCGTTACCCCCGTCACCTGCTACGCACGATAATGCGTGGGTCGGCCTTCAGACACGCACAGGGAGGAAAGAAGAAGAGGATAGGAAAGGAAGAGAAAGAAGGAAAGAAAAGAAGTGTCTCAAACGCCGAGGCGGAGACTAATGAGGAGAAGAAGGCTAGGAGAGTTCAAGGAGAGAAAGACAGAAAACGAAAGGTAAGAAAGGAAGGAACGAAGGAAGAAAAAGCACAACAAGAACCACCGTATCTCACGAAATATGCCCGTCTCCGGGCGAAGGCATAAACCGGGAGGGAAAGTGAAGCAGCCTGGGGCAGAAGAAAGGCTGCTCCGGCTCGGGGCCCCGTGCGCGCCACACACGTACCCACAAAAGAACTGTGGGCCCCCTGGGGGGATCCTCCTGACCTGGTTCAGAAGCAAATTACCAGAGCCACCTCCTCATCCCCCCAAATTCAGAACCTTCAACAGAACCCCAGAAGTGCCCCTTTTGTCACCAGATACTTTCCGGGACTGGAGCGGACACTGAATGTGGCTCTCCAGCAGGGACACGACTTCCTTAAATCCTGCTCTGAAATGAGACCCATCCTTAATGACATCCTTCACACTCCACGAAGAGTGTCTTTCCGCTGCCATCCTAACCTTCGTAACCTCCTAGTCCATCCGTATGAAATCCCCAAACCACCCTCCCTACCCTCTGGCTCCTACCCATGCAACCACCCCCGTTGTAAAACCTGCCCTATGCACCCTTCTACCACCACTTACCCCAGTCCAGTAACCCGGAAGGTGTACACAATCAAGGGCAGAGCCACTTGCGATAGCACCCATGTGATTTACCAACTAACATGCCTGCCCTGTGAAGCGTTCTATGTGGGAATGACCAGCAACAAACTGTCCATTTGCATGAACGGTCACAGGCAGACAGTGTTTGTTGGTAATGAGGATCACCCTGTGACTTAACATGCCTTGGTGCATGGCCAGCACATCTTGGCGCAGCGTTACACCGTCCGGGTTATCTGTATACTTCCCACCGACACCAACCTCTCAGAACTCCGGAGATGGGAACTTGCCCTTCAGCTTATTCTCTCCTCCCGTTGCCCACCTGGTCTCAACCTCCGCTAAATTCATATTCTCACCCACCATCTTTAGCATCTTTGCCTTGGTTCTGTGGACAGAGCCTCTGCCTCAAGTAGTACCTCTGTCCAACTTCTTTGCTTTTTACAAATGTCTGTTTAGGTGTGTCTGTGTTTGGATATGCATGAGTGTGTGTGTATTTGTCTACCTTCCTTTTTGTCCCCTAAGGTAAGTCCTTCCACTCCTGGGATTGGAATGACTCCTTTTCCACTTCCTTAAAACCCATATCCTTCCCTTTCTCCTCCCCTTTTTTCCTCTTCTTCCTGAAGAAGCTGCCAGTGGTGGCGAAAGCTAGTAAGTGTGTTTTGAGTGTGATTTTTATTTTTATTTGTGTCTATCGATGAGCCGGTCCCTTTGGGTAAGTCATCCGTTTTCTATTTGTTTTTTTCCATAGAGAACTTTGACATGTTATGGTACATGGCAAAGGGTTTCTTAAAATCGGCACATTGTTGGACTGATCACCATTAATATAGAGTGTTAATCGCAATTTCTTGAATGGAGGTGGAGGTGGAGGAGGAGGAGAAGGGGGAGGAGGAAATAGAGGTAATTGGTCAACACAGCCTAGCTGCTTCGTCAGGCAGAAGGGAAGGAGAGGGAAAAGGAAATAATGAGGGTTTTAAGGGACTGGGTAAGGAGTCATTCCAATCCTGGGACAGGAAAGACTTACCTCGGGGGAATAAAGGAGTGTAAACAAATACACACATACCCAACATTTACACTGGGAGACACAAGTATACCTAAGCAGACATACTGTAGAAAGCAAAGTAGTTAGAGATACCACTTGAGGCAGAGGCTCTGTCCAGAGAACCGAGGCAAAGATGTTAAGAACGTGGGTGGGAATTCGAATTTAGCAGAGATTGAGACCAGGTAGGCAACAGGAAGAGAGAATATGCTGAAGGGCTAGTTCCCACCTCCAGAATTCTGAAGGATTGGTGTCGGTGTAAGTATCCAGATCACCCGGATGGGGTAACACTGTGCCAAGATGTGCTGGCCGTGCCCCAAGGTGTGTTTAGCCACAGGGAGATCCTCATTACCAACAAACACTGTCTGCTTGTGACCATTCATGCGAATGGACGGTTTGTTGCTGGTCTTTGCCACATAGAATGCCTCACAGTGCAGGCATGTTAGTCGGTAAATCACGTGGGTGCTATCGCAAGTTGCTCTGCCCTTGATCGTGTACACCCTCCAGGATATGGGACTGGAGTAAGTGGTGAACATATTGTACCTCAATTGAAATTGTGGTAGCAAACGTGTATTAGGAGACTAACACGTTATTGCCCCAATCTCACAACAGTTTAAACCAATTTAATAGTTGCTTTTTGTGCAGTTTTTTTGCCTTAGGTCAATTAAAATATAATATCTCTATCTGATGCACATTAAACCTCGCACGGTTTGGTTGAGTAATTCTGATCATCTGTAGCTAAATCCATTTACACAATGTTTCCCATCTTCTACAGAGAGTGTCTGCAATTTCATGTTATTATGAGCTGTAGCCCTTCACAGTGTACTAAGAACACAGTTAATGAAACTGATGTTATGTGAGTGCACTCTATAGTTTTCAGTATACATAAATTCAATAAAAAGGGTGAGGCGGATTGGCCGAGCAAATTGAGGTGCTATGCTGTGATGCACGAGGCCGTTCCCTAGCAGGGTTTCGAATCTCCCCCCCCCCCCCAGGCATGATGTTTGTGCTCTCTTTAGCATATGTTAGTTCATAAGTAGTTTGTATGTTTAAGGACAGATGACCCTGCAGTTGAGTCCGATAAGCTTTAAAAACATTTGAACATTTTCAGTGCGAGCATGTTGTCCAAAAGTAGGATTGCTGCAGCTCTCGACATTAGTCAGTCCATCATGTGACACACACACACACACACACACACACACACACACACACACACACACCAGTACCAAATCGAGAATTCCTCCATAGTTCAGAAAATATTCTTATCTACGGATCCCTTCTGTCAGTCAAATTATCCCATTAAGTTCCATAAGAATTTGTTCAGTATATAATAATGGAAACTCCAGGTTGGAATTAATAACATTAATATCCGCAAAGACGTGGCGACGAGCTGCGACAGGCACATACAAAAGACACACACATACAACACATTCAGCTATCGGCCATGGCCTTCTTCAGAAAATAGAATACTCATGCTATCACACAGGCACACAACACAGTCATACCACCATCACCTCCGACTGCCACACTTTGAATCATGCTCTGCAGCGAATCGCGGAGGGGGGTGGAGGGGAGGGGAGGGGAGGGAAGGGGAGAGGGGATAGGAAGGATACTTATAACAGATGTGAGACTAACCACAAAATGTTTCAAAGTTGAACCAGTAATGAATCTGTGCAGTTTGCTAAATTATCATTTAAGTCATCCAACAAATTATTGTTGAAGAGCTGGCGAGGAAAGTGTTTCATCAGAAATCATTATGTGACCAGAGAGCTATACATGCACTGGTAATTGAAATAACAGAGCCAAATATTCAGGCAAAAGTCATGGTGGATGGTCACAAGCAGACATGGAGTTCTGTATGTAACACAGGATATTAACAAGAATCAACCAAACAGAAGACCAACATGAACAATAAAAGTGATAAAAGTTGAGATCCCATGTAAAATCAATGATTTATTCTCTTCAAATTAAACAGACTCTGCACTCCTCAGGGTGTTTCACAGATTACTACATATGTCCAATAATGTTACCCCTACATGCTACAATGTTTATGTGAACAAGTATTTCATATTGCCGCAAGAGACCTCAAACACCGACTGCTGGCATGGCGCAGGGGATAGCACCACAGACTGCGGTGCTGAACGTCGCCAGTTCAATCCCGCCCACCAGAAAAAATTATTTATTTGTAATTAACAATTCCCAAATGCTCTACATCTTTCTTATGTTCACTTGTAAATTCTACTTGTTTCTTATGTTAACTGTTCTTCTAATTTCTGGTAAATTCTCTCTGTGTATAAACAGCAGAGCACTCTGCCTGAGAGGCGGTAGTGCTGCGTGTATGTTGAGTTCATAATAAACGTACTTTGATTATAAGTGCTGTGTTCAGTTGCCTTCGAAGTCAAGCCTGTTCCCATTTCAATGCGACATTGTTTGGTGGAGGCGCCGGGTAACCTATACAACAGCTGCATCACCAGGGCTCCGATTAGGCAATGTAGAAGCCATCGCTTACACGGACTAGAACTGGAATACAAGGGTATACCGAGTACATCCTTCCAAAAATCCTTATAATCAGAAGAACCATGGACATAAAATCAACGGTAGGCCAGCTGCACATCGGACACCCGTCCGTGTTCTCTGGAGAGGCTGGACCGGATCCCAATAAATGGCTAAAAGGATTCAACCGAGTCACCCAGTACAACAGGTGGGATCATACAATGTGCTTGGCCAATGTTTATTTCTACCTGGATGGAACAGTCCAGCAATAGTTCGAGAACAACGAAGACAAACTGAATGATTGGGAAATGTTCCAGGTGGAACTTAAGAAAACATTTGGAGACCGACAGCAACAAATACGTTCAGCGGAAGAACAACATAAGAACCAGGCCCAATGACATGGTGAGCCGACACAGTCTTACATACAGAATGTTTTGGCCCTTTCAATCCGAACATGACTGAGGCAGACAAAATCAAGCACCTAATGAAGGGTATAGCAGAAGACATGTACCAAGCCCTTCTAATAAAAGATGTCGCTACGACAGAAGAGTTCTTCAAGTGGTACCAACGTATTGAAAAGATACAACAAAGGAGATTTGGATGCAAGAAGTATGGCCGACTCCCCAATGTAGTCCCTATGGCCATTGTGGAAGACCAGCATGATTTCGCTTCTCTCATACGGCAAATTGTAAGAGAATTACAACAGTGCTTGGCAGCCAAGACTATTAGACCGAGCGAGCATCAGATTATGGCCATGTACGTCATGAGGGAGCCGACGTCGCTGAGGAAGAGGTATTTCAGACATTAGCTCCTGTCCGCCCCGCCAGTAGCACCCGACATGAAGAATGGCGTCGCCCTGCTATGACATACACTGCAGCCGCCAAACGGCAGCCTATGAACTGGCCGATGCGGCCACGACTGACTCCCCCAGCAACAATTACGCCCTGCAGAAGAACAGACATCTGGAGGACAGAAGACAACACACCACTGTGAGCACCCTGGACATGTCGTACACTAATGCAGAGAGAGAAGGTGAGTATTCAACAATTATTTTGCCGCAAGACATCAGCCATCACAGCAGTTCTATCCCAGGCAATCACCTGCTGATGAGTTCAGTCGACCTATGGGAAGAAGCACATCGCCGTACCCTAGACGAGGTCGCTCCCCGACGCGCTGCAGCCGTTCACCGTCGCTGTACAGAGGTACCAGCCGCAACCCTAGTCGCCGCGCCCAGGAAACCTAAGCAAGGCGACCATCTACGGAGGTGAGGCCGACACAGATGAAAATCCTCCATAGACGACAGTCGCTAAAATGTCGGGAAATCTCATTAACGTTATAATCGATGGCCAACCTGTCCGGGCACTTGTTGATTAAGGAGTGTCTTTTTCTGTATTGTCAGATGATTACCACCACACACTAAAGAAGACAATGTTCTCTGATACAGGGACAACTGTGCTGAAGGTTGCAAATGGAAAGTACATCCATCCAGCAGGAGCTTGTATCGCAAGAATAACCATCAACAGCAGGACCCAGCCGTTTGAATCTGTTGTGTTAACAGAATGTAGTCACAATGTCATCCTTGGATGGGACTTCCTTCAGGCATCCCAAGCTATCATTGACTGTGGAAGATCTGAGCCGCTAATTGAAGAAGTTGTTAAGCCGGATACATGTAATACAGAATTTTTTGGGAAGTTGTTCGTCGTTGACAATGTGACGATACCGCTGTTGACAATGAGAAGAGTTGCAGTCAGAAACACAGATGACTGGTTAAACTGTGAAGTTCTTGTTGATAGTAAAAGGTTTATCAGGCTCACAAAAGAAATTTACATACCAGCGACTATCATAAGTATTACCTGTGGTCAAGGAGAGATTTGGATCAGAAATCATCACGAGCAGTCACAACTAATCCCCAGGGGAATGTGTATTGGGACAGCTGAACCAATCCAGGACGGTGAGCTCAACATCATCAATGAAGACCCATGCCCTGCTGTTAGTACAGACAACACGCTGGAGGAAACAAATGTGGAACTGCCAATAGGGCCTGGACTGACCAAGGAACAACGTAAGTGGTTGTTAGGTATACTACGCCAATTTTCGGGTGCATTCCCACCTCAGCAGGGGAAAAGTCAGACGAAACGGCCCACGATAAAGAACCGTATCAATACTGGGGATCATCCGCCAATTAGCCAGCGATCGTATAGAGTATCGCCAGCTGAAAGACGGGTAATTCGAGAGGAAGTTGAGAAGATGTTGTGAGATGACATTATTCAACCTTTGGAAAGTCCCTGGTCGTCTTCGGTGGTCCTCATAAACACGAAGGATGGCACGTGGCGATTCTGTGTCGACTATCGGCGGCTGAAAAGAATCACAAAGAAAGACTTCCACCCATTGCCGCACATTGATGACACTTAGACTGCTTGAAAAGAGCTACATACTTCTGAACTATCGACATGCAGACAGGTTACTGGCAAATTGAGGTTGACGAAGCTGACAGGAAGAATACGGCTTTTATTACACCTCACCTGACGGCCTGAATTATGTAATGCTCCAGCCACATTCGAACGCATGATGGACAACTTGCTTTGACACCTTAAGTGGACGACGTGTCTCTGCTATTTAGATGACATTGTCGTTTTCTCGAAAACATTTGAAGAACATCTGAGTCACCTGTCAACTGTGTTGAAGTGTGTTTAGACTGCAGGTCTCTGCCTCAATCCAAAGAAGTGCCTCTTCATCACCAAAGAGATAAAAATCCTGGGGCACCTAGTCAACGGAGATGTTCTCTCACCGAAAGTGGCTAACTAGCAGGAGAAGCAGCACAGTCGATTTGCACTTTACACAGGGAAAGTGTCACTTGTAATGGCTCCCCAGTCAGTTCTGCTGGAAATAACACAGAGTGTGAGCTGTGAGCATCCTGAAGTAGAGTCAATGCAGGGCCAGTGTCACCAAAATGTATCACTTGTGGCACCTCCCATGATGACGGCAGCCTCGAATGCCTGCACACACAGCCTTTTTAATCACATGTGTCCATATTACCACATTTTTCTTCGGAGAGAGAGAGAGAGAGAGAGAGAGAGAGAGAGAGAGACTTAACTATGCAAATGCCCATCTTTTCTTCTTCTTCTTCTTCTTCTTCTTCTTCTTCTTCTTTTTCTTCCGTAGCATCTGCTGGATGTCTGCTCACACAGTGTGTTACGACAATTGTGAAGGGCTGGGCACGTTTAGGACACGGCAGACTTGACAAAGAGCACATATCTGCCTTAGTGTGTGTAAGTGTATATACGTGGTGTGGGTGTGTGTGTGTTTACCTATTCTTTTGTCCCCCCAAGGTAAGTCATTCCTCTCTCGGGATTGGAATGACTCCTTACCCACTCCCTTAAAACCCTCATCCTTTCCTTTTCCCTCGCCTTCCCTGCTCTTTCTGAAGAAGCAACCTTACATTGTGAAAGCTCAGTTTTCTCTCTCTCTCTCTCTCTCTCTCTCTCTCTCTCTCTCTCTCTCTCTCTCTCTGTGTGTGTGTGCGTGCGTGTGTGTGTGTGTTTTTATTTGTGTATCAACGAATCCATGACTTTTCGCCTGGTAAGTCCAACTTTCTTTACTTTTTATAAATATTTTTCCAAACAGGATTGTTCCCCTATAAATATATATATTTTATTTGTGTTTGGCAGCAGCTCAATGTTCGACTTTAAGGTGAATTGTTCCCTATACATATTAATAATAATAATAATATGAACCTGAAGTAAGGTATTTGTTTTTTGAGAGATTTCATATTATGTTGAACACTGTAACAGGAGTGTTATTGGTGATTAACGATTAGAAAATGAATTGCTGGAGTTCCTCCTTTATTTGAAAATAGGCACAAGGACACTAAATGCAGTGATGAGATAAACCCTGAGTGTAAAAGATAAGTGCAGCTTTGTGTTACCTGAAACTTTATTCATTGTTCAGAATTTATGCTTTGAGAAAAGACATTGTAACATCAAAACATAGAACCTTGCTTGGAATCTACTATTATTTACTACTCGATAGATTATTTCCAGTATACATGTTGTTATTCCCTAGCCATAGTTGTGATTAAAATACATTTTAATTTATGAGCTAGGTAATCCTTTATTGGGGGTAGCAAGTGGCCACAAACATACAGTCATTCTGGTTTCTCAGTCTACACGTATGCTGACATTTATTCAGACCACTGTAGAGCATTACAGGTGTTTCCGAAGGCCACATGTTACATTGTGCTCTCTCTGGGGACTGCCCCATGCAAATCCAAGCCACACCTGTCTGCACCTGACTGCAGGTACACTGGCCATCAGGAGGATAATGTGTAGGCCTGCGTCTGGTTTAATGTAATTCTCCTTTGGATCGACTGCTTACTTCAGATCATTTATCATTCTCACAAAGTTTAACTACAAATTTAGTAATGGCTCCAGCTCATAAGCATTTTGTTGAATGAAGATAAACTAATCTGTTTTTGGACTACAATTTACTTTTAATCTTACTTGCTAAAACCATATTACTGTAATTAATTAGTACTTTGACAAAATAATTAAATGTGTACTCACTTTCTGAGCTGCTTCTGATGGTCGTGGTTTTTGTGTCCCAGCCTCGTCGTAGGTGTCGGCGGCCGAGTGGAATGAGACCGACACAGGAATAAGGATAGCCCGCTGGTGCAGGTACAGAAGGGAGCAGCCAGAAACTATAAACACTAGAGTAAATTAGAAAGAGACATATATTGCACAGAATGTAACAATACTTAACTTTTACATAGTACTGCAGAATGTTGATACATAGTTGTTAGAGGCCTGCCTAGTGCCTGTACGATAGCAAAGTCTTCACTGGTGCCTATCTGATTACGAAGGTCCTAACTCTTTGCTAACTCAGTCCCAAGTGAACGATGTCGTTCACTGGTGGCCATGAGCGGAGTTGCTGCAGAGGGCGCTCGTGGCTGTCGTTGTAAGAACGCCGCGCCGTGCGTGCATGGCGGCGCGCGGCGAAAGTAGCTGGTGCGCACTTTGGACTTGTGCGACACCACAGTCTCATCCACATTAGCGAGGTATATGAGCAACAAACTTTTTTTTTTTTTTTTTTTTTGGTGGTTTTAGGTCGCACAACTTCTACGGTCATTAGCGCCCAGACAAGAACATTGATTCGCTACATCTCAAAAACATTTGTGACTGTCAGAAGATCAAGAAGAGGCTAAAAACGAAAGGGTTAAATATCCTTTCATAAGTTGGCAAAGTTGATAAAACGCAAAACTCGAGCAGCTGCTTGTGTGTCATCAGCTAAAATTTCCTCCAGAGTAGACGGAAAGTGAAGGGCTACACGGAGATGATTAAAATTAACACAAGTCAGCAAAACATGTCGCACCATCAGCAAGTCACCGCAGGAGCACAGAGGTGCAGGATTGGTGGTTAGCAAATAACGGTGGCTGAAATGGCAGTGATCGATCCGCAACCGGGCCAGGATGACCACCTCTCGCCAAGAGAGGCGTGAGGTGGTCCCCTAAGCGGTCGGGATTGGTTTTACAGTTCTCAATTTATTGTCCGTAAGTTAGAACCACGCGCTGTGCCAGGACGACTCAATACTCGAGCGAAGAGCCTACTGAAAATCGTCCGATGGGATACAAAAGGTAGCCATGCGAGGTAAAAGAGCTGCTGCCTTGGCTGCTATGTCGGCGGTCTCATTCCCGGGCACACCCACGTGGCCAGGGACCCACAGGAAACGTGACAGCTGTCATCTGCTAGCAACTGGAGGGAGTGTTGGATCCGATACACGAGAGGATTGTTCGAGAAAGGGTCCTTAAGACTCTGCAGGGCACTAAGGCAGTCGGAACATATGGCACAGAAAGGTTGGCGGTGGCAGCAGGTATACAAGACGGCCTGGTGGAGGGCAAAAAGCTCAGCTGTGAAATCGAACACCGGTCAGGGAGCTTGTATTGGATACGGTTGTCCCCGGCAACGAAGGCAGATCTGACACCCGCAGTGCTCTTGGAACAATCAGTGTAAATAAATATGGCATTATCCAACCACGAATGGAGTTTGACAAGCCTCAAGCGGTATACCAAATCTGGAGTGCTCTCTTTGGGAAGCGAACTAAGTTCAAGGTGAATGTGAACCTGGGCCTGATTCCACGGTGGCAATGGGCTATCGCTCAACCGAAAGGTGGAAGGAAGGGTAAAATCAAGCCGCTGTACAGTCGGCGAAACCGAACTCCAGATGGAAGCAAGGCTATCGCAGACAACTGATATTGGCGATCAAGTGAGTCGACAAAAAATAATTGGTAAGATGGATGGTTGGGCATCGACCACAGGCGGCATGCGTACCAACCGAAGGGTAATACAGCAGCCACGGCATACAGACTTTCAACAGGGTTGGTATAAATTGCACCAGTCGCCAGATGTAATCCCCGATGGTGAATAGAGTCGAGACGGCAGAGAATCGACGGCCGTGCAGAAGAGTATACAAGGCTTCCGTAGTCGAGCTTCAACTGAACAATTGCCTGGTAAAGGTGAAGCAGGACGGTACGATCCGCTCCCCATGACGTGTCACTGAGGACACGAAGAACATTAAGGGCTGGGCACAACGGACAGCCAGGTAGGACACATGTGTGGACCAGCAAAGTTTCCGAACCAACATGAGTCCCAAGAAATTCGTAGTCTCCACGAAAGGGAGAGCAACAGGGCCGAGATGTAGAGAAGGTGGAAGAAATTCCTTGTATCTCCAAAAGTTGATACACACCGTTTTCTCAGTGGAGAATCCGAAACCGTTTGTGATGCTCCAGGAATATAGACGCTCAAGACAGCGTTGAAGACAACGCTCCAAGAGACATGTCCGCTGGGCGCTGCAATAAATTGCGCAATTGGGATCCAGAAACGTCGGCGGAAAGGCAATCTACGATCAGATTGATTGCAATGGCAAAGAGAGCCACACTCAAGACGGAGCCCTGTGGTACCCCATTTTCCTGGCAAAAGGTATCGAACAAAACAGAGCCCACCCGTACCCGGAACTTGCAATCCACCAAAAATGCTTGAATGAAAAGAGGAAGGCGGCCCCGAAGGCAATGTGTGCAATGTGCAGAGAATGCCTGCTCTCCAACAGGTATCGTATGCCTTCTCCAAGTCTACGAACACTGCTACTGTTTCACGCTTCTTTAGAAAGTTATTCATAATGAAGTTCGACAACGTAACGAGGTGATCAGCAGCATAGCGGTGTCGACGAAAACCGCATTGGACATTTGTTAGGAGGTGGCGAGATTCGAGGAGCCAGACCAACTGAGCATTAACCATGCGTTCCATCACCTTACAGAAGCAGCTCGTCAGAGAAATGGGGCAATAACTGGAAGGAAGATGTTTGTCCTTCCCTGCTTTGGGGATGGGGACAACGATGGCTTCACGCTAACTTGTGGGAACATGACCTTCAGTCCATATGTGATTGTAGGTACTAAGAAGGAAACACTAGCCTGCAGGAGAGAGGTTCTTCAGCATCTCAATGTGGATTGAATCGGGCCCAGGAGCAGAAGATCAGGACAGGGCGAGAGCACGGTCTAGCTCCTGCATGGTGAAGGCGACATAATTTTCACGATTAAAAGAGTGGAAAGAAGACGGCCGTGCCTCCTCTACCTGTTTGCGAGGGAGAAAGGCAGGGTGGTAATGGGCAGATCTCGAAACCTCCGCAAAGAAATGGCCCAATGCGTTGGAAACATCAGCGGGGTGCACGAGGACTGCGTTCTCCACGGTCAGGCCAGGAATCGGGGAGTGGACCTTGATGCCGGATAAATGGTGTAGGCCACCCCAAACAACCGTGGATGGAGTAAAACGGTTAAAAGAATGAGTGAAAGCAGTCCAGCAAGCTCACTTGCTGTCGTTTATGATACGACGACATTGTGCTCTCATTTGTTTATAATTTATGCAATTCTCCAAAGTTCAGTGGACACGACGTGGAGAAGAGGATGTACGAGGTATGGAATGTTCAGCAGCGGTGAGAATAACCTCTGTGAGGTAGTTGACCTGACTGTCACAGTTGGGAAAATTCTGATCGTGAAAAACAGGCACGGAAGAATAAAGCCGCCAGTCGACTTTAGAAATATTCCAACTGGTAGGACGAAGAGATGAGGAATGACGCAGGAAGTGGATGATACAAGGGAAATGTTCACTCGAGTACTTGTCAGAAAGTGCATACCACTCAAACCAACCGGTAAGCTGAGGAGTGCATATTGCGAGGTCTATATGGGAGTAAGTGTGTGTTGTGTCAGAAAGGAAGGTCGGAGCACTGGTGTTGAGGCAGACAAGGTTGAGGTATTGGAGAATGTCCACCAAAAGGGAGCCTCTCGGACAAGGTGCCGGAGAGCCCCATAGGGGGTGGTGGGCATTAAAGTCACCCCACCAACACGAAAGGTGAAGGGAGCTGGTCAACAAGGTGTAGCACATCTGCCCTAGTAAGGGCAGATTACGATGGCGAATAGATATTACAGAGGTAAATGGTAAATGTGGATAGAGTGATGCGGATGGCAACTGCCTGTAGTTGAGTATGCAATGAAATGGGATGGTAATAGACGTCATCTCGAAGGAGCATCAGAAACCCTCCATGGGCTGGGATACCTTCCACGGGTGGCAGGTCGAACCGCACAGAGGTGTAGTGTGGAAAGTCTGCACGATCACTTGGACGTAGCTTAGTTTATTGGAGGCAGACGACAAGCGGACAGTGCAAGCGAAGGAGTAGTTACAATTACTTCCGAATGGAACGAATGCCATGAATATTCCATTGAAGGAGCACCATGATAAAAAAAGAGAAGAAAAAAAGATAAAAAGGAACAAGCAGGTGTGGTCACCTCGATGGCTGCTGAGGACCGGACTTCGAGGGAGCACTGCTATCGCCATCTAGTGGCAAAGGGTCATGTTCCATTGGTTCGATCGACGCGGCTGCCACCTCCCGGAGTTGATCAGGAGGGGCAGCTTCCACCGGCGGTAAACGGCTGGGTGCCCGGCAGACGGAGCGTCCCGGTGAAACAGAAGACGTCCGACGCCGGGAACTGTTGGATGGCGTGACCGAAGATTCACACCGCGGCGGGGAAGGGGGGGGGGCTGTTCTTTTTGGAAGCCTTCTTCGAAGCATGACGGGTTGAAGAAGCGGTTGACGATTGAGAAGTCAGAGTCCTGAGAAAATTCTCACGAACGGGTTCTTTCTTTGAACTCCGGGCAGCAGATTTGGGTGCCCGGGATGTGTGTGAACTGGTCGACGAATTCACTGTAGAACGGGCAGAAGGGATCGGAGAGGTGGAACGAGCAATTTTCAGGCCAGCTGACCTGATGACAGTGTCACAGAATGTTAAATCGCAAGTCTGAATGCCTACCTCCTTAGTTGGTCGATGGGAGGCGAGGACCTGGCTGAAGTACCTGATGGGAGTATAGCGGGCTTCCTACTCGCTAATAACTTCTGAGTGGCATAGGTTGAGACCTTTTCCTTCACGCGAATCTCTTGGATGACCCGCTCTTCTTTATAAACGGGGCAGTCCCGTGAAGCAGCAGCATGGTCACCCATGCAATTAATGCAGCGAGGGGATGGAGCTAGACATTCACCCTCATGAGCGTCTCTACCTCAGGTGGCGCACTTGGCTGCATTTGGACAAGATTTACTGGTATGATTGTACCTTTGACAATGGAAGCAGCGTGTAGGATTTGGTATGTACGGGCGAACGGAAATGACTTTGTAGCCCGATTTCACTTTAGATGGTAGGTCAACCCTGTCAAAAGTTAAGAAGAGAGTACGGGTTGGCACGAGGTCAATGTTAACCTTTTTCATCACTCGATGAACAGCCGTGACTCCCTGATCAGACATATAGTTCAATATCTCCTCGTCCGATAGCCCATCCAGCGATCTAGAGAACACAACCCCCCACAAAGAGTTGAGGGTGCGGTGAGCCTCCACTTTCACAGGGAAAGTATGGACAAGTGTAGCTCGAAGTAACTTCTGCGCCTGGAATGAATTATCTATTTCGAGTAACAAGGTCCCGTTGCGCTGCCTGGAGCAGGTCTTCAAGGGACCTGCGATCACATCGACACCCTTCTGAATAATAAATGGATTTACTGCAGAAAAATCCTCATCATCGGTACGTGATACCACCAGGAACTTAGGGATATTAGGCAATACTTTCTGTGGCTGAGAATCATCATGCTTTCGCTTATGGGTTGAGATTATAGATGATTTGGAAGGTGTCATAGCGGAGGTGTCCGCCATGATTACCGGAGTCTCCGATGGCGCGCTCCTTTCTTGTGGGGACCCTCACTGAGGGTGCACCCACCTTAGGTGACTGTTCGCACCTCAGGTCACACCTCCTGAGAACGGAGGGATCAATTGGCAAGTTCAGAAGGTATCAGCTCGGGTAATCACCCCTCCTTGGGCCTGGCCTTTACCGGGGGGGGGGGGGGGGGGGGTACGTACGTGCCATACATGTCTCCCCGGGGCGGGGAGTTACACCTTACCCCGTCACAGGCTACGCAGAGCATGGGTCGACCGTCAGACACGCACAGGGAGGAAAGAAAGGAGGGAGGAGAGAAACAGATGAAAGAGGAGGGAGAATCTCAAACGCCGAGGCGGAGATTAAAGGGTGAGTCGAGAACAAGGAGAAAGGAAAAAGAGGGGAAGGCTTAAGAGCAGGAAAGGAAGAGGACCAAGAAGAGAAGACAGAGGAAGCGAGAAAGAAACCTTGTACTG
The DNA here is from genome assembly GCA_026315105.1 of Locusta migratoria. Taxonomy (NCBI): domain Eukaryota; kingdom Metazoa; phylum Arthropoda; class Insecta; order Orthoptera; family Acrididae; genus Locusta; species Locusta migratoria. Next base: position 56,508,092 of record CM048745.1, on the reverse strand, counting down.
ACTAAAAACGCCCGTCTCTGGGCGAAGGCACAAACCGGGGGGAAAGAGGGAAGCGGCCTGGGATGGAAGAAATGTCGCTGCTTCGGCTCGGGGCCCCGTGCATGCCACACACGTACGCATAAAAGAGCTGTGGGCCCCCTGGGGGGGGCAACTAATTTGATCAAGTAGGAAATCGGAGGCTGTAATTAATGCAATGGACTATATTAAGTTGTCATAGAGTAAAGAAATGTCAGAATACTAAGTCTGTAGCTAAATAAAGTAGAAACAAATTAACACAAACATAAAGACAATAAAGTTCATAACTAATTTTGTGATAAGAATGCACAGTTAGACATGAAATAGAAAACATTTATAAAATGAGACATCATTTTGAAAACAATACATACACACAAAAAATTCATAATTAATATCTGTGATAAATAAGCAGGTAGGTTGCAAGTTTTCCTTATTACTGCAACAAATGACATCATGTAAATGCTTAGATGAGACCTCACGATAATCATAATTTCATGTAAAAAATAATTTACATTCATCGTATATGATTCTGCTGCACCTTTAGCACTGCAAACACTAAACCCAGTCTTACATTCTGGAGTTCGTTTGGCGACGGGGGCTTTCTGCACAAGCCCTGTCACAAGCCTCCTACTTGAAGCTGGGGTCCTTCCTCTGCGGTTCCGCTGGCAGCACCTGCTGGCTTCATATGTTGCCCATGTTCAAGCCTTGCCACACCATCCGAACCACCAGCTTCTTTTTCCAGGCGCTGCACTCCCTACCCCTCCAAGACGGCCTCGGTCAGGTTATCCAATGGCAGTCTGTGTTTATTCTCTCCTATCATCCCTTGAATCCCAACCACTCCCTGCCTCTTTCCAGTATTCCTTTCAAACCCCTCCTTTGTCCATTCCCCATTTGTGGCTTTGTCTGGATCTGTCCCATACTTCAAAGGACTCCGTTTCTCTAACACAACTTCGCCACCAGTTCCTGCATCTCTTCAACTATTTCTGCGGTGCTGAAACCATTTATACTGATGGGTCCCTAGCATATGGTCATGCTGGGTATGCATGCCTCCATGATGACCATGTCGAACAGTATTCATTGCCCCGTGAAAGTAGTGTCTTTTCTGCAGAGCTGGTCGCTATCCTCAAGGCTCTATAACATCTCTGAGCCTGCCCCAGGAGGTTGTTGTTGTTGTTGTTGTTGTTAGGTTGTTTAAGGGGGACTAAACTACAATGTTCATCAGTCCCCCATTCCATCCCTAGGCATCAAAAGTAAATCCATGGACGTTCAAGAGATAGGCCCAGATTTTAACGTTTCGAAGTGAGAGAGGAGTCCCACTGAGTCCATACAACATCATAAAAATGACAAGACACAAAACGAAAAGAGACGATCACACAAGGACATCTAAAAACAAAGAAGCCGATGTCTGTGGTTGACCGACCAGAAGAATAAAAAAAAAGAAAAGTCAACCACTCGGTATCACAAGGAAATCTCCAGTTAGAGAGAATGATAAAATCCCCCTGCTCGAATAAAACATAAAACGGTATCTGCCATCGTAGCATCGTCACTTAAAACTTCCAATAAAACAGCAGGGAGGTTAAAATTTCTCTGCAAGGTGGCTAAAACGGGGCAGCCCAACAATATGTGGACGATTGTCAGACGGGAGCCACACCAACATTGGGGTGACCCCAGGGGGGTTATTTGTCATCTGTAGTGACTCCCCGAGTGGCTTGCAGGCACTTGACCAGTTCTTCCCTCATCACCCGTTAGTGCATTCCATTCAAGACACTACTTACTCTCTTGGCAAATCTGGCCGATGTGTGGTTTTCCTGTGGACCCCTGGCCACGTCGGCATATCGAGGAATGAACATGTTGACCAATTGGCCATTGGCGTCACAGAATCGGACCTCAGGTTAGCATTGCACAAGAAGGTGCGTGATGCTTTGAGTGCCAAATCGTCTATCATGAGTGCAACGAACAAGCTTAGATCAGTGAAGCTATCCACAACTCTGTGGAGGTCTTCACTGTGGCTCATATGTCGACAGTCAGTTGTCCTCTGCCGCCTCCGTATTGGGCATACCTGGCTGACCCCTGGCCATCTCCTTCGCCGTGAGGCCCCACCTGTGTGTCAGTGTGGAGCAGCACTGACAGTCGTCCATCTTCTGATGGGCTGCCCAGTTTTAGCTACCTTGCGGCAGTATTTTAACCTACCAAATGCGCTACCCTTAGTTTTAGGCGACTATGCCTCCATGGCTAATTCCGTTTTAAGTTTTATTTGTGCAGCTGGTTTTTTACAACTCCATCTAGTGGTGGGTGCTATAGCCTGACACTTCGGGTCCCCACCTATCCAGCGATTTTACACCCTTTTAAGACCCTTCTGTAAATTACCAAGGGGCTTTTAGTGTGTGTGCAGTATGGCTGGCTCATCCCGTTTTTTCTGTGATCATGTTTTAGGTGAGATCCTGACTTTGTTTTACCTATTGTGTGTCTTCGTTTTGTGTTGTCAGCAACTTGTCCAAGGTCAGCTTACCCCATTTGTGAGCTTTCATCTTCATAGCTGTGTTTTACTTTTTACGCTCTTGACAGAAGACTCTTAGCTAGGAACAGGGAACTGATGACCTAGCTGTTTAGTCCCCTCAAAACTAACAACAACAACAACAATGAATTTGCAGTGATGAGAAGTCCCTATTGCATTATGCCAAAGGCCTCACAAAGGGCTTCATAGACATATTACCCGCTTCACCCAGTCCACAAAGAGATTTCCAGTGCAATATCCACTCATACCATCCATCCTCACTCCAACCCCAATTACTAGTCACAAAGGAGTGTCCTATATATCACCAAGTACCACCCCACACTGGGACATCCAAGTCACATACGTCATCAAGTGATTATCTGTCATCATGCCCTGAAATGAGATATGTCCTACCAAAGATCCTTCTGAACCTCCTAAAGTGGTGTTGCATAGCCAACCCAACCTCCACAACATTGTAGCCCATCACTATGCCACTCCCAATCCCAGCCTCTTAACACAGGGATATGATCCCTGTGGAAGATCACATTGCAAAAACTGTCCAATGCACCAACCCAGCACTTGATTCTCTAATTTTATCACAGGCTTATCCTACCCCATCAATTTTCAGGCCACCTGTGAAAGCAGCCATTTCTTTTACCAACTCTGCTCCAGTCATTTCAAAGAATTTTTCATTGTTATGATGATGAACAACCTATCCTATCAAATCCTATACAATCCATAGTGCAATGCAGAACTTACAATCCTCATCCTTACCTGGTGTCCTCTCCGTCCACTCCCCACCTCACTCACTGTCTAGATGCTTGCGGCACTGGAGTGGCTAGACATTGTGTTTGTGTGTGTATAGTTGTCCGAGTAGTTTGTGTTGCTTTTCCTGATGGAGGCCAGGGTTGAAAACTTAAGTTATTTGAATGTGATTATCTTTTTTTGTTCCTGTCAGCAGATCAGCAAACCTGTTTATGATGAGTTGTTATCTATCCTCTTTTATTGACATACCAATCAGATTTTCCATTGTTCAAATATAGAAACTGTGTCTTACTCATGTTATGCATCATCTTATTTTCTAAAAGCCATGATCTTGATACCGCATCAATATTGCCAAGAACATGTATCACTCCCAAGCTGCTGCCATCAGCAAGCAGAAATAACTTAGAATTTCCTGTTATGCTAGAAGGAATTCATTTATGTAAATGAGTAACAGCAGCAACCCTACAACAGAACACTTAGGCACCTCCAATATGTCTACAACACCCCAGCAGGTAAACATGCAGTCTCTACACATTGTGCTGTTTATGGCTGTTGATGGAATCATGAGGGCTTTCACTCAACACCATTTTAGCGCCTCTAAATTTCACATTTGGAAACTTGTGCATTGAAACAGCAGATGATATGTAAACACATTTCATTTACATCACACCATCCTGAGGTACATAATAATGCACCATTCAGTGTGCGCGAATTTCTTGGCACCCTTTGACATTGCCCCGATACCGCCCCTCGGTCAGACTGTATCAGCAATACAAATTCAGAGTGTTGAAACAATTAGACCGTTCCAGGATATTAAAGTTAATTATGGCTGTCAATGTCCACAAATGGTGTCTGTCATTTTGTAAATGTCCGAAAGTACAGATACCATATCAATAATTGTATTAGCAATGTTACAAGATTTCAAATGATATGTTCTAGCCACATTCAATTGCACCTATTGTGCAGATGTATTCCTGTCACAGTAGCAAGAAAAATATGGTTATTCCATTGCTTAAACTTTGTAAAGACCCACCTGAAGTGGATAGCTGAAGGCCCATCAGCCTAAGAAACATTCTCTATAACCTGCTAGAACATACGGTGAGTTGGTATTTGTGCTGGCGTCTCGAGTCTTGGGTTTTTGAATACCGAATGGCGTATCTTAACAGTGCGCAAAAACTGAGAACAAAAAAGCCAACAATAAGTGTATGGAGGTCTTCGATAGAGGCCTCTTGCAGGGATCGTTCCTCTCTGCCAGCTTCACATCGGCCATACATGGCTGACATGCTGTCGTCTTTTCCATCATGAGGACACTCTACAGTGTCACTGTGGTGGATGTTAGGTAGTTGTCCATGTTTTATTGCAATGCCCTAAGTTGTGCTTTTCATCTTCCTATTGTTTTGCCTCTCTGTTTAGCTGACAATGCCTCAAAGACTCGTGCAGTTTTTAATTTTATCCATTAATGTTTTTCTATTTCTCCTTCTCAGGGTTTGTGGCATGGTTTGTTATGTCACACTCTCATCCTTTTCGCAATATTAAACTTTCTTAGCCACTTTTTAATGAGTTGTTGGTATCACTGTGTTTTTGTTGTGTTTGTTCTCTGGCCTTCATTTTAAGGTTTGGAGATTTAAAGTGCTGCAGAGTGGCTGGCATCTCCTAATTTGGATTTGTGATAAGTCAACCAAAGTCATCTAGTAGATGGTCTTAATTCTGATTCCCATGTTGTCCAGTGTTTTCACATCTCACTGTTTTCCTGTGTTATCTTTTGTAGCCTTTTTAACTTTCTGTAGGCATCTCATGTATGTGGTTTTGTGGAATTAAGTGTAACTCTGGGACAATAGACCAATGAGAATAGGAGTTTACCCCCTTAATTTACAAACCAACCAACCAACACAGTCCCTTATCCACCCATCCATCCCATCCATAAGTCTTTTGATTTGCAGATGTGTATAGTCCATTGCACAGGTGGGTCTTCAGATTTTAATAGAACAGTAATAATGTTTCTTATGATTTACTGTACCTCCTCAGCAACACTGACAATCACTTCTGATATGGGTCCCAATAGTTGCAGTAATGTGTCACTATTTATATTCCAGAAACAGATATTTCTACAACGCACCAATGCTCCTTTTCTACTGATGTGCTGACTAGTTCTGGACTTTGTCCATTTTCTTAAGCCACATTCATTTATATTTGGACACTGTATATGTAGTGCTGTTTATTTTAATATGTTGACAGAGAACAACTCACCATAAAGATGAATGTTGAGCTACCAACAGACACAAATAAAAGACACACAATTCTAATTTTTTGGCCACAGCCTTCCCCATAAAGAGAACACTCTCCGACACAATCACTCAATAACTCAGACACACTCATCCACACAAGCCAGCCATCTCTGGAGAGATGGATGAATTTGTCTGAGTGATTGTGTGGATAAGTCCCCTTTCAGAGGAAGGGCGCGGTTGAAAATTTAGAAATGTGTGTCTTTTATTTGTGTGTGTTGGTGGCTCAACATTTGTCTTTATGGTGAGTTGTTCCCTATCTACATATTATTATTAACATACCTTACTGGACCTTCCATTGTTGTTAAATATGAAAGAATTCGGATTAAGAAATTGGGCAAAGCCCAAAGCTACATCTACATCTACATACATACTCCGCAATTCACCGTAAGGTGCGTGGCGGAGGGTACACTGTACCTCTAATAGGCATTTCCTTTCCTATTCCACTCCCAAATTGAACGAGGAAAAAAAGAATGCCTATATGCCTCCGTACGAGCCCTAATTTCTCTTATCTTGTCTTTGTGATCTTTATGCGAAATGTAAGTAGGCGGCAGCAAGATCGTACTACACTCAGCTTCAAATTCCGGCCCTCTAAATTTACTTAACAGAAATTCACGAAAAGAACGTCGTCTTTCTTCCCGCGATCCCCAATTGAGTTGCCGGAGCATTTCCGTGACACTCGCGCATTGGTCGAACCTACCGGTAACAAATCTAGCTGCTCGCCTCTGAACCGCCTCTATGTCTTCCTTCAAACCGATCTGCTGCGGGTCCCAAATACTTGAGCAATACTCAAGACGTGGTCGTACAAGCGTTTTATACGCGGTCTCCTTTACAGTTGAAGTACATCTTCCCAAAATTCTCCCAATAAACCGAAGTCGGCTGTCTGCCTTACTCACAACTGTCCTTACATGCTCGTTCCATTTCATATCGCTCTGCAATGTTACGCCTAGATATTTGAACGACGCGACCGCATCAAGAAGCTCACTACTGATGCTGTATTCGAACATTATGGGATTGTTTTTCCTACTCATGCGCATCACCTTACATTTTTCGACATTTAGAGCTAGCTGCCATTCTTCGCACCAACTAGAAATTTTGTCTAAGTCAACCTGTATGCTATTACAGTCAGTTACAGACGACACGCTCCCATACACCACAGCATCATCAGCAAACAGCCGCTAATTACAACTTACTCTGTCCATCAGATCATTTATATAGATAGAAAATAATAGCGGTCCTATCACACTCCCCTGGGGCACGCCTGACGATACACTCGTCTCTGATGAACACTCGCCGTCGAGAACAACGTACTGCGTTCTATTACTTAGGAAGTCTTCCAGCCAGTCACAAATCTGTGAACCTATTCCATAAGCTCATATCTTCGTTAGCAATCTGCAGTGTGGTACCGTGTCGAACGCCTTTTTGAAGTCGAGAAAAACACAATCCGCCTGTTGCCCTTCGTCCATGGCTCGCAAGATGTCATGTGAGAAAAGGGCAAGCTGAGTTTCACATGAACGATGTTTCCTAAACCCGTGCTAATTCATGGAAAGAAGCTTTTCCGTTTCAAGGAAATTTACTATATTCGAACTGAGAATATGCTCCAAAATTCTACATGAAACCGATGTCAACGATATTGGCCTGTAATTGTATGGGTCAGTTCTCTTTCCTTTCTTATACACGGGAGTCACCTGCGCTTTTTCCAATCACTAGGAACTTTGCGCTGAATTAAAGATTCGCTATAAATGCAAGCTAAGTAGGGGGCCAATGCCGCAGAATAGACTTTGTAAAACCGAATTGGTATTCCATCCGGACCAGCAGACTTTTTCGTATTTAGCTCTCTCAGCTGCTTCTCTACACCGGAAATACCTATTGCTATGTCCCACATTTCGGAATTGATACGTTGATCAAATGATGGTATATTTGTGCGGTCCTCCTGCGTGAAAGATTTCTTAAAGGTTAAATTTAGAACTTCAGCTTTCCGTTTGCTTTCTTCTATTACTGCCCCGGAATGATCAACTAGTGACTGGACAGTGGGCTTTGACCCGCTTATCGATTTTACATAGGACCAGAATTTTTTCGGGTTCTCGGAAAGATCTTCTGCTAAGGTATGGCTGTGATAATTATTGTATGCTTCACGCATCGATCTTTTTATAGACGCACGAATCTCTACTAACTTTTGCCTGTCATTATTTGCGTGTTCCTTTTTGAATCGAGAGTGCAACAGCCTTTGCTTTCTCAGCAGCTTTCTAACATTATTATTATAACACGGTGGATCTTTTCCATCCTTAATCGTCTTTACTGGCACATATTTCTCTAACCCTTCATTAACAATGCATTTAATTTAGCTAATGAGCATATCAATAAGAAAGCGGCCTTTGTGCAATATATAAAAATATCTTTTTATGAGATATTTAAGAGCTGCAATCGCTGACGTATTAAAAACTATTTACATTATGTCTAGAATAACGTTATAGACATTCTTTCTATTTATAATATTCATGCTATTTTATTTCACTGCCAACTAAGGTACTGCCCAGAAACTAAAATTTCCCATTTATTATTTTTATTGTCTATTGAATTTTGATTTATTGTCCTGCAAAAAATTCTTCTTGGAACATCGAACTGGTCGAGTGTAAACTTGATATGTTTTCTGATTGTAATTTTCTCATATAATGGCAACATAGTGAAAGAACTTGAATCAAGTAGCAGCAAATCTAGTGCAGTGAGTGCTCAATTAAGATCTACTCTCTTATGCAACTAGGAAGTCAGTGCCAAGACTAAGTTAGCTGTGTGCTGTGTACTGTTTTATCTACTAACTTTGTTGTACGGGAGTGAAAACTGGGTGAATACAGGTTAGTTTATTAATATGGTTGACATTCCAGATGTGAAAGTAGCAAGGATAGTTGCAGATACTGATACATGGTAACAATGTCAGGAGCATGTCCATAATGAGGAAATCACTATACATGAAGCACCCAGCAGACAGATTGTAATGGTGGGGTCATGTTACACACATGGAGAAGCAAGGTTACCTAAGAGGCACATGGATTCGGCAGTAGTGCGTAAGAGCAGTCAAGGTAGATCAAGGAGAAAGTACTTATATTCAGTGAAGAATGATTTTGAAGTAAAAGGCTGAACATCAGATGAGACATCAATGTTAGCATTGAATCGGGGATCATAGAGGAATTTTATTAGGGTGACTATTCTCCAGACCGAATGCTGAAAAGCATAATCAGTCTTTAATGGCGACGATGATGATGACGATGATTATTTTTTATCAGGGGGCAGTGGATATTTATTTTAATGAATCTAGGAATTTCAATGCCATTATGTTTGCATACTTGGATCTAAAAATCGTCGACAAGAATCCAGATATGAATCATATACATTGAGTAATAAAGCCTCTACTAATGCATTGCAACAGCAGTATTTTTATTGTAATATCGCTATTTTACATTAAATGATTTGGTATTAGTTTCAAAATTTTCTTATACACCTGAAAACAATGGTATTGATTGCATACAAATGTTGAAAGATCAATGTCTAAACAGGTAAATAATAATTTTTTACCAGAATGAAATTTTCACTCTGCAAAGGAGTATGCACTTATATGAAACTTTCTGGCAGATTAAAATTGTAGGCAAACAGGCACTCAAGCCCAGGAAATATGTCTTTGGCAGACCAGTGCTATTCAGGCTGAACTATCTGTGAACATCTCACATCCTGTCCTCACAGCTTTATTACCACTGATGTTTTGATCACAGGAGAACAGATACTGGCAGAACTAACAGTATACAGGTAGCTAAGTCTGTAGAGAACTTGCCTACAAAAGGCCACCATCTGAGATCAAATCCTGGATTTCTTCATAGCTGGTGCTACCTGAAGCTAGGTGTTGCACCAAAATTTCTAAATTACATTTTTATATGAAATACTTACAAGGGAAAAAATACTTTATGTCAGTGTCTGGTGTTTTGGCATTCATCATGGTGTAAACATGCCTACAATTTGTGGTGCATAAATTTCACAAAAATTCAATTTTTGCAAATCCTATTTACAATCCGGTGAACAAAAAATATTAATAAACAAATAAACAATAAAAATAAAAACTTGTAGCACAGTACATGCTACTATTTATCAAAAATTGTTACATCGTGAGCTACATTCCTAGTTGAAATGAAATTCATCATTTAAAGAGCTGGAAATAAGACATATTATACATTATAGCTTATACATACAGTTATTCTTACCTCATCTGTACTCAAAATTTGCCCTCCTGCCTTTTATAGATGCAGATCTTTCAGTCGATCACTAATAAAAGTCTGCAGTCTCCATCAGAAGCTCTGTTTCAATGGAAAGTATCACAAATGCTGACAATTTTTCCTGGAACATAGAGCTGAGTAACAATGATTTCATTCTTTTCAAAATTGAAAAGCACCTTTCTCCTTCCATTGACACAATGGGAAACATGAAAGTTAACTTAAAATATTTTAGGGCACTCAGTTAGTGTCCTCATTAGGTTGCTGTTTATAATGAGCTCTGCTAGGCTACCCACAGCAGGCAATTATCTGAATTCACATGGCAGGTAAATTGTGAATGGAAAAAATTTGTGGCCACTGTTGAAACATTATTTATGAGTGGCAGAATAACATACCCGAGAAGAAAGAATGCTGGGAGAAGTGAGGGGATAAGTGTCCCATGTATAGCGGTGGAACCTTGAAGCACCGTGATCTGCTTCCATCCAGGGGGTTTGCAGGCAGTCCATCTGTGACATCACTGGAATACAGGTCGCGTGGTACTGTGGTCAGGCATGGACTCGACCCACCTCATTGAGCTGTAATGGGCTGAGCTGTCTCTGCCAGGTAGTTACAGCAGAGATGCAAACCCCCTGAAACATCATACGGCCGGCAGCATTCTTTGTCACTTTAGAGGGCAACAGGACATTGTGTGACCAAAAATAGTCAATTATCAATGAAAAAATCTGTAAGAAAAAAGGACAAACATAGATTTACAATTGGGAGTTGTGAAACACTTAAAACTCTGCACAGTTGTGGTGCATGATATTGTTTATCTGTCAGGAAGTCTCATTTTTTCTCCTGTTTGATTGTGCATGTAGGGTTCCTGAGAAATACATTCCATGGTACTGTGATTTAGACTGTGCAGAAATTCTGTGAATATGTGCCATACTGTACTTATTCTTTGTTTTTGTCTAGTTAGCTATTAGTTTGTAATTCCTTTGATCAGAAACGATTTTATGTCTAATCATTTACGTGGATCTCTCCATGGAGTTATTCATATAAGATTGGTGACCATGATGTGATCTAGCATAAGAGACTTTCCATACCATGTGGAAACAGACTTTAGTCCTGTGCCAGCAACGGCAGTTTGATTTATTTTGCATAATGATTAATCAGCATTCTGTACATATCATATTGCACTGGCAATATCATTTTGGCCCAGTAATGTTGGTGTGTCTGGACGCAGAACGTGGCATAGCTCTCCCCAGCCCATTTGCCAGTAGCAACGGCAGCAGCGTTGGTGGTGCTGCGCTCGTTATCTATGGAGCCAACCACATGGTTTTGAATGATTTATTACACTAATACACAATACAATACAGAAGCAACAAATTCTCATTGTTGTTGATGCAATCAAATAATACTCTACCATGTTTAAGACTGGTTTTTGCAGTTTAAATCTCGTTTATGTTCCTTTTAGAAAATCTCTTCATGTAATTTGTCATTGTCATAAATTTGTATGTTTTCATGAATCCCGAGTACGCACTGCACTGTAATATTTTAGTGTCATGGTCAGTGTCGTTACTATGTCACCAAAGGCCCTGGGTCAAAAATGACAATGGGGCTCTCTTTAAACTAAAACTATACAGATGCAAAATTGCCTCATCATCAGCTCCTTAATGCTCACTGTAAGACATAATAAGGCAAACCTAAATACTACTAAGTAAATTATTGTGTGTCATGCAACAGATAATATTTAATCATACTCTCTAATATCATTTTAACTGTAAAAGTTTTATTCTTATGCTTTAACGCAAAAAATTACTGGGTGCATTTTGATGAAATTTTGCAGAGGGATAGAGTTCGAACTGGGTAGGGCACACAGATAAAATGACCTGATGGGATAGTTTCCGAAGTTGCTCCATACTAGCAGAATGAAGTTGCAGGCAGAAGCTAGTAAAAAATGAACAGTGAACAAGAATTACATAACCAAGAAAACATGACTCCTGCCGCGAAGCAAACCATTAACAGACAAGTCAAGACTCAAGCATCTGTGGTGACAGCAGGCAGACTGTTGTCAGTACCGACAACTCAGTCTTGCTCAACTACTGCACTGTTAGCTCACTGCTCCATACCAATCAGCCTAATTAAATAATTCTCAGTCTCTTTTGCAATATTTTTTTTTTTTTTTAATTCTATTCACCAATTATGAGTTTCGCACTGTTAGCGCATCGTCAGACTGGAAAAAGACAAATGATTTGTTACAGTCCATGTACCTGGCGGGCAGTGAATCTAATGTGGCTAAGGTGAGTAAATTTTGAAAAGTCAGACTTACTTGGGCAGAGATGGAGCTACAGAACTATCTATAGCTGTAGGGGAGGTAGCTTAACAATTTGTGTTGTCATTGGGTCCCTGCAAAGAGGTAAACATACAAAGTATGTAAGGGTTATTTGAACTAGAATAACTAGGGACTAAAGGGGTATATGATAAAAAGCATTCCACTAATTTCCATATGGATGGATGGTTGCGGGACCATAGCATGTGCTGTAGGGATAACTCCCATCTCTGCAGATCAGAAAAGCTGGCGGAGAAGGGGAGGATCCAGATGGCTTGGGTGGTGAATCAGCTGTTAGTGCCCAAGATGTGCTCCAATGCATGCTGCTACAGGATACTCCATAATGCCTTTGGCCACAGTTTAACGGTGTTCATTCATCCTGATGGAGAGCCAGTTAGTGGTCATTCCAATGTAGAATGCAGAGCACAGATTGCAGCAGAGTTGGTATATTACATAGCTAGTTTCAGAGGTGCCCCAGTATCTGCTGGGGTAGGACAAGTCTGTGACGGGACTGAAATAGGAAGTGCTGTTGGGCCACTCCCATGAACCACAGACATTGCCCAGGTGGGGTGGCTTACATGCCTCAATGATACAGATAGCCATACTGTAGGTGCAACAACAGCGGAGGGGTATCTGTGGAGAGGCCAGACAAATGTGTGGTTCCTGAAGAGGGGCAGCAGCCTTTTCAGTAGTTACAGGGGCAACAGTCTGGATGATTGACTGAGCTGGTTTTTTAACATCAGCTAATGTGGCTTTGCCACACAGTTACTGTGAACGGCTGAAAGCAAGGGGAAACTACACCCGTTACTTTTCCCGAGGACATGCAGCTCTACTGTATGAACATATGATGATGGCATCCTCTCTGGTAAAATATTCTGGAGGTAAAATAGTCCCCCATTTGGATCTCTGGGCGGGGACTACTCAGGAGGATGTGATCATCAGGAAAGACAACACTGGCATTCTACGGATCAAAGAGTGGAATGTTAGATCCCTTAATCGGGTAGGGAAGCTAGAAAATTTAAAAAGGGAAATGGATAGGTTGAAGATAGATATAGTGGGGATTAGTGAAGTTCAGTGGAAAGAGGAAGGGGATTTCTGGTCTGGCAACTACAGGATTATAAATACAAAATCAGTTGGGGGTATTACAGGAGTAGGTCTGATAATGATAAGAAAATAGAAATGCGGGTAAACTACTATGAGCAACACAGTGATCACATTATCTTAGTCAAGATAGATACGATGCAAACACCGACTACAGTAGTACAGGTTTATATGCCAACTAGTTCTGCCGATGATGAGGAGATCGAAGAAATATATGAGGAACTAAAGGAAATTATTCAGACAATTAAGGGAGAGAGAAACTTAATTGTTATGGGAGACTGGAATTCGGTAGCAGGACAAGGAAGAGAAGGGAAGATAGTAGGTGAAAATTGTCTGGGAAATAGGAATGACAGAGGAAGCCGTCTGGTAGAATTTTGCACGGAACATTATTTAGTCATAACAAACACCTGGTTTAAGAATCACAAAAGAAGGTTGTATACGTGGAAGGGACCAGGAGACACCGAGAGATACCAGATAAATTTTACAATGGTATGACATAGATTTCGGAACCAGGTTTTAAACTGGAAGACGTACCCAGAGGCAGATATAGACTCTGACCATAACTTGTTGGTTATGAACTGTAGGCTGAAACTGAAGAAACTACAAAAAGGTAGGAAAACAAGGAGATCGGACCTGGATAAATTGAAGGAACCTGAAGTTCTTAAGAATTTCAGAGGGTGCTTTAGGCAACAATTGACAGAAACGGGGGAAAGTAAAACAGTAGGAGGGGGAATGGGTAGCATTGAGAGATGAAATAGTGAAGGCAGCAGAGAACAAAATAGGTAGGAAGGCAAGTCCTACAAAAAATCCTTGGATATCACAGGAAATACTAAATTTAATTGATGAAAGGAGAAAATATAAAAATACAGTAAATGAAACAGGCAAAATGGAATACAGACGACTAAGGAATGAGATTGACAGAAAGTGCAAAATGGCTAAGCTGGAGTGGATAGAAGACAAAAGCAAGGATGTAGAAGAATGTATAAATAGGGGAAAAATAGATACAGCCTACAGGAAAATAAAAGAATCATTTGGAGATAAGAAAAACAGCTCAATGAATATCAAGGACTCTGATGGAAAACCTATTCTCGGCATAGAAGAGAAAGGTGACAGGTGGAATGAGTATATAGAGAGCCTCTATGAAGGAAATGAACTTAGCAACAATATTGTAGAAGGGAGAGAAGAAATAGATGAGGATGAAAAAGGAGATACTATACTGAGAGATGAATTTGACAGAGCCCTGAAAGACCTAAGTTGAAGCAAGGCCCCTGGAGTAGATGATATTTCCTCAGAGCTACTGAAGTCTCTGGGAGAACCAGCCACGAAAAAATTGTTTCACCTGGTGTGTAAGATGTATGAGACAGGTGAAGTACCCTCAGACTTTAAGAAAAATGTTATAATCCCCATTCCAAAGAAAGCAGGTGCAGTCAGGCGTGAAAACTACAGAACCTTCAGTTTAATAAGTCATGGTTGTACAATAGTATCACAAATTATATACAGAAGGATGGAAAAGCTGGTAGAAGCCAACCTTGGGGAAGATCAGTTTGGGTTCAGGAGAAATGTAGGAACTCGGGAGGCAATACTCACTTTACGGCTTATCCTAGAAGATTCATTAAGAAAAGGCAAACATACATTTCTTTCTTTTGTAGATTTGGAGAAGGCTTTTGACAATGTTGATTGGAATAAACTCTTTCAAGTTCTGAAGAAAGCAGAAGTAAAATATAGGGAGCGTAAGGTTATTTACAACTTTTACAAAAACCAGACAGCGGTTGTCAGAGTTGAAGGGCGTGAAAGGGATGCAGTGGTTGGAAAGGGAGTAAGACACTGTTGTTGCCTTTCTTGAATATTGTTCAATTTGTACATTGAACAAGTTATAAAGGAAATCAAGGAGAAATTGGGAGAAGGAATTAAAGTTCAGGGCGAAGAATTAAAAACATTGTGTTTTGCCGACGACATAGTAATTCTGTCAGGTACAGCAAATGATCTGGAGGAGATATTGAACAGAATGGACAGTGTGCTGAAAGGTGCATATAATTAGATTAGGTAGCGAAGCAATAAAGTAGATAGATGAGTTTTGTTACTTGGGCAGTAAAATAACAAATGATGGTCTCAGTACACAGGATATAAAATGCAGAATGGCAATGGGTAGAAAAGCGTTCTTGAAAAAGAGAAATTTGTTAACATTGAATATTGATTTAAGCCTAAGGAAGTCCTTTCTGAAGGCATTTGTATGGAGTGTTGCCTTGTATGGGAGTGAAACATAGACAATAAACAGTTCCAACAGGAAGAGGATTGAGGATTTTGAAATGTGTGTTTTTTTTTTGTTTTTGTTTTTTTTGTTTTTTTTTTGTGGTTTTAGGGCGCACAACTTCTATGGTCATTAGTGCCCAGGCAAGAACATACATTCGCTATGATCTCAAAGGAAAAAGGTGACTGTCAAAACATCAACAAGAGGCTAAAAACAAAAGATAAAAGACAAAAGGGTAAAATATCCTTCGATAAGTTGGCCAAGTTGATAAAAACCAAAACTCGAGCAGCTGCTCGTGTGTTATCAGCTAAAATTTCCTTCAGAGTAGACGGAAAGTGAAGGGCTACACGGAGATGATTAAAATTAACACAAGTCAGTAAAACATGTCGCACTGTCAGCAGTTCACCGCAGGAGCAGAGCGGTGCAGGGTCGGCAGAGAGCAAGTGACGGTGGCTGAAATGGCAGTGACCGATCCGCAACCGGGCCAGGATGACATCCTCTCGCCGAGAGGGCCGTGAGGAGGTCCTCCAAGTGGTCGGGATTGGTTTTACAGTTTTCAATTTATTGTTGTACATTGAAAACCACGCACTGTGCCATTGCGACACGATACTCCGGCGAAGTGCCCGTTGAACATTGTCCGATGGGACGCAAAAATTAGCCATGTGAGACAAAATAGCTGCGGCCTTGGCTGCTATGTGGGCAGTCTCATTCCCGGGCACTCCCACGTGGCCAGGGACCCACAGGAATGAAACGTGACAGCTGTCATCAGCTAGCAACTGGAGGGAGCGTTGGATCCGATACACGAGAGGATGGTTCGAGAAAGGGTTCTTAAGACTCTGCAGGGCACTAAGGGAGTCCGAACATATGGCATAGAAAGGTTTGCGGTGGTGGCAGGTGTACAAAACGTCCTGGTGGACGGCAAAAAGCTCAGCCGTGAAACTCAAACACTGGTCAGGGAGCTTGTATTGGAACCGGTTGTCCCCGACGACAAAGGCAGATCCGACACCGGCAGTGCTCTTGGAACCATCACTGTAAATAAATATGGCATTATCAAACTGCGAACGGAGTTCGACAAGCCTCGAGCGGTATACCAAATCTGGAGTGCTCTCCTTCGGGAGCGAACTAAGTTCAACGCGAGTGTGAACCTGGGCCTGATGCCACGGTGGCAGTGGGCTTTCGCTCAACCGAAAGGTGGAAGAAGGGTAAAATCGAGCCGCTGTAGTAGGCGGCGAAACCGATCTCCAGGTGGAAGCAAGGCAATCGCAGACAACTGATATTGGCGATTGAGTGAGTCGTCAAAAGTAATCGGTAAGATGGATGGTTGGGCATTGACCGCAGGCGGCATGCATACCGACACAAGAGTATGTCACGCCGAGTGGTCAAGGGCAATACAGCAGCCTCGGCATACAGACATTCAACAGGGCTGGTATAAAATGCACCGGTCGCCATACGTAATCCCCGATGGTGGATAGAGTTGAGACGGCGGAGAATCGATGGCCGTGCAGAAGAGTATACAAGGCTTCCGTAGTCGGGCTTCGACTGAACAATGGCCTGGTAAAGGTGAAGCAGGACGGTACGATCCGCTCCCCATGCCGTGCCACTGAGGACACGAAGAACGTTAAGGGATCGAGCACAACGGGCAGCCAGGTAGGACACGTGTGTGGACCAGCAAAGTTTACGATCCAACATGAGTCCCAATAATTTCGTAGTCTCCATGAAAGGGAGAGCAACAGGGCCGAGATGTAGAGAAGGTGGAAGAAATTCCTTGTATCTCCAGAAGTTTATACACACAGTTTTCTCAGTGGAGAATCGGAAGCCGTTTGCGATGCTCCAGGAATATAGATGGTCAAGAAAGCGTTGAAGAGAACGCTCCAAGAGACACGTCCACTGGGCGCTGCAATAAATTGCGTAATCGTCAACCAAAAGAGATCCGGAGACGTCGGCTGAAAGGCAATCTACGATCGGATTGATTGCAATGGCAAAGAGTGCCACACTCAAGACGGAGCCATGTGGTACCCCATTCTCCTGGCAAAAGGTATCTGACAAAACAGAGCCCACCCGTACCCGGAACTTGCGATCCGCCAAAAACGCTTGAATGAAAAGAGGAAGGTGGCCCCGAAGGCCCCATGGGTGCAATGTGCGGAGAATGCCCACTCTCCAACAGGTATTGTATGCCTTCTCCAAGTCGAAGAACACTGCTACTGTTATTCATAATGAAGGTCGACAACGTAACGAGGTGAACAGCAGCAGAGCGGTGTCGACGAAAACCGCATTGGATATTAGTCAGGAGGCGGCGAGATTCGAGGAGCCAGACCAACCGAGCGTTAACCATGCGTTCCATCACATTACAGACGCAGCTCGTCAGAGAAATGGGGCGATAACTGGAAGGAAGATGTTTGTCCTTCCCTGGTTTGTGGATGGGGACAACAGTGGCTTCACGCCAACTTGTGGGAACATAACCTTCAGTCCATATGCGATTGTAGGTACTAAGAAGAAAGCACTTGCCCGCATGAGAGAGGTTCTTCAGCATCTCAATATGAATGGAATCGAGCCCGGGAGCAGAAGATCGGGACAGGGCGAGAGCTCGGTCTAGCTCCTGCATGGTGAAGGCGACGTTGTAATTTTCACGATTAAAAGAGCGGAAAGAAGGCGGCCGTGCCTCCTCTACCTGTTTGCGAGGGAGAAAGGCAGGGTGGTAATGGGCAGAACCCGAAACCTCCGCAAAGAAACGGCCCAATTCGTTGGAAACAGCAGCGGGGTCCACGAGGACTGCGTACTCCACGGTCAGGCCAGGAATCGGAGAGTTGACCCTAATGCCGGATAAATGGTGTAGGCCACCCCAAACAACCGTGGAGGGAGTAAAACGGTTAAAAGAACTAGTAATAGCAGTCCAGCAAGCTTTCTTGCTGTCATTTTTGATACGACGACATTGTGCTCTCATTTGTTAATAATTGATGCAATTCTCCAAAGTTGGGCGGCGGCGGAAGGTGTGTAAAGCACGGCGCCGGGCTCTAAGCGCGTCGCGGCAGGCTGCAGTCCACCAAGGGACCTGGACATGACGTGGAGAAGAGAATGTATGAGGTATGGAACGTTCAGCAGCGGAGAGAATAACCTCTGTGTGGTAGTCGACCTGACTGTCACAGTTGGGAAAATTCTGATCGTGAAAAACAGCCACGGAGGAATAAAGCCCCCAGTTGGCTTTGGAAATGTTCCAACTGGTGGGACGATGGGGAATGATCCAGAAAGTGGATGATACAAGGGAAATGGTCACATGAGTACGTGTCAGAAAGTGCATACCACTCAAACCGACCGGCAAGCTGAGGAGTGCATATTGCGAGGTCTATATGGGAATAGGTGTGTGTTGTGTCTGAAAGGAAGGTCGGTGCACTGGTGTTGAGGCAGACAAGATCGATGTGTTGGAGAAGGCCCACCAAAAGGGAGCCTCTCGGACAAGGTGCCGGAGAGCCCCATAGGGGTTGGTGGGCATTAAAGTCGCATATCAACACGAAGGGTGAAGGGAGCTGGTCAACAAGGTGTAGCACATCTGCCCTAGTAAGGGCAGATGATGATGGCGAATAGATATTACAGAGGGAGAAGGTAAATGTGGATAAAGTGATGCGGATGGCAACTGCCTGTAGGTGAGTGTGCAAGGAAATGGGATGGAAATAGACATCGTCTCGAAGGAGCATCAGAACCCCTCCATCGGCAGGGACACCTTCCACGGGTGGCAGGTCGAACCGTACAGAGGTGTAGTGTGGAAAGTCTGCACGATCACGTGGACGCAACTTCGTTTCTTGTAGACAGACTAGAAGTGGGCAGTGCAACCGAAGGAGTAGTTTTAACTCCTCCCAATTGGAACGAATGCCGCGAATATTCCATTGAAGGAGCGCCATGATAAAAATGAGAGAAGAAATAAGGATAAAAACCAACTAGCAAGAGGGGTCGCCCTGAGGGCCGCTGAGGACCGGATTTCGAGGGAGCACTGCTATCATTGTCTAGGGGCAATGGGTCGTGGTCCATAGGTTCGACCGACGTGCCTGCCACCTCCCTGAGTTGATCTGGAGGGGCAGTTTCCACCGCCGGTAAAGAGCCGGGTGCCCGGCAGACGGAGCGACCCGGTGAAACAGAAGACGGCTGACGCCGGCAACTGTTGGACGGCGTGACGGATGGGTCACGCCTCGACGGGGAAGGAGAGGAACTCTTTTTCTTGTCAGCTCTTCTGGAAGAGTGACGGCGGGAAGAGTCAGTAGACGGTTGGGAAGCCTGAGAAGCATGTTGTTTAGGTGCCCGCGGTTTACTGGAGGTTGACTAAGACTGTACCTTAGAAGCAGCAGGAGGAAGCGGGGACGTGGAATGGGCAATCTTCGGGCTGGTGGATCGCACAACTGTGTCAGCGAAAGTGAAGTCACAAGTCTGGGTACCTGGGTACTGGAATCCTTGGTAGGTCGAGTTGAGGTGAGAACCTTACTGTATGTACCCGCTGGGAGGACAGTGGGCTTTCGACTCACCAACAACTTTCGAGCGGCAGATGTCGATACCTTCTCCGTAACCCGAATTTGGGCAGTCGCGAGAGGAAGCCGCATGGTCACCGTTGCAGTTTAGGCAGTGAGGGGACGGAGGTGGGCAATCCCCCTCATGGGCGTCCCTACCACAAGTGACACACTTTGCTGCATTTGGGCAATGTTCACGGGTATGGTTGTACCTGTGGCACTGAAAACAGCGCGTTGGGTTAGGTACATAAGGGCGGAAGGAGACGACTTCATACCCTGCTTTTACCTTCGACGGGAGGTCAACTATGTCGAACGTCAAAAACACAGTACGAGTCGGTGTCAGGTGGTTATCGATCTTTTTCATTACCCTATGGACGGCTGTGACACCCTGGTCGGACATATAGGATAGGATGTCTTCATCAGACAACCCGTCAAGGGATCTCGTGAAGACTACCCCACGTGACGAGTTGAGTGTGCGATGTGCTTCCACCTTGACAGGAAACGTGTGTAACAGTGTAGTCCAGAGTAGTTTCTGAGCTTGGAAGGCACTTTCCACTTCCAGCAACAATGTGCCATTGCGCTGACATGAACAGGTTTTAACAGGGCCAGCAATTGCATCTACACCTTTCTGTATAACGAAAGGATTGACAGAATTGAAATCCTTTCCGTCGGTGTGAGAGACAACAAGATTAAGGTTCATTAGGCAGAGTGTTTTTTTGCTGAGGCGAATCTAACTTACGTTTCTGGGTCAACGTCACTAAAGAAGAGAAGGAAGTCATCGCGGAAGTGTCCCCCGTGATTACCGTCGTCTCCGATGGCACGCTCCTTGCTAGTGGGGGCCCCCTCCGAGGGCTTACCCGCCTTAGGTGATTGTTCACACCTCAGGTCACACCTCCCGAGAACTGACGGAGGCACCAATCGGCACGTTCAGAAGATACCAGCTCGGGTAATCATCCCTCCTTGGGCCTGGCCTTTACCATGGGGTACGTACGTGCCCTACTTGTCTTCTCGGTGCGGGGAATTACACGTTACCCCGTCACCTGCTACGCATGATAATGCGTGGGTCGGCCTTCAGACACGCACAGGGAGGATAGAAGAAGAATAGAGGAAGTGAAGAGAAAGAAGGAAAGAAGCACCTCAAATGCCGAGGCGGAGACTAATGAGGAGGAGAAGAAGGCTAGGAGAGTACAAGGAGGGAAAGACAGAAATAAAGGGTAAGAAAGGAAGAAACAAAGGAAGAAAAACGACAACAAGAACCACCGTAGCTCACGAAATATGCCCATCCCCGGGCGAAGGCATAAACCGGGGAGGGATTGTGAAGCAGCCTGGGGCATAAGAAAGACTGCTCCGGCTCGGGGCCCCGTGCGCGCCACACACGTACCCACAAAAGGACTGTGGGCCCCCTGGGGGGTTGAAATGTGGTGTGACAGAAGAATGCTGAAGATTACATGGGTGGATAACGTAACTAATGAGGAGGTAGTGAACAGAATTGGGGAGAAAAGAAATTTCTGGCATACCTTGACTAAAAGAAGGGTTGGTAGGGCACATTCTTAGACATCAAGGAATTTGAATTTAGCGTTGGAGGCAAGTGTGTGGGGTAAAAACTGCAGAGCAAGACCAAGAGATGGATACAGTAAGCAGATTCAGACAGATGTAGGTTGCCGTTCTTATGTGGAGATGAAGAGGCTTGTTCAGGATAGGGTATTGTGGAGAGCTGCTTCAAACCAGTCTCTGGACTGAAGACCACAGCGACAAGCTGTTGGGATTAGGAGTGGTATAGGGGTGAACTAGGACGATGTGGAGGTTGGGTGGGCAATGGAACACCAATTTAGGGGGGTTGGGAGGATCTTAGGTTGAATATCTCTCATTACAGGGTGTGACAGATAATCAAAGCCCTGACATAGGATTTAATTCAGTTGTTCCAGTCCAGGATGGCATTTGGTGACAAGGGGAGCAACTCCTTTGTGCCTGGTTAGTTGGGTTGGAGGGAGGACTGCTTGTGTATGGAGATATGGCATGGGAAATCTGTTTATGGACTTGGTCTGGTGGGTAATTTTTGTCTGTGAAGGCCTATGTGTGGCTTTCAGCATACTGGTTAAGGGAGTTCTCATCACTTCAAATAAGCATTCCACAGGTGGCGAGGCTGTAAGAGAGGGCTTTTTTAGTGTGGAAAGGATGGCATCTGTCAAAGTGAAGGTACTGTTGAGAGTTGGTGGACAGATGTCTATGGAGCCATCATAGTGATGCAGTTTAACATCCAGGAAGGTAACATGTCAGTTTGAGAAGGAGCAAGTGAAATGGCTGGGTGAGAAAGAGTTGAATTTGTGGAGGAATGAGGACAGGGTGTCTTGGCCTTGAGTCCAGGTCATGAAAATGTGATCAATGAACCTGAACCAAACCAGAAGTTGGTTGATTTGGCAGGCTAGGAAGGTTTCCTCTAGACGGGCTATGATCAGGTTGGCATAGGAAGGTGCCATACGGGTGCCTACAGCAGTGCCGCGGATCTGTTTGTATACTTTCCCCTCAAAGGAAAAGTAGTTGTTGATTATGATGTAGTTGGCAAGGGCTATGACAATGGAGGTATTGGGTTTGTAGTCTGAAGGACATAGGGAGAGGTAGAGCTCGAGTGTGGCAAGACCATATGTGTACAGGGAAGTGACATCAACAGTGACAAGTAACGATCCAGGAGGTAGAGGAGTGGGGATGGTAGAGAGTTGGTGAAGGAAGTGGTTGGTATCTTTGATGTGGGAGGGCAGATTTGAGACAGTAGGCTGAAGATGTTGATCGATAAGGGCAGAGATTCTTACACTGGGAGCACAGTAACCAGCCAAGTTTAACTTCCGCTTGCCGTGTAGTCACACTGTGTTGGGAGGCCAGAGATGGCTGACGTGTGTGGATGAGTGTGACTGAGTGATCGTATGGATGAGTGTTCTCTTTCTGAGGAAGGCCACGGACAAAAATTTATAATTGTCTATGTCTTTGTGTGTGTTTTATTTGTGTCTGTCAGCGGGTCAAGTTTGTCTTTACAGTGAAATGTTCCCTATCTACATATTATTATTAAATTTAATTTTTGCTTTAGAAGAATGCTGTTATTTGTGTAAGTGAGATAGCAGATTGTCATTCACGATGCATTAGAGGCTCAGCCTTGAATGTCAGAACTCAGGACAACAAGGAGCAGCGTATCATTGACTGTGTGGTTTGGCGTGTGTCTTGTGATGCAAGTGTGGTGTGAGTCAACAGTTGTAATCCTGGTGAGACAAGACAGACTGGGGCAGTTTTTATTTTATTTCACATGCTGCAAATTGCATGCAGAAACCCTTTAATGAAATCAGAAGAAATACTTTGCCCAATAAGTCTTTCTGAAAGGTTAACTCCAACTTACGTAAACGGTAATAAATTTCTTCTTCGCTTCACCATACAAATGCCTTTGAAGGAATTCAAATTCACCTATATTGATAGGAATGTAGTTTATATTACTTCCTTTGCACCCATAAGCTAGGGGGATGGTTCTGGAGGAAGCAAAATATCTGCTATAGAAATGAGACATGAAGACACGAACATTGCTGTGTGCACATGTTGCTTTAGAGCATGCACTGAAAGCTATTCACTTAATTTATCACCTATGTTTACCATCATGAATCAAACCATGACACTAAAACATTTTAGTGCAGTTACACACTGTGGCTTAATGGATACATACAAATTGATGACAAATTATATCAAGTGTGGAATACAAATTGCCTTTTGTGTGGCCCACTGCTCAGCAAGTATAAAGAATTTTCCACCACCCAGGGCAATGACCAGCAGAAGGTGCTGTGGGTAGAGGGCGAGGCAGCGCAGCACTGCCACTGATGTTGCTGCTGGGGAATGAGCCGAGGAGAGCTCTGCCGCATGCTGCACCTAGGGACAGCAATGTTATTGGGCCAAAATGTTGTTATCAGTGTATGAAAAAGTGAAGTATGTTATGGACATACCCCCATTACAGTCTGGGCATCAGCATTCATGAGGAATGTGAAATAAGAAGTTTTGATCACCAAGAAGTTTTTATCACCAACACTCGGACATGCAAGTCGAGCACTTTACCGCGAGACCACAGATGGAGCTCACATAGGCTTCTTGTAACTGAACTCTAGATGTAGTGCATATACTGCAGCAGCCTACAGTGTTGCCAGATTGCACAGATAGACAGACTTGTCCCATGTCACAATAGGCATGGGTGTAGGTTCAGCAGCAGGCAGCTGTCGGCGATCTTTTTTTATCAAGGATTTTCCTCCTGGCAAATTTAATTCCAGAATTTCAAACTACTTAAATGAACTTCCACATTTAACTACCATCCTCAAAAAGTACCTATAATGAAATCTGAGATATATTTTATCAAAATTTACACAAATCAGCTAATCAAAGACTAAACAGTTTAAATATAAGAGCAAAATTTTGTGATTATAAAATTAATGCTTTGGTGCCAGTTAAAAACTTACAGTTAACTTCTGGGCTTACAATACGACAAGTAATCTTTTTTTTTCGTAAATGGTGCATTCCTTACAAAATGGTTTATTTGAGAAGAGATTTTAAATAAATTAGAAATCAGATACTGGGTGCAGAATTTTGTTCTACAGGTTTTTTCCTTGAGTGACTCTATGCACGATTACTGCTGAAGTTGTGCCGCTACTTGTCTTAAGCAGTTGGCCCATGGAATAGCACACCAATCACAGAAGATGGACATAAGTAATAACTAAATAAGAGAAAGCTCTATTACCTACATTACTATGAAAAGTAACATTATTATATTCCAACATGAAACTTCAGCACTATATATCAAGATGTCTTTATATACACTTTTAGCAGAGAACTAAGGAAGAAATAAACCCCAATTTGTTGATGTTTACCTGCAGTATCAGATTACAACAGTCAGCAGACCAGAAATAGAAAATGTCAGGTACTGTAATCGAGTCAAAATACCACGATCACTGGTGCTTGTGCCAATCACCTTCGAGCGCCGGTTGCAGCAGCAGACCATTGGAGTAAGTCAAACGCGAACTTTGCTCTTTGCATGTGGGCATCCATCTGCTCTGTGCACTTTTCGCAGTTCTGTCACACAAAAGCAACCGTTAGCTTTTCTGACCACCAGTGAACATGGTTCTACCTGGCAACATGGTTAATTTTCGTTTCCGCAGCCGGTCCAGTCTCTCAGCCTAGTAGACGGATCATCATGTTTCAGCCCAACTATACAAAAAGACATGCCTAAGTAAGCCATATTCAACTGAAGTGCGGCAGTATCCCCAGAGGTTGCTCGCAAACGACTGTTCCTCCTCAACAGCCATGCATCCCATCAGCACGTAGCACACTTTGGGATTGAGGTTTTTTTTTATAGAGGTATTTCCTTCCTCACGACCCAGGCAGTTAAGCCAAGATCCCCATACCCTGGTACACACAACATTCCACCACTGCGCCACACGGTGGTCGCTGAAGTGTGCCCAGACGTTACGGTGTCAGAAGACTGTTGGCGCTACCAGTCAGCAGCTCAGGACCCCGGGTTTGCCAAGCCAATGCTCAGCAAATTAATGCTGAGCCCCTGTGGGGTATTATATGTGGTGGCAAATCAAAACATAAACACACCTTGCATTTGAGGAAACTGCATCACTACTTCTATGTAAATAAAAAAAGAAATGTCAACATTGATGTAAATCACACTGAAAAAAGCAGTGTCCCACTTGTAACTAGGATCACACTGAAAACAAAAAAGACAGTGTCACTTAGATCTGGAAACATCACACTGCAGAATAAACAGTGTCACTATGATCACACTGGAATAAAGACACAGTGTCCCTTAGATCTAGAAACATCACACTGCAGAATAAACAGAGTCACTATGATCACACTGGAATAAAGACACAGTGTCCCTTAGATCTAGAAACATCACACTGCAGAATAAACAGAGTCACTATGATCACACTGGAATAAAGACACAGTGTCCCTTAGATCTAGAAACATCACACTGCAGAATAAACAGAGTCACTATGATCACACTGGAATAAAGACACAGTGTCCCTTAGATCTAGAAACATCACACTGCAGAATAAACAGAGTCACTATGATCACACTGGAATAAAGACACAGTGTCCCTTAGATCTAGAAACATCACACTGCAGAATAAACAGTGTCACTATAATCACACTGGAATAAAGACACAGTGTCCCTTAGATCTAGAAACATCACACTGCAGAATAAACAGAGTCACTATGATCACACTGGAATAAAGACACAGTGTCCCTTAGATCTAGAAACATCACACTGCAGAATAAACAGAGTCACTATGATCACACTGGAATAAAGACACAGTGTCACTTAGATCTAGAAACATCACACTGCAGTATAAACAGTGTCACTATAATCACACTGGAATGAAGACACAGTGTCACTTCTTCAAAAATAGACATCACTCTGTGCACCGTCCTCAAAACAGTCTTGAAGGTGGAGGAGTCGAGGGGGAACTGGAGTCGAAGGCAGCAGGCGGTACCGAGCGTCAACGAGAGGACCCATTGCAGGCAGATGGCGTGGTGATGCCCCAATGGTGTGTCGTGCAGCTCAGCTGGCCCGTGTCACATGAAACAGGAGTAACTTTGTATTAGTAATACCTACGCTGCAATAGTTGTTCTGACAAACTTCTTATTAAATGCATGAATAAAGTAGTAAATTTTTATACAGTGTGAGCAATGGCTTTGGGGCATCTGTCTTATCTGTTCAAAACATATGACAGTCTGGAGTGGCAGTGCCTTTACATAATTGTGGACTAGGTGGCCGAAATTGGTACCCGCACTGTACAATGCAGCGGCTGCATCAGTACGGCAGTGCAGTGTCAGTGTTCTCAGCTTACAGTGCAGTGACTGAGGCTGCCATGATGAAAAGTCTGTAGTGCAACTGGCACGCCTCGTGTATCCCTACCTTTCTCTGGAATCCGTACCGATCTTCCCCGAGGTTCGCCGCTACCGAGCCCTTCGTTCCTCTGTAAATAATTTGTATTAGCATTTAGGAACCATTTGTTATTTCGTCATTATATCTGATGACACTTGTCTCAGTTTCCTGTAATATGTGCTCCTGACAAAGTGTGTACATTATCTTTCATCTCATGCAAATGAAATATTCACTTTGTTCCCTGTGTAAACAGCTGTCTTGTGGATGAGCGTGTCATATCCCTAGGTGTGCACTATCTGGTAATGTGTAAGTTCTTGAAGGCAATGGCCAGTAGCAATGCCTTCACGTGTTGTGGACATCCTTCTGCAGCCAAATGGAGTGGTGGATTCTGCACACTATTCTGCACATCTATTTGTGCTGATGCCACCAACAGCACCCACATGCCCTGCACATCTTTCCTATGCAGGACTGGGCTGAGGTGCAGTGTACTGAGAAAGCCACAAATGAAGGATTTGCCTGTGTGCATTGACTGGAAACAGTCTCAATTTCATGCAAACTAATACAGCTGTGTTTGTTAGGATGTGAAGCATTACGCAAAATGAAGTTATCAACAACTTGATCGACAATGTTTTTTATCATCAGAACATTCACTTTACTCCCTATTGTTTGCATAGCCATCTGGTTCAATGTGGTAAGAAAGTACAAAATACAGTTATTTCTGCCTGGAACCTAAGTACAGGTGCTGTAGCAACATGAAAAATTGGAAATAATAAACATCAGCACATCATTATTGATAATATCACAGTATGTAACGATGTTCTCTCTTTCACCACTGAAGAAGTGTGCTACTAATGTTTAATTTCTCAAAAAGTATTCCAGCTCATATGTTTAACCACATCCTTGAACTAAGACACTATGCAAGCAAACACCTCAAACTGAATTACAGCTCTATTTTCTTTGATATGTAGTTATGTTTGAGACTTTTACATCGATACATAAGTACTTTGAACTTCATTAGTGATTTCTTTAAAATGCATTGTAGTGCAACCTATGATACAAATCATGTTTGGGAAACCATAAATAAGTCAGAATTAGACCCCAGAATAAGTCTTTTGAAGAGCTGATACAAAAAGCTATAGTTTACCATAGTGGTAGCTGTAACTCATTTTCAATATCATGCTATCAACTTCATGACAAATAATAGATTTTAATATTGCATGCTTGTAGCTGAGTGTTAAGTAATCACAAAATGTGTTACTATACTGTCACAGCTAGCTGATTCACAACTTTAAGGTGGCTAAAACTTGCAGGAAAGACATAGATACCTCAAAGAATACAGAACAGTCAGGCACCCCCACCTCACATGCATGTGTCGCTGATAAATACTAATTGAGGTGTTAAAACAGGGTATTATTATTATCCACATTCTTGAAATATGACGACAATAACTTTTTATTGTGTGCTGCCTTAGCCAGTCACAAACATAGTGGAGTAATGTATCTTTCTGGCAGCTTCTTTGCCAGTGCTGATGGCACGTACAAATAGTTGCATTGTTGGCGTAAGAATGAGTAGGTTATGTTACCATCTTTCTGAGTAATGAAGTATATTATCTACATAAGTAAGGTACTATTTGATTCAGTACCACCATATTACCCACGTCGGTAGCGGGACATGACAATGAATGTATCTGGAGAAGACAGGGTTACAGATATTTCTTGCTGCTACTACTACTTGCTAATTACGACGCGGCATTGTATTCATGTTCATACATATGCACACGTCGATTACCAACAGCGATGCTAGCGCTCAAAGTGGATACATTCGAAGCGGAGAGAAGACAAGCAACTTTTATAATCAAATATACAGTGAGGCCCTACATTTTATGACATTTATTTGATGAAAAATACCTGTATGTCCAAGCTCCTTATTACAATATCAAATATCTTTGATGTAAATACATGACATATGGACTTTTACAAAGATATACAACCGTGTAATACCATTCTCAGATCCATTTATGTAACGGTTCAGATAGTATAAGAGTTCATTTTAGTGTGTTACTTTGAGTATGTTTTCACAGTAATAAATTAAAAATAAAATATTTTTCAGATTGTATGAGAACATTTAGTAGGTAAAATACAAAAAATTTATGGGGTTGGTGCGCGATTCGCATGCTCTGGATATGACAACATTGTGTCTCTCCTCTCTCTCTTTCAATCAGTGTGGTATCAATTGTTTTGATATTTTCATGTCCTTTGAAATGTAATAGACATGACATCCCAAATGGCTGCCCTCATGTACATGTTCAAATCCGATGGGTGGAATCCTGAGCTACACAAATATGCCTCTTTCCTCCCCCCCCCCCCCCCCATCAAAATTTAAGGTGTGTGGATTACTATAGTATATACCGTAATTCTAAATTTTATTTTCAGCGCTCTTTCATTCAAGTAGTTAGTTGGCTAACCCCTTTCTTTCAAACTTATGATAGATGTTCAAAGAAATACTGAAGAAAGGGTAAATCATGCTGATTACATTTTAAAAATCCTCTTTATGACTCAGCACAATACGATAAATGAATATTAATGATTCTGATTGTTGTCTGAAACATTATGTTACCCTACTATGACCCCATCAAGTTTTACCTACATTCCCTCTGCAAGCATGCTTTCGCACTAGCCAGATTACGGTCCCACATTTTGTTTACTCAGGCATATACCGTAATTCTAAATTTTATTTTCAGCGCTCTTTCATTCAAGTAGTTAGTTGGCTAACCCCTTTCTTTCAAACTTATGATAGATGTTCAAAGAAATACTGAAGAAAGGGTAAATCATGCTGATTACATTTTAAAAATCCTCTTTATGACTCAGCACAATACGATAAATGAATATTAATGATTCTGATTGTTGTCTGAAACATTATGTTACCCTACTATGACCCCATCAAGTTTTACCTACATTCCCTCTGCAAGCATGCTTTCGCACTAGCCAGATTACGGTCCCACATTTTGTTTACTCAGGCATAACTTAATATTTGGCATTATCCCCAAGGGCCTCACACTAAAAGTTTCCATCTCTGGACGTAACCCATCCTTTCATCAAACCTAACACTAATTCCAAACAGAACAGTCCATGCCCTCACCCACCTAATCCTTAACCTATACATCAACTCCGCCAATGAACACACCTGTAAACTCCTATCCCTCATCAAAATCTTCAACCTTTCCACTCCTACATCCACACCCACAGTTCAGAACATCCTCTTACAGGCCAACCGCAAATTGGAACAGCATGCCACCCTCCACCTAAAAATAACATAACTAACCCAACTCCTTGTTACACACCTCCAGAAAGGCAATACACACTCCCTCAACAACCTCTCCAATAAACCTCAAGCTCCTCTTATTGCACAGAAACCCAGTCTCTCCCATCTTCTCAATCCTCCAATCCCCCCCAGAACCTTTAAATCCTACTCCACACAATTCGGAACCACAACATCCCAATTCAGTAGTCAACCTCTCCTCTACACCTCTCTCCCAATCTGAAACCTCTGTCCTACCCGAAGGCCTCACCTTCAGCCCTACCCCCAAATTCAACCAAACAGCCCTTGTCAAAGATTTTCTCTCCTATACTCATAGTCTCTGATGGAGATATCACTTTGCCATGAAGAAATATAATCGTACTCCTAATGATCCAGCACCCCAAGACACCACTCAAATAGAACGTTGCCTGTAACAGTTCCGTCCTCCGTCACAGTGAGATCGACCCGCTCTTACTCAAAATCACCCTCTTCAAACCTTCCAGGATTTCTTTACTTCCAAACTTGCCTCTCAGTCTTTCCTGAGAAACCTTCATCCGTCTCCCAACATTACCACAGCTGAATCCCGAGCCATCCATGATCTAAAGGCAGACCCTTCCATCGTCATTCTCCCAGCCGACAAGGGATCCACAACCGTGCTATTTGATCAGCAGGAGAATGTAGCTGAGGGACTGTGTCAACTTTCAGACAACACTACCTACAAAGTATGTCAAGACAATCCTATCCCTGATGTCTAGGCAGAGCTTCAAGTAGTCCTCAAAGCCTTAGGACCCATACAAAACCTTTCACCTTACTCCATTAAACTTCAAGACCTCACCGACACCAAGCATCCCCACCTTCTACCTACTTCCTAAGATCCACAAAGCCAATCATCCCCCCCCCCCCCCCCCCATTGTGGCCGGTTACCAAGCCCCTACAGAACGAATCTCTGCCTACATAGACCAACACCTTCAACCCATCATGTGCAGTCTCCCATCCTTCATCAAAGACACCAACCACTTACTTGATCACCTGAAATCCTTACCCAGCCTTCCTGGATACCCAAGCCTGTCAACCCAAAGTTTAGTATAGATTCATTGATGACATCTTTATGATCTGGACTCACAGTGAAGAACAACTCCAGAATTTCCTCTTCAACCTCAACTCCTTTTGCCCCATCAAATTCACCTGGTCATATTCCAAATCCCATATTTTCCTTGATGTCGACCACCATCTGTCCAACGGCCAACTTCACACATCCGTCCACATCAAACCAACTAATAAACAACAGTACCTCCTTTATGACAGCTGCCATCCATTCCACATCAAACGTTCCCCTCCTTACAGCTTAGGTCTTTGTGGCAAACGGGTCTGCTCCAGTCCCGAATCCCTGAACCAGTACACCAATAACCTAATAACAGCTTTTACATCCTGCAGCTATCCTCCTGATCTCGTACAGAAGCAAATTATCAGAGCCACCTCCTCATCTCCCCAAATCCAGAACCTTCCACAGAAGAACCCCAGAAGTGCCCCTCTTGTCACCCAATACTTTCCAGGACTGAAGTGGACTCTGAACGTGGCTCTACAGAGATGATACAACTTCCTTAAATCCTGCCCCAAAATGGGATCCATCCTTCATGACATCCTTCCCACTCCACCGAGAGTGTCTTTTCGCCGCCCACCTAACTTCCGTAACCTCCTAGTCCATCCCTATGAAATCCCCAAGCCACCTTCCCTACCCTCTGGCTCCTACCCATGTAACTGCCACCATTGTAAAACCTGCCCTATGCACCTTTCCACCACCACCTACTTCAGTCCTGTAACCCTAAGTTGTACATGATCAAGGGCAGAGCCACTTGCAATAGCACCCACATGATTTACCAACCGACATGCCTGCACTGTGAAGTGTTCTATGTGTGAATGACCAGCAACAAACTGTCCATTCGCATGAACGGTCACAGGCAGATTGTTTGTTGGTAATGAGGATCACCCTGTGGCTAACCTTGCCTTGGTGCATGGCCAGCACATCTTGGCACAGTGTTATACCATCCAGGTTATCTGGATACTTCCCACCAACAGCAATCTTTCAGAACTCTGGAGATGCGAACTTGCCCTTCAACATATTCTCTCTTCCTGTTGCCCACCTGGTCTCAACCTCCGCTAAATTCAAATTTCCACCCACCGTCCTTAACATCTTTGCGTCGGTTCTGCGGACAGAGCCTCTGCCTCAAGTGGTATCTCTGTCCAACTTCTTTGCTTTCTACAAATGTCTGCCTAGTTGTGTTCGTGTGTGTGTGTGTGTGTGTGTGTGTGTGTGTGTGTGTGTGTGTGTGTGTATTTGTTTACCTTCCTTTTTTCCCCTAAGGTAAGTCCTTCCACTCCTGGGATTGGAATGACTCCTCTTCCACTTCCTTAAATCCCGTATCCTACCATTTCTCATTTCCTTCCTTCCTCTTTTTCCTGAAGAAGCTGCCAGTGGTGGCGAAAGCTTGAATGTTTGTGTGTGTTTTTATGTGTGTTTTTTGTTTCTATTAGCGAGCCTATACTTTGGCTAAGTCAAACAATCTTTATTTTTATACAGAATCAATATTTATTTAGATGAAAATCATTATAATACAAAAATGCGTATCATTACATTTTATAAAGCAGAACAGATTCTTGCAGGTTATATAAATTCATGTCTTCCGATACATCATAATTGTTTCTCTCAGTCAGTTTTATTTCAGTCAGTCAGCCACAGCACACTACATACCATAACTGATCTGATGTCCATAATCTATAATAAGAATATTCTTTCTAAATTAACCTATATTATGAATAGAGCCATCATAACTTAGTTTTAGAGAAGTTATTAATGTCAAGATTTTATGGAAGTATTGGTGCCAGATACATTTTTGTGGCAATCCTATCCAACAGTTTGGTTAGTTTGGTAATTCGGCAGTTTATTTATTTCAATACATCACAAATGACTTTTACCATTTCAAAATATATCTGCAGACAGCTTTTAAGCTATGCTCAAGCAGTACTGGTTAACACAGGTTTCCAAAATTCCATCATGAAAGAAGACAAAATAAATACTCAAGACTTCGAATAAAAAACAAACACCAACGTATGTAATTCATAAGTAGTTACCCCTGGAGTATTACAGCAACTTAAATCATGTAACAAATTCAAGCCTCCTAGTGCAGATTGTATAGGCAACTAGGTTACTTTCAAAGTGTGCTGATGCAATAGTTCCATACCTCTCTCTCTCTCTCATATACAACCGCTTGCTCTGCGAAAGTTACATACTCAAAGACTGGAAAGTTGCACAGATCACTCAAATATTGAAGAAAGGCAATAAAAATTATTCACAAAATTCCAGACATATATCATGGATGTCAGTTTGCAGCAGGATTTTAGACCATACACTTTCCTCAAAGATTATGAACTACCTCAAAGAGAACAATCTACTGACTCACAGTAAACAGAGATTCAGAACGCATCTTTCTTGTGAAACACAGGTAGATCTTTACTCACATGGAGTTACAAGTGCTTTGGACAAGGGATTTCAAAGCGATTGCATATTTCTCGATTTCTGAAAAGCTTTTGACACTGTACCTTATAACTGACTTCTAATCAAATTGTGTTCTTATGGAATATTGCCACAGTTATGTGATTAGATTAATGATTAACTGTCTGGAAGGTCACAGTAGGTGACACGCAGCCATCGCGTAAAACAGAAGTGACACCTTCCATTCCCCAGGGAAGTGTTACAGGGCACCTACTGCACCTAATCTTTAAAAATATTTCTGGCTGATCACAGATGATGCTGTCGTTTACTGGTTAGTAAAGACGCCAGAATATCAAAAGCAGCTGCATAATGATTTATCATTTTTCTAATTATTTGTCCTGTAGATGATACATTTGCACAGTAAAGTACATATGTTATAGGCCAAGTCAATAAGAATTAATCACATTTGCAACATAGTGAATAGGTGAAGTACATAAGAATAAAATTAAGAATATGCTACAATGAAGAATAGCTGTGGTTCAATAGCACAAGGCAAGTCACAGGATTTGCAAATTTATTATAAAAGGCAATCTTCAGTATTAGCAAAATTAACATACTGTATTCAAAAAATGTTCAAATATAGTACAGGAGATTAGAATAGAGTTCATATGTAAGTGTAATACTTACAGATAAAACATCAGTTCACAGAAAAGACTTAGAATTTTGTTTCAAGAAATTCCTGAATTTAATAAAAGCAGCAATTTAGTAATTATTCGTTCGATTCAGTTCTCATTATTTTCATATTATTTATAGTTTTTAAGTTTGGAGGGAGATGAGTACAAATTTTGCTCACTATACACTTAATCCCGTAAGTGTATTAATGAGACACAGAAGTGTTTGGATTTTTAAATAGTTAAACTGTGGTTTACAGTGCACACTTCATTTTTAAACACTATTATTCTTACTGCTTGTTTCCGAAATTTGAAAATTGCAAGCGATTGAGTACCACTTCACCAGAAGATCAAGCCATAGCTCAAAATAGACTCAAATGGAGCATGGTACATCATCTTCAAAATATTTATACTGACTGCATTTCTAAGTGATCTTAATAAATAACATTTTGTGTTAAGATTCTGTGATAAGGACTCAATATGTGGTTTCCAATTAAGAATGCTACTTATCACAAGTCCAAGAAATTTGGTGTCCTATCTGTTAGAAATGGTGTCTTTCACTGCATTATAGGGGGTGGAAATTCTTGTCTTGTGTGGAAATTCATGCTTATAGTTTCCCAAGTATTAATGAGTAGCCTGTTTGATTCAAACCAAGACTGAAATTGACCAGTAGATTCATTAACGACATCTAGTAATATGTTGACTCTGTTTGTAATCAAAGTATTTGTGTCATTTGTATACAGAAAGGAGCTGACATTAGATATGTGTTTTGGGAGGTCATTCATGAACAGCAGGAAGAAAACAGGGCCAAGAATAGACCACTGAAGAATGCAATTTACTGTATGTTGCGAATCTGATCTGAAAGACCTAGAAGTCTTTATGCAGATAGAAAAGTTACCATCAGGTGGTCTGTAAACATAATACACATATTTAAGTCACAAAGTACTACCCCCAGGTAATTTACTGTTTTTGTCTGAGAAATACACTTCACACAGCAGAAAAGAATCATAAATGATATTGCTTCTTACATATATTCAAGTTCCACCACCTCTTAAATTTTTCTTGCTATAGTGGTGAGCTATTGTAAAGTTTTGGAGACACACATATGATTGTTTTGTCTGATTTAGCTAATAGCGTAAATGCATGTTTGATAGAACATTAGGATCAGACATGGGAATTTCCAGTTCATAAATTATTTAGCAATGCCTGAACATTGTGACAATGTACTTCAAGTTTGTCATTCAGTGTCAGATGTTCATATTCCATCTGAAAGTACCATTTCAAACAGCAGCAGGAGCTCAAGAGTTCCAAGAAGATCAAGAAGAACAAAAACAGCACCAACCAATACTGATAATTTGTTATGGTCAAGCTGCCAGTTTCAAAAGATGGAATAATAAACATGCATCTAGTCTCTCCTGTTGCCTAACTTCAAGAAAATGTTTGTGACAGTCTGAATATATGCCACAATGTCCAAGGACTAGAGAATAAATTATGTGAACTTGAAATCCTCACAATTTATACTAATATATTATTAAAAATACATGTATTGTGCATTAATAAGCACTGGCTAGAACAGCCAGAGTTATCAGTTGACTGAAAATTTGTAGCATAGTTCGCCAATATGGTGGCAAAAACTTAAAAAATGGTGTAACTTGTATATATGTAAGAAATGTTATTGAAGGTGTACCTTTCTATCCTTGCGAAATGTATTCTACAGACAAAGACGTTGAATTAGCAGGATTAGTAATTGCAGACCTAAATATGTGTATTATGTGTGTGTACAGATCACCATATGACAGTTTTCCCATCTTCCTTAAAAACTTATTCTATTACTAGAAAAAATATCTCACAATAATTCCAAAAATGTTGTTATACGTGAAGATCTTAACAATGATTTTATTAAAGAATCTCCCCAAAAGGGGTAGTTTGTGAAATTAATGTTGTCTTTCAATTTGAATATAAAAGAAAAGATGTGTCTCCAACAAGGCTAACAAGTTGTCTTGATCAGGTTGCAACTGACAGACGGCTCTATAAAGGTCTGGAAAGTTCACTTCTAAGATCACAGTGCACTTATAACTCAACTGTCCCTGTCCAACGTTCTGAAAAAGTAACTTTAAAATGTAGAATCTATAATGACAGTAATTTAAATTATTCCTTATATTCTTTAATGAAAGAAGACTAAAAAGTGTATATAATACAAAAACTGTATGAAAAATTTCAAAACTTCATTCAGATATTGGAGTATCATTTCAATTGCCATTTCCAAGAAAGAACAAAAACCATTACACACAAAAGGAAAAATTCTTGGATTACAAGTGGCATAAAAGCATTCCCAGTAAAAATGAGGTTATTACACAGAGCTACCAAATTGGACAGTTGCATGTTGGAACAATTCAAACTGTACTTTAAAAAATACAAAACTACTTCTAGAAGAGTGATGAAAGGAGGAAAAAAAGGTCCACAGTGATAACCTCATTAGGAACTCCTCTAACAAGTGTAAGACAGTATGCTGTATAATAAATGACTGGTATAAGGAGAAACACACAGGATAAATTTAAGTTGAACATAGAAGGCCGAAATACAGAAAACATACATAAAATTGCCAATGTTTTTAACAAATATTTTTTGCAGAAACTACATCAAATGTTCTACCTGTCAGTCGAAACACTGTACACACTACTGCTAAAACTATGCCCCTCTGAATAAGTTTCTTCTCATTCCAGCAATTCTTTGTGAAATAGAGGACATCATAAAGATAGGAATTTAAAACAATCCCCCTGTTAGCCATCTGATACCATGCAATTTACTAGGAAAATGTTACAGTTTCATCTGTGGGCCTCTATTTAATATTAACACTTCCTTTGAGGAAGGAACATTTCCTGACCAGTTAAAAATTTCTTAAATTATACCAATGTACAAGAAAGGAGAGAAAACTGCCTTGGAAAATTAAAGACCTATTGCAATATTATCTGCATTTTCAAAACTCTTTGATTACTGTGTTTCCATAAGTTTAGAAAGCTTTTTGGGCATCAACAATGCTGTAACACCTCAATACAATTCTAGCGAAAATGGGTCAACCATAAATGCTCTCCTTGAGTTTTTAGGGAAGTGCTCAAGTCTAATTGATCGTAAACAGCTTATTTGTTGGTATATTCCTGGACTAATTTAAAGCCTTTGACACAGTCAACCACAACACACTCCTCACAAACCTGCAGAAATTTGGAATCAGGGGTGCTGCCCACAGCTGGTTCTATAGCTACCTGAGGAGACAATATGTAGAAATGAGAAAACCCAAGGAATCTACTAACTGTAGATCAGATACTCAAAATATAACATGTGGTGTTCCACAAAGGTCTGTTCTTGGACCAGTGCTTTTTACATTATTCCTAAATGAACTTCCAGAAAACATCCCTAATGATAATTCTTTTTTGTATTCTGATGATACAAATATTTAATTACCAGCAGAGAAGATACACATCAAGAGCAAGTCAAACTACTAATCAATTAAAATCTTGGTTTGTGGCAAACATACTGCACATAAACACTCAAAAAATGTAGATATTAGCTTTCAGAATGTTACCCTCATCAATGCCGACATTGTTATTGCTAAAGATGAAATTATCAGTGTACAAGACGCCAAATTCCTTGGACTAACTATTAATAGTACACTAAACTGAAAACTGCATATAGAGGTAATGGCAGAAAGCTAAGCACAAAGTGCTACCTACTTAGATCAATAAAAGATTAAACCAACATGGAACCTTTGAAGCCCATATATCATGCTCAGTTTGACTCCCTTATGAGGTATTGCCTAATTTTCTGGGGAAATAGTTCATAAACAACAAAGTTTTCAAATTACAGAAACAAGTATTCAGAATTTGATATGTAACAGGCACGAGACACAACAATATTTAAACACAGTTACCACCACTTTTTCTTAGTTAAACAGACAAAATTAAAACTGTAATGTTGTAAACAAATGTCAGCACAGTATATCAGAGTAAGCAGTTATAACATTACAGAACAAATAATTACTATAAACAGTGTAATGTGGTATAAATCTTGCTTTCCTTTTTGTTTATATATGCTATGTGAGAGAATACTGAAGTATCTTGATTTTAATGTTTGTATATATATTTTAAAGTTGACTAAAATGGTCAATCACATGACAAAAACTTTACAGAACAAACAATTACTACAAACAGTTTGTGATATAAATCTTGCTTTCCTTTTTAGTTTAGATATGCATTGTGAGAGAATCCTAAAGTGTTGGCGATTTCAATGTTTATGTATATTTTTTTAAAGTTTACTAAAGAGGTCAATCACATGACTAAACGGAGCTGGGAGCAAGGGCGGAAAGGTGCGTGGTCTTCTGCATGCCGGATGCCGAGTAGGTAAGGTAGCTGCTTATAGCGGCATCAGTGCGGTACGCGTTTTATACGCCACATGTGGCGTTCCGAAATTTGTAAGTGCGCTTGTATGCAAATGTCTTCTATTTTCAGCTCCAATAGTTACACAAGTGGTGAGGTTTTTTATTGTAAATTGTGATATATAGTGTACATGTGACTAAAGAAAATAAACTAACGTAGAAGCACAAGTGTGGACTTATTCGTTGACGGTACTGTATCTTGTTAGTTCACTGGTTTACAGGCATACACTAAAAGGGTAAAAGCAACAGTGTTACAACCGCCCCTTGGCGAGCCAAGATACATTTATGTTAGGTTGTACACGAGCCCTGGCCGTTAGGCATGTTGAGCAGTGGATAGTCTGAGTATTATCAAAAGTTAATTACCAATATAAAATATCCTATCCATTGGTAGGAACGTAAACTATGGAGTAGTTGGATGTAAATCTTCAAATATTGATGAGCATATAGCTGACTAAATAGATGTCATGTAAAGTGAAGAAGAATATATGTGAACGTATAAACATCTATAATCAGTTTTAGATTAGTTTTTGACAGAATACCAAAATAAGTAATAACCCGCAAATCCATTGTGTAGATAAACATGCCCAATTCACTATTCATTGCAGTCACTATTATTATAGAATAAACAAATATAAATTATAGAATTAATCACACTTGTGAATAATAGACATGTAAAGTTAGGGACAGTTTCCTATTAACATTTTCCATGTTATTACAACACACGTGATATTCATTCTACTTTTCCTATTTAGGTACCATATGTTTTCAGATATTAGAAATAGTTAAGAGGGTTTAAATGTTATTAAAAGATGAAGTCAAATTTAAGCTCGATTTTCAGGATATGAAATGTTTTTATGATTTAAGATAAGTGACTGTAAATTTAATATTTGCATTTTTTAACCATTCCAACAATGCTGGGCACTGTCGGGAATGATATGTAAAGGTCAAAGGGGCGCAGTTCTGATTCAAATTTCAAGGTAGTCACTATGCCCATCAGCACACTGGTATTTAATGGTTAGAATTGATTGTTGTAGTGGCAAGTTTTATTTAACATGTGCAATTGAAGTTCTGATTCAAACATATCTGATGTTGCTCTTCATAATTCCAATCCATTTGCATACGCAACAAATGATTTCAGATGCTTGTATTCAATGGAATCCAGATGTTGCTGCAGTTTCATTAATCCAGATGCTGAGTTACCAGAACTTACACCACACCCCAAGATAACAAGGTAACATCATACAGAACTTTGTGGTGAAGTGAGCAAGGCAGGTAGGCTCTTTTCGTTTCAATTGGTGCAATTAGGTGGCAGGCTAGCCAGTTACATATCAAATTATCACATCAAAATATAGAACTGAACACTGTAAACCACTGTTTAAAGCATTAAAAATCCTTGCAGTTGTATGCTTCAATATAATGGAACTGATTTGTTTTGTAACACAGCATTTAAAAACCCTGCACAAAAATCTGCATTTCCACACACATGATACTAGAAACAAAACTCTGCTAAGAATAATAGCACACCATACTTTTGAATTTACATGTTGTATACTCAGCTTGTGTTCTGTATTTTATATGTAACCCAAATAGAAGTGTGTTTTCCCTTTTGTAATAGTATTTTTTAAGTGTTCACTTTAGATTTCCAATGCTACTTGTTCTATTTGTATTCTATATCTTGTATGCAAACCTGAATGCATTAATACCTTTAGTGTTCTAATACATCCAGTGTTTTACTTTAGTAGTGAAAGTTGAATTTTTACAGTACTTGGACTTGCCATGTTATTTGCTTGTGTATTTCTTGGTATTTTACTACTACTGTCATAATCAATTTAACCATCTCTGTCATCTCATCATCATTTTGACATGTCCTATATCATCACTTATCTTTTGATACAATGTATGATCTGCGGGATACATAAAATTACAAAAGCAATTGCATATTCTTCAGTTTAGGTGAGATTAGCAGGACTATCTGCTATGTGAAAGATTAGTTTTGACCACAAAAAATTTAGATATCTGCCTGGGGTAAAAGTTGGCAAATTGACCATAAACAATGAAAAGTTTGAAGTCATCCATCTGATTACTAAAAGACAGCTGTTGAATGTTCATTTATACAATAAATCAATCAAATATAAAGATGTTATAGTTTTTAGAATGTTATGTTTTTCTTGTGATTTTAGGACGCACAACTGCTGAGGTCATTAACACCGGAATCAAAACTGGGATATACTGAAGAATAATAAGCCTATATGAAAGATGCGAAAACATAGGGCACAGAAAGAGCTAAATGTCCTTTGCCAAAATAGTCAAGTTGATAAAATTCAAGACTTGAGCAGCAGCTCTTGCGTCGTCAGCTAAAATTTCTTCCAGTGTATTCAGTAGATTCATTGCAGTCCAAACAAGAGTAAAATTTTGACCACAGGAACATAACAGTGAGGGTTCACCAGTTAGCAAGTGGCGGTGGCTGAACTGACAATGTCCAGTCCACAACCAGGCCAAGATGACCTCTCGTTGCGAGCGGTGTGACGGGTTCTTCCACGCCATCAGGAGTGGTTTAATGGTTCGTAGCTTATTATTTGTAAGCCAGGACTGCAAATTATGCCACGACAATATAAGGCATTGGGTTAGACCCCTCGAATATCATTCGATGGGACACTGTACGTAGCTGTCTGAGGTAGGAGAGTTACAGCCTTGGCCGCGGCATCAGCAGCCTTGTTACCAGGCATGCCTGCGTGGGCAGGTACCCACAGGATATGAATGCGAGGGCTGTCGGCAGCTAATAATTGAAGGCAGCGGTTGATTCGGTGCACAACGGGTTGGACCGAAAAGGGGTCTCTCAGACTCTGGATGACACTGAGGGAATCAGTACAGATGATATATAAAGGATAACATTGATATATAGTACAGCCTGATAGACGGCAAAAAGCTCAGCTGTGAAATTCGAGCAGTGGTCATTAAGCCTGTACTAAAAACCATCATCCCCAACGACAAATGCACATACAACACCTTCATTGGTTTTAGAGCCACTGTATATATGAAGACAGAACTTTTGAGCCACGCACAAAGTTCAAGAAACCTCGAGCAGTATAAAGTATCAGACATACTCTGCTTTGGGCGTGAGGTGAGTTCGAGGTGAATGCAAATTTGAAATGTGGAAGGGAGAGTAAAATTGAGCTGCCGAAGCAAGCGACGAAAGTGGACACCAGGAGGGAGCAGGGCAGTCGTCGACAGCTCATATTGGCTAACGAGGGAGTCATTAATGAATGATAGATAGGAATGGCGGTGGGGCAACAACAAAAGATGGCATGCATACTGAAGCCATTTGCAACACTCCAGGAATAGACTGTCAAGGCAATGCTGAATACAACGTTCCAGGAGACACGTTTTCTGAGCGCTGCAATAGATCGTGAAGTTGTCCATAAACAGGGAGACCGATACATCAGCAGGGAGGCAATCCATAACTGGATTGATTGTAATGGTGAAAAGTGCTATGCCCAAAACGGAGCCCTGTGGCATCCCAGTCTCCTGGGAAAAGGTGCCGACAAAACAGAGCCCACTCATACTCTGAACACTGCATCTTTTAGAAAGGCATGAAGGAGTACCTTATATGATTAGATTATTTAAAAAATCTGATAATTTTTTTAAAAATCTGATAAAAAATCTAATCATATAACCAGTGCTGCTGAACATATACAGATAAGCATTACATCAGCTTCTATTATCAAATGCGCAGCAAATAAAACAACAACAATATTATAAGTAATGTAAGTAAAACTTTATAAAAATTTATGTAATTATGTTAGAGGAATATATGTAACAGCTCTTATATATTACTTGTATTACAGAACACCTGATGATGGTCTAAGGCCGAAATAAGCTTATAGTGAGTTAATAAAGTTTAAAGCAGTGTTAAAATAATATATAATTATTGTGGTATTAAACATGTCAATCAAAGACATACTCCACACTGCGGGCCCCAGAGAACGAAAAAATAACTTTGGCAAGTTAGGCAAAATTTTCTTTGGCTTAGATTAATCGTGTTTCTTTTTCTGGGTAAATGTGGATGAAGATGAAGAAGAAGTAGTCATTGAGAAATTGTCCCCCACTACTACTAGCGTCTCCGATGGCGCGCACCTTCCTGATGGGGAACCTCACTCAGGGCTCACCCGCCTTAGGTGATTGATCACACCTCAGGTCACACCTCCCAAGAAAAAGACAGAGGGACCAATCGGCATGGTT
Organism: Locusta migratoria; assembly: GCA_026315105.1. Lineage (NCBI taxonomy): Eukaryota > Metazoa > Arthropoda > Insecta > Orthoptera > Acrididae > Locusta > Locusta migratoria. Next base: position 56,465,092 of record CM048745.1, on the reverse strand, counting down.
GGAAGGTTACAGCTCGGGTAATCACCCCTCCCTAGGCCTGGTCTTCACCAGGGGGTACGTGTGGGCCCTATATGCCAATCCGGGGCTGGGACGTACCCAGTTACCTGTTACACAGTGAGTGCGTGGGCAGCCTTAAGGAACACACAGGGAGGAAGAAAGGAAAGAAGAAGGAAGTGGGAAATGCTGAGTCTCAAATGCTGAGGGAGAGACTAAAGATGAAGAGGGAGGCTAGAAGAGTACAGAAAGCAGGGAAATGCCAAAGTAAAGGTTAGGAGAAGAGAGACTGACAAAATTAAAAAAAGCTGGAGCATGAGACCACCTAAAATCACAGAGGAAACCCATCTCCAGGTGATGGCATAAAGAGGGGGGGGGGGGGGGGACTGTAGCAGCCTGGGGTGCGTGCTACACACGTACCCACAAGAGAGTTGTGGGACCCTGGGGGCAGAATGTCACATTGACAAGTTCAAATTGATACATACCAATTACAATTACCAACAACTTAAATTTCAGATAAAGCACAGATAATATTGTAGGGAAGGTAATCCATGGCTATGTTTAATTGGTAGGATACTTAGGCTACAGTTCTACTAAAAACACTACCTGCACAACACTTTTGCATCCTATTTTGGAGTATTGCTGCCATTTGTGGGATCTGCATCAAGCTGGACTAACGAATAATATAAGGGAAGTTCAGTGAAGGGCAGCTCATTTTTTAGTATCTGGATATATGGAGGACAGTGTCACACATATGATGCACGATTTGGGGTGGAAATAAAAAACAAGCGTCATTCATTGGGGTGTAATTTGAGAAATTTCAGTTATCAACTTTCTCTTCCACATGTGAACATACTTTGTTAGCACGCATCTACTTAGGGAGACATGATATCTCAATAAAATAAATCAGATCAAAAACAAAAATTTGGGTGTTCCTTTATCCAGCACACTATTATATAATGGAACGGTTAAGGAGTTAGATGAACACACTGCCCTGCACTCAAACGTGATTAACAGACTATCTAGCTGTAGAGTGAAATTGACAAATGGAAATTTTAAGTCAGTTACATAAGAAACACGGCTTGACTGATGTGTACCAACACACACTGTGTTGGTGACTGCGATAGATTATTCCCGTCTGACTAATGACGAAAACATAGTTCACATGTAACAGAGATTGTGATAAACACATTTAACAAAAAATATAGAGCATTTTGAAAAGTTGATAACAAAGGAAAATAACATTCATGTTTCTCAACATAGTTGATGTCATCTATGCAGGCGACCCAGTTGTCAGCCATTCTGCAAATCCCCCTCCATTACCGCAGTGACAGCCAATAACGTTCATTTCATACACACGTGGCTGGTTGCAAGTTATGCATCCTTTCTCCCAAAGGTGCAAATGTTGGCACTCAGCCATAGCTCCTCCCCGCCATGCCTCTACTTGAGAAGTGTTTAATGATCTCCACCACAGGTGTGGACATCCTCAAGCAGTGGAGAAAGCTGTCTATTTTGTTGATTTACACTGGATATGGTTAGAGTCAGTAACAATGGATAGGTGAATGGGAGCTAATAGGACTTAACAGAATGCTAAGTAACAAAGCTGCAGTGCACAGAAGAATAAATTTGGTCCATTCACAGTACTTTGCAGAAAAATATTCTCTGGGAAAAGGCAGTGAAAATAGGTCACATTAAGCACCACTGTGAAATCTGCTGGCTTGGATGCAACTGTGTACTGATGAGATTTTGAGAGCTAATAAAGCCTTTTTTAAGGACAAAACAACACATGACTTCTCAATTATAAAATCCAGTGAGATTTCTGACTGTGTATTTGAAGGGCTACTATTAAATTCTCAGTTCTTTAACGAACAGAATTGACACATATAATCACTATCAAATGTCTAATTACTTTGAACACTAGAGTAAAAACAGTTATCAATCTGCATTCCATTGTAATCAAGAATTATTTGTATATCTCAATAAATATGGCGTCATATCTCGTGAAAAATGATGCCTGTATTAATTATGCAGGTAAATTCAGTCATACGGGTACATACACGTTTATTATGAACTTAACATACACACAGTACTGACTGCCTCTCAGGCAGAGTGCTCTGCTATTTATACACAGTCAGATTGTACCAGAAATTAGAAGAACAGACGATTAAGAAATGAGATTGACAGGACATGCAAAATGGCTAAGCAGGAGTGGCTAGAAACCAAATTCAAATCTGTAGAAGAATGTATAAGAAGGGGAAAAGTAAATTCTGTATACAGGAAAATAAAAAAACACATTTGGGGACAAGAAAAACAGCTCTATGAATATCAAGAACTCAGATGGAAAACCTGTACTCAACAAAGAAGGGAAAGCAGAAACGTGGAAAGAGTACATAGAGGAGCTCTACAAAGGAAATGAACTTAGAGACAATGTTGTAGGAAGGAAAGAGGAAATAGATCAAGATGAAATAGGAGATACTATACTGAGAGATGAATTTGACAAAGCTCTGAAAGACCTAGGTCGGAACAAGGCCGTGGTGGTAGATGACATTCCCTCAGAGCTACTAAAGTCTCTGGGAGAGCCAGCCATGACAAAACTATTTCACCTGGTGTGTAAGATGTATGAGACAGGCAAAATAGCCTCAGGCTTTAAGAAAAATGTAATAATCCCCATTCCAAAGAAATCAGGCGCAGACAGGTGTGAAAATTACAGAACCACCAGTTTGATAAGTCATGGTTCCAAATTTTAACACGAATTATGTACAGGAGAATGGAAAAGCAGGTAGAAACTGACCTCGGGGAAGATCAATTTGGATTCATGAGAAATGTAGGAACTTGGGAGGCAATACTCACTTTACGACTTATCGTAGAAGATAGATTAAGGAAAGGCAAACCTACATTTTTAGCTTTTGTAGATTTGGAAAAAGCTTTTGACAATCTTGACTGGAATACACTCTTTCAAATTCTGAAGTCAGTAGGGGTAAAATACAGGGAAAGGAGAATTATTCACAACTTGTACAAAACGTGGACCACAGTTATTAGACTCAAAGGGCATGAAAGGGAAGCATTAGTTGGGAAGGGAGTAAGACAGGGTTGTAGCCTTTCTCTGATATTCAATTTGTACATCAAGCAGGTAGTGAAGAAAAGGAAGGAAAAGGTTTGGAATAGGGATTAAATTCAGGGTGAAGAAATAGAAACATTGTGTTTTGCTGAAGACACTAATTCTGTCAGAGACAGCAAAGGACGTGGATGCGCAGTTGAATGGAATGGACAGTGTGTTGAAGAGAGCGTATAAAATGAACATTAACAAGTGCAAAACAAAGATAATTGAATACAGTCTTAGAAAATGAGGCGATTCTGAAGGAATTAGATTAGGTAATGAAACAGTGAAGGTGGTAGATGAGTTTTGTTACCTGGGTAGTAAAATAACATATGACGGTCGCAGTACAGAGGATATAAAATTCAGAATGGCAATGGAAAGAAAAGCATTTTTGAAAAAGAGAAATTTTCTAACATTCAATATTAATTTAAGTATAACAAAGTCTTTTCTGAAGGCATTTGTGTGGAGTGTTGCCTTGTACAGGAGTGAAACATGGACGATAAACAGTGCCGACAGAAGGAGAATAGAGGCTTTTGAAATGTGGTGCTACAGAGGAATGCTGAAGATTAGGTGGGTAGATCGCATAACTAATGAAGAGGTACTGAACAGAATTGGTGAAAAAAGGAATTTTTGGCATACCTTGACTAAAAGAAGGGATCGCTTGGTAGGACATTCTCAGACATCGGGGAATCGTAAATTTAGCATTGGAGGGAAGTGTGTGGGGTAAAAACCGCAGAGGGAGATCACGAGATGCATATAGTAAACAGATTCAAATGGATGTAGGTTGCCGTTCTTATGAGGAGATTAAGAGGCTTGCTCAGGATAGAGTAGGGTGGAGAGCTGCATCAAATGAGTCTCCGAACTGAAGACCATAACAACAACACATGTTTTCTGCCTCACTGCCTCCAAAACACACACAATTGTTAACAGGGTATGCCTCCTGGTGAAACAAATATTATGATGGGATTTTTAATTCCAAAATAACTAATACAGGAAATGTTGGTCACCATTTTACTTGCTGTCCTAGGAACCACAGAGACATGGAGCAAACACTTAACAGGTGTGACCTGGGATACTCCTATAATAATGGGCAGTAGGGAACATTCAATTGCTTTCAACACTAGCCTCCAACTTGGGACACAGTGTGTGTGAAATTACTGATAACGTGCAAACTTTCCCTAGACAATTTGCACTATGGGAGTGACAGCTTTCACCATAGAAAGCAGTGAAATTCACTAGTGTGCAAGGACTAATTTCCCGAGAAAGATAACCAACATCCGACCATACAGATATGTTTATTCCCAATCTAGGTTTCATATTTAGCTTATTTTCAAGGAATTATATGTTAAAAAAACAAAAATTAATGAACAAGTATCTCTATCGGTGTGAAATATAAAATAATAATAATAATAATAATAATAATAATTATTATTATTATTATTATTATTATAGAAGTGTTTTTGACGCATCTGGAATAAAAGGCACCCTATGAAAGTGTGTGTATCCCTCAAACCAGGAAAAGACAATTTCTGTGTGTATTCCCCAATCCCTCATGGGAATACAGACAAAGTGACAAGTGAGTATATAATAGACAGGGGACAGTACAGTTGCTGCGTGTGACACATTGACAATATGGGCAGTAGAAGAAGTGAGTCTGGATAGCCTAATAGACTTAGCATACCAGCATCCCTACACAAGCACCAGGCTCGACACAGTGTTGACCCCATGCTGTCTACCCGACATCGTCTGAGGGAACAAACAGATTGTCACCGTAAGATCAATGAAATGAGGCGCCAATGTAAACGGATAATTTATCAACACAGTTCCACCCTGATGTGGGGTTTTGCATGTTAAAATCCTCCGTCAGGCTGAACATTACTAAACAGAGAGATTAAAAGTCAAGCTGGTAATTGAGGACTGTAGGACTGTACCACATAGCTTAACAGAAAATGACCTAGCAACCACTGTCAGATGCATGTCAGAAAGATGTGCAAATGATAATAACTTGTTTCCGCTGCCTGTCCACAGAACACTTAGATCATATTTGTATCTGAGTGAAGATGTTTGATAAAATATATGACAAATGATCTCCACTGAATCACAGTAGACAGGTAATACAACATTGCAAGTGTATGCTCCTAACAGACATATTGGAGAATGGCAGATGAGCTGGTGGCGTAGTGGATATCCTACCAGACTTTCTATGCTAAGAGCCCAAGTGACAGCGCAGAAATGGAGGATGCAATACACAATGTGGAAGCTTCTCAGGACATTCAGGGTGATATCACACATTGACAGCCATCACACAGAATGAAATACATGTGGCCTTGTTGTATGACACTTGGAACAACTTATCTCAGCCTCACAGGCTGCTACATGACCTTTACAGAAACCAATCTGAGCTAATGGGTGAGAGTGGGCCTAATGCTGCAATCGTAAAGTGTGCCATCGTCCACACAGTGCTTACTGCCTTCAGCATGATGAAAAACACAGATATCTTCAGTTTCTGACACTTATTTTTGGAATGTAGAAGCCTGTAAAACAGAAACCTACCAGACAAATTGTGCAAATTACGTAGGGTAACTTTTCGTGAAACCTCCTCCCAGCTGAGGTGTCTCCAACACATGAAGAGGATGATGGTGACTTTCATACATATAATATGATCCCAATTGGTTAAACAAGGCTTTCAGCCTTGCATACAAGGAGATGAAATGGACACTCAAAAGCAGGGCTGTAGATAGGTTATGTACAATAAATGGTTATTTATCTATTCTCAGATATGTCCAAAAAAGAACAGCCACAATACGAATAATTTTCACCAGACACCCTGAAAGTCACAAGCCTGAGCACATTATCTGCTGGGGAAACGTCAACATATAGTTCTGAAACACTTTTTGACACACTGTTTGCTTTCTTCTCCTACTGTCAGCTTGCAGTTATTATTCCCAACGGTGTCAAACAGGAACAGTCAGGCAAACTGCCAACACTCGGGTGTGCCACGATTTCTACATTTTTGATGCAGAGGATGTGGTCAGGCATGCAGTTATTATGGTGGTCTGGTTGTTGTATTTGGAACATTCCGGGTTCAGATGGCAGCAAAACTGAGTACCCACTTTTATTAAAAGCAGTTATACCCACAGTCATTCTGCGACAACAACGTATGACCAAAGTGACTCTGGCCACACACCTGCTGAGGACAGACATCTGTCTGTTTATGGGCAATGAGCCAATCGAAAGGACATCACTGAGGGAACCCAGACTTTTACTGTAAGTTCATTCGGACTGGAGGTTAATAATATTTCATACTTATGTAAACAATTAACTACTCCAGAGCAGATATCTAGCTAGTCCAGCAGCATGTGCATCGCTGTGCGGTTTCCCCTTACAGTAGCATTATATTTGGATCAGATGGGGTGGAGTGGGGAAGAGTGTTTTGTGATTGCAGGAGTTACGAGCAGTTGTAATGGGCAAGGAGGGTGCAAATGAGCGTTTTAATGCTGTGTGAGACAATTGACTGATGTAATCGGTGACAGGTTCCAGTTCTGAGCCTCTTGAAAAACAAGGTGACACAAATAATTTTCTGTAAAGGACGGCACCTTACTACACTATATTTTTTTGCCTGCGAGATTTTGGGGAGCCGATCACCCTTTCTCCTGACCGTAGGTACCCTTAGCAGTAGTAAAAATTTGTCAATTGGACAAGTAGATTACTTTCACAGATGTCCTCCTGACATGTTTCACTTTGACTGCAGATTCCCTGCAAGTGTTAATATATTGCATTTCATAAACACTCTCCCTCACGATCAGTTTAGGGAGACAGTTGAAGACAAATTGTGTAATGTACTAATGTGTGGTGCTTAAAATGTGATCAGAATTTTAATTAAAAATCCCCAGGAAGACAGAAATTCAATTATATATGCTCATAAATAATAATGCAGCCATTCTGCATGTACACAATACTTTTGGAGCTAGAGCATCAATAAATCTCTCACATAATGGAACCAGTTTTGCGCAAGTGCTCTCTCGTGCTGTTCTTGCACCCCAAATGTGTGGCAGCTCTGAGGATGTGCATGCATTGTGGCTGCAAAACTTTGCCAACGTATCCAGCATAATTGACAACTTTTACAGTAGCACCAAACTGACTGCATGGAACTTTGATCTTATCCTTTATAATATGCACGAGAAAAAATATTGTGAATGTAAATAATAAGTTTTATTTTCATTACCATCACACTTACTTTACAGACAGTATACTGAAAATTTCAGTCATATGATATTGGAATGGCCATCAAATAGAAAATATGAGAGAGCTAGTAGATCCAGACAGACTCATTGGTTCTATAGTAAGTTCTAATGATGGAACAGCTGTAAAATTGAAGCTTTGGGGGAGGGGGAGGGAAATTAGTTACAGGGGACACTTTTTTTACCTCAACAATATTGATGAGAGAGTGTAAATAGTATGCTTTTCAAGCCAACAAAAAAGCTAGAATACAGAGGAAACCAAAAGCACCTGTTACAGAACGACGACGACTAAGGTGCGGAACTACATTGATACTGTGTAAGTGAATGATACAAATGGTTCCCGTTATTTTCCAAGTTGTAGGAAGCTAAGATTTTCACAATTTTACCAACATTTTCTTAGTTACTTACTGTATCAAGAACTCAGCCCCTGTAGCATCGACCAACGACAGAACACCCTGTCAGGCAGATCCTGGACCGAGTAGGGGCCAGCAAAAGTATTCTGCCGATAAACAGAGACAAATGACATTCCCACTGGGCAGCAGCCTCATATCCACTACGGGGCATGGCTGGCAAGGACCTTATTCATTACAAGTGTCATGTGATCGAAAATAGGTCCCCAAGGTATTCAAGCATGGCTATATAGTGCCGCAACGAAGCACTGTGGGCCGACCTGATGATGTGACGAAGCCTGGTACTCTACAAGTAACTGGTGCCAACTGTCACTTGGCAGACTCGGACTGGAGATACCGATAAGTAGATTCTACCTACGTATTTCAAGGAAATGGTCAGAACTTTTTGGATACTTCAGGAAAACTCCAGTTAAATTTGTATGTTTGTGATACTGCCAAAGAAGGCTTGTGTTATGTACAAGTATTAATAAACTTAAGTTTGATTGAGTTAACATTTCTTGTGGTACTGTTGCTTGCTGACACATCAGTAGCAGTAATTCTTATAATACGCACTGCAGTAAACACTGTGGGTGTTTTGTGACAAATTATGACAATAATGTTCTTTAGACTTTTGTGAGGATGAGTAATGAATTTTAAAATTTAAGTACTAAGCTATTTTTAAGTGTATTCTATTTTATATGCACATTAACAAATGATTATTAGAAGTCTTCTAGTGACTATTACCTTTTAGTAAGTTTGTCAATTTTTTGTGTTCGACACAAACCGATATCAAATTTGTATAGGAAAATTACCATTTGTAATTTTATATGGTAAAATCCTATCTTACTTTAGAATTTGTCACCTGCTGCTGTACAGAAAATGTTCATAGGACAGTTTTCATTAGCTCTTTATCACTGTAGGAGTCTAACATCTTGTAACACACAGCTCCCTCTAGCTTGAGATGAAATGGAAGGAAACAATTTATGGAAAAGTTTCAAAAGCATTTTCACCCCTTATTTATTAGATCAAGCAATATTACACATGGCAGATTTTGTTAAACTTTAACTCAAAATAGCAAGAGGAATTCCTTGCCTCTTTGATCTCTCCCATCCCCAAGACCTGGTAAAAAATTTGAAGACTTCCCATAATGAAATACTTCATTACAGAATTCAGTGAATCAGAAGTTGCAGTGTTCATAGACCGTATCTTTTGAGCAAATAGAAACCACAATACAAGAGTCCAAACAGATTACCAATTGCTTATTAGGTCACCACAATTCCTGTAACCTGTGAAGATATTACAGACTGCATAGTCATTAGCTATTGGTAATCAAACAGTTAAAATAATACTTGTGTTTGCACATAGGGTAATGTTGACATCACGCACGCTAGGTGACAACACAAACAGAGATATATGACTTTCAACATTTGTTAAAATAAAAACAAAAGAATATAGTAATAAGGACAGTTTAGAACTCACCACAAACACTTGGCGACAAGCTGTGACAGGCACATACAAAAGACACACACGTATGACACTTTCAGCTATCGGCCATGGCGTTCTTCAGAAAATAGAATATTCACACAATCACACAGGCACACAAAACAGTCATACCACCGTTAACACCAGCTGCTGCACTTCGAATCAAGTTGTATGACTATAATGGTTGTATGACTGTGTTGTGTACTTGTGTGATTGCGTGAATGTTCTATTTTCTGAAGAAGGCCATGGCCGATAGCTGAAAGTGTGGTATGTGTATGTCTTTTGTATGTGCCTGTCACAGCTCATTGTCAGGTCTTTGAGGCCAGTTGTAAACTTTCCTTATTACCATATTATTAATTACAACCTGGACATACCATTATTTAAAAAAAAAGGAACACATACATGAAAGTAATAGACAATAGGTAACTCACCATACAGATGATCGCTAAATCACCAATAAGCACATAAATTATATAACCTCATCTGCACAACTTAAAATTACACCAGTGACCTTCATCAGAAAAAGAAACACACACACACACACACACACACACACACACACACACACGCACGCACACACACACACACACACACAAAATCAAATTGTGGTAATGGCATTGTATAATTTACATAACTATCAGTGGCTCTCTGGGCATCTTTACAGTGAGTTGTCTATCCACTATCGATGACATGCCAATTGTATTTTGCATTGTTAAATATGTAATGCTTTAAAAGTGAAATAAATCGATATATCAAAGATGAGGAAACTTAGAAAGTTGCAGTATTTCACACTGAGTGAAGTGGTCGGGTAGGTAAAACAACAAACTATGATTTGCATTTTAGTTTCAAACAGCATATATATTAATAGAGTCCCATTAAATCAGCAAAGTCTTCAAAATCTTATGGATTCCAAGGGCAACGAAAAATTGATATTTCTCACTATTGCTGCCATAAGTCAAACATTTTAAATATTATGAAAATGTATTAGTGTGTTAATCTAATTAAGAGATTTAACATATTTTCCTAGGTAAAGCATTTAGAAACATTCTCATATATATAAAAGATCTATTGAAAAATAAGCTTCAATCATAAACAACATTATATTAATTTAAAAAGATATGATTGTTTGATTTTATAATATTTTGTACATTTTTTCCCCTTTGATTTTTAATAATTTTGTTTCTTCTCTCTGTCTCTCTCTCTCTCTCTCTCTCTCTCTCTCTCTCTCTCTCTCTCTCTCTCTCTCTCTTTTCTTTCTGATTTCTTTTTTCCTTTTCTTTTTACTTTTTATTATTCTTTCCTTTTTCTTTTTTCTTTTTTTTTTAATTTATCTTTTTTAAATTCCTACTTTTACAATGGATTTATATTATAAAGAACAATATTCCGCCAAATTTGTAACAGATACATTACAACTTACTTCAACACAGATAATTCGTAAATTTTATATTGTATGTACATATTTTGTTTTGTTAAACTAGAAAAAATATATATATCAGCAGCAAGTTTTGTGAGCAGTTGATACAAACATGTATATTTTAAACACGAAGGTACTGGGAAGACTGTAATAATTACAATAAAAAAACTCTTAATTTTTCGAACATGTTTGTTATTCTTTGAGTGTTGGTAAATGTTTAACCTGCAGTGCAGAAAACTGTGATATATATTTCCAATTTACTAACACTTAAGGGAAACATCTTAACCACAATATGACAGCGTGAAACTTATTCAATACTACTGCATCAAAATAGTGCAGCACTTCATAGAAGATGTTTTGTTGTAAAATAATGATAACAAGTTGCATTTATATATAGACTATAAAATATATATACTATAAATTTACTTTGTTGCAAAATCATCATACCAAGCAGTAAAAAAAAAAAAAAAAAAAAAAAAAAAATGTTATAGTACTGTAAATGTAATTTAGTGTCACTATTTTACAACAAAAATATATTACATTTAATCTATTACAGTAAATTTTATTAAAAATTAAGATTTGCGATTTATTATCAGTCAATATTAATAGAGTCAAATTAAATCAGTAAAGTTTTCAAAATCTTATGGCTTCCAAAGCCAAAAGAAAATGTATATTTCTTACTATCTTTGACAACTCAAACATTTCAAATTTTATGACAATGTATTAATGTGTTAATCGAATTAGGAAATTTAACACACTCTTTTCAGTACAGCAGTTAGGAACTCACAGTAATTAAAAATAACGAGTTCAATGTCACACACACACTTTTACTAATTTACAAAGATATAATTGTTAGATTTTGCAACATTTTGTACAAGGTTTTTTTTTTCTTTTTTTTAAAATTTTTTGTTCTTTTTTTTTTTTAATTTTTTGTTCTTTTTTTTTTTTTAATTTTTTGTTCTTTTTTTTTTTAATTTTTTGTTCTTTTTTTTTTTAATTTTTTGTTCTTTTTTTTTTTTAATTTTTTGTTCTTTTTTTTTTTTTAATTTTTTGTTCTTTTTTTTTTTTAATTTTTTGTTCTTTTTTTTAATTTTTTGTTCTTTTTTTTAATTTTTTGTTCTTTTTTAATTTTTTGTTCTTTTTGTTCTTTTTGTTCTTTTTTTTTAATTTTTTTTGTTCTTTTTGTTGTTTTTTTTTGTTCTTTTATTTTTCATATTCTGTAATTGTTTTTATTAATTTTCTTAATTTTTGCTTTCACAATGGATTAATATTACATATAATGAACAATATTCAGCCAAATTTGTAACAGAAACATTACAACTTACCATAATACAGATAATTCCTTAGTTTTACATCATCATGTGTTCATATATGTTTTCTTATACTAGAAAAAATAAGTATTTCAAGAGTATAATAATTATAATAAAAAGTGCATTTAATTTTTTGAATATGTTAATTATTCTTTGAGTACTAGTAAATTGGAAATATATATATATAACAGTTTTCTATACTGCAGCATAAACAATTACCAACACTTAAGAGAAACATCTTAACCACAATATGACAGAGAAACTTATCCAAATACCACTGCATTAAGATAATCTCAAAATTATGCAGCACTGCATGAACGGCGTTTTGTCGTAAAATAATGACACCAAGCTACATTCATATGTAGGCTATACAACATATACAATATAAATTTATTTCATTGTATAATCATCATACCAAGCTGTAAAAGAAATTGTTTTATTACTGTAAATGTAGCTTAGTGTCATTATTTTACAACAAATATTTAAACATAAACTAAGATGAAACTTTTATTTCAGTAAATTTTACTTAAAAATGTTGAAAATAGTAGCAGTGACTGTAAATGGAGACTTCTATGGACATTGCCATAGTTAATAAAATTTTTCTGGGCATTAGACCACTTCACCAATGTATCAAAGTCCACCAATGTTTTAGCTACTGCCCAAAAAACTTTATTGGCAGTTACAGTGAAATTAATTTAAACAATTTCATATTCAAAAAATAATGTGAACAAAATATTCACTCATGACATAGCTATAATTAACTAATACAATCCATACAAGTGCCTGATACACAATGCACTTTGTACTTTCATTTCCAAATATATATAAAAGAAACAGAAAAGACGGTTAAAAAAGAGGTAAACATTGTCGGGTTAAACAGAGTCAGAAAGGGTGTGGGGACCAGGGAGGGGTCAGAGGGGGGAGCATCTCATCGACTCTGAACTGTCGACCATTCAGCAGACACTGCTATTAACACAAACACATCTTTGACTGGCTCACAAGAAGTCAGTTAAGTACTTGAGGCAATGGACTACTGTCTGCACCTCACACTATTTCTTGTGAACTGGCTGCTTTAGTATCAGGCACAAATTAAAGTCTTCTGGTGCTGGATTTGCACTGGAATGCACAAGTCAAACTCACTGGGACAACACGGACAGTCACAGTTAACTACGAAGTAGAAGTGTGTAGTCAGAGGCACTCCCGAACTGCTGTTTGTACTTCAATACCCTGGTCTCTCAGTCCTGAGGGAGAATGTATGGCAGCAACACAATTAGAAGAAGATTTTTGATTGTCTTAGTTTTTAAATAAATCCTTTGGCCCTAGGGCAACTGACGTCTCTTCTAAAACACGTAGACTGCAGATCCAGATAACTCGGGAATGTTTCTGTGCATAATGTGAATATCCTGTAAGCAGAGGTGAAGAACTGTCCTTTACAATGAAAATGATTGCTCATGTAGCAGTGGCTTGGTGCAAATGACTGAGTAGCAACATTCTATTGTAAGTTTTTTACTTAAGTCTTCTCTCAACATCTGCCATGTGAGTACACAGTTTCTGGCTCAGTGAAAACATCCAGCCTAACACAAAACACCACTGGAATTTGCAACTTGTTTTGTCCCACTTGCATTTCTTCACTAGCCATCAGGATCACTTCAGTACTGCACTGTTATTCTCTATGGCACTCTCCCTGAAATAATGGCAGTACAATGGGTTACAGGTTTTGCACCTTCTCCATTACAACTCTCAGTGATAGGTCATCCAGAGTTTTCACTTGAAGTTTTTTACATCCTGCTTATGTGATTACTCCTTATGTAAAAAGCTTCATTCTCCACTGAGTCCACTTCAAATTACTTGCAGAGCCATGTCTCCAATGATGGGGCACGTTCTTCTTGTGGGTGAGGCTGATGATGTGTGCTTGCACAGACACACACAGGCAGCCAAGATGAAATATCCAGAACTCAGAATGGCTTCTCATTTCATAAAAAAGCAATCATAATCCACCTGCCCCCCCCCCCTCTCCATCATCTGGGTTGGGAAAAAAGATGGCCAACAGAGGGTGGTGCAAAAGGAAACAGAAGTTAGACACAGCAAAATTGGTGCAATATTTCACAAATCTAGTTGTGGAGTAATATACATTAATTTATAAATGAGAAAAAGAACACTTAAAATCACAACATTTGTACTGTAATTATTACAGTAAAATACAAGAATTATATAAAAACTAATATTAAGCTGCACATTTTTATTAAGAATTATAAAGGACTCTTTTAGTTAAAAAGATATAAATAATAAAAACATGATTATTAAAACAGTTTAGAAACAGCATATTTTAACTGATACAAGGAAGCAACATAAATACAAAGTGAAGCTTCACACCAGAATTCAAAAATAAGAATGAGTGATATTAATATATGCCAGTGGTGCAACAAAACACTGCAGGTACGTGTAGGCCATATTATACTTCAGGTGAGTCAGCACTCAGCCAGTATTGGGAAGTCATGTCTGAAGTCCTAGTTTCAATACACGGACAGGAAACAGTTAATAAACTACAAATACTTTCTTGGTTATTTTTTGGAAATGGTGTCATCAAGAAGTTTCATAATTGTTAAAATTTATGAGTGGAAATAAAAACATTTAGCAACTTTCAATAACATTCAAATACTGGATGAATGCAGACCACACTATATTACATTTACTACTGTATTGAATATTCCACATATCTATAAATACACTGTATTTATAATCAACAATAATAAGAATCATTATTGATAAAAACTCTGAAACCAGTTGCATGAAAGACATATTTATTTCTTGACCTGTTTCAGACACTTATTTGACTTCTGAAGAAGAATCTGTACCATTGCCTGAAAACAGTCTGTTGTGCAAATGGTTTCAGCTTTTTCTCTAAATAACTCTTCAGCAACACATTATGTCAATGTTTAAAATTCGCTTATATTCACATAAGACAAATTTAATACCAACTTTTCTTGCCCCTGGAACGCATCAGATAGGGAACTTTTAATTAGCGTGGGTGCCAATTGTCACTTAGAGATACAGAAATTTAGGGTTTAGAGCTTGTTAAAGCAGACTGTGTTATGGTTATGTAGTTCATTATGTCTGGTACATTATCAACAATATTGAGGTATAAGACTTTTTAGAGATTATGTATCTTTATTAGCAAAAATAACTTTCTACTAACTTAAATATCATTGCCGAATAAATAGTCCAGATAACAAAGAAATCAGTAGTGCACCAGCATGAAATACTGCATTGTCTATACATACAGCATAGAAATTTAACAACACACTCAAGAAATCCCATGAGATTCAAAAATGATAGAAGAGAAAATCGTTTCTCTCTAAATAAATTCTATATTTATGTTTATTTTTACAAGCTCATTAACACAAAACCAACTGGAAATATATCATCTGGGGTGGCTATTCTCATATTAACGAGTTACCTAAATTTTGATTACGACAGACAAAATACCTACAAGAACGGTTTTTAGATTTATTGGAAATGACTTTATAGCCTACTTCTTTCAACAGGAGACCAAACACATTCCACATTCAGTTAAAATATTTCAGTTAATTGTGATGGATTTATTGATTGTCACCCTTCTAACACCCCCTCCCCCCTTTCTGTTACAAAGCCCTATATATAACCTTTCTGTTTCCCAAATATGAGATACAGTACATGAACACCACAAGTTCTGATTGCTCCAAATATTCTGTGTCACAAATCAGTGAAGTCTCCTGAAGACAATGATGTCTGTGTAACTTTGTACATAAACAGATGAGTGGCATGTATGTAAATGAGCGGTCACAGAGAGAGCATTAGTGCAGTAGTTGTTTACTGCTGTTCTCTGGGCTAGTGAGTTGTGTGAGGGGCCTGACCACTAGTAGTTTTCCGAAGTACATGGAAATATAATGTACTCATGTCAGGTAGCATAACCAACGTCTCACAATATCACACATCCTCACTCTGGGGTTCCCATTTGGCAGACTGTTCAAATTGAGCAATACACTGATCTGTGAGGCATCCAGATGTGACAGTGATGCAGGGTAATATCAGGGCAGGCCAAATCATCTGCCACCATCCGCCTGCCACCAGGGTTGATAGACACATAGTAGTTTAGTAGTTTATTTATTTATTTTACTTTATTTATTTTTATTTTATTTCATTTATTTGTTTGTTTATTTATTTATTTTTTTGGAACAGGCTCAACTACAAAAGTTTATCAGTCCCTGGTTCCAATCATAGAAATTTCAATAAAGATCACCAAACTGTTTTATAAAACTGTGCGTTAAACATCCTCAAATGTAGGACTTAACATGTCATAAATAAAAGTAGAAGATAAAAACAAAGAAAGGATAAAAAGGTTTAAATGCAATACCAGACTGTTTTGGATTGGTCATCACAAAAAAAAGTAGGACATTCAGCCACTCCGTTACACGGTAGAACCACTTACCTAAAAGTGATAGGCAAGTTGGAGACAAATACAGAATAGACACTCAATAGAGTTTATATCGAATGAAACAATCCACTCTTATTAGTAAAAGTTAAATCTTGATCTATCAGAGACATTTTTGTGTAAAACAAGATTCAAGGCTTCAGGGAAATTAAAAATACACCTCTGGGCAGCTAAATTGGGACAGTCTAATAAGATATGTGTGCACCACAGTGGCACTGAGGAGGGTCCTGGTGACGGAGGAGGTGGTCATGTGTCAGCCAGGTACAGCCAACTTAGAGCCGGCAGAGGACAACTGACTTCCTGACAGAAGCATTCAGTGAGGAGGTAGGGAGCCTGACGACACGGAACTCATTGGGTTTGGTAGAGTCTGCCCGTTGAGAACTCCAAATCCCACAAACCGTACAGTTTAACTGGGGTTTCCAGGAGCCGATATCTGTGGGTGATATAGTGGTGGACCGTCTGTTGCCCGATGTGGCTTGGTGTCCTAACTAAAGTGACAGAATAACCTGACTTATTGAGGGTGAAGATTGTGTCCCGAATTGACTGAACTACGAAATGTATCAACAATTGCCTCAGCAGCGGAATTAAGTGTGACATCTGTCAGGCCACAGTGTCGACGTCAACTTCTAGGGGGACGTGGACTACAGCAGTCGACATATAAAACGGAGGGACCGTCAGGACGCGCAGTCTGCAGCTTGGTATCGTAGAAGTGACATGACAATTGGAAAGTGGTCGCTGCCACACAGGTCATCGTGCACCCGCCAATTCAGATGCAGCCAAAAGTTTGGGCCACTGGCAGAGAGGTCAATGGCCGAATCGTGCCGCGTGCCATGCAAAAAAGTGTGGGGCCGGCAGTGTTCGGAAGACAAATATCTCTGTGTGTCGAAAGGAACTCAACATCCCAACTGCAGCCTGTGGTTTGAGTTTGTAACGTAAAAACATGAGCAGTCCTCTAGTGAAGTACAGGATACTATGCTCTACTGTAGCCCAGGAAACCATATCCCTACTTTACAGACTGATACCAGGTTCATTATGTGGTGTCGCACAAGTCTAAAGTGCACGCCACCTACTTTCGCCGCGCGCCGCCATGCACGCACAGCGCGGTGTTCTTACGACGTCAGCCACGAGCGCATTCTGCTGCTATCCCGCTCGTGGCCACCACTGAACGACAGTGTCACTGGGAACTGAGATAGGAACCAGTTAACACTTCAGCATCAGATAGGCACAAGTGAAGACTTGGCTATCGGATAGGCGCTAGGCAGGCCTCATGCTCAACTATGTATCAGCATTCTGCAGTACTGAGATTTGTTAAAGTTAAGTATTACTAAGTCTCTAAGAAATATATATCTCCTTCTAATTTACTGTAGTGCTTCTAGTTTCTGCTGTCCCACTGGCTTGTCACTTCCTACCTGCACAAGCGTGTATCCTTTATTCCTGTGGCAGCCTTTCTACTCTGCCACTTCTGTTCCCATTCCTGGTACAATTGTTCCTCATTGTTTGACTATAAGTAATTATGCCAATTACTGTCTATCAATTGCAAACTTTTATCAACTTGCCTTTAAAACAAACCAAGGATGTTATTATGAATCTGTCAAGTTTAATTCCACACTGTAATTTCCATCGGATGTGTTATTTCTACTGTAATTAAAACACCAAAGAATGTGCCATATCTTATTAACTCTTATGTCTTAAAAGTACTTAGCAACATGATTATTAACTGTGAACCTTTCTGTATTAAATGTCTTTTCTAGTGCTGTAATTATCTAGTGTAAAGCATCTGTATTTGCAATGTTCTAATTATTGATATACAATGCAATTATAATGGTTAATGTGTATGATTATTGTAAATGTATTTAAAGGACACATCCATGCGCCAAAAGTAAGTTAGTTTTGTCGTGTTGATTGGCCTGGTATCTATGTCAGTTGGTATAGCAGTCATTGTTAAATAAAGGTGACAGTGATTTTACAAAATTATTTCATTTCACACCCCTTCATAAATTTGAACTAAAAATTGATGTAATTGCTAAGACTTTAATTTTTGCTGTTAGATATCATGATGTAATTACAACTACTATGGAAAAGGAATCGTCATACATAGTTTTTGGAACTGAGATATGAACATGTCTATTAAAGACTTTCTGTTCCAGGTGAAAGCAGACAACATAATAACATCAAAGACGATCAGTACACTGTGAAAAGAGTAGCAAAAAACATCTTTGAAAAGTGAAAACGAGACTGCAATGAGATTGTAAACAATGAACCATCTTATGGAGTCACGAAAACAGGGCAATCAGAACTGAATTCTAGTGAAAGAACTGCACAACAGGAATCAAGAAAAAAAATTCTTTTTTTTTGTGACAGAAACTTTAGTTTTTTAGTGGTGATGTGTGCTAAGTGATAAAAATAGGTTACGTGTGTTGAGGTTAGCATTATTAATGAAAAAGTCAGGCACAGGAGAAGGAAACCTCAAAATAGAACAGGAAACTGACAATTAGTGTTAATAATGTTAGTAATGATGAGAACATGCATGAGGTCAAAGTACATCTGATTAATGAAGTGCTGAAGAAACTCGCAGTATTGAGTGATATCTCAGAAAAGATAGATAGAAATAATAGCAAACTTTCTGAACAAATAAAAAGCATAGATGTCAAATTTGACACAAAATTCAAGCAATTAACAGATGAAATGTCTGAATTAAGACATCAATAGAGCCAAGGCACGTCCAGTTTGACACTCAAATGGGAAATTTAGAATGTAAAGTTAGTGATGTGTAAACTAAATTGTTTAAAACCATCACTGTAAACATTGAGCACATAATTGCTCTAGAAAATGTTATCAAAACAAAGTGAATTGATGCAACAACACCAATTAGACATTGAACAACAGTTTCAAGCACACATACAGGAAATACAATCAGTTGTAAAAATTACCAATGTAGAGAATGGAGTGCAAAAGTGTGCAGAAGAATTTGATCATAATATACTTGAGCTAAGTAAAATGACATTAATGATAAATCTGAAGCAATGAATTAAAATTTGTGATGCAGCAGGGAATCAAACCCGGACCTCCATGCTAAAAAGTAGAAAGATGTCACACATTCAGGATGATGATGTAACAAAAATATTAAATTCTAATCTCCTTAGTTTTAGTGAAACACACATGAAATGTTACCCTGGTGATGGGAATATCCATCCTAAAGACTTAATAAAGTCATGTACAGACAATTTTACATTTGACATGACAGATAGTGCTAAAATTGAGTTTGTTAGAAGATTCCTTGATAAAGATGCTCTTTCCTGGGCAACAAAATTGTTGACTCAGACCTAAAAAATAGTGAATTCAATAGAACATATTTTGAAAAGTTCTGGTCAAGTAGGGAACAGGGATGTATAAAAAGTGCATTCCTTAATGGGCCAACGTACAAGTAAACTGATGGGACTACAAAAGACATTTGTAAGAAACAGCTCAGAAAATTTGTACATATTGATAAAACTCTAGATGATGTCACAATAATTGATGCTTTGCAGACAAAGTTGCCATGGAACATGCAGAAAGGGTGGGTTTATGCTGCTGCTGATTCTATTGACTTGTTCCTTACTTTTGTAGATAAGCTTGACTTTCAAGTAGAAAGGGAGAGAGAATACAATCAAAACCAACAGAATAGGTCAAATACTAGAGGATGGAATCAACCTAATAATAGGAATATCTATGACAACAGAAATAGAGGTATTGGGAGAAATGAGTCCAATGATAATGGTAATTTCAGGCAACAAAATTGAAATAACAACACGGAGAAATTTTGAATATAGGAACAGACAGTGGGGAAATGATAGATCACAGGACTATACTGGTTAGGGAAACAGACATCCTAGGCAGGAAAACTGAAGGCTGCCATGGTTGGTGCCTGTCAGTCAGAAGCTAATGGGTATAGGACTGTAATGACTGTAATAGTAGACACAGTACTTGCCATGTTATTGAGGTGAAACCTAATGATGAGTCCTGTAATGATAAGAGAATGACTAACAATCCAGATGACAAGAGTTTTGATAGGGTAATTGAGGATTTGTTATATGACAAAATGTCTGATGAGGAAAATGCAGTGTCTGGTAGTCCATGTGTGTTCATTAAATTCGAAAATTGGGAAGGAGAATGCTTAATTGATACAGGTAGTCCCATATGTGGATTACAGAACAATTAAGTGACAAAATATGTAAAACCAATGACTTTGTAGAAGCACCAGTAGTTGGAGTCAAAATTAAAAGTGCAACGGGCAAATATAGCAAAACCATAAGATAACAAGTGTTACTGACCTTTTGTGTAGAAAGGGTTAAGTTTACACAAGGTTGTCTTGTAATTCCTGAACTTAGTATGTCAGTTCTTATGGGAGCTGACTGGTTGACTAAAGTTTACTTAAATTTTGATTGGTGAAAGAAAAATTGTTTTGGTTGAACTTACTAGTAAAACATGTACACAGACTAATTTGTTAATTCGAAACTGTGTACATACCAGTAACTTGACTAGAAAAGTGAGTTGCAAAAATAGATTTTCTACATGTGAACATATTGAAGAGTGCTGAATTTTCTAACTATGTAAATTTAGTGCATAAGGAGGTAAAAGAGGCAGATGAACTCAATGATAGGGAAAAGGATCAGCTTAGAGATATACTGTGGAAATATAGTGATGTTTTCAATGACAAACCAGGGAAGCTTAGAAACTATGAGTGTAAGATAATAATTAAACTACATACTCCAATTTTTTTTATTAAACCATATGGGGTACCATTTTCTAGAAGACAGGCTGTAGAGCAGGAATTACAGAATATGGAAGATTGGGGCCTTATTCAGAGAGAAGAGAGACAATACAACAACCCATTGGTGATAATTTCCAAAAAGACAGAAGAGGCAAATTTGTCTTAAGAGTCCAGACAACTCAACAAATTTATCAAAAGGGAAACTGATCATCCATTTAGAGTACATATTTAACCTTGACTGCAGGGTTTGATCAGGTACCTTTGGAGTATAATTCCAGACCACATACTGCATTTTTGTAAGGTGAGAGATGCTATGTGTACCGTGTTGTACCATTTGGTATGAACATTTCTGTTGCTGAATCCATAAGGGCATTAGAATCTGTTTTTGGGAAAGAATTGCTTAGAAAACTTTTAGTGTATGTTGATGACATCTTGGTAACTGGAAAATGTTGGAAGGAACATCTAAATTTACTAGAAGTAGTGTGCACTAAGCTTAGGGAAAGATGTATGTCACTCAAGCTAGAAAAATGCAAGTTTGCTGTGAAAGAAATGAAATTCCTTGGCCCCAGCACAACAAAGCATGGAATTACACCTGACAAGGATAAAAGGATAAATTAGAAGCAATAGAGAAATTTCCTGCACCAAAAACAAAAAAAAAGTGACTGTCATTTTTAGGAATTTGTGGATATTATAAGAAACATGCAATTAATCAAGCCCTAAATTCCCCTTGTCTTAACTATTTTCTTAAGAAAAACAGTGTATTTTTATGGCACAGATCTTGTTTGGAAGCCTTTGATACCATTAAGAGCAAACTGTATAGTGGCAGAATGTTGTACAGACTAGATATGACTCTGCCATTCTATATTACAACAGACAGTAGCAATTATAGCTTAGGAGCACATCTGTTTCAAGATAGAGTAGTAAATGGGGAAACGATACATCACTCTATTGCATTTGCTAGTAGGACCTTGCAGGTACATGAGAGAATGTACATTGTAAATATAAAAGGAATTATTGCCTATTTATTGGGGGTTTTCAAAATTAGAGACCTACCTGTTAGGACATCAATTGATTGTATATACTGACCAAGAAGCTCTAATTTATCTTCAGCAGTGCAGTCTCTATCATGATAGAATAAAAAGATGGACTATCTTCTTACAACAATTCAACTACTCTATAAGGTACACCAAAGGGAAAAATAACATCATTGCAAACTGTCTCTCTCGTCTTTCTGTGTGTGACAAAAATGAGGATTTCAGTAAGGATCATGAAAGAGAATTCACACTCATGTATATCAAAGGTGTGAAGGAAGAGGGGCAAACTCGTAAAATATGTAAGAATATTAGGAGATGTCAGAATGATGACCAAAATTGGAGATTAGTGAAAAGCTATCTTGGGAAATAGGGGCATGAAAAGGTTGATCAGTATTACAAATATTCATAATGGTATTCTATTTAGAAGAATAAATGTTGATAGGGACATGTGGAAAACTGTGTTGGCCAGAGCCTTATGACGATATATTAATTAAGTATATACATCAGAGTTTTGGACATTGTGTATCCCTGAAGTGTATTCAGAAAATCTTGGGTGCGCTCCAGCAATTATTCTGATGACCCGCTTTTGAATACTTTCTTACTAAAAGATGAATTACCCCAGAATATGATGCCATAAGAAAGCAGTGTACCCTCTGCCATGCACCTTACGGTGGATTGTGGAGTACATGTGTAGATGTAGACTTGCAGGTCAGATCAAAGTGCAATACATAAGCTGAGAGTCCATTACTGAGCAGAAAAATCAAGACCACACAAGATGAAATTGATGAAACTCCAAGGCGAGTCGTGGCAGAAATATTTTATCATAGTGCAAAACTAGTAAGAGACACACAAAGCTGAAATTCTGACTAATTGCTGTGGTTGTAATTTCAAATACATCTAGTCACTGATTATGAGAATGAGAATCAAGAAATTACAGTTATGAGAAAAGCAACACGACTGGACAGGAGGGTCTCATGGATACTGTGCACAATAGGTGCAAGCTCCATCACATGTCGGATCAGCACAAGAATGCACATCTTGCTGTCTGTATTGTGGCTCCTCTTATGGAACACTTTCCCTATTCCATTTTTACCGCACTACTAGACTGTTCAATCATTCTTCCATGACCTGACTGTATGTCCTAAGCTGAAGAAATCAATCTTTCTTCCCCAAAAGTTGCAACCAATTTCTCTGCTTCCTTTTATGAACATAGAAACACATTGTCATGCAGCTGCTCCAGTATTACTGGACCAAATGTTGGAAAATCTACACAAACACATCCCAAGCATCCTTGAGGGGAAATTGCTCTGTTCACCTTTGACATTATACTATTTAGGTACTAGTGTGAGTTAAATGATAATTACGCCTTTTGTGACAGTTTTGGACAAGATCACCAAGAGGCTGAATATCTGACCTCAAAAATAAATTCTAACACAGGCAAGTACATCTCTTTGTCCAAAACTGGGGTGTCAAACTGTGAAACGTAACAGTCAAATACTTTTGATATATCTCACATAATGGTTGTGGCCTATTTTATCACTTTTACCTGCCTTTAAAAGTAATAAATAATACACTACAAAGGAAAACTTATCTTTTGGCGTGCCATATTCTCCTGGTCATTGTGTATGGTAAAGTAATCTTGGCAATTTAAATTGTTTCTAAATACTTCAAAAATAAGTCCTCAGCATTTCCATAAACAACAATTCTGCTACTACTGACACAAACATACAATACTACTGTGGGAAACCATTGGTGATGCAGTAAAAGATGATTTCTTACGCTAAAACAAATTATTTTCTGGTGTGACACTAGGGACTGACATTCATTCTCAAACTTGGAGTAATTCAAAGATTTAAAGTACAACATTTCAAAGCACCTTAAGCACTGCCTGAAATATGTCAGGCATTAATGCATATTGGAATTTCTACTACAAGGCGAACAAATACTCTGTGCAAAGTGATCCAAATCCCACAAAATTACCATCACAAATTTGAGTATCAGAAAGCTTCATGTTACAACAATGAACAAGATGTGCCTGTGCCTGCACAGAATGAAACAATTATTCCAAAAATACGTCAAAATGTAATACGTTTTTTTACACCGATTATATTTTCGATGCACCAAGAAGTAAATCATATATTAAAAGCAATATTTCAAACTGATAGGTTCAAATGTAATTTCCAACTTTTTTTCAATATTTGTACATGCTATTCCTCACATATTAGGCGACAGAAAGTTAGTAATTCAAAGCAGTATTCACAGGCTCACAGTCACAAGTAACATACGAAGAGTGAATACATACTTTAAAGAAAGAGTTCAACTATGTACCCGAACAGGAATCTAACCTAGATTTCCCACTTCATGGGAGTCACGTATTACCATGTTTGTTCATGGACAAGATTCTTGTATTATCCAGTTTATTATTATCTTTGTTGCACCTCCTATAGGTATGTAGGTGTGTGCGCATGTGTGTGTTTGCGCGCGCGCGCGTGTGTGTGTGTGTGTGTGTGTGTGTGTGTGTGTGTGTGTGTGTGTGTGTGTGTGCGCGTGCGCACATGAACTCCCAAGTGCATATCACTTACTGTCTTCAAAAAAGTGCAATTGGAGTGAAGAACCATACACCAGGTGGATGGAGCTGAATGATGGTTTTTGAAAGGCGATAAACTAAAACGGTCATCAATCCTGTTTTTGGCCCACTTTAGTTTACGGTAGTAACACTAAAAATGGGCCTTTGCGATCATCTTGACAGCTCGAAATTTAAATGAAAATAATGGCTTAACCATTCATCTGACACGAAAATTGAATAGCCGAATTTTTAGAGGAGAAAATTCTCTACAACTTTTTTCCCTAACTTTTTTTTTCATATCTCATATTGTTTAAGAGATATTTGTAAAATTTGCAGAATTTCGACTCCCTCCATTGAATTATCATAAACCAGGCATTTGCAGATCACGTGACATTCCTCGCCCAGAACTCTGCCTGGCATAGGCTATCTTGCGTTGCATATTTGATGATTTTCTTACTGTAAATTACATGTTGTCATTTCAAAGCAATGGCGGACTGAAGAATTAACAAAAACACGTCTTTCTTCATATGATAAATGATTATCTAGTGTTTAAATTCAAATGTTCAAATGTTTGTATAGTTTATGGCACTTAACTTCGGGATCATCAGCCCCTAAACTCACAAACTACTTATGAACTACTTACGAATTAGGATGGCACAGATATCCATGCCCAAGGGGGGATTCGAACCTCCGACTGTAGTGGCCGTGCAAACCGTGACTGGAGCGCCTCAGTCTCCTCGGCCACCGTGGTCGGCTATCTAGTGTTTCCAAATGCCATATTAGCGTCAGTTAACAACAGCCACCAATAGTATGCAATTAAAGAACGTAAGTCTTAACTGTTAGTTGTAGCATAGTGGGCAATGCGTTGGACTTTGACGCTGAAGGTCACTGGTTCGGAACCCGCCAATAACTAATTTTTTTCTTTTCCTTAAAGGGTTTCAGACACTCTTATTAATTTTTTTTATTATTTAGATTATTATTTTGGTCCAAAATGTTTACAAAAACACATCTAAAGTGGGGCGGCTGTGAAACACATCAGTGTGATCTTTTTCATTCAGAGAGTATACATTAGAAGTCACTAAAGCTGATGTCAAATTATGTTGAAGCTTAGAAAGTGAGTGCAACATCAAAAATAAAAGCACGAAGTAAAATGGAGGAAGGGATGGGATTTACAACGAAACAATCTTGGCTGGGTGATCATAGAGACAACAATGGATGGTCCAGTCACTCTGTAACATATTAAAATGTCCAGCATAAAAGAATTAGGCAGGAAGGACACAGACACTGGACTCTCAATGAACCTCAAATAGAATAAAATTTAAAACTGAATCACCCAATGAGACATTGTAAGCTACAATGAGAGATGATCCATTAGGAAGACAAGGGGGCCCAAATAGAGGAAATCTGCTTTTTTGTTGTCTCTGTGACAGTCCGAAGTTTATTTGGGTAAGTCAGGGATCAGCATTCTGTTTCCCACATATAGAAAACATGGCTGCGTACTATCAATCAGAGGTCAGTTGCCAGCATTCCGATGTGCAAGTCAGTCCACAGGTATCCTCTTTGACTAGCCTCTTCTTAAGTTCATTTCCTGCTATTCCTACATGCCCTGGTGTCAACAAGATGACTATCAATCATCCAATTTGTTTGAGAAGGGAAATGGACTCCTGAATAACCAGTACCAGGGGATGGCACAGGTAGCATTGCTCGGGGTCTCGGAGGTCCCTCAGGGAGTTGCAGCTGGTGATAAGGCTCTCCAGTGCAACAACAGATGTGATCGAGTGCATGCAAGATGGCTACGAGCACTGAGCAAAGGCACTGCAGCTGTCTGATAAGGAGGGGAACTCAGTATGGCCTGCATAGCCAGCACAACAATCAACCAATAATCCATCTGTGTAGACCACTTCAGGGCATAGAAATGTATCGAGGATAGACAGGAATTGATGGCAAAGGGTCTCAGGGTGAACTGAGTCTGGGTCATCACAATAGTTCCAACCAAAGTAGTGGGCAATGTATACACCGTGCCGGTCTATCTGATTCGTAGTTGAAGAGATGGAAGAGGAAAGACTAATTCCTTGAGAAGTGATCATAAATCATACTGACCATCCATCCAAATCTTGGCCACCTTTGTGCAACATGAGTCCTGATTGGTAAAAGGAGATGGTGGGTTGGGTGGTCAAGCAAACCACTGATGTTGGCCATGTAATTAGCCAGGAGTTGTTGACACCTGATCCGAAGTGGAGGAATCCCAGCCTCCATGAGTAATTTGTCCACAGGACTCTTTCTGAAAGCTCCTGTTACAAGCGTAACTCCACAGTGACAGATCAGGGGAAAGGACTGCAATGCTAAAGGCAAGGCCAAACCATTTGCTGGAGTCTTACAGTTAAGTCGAGCTGCAGCAGTGTACAATGATTTGCACCCCCAAAAAATGTTTCTCAGACAACAGAGAGCATTATGGTTCTGCCAGCACATCTGCTTTACGTGACAAATATGTGGAAGCCATATTAGCCAGGCATGAAAGAAAAGATACAAAAAGCAATAAGTATCCACTACATTAAGTAAGTTCCCATTAATAGACATTTATGGTATCACTGGACTGTCTGACACTAATGAAAATGCATAACTGAGGTGTTGGCCGTACAGAACTGAAATCCACGTGCGAGCACCATTGACAGCCTTATGTATGGCTCTCTGCAACTGGTGTTCAGGAACTAAAATAGATGCAGAAGTCCTCAGCATACAGTGAAGCAGATAATGATGACCTCACTGCTGCTCCTATGACATAATGGCCAGTAACAATATGCAACACTCAATTTTGAGCCTTGTGGAGCCCCATTTTTCTTCCATATGCAAGGAACTATGGGAGGCGTAGACTTAAATATGTAATGTAGAAAGTTCTAAAAACGTTTTCGGTAAAAGTAAAAAATTATCCCCAGAGACTCCAATTGTGTAATGTATCAAGGATGTGTTGTCAAGCTCTGTCATAGGACTTATAGTAACAAAAAAGCTAGCTAACAGGTGGTGTCTAGAACAGACCGTCCAGATGGAAGACTCGTGGTATACAAACTAATAAAGGGCTGAAAATCCCTTATGGAAACCCTGCCGGCACGGGGCTAGTAGGCCACAAGATTCGAGGAGCAGACATAACCACTGACTCATTCTTTCTAGCAAATTATGTAGAATGTTGGTGAGACTGATGGGCTGATAGCTATCCACATCAAGCAGGTATTTACCACTATTAAACATTGGAAAGATGATACTCTGTCACCACTATCAGGGGTAAACACCTTTGTTCCAGATGCAAGTGACCATGGCTAGAACATGTCACTTGGACTCCTCTGATAGGTGTTTTAGCATCTGATTGTGGATACTGTCTGGTCCATAATCTGTTTCAGGGCAATGTTATGAGCACTGAGCAACTCCCACTCACTAAACTGAGTATTGAATACCTGAGGGTGGTATGCAGTGAACAAGATTGTGTGCATTCCACCTGCTAATTCAATGTATGGAAGGTGGACTGGTATTTGTCATATTTAAAGGTGTGAGTGTAGTGGTCAGCAGAAGCCTTCATGATGCTACCTGGATCCATATTGACAGCTCCATTCATAGAAATCCCAGTAATACTTGCTGGTGTCCGAAAATCACTCTCGACCACCACGTCATGTTAAGTTCAATTAGTAAATTCTCGACATTTCTACCACAACCAGTAACCGAGATGTCTTTCCACAATGAGTTGAGGGCATTGAAATCACCCAGTATCAGAAATGGAGGAAAGGGTGGGGGAGGGGGAGTTGGGAAATCAGTGCCACCATTACGCGTTTGGGTACTACGCCATCTGGTAGAAGATAGACATTACAGATGGTAAATGTCCACTGTGGTCATTACTGTGTCAGCCACATCTGAAAGTGTTTGAATGGGCACCAGTGTAATGTGGAGAGAAGTGAGAACAATACATTTATAAACCACTTGCCACCCTGTCAGGGTCAGCACAATTCCTGTAATAACTCCAATAGCTACACAGTGTTGGGGTCCACATCGAAAGGAATCGTATTTCCTGCAGGCAGATATAATACTGAGACACTGCTGAAGAACAGCCAAGTGAGTGAAAAAACACTATTTCCAATGGAGAATTAAATTATCAGTTAGTCAGGAGGCCATCAGTACATTGGGACAGCGATTTATTGTGCAGGATCACCCAAAGTCGCCATTGGAGAACTAGCAGAATCGAAGACCACTGGTTCTGGGGTGTCACTGAGAGCTAGGTTCTCAGGAGAGGCAAAGATCTCCAACCTGTTCTCAGAAGCAGGTGATGTCTGGACTTGTGGGATAGAAGCTACAAAGTTCCTTTGCTATTATGTTTCCTTTTCTTCTTTCACTCTCTCTGGTCTTTTGGTTTAGATTGCCAGAAGGCTTATCTGAGGTCACTTCAGTTACAGATGATGATAAAAGCGTTTGCTAATCGTCAACTGACTGGGAGCCTCTATTCCTCTTGTTGAAACCTCAAGAGGTGATATCCCTAGAGACCCATTGGTAGTGAAATTGGCCAGAAACAGCTGTTAGTGTCTTCAGATGAGGGACAGGTAATGATGTGACCAGTTGTTGGAGTGGTGAGGTGGATTGATCCTACAATAGGTGTTGTGGAGTAGTAGCTGGTGCAAGTTTCAAGATCATCATCCCCAAAGAAGTTGGCGACTACACAGTGGTGGACTAAGGCTGTTGCAGGCCCGGGGCGGTGGCGAAACAAAAGGAGGCCTCCCCAATCCCCCGTCCAATTGGAAATATATATATATTACTATAAAAAAGAATTGGAGGCCCCTTCCTGGACGAGATGCACAGGACAGTCTGAAAAAATAGCTTTTGAGATTTGGAGGTCCTAGCACAATGAAAAGCTAAGGTCGCTCAAAAAAAAATAAATAAATAAATAAATAAATAAAAAGAAGGTCCTTCCCAGGTATATGGAGCCCCCTCTAGACCTGAGGCCTGGGGCAGTCGCCCCCCCCTCCCCCCTAGTTCGCCACTGCAACTAAATTACTGCAGCAAACAATGAGGCAATTTACAGTGGGTGGTGGTGTGCACTCTCTCTCTCTCTCTCTCTCTCTCTCTCTCTCTCTCTCTCTCTCTCTCTCTCTCTCTCTCTCTCTCCCAAGTAAAACAGTTCACTCAGTCTTAAATTCTGTCATCTCCTTCTCTCTGTGTAGGATGGAACATCCAGTGGGCAGGCAGACGTTTTTGAAAATGATTAATTGCCATTTCACATTCTTAACTCCTTGTATGATATGGAAAAAGTACTTTGTCAGGAGAGCAATTTCTCCTCATGATAGCTGCTGATCTCTTTCAGACTTCTGGTAATATGAATGAAGTACACAGATCTAGAAATTTCCATTGTAATGTCGAATGGAGCATTCAGTGAAATTGTTCCCAGCATATCAAGAGCGTTTCAGTTTGTCTTGATGATGGGACTTCATAACAGGCAAGTGAAGTACCAGTGGGGTTCATGTATCAGAATTTTGAATCCCCTGCTGGAAAAAATGCAGCAACATGCTGATGACTTTTCCCATCCAAGTATAGACTAAACTCCAGTCTGGTCTATAATCAATGTATCATGTTATTGTCAAAGGTTACATCCAGTGTTGTGAAATTCAGCATATTTTTATTAGGAAGTAAAATAGCGTAATGAACCCTATGTCCATGAAAACTTTTCTGCAAGGTATTGTATGATCAACACAGTATTCTGACTATACATGTCTTTAGTTGCTACACTGTCACAAAAGAATGAGGCTTGGGAAGAAATGAGGGAACATTTTCTTGTTACTTTTCTTGGATCTTCCTGGTAACCAGTCCACAAACAATGCATTTCTTTTATTGCTGTTTTCCTGTTTGCCTAAGGGTGAAATGCTCATCAGCTGCTGTTAAATAATAATAAGCAGATAGATTCGTATATTGACTGCTCTTCTCTTTGCTCTTAATTTTTCAAAAATATGAGCACATCGTACACATTTCTTTAAATTCGGCAATGGGAACTCTAGAACATTGACTTGTGTCTAGCTCCTTAATATTTGTTGTGAATATATACACAGGAGTCTGAACAAACAGGTGACATATTCAAACCTGTCTGCACCAACGTGATTTGAACCCACATTATTGAGAAACTTCACACAAATTTGCAAGCACATCTAATACCTGTGCAAATCTGCTGTCTACACCCAACCTGTACAGTCGGTGAAGATATTTGCAGAGGACATCCTTGTGGGTGGACCTGCTTTTAGTTTATGAACTTGTAAAGGTAAAATTAATTACATCGGTCTATATATGTACACTATGAGTATGATTGTGAACCAGAGGAACAGCACATGGTAACAAGTGCCTGACCAAAAATTTGCCTTTATCAGCCTCCCAACACAGGACTATTTTTTATTATTATTTGTATTTACAGTAAGATCTCATTTTTACATTTTCCCGCCTTTTACACAATTTTTTGTTGGTCTCGCGCAAATTTCCTATGTTTACAATGTTAATTCGCACTCGTTTTTGTGTTTACATATTTACACTTTTCCCACATTTTACACTTTTCGAAAGAATGTTCGTGAAGAAAAATGATGTAATGTATATACATTGATGCTAGCATGGCTTTTCCCATAAAGTATAGTGCTTAAATATTATTTGCTGTCTAGTTTCTCGACACTTTGCATTTATTCAAATGTATATTTCGCATTTCGTTGTTGACTTATGACGTGCCGATTTGTGGCAATTTAGTTCCTCTTTCCGCCAGCTTATTTGCTAGAGTGCCTGATGTCTACTCAGAGACAAACAGAACAGTCTGTTGATGAGAGACTAACGCTAATTTGTGGCAGTGTAGTTCTTATTTCCGCTAGCTTCTTTCCTAGAATGGCTAACGTGTACTCAAACAATCAGAACCTGTTGCTTTCTTGAAGTGAGAATAAAAGAGTTGCATTGCTTTTGTGATAAATATTTCTGATTAATAAAGAATGTAATCAGTCAAAGTTGGGTATCATAATACCCACAACCTCAAAAAAGCGATGGTAGTGAGAAATGCTGATCCTATGCAAACGTCACAAAATACTTATGCATATGTTTGTGCGCAAAAACGCAAATAAATTCTCTAATATCGATGTGTGAAACGTCTAAAAATACAAAAAGTTTGGAACCTTCTGAGTTTTACTATGTAAATAATGAATGCTGATAACAGGCAGTAATTTAGAATTTCTTTTACATAGCCTGGCAGCGGGGTCCAAACAATATCTATCGTAGCGGTTCAGGTAATTTTGAAGATGTCTTACATAGCCCAGTAGTGGCGTCCTCCATTATAAGGAATGAAATTACGTAAAAAATTTCTACTCCCCATGAAATTACGATTTTTGCCTGGGGCTTAAAATAGTAAAAATTTGGATAACCTTTATTGTATAATATACTTCCTGCCGAGTATTTAGGTGTATATTATGTACATATATCACAAATAAACTATGAAAATGCAAGGCTGATCCAGTAAGCATATGTTACTATTTAAAACATTATTTCCTGCATTTTACATTTTCCAGAATTTCACACCATTTCCCTGAAGTCCCTTGAAAAGTGTAAAATTGAGGTTCTACTGTATTTATTTATTTATTTATTTATTTATTTTTATTTTTTTTTTTTTTTTTTTTTTTTTTTTTTTTTTTTTGTGGCGGGGGATGCCAAATCAGGAAAATAGAAATCGAATAACTTACCAAAAGGACAGGCTCATAGATAGATACAAAAAAAAAAAAACACACAACACACACACACACACAAATAAAAACACACACAACCATAAGATACAAGCTTTTGCAACTGTTGGACGCTTCTTCAGGAAAAGAGGAAGAAAGGAGAAGGAAAAGGAAAGGATACAGGTTTTAAGGGGGTGGAATATGAGTCATTCCAATCCCAGAAGTGGAAGGACTTACCTTACGGGTGCAAAAAGGAAAGGTAAACAAGCGCACACACAACCACACACATACACATGCAAACACACCAAGGCATAAATTTGTAGAAAGCAAAGAAGTTGGGCAGAGAGAATAGTTGAGGTAAAGGCTCATTCAAGAGAACTGAGGCAAAGATGTTAAAGAATGGTGGGCGGGAATTTGAATTTAGCAGAGGTTGAGACTAGGTGTGCAACTGGAGGAGAGAATATGAACAAGGGCAAGTTCGCATCTCCAGAGTTCTGAAAGATTGGTGTCAGTGGGAAGTATCCAGATAATCCGGATGGTAAAACACTGTGCTAAGATCTTCTGGCCATGCACCAAGGCATGTTTAGCCCCAGGGTGATCCTCATTACCAAACAAACACTGTCCACCTATGACCATTCATGTGAATGGACAGTTTGTTGCCGGTTATTCCCACACAGAATGCTTCACAGTGCAGGCCTTTCAGTTGGTAAATCATGTGGGTGCTATCACAAGTGGCTCTGCCCTGATTGTGTACACCTTCTGGGTTATGGGACTGGAGTAAGTGGTGGTGGAAGGATGCACAGGGTAGGTTTTCCTGATCATCCAGTCTGGCTCATTGTGGCTGGTTACCAAGTTTCCACAGAATGTAGCTCTGCCTACATAGACCAACAACTTCCAACACATTATTTGCAGTCTTCCATCCTTCATCGAAGACACCAACCACTTTCTCGACCGCCTGAAATCCTTACCCAACCTGTTACCTCCAGAAACCAGTCTTTTAACTATTTATGCTACTTCCTTATACACAAACATCCCACACGCCAAGGGCCTCGCTGCGATGAAGTACTTTTTTTTCACACTGACCACCTGCAAACCTACCTAAAACTATTTCCATATTACCCTAGCCAGCATCATCCTAAGCCACAACTTCTTCACCCTTGAGAGCCAGACATACCAACAACTAAAGGGAAGAGCCATGGGAACCAGGATGGCCCCCTCATACGAAACTTATTTATGGGATGCTTAGACTGTCAACCCAAAGTCTGGCAAAGAATTTCCTCTCCAACCTCAACTCCTTTGGTACATCAAATACATCTATTCCTACTCCACATCCCATGCCACTTTCCTCGTAATCCACATGAACATTGTTTTACTTTCATAAATGGAATAGTATTGTACTATATACACTCTGTCAAAGTACCACAAATCAATCATTTGAAAAGCCCACTTATAGGGATTGTCAAAATTTTGTTTATCTGTAAGTTGTCACAAGTGTTATTAATACGTATGCGGAATTTTAGCATCACTTTCTATTTAGTTTGTTTACAGTGCACCTTCTGTCAGTTAATCTAGGTGTGTTGCAATTTTTAGAATGGATAAATATATGGAAAGAGAAATGTCTTAATTCTTGATGGTAATTGTAATATCTTGTGTTGAAGCACTTAAAATGTTGCATAAGGCTTATTCTGAATCAATTATCAGAAACATGAGTGTATGACTGGTAAAGTGCATTTTAAACTTATCAAGATGTGGTGGAACACTCGCATCACTCTGGTCGATCATCAACAACTATAAATGAACACAACCTTGCTGCTGTAAAATTTTCATTGAAATCAGCGAGAGGTAGCCATTGAAATTTCTGTTCATCACAAATCAATTTGTACCATCTGAAAGAATTAGCCACTTGACTACTGTCAAAAGATCTGAATTTATTGTTAAGTAAAGATCAGTCATGTAAAGCTACCTAAAGACAAGTTACATGAAGTCAGCTCTGGTGCACATTCATAAAACCCAGTGTAACTGATGTAGACACATGAGGTTTCAACTTTGATGTGCAAAAATCAGTCAATAAGCTTCTTAACAGTGCCTACAAGTGAGCTATAACTGGAAAAAATATGTTGAAGTTGACAAAAAGCAACTTTTTACTCAATTAATGCAGTATTATATGAGACAATTTGAGTGTTATGCAGCGTTTAAGGGGGCCAATTTGTCAAAAACACAATATTTGGAGAAGGAAACCCTATGGACTTTGTACCACCTGGATCCCAGAACATGCAGCAAACCTAATGTTGATCACCCTTGAATTTTAAATCTAACTTTTCCAATTAGAAAATCTCATATTAACTACAAATCATGTATTCAAAAACATACTGAAGAAGAGTCTGAAATTAGTCACACAATCTGACCAACCAGTGTTCAACCATGATGGAAAAAACAAATAACATATTTCACTTATTGTTAGTATTTTTCTGGTGCTGCCAACTTGGAACTCCACTTCAACAACTTCAGAGCAACTAGTTAGACAGGTCACACAAATCCAGTGTCACCATCACATTTCCATAAAGCCTGCAGAAAGCTGCAGAGAGATAGTTTATGTACAGTAGAACAAGAGATGTGTTATAAATACAAGACGATTCCTGGAACAGTGCCCTATCACAGTATGGAGATCTGTGGGAGAAACAGTCACCTTCAGATAATTATTAGAATTAAGAAGAAAATATTGGCTTTGGCCAGTTTCATCCAAAACATTCGTTTTGGATGCAGTTTCAGTTGTGGACAGAAATCATCAAAATGTTTCGCTTGGCCGGAACAAGCTTTCACGAGCTAATGGATTTAAGTAGGATCAGGTTCAGAATGGATTCAGTCAACAATACTACTTGACCTGACTTGGTAGGGCACCATGTAACTATTGTCCATGTAAAAGTAGTTTCAGTTTTTTTTTCCTTCTTCTTTTGTTAATCACAATATAAGGAATAGTATCTGTTATTGTTATACTGAATCAATAACAATATAACTTAGTATTGCTCTTAATGTCATGGATCATCATATTGATAGAAGATTTTCCTTGGAAACGAGTTTTTTAATAGCCAACATTGGTTTTGAAGATAGTCAGGTGATACACAGCTTTTCCTGTTCAGTTTGCAAAAGTTTATACTGGCAATAAACTGTTAGAACCTCACAGTCAAGTGCAAATACAACTGCATTGGAGGATCTGTCTTCTGTGATCAAGTAGGCGGTCCAGAGTTATCTTTGTGAACCAGTGATACACTGCAATGCTAACATACTCATGCTGCAACTCCAATCCACATTCATCTACTAGTGTTCTAAGCATACAGCTGTCCACCGCCACTGCACAAATTTATGCACATCACTGGAGTAATTTGAAATGTAAATCTGTGGAAAAATTCCTTTTCTTGGCTCACAATATAGAACTTTTAAGTTGCAATTACTAGAACTACTAAATTATTTAGATATTTCAAGTGTTTGTAATGTCATTTATGTGTATAAATGAATTTGTTTTTGTCTTTCTATTAATTTTGTTTTTTTGTTGTTTATTTCCTTTCTCATAATGATGTAACTGTCATTCGGTCCCAAGGCACGGTCATCAAGTATATCTGGCAGCAGGTGTGCAACTTTAAGAGTTTGGCATCGACGGAGGAGGAAATAGCATATCGTTTGGATGCGAGAAGTGGGGAATGAGGCTCTGTCAGAGCGAGTGTCAGTCTTCCAACACACGAGCAAGGAAGCGCGCCTCACAGTGAGCGACCGCACTCTGCCTGGAGTATGGACATTGGGCATAGGTGTGTCATCATAAGTTATGTGGCTAGGGAAGTCTTCAGGATGACTGTTCATTTTCAATTGGAGAAGAATTCATTCAGTTTGTCAGCTAAGACCTGAAAATCATATTCTGGTGCAAGGCACACAAAAGAGTTACCATATTTTAGTTTGGCATAGCAAATGCATTGTTTCACTTTGCTTCATACCTTTCCGTTTTCTTAGAATGTTCAGGTTTCGGACTTGCCTTGAAACATCCATTAGCAACATCCCTAATATTCTCCATTTGACATAATTCTTTAGTCAGCCATGGAGCAAGGGCGTTTACATACATAGACTGTGCATGCAGGGACTTGCTTGTCATAAGGAAATAAGTTATTCGATAGTTGAAAACCTTTTCCATCAATCATGGGTTCTCTGGTTACTTGATGCCATGAGATTTACCAGTTAGCTGTTAGAGCCTCATGGTCTATTTGTTTCAGGTTTCTACGAGTAATATACATGATATAACTTTCGGTGCCTGCATGGAGTAAGCCATCATGTGCAAAGAGGCATGGAGCTGACACTTGACCTGGATCTATTACTTTGTCAATCGTCTTCATTGCGATCACATCTATGAGAGTGTGACTGTGTGCTGTACGGTGAGTAGGTTCTATTGGCAGAATGTTCATGTTGTTGGAATTAAACAATTTTCTTAGGTTTATTGTGGATGGAGTGTCTCTTAACAAGTTGATGTTAAGGTCACCAATCATGAAGACATGTTCATATTGATAGTGCAGTAAATGAAATTCCAATTGTGCTGGTTCTTTGGTGGTTTATATACTATGTCAGCTAAGCATATCTGACTATGTAAGTCTATTTTGATGAACACAAATTTATACTGGATGTTCGAATGAGTGACTGCCAGGTTTGATGGATTCCGGTGAGCTGATTCGTGAAGGCTGTCAGGCAGGTATGTTCTCGAAAATGAGTTTACCTGTGATGAGGAGAGGTGACTGCCCTATAGTGGAAGTGGCATGCTTTGTTCAGCAGTGGCCAAAATTTTGTGCGCCATACTGACACCTGTTCTTGCAAGCTTGAGCAGTACAGAGAGGTTGAGTAGGAATGGATAGCAATGTATTCTTGCCAAGGAAAGCGGAGTCTGAGTCGCACAATAAGACCAGTGAAATAAAGAGATGAAAAGTAGTTAGTGTATTTGCAGTTTGGAGTGAGAAATGAGAAAAAGACTGGTTACGAAATCTGATGCTGCTATCAGGGAAAGACGAGTGTTTAGTAATTGCAAGATTCGGACAAGACACTAAAAACTACACTGGAAGTATGTACAGTGTGACTAATAGTTGACAATCTATGATGAGTAAGATAATGTAACAAGGAAAAAAAGTAATAATTAGCCTACAGAATTAAACTAAAAATGAATAATACTACAGTTAGGGGTAATGTAGGGGTGGCACTAATACAAAGTTAGTTGCAGAAAATCAAAGAAATTTGATAAGATTATATGACTAGAAGACGAGAAATGAACAGATTGAAAATACAGATGTCGTATATGACCCTGAGCATCTGTTACAGAACATAAGAAACAATAGAATAAACTTAGCAAATACAGACAAGATATTTACATTTATGTGTTCCTCTTCCTTGGCCATGTTTCTTTCTGCACTTGCAGGGTTGTTAATATTTACCAGGTGGCTGGATGTGTTTCCTGTCACCACCCCATGCCCCCTGGGAGAAAATGTGTACCCCAAATGTCTTCCTATGGTGTTATATGTGTGAAAGTGTATAGGTTATGATATGTTTGCGAATTGTGTAACTGAGGCGGGACTTGGGGACCAGCATAGTATTCACCTAGGGGGATGTGGAAAACCGCCTAAACACCATATCCTGGCTGGCTGGCATGCAAAACCCCTTCATTAATCCACCAGCCAGATTCAAACTGGAGCCAGTACGCCTCCCCTTCTCGGAAAGCAGTGCACTGGACCGCATAGCTAACTGAATGGGTCACATTTACATTTAAGTCATTTTATCAAAATTCTCATCAGGATTTAGTTAATTGCAAAGCAGTGTATCCCAATGGTACTGATTTCAGAATGTAAGATTTGCAAACAATGATTTTCATAACAAATGGTCCTACCTTGACGTACTTCAAACTGCAGAATGGGGGTATAACCTAATTTATATTAATAATTACAGATAGTTTGAAGACTGTTAATTTGAGAAACCCAGTTCATGGGTTTCTTTCTAATGTTTCAACACTACAGTGTTTGGAAAGTTTTAAGTGATGGTTAATTAGATGTCAGTTGTTATAGCCATCTTTGTTTAAATAATTTCAAATGTATTTTCCAACTGAAACGTTTCAAACAAATGATGTACGAAATGAGATTAGGAATGTACACACAACAATCTGGAGCAAATCATCACATCTCATACATTCCAATTTTACAATCTTGAGAGAAAATAATAATAATAATAATAATAATAATAATAATAATAATTGTGAGTTTACTTCTGTTTGGTCTTTGTGTTATGGTAGTATTTCTTTTAACCACTAAACACTGACGGATAATTTTGGAAAGGTATATTATTAATGTGTTTAAGGCAAAAGTTTAATAGAAGATGATTTTATATTCTTAATAAAAGTAACTAAACTTAACCATCAATAGAAATTATATATATAAAAACATGCCCCCTACCTTGGAGAATTTTTCTTTTATCAAATTCCTCCTACACATACCCATTTTACATATATGTAACCAAAAGCAGATACTACAATCACATTAATATTGGAAAGAAAACTTTTGCAAGATTCCAGTTTAAACTTATTTACAAAACCTCATGCCTCACTGCCTGATGTTGACTTTTGTGAATGGTGAAGTGTATTTGAATGGTCATTTGATGTTAGAAAAATCAAGCACTTAATATATCCTTTACACTCAAGACAACGTTACAAAACCTCACATACAGAAATACTGGGTACACTGCACAAGTTTTGTTCTAAGAAAATGCTTCTGCGGTTATGCAAGGCAGATTTTGCTGTTTAGCTATCATAGATGAAGTTTGCGCAACCTGAAATATTTTCTACTGAGCATATCATGTTGGAGCAGGGGGTTACAATTGATTAGATTTGTACACAGGCAATTTAAACATTCTCCACTCCCACAAATATTAAGGCTGTTACCTATTTTGTGGGTATGCTCAATTTCCTTTGTAAGCCAATTCCAAAATTTGCTCAACTGTTGGCAACTTTAAATGATTTTTACGTAAAAAGGGAAGAAAATTTTGAGTAGATGGCAAAAAGTGTCCTTTCAAACCATGAAAAATGCTCTTACCACTCCTCCTGTTTTAGCTTCAGCTAGATTTCAGTAAGGAATTCATTGTTCAAACTGATGCGTCACTTCTGCGTTCGCAGCTGTCCTCCTGCAGGAGACAGAGATCGGAAGACAACCTACTGCTCATGCCTCATGCTGTCCTTCACTCTTCAAAAATGCTATACATCGCAGCGTGCAGCTTACTAATTATGCGCCGCAACACATGGTTACGCCACCAGATACGACACGGCGACATTAGCGCGGACCAGCATTACTGGCCTGCCACCTAGTGGCCGCCGGCACAGCGAACCCAAGTGAACCACAACCTGGCTCAGTTTTGTGTGAGACTTGTTCAAGAGCACATAGCATCGGGTGTTTTATACTGTCATACTGACGAAAAGTTATTATTGTATTCCAAGCGAAACTATTATTAGTGCTCGTGACTCCTACTTAGAAGTTACAATAGAAAATATATAGTCTGTTTATAAACGTGAAGTGCTCATAGTCTTGTATGCCTTTGAAAACTAAGTTGTATTTGGAACCTCAACTCTTTTTATTGGAGACCAATTTCGCACCGAGTTGGGTGTCGACTAAGTCAAGATGTATCGGATACACCACTATGTGGGCTGTGTGCCAGTCAGCATTTCAGTTCAATGTTAAGCATATGTGGTGATCAGAAAATGCTGTGGCCGATCAGTTGAGCCACATGTTTAATCAGAAGTCTGAAGAATTACTGACAGAAGAAGAATGGGAGGGGCCGTTTGAGGAAGACGTTAAGTATTTTGCTATTCTTGGGGGGTTTCCTCTTTTCTTAAAGGACATTGGCACACAGCAGGATGGTGGTATAATAATAATGTTTTCTGTTCCATAGGACCCATTGAGGAATGAGAGTCCATGGTGATGGGAAAAGTCAATACATGAATTTTTACATAAGAATGGTAATAGAAAACTTTTAAGTAGTCCTATGTGCACGACAATCTTGGGACAAAGTGGAAAGAATCAATAAAGAAAAAACATGAATTAGCTTAATTGTTTAACTTTTCTAGCAGTTCCTCGACAGAATAAAATGAGTGAGCCATAAGGTAACTCTTCAATTTAGATTTGAAAGCGTATGGGTTGTGCTAAGATTCTTTAGTTCTTGTGGCAGCTTATTGAAAATGGATGCTGCAGAATACTGCACACCTTTCTGTACAAGTGTCAAGGTGGTATGATGCAAATGTAGACTCGACTTCTGTCTAGTATTCAACGTGTGAAAGCTACTAACTTGCGGGAATAAGCTGATATTATTAACAACAAACGACATTAAAGAAAAAACGTATTGTGACACCAGTGTCAAAATTCCCAGAGTACTGAAAAGGGGTCGACATGATGTTCGTGAACTTAAACCACATATTGCTCGAACCACCCATTTCTGAACCGGAAATATCCTTTTTGCATCAAGCGAGTCGCCCCACAAAATAATGAGGTACGTCGTAAGTGAGTGAAAGTAAGCGTAATAGACTACTTTTCGTGTTGAAAAATCACTTATTTCAGATATTGTTCTAATAGTAAATATAGCAGAATTTAGTTTTGGAACAAGATCCTCAACGTGGGATTTCCACGGCAGCTTGCACATTATGTGTAATCAAAATGTCAGGTTTCTGCGAATTATGTGTTAGAAATTGTAGAAATAGAGTTTTACTGTGATTTAACATCAAATTGTTGTCTACAAGCCATGAACTTATCTCATGAACAGCATTATTTGATACTGTGTCAATATTACGAGCATCGTCCTTCACTACCAAGGTATCAGCAGCAAACTAAAGTATTTTACAGTCACCTTTTATACTCGAAGGCAAATCATTTATATAAATAAGAAACAGCAATGGTCCCAAAACAGACCCCTGGGGCACCCCACACTTAATTGTGCTCCATTGGGATTGTAAGTCATAGCCATTTTCTACATTGCGGAGAATTTCCTTCTGTTGTCTATTATTAAAGTAAGAGATGAACCAGTTGTGAGCTACTCCCCGTATTCCATAATGTTCCAACTTCTGCAACAATATTTTGTGATCAACACAATCAAATCCTTTTGTTAAATCAAAGAAGACATCTAATGTCCATAGCCTCTCATTTAACCCAAGTGCCTCAGCATTTTAAGTTGTTAAACCACTTCTAAAAGCAAACTGTATGTTTGACAATGAATTATGTGAACTGAAATAATGAAGTAATCTAAATATACAGCCTTTACAATAACTTAAGAAAAAAAATTGATGGAATAGAAAGAGGTATATAGTTGTCTACATTATCCCTTTTTCTTTTTTTATTAAGTGCTTTCACTACTGAGTACTTCAATCTGTCAGGAAACTGACCATTCTGAAAGAAAAAATTACAAATATGGCTTAGTACA
Source organism: Locusta migratoria (assembly GCA_026315105.1). Classification (NCBI taxonomy): domain Eukaryota; kingdom Metazoa; phylum Arthropoda; class Insecta; order Orthoptera; family Acrididae; genus Locusta; species Locusta migratoria. Next base: position 56,423,173 of record CM048745.1, on the reverse strand, counting down.
GGGCTAACTTATGGAGAAAAGTACTTTAGAATTCTGCTAGGTACTCCATCATTTCCACAAGAGTCCTTAGTCTTTAGTGATTTAATTATTGACTCAATCTACCCTATGGAAATATCATGTAGAACAATTTCTGGTAACAGCCGCGGAAAGGCATTTTCTAAAAATGTTATGATTACCTGTAAAAACTAGGGTTTTGTTTAGTTCACCTACTGTATTCAGAAAGTGATTATTGAATATTGCACATATATCTAACTTGCCAGTAACAGACATTTCCACTACACAATGACGTTATATCTTCTACCTGCTGCTACTGACCAACACTTCCTTCACAACTGACCAAATAGTTTTAAATTTATTCTGAAAGTTTGCTATTCTTTTGTACACCACATACTTTTTGCATTCTTAATGACGTTTTTCAGAACCTTACAGTACTGTTTGTAATGAGCTACTGCATCTTCATTCTGATTACTTCTAACATTTTGATACAATTCCCACTTTGTTCTACATGATACTCTTATCCCCTGGTTGTCTGTTACTGGAAGTATCCTGTTTTGAGTGTTCTAGCAGAAAGCAACTTTCAAACAGAATAAGAAATGTGTTCAGAAAAGCATTGTATTTCTCATCTGCATTATCAGCACTATAAACATCCTGTCATTCTTGTTTCTTAATTAGGCTTAAAAAGGTCTCAATTGCAACTGGATTGACTTTACTCAGCAGTTGATATTTATGTTTAACATTTGTTTGAGAACAAATACTTTTTAGAATTAAAATTTTGACACCAAGGTCTGATAGTCCATTTACAATTTGCTGACAGAGTGCCCCTCTAATAATGAAGAATGAACAGAAATATTGTCAATGGTAGAACTACTATTTCCTTGCACTCTCGGCAAAAATACCATTTGTATCATGTTATAGGAATTAAATAGATCTCACAGCTGACTTTTTCTTCAGCTATCACCTACACAATTAATGTTGAAATCTCAACACACAATTAAATTTTTATACTTCCTACACAGTGAACCAAGTACCAATTACAGCTAGGGCAGAAACATTTTAAAATCTGAGTCAGGAGACCTATAAATAACAACAATTACTGGTTTAGTTCCATTAACATTAACAACTCCTGCAAGACATTGAAATATTTTTTCTGTGCAATGTTTAGAAAAATCGAATGACTCCGATGAAAAATCATTTTTTACATACATGGCCATTCCCCCACACTGCAAGGAGCTCCTGGAGTAGAAGGCAGCTAACATGTATCCTGGCAAAGGATGTCCCTGAATTGCCACATCACTTAAAAAGTGCTCTGGAATACCAATAATGTCAGAATAAATAACACTAAGCAGTTCATTATCATTTAACTCTGATACCCTGTATATTTTGAAGAAAAATAGTAATTCCCTTATTACCTAGATTCTTAGACTTTGTCAAAGGTGGTTCCTCCTTTCTTAGAGGGACTTCCTTTAAGCAGGAACACCTATCAGCTGTCCTCAGGCTAATTTCCATGAGTGACACCACCACCCCCTACTACACTGTCACCTATGAGCTTTGCCACCCTCCCCTTCACATAACTATTGAGGTGCAGACCGTGACTAGTGAAATCCTACCTTTGGATAGCTCAACTGGCACCACTGCAATGTGATCCATGCCCTCCATCATCAGCGCCTCCTCAAGCCCCATGTTAACACGCCTGACAGCTGTATTAAGACAATGCCTATCATGATGCTGAAACAGCTGCACGAAATGCACATTTGTTCCACCAGTTGTAGTTGCTATCCTTCCAGATCACCACCAACATCATATTCCCCATCCCTATAAAGACCATTCCTGGCCCCACCCACTATAAGCACCTGACCCCCTTTTGAGAAATTCCTACGTAACTACCCTGTGTTACAAGTAACCTGAGGTAACCATGCACTAGGCTTCACTATGCTGGTGACCTGGTACTCACTCCCAACTACTTCCTGCAACTGACGGCCAACACCTTTGCCATGAGAACTGCCAAACGCAGGACCTTCTTCTTCCTAAGACACCTCTCTACAGATTTCGACTTCATAACAGCTAAGGTCTGCTGCGTACTTGCTACACCTACAGCTGCAGGAGGTTCATCTCCACTCAACTCTGACAGTTGGTCAAACCTATTTGCAACTTGCAACGTTAAGGTATGTGAATACCTCCTCCTAGCTACCTTCTTGCCAACTGTCAGTTCCCATTCCCCAGCCCCGCTTCCCCTTTTCAGGCTACCTAGTTCCTCTTCAGCATTTTTCAACTGCACCTAAAAGGTGCAGATCAAACGCTCCTGCTCCTCTGTAATCTTATTCCTGTGGCAAATCCCTCACCACAATGCCCACTGAATTCCCCTCCCCCCATGGAAATACTTACAACAAATCCCACACTGTGGTCCTCTACGCATGACCCTATGACAGAGACCACACTCTCTTTCATGGTAAAATTTCACAATTATTTGTTAAGAAAAACTAGATGTCTACATTACGTAAGTTACGTTTCTACAAAAGAACGAGAAAGTACCTCTTAACTACAGCATTCAACAAATCTCAGTCTCCACAAATCAAGTAACAACGACAGCTAATACTACAACTACTAATATTAGAAAAGAGGAAATAACACTACCATAAACACTTTAAACTGTTGCTTATATAAACAAGTTCAAATTCAAGCTTCACTAATAAACTAACTAAACACAGTGAGAGTACAAGAGTTATCAAATAACATAATGAAAGTTTCCCAACTGCCGTTCTATTGTGTTGCTAAGAAGGGGAAAGCAGCAGTGACAGTTCTGATGGTTCTGTTCATGGTTAGAAAATAGTAAATATATTAAACAAGTGAGTACATAATTCAATACTTTATAAGTTCATTAAGTCTATATGGCTGTAGACATGAAATGCTGCACATAGTTTTGTTTCTCACACACTATGAAGTTCACTAATAGAACATATTTATTAGCATGTGCAGGTGCCTCAATTTGGGAAAGTTAGATTTTAATATGGGGTTCCCAAAATTATGATCCCAAGTTGTTCGTTGTAACTTTAAGCTTGTGTATACGTCAGTTTAAACACATTTGCTTTCTATAAAAATTGTTTAATATAAAACCCAAGTATTTTTCTGTAAACAGTATTAATTTGCAACAGAGAATGTTATTATTACAAAAATTGATTTACTGTTGCTGCGCCAGGCCAATCAAGAGTGGAGTAGTATGAATGATCTAAATTCATATTCTATGTAAATGAACTGAATTATTATTTAATGTAAAATGATGTACTTAAATTATATTAATCTTGCAAATTAAATTAAATTGTTTTATCTTTGTGATAAACTTAGTATTCATCATAAAAGAAAATGTATAGTAATATTATTTGTTGCTAACATAAAATGCTAGAACTTTAACAATATAATGGAACAGAATACTATTGTAACTTTTTATTGTATTAAACAATTTTTAATTAAATTAATAATGGATATAATATTAATATCACATGACATACTGTTGTTTGTCACAGTATATATATAAGCTGGTATACAAGCAGTGCAGGTAGTTATGTTGAGTTATGTTCAGTTTTGTTTAGTGCTTTCCATTCTGGTTTGAAACTGTTACCAGCATAGAAGTAGTTATGAGTTGGTGGAAGTCTATTTTATGAGTTGTATTACAAAGTTGTAATCTGGCATGGACTGAGATTTGTAACAAGAACATTAATTTTGGTTGTGAAACTTGAAGGTAATAAGATTGAAAGTACAATATTCTTGGACTATTTTCGAGCCTGAAACGCTATTTTAAAGAGAATTTCACAAGGAACTTTAAAACAGCAAGAATTCAGGACAACATGGCTTAGAAAAAGGTAAGTTCCAACTAACACAAATTATCCCATGTTTAGAAAATATTGTTTAATTGGACAAGAGAAAGTGTTGCATTACAATATGCTTGTGTTAGATGTAGCTGAAGATGCAACAGGTAACAAATATTTAATTACTTGGTTTATATATAACAATATTAAGACCTCCCCAAATAAGGAAACCAGTTTCAAGAGAGGCAGCTTTGCAACATTATTTGTTTCACAGTACATCTAGTACTAATATAATAGATGTGCATAATTTGAACGTGAATCGTCATTCTAAAGTGTTGAATAAAGTATATTTAATGTTTTTTTTCTAACAAAAAGGAGTTTTCATTTTCTTCTATAACATTTTTAAAATAACTTCCTTGAATTGGGTGACTTTCCTATATTGTTTTCGACTTGGAAAAGAAGAGAGAAAGTAGTTCTGCCAGGGGGTTGGATTTCATTGGTGTGTAAGTATTATCACCAAACTCCAGTGGAAGGTCACTTAGGTGTTTTGTGAATACTGATGAAAATTTGGGGACATTTTGTTAGGAAAGGAAGGGATGGAAAGAAGATTATGGAGTTAATGTTGGCCTACAAAATGGATGAAATTAGTAAACCTACTTCCAATACGTATTGGGGATTTCTGTCTTCCGACATTGAGACTCAATCTATGCAAAATTTGTATGTGAACTATGGGGTCTGTTACCCCATTTATGAGAGGAGAATAAATGTGTGTGTGTGTGTGTGTGTGTGTGTGTGAGGAGAACCCATTTACGGGATTTTGTTAGTTAATTGATATGTGTGAGATTACCACAGATATTTCTGCAACACACAAATATTTGTTACTCTCAGCCCATGACATATCATGGTTTCAGATATCATCGTGGCCTTCAACTCTGCCGACTTTTGAAATTTCTGTTTTGAGTTAGGGATAGCACACACTATGACTACTCCCTACTACCACAACCCTTCCATGATGGTGTATGCGAATCACAATCTAAGGGCCACATTAACTGCTTTGAACCACCAAGGTCACTCCTGCTGGGATGAATGCTTTTCACACCAGGCATATGCAGTCAACACGCCAACACACGAAGCCCTGATGACTACCCTCTCGAGTCGCATGTTTGGATTCAAAATAATTCTCCACTTGTCAATTCGTGGCCAATCAGTGATTTTTTATTGGAAAACATGGAAGCTGCTCAGATTGGAGAAAAAATGGAAGCATACCTGTAACTATTAGAGTGTAGTGCATGGGAGAATGAAAACATGTTATAATGCTGCTGGAAGTAGGCAGATCTCACATAAGCCTGAAGAACAGGTCAGGGTTAAAAACTGTGGTGTGATGAGCTGCGCAGCAGATTAAATTACTTGGAGACTGTTACCAATATTTGTGGGGCTCGCCGATATATCGCATTGTCACCCGGTCACACTGCTGGTGAAATATCCACAGAAAATATGTCTCATGTTAAGCCCTATGTAAAAGGTGATGTAACTCATTAGGGGATATGATGTAATTCACTTATGTCTTAAAATGTGTTTATAATAGTAAATAATTAACATTAGAGACAGTCTGTCACTAGAACAATGTAGTGTCCCATGGAATTTAGTTCCTTTTCGGTTGTTATTTTGAGAGACAGATTCGAAAAGTCAGTTGTGCGAGTGTTGCAGGTCAGATTAACTTTTCCCTATTGTGCAAATGTGAGGTTTTCACCCCCGTCACCACTTCCCATCCACGTTCTGACTTGAGAGGGAAGCAGGTGCTGTCACGAGTTGGCATGTACTGCCAATTCAAGTCGCTCATGCTCCCCAGAGGTGCTCGACATTACATATGTGGTTCTGTGAGTGGCTCATTTGGTACAGGGTGACGCCTATCGAGAGTGTCATGTAACGGTGTCGCACATCGCCTCAGTAATCTGGAGTCGCCCATCTTCGAGCTCACGTATACTGCTCGCCCCTCGGAGCTATAGCCACATTGCGGTGCCGCCACCATTTCCCGATATCGGGCGATATCGGCTCAGATATGGTGCAGAGCATTATTGAAATATTTAGTCAATGATGAAGATGTGCCTTCATGAACAGGGAGCACAATGTAAGCGCATGGGAAAGAAGTGGGAAGTTGTCGGGCCGTGACTTTAACTAACATACAATGGCGATTAAGTTTGGCATGGGGTCTGTCAACTGAGGTACTGTGTGTGAGGGCATGCATTAACACGTTCGCTGCCGTTCACGCTGTGGCGCGATGATGCTAGGTGCCACTTCACGCTCTGGCGCATCATCGTATTTTGACAGTATCTTTTCATATTTTTGAGCCACTGAATGTTTTGGTTTTAGTTTTCAGTTTTTTTGATATGGTTTTTTATTTGCATTTGTATTTTTGTGAAAACAACAAATGAACAATATAAACAGTACATACAAGGTATTTCATAAAACGTATGCTTATTTCTATATCATCAGCAATATTAGTATGAATAATATAAAACCTAAGAAGTATTTTCTTTATAAACTGGTAACTAATCAAAATAAAATTAAAATAATCAAAAGCTTGCTTGCCTGTTTACATAAGAATACAATAAATCTATCATGACATCATGAGAAGCGTGTGTGGCTCGTAGCCGGCAATGCAAACGCAGAAGTCTGGAACCACATACGTGTGCATATCACTTACACTAATCCCTGAGTGCCTACCAGAGAATACAGCTTTATTAGACGATGCCAGTTTACAACAAGCCATAATAGGACGCTACGTCGCAGCACGTGCCACAGCGTGAACGGCAGCGAACGTGTTAATATTAAAACACAATCTGCTATGAGATTCAGTTGTTCTCCTTATATCAGGCATGGTGAAATTGCTTACTGGCTGTTGCTTTCGAAGTGAACTCTTGGATTACACAGTAATGTTTTCTATTTTAAAAACTGTGCCTTTTTCAAAGAGTGTTAGAAGTTGTTCCTTTTCCTCTCTACAATTGAGTAAATTTTAGTAATGTTATATAGTCCTAGTAAGAGGTATATGTTTCATAAAGCTTTCATGTAATTCCTTTTAATAAATTTGATTTGATCATAAATGATAAAGAACAAACCTTTTAAAATCTTTTATAACTCATGCTCATAAAGAGGTTAAATTCTTAAGATTGTGTTCTTGAGTAAATATTTTCTATGTTGTGTAGTCATCTAATACATAAAAGTTACTGTTTGTGTGTTCATATTTTATGCATGGCTGTTCCGTTCGACCAATTGCGATGAAAGTTTGTCAACAAATTGATTGCACTTACATGATGGTCATAGGCACCATTAAATAACAGTAAAACCAGTAGTTCAGGAGATATGATATCATAAACAATTACATGGTCGAAAACCTGTGACATCATGCAACATGCTAGTAAGGACACTTTAGTCATCTTAAAATCATGACTTTTGGACACTTGACCTTCAAAACAAGAGGAAGATCACTGTCACATATAATTTTGGATGGTGCTTCACGGAGGATACTTTACTTATGGGCTTCGTCAGATTCTACAGTTGTATTCCAATCCTGATGAAATTTTCAAATATGTTTGAACAGTTTAGTTCATCTGTGAACTATTACTATATTCAGATTACCTAGAATGATTTCAATTAATTAAGGTAACTAAGCAGTTAATCTTTTAAGGTTTCAGTGAAGTTTCGAATGAAAGAAAATTTCTAAAAATCATAGCAGCTCTCTATGCAAGATATATTTTTGAAACTGATTATCATTAAAGAAACATTTAAAACATAAATATAGTTCAGACCATGTGAATTTTAAGTAAGCAATTTAAAGTAAGAATTTTTGTTTTGTTTTAATATGCTTCAGTGGATAGCATACTTCATTCAGATTTTTAAAGACTGTTTTTTGGCTGTCAGCTTTGATGCATACTAAGTGCACCAAATCATTTGGGTGAAAACCACCTGCACAAGGAATTTGTTGTCACCAATGTATGGCTTTAATGTGAATTTGAAAATAAATCTAAAATATAAAAAATTGATGTGTGTATGTTTATCTTTTTTTTCATATTTTATGCATGGCCACATCATCGATTGCGATAAAATTTTGTCACCCCATTGCTTATGCTCGCACGAAAGTTATAGGTGTACTAAAATTAACTTCATATGCTGTATGGTGATGGGTGCATTACAATTAGTTAATTCAATTTCGACGCCTTCACACTGAAATGACCGGACAGATATGAATGAAATTTGGAACAGATATAGCTTATTCTTGAAGACATGGGCTACTTTTTGTAAGCCACTATACGGTTCATTGCAGAGGTTACCTTACTACCTAATATATTAAAAAGTATGTTTGTTTGTTTGTTCATATTTTGTGCGCTGCTGTAAGTTGCCTTTGTGATCTTATGGCAAACACATACCTGTGTTATTATTTTAAAGTAAGATGCGGGTAAAAGTGTGTTACCCATTTTATGCTTCTGACATGGATTCAACTCCAAATGTTTTTATTACTTTTATCATCATGACCACGAGATAAGAAAACCAGTCTCACAACTTTTATCACTTGAGAATGGCCTAAGGCTGAAATCCAGTTGTGACAATAAATATAAAATTATCAATCAAATGGTGGTCAATTCTTTTTAAATATTTATATGACAGACTCCAGTCACATACAAAAACACTGAGATTTGCCCACCTAATCCCATCATAAATCTACAAGAAAATAATAGGCCGCAATCAAAGAGAAGCTCCACAGGATGCAGAGTACTAAGAAAGACATTTGCATGATGCTCTTCCAAGTAGTTACAAAATGGTGAGACGACTCATAAAACTATAGCATGGGAGCCGAATGCTTATCAGATTTCACTGGAACTATGTAGTCACCAGACTTGTGGTTCTAGCAATGGTGTGGGATTTCAAGGACTTTAAGTACGATCTGTATAGACGGATGGCAAGTGCCTCAACTGACCACAAAGCTCTGGAATTTTTACTGGCTATCAAAGAGAGTAGTAAACAATGAAACCCTATCAGAGGTTGAGCCACCTGTGAAAGCACCCATGCAATTTACCAGCTGTGCTGCAATCACTGGGCAGCTTTCTATATTGGAATGACCACCAACCAGCTGTTCATTAGGATGAATGGCCACTCCCAGACTGTGGTCAAAGCAAGGTCGACCACCGTGTGGCATAGCATGCAGCGGAGCATGTGCTTGATTTCAATGGCTGCTTCACAACCTGGGCCATCTTGATTCTCCCACCCACCACCAGTTTTTATGATCTGCACAGATGGGAGTTATCCCTACAGTACATTCTTTGATACCGAAATCATCCAGGCCTCAACCTAAGATAACTTTCAGTTTTTCCACACCTCACAGTTCATACCCCTCTATCCTAAACCTCTCCTATTGTGAGTGGTGTGCGTGCGTGTCAGTGTGTTATATGTTGTTAGTATTTTTATTTTGTATTTATATTTTATTATTTACTTTTAATTTATTATTATTATTATTATTATTTTCCTCCCCTCACCTGCCTCTCCACTCCATTCCTAAGCTGCATCTCATTACTCCAATCCAGGCCATGATGTACCCATCTCCAACACTGTGATGCAACCTTCCTATCCCCCCCCCCCCCCCCCGTCAACCGTCAAATCACACACTACCCAACTACACCCCTAACTGCAAACCGCAGAGCGTGATTTGAAGTGCAGCAGCCAGAGGTGACTGTGGTCTTTGCCTGTGTGAGTACGTGAATGTTTTTTCCTCAGAAGAAGGCCATGGCATTTTGTATGTGTATGCCTTTTCTACGTGCCTACTGTAGCTTGTCACCACATCTTTGTGGTGAGTTATAAACTGTTCTTATTACTGTATTGTTAATTACAGAGATTTGTACGATATAAATTTATCAGATAGCTATATCTAACGATAATTGAAGCTTTCATGTGGAATCTCTCAGGGGCTGCATTATGCAGTATTTTGGACATGGAAAGTGATATGCTGCCAGAGGAAACGACAAGATAAATTACATCACCACTTTGCCTATTTTGTCTTCTTGTCTTTCAGGTTCAAAATATTGCCCAGAATGGCCAAAGATACACGAATGGTCCCCTTTTCCACTTCTGATACTCATGTGTACATTTGGATAACATTCTCATATTGCCTACATTTCCAGAGACAGATGAAAAGCTCCAGAATGTCCTCAGAATTCTTATAGAGGCACCAGTTATGTTTAATCTTTAAGTACATGGGCAGGGTCTGAGTGAACCCCATAAGATATTTTTTGTTTATAATATTCACTGCTGGCAGACTACAGAGTCGTCATTGCAGGTATTCTCAGTGTGCCACGGAAGCTTGCAGAAGGTGGATGTGCACCACATTCTCGCAACAGAAGTATCTGTTGTACATTTTTGGGTATCTGTAGAACCAAAGTGTGGTTTTAAATAGTATTTATTTACAAAATCATAATGTAGCAAACCATTTGTATTTCAGTATATTTGTAACATTGGATCTCTTAATCCATGACAAGGATATTTTACAACTCTTAGAAGAAGGAACAGACCCAGACACTGACGACATAGAACAAAAGAGTCGAGAAGAAGAAGAAGAAGAAGAAGAAGAGGAAGAAGAAGAAGAAGAAGAAGAAGAAGAAATTGATGATATTTGCGATCATGAATCAACACACAGTGAACACCTTTCTTGTTCAGACAGAGATCGAGCAAAGTGAAGGCTCTTCAAGTGAACAGGAAGAAGAAAAAAGTCCAAAGCAATGTTAGGAACAGGAACAAAGGAAATTAATGATTTTGGAGGCATATTATAACACTCTGTAACTTTTTTCCTTGTTATTAGTTACTTTTGTTTGATAATTATAATTTTATGTTCATATTATGTGCAAAATACATGGGCATAGGGCCTCGTAGAAATTATTTTTGAGCTGATTTTCATGTAATTGTATGTGAGGTATGACGTGTTGTTGTTAATGACTTACAGTTTCTGTTAGGACTGATTATCATAAGGACAATAAAAGATTTCAATAATAAATAGGTTGTCTTTTATTATGTAAATGTATAAATATGCAGGATATTTTCAACAATTACTTATAAGCATACCTACAATCCGTTGGGGTACTTCTAGACTCCACACAACTGTACATTACCAAAATCAGTGTACTTAAAGGTTAATGAGGAAATGTGCCAAGGGCAATATAATGCTGTGACATTCTTGGGATGTATGATTTCCATGGAGAGACCAGACAGAACAACAGAAATTATTCAGCTCCTCACTTGGACATAAATGTACCACAAAATCTGACACTTTTCCGGGACTGCTGTTGCTATATACCTCATGCGGCACAAATCCATGCACTATTGAGTAGTGTGCTGGCTGGAAAATATGAGGCAGGAAAAGGTGGCCCTCTCAGCTGCTGCCAATGTGCCGAGCATTTTATGTGAAAAAGAAGGTGCAAATCAAGATTGGCTGCCCATGTACATCTGATCCTAAATAGCCACAATACTATTATCAAAAACTGATGAGCATTAAGAAGAAGTATGCAGCTTCTGTATGAGATTTATTGGCTATCTGTGAGGCTGTTCATGATTTACATGAAGGCAGAGAGGCAAATCCGACCGTGTTCACATATCACGAGCCACTAGTACAAGCATTCTGCAATCCTGCCAAGCCTGGTAATTTTAAACACTTGATCTAGTAATTCAGATGACTAGTGACATACGGCACGTGTAAGGAGTAGATATGTTTGTTGCACACTATACCAAAATTTGAGTGGTTACTATGGACTGCAATCTGAGGGACTTGACTCGGGCACAGGACAGAAACCATGCTGAAATAAATTCTGCACTTCAGTAATGCCAATGTTGGTGCCTAGTATCCACCACTGCAGGAATCACAGATCCCTACCAGGTGTGGTATCACAGCAGTGAATATAATCTGTATTACACCTGCAAGCTCCTGTTATCGAGTATACATTCTGCACAAACACTCGCACCTTTTGGCACCAAAATTTATACTTCAGAGGTCAGTTTGGCCTGAATTTGCAAATATATATTAAGGAGTGGGCTTGCACATTCATCCCATGACAGAAAACTAAGGTTGAATGAGACATGTTACCTCCATGAGGTAAATATGCTATTTGTCAAGGACATTTCCAATATGTGCATATTGACATAATCAGACCTCTTCCCACACATTAAAAAAAATGGAAACATGTGCTTTCACAAAATGACAGTGATGAGAAGAGTTGAAGTGGCCCCAATGTATGACATAACAGAGGAATACACTGCTAAGACGATTTCAATACGCAAATACCATGCTTTGTCTGTTCTCCAACTATCACTACAAACCTTGAAGAGACAATTTGGAGCCACAGTCTTTCAGGACTTTCCCCGGATGAGTGTAGTCCAATGTTTTGGCTACAGGAAATCATCCTCAAACAGAGACATTGGCAGCAGATGAGTATGGTGGCCATTGAAAGTTGTGTGTGCAGTGAAGTCTCAATTTTAAGTAAAAATGACAGTGATATATGTAAAATCTGTGCAAAAAAGGTGAAAACTGGTATCCTGTGCATTGCCTGCAAGTACTGGTAACATTATAAGTGGGTAAAAGTGAACCTAAAGTATATAAACGACGATCATGAGTGGCCATGTTGTCAGTGCATAGAAAGTTCCACGAAAAATGTAATTATGAACACGTTAATTTCGAAAGAAAAAATAATTGAAGTGTTAAGAACAGATATAGTGTATCTTGATTCAAAATATGAACATCTTGTAATGAAACATCACGAGCTGGAGAAGAACCATAAACATCTCAAGCAGAAACAAGCTCAAGAAAACGTTGTTGACCCCGATAATCTCACCCGAGAAACGTGGCATGTTACAAACAAAACCTGCAAGCAGGCTGAACGTGTAAATACAGCCCCAAAAACAGCACGTTCAAATAAATTTTCGGTACTAGACTGTCAGCAATACCATAACAAGATGAACTGGATAACAACAAAGCTTCCAAAAGTAAAAATGTAAACTTGTTGACACAAAAACAACACAAAGGTCTCTTACTGTATGATGACAATCATGGAACAAACCTCACCACACGCATTCTTGAAAATGTAAGAGAAAAGCACTCTGTTATTGTGAAAGTTAAACCATGCGCCACATTAAATGCAGTAGTGGAAAACATCATTTCAGACACAAGCTACTTACAAAAAGATGATCATGTTGTCATCATAGGCGGTGGCAACGATATGTACAAAAACAAAATCAAGACAGCACTGGACTGGTTTCAAAACATATTACCCAAACTCTGTCATACAAATGTGATCGTCGCAAACGTGCCAGTACAGTACGATCTGCCACATTGGTTTTGTGTAAATAAAGACTTCCAGTGCTGAAATTCTGAGCTAAACAAATTGTGTAATAAATTTAAGCATGTTCATTTCTTAGATATAAGTAAATTCAATCGAGTTGAACATAAAAGCCATGGTCAGCATCTAAACAAAAAGGGAAAGGCCAAGCTAGCTTCACAGATAGCCGAACAAAATTATCAAACAAGATACAGTTGCTCTTGACTACAGTCATGAGGCTTTTTTAGGCTAAACATAGTGCCAGACAATGAACAAAATATCCACTCCAACAGTTCTCTCAATAATTCTAAGATACTTTCACAATCAGGTGACAGTAATCAAGAACCTTGTGCGCCTAACAAGCCAGAGGTAAGACGAAACATTGTGACAAAGTGTGTTTTTCTTACATATTAATGCACAAGCCCTTAAAAATAAAATTGCTGAAGTTGAACACTGGTTATAAGAATTATAGTGTGTTGTTTTATTACTAAACAAACATTGGTTAACTCATAGTGAATTTGAACTAACTGTACCATATCAATACAAGCTAGCAACATCTTACTGTTGAACACTTATAATACATAGTGGTGTCTCTATCTATGTCAGAAAAACAAGTAATTTAGTGTATAAAGAAATAGATTTTTATGTACAGAATCAGTTTTTTAAGCTTCAGGCATAGTGGTACCAAACCAGGGACTAATTGCAGTATCAGTATACCACTCTCCTAAGACTGATGATGAACTATTTATAGAAAATCTTGCTAAATTGATATTAATGCTCTTAAAGTATAAAAATTGCAGAGTACTAATATTTTGGTCATTAACCTAGATATTAATGTGAAACACCTCTTAGACACATTAAGGTCACTTAATATTTACTGTTTAAATGACAAACCCACAAGGCTCAATGCATGTCTGGACAATAGAATTTGTAACTTACATTTAAACGAAACAGAATATGGTGTTGTACATCTAGAAACGTCTGATCACTTAGGTTTATGGCTTAGACACCCACTTAATAACAAAATAGACAGTTCTTCAAATGAAAAACGTAGAGTTATCAGACCAATCAATGAACACAAACTGTATCAAGTAAAATCCAATCTGAACAAAATAAACTGAGATTCATTACTCACCAGTGACCTCTCTACTAATGAACTGACACACAATTTTTTTTTAAAATTTTAGTAGGAAACCTAGAGCTGTGCTGTCCCAAAATTCACAAAAGCACACTAAACAGAATCCGTGTAATAAGCCACGAGGACTAATGAACTGGTACACTGCACATCTAAAAACTTAGGCATGAAATTATGGAGCTCTATAACTAAGCACACAATAGTCAGACAGCAAGGGAAACATAAACAGCAAGGCGGAGGGTCTACAGGTCAGAAATCAGAACAGCCAAAATGGGAGCCAATGCAATTATATACTCAATTCGACAAATAAGTGTAAAGCAGCTTGGAAAGTGATAAAGTCAGAAAGAGGGTATGCAAATAACCAAAACAACATACCACTCCTACCAGACACACTAAATGTAGATTTTGTCAACTCTGGCACTAATAAAAATCTCTCAGAAGATGTCTATCAAGCTGAAGCTCTACTCCCAGCTCCAAACAATAAACCACCTTACAACTTAAGCTGTTTACATGTAACTTGTAAACAAGTCGGCGTAGCAGTTGCCAGTCTTAGCAATTCTAGAGCAGAAGACTTCTATGGACTCTCAAATTTTGTAATAAAAAATGTAAACAATGAAATTTTGCTGCCACTCACTAAAATCATCAACAAAATACTTTCCACAGAATTCTTTCCAGAAAGCCTAAAAATTTCTATTGTATCTCCTATCCACAAAAAAGATGATAGAGCATCCCCCGATAATAACCATCCCATTTCACTCATACCTATCATTTCAAAAGTAATAGAACACTGCATGCATAAAAATATGAACCACTATTTTGAGCAAAATAACCTACTATCCTCATCAAAGCATGGTTTCAGAGCACATCTTTCTACTGTCAAAGCAGTAGAGTCCATTGTCACAAAAATTTACGATTCTTTCGAGAGCAAGAAAGTAACCTGTGTAACTCTGTTAGATTTCAGGAAAGCATTCGACACTGTCTCCCACAGAATACTTATAAGAAAGCTACAATACTACGGAGTTGGTGAGAGTGCACTGGACCTCATCGAGTCATATCTAAGCAATAGAGAGCAGTTAGTAGCTATAAACAATGAACAACCAGACCGCCCACCTGTTATAAAAGGAGTCCCACAGGGCTCGGTACTTGATCCTTTTCTGTTTATAGTATACACAAATGATTTACCCTCAATCATACCATGCGAAGCAGTTCTATACGCAGATGACACAACTCTGAACACAAGTTGACAATCTGGAGGAATTATGGCACAGCATAAACACTGCAATGGATGGATGCACAAATTTGTTCCAAGCAAAGTGTTTACAAATAAATAACTGTAAAACAAAAGAGATAGTTTTCAATTTAACTACCTGCAATAAAGAGCTGAAAGTAGTTAAATTACTAGGTTTTCACCTAGATCAAAGACTCAGTTGGATGGGCCACACAGAAAAACTGTGCTCCAAACTATCTCAGGTAATCTATCTTATGTACAAAATTAGAAATCATATAATCTCACCCCTGTTGTTGTACGCATACTATGCATTTTTCCACTCCCATCTTACGTATGGAATTCTTCTGTGAGGAAACGGCTCTGGTGAAAAATCTATATTCAGATGGCAAAAAAAGGCCAACAGATGTATCACAGTTCTTGCTCAAAGGGAATTGTGTAAAGCATATTATGAAGAGCTTAATATCTTGACAGTTCCTAGCCTCTATATCTATAGCTGTCTCCTCGGTGTCAATGAAAACTTGAGTAAGTTTGACCTTAGGATGGCAATACATAAACATCACACGAGAACTGGGTAATCAACTGACTTGACTTACAGCAGACTGACAAAGGTACACAACAGCCAAAAACATCTTCGCCTCAGACTATTTAACAAACTTCCAAAAAGTGCCCATTCTGTCCCCTACCGCACATTCACAAACGTTTCATCAGATTGGTTTAAAACAAAAGCATATTATTCAATAGAAGAATACCTGGAATCAGAGTTAAGGGACATGAAGTTCTAACCAAGCAGAAACACACCAAAATAATAATAAAACAATTAACCTAGATGATCAGTAAAACTATATTATTGATTTTATAAGTAATTGTATATGTTACTAGACTGTCATTTCTATAAACACATAATTTGTTTCTAATCAATGCTGTATATGCAATCTAATACACCAATAACATAAAAAATGTTTGAAGGTGAATAAATAAAAATAAATACACTATTAAGGCAGGCTTCATGATTGCCATTTCAGAAATTGGCCAGACACTCTCCCATTGGTTCTTTTAGGCATAAGCCAGCTGATAAATGATGACTTGCAATCGTCACTGGCACAAGTGGAGCACAGTGAGACCATCATATGGTACATTTCAATGTGAAGGAAAAACAACTTATATGTTTTGATACGTCAGGTGAAGTAACTCTTCAACAAGATCAAATTGCCATCACTACAGGCCCATACTTTACCTCATACCTTTGAACAGCCAGCCCTTCACAATTGCAACTACATCATGCTCAGAGATGGTATGGTATGCTAAGCATTGGATCACACTATTTAAGAACACATTGAGTACTGAAGAAAACTAATAACATATTCATGACTTTTTATGGTGTGAGGCCATATTCAGTTTCCAAAAGTAAGGTAAAGCCAACTTTGGTACTGTGGGAGAGAGCTATCCCACTGCAGCACCAATCAAGAGACAAGAAACAAATGTAATCACCTAAGAAATGTCCTCAATACATGCTTGAACCAACACAGAACTCAACCAACAGGGATATTTGTCTCAGTCATCAATAACCACAATGTGATTTGAGATCATTTTTCTGATGTCAAAGAAAATTCATCTGATACACATTGTTCTTCAATATCAGCTATCAAGCCACATCGATGTTACAACTATGACATAAAGGCACTATGGGACAATACCTTTGTAGTGAATCTAGAAACAATTGCTCAAATGCATGGACATACAATCATCCCACAGCCTGCAGCCTCCCCCTCTTCCCATCCCCTCAAGGAAAATACTGTTGTTGCTCACTACCTCACCTCAACTTGTTCACTTCACATGTAAGTAAGTTTTTGTTCTCTCCTCTCCTCTCCTCCGCACAGGGGGAGCGGGGGGGGGGGGGGGGGGGGGGGGGGAGGACACTGTGCACTGTGGGTGGCTTGTGTTTTATACATGGGCTTGCTCATAAAGAGATTCATAATGCTTAAATTACAAGTTTGTTATAGAAGTGGGATCTACATCTACATAAATACTTTGCTAATCACATTTAAGTACAAGGCATAAAACTGTCTTTATGGTTTTTCTCTACCATTCTATACTGTAATAGTGTGTGGTAGAAAGAAACATATGAATCTTATGTTTTGGATCTGATTTCTCACATTCGATTATTATGACCGTACCTCCCTAAGTAGGTGTGTGCTAACAAAATATATTCACATTCAAAAGGCAAATTTGGTGATAGGAATTTCATGAATATTGCCTCAACTAATAATGCCTTTCTTGTGCATCATTTCTGTGACACTTTCTGCCCAATATCACAACAACACAAAATGGGCTGCCCTTCTCTGAACCTCCTCTATACCCACTGTCAGTCCCACTTGGTGGGAATCCCACAATGAGCAGCAATATTTCAAAATAGGATACAAAAGTGCTAGGTAGGCAGTTTCTTTAGTGAACCTATTGCATCTTCTAAGTGTTCTGCCAATAAAACTGTTTTTGATACACCTTAACTACAATATTTTCTATGTTCTTTCTAAATGAAGTTTAATGGTTTTTTTTAGTGCCCATATGGATGGCATCACACTTTTAATTTGTTTAGGGTCAACTGCCAATTTTTGCACCATGCAGATCTTATCTAATTCATTTTTATCTACTGGTGACTTTACTGATCAATAAACGACAGCATCTTCCATGAACCATGCAAGTGAGCTGCTCAGATGGTCTTCTAAATCATTTATGAAAGTGAAGAACATTAGGCTCCCTACAACTTTCCTGGGGAGCACCAGATATATTGCTTCTGCTTTATTCTATGATTTTCTGTCAATTACTGTGTACTTTGTTTTTTTCTAAAAGGAAATTGTGAATCCAATTGCACAACTGCTGCAATATTCTTCCATAAGTTCGCCTTTTTATTAGAAGCTGCTTGTGTGGTACAGCGTCAAAAGCGTTCCAGAAATCTAACAATATTACAATAACGATATTTCCTGAATCCGTGTTGACTAAGATTCAATAGGTCATTCATACTGGGTAGTTCACAATATTTGCTCCAAGTGTATGTTCTCAAATCCTCCTGTAAATCAACATCACTGCCTGTAATTTTGCGGATCAATCCTATTGCCTTTCTTGAATACTGGAGTGACCTATGCAGCTCTCTAGTCTTTTGGCATGTAACTTTTCACAGACTGAGAAGTTGTATTTGAAAGCTGGGTATGGAACTATTTAATAGCTTAATCTGGAAGGAGCCTAATTTGCTATACCTATAGTAAGTAATTTAAGTTGCTTTAATAGTCCAGGAATCTACTTAGCATCCAACCACCAAACAAAGAAATAGTATTCAAAGTTAAATGTGCCCACTAACTTTAACGTTGTGCCCCATACAAATATGTTTTCTTATTGAATGTTAAAATATTTTTACCCGGGCATCAATAATTTTGAAGTTGCACATCATCAACACTACTATCTGTTAATAACTGATGTAAACTGATTACCTATGCTTGGTACTTGTTTATATCCCTTGCTCAAAATTTTTCATTTTGAGGAGTACATCATTTTTGCTGTTACATATTCATTTAAACATTTTAACATGCTGAAGACTTAAGGTTTATCTGGTACAAAATGTCTGCATAGAGAGACAATGGCTTTCCCAACTAAGAAAATGATTGAAATTTTATCACAATTCCAACCCTATTATAGAAACATGAAAATACTTCCAAGCAATCAATGTAGAGCTCCTGAGCAAAATGAATATAAACTGATGGTCTTTTAAACAGGTATCAGAATTCAGATGCAACAGTTCCATCTATGCACACAAAGCAATGTCATCAAAACATTAAGAAAAGGGTCCATTTAATTCTTAGAATCCTCAATGAAGTTTTCAGGATGTCATTCCTTTGATCCCAGTAAGCTTAGGCTAATGGACAGTTTGTTTTTAACAATGTATCTCTTCCACAATGTGCATTTCTCTTTAAATGCAAACCCATCAAAACAGAAATCAAATATTTCTTTCATGTTATTTCTTACTGTGAACCATGTGTAAACAGATTTGAAAATGTCAGCCCTGGAACAATTTCATGTTTTTTTACTGCTATTGTCTTTCTTTAATATCAAGTTCTTAAATTTGAACATCTTTCCAGGCAGGCTCCTTGATTTGCCCATTATAAAACAGAAAAATATATGAATTATATATATTCTTCAGTGTGTTCCATTTAAAACTGTTGTAATTGGCAGGGTAATAATTTGATTTCAGATAATTTACCAGTTGTACCACCTGTTTTGTAACTTCATCTATGCAAATTAAGTTCAAAGATAATTTTTATGTAGAGACCAAAGAATCCAGCCTATCAATTATTGCAATTTTTTTTATTCTTTCCTAATCAATCAAATCTTTAAATTCACCGAGCTGCTGAGAGGCATGAAAAACAGACAATTACATTCACACAACTTAAATTTCGGTCATGGCCTCCATTAGAAAAACAAAGACATACATTCTACATTCACACAATCACTCAGACAACCCCCCCCCCCCCCCCCCACACACACACACACACACACACCAGGTGTTTGTGTGAGTATATAGTTGTCAGAGTGATTATGTTTCTTTTTGTGATGAAAGGCATGGCCGAAAATTTAAGCTGGGTGAATGTGATTGACTATTTCTTGTGCCTGTCAGCAGCTCAGTGAGCCTCTTTATGGTGAGATCTTATCTATCCTCCACTGACATTCCAACCAGATTTTCCATTGTTAAAATCTTTTGTGCATGTATGTGAATGTTGTTAATTGCACATTCGTGAGAAAATTCAATTATTGAACTATATATTAGGTATTGATGATTCTCATTTGTATATTCTGTGATTTCCATTCAGTTTATGACTTTTGGCACTGCATCATTAGACTTTTTGTGTAAACAACCACTAGCATCCAGAAAAAACAAAGCTTAATCAGGAGAGATGCAATGATACTGCTGGGCTGAAGGAAGTCACATTAACCGAGAAATGTCAATTCAATGCTAAGTGAAACACAGAGCATTGTATCCAGTACTTCTGAGAAGGTCAAAGATCAGCAAAGAAATAAGCCTAGATCCATACACATACAGTTCTTCTTGCTTAAATACTGCTATACACGCAGTATTTTACAGTGTAGGTATGGACTCCAGACAGCACATGCCAATAATATAAATCCCATCCCTAATATAAAATGTACAAAATTGCAAGTTTTCTGATGAATTCCTTCCACTTCAAAAAGTTGTTCAATCTCATGGGAAGTGTTGTCATAATATGATAATGCTGAGTGGTGTTTATGCTTTACGTAAGTTGTAGAGCACTGTGACGATGTTGACATTTAGGGATAGCCCCTGTGATAGCTATTTCCAGTTTAAGTGGATGGTTTATTTTAAGATTGTCCTTCCTGGGACCCACACAGATAAGGTGAGAGAAGTCCCCATGATTCAAGAATCCAGCATAATCTGCAGTTAATAAACCTTTCCAACAATTTACAGGGTAGATTTGTCAGGCTAATTGGCCAGTAACTGCAAATGGAAGATGGATTCTTACCTGTTTTAAGGGTAGGATCCTCAATACTGCACCTCCCTTGAAGCAAGATATGGTTACATACCCAGAAAAAATATTGCAGTTGTGGAGGACTGAGGTGTTGGAGCAGTTGGTTGTGGATGGTATCAGGGCCATATGTTGAATCATTGGAAGAAGAAAGTGCCAGAAATATTTCCCATTTGGTAAAGGGTTTGTCGTAATGCTTCCCTTGATGACAGGTAAAATATAATTTATAGGCTTTGGCCTGTTGTTTCTTGAGAAGAAAGGCAACTGGATATGAAGCTGATCCCTATGCCTTCACAAAATGAGATGCGAGAAAATATGGGTCTGTACAGATGCAACCCAGGAGGGCAAGGTGAGGGATTGATGTTGGCCACTGGCAATCATAGACAGAGTTGAGTATGGCCCACACTCATGATGGGAGCAGAAGAGTACAAAGAATAAAGAAAATATTCTCGTCACATCCACATTCTCCTTCTGACTATGTAAAGAGTTTTAGTGTGAAGGCATTTGTAAGACCAGAGAGTGACCGGGAGGCAATTAAAATGTTGCAAGGCTCAATGATGCTCACAAATGCCTGTTGCAATACTTATGTTCCACCATGGAAATGTGTATCAAGCTTAAGGGACTTTACTGCAGAGTCATCATTCCCTAAAATTACAAAGTACTTGTAACCTAACTTATACTAAAGGCAGCACAAACATCCATGCCAGAGGGAGGATTCAAACCAAGAGGTCGCACAATCTGCAATGTGGCACTCCAGACCACTCCGATACATCTGCATGGCCCACAGAACTAGTGGGTGGCTGGAAGGACCCATTGACCAGGGGACAGTAATGCTAGTGGTTCAAGCAATCGTGTCAGTGATGTCACAGATGATTCCATTAGTATGTCCTGATGGAGAGGGTGTGAAAATATCCGAGGATGCATACAGAGGCCAATTAGCACAACAAAAAACCCAACATGTTACAGAAAATGTTAAATAATTGCGCAAAGATGTTGATACATTTGGGGAGACGGACATTGTATCATTGGAATAAATAAAATTTAACAAATAAGTGGAGTTGGACTTTTCTTTACAAAAAATTAAGGAAGCAATTTCAACTCATTACAAAGCCCTTTTTCATGATTTAACTTTTGTTCAAGGTTGAGATATTGTGTTTTCTTTCCTCTCTGTCAAATTCCATCCAGATTTCAGTGTTTTGCAACAATTAAAACCTGTTGTGTTCTATCAACTAATGGAATCTTCACTTAGGTAATTGTAAGATCGCTGTGTCAAATAATAATAATAATTAAAAAAAGAACTTTAAACTTAGGTTTCGTGTCTAATATTGGCTCATCTGTAGTTTTGTAATCAATGTGTAATTTCTTTGAATCCAGGTTCACATTCTAAATCTGCAGCAAGTGATTTTGAATCAACTAGTATTTGTTCAAATGCACTGTCTGTGCGGTGCACAGCTAAATCATTTTTGAACAGATCTCTCATTTTGACCACCTCTGAAAGAATAACCTCAGAGCCTTGCATACAATGTTAATTTTTGAGAAAATGTTGTAGGATATTACAACGGAACATATTAACCTGTAAGATTTCAATTTTGACATTAATGAACTCATCAACTCCACTTTCCCATTGTGTATTTGACACATTAAGGTGTGCAACAGGGTAGTGTTTTGCTTACTGGTCTTTTTGTGATAAAAAGTATCACTTTAAAATACCAGGCTGTTGTAATGAAAAGCTAATTTACAGTTGTGATCTATCATTCATTCCTGAATGGCATTCAATTGCAGAATTTCCGTATTACGAACTATCAATGTAAAGTCCATTTCAATGTTTCAGCAACATTACAAACCCAGTGATTCGAAGTTGTTGTATGTTGTGATAATCAATTAAAAATGTTTATTATTATTATTTTAAAGTACTGTGCTACTGTCTTATGTTTTGTCCACTTTGCAGTTGTCTATGCTTTGGCATAATAGTTCTTTGCAAAGAGTAAATGCATATACAGACTTTTTGTAGATTTACTGCTCTTTGTCTCTTGCCTAATGGTTGTGTGCCTCTTGAGTTAAAGATAACTGTACCAGTTTTCTCGTTAATAAAACTTGTCATTATCCTTTTGTGAGAATCAGTGGTATTATCTTTAGCCTTTCAACAGGTTATGGGCCCAGTAATCACTGAGTGACAAGTTTTGAACTGACAAAAGTAAAACTGAATAGTGGGTGCATTATTGTAGTATTAAACTTGTGTGAGCAAAAGTTTTAAGGTTATTTCTGCTGTGTTAAAATGATGGAAAACGAAATTTCTAGAATTACAAAACTCAAAGGCATTGAAAATTGGTCTGCCTGGAAATTTCAAGTTCGTGTTACTTTAAGTGCTATGGGAGCTTGGGACATTGTCACAGGTGAAGTAATTAAACCAGAGTGTAATGACAACATGAATACTGAAGCAAGGCTGAAGTATGAAAAAGATCTTGTAAGATGGAATAAGTTGGACAATGCAGCTCAGAAAGTTATTGGAACATCAATTGAAGACAAGCCATTGCTACATATCATTAACTGTGAATCTTCAGCTGCTATGTGGATCAAATTACTTTCAGTTTATGAACAGAAAAACAGTGTAAGCATACATTTACTCCAGCAGCAATGGTATAACCTAAAAAAGGATATTTCAAATGATATGGCTACATATATTTCACAATTAGAAGACCTGGTACATCGGTTACGGAATCAAGGTGAAAATATTTCAGATTCTATGGTGATCACAAAACTGTTAATGACACTACCAAAAAGTTATAACCATTTTCTGAGTGCATGGGAATCAACACATCCGGATCAACAGACATTAGCAAATTTGACATCAAGATTATTGATGGAGGAAAAACGCCTTAATCTTCAGGAAGACGTGAAGGGGGAAGCATTTGCAGCAGGTACACAAGGAAGAAGTAATCATTTTAAGAATAATCCCTGTCCTACAAATAAAAATTCAAGAAAACAAGGTAAGTGCTTCAAATGTAATAAACCTGGTCATTGGGCTAAAGATTGCAAAACCATTTGTTTCAAGTATAATAAACCCGGTCATTGTGCAAAAGAATGCAGAAGTACTGTATCAAAGCATCAAGGTCAGAATCAGTGTGAACTAAGAGGGGATGCTTTGATAAGCAAAATTTTAGCAGCCAATCATGTAAATAAAAATGCATGGTTTTTAGATTCTGGTGCTACTGATCACATGTGTAATGAAATTGAATGGTTTGTAAATTACAGTCCATTTGAGAGTGAAGTCCAAATCTGTATTGGTGATGGTAGTTATATTACTTCACATGGGAAAGGCGACATAAACATTCTAGCCTTTGATGGTAAAAGGTGGAATGAAAAGTATTTGTCAAATGTTTTATATGTGCCAGATATTCGGTTTAATTTATTTTCACTTGGAGCAGCATTAGACAAGGGCATACAATTTAAATCTGACAAGGCAACATGCAGACTTTTCAAGGGAGAGAATGTTGTTGCAGTGGGAGTTCGTGAAGAAAGGTTGTATAGGATGAAATTTAAGATTTCACTTAGTGAAAATGACAGTGTTCAAGCAAATGTGGCTACCAAGGAAGATCTTAAAATTTGGCACAAAAGACTTGCTCATCAAAATTTTCCCCATGTGAAAAAGTTTCTGAAAGATAGGCAGATTCAATTTAAGGAAGAAGATAAAAGTTTGTGTGAAGATTGTGTCGTTGGGAAAATTCATAAATTACCTTTCCACAAAAGTGATTCAAAGTCAAAAAGGGCAGGTGAACTGATTCACTGTGATTTGTGTGGCCCTATGCAAGTTGATTCTATTGGTGGTTCAAGGTACTTTCTTTTGTTAAAAGATGATTATTCACATTGGAGAACTGTGTATTTTCTAAGACATAAATCTGAAGTTGCGGAACACTTGGAATCTTTCATAAAAACTACTGAAAAACAAATTGAAAATGGCATTAAAGTGATCAGAACTGATAATGGATTAGAATTCATTAACCATGAAGTGCGAAAAATAATGCAGAATTATGGGATAACACATCAAAAATCAGTAACTTATTGTCCTCAACAGAATGGTGCAGCCGAACGTGAGAACAGAACTGTGGTGGAGACTGCAAGAACAATGATTCATGCAAGTGGGCTGCCAATACGACTGTGGGCTGAAGCCATTAATACAGCAACTTATATTTTGAATAGAACAGGTACAAGCAGTGTCAATGGCAAATCACCTCACAAAATGTGGAATGGATTGGATTATGATGTGACCAAACTCAGGATATTTGGAGAGATGGTTTATACACACATTCCAAAGGATAGACGGCAGAAATGGGATTCCAAAGGTGAAAAAGGTTTTCTAGTTGGCTACGATACAGAAGTAAAGGGGTATCGTGTTTGGTTTTCTCATAAAGATCAAGTTAAAATATATCGTGACATTGTTTTCATGGGCAAATTATATAAGGACTGTCAATCAGAGAAAACTTTCAATACTGAATGTGTACCTTTCCTGATATCTGAGACAACTGATGACAAGCAGACTACTCAAGAGGAAATCCTGAATCAAACAGGAGAAGAAATTAGAATCTTTGAAGAAGAATCAAATACTGAAGCCAACTGTAGATCTTCTATGCAAAATGACAATCAAGAGGTCATCAAATCTGAGAATAAAATTAGAAGCAGCCTACGAGACAGGTCAAAAATCAAAAAGCCTGTCAGATACGCCAACTATACTACTGTAAATTCTACCTGCATAACGAAGTGCTATGAACCCATCTCATATCAAGATGCAATGGAATGTGACAATGCAGAAAATTGGAAACAGGCTATGCAAGAAGAAATGTATTCTCTTAATCTTAATGAAACTTGGATCTTGACTGAGCCCCCAGAAAACCAAGAAATACTTGACAATAGGTGGGTGTTCAAAGTGAAGAGGAGAACTGATGGAACTGTGGATAGATTTAAAGCTCGACTTGTTGCTAGAGGATTTCGACAGAAATTAGGCATGAACTATACTGAAACCTTTAGTCCAGTGGTTAGATTTGATTCCATAAGAATAATCTTGTCCATTGCAGCATCCAAAGCAATGCATATGAGGCAGTTTGATGTGAAAACTGCATTTTTATACAGTGAAATAGATACTGAAATATATATGAAACAGCCAGAAGGGTTTGAGGATGGTACCAAAAAGGTATGCAAGCTGAAGAAAAGTATCTATGGGCTTAAACAAGCTTCTAGACTATGGAATAAACGATTCACCAGTGTGTTGAACAAATTTGGACTGACAGAAACAAGTGCAGACCCCTGTGTTTTTGTCAATAATAAGGGTGAATTCTTGACCATTCTAGCCATTCACGTTGATGACGGACTAATCATATCAGAATCTATGGAAGTAATTAATTTACTAATGAGTGATTTGGAACAAGAATTTGAAATAACAACCAGCAGTGTTAATCATTATCTCGGTTTGCAGATAGAGCAGTTCAAGGATGGCTCCATCTTCTTAAACCAAGAGGCATATGCAAGAGCTGTACTGGAACGGTACAACATGGAAAATACCAATGCTGTAGCTATTCCTGCTGATCGTGGACAAATGTACTCTGAGGTGGGGAATGACTCAAAAATTATCAATGCTCCATACCGTCAGGCTGTTGGAAGTTTACTATATTTGTCTGTGGCAACCAGACCTGACATCACTTTCTCAGTACATAATGCTAGTCAGCATCTTGAAAAACCAGAAAAGATGCACTGGAATGCTGTGAAGAGAATCTTAAAGTACCTAAAGGGAACTATTTCTTATGGCTTGTATTATCCAAGGAATGAGGATATTCGTTTGTCTGTTTTTTGTGATTCAGATTATGCAGGAGATGTTCTTACTCGAAGATCGACCACAGGTTTTGTTGTTAAGTTTGGTGAAGCTACTATAGCTTGGAGCTCTCAGAGGCAAAAAGTGGTGGCATTATCAACAACTGAAGCAGAATATTTAGCTTCTTGTCAGGCTGTAAAAGAAATTGTATGGATACAGTCAATTTTACAAAATATTATTAATCAGAAAGAAATTACTACCACCTTGTATATGGACAGTCAAAGTGCCATCCGGTTGATCAAGAACCCTGAGTATCACAAACGAACAAAACACGTAGACGTGAAGTATCATTTCATACGAGAAAAATTTAAGTTGGGAATCTTCAACCTTGAACATGTAAGCTCTACAGATCAGCAAGCAGATATTCTTACCAAACCACTCACTAGAAGCAATTTTGAAAAAATAAGACAGCTACTTTATGTTGGTGATGCTAAAGTTCTTGCTGACAGAAGACTACAGAAGTGTTAAACATTTGTTAATTGAAGTGGGAGTGTTGTGATAATCAATTAAAAATGTTTATTATTATTATTTTAAAGTACTGTGCTACTGTCTTATGTTTTGTCCACTTTGCAGTTGTCTATGCTTTGGCATAATAGTTCTTTGCAAAGAGTAAATGCATATACAGACTTTTTGTAGATTTACTGCTCTTTGTCTCTTGCCTAATGGTTGTGTGCCTCTTGAGTTAAAGATAACTGTACCAGTTTTCTCGTTAATAAAACTTGTCATTATCCTTTTGTGAGAATCAGTGGTATTATCTTTAGCCTTTCAACATTGTATTATTACTGCGTGGCTAATTAAGCATTGAAGTTTCTGTTGGCAGCACCGAGACAGAGAGAGTGTGTGTGTGTGTGTGTGTGTGTGTGTGTGTGTGTGTGTGTGTGTGTGTGTGTGTGTGTGTGTGTGTGTGCGTGTGTGTGTGTGTGCGTGCGCGCACCACTAATACTTTGAAGTGTACTGGACACTGCTTAAAGTATATTCTTCAAACGGTGAACCAAACCTTCCATACTTAAAGTCACTTCCAGCCACGTTAAACATATAATATAATGTAGTTGTATTTAGTTGTACTTATGAGATCCAGTCTCAGCTGTGCCACTGTCATTTCCAAGAAGTGCAATTACAATTTGTAAACTTCTTTATGTTAATTGTTCAATTATAATGTTATCTTCTATACTAATAAGAAATCTATAAATGAAGGCCTGGCACCATTTTCTTCGATCTTCAAAACTATTGGATGAATCTTCAAAGGAAACATGAAAAAAACTTTGTGTATATATATAGGCATAATATTATCAAAATCAGATAACAGAGGAAAAAGGTTTTGTAATTTAAGTGTTTTCAGTAACTGTTGTGTGTTTGTTCAAGTATTACAAACCTGTTCAAACAACTTTCGGGTATGCTGCCGGGTAACGTTGTCGACAACCGCCGATATTTCGGCAGGAGGATACACATAGTACAAGTCACTGCATAGTCAACGCAACCAAAGATGGCCAAACATCAAAATATCGATAGTGACTTAATCAACAGGTGAGGCAGCATTAATTTTGTCCCTGTGTTATTTTGACGAGAGCCAGTGCCAGATTCCAAGCAGAATTTAAAAAAAAAAAAAAAAAAAAAAAAAAAAAAAAAAAAAAAAAAAAACACACAATCTCTCTTTGTAAGGTCGCTTGCTAGTTTAATTTCAACAGCTTCCTTAATAACACTATCCCAATAAGAGGAAGTGCACTCCAGAATCTCCGTGTTGTCGTCTTACATAGGATGACCAGTGCCAAGGCAGTGTTCTGCAACAGCGGATTTGTTTGGCTGTTGTAAGCGCGTGGAACATTTATGTTCAATACACCGTTTTTCCACAGTTCTGATTGTCTGACCAATATATGACACGCCACAACTGTTAAATTTTATCACAAATAACAAGGTTTCCACCATTAAAAAGAAACATTGATTTATTTTTAAACAGAACATTAAGAAAACACAAGATTACACAACACACAGGCTGGTGCTTAGCAACGCAATAGTGATTTAGTGATTTGTTTGTAGTAAAGATCATAGAACAACACATCTCTGGTGTCAGAGTTACAGTAAAGTTATTAAACAGAATCGTATACAAAACACAAAACTTTAACACTCCCTGTTATTAAATAACTTACACAGTCTCATATCCTTGCACATCTGCCGTAATCAGACAGGAAATAACGGCTTTGTTAATATATCTGCAAGCTGATCAGCTGTGTTTACCCTTGAAATTACTATCTCACCACCTGCAACTAACTCTCGAACAAAAATGTCAGACAGATATGTTTTGTCCATCAATGAAATTCAGGATTCAGTGCCAGTCGAACAGCTGCTTCATTGTCCACTCAATAGATAAGGTTTTGACTCCTTTAGCTGACTAAGTTCTGTTAAAAGTCTCTTGACCCAAACAATTTCTCGTGCCGCTTCAGTTGCTGCTACAACTTCAGCTTCTGTAGTAGAAATTGCAACTGAAATTTGTCGCTGACTCAACCAACTGACAGGCGCACCACAGTACAAACAAAGAACAGCGGAAGTAGACCGCCCAGTCTTTAAAACACCTCCATGATCAGCATCACTGTAGTATTCGAGAATGCATTTGTCTTTTCCACTTTTGTAAATAAGTCCATAGTCATATGTGCCTCTCAAATAGCAGAATATTCATTTCACTTGTATTACATCCTGCTCAGTTGTACTTTCAAGACTTCTAGATGCTACTCCAACAGCATATGCTATGTCTGGTCTTGTCCCACACATCAAGTACATCAAGGATCCAACTGCTTGCCTGTAAGGATATTCAGTGTTGACAGGACTTCCTTCCACATTGTCATCCTTTGTAATTGGAGTTGTAACAGCTCTGCAGTCACTCGTACCTAAACGTTCCAAAACCACCTCAACATAGTGAGCCTAACTAACTTGAATAGAACCATCTACTTTGCTGTCAATTTCCAGTCCTAAGAAATATGATACAGGGCTTAATTTAATCTTTAATTCTGTCTCAAGATCTTCAATAAACTGCTTAAGTTCACTATCATTGTTTTCTGCAATTAAGCCATCATCAACAGAGTACAAAGAAATTTTGGAAGAACCTTTCTCTCTCGTAAAAAAGGCAGGGACCAGCTTCACTTCTCTTAAATCCTAATTTCAAAATGTAAGTAGTGACTCTCTCATTCCAGCAACGGGGTGCCTCTTTTAGACCATACAAACTTTTCATTAACTGACATACTTTTCCAGAACAATCGTTATAACTTTTGGGCTATGTCATAAATATTGTTTCAATCAGGTCTCCATAAAGAAAAGCAGTAGTCAATCCATTTGTGCAATATTCATTTTCTCCTGGGATGCAACACTGAGAAATGTTTGAATAGTAGACATCTTTGCCACAGGGCTGAAAGTTTGTTCATAATCAAGCCCCTTCTTTTGAGAAAATCCCTTGATAACCAGTCTAGCTTTGAATCTCACAACTGACCCATCAGCATTTGTCTTCAACTTTTAAACCCATTTACAAGGAATTGCTCTTTTTCCAGAAGATAAATCTACAGAAGTTCAAGTTCCAGTCTCTTGATGTGCTGCCATTTCTTGATCCATGGCTGATTTCCATTCATCTTTTTGACTGGAATTCATAGCTGCACAATATGACTCTGGTTCCTCTGAGGTCATTAACTGCATTGCATAGTCTTGAATCCTTTTAGAACATTTTAATATTGAATGGTCACACAGCTGTGGTCTAATTGATTCCATGTCAGATTGTTCTAATACCTCGTCAATTTCACTGAGTAAATCATCATAACTGCAGAAATCATTCTCTCTTGGAAAACTCGATTCCATTTTGTTCTCACTTTCTTGTGGTGACTCTTGACACTTCTGTTGAGAAAAATCAAGGTCCACAGGAACTTCTGGACTTTCATTTAGCATAAATTTCTCTTCAAAAATAATATTACATGATCTCATCAGCTGACGTATTTCTTCACACCAGATTCGATAACCATTATCGTGGTCATAGCCAATCAGAATCCCTTTTACTGCTTTTTGATCCATCTTCACCCTTAAATGTTTTGGAACATGAACATAACATTTAGATTCTGTTACACGCAGATACTTCAAACCAGGCTTCTTTCCATACCACAGTTCGTATGGAGACATCCCTTCAATACTAGAAGGTGCCGTTCGATTGAGAATGTATGCTGCAGAATTTATCATTTCAGCCCAAAAAGACCGAGGAATGTTTTTTTATGAGCATGCATCATAGCCCTGGCAGTTTCAACAAAAGTATGACTTTCCCTTTCGCTGCACACATTTTGCAGCGGAGTGTATGGCATAGTAAAACGTTGAATTATGCCCTCCTCCTGTAGAATCTCCCTTGTCTGTCCATTGTTGAATTCTCCTCCATTATCACTTAAGAGGTTTTTAATTGTATGCCCAGCAGTCTTTGTTTCTTTTATAAATTGTCTTAGTTTATTAGGAACTTCTGATTTTTCCTTGACAAAGTAAACAGTACGAAATTTACTGTAGTCGTCTTTGAACAAAACGAAAAAGCGATACCCAGACATGGACTTCTGGAAGGGGCCGCAGACATCCATATGAATCAGCTCTCCTGCGTCAGACACTCCCTTCCGAGTACCAAATGGAAGTCAATGTGCTTTACCATAAACACAACCTTCACAGAGTTCAGAGTCCAGTCCCACATTTATGCCTAACACCTTAGAGATCAGCATCTTGACATGTCGCTTATTTTGGTGTCCGAATCTTTCATGATACAACTGCAGTACGTTTTCTTGGCTGATTTTATTTACTTCAGCAGGAATAGGAGGTTTAAGACTTCTTACTAATTTAAATAGTCCTCCATAACAATCACGAATGCCAATTACTTAAGTGACCTCACCAATTTTAAAATAACACCTTTCTGCTGTGGATAAAAATGTTATTTTTGGATTTTTACCTTGTGCGATAAGACAGAAAACAGATTCTTTTTATTTTTTGGTACATACCACACATCACTCAAAGAGATTTTGTGCCACTTTCCATTTTCTACTGCTTCTATTTCTATGGTGCCCTTGCCAACAGCCTCAACAGTATCACCATCTGATGATGTAACTGTATGTGTTGTAGAAAATGGTTCAAATGTCTTTAAGAAATTGATTGTATTGGTGATATGACTTGTTGCACCATTGTCTACAAACCAGCTACCAGTATCACACTCAGATGACATAACAACAGATCTTTCAGTAAAGAGAATCATATTCGTTGAGTTATGTTTATGTGGACTTTCAGCTTCAGACACACAACTTTTTTGTGGCTTTTGTGGTCGACCATCCGCATTTCATTCCCAACATTTCTTGATTACATTATTTGGCTTCTTACAGTAATGACAAACAATTTTCTCTTTCTCCTGTGGTAGCTTAGAACTTTCTTTAGAGGAGTTACTTGTAAGTGCCTCTTGAGATGTACAGTCTCCTCCTTTACTTGTCAAGGCTTTCTCATATGCACAGAGTTGAGTTGTCAAGTTGTCAACAGTCCTATCAGTTTTTGACATAAGCATCAAACTTGATTTAAATGAAAAATACTCATCTGGTAGAGTGCCTAAATC
This sequence comes from Locusta migratoria, assembly GCA_026315105.1. Classification (NCBI taxonomy): domain Eukaryota; kingdom Metazoa; phylum Arthropoda; class Insecta; order Orthoptera; family Acrididae; genus Locusta; species Locusta migratoria. The sequence continues at coordinate 56,390,664 of CM048745.1, read as the reverse complement.
ATGCAAATTAAAAATAAACCAGGTAATTCTGGATTATTTCCTACATCTTTGGCCACTTCTTGCTTCAAATCAATCCACAGATTTTTCAGCTTCAATATATGAGTAGCCACATCATCATTTGAAAGATTCACAAATCCAAAAAATCATAAACAAAGATCATAAACTTTATCTACAGAAACAGCATCAAGTAATTTATGCAGCTCTGCCCACACTTCACGAGAAGTATTAAGATGCATTATTTTCTGCAACGTATCTTCTGTCATATTAGTAGTCAACACAATCGAAGCATTGCTGTCAGCCTTAAGATAATTATTTAATGCATTCTTATATGTTTCTTTTTCTTGAGCTGTAGCGCTTTCTATAGGTTTAACCAACCTACCTTTGCACAGTGGTAGAGTACCCGACTACAAATCGAAAGGTCGCGGGTTTGATCCCTGCCAGATCCTAGGATTTTTATCTGTCACTTCCACTTCTTTCACCTCTCGCAGTACTGTTCATGTGAAAAATACCGAGTAGCACCGTGCTTCGGAACCCACATTTAGGTCCCCCTATAACTGGCTTAGTAGGTCAGTCCGAAGGTTGGAGGAAGGCAACGACATGCCACCTTCAAACTGGACCATGCCTATTAAAGCACTGTGGTGTTCAAACCAATCTTTGCATTGTTGACTGCTTTCCTTTTTTTTTTTTTACTTTCAATGACATCAAGTGCTCCGGGAATACCATGTAAACATACATTTGCTTTATACTTCCACGTATTCCAGTTTGATTACCCTTCAAGTAAACCAATGCTAATCACTCTTGTCGAATACATATTCGAAATTCACAAACTGAATCCACACGTAATCTAATATATGAAAGTAACGTACTGTGGCTAATATATGAAAGTCACAGTACATTACTTTCAAAGTTTTCACTTTATAACATATGGAAAAATACGCAAACTGTGTGTCTTCAAATGCCTTACATTACACAATAGTGTACCTGGGCCCATAACCTGTTAAATTTTATGACAAATGACAAGGTTTCCACCATTAAAAAGAAACATTGATTTATTTTTAAACAGAACATTAAGAAAACACAAGATTACACAATACCCAGGCTAGTGCTTAGCAACACAATAGTGATTTGTTTGCAGCAAAGATTATAGAACAACACATCTTTGGTGTCAGAGATGTAAAGTCAAGTTATTAAATAGAATCGTACACAAAACACACAATGTTTAACAACAACTGCAAGGAGAACGATATACACCTGCCTTACGCCACAGTTTTGTTGAATAAGGATGATTATATTCAAAAGATGCAATGTCTGCGTTCTGATTCGACATATCTTAGGATTGGTACTGACCCCACAAAGAGTGTTGAGAGAAAGGCTAATAACCTCCAGATGAAAAGTCCTTTCTCACAAGAGACCATCAAGAGTCTTAATTCATACTGTGCTGTACCGTCTAGAGTGTATGGCCTTCCTAAGGTCCAGAAACATTCCTTTGAGGCCTATAGTGCCTAACATTGGTGCTCCAACATATCGTGTAGCTAAACATCTTGCTAGTTTGTTGAGTCCAATGGTAGGCAGGTGTGAACACACATTAAGAACTCGGTAGATTTCTTACATCGATTGCAGGGGTTGTGTTTGAAATGCCCTTGATACTATAGTGAGATTTGATGTCTCTCTCTTTACTCACGTTCCTCTGTCAGATTCATTGTAGCTAATTGAGGTTAAGTTTGGTGTCGAGTTAACAAATATTTTTTGACATGTGCCCACTTCATCTTACTTTTTATTCAATGGTCAAACTTCAAACTTTGCCCACCCCTTGTATCTGACGGGAGGCGTGCTTAGGTAGTCCTTGCAGGTGCAGTGATCACTGTGTCCACAGTCATGTAGGGGTCAGCGCAACTGCCTAGAAAGCAGGAGACCCGGGTTCGAATCCCGGCTGGGTACACATTTTCAGCTTTGGCTAATCGCAGTTGATGTCATATATTCTATGAATGTTGAATAACAACAACTGCAGGATCAGAAGTGACATCTGTTCTCTCAGAACAGACGCGCCATGTATATAGAATTTAAATGTTTTTTTTTTTTTTTTTTTTTTTTTTTTTTTTGCAACACCTGCATTCAATCCACCCGAATATTCAGTTCACTATGGATGTGGAAAAGAATGGCTGTCTTTCTTTCCTTGATGTGTTGGTCAGAAGGAAGGTTGATGGTACACTGGGACATTCTGTTTATAGGAATCCTATTCACACTGATTTGTATCTGTGAGTTGATTGTTGTTACCATGCAGCTCAGCGTGAAAGAGTACTTCATAGGTTGGTTCACAGGGCACATGTCATTTCAGAGCATGAAAGTTTGCCAGCTGAGTTGTCCACTTCAAGGAGATATTTCGTCAGAATGGTTATAGTGAGAGACAGATAAAACGTGCATTGCACTATCAGCCTTCTGTGCGACGGGTGAGTGATGATATTAATGAAGTGGCACCTGAATCTATGGCCTTTTTGCCTTACACAGGAAGCATTTCCAACAATATTGGTCGTATCTTGTGGAAACTTGATGTAAAATGTGTTTTTCAACCACCTTCTAAAATAAAGGCCCTGTTCGGGTCCGTACAATGATCTTCGTTTGCGTAAGGCAGGTGTATATTGTATTCCTTTCAGTTGTGACATGTCATATATTGGTCAGACAATCAGGACTGTGGAAGATCAGTGTATTGAACATAAAGGTTACACATGCTTACAACAGGCAAACAAATCCGCTGTTGCAGGACACTGCCTTGACACCGTTCGTCCTATGGAATACAACAACACGGAGATTCTGGGATGCACCTAAATGTAGAACAAAGCGGGAATTGTATCAAAATGTTAGAAGCAGTCAGGATGAAGATACAGTTGCTCATTACAAACAGTACTGTAAGGTTCTGAAAAATGTCAGTAAGAATGCAGAAAGTATGTGGTATGCAAAAAGAATAGCAAACTCTCAGAATAAAATTAAAACTATCTGGTCAGTCGTGAAGGAAGTGTGTGGTCAGCAGCAGCAAATAGAAGATATAACGTCAGTGCGTAGTAGAAATGTTTCCGTTACTGACAAGTTAGATATATGTGCAATATTCAATAATCACTTTCTGAATATAGTAGGTGAACTAAACAAAACCCTACTTTCTACAAGTAATAACATAACATTTTTAGAAAATGCCTTTCTGTGGCTGTTACCTGAAATCGTCCTTCATGATACTTCCATAAGGGAGATTGAGTCAATAATTAAATCACTAAAGATTGAGGACTCTTGTGGATATGATGGGGTATCTAGCAGAATTCTAAAGTACTGTTCTACATATGTTAGCCCAGTACTAAACCATATTTGTAATTTTTCCTTTCAGAATGGTCAGTTTCCTGACAGATTAAAGTACTCAGTAGTGAATCCACTTTATAAAAAAAGAGAAATGGATAATGTAGACAACTATAGACCTATTCCTATGCCATTGTTTTTTTCTGAAGTTATTGAAAAAGCTGAATATTCAAGATTAATCAATCATTTCAGTTCACATAATTTGTTGTCAAAGTACAGTTTGGTTTTAGAAGTGGTTTAACGACTTCAACTGCTATATTTTCGTTTCTCTGTGAGGCACTTGATGGGTTAAATAAGAGGCTACAGACATTAGGTGTCTTCTTTGATTTAACAAAAGGGTTTGATTGTGTTGATCACAAAATATTGTTGCACAAGTTGGAACATTATGGAATACGGAGAGTAGCTCACAATTGGTTCATCTCTTACTTTAATAATACACAACAGAAAGCAATTCTCCCCAGTGTAGAAAATGGCTATGACGTACAAACCTAATGGGGCACAATTAAGTGTGGGGTGCCCCATGGGTCTGTTTTGGGACCATTGCTATTTCTTATTTATATAAATGATATGCCTTCCAGTATAACAGGTGACTGTAAAATATTTTTGTCTGCTGATGATACCTTGGTAGTGAAGGACAATGCTCGTAATATTGACACAGTATCAAATAATGCAGTTCAAGAGGTAAGTTCATGGCTTGTAGAAATCAAGTTGATGTTAAATCATAGTAAAACTCAGTTTTTACAATTTCTAACACATAATTTGATGAAAGCTGACATTTTGATTACACATAATGTGGATTAATAAGTGAGACTGAACAGTTTCAATTTCTAGGTATTCAGATAGACAGCAAGCTGTCATGGAAAGACCATGTTCAGGATCTTGTTCCAAAACTAAATTCTGCTATATTTACTATTAGAACAGTATTTGAAATAAGTGATTTTTCAACATGAAAAGTTGTCTATCATGCTTACTTTCACTTCACTTTTGTGGGGTGACTCGCCTGATGCAAAAAGGACATTTCTGGCTCAGAAATAGGTGGTTCGAGCAATATGTGGTGTAAGTTCACGAACGTCATGTAGACCCCTTTTCAGTAGTCTGGAATTTTGACTGTGGTGTCACAATACTTTTTTTCTTTAATGTTGTTTGGTGTTAATAACTTCAGCTTATTCCCATGAGTTAGTAGCCTTCACTTGGTGAATACTAGACAGAAATCGAATCTACATTTGCATCACACCACCTTGACACTTGTGCGGAAAGGTGTACAGTATTCTGTGGCTTTCAATAAGCTGCCACAAGAACTAAAGAATCTTAGCAATAATCCACACTCTTTCAAATCTAAATTGAGGAGTTACTTTATTGCTCACTCCTTTTATTCTGTCGAGGAACTGCTAGAAAAGTTAAACAATTTAGCTAATTCAGTTTTTCTTTATTGATTCTTTTCACTTTGTCTTAAGATTGCCATGTGCAAAGGACTACTTAAAAAATTTTATTACCATTCTTGTGTAACAATGTATTGACTTGTTCCATGACCAAGGAGTCTCACTCCTCAATTGGGTCCTATGGAACAGAGAAAAAAAAAAAAACAATAATAAACTTCCACCTATTATTATAGTGTTATTAAGGAAGCTGTTGAAATTAAACTAGCAAGCGACCTTACAAAGAGAGATGATGGTTTTTGTTTAAATTCTGCTTGGAATCAGGCACTGTCTCTCATCAAAAAAGAGAGAGACAAAATTAATGCTGTCTCACCTGTTGATTAAGTCACTATCGATATTTTTTTGTTTGGTCATCTTTGGTTGTGATGACTCTGCAGTGACTTGTACTGTGTGTGTTATCTTCCTTGTATACCCTTTGCAAACCGAGGTATTAAATACCCTTGCACATTGCTTCCTTAAGTGCAGTTGTGCCTTGAGAATGGCAGGGTGTCCTCCTGCCAAAATATCGGCGGTTGTCGGCGTCACCCGGCAGCATACCCGCAAGTTGTTTGAACATTCATTACACCGGGAAATGTTAAGGTTTCATATTAAGAACCTCTTATCTCCAAAACTACTTCACAGCTTTGGATGAGGGTTTCACAGGTCATTTGAGCATAACTCTTGACAACATAAGGACTTTGTTTCATAAAATTCAGATCACGGAACAAAGGAAAATTATAATTTGAAATTTTTTATCTACGACTGCCATGACTGACTATCTCTTTAAACACGTTTATCCCAAAAACTAATTGACGAATTTTCACACATAACTAGAGAATATCATGCGATTACATAAAGGCTTCAATAATTAAAATCTGATCAGAGAAAATAAAGATATCATAATTTAATCATTTGTTGAAAAGCCATTGTGTATGTCTATTTGTTGAAGGTAATCTCCAAAAATACCACACGAAGTTTCATGGGTTTCTACAGGTAAATTGAGAATAGTTTGGAGAGTAACATATCATCAAAATTGGATCAGAGGAAGGAGAGATATTGTAATTTGAAGTTTTGTGTGTATACTATGCTTATAAATATGGTGTAGGACAGCAAATCCCCAAAAGTACTATATGAATATTAATGGGGGTTTCAGAGATCAACAGACATTACCTTGGGGCATCACATAAGCTTCATTTCATCAAAATCAGATCAGGGAAAGAAAACATATTGTAATTTGTAGTTTCTGGTGGATGCTGCAGTTGAAGTGCAGCGTAGTATAGCAAAGATCCAATAGAGGCATTGTTACTGAGATAGGATTAAAGCACTGTTTATAGACTCAGGGCTGTACGTAGTATACCAAATAACTAATAGCTGATGATGCTGCATTTTATATTCACATAACTACTGTTTAATACACTGAAAGAAGGGCTATGATTCTCCTCACAGCAGCATTGCAGTGTATTGATGTTGGCAACGGCCGTTGAATCCTTTTTGAATGGACAGTCACGTACAATGAGAAGAATGATTCTTTGTGTTGATAATGAAAGAAGTAATTAATGTTGTTCCAATCAGTAAATTAATGGTCTTCCTAAAGCAAAATATTTCGTTCCTAATGTTAACATACTAACTCACCGCCACTTCAAGTAAAATCTTAACCAAGTATGACACAAAAAAATAATAGTTATACCCTGCATGCCTTGCAATGACATGTAAAGAAAAAAATTTCTTCTTTCTGTGGGTATCATTTGAATTTAAAGCATAACAATGTTACCTCACATTGTGATCATACTGCTGGCCCTCTCATCTCAATGTTATCGTACGACACCATCTGTGTCAGACCCGGAATCGTGTGGACTAATAGTGATATATGTTGCGTGTGAAGTGAAATACAAACGAAATAGCCAGCCTAGGAATTAGTGTAGGACAGTGTCTCGGTGATACTGTGATTAGTTAACAAGTGATAGATTTCATTAAGAGATTCATATATGAGGTTTCAAGACAGTTCTATAAACAATGGTTTCATCATTGTACGTCATTTGAATAACTAGACAGACAAATTGTAGAACCTTTTGTAAAACAAAAAGACATGAAAGTCAATAGCATTGTATATATGTTAGGCTCATAAACAAGTTGTGTTGACCAGCTAATTGTGTTAATGAATGTAATAGTTGAGATTTCAATATTGTAATTTTTTTGTATATATTGACTAACATGTGATTTTGAGCCTATTTTGAGAATTGCCAAGATATTTGATAGTTCAATATATGTTAAGAACATGTATGATGTACTCATTAAATAATTGACATTTAAAATTCCGCTTTGTTGTCAAACAAAAAGAACCCAGATTAAGACATAAAAAGATATGCGCCATCTAAAATTATTGTATGTATAGTTTTCATTTTATATCGTGATTATTTGTGCGTACATGAAATGTTTTACTTGTGTGTTTGGTAATTGTAAATTAGTATATTCTATTGTTATGAACAATGCTTAATGTAATGTCATTATTGTCAATGTTATATATTTGCCTCACCACAATGCGTGGGGGAATTAGAGTTTTGGTGTTCATTATGTGTTCTGGAATCTATGTCAGTCTTTGTCTTAAAATGGAAGTACTATCAGTTAAGTTCTGTGTATGTAAATTATGAAGTTGTAATGCTTTGCTGAATAAGGAGCAGTTTGATTGCAAATTAAAGAAGTGAAAAATTGTGCATACGAGTAGAACCCCCATACATCGTAATGTTGAAAAGATGAGTATCGTATTTGATCTGTTTGTAAGTGTTAGAATGTCTGAACTGTAATTACTTAATAACCTAGTAACGTTTTAGAGTCTACCGATGTTTTCATTTCCTATGAAATCTTTGCAAGGAAACACAAATTTATGTAGCTTCCTTTCTGATTTCGGTGTATCCTCAATACATTTTGAGTGTGTTCTGTTTAGGAATGCCTCGAAAACGCCATATTAGAGGAAAGGAAAAAGTGAGGCAACGTTAGCTACATAGTACACCAAATAACTAATTATGGCATTGCTGTGTTTTCTTCATTCTCCTAACTATGATGTAACACACTACAAGAAAGGGTACAAATTTATTTATGGTGGTGGCACTGTATGCAGATGTTGGCAGCAGCCGTTAACTGCTTTTTCAGAAAACAGTCATGTAGAATGAGGTGAGTCATTTTTTATGTTCATGATAAAATAAATAATTTATGCTGTTCTGAGAAGTAAATTGATCATCATCCTAAAACAAATTGTTTGTTGCCAATGACAGAAAACTAAACCGCTGCCACTAAAAGTGAAATTTATCCCAAGTAGGACAAAAAAAAGTTCTTTCTAGCTGGATCCCATATGCTTTGCTATGTCATGGAAAGAAACGACTTGCATCTTTCGATGGTTATAACCACTAATTTGTGCATCTTCTCAACATTAAGGTGGAATTACTACATGATGTTGAGACAAATCTACTCTTTCCACACATTTGCTTGCTCTTACAATTGGTTTATATGGCATTGGTTGCAAGGAAGTACCTCCTAATTTTTCCAGAGCAACCTCATAATATGAAATAATAACTTCATGAATCTGTCACAGAAGCGACAAGAAAGTTGAGGAAGCATCATTAAAAGGCCACTTATACATACTTATACACAGTCATCTGTCTTAACTGAACAGAAAAAAAGACCAAGATAGTGTGTGGCATTACCACTTTAATGTTGAGGACACAAAATCTTTTCTGCATATATGAATGCTCACGCCAGGGATATTTCTGCTCTGTGCCTGCCACTAGAGATAATATACATACGAGCAACAAACTCATCAGAAATCTACCTACTTTCATGATTGTACAATATAATATTGTGAGCCACAGTGGAATAGCCAAGCGGTCTAAGGAGCCTCGCTGCGGAGCTTGCGGTCGGTTGCTGTCGGAGGTTTGTGTCCTCCCTAGGGCATGGGTGTGTGTGTGTGTGTGTGTTGTCCTTAGGTAAGTTTACCTTAGTTTAAGTAGTTTGTAAGCTACAGACTGATGACCACGCAGTTTGGTATGATAGATTTACAAACATTTGAACAATAATGTAATTAAAATTTGTAATTAATTACTTTTGTAGCGCAGTACATTAAGATAGAGACAATTGCCCTTAGTTATAATCTGACTTTTGAATATATGGCTTTATTACACAAGGCTGAGTTCAACTTCATGCTTTAGGAAGTAATCACTCCAGGACCTGTGTACATGTGTAAGTTGAAAGAGTGGCCGATGCTGCTAACACAGTCAAGACAATTCTATACAAACGATCAGCTGAGGCCATTCCTTTAACAATTACCCAGACTTGCTTTATCCCACATTGACACCACCATGTCGTCTTATTTAAACAGCCTGAACTGCTCTGTTGATTGAATTGCCAGAATTTCAGCATTTGCCGAGTTTTCAATAATAGGACACACTGCTTAGAATAACTACATTGTCTCCATGTTCAACACTGCAACATACTAGTACTTCAGCATACACTTACTGTGAGAGATAAACAGTTTAGTACCACACTATTGGGCCAATACATGGCACTGTTACTGTTATTACTATTCCTCATCTCAACAATAGAAGTGTTTTCAGAAGTTTATGCAAAACATACAAGTACACACTGCAGTCTTAACTTTACAAAGACAAACTAACATTGAATTTACATTGTTCTGGAGTATGGACTTGGATCGATTTCACTTTTTGTATGAAAAACAATATGAACCTTCATCGTTTTTAACAATAACTTCTACTTAAATTTGACATCTTGTCTACAAGAACTGAATTTATTGACAGAGCAATCCAACAAGGAATCTTTTTCATGACCTATGTCTGGAAGCCTAAAAAACCATGATATACACAGGTCCCTCTTTAACAACCGTAATGCAGCATATAAGCTAGTTAATAAATGTAAAGAAGAATTAAGTTTTACTGAGAAACTTCTTAAAATCAATTTATTCACCTTATTACACTTATAGATGAATAATAGAACAATATGTTGAAAATCAGTCAAACCGAGAACGAATAACATCATAGTAGCATAAACATACATATAAAACTACAAGTATAATGCTTCATTTGTCTTTTCTGTCCTGATCAGTTAATCTTAGATCACAGAGAAACTTCAATTACTTCATGTGTCATCTGTGATACTTTGCGCCACCTTTCACCCACAGAATCTGTAACACTAATCAATTCTGGCAACAACAACAAGCCTAATATGGATTTAATTAATATTTAGATAACTCGAGTCAATATAAAAAGGTTTTAGTGTTCAATGTAACACTGCAATTTGCCCATCAAAATAGAAGCTGTGCCAAAAGCTCCATCAGGCATATGCATAAATCAATATAGGTGCCTACAGTTTTTTACAGATGAAACAAACACTTACGTCCATGGGAGGACTCAAACCTCCAGCAGGAGTGGCTGTGCCCTCCGTGACAACATAGCCCTTCTGACCACGCGGTCATCCCTGTGTGGCATACCTGGTGCCCCGTGAGTACCGGCGCCGGCGTACCGTACACCCCTCGATAAAGATGGTCCCAGAGGCTCGGTGTTGTGCCCGGTGAAATAAAAGGTAGAAAGGAGAAGTGAATCAATGATCTGAGGCAGAGTAATTGCTGTGACCGACACTAAAATGTGTTTGGGAACCACCGTTGAGAATGCACATCTTGTAGTCTGCGAGAAACTGATGTATGAAGTGGCCCCAGCTGGATGTATGACCACTGTCCCACAAAGGATGATGTACATTAAAGTCCCCAAGAATGAGGAAGGGGAGAGTTGCTGTAAGGGGACCAGCTGGAGCAGCAGATATAGGTGGCCCGTCGAGCCGGATTTATAGAGTATTAACTATTAAGTGTGTGCCAGGGTGAACACAGGCAGCAACCACTTCCTATGTAGAGAAATCCATTTACTAACATTATCCATGGGGATTAATGTGCAAACTCCACCAAACGCTCATAGGGGTGTCAACCCAATTCAGACAAAGCATGAAACCTACAGAAGTTTGGTGAATGTCCACTAATGGAAATTTATTCCTGCAGATCAACACAAGGTGCAGAGTAAAAAGAAATATGTTTTCTAACTCCATGAGGTTATGGTAATAGGCATTACAGTTTTATTGGATGAGAACAGCAAGGAAATTCGTGTAAGGGGTGAAGTGATTGAAGCCTGTCACGTCACTCATTCAGCATCCCTCGCTTATGAACGGACAGCATCTTTAAGCAGTGGACCAGACAGGTTCAGTGTATTTGGTAGATTGTGAGGACAAAATAGGCACCTCAGGCAGCACTGGAGGGTTTCTTCTTCTTCTTCTTCTTCTTCTTCTTCTTCTTTTCCTCCTCCTCCTCCTCTTGCAGGATGGGGTGGACAGATCACACAGAGAGAACTGAAGTCAGTGAGGTCTCTCACTGACGAAGTTCAGGCAACCTTGGTACTCGTATATCGAGTCCAGCGACTGACTCGAGGCAAAATACCTCCAATGTGGGGAATAGACGGAAAAGGGGTCCCGAGGACACGTCTGACGGCAAGTGCTACTGAAGGGGAGCACTTCTCCAGCTGAAAGTAGGAAGAGGATGCTGAGAGAGGGGCAATGGTGCTGCAGGAGAGGGAAAGGGAAGAGTGGGTGGGAGTTGGATGACAAAGAGGGGGGAGACTTAGAGGATAAAACAGAGGGAAAGGTAGACATCATTTGTACATGAAAGTTAGGTTGACTTGTTGCACTGTCTACAGAGGCCACAGGTCCCTTGTATTGTCGTAACATCACTCACATTCAACAAATCACAACCACCATGGACAGTACATCTACATCTACATCTACATACATACTCCGCAATTCACCGTAAGGTGCGTGGCGGAGGGTACACTGTACCACTACTAGGCATTTCCTTTCCTATTCCACTCCCAAATTGAACGAGGAAAAAAAGAATGCCTATATGCCTCCGTACGAGCCCTAATTTCTCTTATCTTGTCTTTGTGATCTTTACGCGAAATGTAAGTAGGCGGCAGCAAGATCGTACTACACTCAGCTTCAAATTCCGGCCCTCTAAATTTACTTAACAGAAATTCACGAAAAGAGCGTCGTCTTTCTTCCAGCGATCCCCAATTGAGTTCCCGGAGCATTTCCGTGACACTCGCGCATTGGTCGAACCTACCGGTAACAAATCTAGCTGCTCGCCTCTGAACCGCCTCTATGTCTTCTTTCAAACCGATCTGCTGCGGGTCCCAAATACTTGAGCAATACTCAAGACGTGGTCGTACAAGCGTTTTATACGCGGTCTCTTTTACAGGTGAAGTACATCTTCCCAAAATTCTCCCAATAAACCGAAGTCGGCTGTCTGCCTTACTCACAACTGTCGTTACATGCTCGTTCCATTTCATATCGCTCTGCAATGTTACGCCTAGATATTTGAACGACGCGACCGCATCAAGAAGCTCACTACTGATGCTGTATTCGAAAATTATAGGATTGTTTTTTCTACTCATGCGCATCACCTTACATTTTTCTACATTGAGAGCTAGCTGCCATTCTTCGCACCAACTAGAGATTTTGTCTAAGTCAACCTGTATGCTATTACAGTCAGTTACAGACGACACCCTCCCATACACCACAGCATCATCAGCAAACAGCCGCAAATTACAACTTACTCTGTCCATCAGATCATTTATATAGATAGAAAATAATAGCGGTCCTATCACACTCCCCTGGGGCACGCCTGACGATACACTCGTCTCTGATGAACACTCGCCGTCGAGAACAACGTACTGCGTTCTATTACTTAGGAAGTCTTCCAGCCAGTCACAAATCTGAGAACCTATTCCATAAGCTCGCATTTTCGTTAGGAGTCTGCAGTGTGGCACCGTGTCGAACGCCTTTTTGAAGTCGAGAAAAACACAATCCGCCTGTTGCCCTTCGTCCATGGCTCGCAAGATGTCATGTGAGAAAAGGGCAAGCTGAGTTTCACATGAACGATGTTTCCTAAACCCGTGCTGATTCATGGAAAGAAGCTTTTCCGTTTCAAGGAAATTTACTATATTCGAACTGAGAATATGCTCCAAAATTCTACATGAAACCGATGTCAACGATATTGGCCTGTAATTGTATGGGTCAGTTCTCTTTCCTTTCTTATACACGGGAGTCACCTGCGCTTTTTTCCAATCACTAGGAACTTTGCGCTGAGTTAAAGATTCGCTGTAAATGCAAGCTAAGTAGGGGGCCAATGCCGCAGAATAGTCTTTGTAAAACCGAACTGGTATTCCATCCGGACCAGCAGACTTTTTCGTATTTAGCTCTCTCAGCTGCTTCTCTACACCGGAAATACCTATTGCTATGTCCCCCATTTCGGAATTAGTACGTTGATCAAATGATGGTATATTTGTGCGGTCCTCCTGCGTGAAAGATTTCTTAAAGGTTAAATTTAGAATTTCAGCTTTCCGTTTGCTTTCTTCTATTACTGCCCCGGAATGATCAACTAGTGACTGGACAGTGGGCTTTGACCCGCTTATCGATTTTACATAGGACCAGAATTTTTTCGGGTTCTCGGAAAGATCTTTTGCTAAGGTATGGCTGTGATAATTATTGTATGCTTCACGCATCGATCTTTTTATAGACGCACGAATCTCTACTAACTTTTGCCTGTCACCATTTGCGTGTTCTTTTTTGAATTGAGAATGCAACAGCCTTTGCTTTCTCAGCAGCTTTCTAACATTATTATTATACCACGGTGGATCTTTTCCATCCTTAATCGTCTTTACTGGCACATATTTCTCTAACCCTTCATTAACAATGCATTTAAATTTAGTCCACAATTCCTCTACATCCATAGTCCCAGAATGAAACGATGCCCATTCACTTTCTAAGTGCGATCGTAACATTTGCTTGTCGGCTTTTCCCAACAAAAACACGCTCCTAGCCTTCTTGACTGGTTTATGAACTTTGGTCACCATCGACGCTATGACGATGTCATGATCACTAATTCCTGTCTCTACACAGACATCGTTAATAAGGTCAGGCCTGTTTGTGGCTATAAGGTCTAGAATATTTCCATTGCGCGTGGGTTGCCGGTTTAACTGCTCAAGACAGTTTTCGGAGAATGTGTCCAAAAGTAGCTCGCAAGACTGCTTGTCTGTGCCGCCTGAAATGTAACTAGCGAGGTCCCAATCTATACTCTTAAGGTTGAAGTCACCCCCGACTAATATTGCATGGCCCGGATACCTATGCACTACCAGGTGTAGACTTTCCTTGAATGATTCTAAAACTGCTACAGCAGCACTGGGGGGCCGGTAAAAACAACCAACTATTAACTTTACTTCTTTTAGACCTGTTATGCGTGCCCAGATAACTTCACAATTACTTTCAACCTCGATCTCAGTAGAAACAATATCTTTGTCCACAGCGATGAACACTCCTCCTCCGGTTGTATCAGATCTATCTTTCCGATATACATTCCACGCTTCGCTAAATATTTCTGAACTTTCCACATCATCATTTAGCCAGCTTTCGGTGCCTAAAACTATCTGAGCGCAATAACTTCCATGCAGCGCTGCAAATTCGGGAACTTTGTTTCTAATACTTTGTAAGTTCGCGGCTAATATTTTTATGTTCGAATTTTTATTCCGAACGTGGCCTGAATTCGCTGTTTGAATGCTGACAGTCGAGTGCTCATCAGAGTTAACGCCTAGCCTAAAAAACCCCCATGTGCACTCCACAAGTACTCTGCTACCCGAGTAGCCGCTTCCTTAGTGTAGTGCACCCCTGATCTATCTAGGGGCACCCTACAATTCCCCACCCGATAACGCAGATCCAGAAATCTGCAGCCATGACTGTCACAGAGTCGGCGAAGCCTCTGGTTCAGACCCTCCACTCGGCTCCAAACCAAAGGACCCCGATCAACCCTGGGAACAATGCTGCAAATCGACAGCTCTGCTTGCACCCCGCGTGCGAAGGCAGCAGCCTTCACCAATTCCGCCAGCCGCTCGTAGGACCTGAGGATGTCCTCAGAACCCAAGCGACAAGCGTCATTGGTGCCGACGTGAGCCACGACTTGCAGTCGACTGCACCCCGCACCCTCGATAGCCGCCGGCAAGGACGCCTCCACATCTCGGATGAGGCCCCCCGGCAAACACACCGAGTGCACGTTGGAATTCCTTCCAGATCTGGACGCTATCTGCCTAAGGGGCTCCATCACGCGCCTGACATTGGAGCTCCCAATAACTAATAATCCCCTCCTCCCGTGCACCTGCTCGGACCCTGCTGAAGGAGTGGCCACACTTTCACTCACAGGACGAACGGGCGCGGACGGACGTCCAGCCTCCACATTGGCCTTCCGCCTCGAGCGACGCGAACGCCGTACAACCCGCCACTCCCCTTGCGGAGAAGGCGGCTCGACGATGTCCGGTACACCTGAAGGTGCCTCGGTAGCAGGGACAGAGAGCGTAGCGCGAGACACCTGAGGTGTCCCACTCGACGAACCAGACTCCCCACCATCGCTGCACCCCGAGACAGCAGCCTGAAGACGGCTGACCGTAGCCAACAGCACGCTCAGCTGTTCGCGAACCGCGGCCAACTCCTCCTGCGTCCGCACACAGCAGGCACACATCCTATCCATCCTATCGATACAATTAACAGCAATTAACAACTTTAAAGAAGCCTAGTACTCTAATGAAGGCGGCTGGCTGCTGACTTAACTGTGGTCAGTGGTAACTACACTGTCGAATCAACAAAACTGAGTCCGGCAGCTGGCACTGGACTGACTGATAACGAGCTTAATAACGGTCTCTGACTTGTTTTGAAATACACCGGTCAAAGACGAAGACTAAACAACGGTATTTATCAAATTCGAGAGAATAAACAATTAAAACAGTAGCACAAACGAAATCTGCAAGTACGCAGGAATAAACCTCTTAAAACAGTACTACCGAAAATGAACTAGACTGGCAAATTAAATTTGACACAAATTAAATTCAGATACTTAGCGCTGTTTACGATGTGGCACTGGTGACAGCTGGCACTGGACTGACTGATAACGAGCTTAGTAACGGTCTCTGACTTGTTTTGAAATACACCGGTCAAAGACGAAGACTAAACAACGGTATTTATCAAATTCGAGAGAATAAACAATTAAAACAGTAGTACAGACGAAATCTGCAAGTACGCGGGAATAAACCTCTTAAAACAGTACTACCGAAAATGAATTAGACTGGCAAATTAAATTTGACACAAATTAAATTCAGATACTTAGCGCTGTTTACGATGTGGCACTGGTGACAGCTGGCACTGGACTGACTGATAACGAGCTTAGTAACGGTCTCTGATTTGTTTTTTTTAAAAAAAAACCTATATGTACCCAGCTTAATGTCATTCTACCTGATGATGGGGTTTTAAACCCTCTGGTAGTACCTTGTGTTTCAATCAATTTCAAACAAGTCACGGTAATGCCTTTACCAAAACGTTTTCATTTACAGCCAAAATTTTTTATTGAAATAACAGTTTGCAACCATTTCTAAAAAAGTATTTGAAGAAAACAATTTTCGATAATTTACACTCTTTTGACAGTGAATTAGCTTCTACCAATTTAAAACTAGAAGTTATAGCAATCACCTCTAAATCTGAATTGGATACAGTTAAACTATGAAGCTAGTAACTGGGAATGGTGTGGTGTCGCACAAGTCCAAAGTGCGCGCCACCTACTTTCGCCGCGCGACGCCATGCACGCACGGCGCGGCGTTCTTACGACGACAGCCACGAGCGCCCTCTGCGGCAACTCCGCTCGTGGCCACCAGTGAACGACATCATTCACTTAACTGAGATAGCAACCAGTAAAGACTTCGGAATACGATAGGCACCAGTGAAGACTTGGCTATCAGTTTGGCACGAGGCAGGACTCTAGCTCAACTATGTATCAACATTCTGCAGTACTATGTAAAAGTTAAGTACTGTATAAATTCTGTGCAATATATATCTCATTCTAATTTACTAATTTACTCTAGTGTTTCTAGTTCTGGCTGCTCCCCTCCGTACCTGCACCAGCGTGCTATCTTTATTTCTGTGTCGGTCTCATTCCACTCGGCCACTGACACCTATGACGGAAAAGAGACACAAAAGCGGCGACGAGGCTGGGACACAAAAAATGGAAGATCAAATAAATGGTAAGTAAAAAACAAAGGAAAGGAGATATTTCTCAAGGGGGAGAAAATAAGATTTTATATTCAGAAATGACTACACATCAACCTGAAAGTTTGAGGAATGAAGCGGAAAAACAGTAACCATTATAATGTTAAAAATAACTATCAGGAGGATTTAATATGGTATACACACAAGGGTTATGGACACTTTGTTTAATACACTTTTGAATACCAAATGATAAAATTTTATTATTTTAAAAATCTAAGCAGAAAGGGTGCAAAAGAGTTACGTTTATGTGAACTACGCCAAACAGTTACAGGTAGGAACCAACATTCTAGTTTTACATTGTACCCAATAGTACCTAATATTTACATGATATCATGGCATGTCATCTATGTGGACCTCTTCCGACAGGTAGAGGGGGTTTGGATCATATATTTGTAGCTGTAGAAAGCTGTTCGAAGTATGTAAAATTGTATCCTGTAAAGAGGTGTATAGAAGAGTATTTTACTGATGTAGAAAAACCAAAGCGACTATTTAGTGATAATATCCCTCAATTTAGTAGTTTGCAATTTGGCATGGAATGGAATAAAACTTTTAACTATTTTGAAGTACCATCCCCAGTCAAAGCCGTCTGAACGAATTATGAAGTAAATTTCCTGTCTGTGCAGAACTTACTGTTTTGATAAACATACAACTTGGACAGCCTTAATACCTGAATTTCAGACGATTTTAAATGATTTACCACACTTATCTACAGGCTTAACTTTTTTAGATATTTTAGACAAAGTTCATAGGAGAACCTTTATTACATTAATTTACTTGGCCACATGGTGATAAGAAAGATCATAAGTAATACAAAATTCTGTGAGGACAGCATTAAAAAAGGCAGCTCAGGATAGACTCCAATGAGGAAATTACAAAATTGTGGTACTGAATTTTCTATTAAGTTATATAGTGAAAAAACAAACGGGCAAATTTTTTCATAAGTGGTGTGGTCCTTATGAAATCATTGCCATACCACACCCAAAAGCAGCATATTTAAAAGATCCTGACACTAATCTAGATAAAGGTTTATATAACCTTAGTTCACTAAAACTTTACAAAACCCCTCAGGCAGATTAACACTCTATGTTAATCAGGTGGTTGACGCCCACCAGGGAGCCAGTTAGGCCTATTGTCTTGTTTCTATCCTTTTCATTTTTCAGAGAAGGAAAAATCCTTACCTCTTTTACTATCCTTTCACACTTTACAGTTATCCTCTTTTCTATTCAGCTATCTTTGTAGGTATAGAACAATTTAGATTGTGATTAAATTAAATGTAACTTGATTATTGCAATAATAGATTTATACTCAATATGTATCCTTACACAAAGACATTATATACACGGTAATTTTTCAGTATTGAATTGAGGATAGCCAACAATTAAATGGGCTAGTTTCTTAGCATATGGCTTAATTCCCAGCCATGAATTTTGAACTGATGTAATTCCCTTTAAATAGAAACAATGGAAATGGAAGAAAGAACTTTCTCCTTAACAGGATATTACATGTTTACTATTATATTCATGATCTGTTAGAGTATGTTTTGTAGGAGATTTTAAAGATTTCTGTACAGTTCTTGAGGAATATAAACCTGTTGTCATGTAAAGTCAGTGCCACATGCCAGATGCACAATAACGATTGTAAAGAAGGCAGCAGATGACCGGCAGCCAATCACACACCGGTACTGCACCTCCTAGAGTGAGCAACAGACAAGTGCACCCTCTACAAGCAGCTATATCTAGGCCAACATGCATCTGGAAGGCCCCATAATGAACTCTGCTCCAAACGAGGCAGTGACCATACTACAGTGCAGTTAGCGTCATGCAAGAATAAAACGCTGCCGCGAGAACAGACATACCTTCTAGAAGTTCAGTATTTGGTGAAAACATTAGTAAATAAAACTTGCATTACTAATCTGTATAACTCCTAAATGTCCGCGCATCCCTATGCCACAGTTCAAAAGTTACAAGGTACTGTCAAACTACATTTTTTCTCTCCACTGCAGGCCCCCTATTGATCTCTCTGTAAAGAAACTGTTACCCAGTGCGAAGCTTTCTGAATTTTCTTACGATTTAGTTTTAAGAGACTTCACATCATATTATGAACAGCAAATCAATGCAGTAGCCACTACTACTTCAGTGTTCAATATTGAGGTTGGTTTGCAGGCAACATCATTCATGATCTGTTGCATGTATGATATTCTTGGTTGGCCCCGTCAGTTTCTTCCCTCAATAGCTCCTTCTGCTATTGTTCCAATGATGTTATTGGGTCTGAGGATGTGCCCTGTAAGTTTACCTTGTCTTGTTTGGATGTGCCTCCACAGGGCTCTGTTTTCCTGTACTATCCTAAGCACTTATTCAATTGTCACTCTCTCTTTCCAGCTGATCTTCATTATACACCTATAACATCACATCTCCGGGGCCTCTAGGCGTCTTCTCTCCTCTCGTCCTATTGTCCAAGTTTTGCAACCATATAGAGCCACACTCCAGACATAAGCTTTCATTATATGTTTTCTTATCGCTGTACTGATGTTCTTGTAGGTCAGTAAGTTTTTCCACAGAGTGAATGCAATTTTGGCCTGTTGTATTCGGCTCACAATTTCTTTCTGGCTTTGCCATCTCTTGTGATCTTGCTTCCCAAGTAAGTAAATTCCTCGATCACTTCCAGCTCCTCTCTTCCAATTCTTATTTTTGGAGGTTCATATTCTTCTGTGCAGCATACCATCACTTTAGGCTTTTTTGTTTTTGTTTTTTGTTTATACTTATACCTTACCGGTTGTAGAAAATCTTTTCCATTGTTCTGAGGACTACTTCTAGGTCTTCTTTTGTCTCCATGACTATAGCAGTACCGTCTGCATAGTGTAGCACGTCTGTCCTCTGCCCATTAATCTTGATACCCATCTCTGTAGTATCATGAACTTGGTCTATAGCTTCCTGGATGTAGGTGCTGAATATAAGAGGAGAGAGAGCGCATCCTTCTCTTACCCCTTTTTTTGACATTTGCTTCTTGACCCTGGTGACAGTTTCTAATCACTGCCATCTCATCCTTATAGAGACTGAGTATCACACAGATGTCTTTGTATTTCATTCCACTTTTCCTTAGCACTCTGAACATCTCTTGCCAGAGAACATCATCAAATGCCTTTTCCAGGTCTACAAAGGCAATATAAGTTGTTTCATTTTTCTGTAATTGATTTTCGACAAGGAGTCTTGGTGCCAGAATCGCTTCTCTGTTCCCAATCCTCTTCTGAATCCAAATTGATATTTACTTAGCATATCCTCCACATTCTTCTAAGAATTATTTTTATGAGAATTTTTGATGCATTTGATATTAGGCTTAAAGTTCATTACTGTTCACATTTTGTGGCTCCTGTCTTCTTTGGTATACGAACAATCACGCATTTCTGGAAGTCAGTCGGTAATTCTCCTGTGTTATAGATGGTCCTAATAAGTTCAAGCAACATTTTTTTCATGTGGTCACCAGCCTTCTTTATTAGTTCTGCAGGGATGTCATCAATGCTCGTCGCTTTGTTGTCTCGTAGGTCTTTTAGAACTTTGTCAAATTCTACTTGCAGAATACCATCTTCCTTGTCATCTTCACCTACTTGCTCTTCTGTTCCTATTACTTCCTCTGAAATAGATGTTCCTGCATACAGCTACTTGGTGTATTCTTTCCATCTCTTCACAAAATCTTCACTGAACAGAATTTTTCCCTCTATTTTCTATTGTACCTGAGAGTGTCATTTTACATTTGCCACAAAATTTATTTGCTGTTCCGTAGGCTAGGCCAGTTCTTCCGTTTTGCGTATTTTCTTCCACTTCCCTGCACATTTCTTCAAGAAAGTTTTCTTTTGCTTTTCTAGCTTGTCTGTTGACTAGATTCCTTTGTGTTCTATATTTAGCGTTTCCTTGTTCATCAGTTGCGTTTTTGTACAATCTCCTGTTTTCTATTAGCTCAATAACATCTGTTGTAATCCATTTCCCCTTGTTTTTGGGTTTAGTTTTTCCAATTGCCTTTGCTGCTGCTTTGTATATATCAGATTTAATTTGATCCCAAACTTCATTTACTCCACCATGTTGAAAATTTATAGCTAAGTTAACTGTTTCATGAGTGTAGTGTTTTGCCGGTCCCTCAGTTTTTAGTTTTCCTGATTCCCATTTTAATTTTACTGTCTTCTTTAGACATCCGAATCTGACAAAGGAAAGTACTTAGGCTCGAACAAACACATATACATGAAAATCATATGAGAGATAATGTAAAGATCCCTTATTGAACTAGTGATACTCCCACATCTGCAAAACTCTGGAGTCGTCTGTTGGAGGCCTTTGCGTGTGCCATGCCGCATTGCACTTTGACCTGTCGGTTTGCCAGTAGGGACAGTGCAGTGTGCCTCTGACATTGCATTTTGTGATGTTACTTGTGTGGTGAAGCATCAGATGGGGCGGCGATTGCTAAGCAATTCTGCTAATGTATTGTGATTGTTTGAGATGAAGTTATGAAGAACCCTTCTTTGTGAAGATGGTATTAGTGTAGAAGATGAATCATTTGCATGCTTTCTCGTATCTGTTATGGTACAGAAATATGAGCATAAGTTAGATACTGTTGTTACAAACTCATAATAATGATAAGAGGGATTGCAACTGGTAGTGCTACGGTAAGTGCGGGAAGAGGCGATGGAAGCAGTGGCAGTGAATACCAACAGTCTTTCGGGAAGAAGGTTAAAGTTGCAACTATCATCACAGCTTTTAATGACAATTCGCTAGAGAACATGTAAGATGATTATTACATAAGTTTTAGTTAAGATATCTGCATTATATATGGTGTCTACAATTACATCTACAGTGCTATCTAGAACATGGTTGGAGAGCTTTGCAGAAAAACAACACCCACCAGCACATTGAGGTGTACATAGAGATCCTGTAACCAAACGTTCATACAGATATGTTTGTTCGAGCCCATGTACTTTCCTTGTGAGTGAACTTTTCATCATGCCCAGGTTATGGTCACTGCGTATCTCTGCAGATGGATAGCTCTTGCTGTCTTTTATCTTGTGACAATACTGCTGGCCCTCTCATCTCAATGTTATCATACGATACTGTCTGCCTGGTCCTCTCATCGCAATGTTATCGTATGATACCGTATGTGTCAGACCCAGAATCATGTGGTTATATAGTGATACATGTTGCGTGTGAAGTTAGTTAAAAACGAAATAGCCAGCCTAGAAATCAGTGTAGGATAGTGTCTCAGTGATACTGTGATTAAAACAAGTGATAGAATTCATTAATTAAGAGATTCATTTAGATGCTTTCCAGACAGTCCTATAAACAATAGTTTTGTCATTAGACATTATTTCATTAACTAAACAGACAAATTGTAAAAAACTTTTTTAAAACAAAGTCATGAAAATAAATAGCATTGTATATATGTCAGGCTCATAGATAAGTTGCATAGACCAGCTAATTGTATTAATTAACATAATAGTCAAAATTTGAATATTGTAATTCTTTGTATATATTGACTGACGTGAGATTTTGAGTATATTTTCAGATTTGCGAAGATATTTGATAGTTCAATATATGTTAGGAACATGTATGATGTACTCATTAACAAATTAATTGACACTTAACATTGCCGTTTGTTGTAAAACAAAAAGTACCCCTATTTTGTCTTAAAAAGATGTGCCATGTAAAATTATTGTATGTATAGTTTTCATTTTATATTGTGATTATTTTTGTGTACATGAAATGTTTTACTTGTGTGTTTCATAATTGTAAATTAGTATATTCAACTGTTATGAACAATGCCTAATGTAACTTCATTATTGTCAATGTTATATATTGGCCTCACCGCCTTGCGTGGGAGAGTTCGTGTTTTGCCTCTTCTGAAGTACTTTGGAATCTATGTCAGTCTGTGTTGTTGTGGTAATTTGTGTACACAAGTTTAAAGTTGTAATGTTTGGTGGAGAAGCACTTAGAGTGCAAATTAAAGAAGGAGTGAAAAAATTGTACCTACGAGTATTTATTTCTACCACAACACCCCAGGAGAATAACGTTGCAGCAAGCATAACCCCCATACATCGTAATGTTGAAAAGCTGAGTATTCTGTTTGAAAGTGGTAGAATGAAATGTAATTAATTAAATAGCATGTAAATATTAAAACCTGATTCCTAAAGCGTGATTTCACAAGGATGTAGTCAATCTGGTGTCTGGCTATGTCTCCAGGGGCTTTCCAAGTGTATCTTCTTTATTTGTGGTGTTGGAAAAGTGTGTTTGTAACAACTAATTGGTGTCGCGAGCAGAATTCAATTAGTTAGTTACCTCTTTCATTTCTCTTTTCAAGTCCATATTTGCCAACAATCTCTCTCTCTCTCTCTCTCTCTCTCTCTCTCTCTCTCTCTCTCTCTCTCTCTCTGGTTGTTCACCCACAATTGCATTCCAGTCCCTCATGACAATCAAGTTTTCATCTCCCTTAACATTTTTCATTGCATTACTTATTTCTTCATATATTTCATCGACAATTGCATCTTCTTCTTTCGATGTTGGCACATGCACTTGTATAATCACAGTGTCCTTTGGTTTAGTTTCTAGGTTGACTAGTATTATTTAGGAGCTGTACTGCACAAATCCCTTGACACACGATCCATTGTTTTTCCTCAAAATTATTCCAACTCCCCCCATTCCTGGTCCATCTTGGTCAGTCCCGGTGTGGATGACTATATATTCTTCAGACCAAAAATCACCTGGTTGGAACGATCTCATCTCTGATATACCTAGAATATCTATTTCCAGTCGTTGCATTTCAAGTTTTAGATTTTCTAGTTTGCTGCATTGCAGCAGTGTTCTTACATTCCAAGTTGCTATGTTGAAATTGGGATTCTTTTCCTTCACCTTGCCTGTATCTTTTGCAGTCCCCACTCGGAGATCCAATTGGGGGACTATTTTATCTCCGGAAAATTTCACAGAAAATACTGGCATGGTTTACTGCTGATAATTGGGATATCCATAGATATTTAATGTGGTTGTTTTCCATTGCCTTCCACATCCTATGCTGTTGACCATCAGCTGGTTCTTCCGCCTTCAAAATTGGTTTCCCATTTCTAGGACAAGAGGGTGCCCCACCCAGCAAATGCTGGGTTGATGACTTATTCCGGTCATTTTTCGGTCATGAGAAGCGTAGGTTGGAAAATGAAGTGGCCACTAGGTATCAGTTTTTTTTGGAGTAAGAAATATCAACACCAAACCTACCGGCAGTGGATTACAGATCTTCAAGGTCTTACTAGAAAATGCAAATTTAAGTGTTCGTGTGGAGCTTTGTATTCGGATGTGATTTTATGTGATGCTATTGTCTATAATATATCTGATATCAGACATAGAGAGCAGATTCTCAAATGACTGATCCATTTTTCCATCAGGTAAAACAGATATTGGAACAGTATGATTCAGGTACCACTGCAGCAGAAAACTTTGATTCAATTCCACTGTGTACTGTAGCAATGTCACCTCCCTGAGAACCAAATGTCAGATGATGTACACGTCCTTCTGCTCATGCTAAGTGTTAACAAGTTGATTGACACAAAGCCGTGCCCACTATGGAATTGAAGCTTTGGCCAGAATGTTTCTCGTGGCACAAAAGACAGAATTGTCCGTCCCCATCAGCGAAATGCAATGCAAGCTATGCAATGCAAACAGTCTGCTTACAGCAAACGAAACAATTTGCCTTTCCGGCCCAAACAGTGACAAGACAATACATATTCAATAAATGCAGTATTTTCAAAAACCTGTGGCTGCCCCTCTAACATCATGGACATGGAAGTAGAACAAGTTGTTTGCCAGGCCAGAAAAATATATGTTAGTTTGCATGTGAATGACATTTCTGTGAAATTTCAAGTAGACACAGATGCATTAGTCATGCTAAAACAAGGTTATCAGCATACAATTACAATGCCATTCCCATACTAGGACAGTGTTCACTACCTGCAGAATACCCTTTGCAAATGTGCACAGTGACATTTCAAGTACTTCAGTATTATGAAGGCGATAATATTTTTGGTTTAGATTCTTTTAATCTCTTTTGGTTTTACTGCGCAAGACCCTGTCTTAGTTGTAAACACTTTTGATGCTAAAGACAGTGTAGACAGATTGCTGAAAGCCTTTCCAGATTTATTTTCAGTGGGACTAGGAAAAGCAAAGGATTTTTGCTGCTCTCATTACTCTAAACGAAAATGCCACACAAAAATTTTGCGAAGCTTGTGTTGTACCGCTCACCTTACACAACAAAGAAGCAAATGAACTTTGCACATTGCAAGAAAATGGTGCAATGAAACCAATACAAGCTAGCCAGTGGGCGAGTCCATCCGGTAGCCTTCACATTTGTGTTGATTTCAAGGCCACAGTAAATCCACAAACAGTAGTAGACAGTTATCGTTTGTTGAGACCAGAAGATTTCATGGATAGATTGGATGCAGGAAAATATTTCTAAAAATATTTTTGTGCAATGCCTACCTTCAGCTGCCACTTGATGAAGAATCACAGAAAATGTGTGTTGTCAATACTCATCTGGGTTTGTTTAAATATTTTAGTCTACCCTTTGGCAGTGCATCTGTGCATGCAATCTTTCAAAGATATTTGGAACAGCTTACAGCTGGGGTGCCTTGTGGTTCAAACTACGTGGACAACATAGATGGGTCAGGCTGTAGCCCAGAAGACCACACTGCAAATTTGAGAACATTATCGTTTTGTCAGGTACAAGTCTCAAGTGTTGCATAGATAAGTGAGACTTTTTCAAACCAGAAATGCAGTATCTTGGATAAGTGATAAACAGTCAAGGTGTGCACCCAATGCAATCACATTTGCTTGCCATTTTCAACCTACCAGTACCAGAAGATGTGAAAGAATTACAGTTAGTCTTGGGAAAGTTAACGTACTATATTAGGTTTATTCCAAATGCAGCACAAATCTCAGCCCCTTTGCATCAGCTACACCATAAAAATGATCATTTTGTTAGGACAGAAGAATGCCAACACGCATTTCAACAGTTAAAAAATGCATTGCTCAGTGATCAATGTTTGGTGCACTTTGTACCAGAAAAACCAGTTGTTTTGTAAGTTGACACATTGTATGGTCTAGATGCAGTGCTGTCACATAGACCTGGGGATACAGACCATCCAATAGCATTTGCA
Source organism: Locusta migratoria (assembly GCA_026315105.1). Lineage (NCBI taxonomy): Eukaryota > Metazoa > Arthropoda > Insecta > Orthoptera > Acrididae > Locusta > Locusta migratoria. The sequence continues at coordinate 56,364,555 of CM048745.1, read as the reverse complement.
TCCAAACTTTCAACAGACACACAGTGCCGTTGTTCTCAAATTGTCAAGGAAGCGTCAGCAACAGTGTATGGTGTCACAAAATAATATCAGTGAGAATTTTATTTAGTAACAGACCCAATGCCTTTGCAGTCATTGTTTCATTCAGCCAAGACGATTTATACTCACACGACACACAAATTGCAATACTGGGCACTGCTATTATCACAGTATCAGTAAGATATTGGATACAGACCCACAACTCGCCATGGAAATTCCAAAGCACTTTCTTGTCTTCTAATTGGTCCTGATAAGGACTTTGATGTTTCTGAGAGTTCTGTTTGTCCGATAGATGCACAGGAAGATGTTTGTTGCAATTCTTCCCATTGGACTATGGGAAAAGTTCTCGGGCCATGGAAACAGATACCGATTCACAAATTTTGATGTGCTACATTCAAACGGAATGGCCTGGCTCGCAACGTGACATTCAGAATTCACTGGTGCGTCGGTATTTTGCTACAAGAAATGAACTTTCAGTCCATAGAGGTGTCATTCTAGTTTCCAATGACAGTGGAAAATCGTGTGTGTGGATCCCAGGACGTTTGCAAAAAGAAGTATTGAAATTACTTCACCAAGAACATTGGGGAATGTTTTGAATTAAGCAACTGGCATGACGACACTGCACTTGGCAGGGTATGGACGCACATACAGAACATATGACATCTCAGTGTTCAGTGTGCGCTACCAACCAGTCCGCCCCACCTCAGAAATCTTTTGCATGGCTCAAAGCAAACTCACCATGGCAATGAGTGCATATTGACTAAGCTGGTTCCTTCTGGAATACTAAGTGTATTATTGTCGTTGATGCTTTTAGTGGTTCCCCGTTTGCAGTGACAATGTCTTCTACACCTTCTAGTACCACGATTAGGGTGTTATGTTCACTTTTTGTCTGTAAGGTCTCCCTGAACAGATAGTCCCTGACAATGACCCTCTGTTCAAATCACACGAATTTCGATACAATGGAATTAAGCACCTCACCAGTGCACCGTTTCACCCACAGTTCAGTGGTGCTGCAGAACGCTTTGTTCGGACATTTAAGCAACAGATGTCTGAACTCTGTTCAGAGCACTCACGGGAGGCAGCTTTGCAACTGTTCCTCACCTCCTACCTTTCACATTCATGAGAAGGATCTTAACCGGCTGAGCTTCTGAATGATCACTACCACCGCACCCTGCTCCATTTGCTCCACCCACTGTGTCGCATGGAGTAGCAGCTGACGAAATGGAAGTATCGCTTCGCTCTATGTAACCCAGAATTTTACAGAGTTTTCAGTGGTCGCAGACGATTGGAGTGGGGTGTGATCGTCAAATGTTTCAGTGTTTGAAATTTCAGGACCTGACGGAGTAGTACACCAAGCACCAAAACCAAATCTGCCCTTGTTGTGTACTCTATGATACTTCTCTGCTTCTCTCAGCAGATTCATGCAAGACGCTGACCATGCGGCTTCCGACGCCAGCGCAATCTCGGCAGCCACTCCACCAGCAAATCTCCATGGCTGCACGACCCGACTTCATGGAGACGGAGCCCTCACCACCCCCACTCTGCCTTTACTCGACATCCCAAGGGATTTAAACCAGCATGCCACGCAGCATCCAACACCAGTGTCACCACGGACGTCACAGTCGGTGTCATCATCTGGGCCCCAGGTCCCACGGATGTGGGTGCTTCAGAGGTTTTCCCAGAGAATGTGTGCTTGTGAGCTCAGGCCAGATGGCAGAGCCCAGCCGTTAGTCTACCATCCTGCGCAGCTACAGACTCTGATCCATCACTACATCCACAAGCCTGCCTCCTCTCCCATTGTCGAGCTCCGTACACGACAATGGTATGGCGCTTTGGGGAGGGGGGAGGGGCGTAAAGTTTGTGTCACACACCAGATACATGAGAATGATCATGAAGAAGGCAGCGGATGACCGGCAGCTAATCACACACCAGCACCACACCACCTGGAGGGAGCAGCGGGGAAATGTGCCCTCTACAAGCAGCTATATCTAGACCAGTATGTGTCTGGAAACCCCCATATGAACTCTGCTCTGAACTAGGCAGTGACCATACCACAGCGCAACGACCATTGTGCAAGAGGAAGACACCACCTCGATACATAGAACTACATTGCGATTGAAACATTAGAATCGTCATTTCCATCAATTTTGAATTTTTACTAATTTTTACGAGGCAGAATTCACGTTTTCTTTTCTCTTTTTCTTTTTTCTTCATTTTGAATTTTAAAAGAAATCAGTTCATATATCTGTAATACAGAATAGTCAAGGTCACAGAATAAGTTAGCCAAAACACCCAAAATTAAAGTCATCTTTTGTTGGAAAACTAGTATAAATAGTACCCTCAGCCGTGTTACTCACTCTCCCTAGGTGTTACTCACTCTCCCTACGTGTTACCCACTGTCTGTGTGTCCCACTGTCTGTGTCCCCCACTGTGTGTGTTCGGCTCTACGCTATTAGCTCATTATGAACTTATGAACTTGTTAATTTGTGATAACTTCATTTCTTACAAAGTATTGAGAGTTTAACAGAATCAAATGAATAATACTGAAGTGTTACGCGATTTGTGATAGTAATATCTATGGACATTATATTGGATTAGGCTTCAGAAGATAGTTATAAAAAATTCTGCATCCTGCAGATATAATGATCAATGTTAGGCAGATCAGAATAATAACTGTTTTATCAAGAGTTACATTATGAACTTTATTTAAGAAGATCAAAGTTGAAGTGAACTGTGAAAGAGATCAGAGATTCTGCTGTGAAACATTAACTGTGAGAAATATAGTTACTGAACTGTGAATTATCGAAGCATCTTTGTGCAAGTTTGTTTATTGGAAGATTAAAAGTCCACCTTTGAGGGGCAAAGGTTGGGCAACTGTCAAAGGTGCACTACATCGACAGTGAGGAGGATCCTTGCAACGGAGAATGTGACTGCGCGCAAGCCAAGTATGGCCGATGCGGAGTCGGCAGTGTATGACAGAATCCCTGAGAGGATTCCGCATAGAGGACCTACACACATTGGTTGTCTTCAATATTAGTCACAATTTGTTGGACATCTGTAGGGTACGCCATTCTGTACTCCACAGACCAACAACGCAACTATGTGGTGGAGGGTACCTTGAGTACCACTATCTATTTTCCCTCCTGTTCAATTCACGTATTGTTCGCAGAAAGAAGGATTGTTGGTATGACTCTGTGTGGGCTCTAATCTCTCTGATTTTATCCTCATGATCTCTTCACGAGATATACGTAGGAGGGAGCCATATACTGCTATACTCCTCAGTAAAGGTAAGTTCTCAAAACTTCGCCAAAAGCCCGTACTGACCACCAAAGCATCTCTCCTGCAGAGTATTCCACTGCAGTTTAGTGATCATCTCCGTAACGCTTTCACAATTACCAAATGATCCTGTAACAAAGCATACTGCCCTCCTTTGGATCTTCTCCACTTCCCCTATCCATCCCACCTGATATGGATCCCACACTGGTGAGCAGTATTTAAGCTGTGGGCAAACAAGTGTACTGTAACCTATTTCCTTTGTTTTCGTGTTGCATTTCCTTAGAATTCTCCCAATGAATCTAAGTCTGGCATCTGCTTTACTGACAATTGATTTTATTTGGTCTTTCCATTTTAAATCCCTCCTAGTGACTACTCCCAGATAATATATGGAATTAACTGCTTCCAGTTGCTGACCTACTACAGTGTAGCTAAATGATACAGAATCTTTTTTTCTATATATTTGCAGCACATTACACTTGTCTACATTGAGATTCAATTGCCATTTCCTGCACCATGTGTCAATTCGATGCAGAGCTTCCTGCATTTCAATACAATTTTCCATTGTTACAACCTCTCTATATTCTACCGCATCATCCGCAAAAAGTCTCAGTGAATTTCCGATGTCATCTGCAAGGTCATTTATATATATCGTGAACAGCAACGGACCCACGACACTCCCGTGGCACACCCAACATAACTCCTACTTTGGAAACTTCTCTCCATTGAGAATGACCTCCTGCTTTCTGTTATCTAAGAATTACTCAACCCAATCACACAATTGTTCTGATAGACCATATGCTCTTACTTTGTTCATTAAACGTTTGTGGGGAACTGTACCAAATGCCTTGCGGAATTCGAGAAACATAGCATCTACCTGAGAACCCGTGTCTATGGCCCTCTGAGTCTCGTGGACGAATAGCGCAAGCTGGTTTTCACAAGAACGCATTTTTCGAAACCCATGCTGATTCCTACAGAGCAGATTCAGAGTCTCGAGAAATGTCATTATATTCGAACATAATACATGTTCCAAAATTGTACAACTGACCAACATTAGAGATATAAGCTACTCCCAAAATTGGAGTTTTTGGAGCAACAAAGGAAGAGGTTCCCCCCAACCATCTGGCCCACTGCAACTGGCTGAACAGTTAGTGATCTTGGCGCTGTAGATAGAGACTTTAATTGATTGATTGATTGATTGATTGATTGATTGGTGATATAGGGCGCTTAACATCAAGGTCATCAGCACCCGTGCTCAAACTTGAACGGATGGAAGAAAAATGACTCATGTTGGATGGACTTGCGAAATATAAAAGCACACCTACAGCTGTAGGGATAGCTTAAAACAGCTCTTAAAAGGACTAAAACTGAGGATAAAACATTGACATATATGTGGCCGGGAGACTACTATCAAATATAGGGTGGCCGAGCCACTCTAACACACATTAAGATCGCACACCTAGTATTTTGGGAAATAGTCCAGATGTAGTACAAAACCATAGGACATGATCCACAGACGCCTCATTGTCAGCTAAAATAGAATTCAAGTCCTGTGAGAACCAAATTTGCCCTGGTACCAGCATATAAAACACATTCTGTTAAAATATGTCGTATTGACAATTGTGTCCTAGAGGGCCACACTCCAGCGGTTCTTCACTGCGTAAAAGGAAATTGTGTCAGTGGGGAATGTCCTACTCTGAGACTAGTGAGGGCGACTTCATCAGCTCGTAGAGGGTGGAAGGATGTACACCATGGGCAGACTGAGGGTTTTACCTCTAATAGTTTATTGTCCGCCACATCCAACCACTGATACTCCCACAACACCATGGTTCTGCGTGTCACAAAGGAGGTGGCGGCTTCCAGTGGGACGAAACAGCATACGGTAGGGGGAGAGAACAAGCCTCCCTAGCTGCTGCATCAGCCAGCTCATTTCGCTGGATCCCTATGTGCCCAGGAACCCAACAGAAAACTCTCAATTTGTGTTGATGTTGCAATGCAAGGAGAGCGTCCTGAATGTCCTGCACCATCCGATCTGCCGGATACATTTGGTCGACAGCAAGAAGGAAACTGTGGGAGTCAGAGCAGATCAGGAATTTCATACACCGAAGCCTCTTAATCTGTTCTAGTGCCCTCAGGATAGCGAACAGCTCCGCATAGTAAACGGGAAACTGTTTTGGGAGCACTATCCAAAGGACAGAGTCAGGAAACACAATGGAGCAGCCGAGACGATCTCCCAGCTTGGATCCATCTGTATAGACTATAATAAAATTTGCATGGTGGTTTAAAATCTCCAAAAATCTACATTTTAAAACCGTCCGAGGTACAAGGCTTCTTGACAGCCGTCAGATCCAAAATCAATGTAGGCCTATGAAGTAGCCAGGGAGATCCCCTACTCCACCCCTGGCGTTGAATGTTGATCCTCTGCACCTGCAGCAACTTAAGACTCTCCTGTGGTCTAACCCCAAACAGTCTCGTAGCCTGTGGGCAGTTGTGGAACAAATGCTGGTTGGGCTGCTGCATAACACAGACAGAAAGTAATGTGTGCGGAGCTGACAGAGATCTGTATGCCAGGTGTGCCATGAGCAGAAGATGGCCAATAGAGAGTGGCAGCTCACCAGCTTCTGCACACAGGCTAAGTACTGGACTTGTGCGATACGCATCAGTCGCCAGCCTGATACCTTCTTGGTGTACTGAATCCAGTATTTTCATATTCCAGTCTAGGCCGCACATAAGCTTTATAGAACTGGAGCAGATGTGCCCTGTCAGCACCCCAAGACCGATGACAGACATTTTAGAATACTTAGTGCCTTGAGACATCACAGTTTGACCTCTTTAAGATGCAGCAACCATGCTGGTCGCTGAAGTGTTGACTTGGATTTTGGGATGATGGAAGCGTCAGCAGCATTGTGAATCACCGTTGTGATGTGATCCACTCATTCTTCGACATCATGCCACCGCTCGAAAATAGCTAACTGCTGAAAAAGTGCCGAGTTAGCTTTGTGCAGCTGCCATCTCAGCGGCTTCACACTGCAATCTATGGTGACTGACAAGTCTATCCAAATGGGATAGTGGTTGCTGCCATGAAGGTCATCATCCACGCTCCACTGAGCAATGTGTGCAAGAGCAGGCGAGCAGAGGGAGAGGTCTATGGCTGAAGACGAACCTGTAGCAGTGCTAAAATGTGTAGGCTGGCCTGTGTTCACTAAGATGAAATTGGAGGAGTGTATCACAGTCTCAACCACCTGTCCCCTGGGGCAGTTGTTGTTAGAGCCCCATAATGAATTATGTCCATTAAAATCTACTAAAAGAAGAAAGGGACGAGTGAGTTCTTCAATAAGCTCTGTCAGAAGATTACTGTCAACATGCTCTCCAGGTGTAAGTAAAGAGAGCGGACTGTGATGATATGATGGGCCAGTATACAAACAAGCAACTGCTTGCCGTGTAGTGGTCAATGGCACCGGTGAGGAGTGAAAAGTGTCCCTGATGAACACTGGCACACCACCTTGTGCTCTTTCACCCATTAGGTCGTCTTCCTATGGAGTTGATAGCCTCTGAGGACAGGTGTATCAGTCCGTTTAAGTGTCTCTCTTGAAGGGAGACTCAGAAAGGCCCATCCTTCACAAGCAGCCAAATTCCATTGGAGTATGGGAGCCATGTCACCTGTGTGGGTCTATCTTCTCTCTACCCTTGTGCCGCAATGGTGAGGCACTCTTCGAGTGCTGGGCAGCAGATGGACTGCTTGGTTCTGGCGATGATGCATCGAAGTCCATAATATCGTCGTACTCGTCAGTCAACGCCGCCATTAAGATGTCCGATGACACTCCCAAAAGAGTTGCAAGCAGGGTGAAGATACTTTCCTCGGCTTCTTCTTTGGAGAAGATGAGGAGGAAAGGGGAACTTGGGGAGCACTCTGCTTTGGTGGAATAGTCTTCTTTTGAGAGGCACTTCGCTGGTGAGGTGCCTTCTTAGTGATTTCCTGTGGTTCCTTATCTAACACAACTTCTGTAGCAACAGATACCACACGGTCTGCAAAAGCAGCACCTGTAGTTTTTTCGGCCGTATTTGGTGGGGCAAGAGGAAGGGGAGCTTCTGCTGCCTGACATGTGCACAGACAGGTGCAAGTATTGGTGCTGACACTGACAGCCTCAGTTTCTGTCGAGGCATCTACTGTGGTGACAGATTTCTGTAAGGCGGTAGCGAACGAGGTGAGAAATACAGGTAGCTGCCTGGCCTTAAATACCTTCTTGGCCCCCGCGTAGGAAATGCGCCTGGTCGTATTTATCTCCTGTATTTTCCTTTCCTCAAGATACACCTGACAGTCCTGACTCCAAACAGTGTGTTCCCCAGAACAATTGACACATTTGTCAGGTGGCGTACAAGCAGTGCCCTCATGTGCTGCCTTTCCACATTTGCCACAAGTGGCCTCCCCCTTACAGCCGAGTGTGGTATGTCCAAAACGCTGCCACTTAAAACAGAGCATGGGATTAGGGATGTAGGGATGGACATTCAACCGTAAAAACCTTGCCTTCACATGCTCAGGCAGTTTAGGGGTATTAAAGGTAAGGATGAATTAAAGGTAAGATGACACAAGCTCTCAATCCACCCTTTCCTTTATATTCTGGACGTCCACTATGCCTTCCGTTGCCCATTCTGCCTTGAGTTCTTCAATGGGAATTTCCACCAGGTGCTTACAGAAAACTACACTCTTACTGTGGTTCAGGCTACTGTGTAGTTCTGCGTCAATTTCGAATTCACCCAGATACTTTGCCTTCTGCAGATTTTCCGCCTGTTGGGAAGTTGAAAAGTATCAACCAACAAGGTACCATTCCACAATCTTAACAGATTTTCAAGTGCCCGCAAGACTTTTTAAGTCCTTATTGATATAAAAGAGCGAAATCTTCTCAAATGACCCATCTTTTCTTTTAATGATTAAAAACACAGTCTGGCTGGCAGCTTGTGTTCTGTTACTATGAACGAAACTCTTTTTACTACTGAACTGGTCTGGGGGACTAGCCACCCGAGACCTCTTTTTTGACTGGGTGTTGGTACCCCCCAGTGGTACTCCCATCCCACTGGAAGGTTCATGGGATAAATTAGTGTTTTGCATCTCAATCCCACAAGCAGCTAGGGAAGTCCGTGTCCACCTAGACACAGCCCCGCATGCCTAGGTAAGCCTTATACAACTGAGGTGCGGCAGTATCCCCAGAGGTTGCTCGCTAGCGACTGTTCCTCTTCAACAGCCATGCATACCATCAGCACGTAGCACACCTTGGGATTGAAGGGTTTTTGTAGAGGTTTGTACCATCCTCGTGACCCAGGCGGTCAAGCCAAGATCCCCATTCCCCGATACACACAACGTTCCACCGCCGTGCCACACAGTGGTCGCTGAAGCGTGCCCAGAGTTTACGGTGTCTAGACGACTGGTGGTGCTTACCACTCCCCAGCTCAGGACCCCGGGAAGATAGTGACGATGAAACAGCTGTAGCAAAGGAGGTGATCATGTTTACAGGATGGAGTTTCAAGTACTTACATTTAGCCTCTGAGTATGACAGACTGTCCAAGGTCTTATATTCCATGATTTTCCTCTCTTTGTGAAAAATTGTGCAGTGTGGCTAACAGGGCGTGTGACGTTGGTTGCAGTTGACATAGACTGGAGGAAGGGCACATGGGACATCGGGATGAGATGAACATCTGCATTCCCATCAGGTTATATTGGCATCACACCGAGATGACATGTTCCGAAACCTCCAGCACTTGAAACAACCCTCGAAAGCCAAAATGAAGGCACCAGTGGCAACCCTGTTCTCCTTCGGACCCCTAAAAATACGACATATAAAATGAATGCCTCGCCATTCTAGGATTGCTCGTAGTTTGTCATCAGATTGCAAAAGGAGGTCTTTATGGAATATAATGCCTTAGACCATGTTTAAACTCTTGTGAGTTTTTATTGTAATGGGAACATCACCAAGCTTGTCACAGGCAAGCAGTGCCCGTGACTGTGCTGGGGCTGGCAACATTATGAGGACTGCCCCAGATCTCATTTTAGACATGCCCTCGACAACTCCAAATTTATCCTCCAGGTGCTCCACAAAAAATTATGGCTTTGTCAATTGAAAGGATTCTCCATCTGTCCTGCAACAGACAAGATATTTAGGGGCATAAGCCTCACCTTGTTCCTCCCATGGGATGACCAGGAAAGGGAACGAGTGGGGGTCATATGTTTCTGCATTTAAATCAAGTCTTCCTCTCTTATAGAAACCGGTTTTACACCCAGCAACATTATGGGGTCTTTTCATGGTGTTCTCATGAGCAGCTAGGGAAACGAGGTCCACCCTGGCAGAGCCCTACTTGCCTCGATAAGCCTTATACATCTGAGGTGCAGCAGGTTCCTCAGGAGGTTGCTCGCTAGCAACTGTTGAACCTTAATAGCTACGCACTCCTCGACATGTAACACACCTTGAGATTGAAGGTTTGTACAATCCTCGTGACCCGGGTGATTAAGCCAAGATCCCTGGGCACTGAAATGTACAATGTTCCACCATCACACCGAACGATGGTCGCTGAAGCATGCACAGAGCTTACGGTATAGTGGAAACAGCCCACAGCTCATGACTCCGGGTTCACCAAGCCCGTACTCAGCAAATTAATGTTGAGTCCCTGAGGGATTTCATACATCATTTGGAGTTCCAAATGTAACAAAATGAAGTCATTTACATATGTTAGCTTGTAGTCTTATTATTAACTTACAGGGAGATACAACAAGTCGTTCAATGCTGGCTGTGACAATCTTTGTAATATTTATCATATAAGCCAGCTTATGCGAGCTGTTTCTTAAGTTAGTAACTGAGTAAACATTTTACTCGTTGATGCAATCATCTTTTTAAAGTAGTAAAGAGGAGGATATATTAATTTAAAATGAGTGCACATTCATAAGATGTTTAGAAGGGCGATGAGATAGTATGGGATAGGAATAGCTTTGCTGGAGACTATAGGAGAGAAAGTCAATATGTTAAGATATGCTATAGAAGTTGACGTTAATATTTATGTTCAGACATGAATGTGTAGGTGGAATGGGATGGGCTATTAGGAAACAATAATAAAGAATAGCTATTAGCTTCAGGGTGTTTGGGCTTTTGTTGAGTAGTCTGTCCCATAGACAGGTAGACACAATAGTCAGGTGCCTATGAATAGGGCCTGTATTGTTGACTTTGGGTATTATTCACTATGGGAATGTGATAATACTGGTGTACAGACAAGTGAGTCTTGCTGCCACACTTATTGTGCCCCTTGCTACATAGTAGTGAAGAAATAAAATGTCTACCTAGATTACTGTATCCACATCCTAATGTTCCTTGTTGGTTGACACATGTGAAGACCCTATATTTTTTCTAAGTCAATATTTTGGGGGAATAGTGTTTAAACTATTAGTGGAGAAAATAATGTAGACCATACCTTACCTTTACATATGGTGATGTTTCTCTTCAGTTCCCAGTTATGTGGTGCTAGCAACTAAGAGAGGTGTAATCCCCATGTTTGTACTAGGAATGTGCAGGTACTACTATTTAAAGAAGTTATGGAGTTCCGACTTGGAACTATGCTGAATTTTGGAGCTAAGTTGAGTTATGATTATAGTTGTTACCATAATTTAACTGAATGATGTTAATTGAATTTCCTTTTAAATAAACTCCTATCATTTCTACCATATGTGAGAAACATAAAGATGCTAGTGTTGTCCTCAATTAATTAAAATTAAACTCTTACCTGTAAGCATAACAGTTCCCTGAAATGAATGTACCCCATACAAAGATTTGTCTTTTTTTACCAATAATTATCATAAGGTGATGAAGAACTAAGGAAAATACTTCTTTCAAGTTCAAAAAATCTAGAATGTAATTTAGGAAGGAAAATAATAATTATTTGACATCTTCTGTCTAAAAGGGTGGTATGTAGTGTAACAATTCACATGACATTCCTCTCTACTGCCTCAAGACAAACAAATCCTTTTATTTTGGTACAAAAGCAACTTCTGCCTTAGATTTTTGTTTGTCCAGGAGGACATCTGGGTAGACACTTGCTGTGAGCAAAGAAATGAATAAGACAGTGCCTGCTCCTGGAGAAATTAAATGCACGGAAGATGATCCATGGAGATGTTATGTCCACGAAATCTGCGCAATCTAAAAGAAGTATTTGACATCGTTGTTGTTGTAATGTATTTAGCTTTGCTTTCTACAGTAAGTCTGCATAGGTGTGTTTGTGTGTGTGTGTGTGTGTGTGTGTGTGTGTGTGTGTGTTTTATTTATTTGTGCTACTATCACTACCTGTGCTCCTTCGTCTGGTAAGTAATCTTTCCTCTCCCCCCCCCCCCCCCTGTTAGGAATTTTTCCTCTATAATATTCGTATCATATATATATAGATACGAATATTATAGAGGAAAAATTCCTAACAGGGGAGGGGGGGGGGGGAGAGGAATGATTACTTACCTGACGAAGGAGCACAGGTAGTGCATTTGCTTTTCACAAATGTCTGTCTAGGTGTGCTTGCGTTTTGATATGTCTGAGTGTGTGTGTATTTGTTTACCTTCCTTTTTTCCCCTAAGGTAAGTCCTTCCACTCCTGGGATTGGAATGACTCCTTTTCCACTTCCTTAAAACCCATATCCTTCCCTTTTCCTCCCCTTTTTTCCTCTTTTTCCTGAAGAAGCTGCCAGTGGTGGCGAAAGCTTGTATGTGTGTTTGTGTGTGATTTTATTTGTTTCTCTCGACGAGCCGGTCCTTTTGGTAAGTCATCTCTTTTCTATTTTTATTTATATATATATATATAAAATGGATGACTTACCCAAAGGACAGGCTCATCAACAGACACAAACAAACACACACACACACACACACACACACACACACACACACACACAAGCTTTCGCAACCATTGGTCGCTTCTTCAGGAAAAGAGGAAGAAAGGAGAGGAGATTTGGAAGGATATGGGTTTTAAGGAAGTGGAAAAGGAGTCATTCCAATCCCAGGAGTGGAAGGACTTACCTTAGGGGAAAAAAGGAAGGTAAACAAATACACACAGACTCACACATATCCAAACGCAAACACATCTAGACAGACAATGCAATTCATCACATTTACATTTGTCAAATGATTATCAGAAGCCCGATAGCCCGTAAGACATCCACACTCTTCCATCTCTCTGATAGAAGATTGTCAAACTGTTTATCTGAGGAGGTGAGTGAAGAAGTGTTCAAGCAGTCTGTACTTAGTACATGAACCAGCTCTATTTAAGCAAACCAAATTCTTCACGATAATTTCACATACGGATTCCCATGCTATGCTATATTTTGTAGTACCTTCTGTCCACATGGCAGCTAATTTTTTGAAATTTTCTGTTTGTGCAAGGAAAAAGGAAGATTTTGCATTTGATTGCTCTTGCTCTAAAGTTTTAAGCTTTTTTTATAATACTACTTCTAACTCTCCAGCTGCTGAGTGGTTTTATGCAGTTTATTTTGAAATTGAAGATTAACCATAAATATCGACAATTTTAGTCACAATTGATGTTGCTCCATGTCAATAACCTTTTCTTCTCAAACTTAACTCTATATGAACAGAAGCCTGACAGTTACCATTGCTGGAAAATTCAATCAGAGAGACACCAGAAATGGCCTAATGCTTTCATTATGCATTTCCTCAGCCTTCACCCAGTTTTGTTTCTTATTACTTGTATTAATATGTGTTTTAAATAGGGCCACTTTCTTCTTTATTTTGTCCAGATTTATAAGCTGGAAGTAAAATAATAATAATAATAATAAAATAAATAAATAAAGACACAGAAGGAACAGCAGTATCCTCTTAATTTTTAATGTAGGTAGATTGGCTGTGTGAAATGAAATCTATATCACAAACAATCTCGAATTGATATTGGGTGTTCTAGTCATCGACCACTCCTGCTGGAGGTTCAAGTCCTTCCATGCTTCATTTGTGTGTGTGTGTGTGTGTGTGTGTGTGTGTGTGTGTGTGTGTGTGTGTGTTGCCTTTAGTATAATATAAGTAGTTTCATAAAGTAGGGAAAGTAACGACAACAGTTTGGTCCCATAGACTTACAAATATCTCAGCATTTCGTAATTGGATATGCAATGTGTTCTTGATATTGCTTTAAGCCACTGTTCTGACATCATTTTTACTGGAAATTCATGAAATCAAACTCCTTTCTTTGAGCCACTTCAATTTGTAAAACTCTGTAATGGGATGTTCCTGTGTTAACATAATGTATGGCAAGATCATAAAGAGCCGGTGTTTGTGCTGGAATAGAAAATTTCACAGTGTGTATGAAACACAAAATGTAAATCAGATTTATGCTAGCCCCATAATAATTTTAACAATGAATTAGTATGATCATATTACTCCCTATTACAAAATATATCCAATGGAATTCCTTTATCACACCTCAGGGTATTCCACCATTTTAAGCAGATGAACAACAATAACACAAACTTTACTCAGTTTGCGCTATTGATTCTAATGTTCAAGCACAGGTCTCCTGCATGCTACTATAGGTCACATCATGTAGGAAGGCGCTTCCACACACAGGTTGAGCAATAGGGGAGGCTTGGAGTGGAGGGACTACAGCCCAGCGCCAAATCACCAATAGTAAAGACTGTAGACAAACGTTCCCATAATTCTCGACTAGCCGCGTGTATAAAGAATGAATTTTATTGGCTGCCAGCAGAGGTGGTTGCGTACAATGGCTGAAAACTTCAGCACCTTCTTATGTGAAGCAGAGTGTAGAGTCAAAGTGGACAAGGTGTGAACTCTTAGATATTTGTGAAATTACACGCATAATGACCAAAGTGGGTAGGCTAGCGGGATACTAGCGGATGGTGGCTGGGCGAGCTCAGGTTAGCCAGGCATCAAAGGTAGGCAACTGATTGGGTTCAGCCGGTGAGATGAATCTGAACAACTCTGGTTTTGCCTGTGCAGCGGTGACAGCTGCAAATATATGCATCCCAAGTTAGTATGGTCTTACTCAGGTCGAGCCAAACAAGCCTCAATCTGAGTTAAGCCAGTTTCATAAATAAATTTGATCCACACTCATTGTAAGCTATTTCATTAGTAGAACTACTACATTTTCTGAATGAAACTTTCAGTTTGCCTTCTTCACGATATTTCCTGTGTGCTCTTCCCACTTAAATTAGTTTACAATTATAATTCCTAGATATTACGGTGAATTTACATGGTTTATATCTGACTGATTTGTCATGTAAATGCAGTTAAATAGATTTCGATTAGAATTTATATGGATGACTTCACACTTTTCATTATTTAAGATCAACTGTCAATTTTGCACTCTGTATAGATCACATTTGAATTGTTTTGCAGCTGCTTTTGAGCTTCTGGTCACTTTACTAACCAGTAAATGACACACTATCGTTTAGTGGAAGGAAACATGTTATTCTGTTTACAGCTTCTAATGAAATTGTAATTTACTTTTAGGATGTGGTTTAAAACCTACATCATGGAGTAGTTTTGAAAAATTATTCATCAGTATCGCACTGCTTCAGGAGTTTAAGAGAGACTATCATTACCTACTGGAAAAGGCTGAGCAATTGTGTCCTAATAGTTATTATTGTTTCCAGTTTTTCATGTTATACAGGGTGTCCCATTTTAATATACTCTGGCTGATATCTCTGGAGTGCCACAGTTCTGTTTCTCTAGTGAAAGTTTCAAGATTTGAAGGGGGTCATGGAATGATTACCTGCAAATGACGTTAATCCCTGTTGTCAAGGTCAAAAAAGATCAAGTTAATTTTTTCATTTGGCAACCGCAATTTTTTATTCCATATTCATATTCAACATGAAAAATGCCCATTTTTTGTAGGGCACACATTCTCTCTCTCTCTCTCTCTCTCTCTCTCTCTCTCTCTCTCTCTCTCTCTCTCTCTCTCTCTCTCTCTCTCTTTTAAAGCAAGATAGAGAAAGATTTTCAATGAAAAACTGAAATCTTACCAATGGTACAATTTCCGTGTACTTGAAATGACCTTGGAATTCTTCAGTATGGATTATTCTACCAAATACCATCAGTATAGCATAACCCAATGTGTACCATTTGGAGGGTGCCGAATCAGAGATCAGCAAAATTCTTATGCTAACATATTGAGAGAAGGATGAGCTTCATTGCTAATAAGCGTCTGTAGTGGTATGTTACGTTCGATTTTTCGCTGCTAACTTAGTCGAAGTTTATCGCCAGATTTTTTGGTGTATTTGAAACTTTATCGAAAGATTTGTTATAAAATAGTATTCTTATAGTGTAATAATTATTTTTGTAAATATGTTGTATGTAAACTTTTGCTGTGAAATATGTGGCATTCATGGCCGCCATAGATGCTGACTTCTGGGGCTACCATTAGGGCTACTAGCAGTAATCCAGCAGTCATGGAGATCGAAGAAGAAAGAAAAGGAAAATTTTATTGATTGTTAATTATGAGTAGTTGAAGTCTGTCCAAGGCTATGCAGTGTATTTGTTGGGGAATACTTCACTCAATTTGGCTGAAAAACAGAGTATGTCATCCAAGTTACACATCATCTGGTCGTGGAATTAATTCCAGCATTTGGACCTGGGTTTCAGTGTACTGCACCCCAGTGCATTCGTACCAAGTCGGCACACACCTGGAGAGAATTTGGTAATGTGTTGGAGAGATGCTATTTTATAGAAAAATGCTGATTGGCCTATTGATGTCTGATCAAGAGTCGGAAGAAGTTAAACTGTCCATGTTGTTGTAATATTGTGGAAAAGAGGTAAAGGAAATTATTCCAGGGTTGCTGTGTGTGTCATACCGTAATTTGCTGTTGATTTGTTGAGTTTTGTGAGAGTTGCAGTTGTTATTGGTATGCTTGTGGTTCATGTAAAGTGGGGTATTGGTGGAAAGGATCCACAATATTGTCATTTACTGACAAAGTTTCAGGCTGAGATACATTTATAAATGTACCTAAATTTTACTTTTTATTCTAGTGGTGCTGGAGAATGTCCACAGGACAGGCCGGTTACCAAGCCCCCACAGAATGAATCTCTGCCTACATAGACCAACACCTTCAAACCATCATATGCAGTCTCCCATCCTTCATCAAAGACACCAACCACTTCATTGATTGCCTGAAATCGTTAGCCTGCCTGTTTCCTCCTGAAACCATCCTTGTAACCATTGATGCCACTTCCTTATACAAAAATATCCCACATGCCCAGGGTCTCGCTGCAATGGAATATTTCCTTTCACACAGACCACCCACTTCCCTACCTAAAACCTCTTTCCTTAATACCCAAATCAAGAACCTTCCTCCGAAGAACCCCAGAAGTGCCCCTTTTGTCACCGGATACTTTCTGGGACTGGAACGAACTCTGAATGTGGCTCTCCAGTAAGTACACGACTTCCTTAAATCCTGCCCCGAAATGAGATCCATCCTTAATGACTCCTTTACCACTTCCTTAAAACCCATATCTTTTCCTTTATCCTCTCCTTTCATCCTCTTTTCCCGAAAAAGCGACCAACGGTTGCGAAAGCTTGTATGTGTGTGATTTTATTTGTGTCTGTCAACGAGCCTGTCCTTTGGGTAAGTCATCCATTTTCTATTTTATATATATTCTGTAGTACTTGACATATTGGCCACTTGTATTTTATCTAAAAGGAATTCCGATGCAAATGCTGCCAGTATACAGATAAATTGATATTATTGGGGTATTTACGACGAAGTTTTCAAACGCCAGAGATCCTATATTGCAATAGGTGCAACAGCTAGTGGTGTGAAAGTAACATTCATATTTTTCACAAGAGAATGCAACTCACTATTTATCTTTGTTTAGTAAGCATGTCAGAAGCATGCTAAAAACAAAAAAAAGCAATCTGTCTGCAGTGATTGGAATCCTGGTACAGTAGAATAAGTCTGCGGGGCTTGGTATTTTCTGATTAAAAAATTATTCGCAGTCAGATGTGCACTTAAGGTATAATTTGAAAGGATTACAAGATTTGGCTACTCTGGGCCAGGATTTTGATCACTGCTGACTGATATTGTGTTATCGTGGTTGCTAGGAGCAATAATTGTTGGTGACTGTTTCTAGTTAGCAGGTTAACATAGCGTGCATCTGGAAAGATAGGCCTTTATTATTAGAGTAATAAAGGGTTTATTGTTAGGTACAGAGTGTTTGTTAAATAATTGGTGCGTATTTGTATACTTCTAGGCTGTCGTCTTTGATGTTTACGAACAGGAGAGAAATTACGAGCAAATGGGACGCACAAGAGAAAGGAGTAAGCAGTTGTTGACAACACATTGAAGTGAGGAGCCAACCACAGGGGTCGGTACTACACATCACGTGAGCAGGTCGTCTTCATGAGATGAGAGTCAGGGCGTTCCAGGTCATTTGCATAGTCTACTATAAAAAGGTATGGTGTGGTAGTTTGCTTGATTCTTGAATTTACTGATTTCTGAGAAGTAAGAGTTGACAGTTGTTTGGGTGGTGACATTGGTTAATTTTACATGTGGTACTGAATTAGTTTTGTGTAGTGGAAAATTTTGTACATAGGATATGGTATAATACGAGGTGCAGTCAAGTACTAAGGCCTCCGATTTTCTTTCTCTGGACTGGAAAGAGATAGAAACATGCACATTGTTTTAAAATGAGGCCGTGTTCATTGTCAATACGTGCCAGACATGGCAGCACCGTATGGCAGATGGAATTTTACTGCCAGCGGCGAGAATGAGAACTGTTTTAGATACTTAAAATGGCGAAGTTTTCCTTACTTGAACTGCGTGCAATCATTCGTTTTCTGAATTTGCGTGGTGTGACACCAATTGAAATTTATCTACAGTTGAAGGAGACGTCGTGATGGAGTTGTGGATGTGTCGAAAGTGCTTCTTTGGTGTGACAGATTAAAGGAAGCAGAACATCGTGTAACAACAAACCAAAACAACCTCGGGCTCACACAAGCCGGTTTGACGACATGATCAAGAAAGTGGAGAGAATTGTTTTGGGGGATCGCCGAATGACTGTTGAACAGATCACCTCCAGAGTTGGCATTTCTGTGTGTTCTGTGCACACAATCCTGCATGATGACCTGAAAATGCGAAAAGCGTCATCCAGGTGGGTGCCACGAATGCTGACGGACGACCACAAGTCTGCCCATGTGGCATGTTGCCAAGCAATGTTGACACGCAACGACAGCCTGAACGGGACTTACTTTATTCGGTTGTGACTATGGATGAGACCTGGATGCCATTTTTCAATCCAGAAACAAAGTGCCAGTCAGCTTAATGGAAGCACACAGCCTCACCACCACCACCACCACCACCACCACCACCACCACCAAAAATATTTCGGCTAACCGCCAGTGCTGAAAAAATGATGTTCTGGGACAGCAAGGGCGTAATCCCTTACCCATTGCATTCCAAAGGGCACTACGGTAACAGGTGCATCCTACGAAAATGTTTTGAAGAACAAATTCCTTCCTGCACTGCAACAAAAACGTCCGTGAAGGGCAGCGCGTGTGCTGTTTGATCAAGACAATGCACCTGCACATCAAGCTAACATTACGCAACAGTTTCTTCACAATAACGACTTTGAAGTGATTCCTTATGCTCCCTACTCACCTGACCTGGTTCCTAGTGACTTTTGGCTTTTTCCATCAATGAAAGACACTCTCCGTGGCCGCACATTCACCAGCCGTGCTACTATTGCCTCAGCTATTTTCCAGTGGTCAAAACAGACTCCTAATGAAGCCTTTGCCGAAGCAATTGAATCATGGCGCCAGTGTTGCGAAAAATGTGTATCTCTACAGGGCGAATAAATCGAGAAGTAACGCCAGTTTCATAGATTTCGGGTGAGTAGTTAATTAGAAAAAATCGGAGGCCTTAGAACTTGAATGCACCTCATAGTGTAGATTTTGTATCTTTTGGGGCTGTATTTTTTGTAAGTGTATTCAAACATGACTATTAATGAAGTGAATGAAGGGGGCGAGGCAGGGTTTGCTAGTGTTTTTTTTTTTATGTAATCGAGGAATCTAATACGAAAATAATAGATGAAACGACGACTAAATTGTCGAGAAAGGTGGATAGTTTAAGGGGTGATCTTTTGTAAGAGATTCGAGACTCGCAGAAGTGTTTAAAGAATGAGACTACTTAGGAAATAACAGACAAACTTACTAGGGAGATTAAAAATTCTAAACTAGTTTTGAAAGACAAGCTTTCTCAGGAAATGGAAGAGTCAAAGAGAAGTTTGAGGGATGAATTGAGGGGCGAATTTACTAGACAGATTCAGAAGTCAAGTGAAGAGTGTAAAAAGGGGTATGAGAAATGGGATAAAGAATTGAGAAGGATAGGGAAGCATTTAGGTGCTATAGAAAGAGTTATGGAGGAGACTAAAGGAAAACAAGAAAAGATGTTGGAGGAGATCATTACTTTCAATTTCAGCTATAAGACAATACAAGGAAAAATTTATGAAGCATGGAAGTTACAAAGCTTGTGTGACGAAGCAGGGATAGATAAGGGAGTCAGTTTTATAGCTTTAGTAAATGAAACATATAAGAAAGTTTAGGAGATAGGAAAGGTTATATGTAATAAAGTGACAAAACAAGTACAAGGGAAAGTACAACATCTGACAAACACTAAATAGTATTTTCTCTAGAACTCAGAAATGGTTAGAACAAAAGCATTTAGAATTGAAATACACCAGGAAGACATTGTTTTGTCAGAAGCTTTGGAGGTGTCATATATACTCCTTTTACTCCTAGAAAGAATTCTTTGTTGTCAGCTAAAGTAGAGAAGGGTGTGGGGAAAGTACGAGAGTAAACAAAGACTAATTTAGTAGAGAGTCCTAGGTATTGTAGGAGGAAGACACGTTGTTGTGGAGAGGCTAGTAAAATAGATTGTGCAGAAGAGTTTAAGTCAGGTTTAAAAGAGGGTGGACAGCCTTTTCCTAAATTTAAACCAAATGGCAATGTACATCCAGTTATATTTTTAAAAGCTTTTGAAGACGCGGTACCTAATATTTGGGATGAAGATAGGAAAGTGAGATATTTTATAAGTCATTCGGAGGGTGACTAGAGACAGTGGGATATGTTAAATAAACAGATGTTTGTAACAATCAACTTTTTTCCCTATGGCTTTTAAAGCAAAATATTGGTTAGAAGAAGAACAGAGGAAGTTACACATTGATTTATTTAGACCAGCAGCTTATAGAAGGAAATGGGGTAGTTGTCACAATTTTATGGAGTACCATCTGAACCTAGCTAAGCATCTAGACAAATTTGTAGAAGATGAGACATTAATGGAAGTTTTGATGGCTAAGTTACCCAATAAATTTCAGGTCATGCTAGCTGGATGTGATTGGTCTAGAGTGCAAGAGATTTTATAATACGTGGACAATTAGATCATATTTATAATGCTGATAAACCCAAAGTGAAGACTACTCATTGTGTATGTGTGAGTAGTGGTACGTATCAAAATAATGAAAGCAATAGAGTAGGGGGTAATCAATCGAGACCACAATTTGGAAAAAGAGGAAGAGGGAAAATAACTATTTTAATAGAAATAATAATAATTGCCATTTTAATAATCAGAGTGGAACACAGGTCGAAATAACAACTTTAGGAGGAATAGTGACCTGAACTGAATAGAGGGCAAGCGGATAATCAGAATAATAATATATTCAACAGGCAGCAGACAATCAAGAAGGTGTTATTGTGCAGGAGGTTACCGATACAAATAATCCAATCACAATACAGAGTGCATCTCATGGGAATAGAGACTATAAATCAGCATTTTCGAGGTCTCAGGGTAATAAACCTATTGAAGAAGAACTGTTATTAGAGATAACAGAAAAGTAGTCCTGTAATATCAACCTTAGTGGTAAGGGGAGAAATTTGTGGCACTAATATCGAATTTTTACTAGACACTGGAAGCTTAGTTAGTCTGCTTGCAAAAGTAGTATGGGAGAAGTATAAACATGTTTGGAGGTTCCCAACTTTTCCAGTCATGAATGTACATGTTATTGGTTTGACGGAAATGAAGGAAAGAAAAGTAGAGGAGGAGGTGTGTTTAACTTTTAAAATAGGAATTGTGATTATGCAGCGATCAATGCTAGATGTATCTGATATAAATTTGCCACTATTGTTAGGTCTGGACTGGTTTGTAAATAAAGGGATAATGCTAGGCTGATTCATATAAAATGCTACTGACTGTGGATAATTGACAGAAGTGGATAAGTTTGAGTTGAAATGACGGTCAGAGAATGAACAAAGGTGAACTTAGATGTAGGAGGATTGATGTTGAGTCTAAGGGTTTTGAAGTATGTTGGGCATGAGGAAGGATAATAGAAAGGAAATTAATCGAATGTTAGACTGTGGAATTATTGAAAGATCCGATAGTGCATATGGTAATCCCACTGTGGCAGTGAAAAAACCTAATGGTGAAATAAAACTAGTGATAGACGTTTTTACTCTGAATAAAGTAATTGAAATTGAAAGAGATCAGCCTTTGCCCATGGAAGAAATTCTAGCCAGGTGAGGTATATGAGTTCAGTCAATCTTGCAGCTGGATATTGGCAGATAAAACTGGCAAAGGAAAAACGTTATCATTTTAAAGTATTACCATTTGGTTTGAATGTTTCGTGTTGGAGCTCATAAGAGCATTGGATTCGGGATTAGGAAGCGATATTTTGGAAAAAGTGTTCATATATGTTGACGATATAATGGTGAAGATGGAGACTTGGGAAGAACATGTGGAATTGCTGGAGCAATTGTTTGCGAGATTATATGATAGGGGAGTGACATTGAAATTTCAGAAGTTCCATTTTGGATGTAGTGAGTTAAAGTTCCTGGGCCATATGATAACTAACAAGGGAGTGAAGCTGGGTGTAAAGAAATGGAAGACTATAAGTGAATATCCTACACCTAAAAATAAAATGCAGTTAAAATTGACATTAGGTACAATAGGATTCTATCGTCGGTATGTACCACCCAATATTATGAACTGTGTTAATTTAAATGGTTTATTGAAAATGAAGTCTGCATGGAACTGGATGTCTGAGTGTCAGAAAGAATGGGAAGCAATAAAGTGAGCTTTGAGTGAATCAGTAATTTTTGGATATACGAACTTGAACAAAGAGAGTTGTATGGCAGTAGGTGCTTTGGGCTACGGAATAAGTTGTCAGTTGTTTCAAAGGTATGACAAAGAAAGTAAAACTGAGATTATAATGCTTGGGTTTGCTAGTAGGATGTTTAATTAGATGGGCACTGATGTTACAGGAAAAATATATAAAGATTAAATATGTGAAAGCCAAGAACAACTGAGTGGTGGATGCTTTGTCTAGGCTACCTATCGGTTTGAATACTGAACCTGCTTAGGTGCATCTAGAACAAAATTTTAAAGTATATCATGTGGTATATGAAGTAGCAGGCAAAGAACTGAAACAGGTTTTTACTAGTATTAAAGACAAAAGCGACAGGATCCGTGGATAAAAAATAGTATTGGAACATTTGGAAAATCCTAATAATGTGAGAAAGGGTTGGGAGAAGAAGTTGATTTTATGTAACGCTGTAGTATTTCATATGAATGACTATGGGATAAAGAGATGAAGCGTGTGCATACCCGGGACTTGTGTAAAAAAGCTTTATTTGGTATGTGCGTATTAAGTTTGGGCATTATGGTGCTGGAGAGTGCCTGATGCATATGATTAAGTATTACTATTGTAAAGGATTGTCCATACTAATGAAGAGAGAACTAAGGGGTTGTGAAGTTTGTCGAAGGATGAAACATCTCAATTATGGAAGTAAGACCAAATTACATCTGATATTTGGGGAAATATATGCAATGGATATTTATGGACAATTACCTACTGGAGCCACTGCCATGAACCACAGACATTGCCGAGGTGGGTGGGGTGGCTTGCGTGCCTCAATGATACAGATAGCCATACCGTAGGTGCAACCACAGCAGAGGGGTATCTGTGGAGAGGCCAGACAAATTTGTGGTTTCTGAATAGGGGCAGCAGCCTTTTCAGTAGTTACAGGGGCAACAGTCTGGATGATTGACTGAGCTGGCCTTGTAACATCAGCTAATGTGGCTTTGCCACACAGTTACTGCGAACGGCTGAAAGCAAGGGGAAACTACAGCCGTTATTATTCCCGAGGACTTGCAGCTCTACTGTATGAACATATGATGATGGCATCCTCTCGGGTAAAATATTCCGGAGGTAAAAATGGTCCCCCATTCGGATCTCTGGGCGGGGACTACTATGGAGGATGTTGTCATCAGGAAAGACAATACTGGCATTCTACGAGTCGGAGCGTAGAATGTTAGATCCCTTAATCGAGTAGGAAAATTAGAATATTTAAAAAAGGAAATGGATAGTTTGAAGTTAGATATAGTGGGGATTAGTGAAGTTCGGTGGCAGGATGAACAGGATTTCTGGTCAGGTGAGTACAGGGTTATAAATGCAAAATCAGTTGGGTGTATCACAGGAGTAGGATCGATAATGAATAAGAAAATAGGAATCCAGGTGTACTACTATGTCCAGCACAGTGATCGAATTGTCATTGTCAAGATAGAAATGAAGCAAACACCGACAACAGTAGTACAGTTTTCTGTGCCAGCTAGCTCTGCCGATGATGAGGAAATTGAAGAAATATATGAGGAGCTAGAGGAAATTTTTCAGACAATTAAGTGAGAGGAAAACTTAATTGTTATGGGAGACTCGGTAGTAGGACAAGGAAGGAAAGGGAAGATGATAGGTGAATATGGTCTGGGCAAAAGGAATGAAAGAGGTAGCCGCCCGGTAGAGTTTTGCACAGAACATAATTTAGTTATGACAAACACCTGGTTCAAGAATCACAAAAGAAGGTTGTATATGTGGAAGAGACCAGGAGACACCAGGAGATACCAGATAGATTTTATAATGGTAAGACATAGATTTCGGAACCAGGTTTTACAGTGTAAGACCTACGCATGGGCAGATATAGACTCTGACCATAACTTGTTAGTTATGAAAAGTAGGCTGAAACTGAAGCAACTACAAAAAGGTAGGAAAATAAGGAGATGGGACCTGGATAAATTGAAGGAACCTGAAGTTCTTAAGAATTTCACAGGAAGCATTAGGCAACAATTGACAGAAACAGGGGAAAATAAAACAGTTGAGGAGGAATGGGTAAAATTGAGACATGAAATAGTTAAGGTAGCCGAGGACAAAATAGGTAGGAAGGCAAGACGTACAAAAAATCCTTGGATATCTCAGGAGATACGAAATTTAATCAATGAAAGGAGAAAACATAAAAATTCAGTAAATGAAACAGGCATAATAGAGTACAGATGACTAAGAAATGAGAAGTGCTAAATGGCTAAGCAGGAGTGGCTAGAAGGCAAATGCAAGGATGTAGAAGAATGTATAAATAGGGGAAAAATAGATACAGCTTACAGGAAAATAAAAGAAACATTTGGAGATAAGAAAAACAGCTCTATGAATATCAAGGACACTGATGGAAGGCCAGTTCTCAGCAAAGAAGGGAAAGCTGAAAGGTGGAAAGAGTATATAGAGGAGCTCTACAAAGGAAATGAACTTCGAGACAATATTGTAGGAAGGGAAGCTGATGTAGATGAAGATGAAATAGGAGATACTGTACTGAGAGAAGAATTTGATAGAGGCCTGAAAGACCTAAGTCGAAACAAGGCCCCTGGAGTAGATGATATTCCCTCAGAGCTACTGAAGTCTCTGGGAGAACCAGCCATGCAAAATTGTTTCACCTTGTGTGTAAGATGTATGAGACATGTGAAGTACCCTCAGACTTTAAGAAAAATGTTATAATCCCCATTCCAAAAAAAGCAGGTGCAGACAGGTGTGAATACTACAGAACCATCAGTTTAATAAGTCATGGTTGCAAAATATTAACACAAATTATATACAGAAGGATGTAAAAGCTGGTAGAAGCTGACCTCGGGGAAGAACAGTTTGGGTTCAGGAGAAATGTAGGACCATGGGAGGCAATACTCACCTTACGGCTTATCCTAGAAGATGGATTAAGAAAATTGAAACCTACATATCTAGCTTTTGTAGATGGCTTTTGACAATGTTGATTGGAATAAACTCAGTTTCTGATGCAAGAAAGAGTAAAATATAAGGGAGCGTAAGATTATTTACAACTTGTACAAAAATCAGACAGCGGATGTCAGAGTTGAAGGGCATGAAAGGGATGCATTGGTTGGAAAGGGAGTAAGACAGGGTTGTAGCCTTTCTCCAATGTTGTTCAATTTGTACATTGATCAAGCTATAAAGGAAAGCAAGGATAAATTTGATGAAGGAATTAAGGTTCAGGGTGAAGAATTGAAAACATTGGGTTTTGCCGATGACATAGTAATTATGTCAGATACAGCGAAGGACCTGGAAGAGCAATTGAACGGAATGGACAGTGTGCTGAAAGGTGCATATAAGATGAACATTAACAAGAGCAAAACTAGAGTAATGGAGTGCAGTGTAAGAAAATCAGGTGATATGGAAGGAATAAGATTGGGAAACTAAACAATGAAGGAGGTAGATGAGTTTTGTTACTTGAGCAGTAAAATAACAAATGATGGTCGCAGTACAGAGGATATAAAATGCAGAATGGCTTTTCTTACGTTCTTGAAAAAGAGAAATTTGTTAACATCGAATACTGATTTAATGCTAAGGAAGTCCTTTCTGAAGGCATTTGTATAGAGTGTTGCCTTGTATGGAAGTGAGTCATGGACGATAAACAGTGCAGACAGGAAGGGAATTGAGGCTTTTGAAATGTGGCGCTACAGAAGAATGCTGAAGATTAGGTGGGTGGATCGCTTAACTAATGAAAATGGTACTGAACAGAATTGGGAAAAAAGAAATTTCTGGCATACCTTGACTAAAAGAAGGGATAGATTGGTAGGACACATTCTTAGACATCAAGGAATTGTGAATTTAACGTTGGAGGGAAGTGTGTGGGGTAAAAATCGCACAGGAAGACCAAGAAATGGATACAGTAAGCAGATTCAGACAGATGTAGGTTGCCGTTCATATGTGTAGATGAAGAGGTTTGCTCAGGATAGGGTATTGCGGAGAGCTGCATCAAACCAGTCTCCGGACTGAAGACCACAACAACAACAACAACAACAACAACAACCTACTGGAGTTGGTGGGAGTGAAATATATCTGTAGTATTAGAATTACCGTCAAAATATGTGCATCTGTTTCCTATCAAAGTAGCTAACAGTGGTACTGTAGTTAGACTTTTCAAGAGAGAGTATTTTGAAAAGGTATGTAAACCATCTAAAATGATTTTGGATAATGGAACATTATTTATAGCATAGAAATATGACAGTTTTTAGAGGAGTATCAGGTTATCCATTTGCTTACTGCTGCATATAGACCACTTTCCAATCCCTCGGAACGGGTGATGAAGATATCAGGCCATTTGGCAAGGACATATTGTGGAAATAGACATACATTGTGGCCAATCAGTTTGAAAACATCAATGAGATACCACACACTAGTACAGTGTTGCCTCCTAATGAGGTGATGGGTAAGGAGATAACTTCAGACAAATTGAAAGATCTGGTTGTTTATCTGCCAATAGAAGTAGACTTTGAGGATAATTTATTGAAATTTACAAATTTAAATCTTAGACGAAAAGCACAGGAAAGGGAACATAAGTCGTCAAAAGGCAAAGTTGACTAATGTGGGGGGATGAGGTATTAGTAAAGACTCATCACCGAAGTGTTAGGTCGACGGGTAAAATAAAGAAATTGTATCCACTAAATGCAGGGCCATATGAGGTCAAGGAAGTAATTTACCCCACATCAGTTATACTACAGTTATAAAATAAGGAACCAGTCAGAAAAGTATAATGTGGGTGGCGTATAAAGGTTTAAAACTTATCAAGCAAATGTGAGGAAAGAGACTGAAGACGAGGGTGAAGATATTACTGATCCTTCTAGGTGTGAAGATGGTTAATGTGACAGGGAAGTGCCTAACAGTAAAACTGGTGCTGATAATGAGGTAATGTTATATAGTCTGGTAGTTTGGGATGGTTTGGACTGGAATAATTTATGCAAATTATGGAAGGATAATGATATATTGTTTGATATTATGGTGGAAAACAATGAAGGTTGTTTGAGTGGTGATAGAATAAAATATTTGCTATAGAAGGGTCACAAGGTTGACTGAATTAAATGATTAATGAATAGTTATAAAATGTTAATTATTTATTTATTTATTTATTTTTTTTTTTTTTTTTGGTTGTTTGTTGAGGAGTAGTAAGTGAGAATGTTTGATTTGAGGTGGATAATATTGATATTTGTTAGAGGTAGTGGCGACAATTGTGTATTGGTACAGATGTATATATTGCTGTGTTGTATAAAAAAGAGAATAGTAGGTCAAATATGCCAGCTGTACAAACAGTATAGTTATCAAGTATGTCCATGTCATTGGATAGATGTGGTTGGAGAAAAGGTTTTCAGTCTTAGATGTGGACTAATATAAGTAGGAGTTATGGATAGAATTTGTTGGTTTGGGGGAATGGTGTTTGTAGTAGTGAACAGAACATTAGAATTGACAGGTATATTGAACTTTACCGTACTTGAGTTTTTAACGTAGTTAAGTGCAATAGGACGCACAATGTTTAATGCATTTGACGTATAAAAGGTCTCTCTTTTATAGGTAAAAGAAAGAAAAAAAAATTCAGGGTGTGTTAATTGTGGAGTAATGTTGTGAAATTGGTTGACAAGGAGTTTTGCGAGGGATTTAAAAAGTAATGGTGATGTTTTGGGTACGAGAAAGGTACTAGGTTTTTCGAATGGTGAATTAATTTAAATGTAACCAAATGTCTTATGGAATTTTGTTTGAAAAAATTGGCGAGTATGTCAAGTTGCTGTAGGGAATGAGCTGTGATTGAGATTTTACACAGAATGATGAAGAATAGATAAGGAATGAGTTAAGTTTCTATTGTGAAATTCTGTATTAGGTAGTTTGGTGAGTAATTTGATTTTATTGTGATAATGTGCTAGTATTACATTGTGAATGCAAGGTTTAATTTTTACAAGTAAATTAACTACTCGAGGAGTTTATTGGGTACTAATAGAATATTAGATACGTTTAATGTAATAAAAAGGAATACGTTTTGTTGGAGTGGTGTCAATAGCCTCTGATGTTTTAGTAACAAGAGAAATTGCTTGATATAAAAAGCAAAGTTCAGAGTAGAGTCAATATTGGAGTTAAAAAAAAGAAATGTTACTGTTTATTCCAGTGGTGCTGGAGTATGTCCACAAATCCTTAGATTTTGGTAAACTTCGATATAATCTTGTATAGGGACAGAGACTGGTATTGAAAGTTTGGACAAAATAATTAGGTGACTCAACTGTGATGCATGTGTATGACTGATTACTTGTTGTTGAATCTTAAAATTAAGTACGACCTACTCTGAAAGATAGTTTCATTTAACTGAATTCAGGGACATAGGATGCTGCGTAGGTGAAGGATGACTAACTGCTCATAATCGGGGCTATTAAATAATAAAGACTATACATGAGCCATTACAATGACTGCTTCCCCTTTTCTTTCTTTTCAAATATTGATGTTAAGCCCGCTTGATATAAAAATTATTATGTTGTATTGAAGTAGCCATGCCATTGGTAGAGCTACCTTTATTCACAAGAAATTCTTTTTCTATCATAAATCTTTCTGTTGCTGTACTTTCTTTCAAAATCTCATCAGTAGATGCACGCTCAAGTTAAAATAATAATAATAATAATAATAATAAAGAAGAAAGAATAAATGTTGTATACTAATCAGTCATAAATTATCCTGATGCGAATATATTTGTATATCATAAACAATAAAATATTATAGACAAAAAATTCCTAGCAGGAAAAATATATATGAAAAATAGATGAAGATTACTCACCATGCGAAGAGCACAGGTGGTTATAGCAGCACAAATAAATAAAACACACACACACACACACACACACACACACACACAAGCTTTCGCATCCCAGTTGCTTCTTCAGGCAGAAGGGAAGGAGAGGGAAAAGGAAATGATGATTGTTTTAAGAGAGGGGGTAAGGAGCCTTTCCAATCCCGGGAGAGGAAACACTTACCTTGGGGGAAGAAAAGACCTTCCTTTTCTTCCCCCAAGGTAAGTGTTTTCTCTCCCGGGATTGGAATGTCTCCTTACCCCCTCCCTTAAAACCCTCATCATTTCCTTTTCCCTCTATTTCCCTCCTGCCTGAAGAAGCTACTGGGTTGCAAAAGCCTGCATGTGTGTGTGTGTGTGTGTGTGTGTGTGTGTGTGTGTGTGTGTGTGTGTGTGTGTGTGTTTTATTTATTTGTGCTACTATAATCACCTGTGCTCCTTCGCCTGGTGAGTAATCTTCATCTATTTTTCATAAACAATAAAATAGTTCATTGGTTTAGAACTGGGTGTACGTACTTCGTAGAAACTAATATTGGTCGTTCAGGCTTTGTCCAGTACATAAAAGTTCTAGCTATCAATATTTATAATTTTTTTTTAAATTATTCTACATGCTTAAGTATTTATCTAGATAAAAAGGTGGATCTTTTCTAGCATGAACTTGACATATTGGCCACTTGTATCTTATCTAAAAGGAATTTCAATGCAAATGCTGACAGTATATCGATAAATAAATCCATTGATATTATTAAAGGTATTTACGATGAAGTATTCAAATGCCAGAGATCTTATATTGCAATGGGTGGAACAGTTACCAGTGCGAAAGTAACATTCATACTTTTTCACAAGAGAATGCAACTCACTGTTTCTCTTTGTTTAGTAAGCACGTCAGAAGCATGCTAAGAAATCTGTACACAATGATTGGAATTCTGGTACAGTAGAATTAGTCTGCGGGGCTTGGTATTTTGTGATTAAAAAATTACTCGCAGTCAGATGTGCACAGAAGGTATAATTTGATACAGTTAGGGAAGTTACATGTCTTTGTCAGAATATTTAAAACCATGACCGGACGTCATGAGAAATTTTACCATTGGAGACAAAATTTCTCCGCTGTGCTCACTTGGAATGACATGCGTGACTGAAAATTTTTTATCCTTTGGACTTAGAAAGCACATGGAGGTTGCCCAGTGGGCTTTCCATATCATTAGGTATGGAAAGGGATGATTAACATGATTCTCGCTGGATATTTAAGATCTCAGAGGCTCAATAAATGCCCCATTTCGCTTAATCCACATTTGCACTTTCTGGCAAAAACTGGTTTAGACATTATTCAAGGTCTGATGGGTCATTGACTGGAACGGCACCACCATCCTGTCTCTCATCTTCCGGTGTCGTCAGGGGAGTGGAGTACACCTATTTCACAGCTCCCCATAAGAAGTCCAATGGTGTCAAGTCTGGCTCTCTTGGTGGAAATTTACAAATTGTGCTGCCAATACCAATCCATGGATTCCTTGAATTGCATTAAGGTACTTTTTCAGACAGGTAATGTCTGATGTGCAGAGGCACCATTATATTGATACCACATGTGTGTTTGCATGTCCAGAGGGATATTTTCTAATAAACAAGGCACCAGTTTCTGAAGAATAGGAATATAGCACACATCGTTCAACATTTCACCATAAACCGCAGGACCTATCACTTGATCTCCAATTATGCTCATCCAGACATTGATTGACCACCATCTGTGTATTTGGTGATGTCATTGCCAGTGCAGATCTGCTTCTGACCAGTAGTGTGCATCATGGAGATTGACTACTCCATGTTGTTGAAGTTTGCCTAGTCTGTAAAGAGTCTGTGTGCAAAGAAAAAGGGATCACGATGTATTTGCGTATCAGCCCATCAACAGAAAGCCAAGTGTCTCTCAGGATCCCCAGGCTCAACTGCTTGGGTGATATTTAAGCGATACGGATGGAATTTGAAGTATCTTAAAACAAGTTGCCATTGATTAAGGCACACCATGCATGTGCTGAATCTGATAAATTGAAAGGGTTGGATATTCAGCGATGATAGCTCTAACTCCCAGCGCAATCGCCTCTCTCAGGCTCTTATTTCGTCTGTCTTTTTGAGGTACATGTTTCAGTTTCTCATACCAGAGACGTAATTGTTTTCCTTGGGAGATGACGGATATTGGAATATTTTAGAGCTTACCTTTAATTTAAGGCTCCTTAATTTGAGTGGACACTCCCTAATCTCATCATTTCTCTCTCTCTCTCTCTCTCTCTCTCTCTCTCTCTCTCTCTCTCTCTCTCTCTCTCTCTCTCTCTCTCTCTGTGTGTGTGTGTGTGTGTGTGTGTGTGTGTGTGTGTGTGTGTGTGGGGGGGGGGGGGGGGGGTTGGTCTCACCATTCTCTTGCAAAGAAAGACGTTGCTACTTCGAGTTTGCTGCAATGGGAATTGATTACTGTTTACCATTGATAGTACTTCTCCTATGCTGTAATGTGAATTGTAAATTTTAATTAGTGCCCTTCAGGCAAGTTGAAGCCTTTTTTTTTTTTTTTTTTCAAATTTTATATGATTCTGGCTATCTTTAATTGGTTCAAAGGTCACGCCTTTTGGCAATCTTGTGGTTATCTATCAGTTATATTAACAATGGAAAATCTGATAGGAATGTCAATAATGGAGGATAGATGTTGTTGTTGTTGTGGTCTTCAGTCCGGAGACTGGTTTGATGCAGCTCTCCACAATACCCTATCCTGAGCAAGCCTCTTCATCTCCACATAAGAACGGCAACCTACATCTGTCTGAATCTGCTTACTGTATCCATCTCTTGGTCTTCCTCTGCGATTTTTACCCCACACACTTCCCTCTAATGCTAAATTCACAATTCCTTGATGTCTAAGAATGTGTCCCACCAATCTATCCCTTCTTTTAGTCAAGGTATGCCAGAAATTTCTTTTCTCCCCAATTCTGTTCAGTACCTCCTCGTTAGTTACGCGATCCACCCACCTAATCTTCAGCATTCTTCTGTAGCACCATATTTCAAAAGCCTCTATCCTCTTCCTGTCCGCACTGTTTATCGTCCATGTCTCACTCTCATACAAGGCAACACTCCATACAAATGCCCTCAGAAAGGCCTTCCTTAGGCTTAAATCAATATTCGATGTTAACAAATTCCTTTT
The DNA here is from genome assembly GCA_026315105.1 of Locusta migratoria. Classification (NCBI taxonomy): domain Eukaryota; kingdom Metazoa; phylum Arthropoda; class Insecta; order Orthoptera; family Acrididae; genus Locusta; species Locusta migratoria. The sequence continues at coordinate 56,332,122 of CM048745.1, read as the reverse complement.
TTTCAAGAACGCTTTTCTACCTATTGCCATTCTGCATTTTATATCCTCTGTACTGCGACCATCATTTGTTATTTTACTGCCCAAGTAACAAAACTCATCTACCTCCTTTATTGCTTCGTTACCTAATCTAATTCCTTCAGCATCACCTGATTTTCTTACACTGCACTCCATTACCCTAGTTTTGCTCTTGTTAATGTTCATCTTATATGCACCTTTCAGCACACTGTCCATTCCGTTCAATTGCTCTTCCAGGTCCTTTGCTGTATCTGACAGGACTACTATGTCGTCAGCAAAACGCAATGTTTTTAATTGTTCCCCCTGAACTTTTATTCCTTCACCAAATTTCTCCTTGCTTTCCTTTATAGCTTGTTCAATGTACAAATTGAATAACATTGGAGAAAGGCTACAACCCTGTCTCACTCCCTTCCCAACCACTGCATCCCTTTCATGCCCTTCAACTCTGACAACCGCTGTCTGGTTTTTGTACAAGTTGTAAATAAACTTGCGCTCCCTATATTTTACTCCTGCTTGCTTCAGAACTTGAAAGAGTTTATTCCAATCAACATTGTCAAAAGCCTTCTCCAAATCTACAAAAGCTAGAAATGTAGGTTTGCCTTTTCTTAATCTATCTTCTAGGATAAGCCGTAAAGTGAGTATTGCCTCCCGAGTTCCTACATTTCTCCTGAACCCAAACTGATCTTCCCCGAGGTCGGCTTCTACCAGTTTTTCCATCCTTCTGTATATAATTCGTGTTAATATTTTGCAACCATGACTTATTAAACTGATGGTTCTGTAGTTTTCACACCTGTCTGCACCTGCTTTCTTTGGAATGGGGATTATAACATTTTTCTTAAAGTCTGAGGGTACTTCGCCTGTCTCATACATCTTACACACCAGGTGAAACAGGTTTGTCATGGCTGGTTCTCTCAGAGACTTCAGTAGCTCTGACGGGATATCATCTACTCCAGGGGCCTTGTTTCGACTTAGGTCTTTCAGGGCTCTGTCAAATTCTTCTCTCAATACAGTATCTCCTATTTCATCTTCATCTACATCCTCTTCCCTTCCTACAATATTGTCTCGAAGTTCATTTCCTTTGTAGAGCCCCTCTATATACTCTTTCCACCTTTCAGCTTTCCCTTCTTTGCTGAGAACTGGTTTTCCATACGTGTCCTTGATATTCATAGAGCTGTTTTTCTTATCTCCAAATGTTTCTTTTATTTTCCTGTAGGCTGCATCTATTTTTCCCCTATTTATACATTCTTCTACATCCTTGCATTTGCCTTCTAGCCACTCCTGCTTAGCCATTTAGCACTTCTCATTTCTTAGTCATCTGTACTCTATTATGCCTGTTTCATTTACTGAATTTTTATGTTTTCTCCTTTCATTGATTAAATTTCGTATCTCCTGAGATATCCAAGGATTTTTTGTACGTCTTGCCTTCCTACCTATTTTGTCCTCGGCTACCTTAACTATTTCATGTCTCAATTTTACCCATTCCTCCTCAACTGTTTTATTTTCCCCTGTTTCTGTCAATTGTTGCCTAATGCTTCCTGTGAAATTCTTAAGAACTTCAGGTTCCTTCAATTTATCCAGGTCCCATCTCCTTATTTTCCTACCTTTTTGTAGTTGCTTCAGTTTCAGCCTACTTTTCATAACTAACAAGTTATGGTCGGAGTCTATATCTGCCCCTGGGTACGTCTTACACTGTAAAACCTGGTTCCGAAATCTATGTCTTACCATTATAAAATCTATCTGGTATCTCCCGGTGTCTCCTGGTCTCTTCCACGTATACAAACTTCTTTTGTGATTCTTGAACCAGGTGTTTGTTATAACTAAATTATGTTCCGTGCAAAATTCTACCAGGCGGCTTCCTCTTTCATTCCTTTTGCCCAGACCATATTCGCCTACTATCTTCCCTTCCCTTCCTTGTCCCACTACCGAATTCCAGTCTCCCATAACAATTAAGTTTTCCTCTCCCTTAATTGTCTGAATAATTTCCTTTAGCTCCTCATATATTTCTTCGATTTCCTCATCATCGGCAGAGCTAGTTGGCATATAAACCTGTACTACTGTTGTCGGTGTTGGCTTCGTATCTATCTTGACAATGATAATGCGATAACTGTGCTGGCCATAGTAGTTTACCCGCATTCCTATTTTCTTATTCATTATCAATCCTACTCCTGTGATACCCCCAATTGATTTTGTATTTATAATCCTGTACTCACCTGACCAGAAATCCTGTTCATCCTGCCACTGAACTTCACTAATCCCCACTATATCTAACTTCAACCTATCCATTTCCCTTTTTAAATTTTCTAATTTTCCTACTCTATTAAGGGATCTAACATTCCACGCTCCGACCCGTAGAATGCCAGTATTGTCTTTCCTGATGATCACATCCTCCTGGGTAGTCCCCGCCCGGAGATCCAAATGGGGGACTATTTTACCTCCGGAATATTTTACCCGAGAGGATGCCATCATCATATGTTCATACAGTAGAGCTGCATGTCCTCGAGAAAGATAACGGCTGTAGTTTCCCCTTGCTTTCAGCCGTTCGCAGTAGCTGTGTGGCAAAGCCACATTAGCTGATGTTACAAGGCCAGCTCAGTCAATCATCCAGACTGTCACCCCTGTAACTACTGAAAAGGCTGCTGCCCCTCTTCAGGAACCACACGTTTGTCTGGCCTCTCCACAGATACCCCTCCGCTGTGGTTGCACCTACGGTACGGCTATCTGTATCGTTGAGGCACGCAAGCCACCCCACCTCGGCAATGTCTGTGGTTCATGGGAGTGGGAAGGATAGATAACTTGCCGTAAAGAGACTTGCTGAACAGATGACATGAAAATAGATAATGAGATTCACACAACTTAATTTTCCAGCCACAGCCTTTTGTCAGAAAAAGAAACACATATATTCACGCAATCACTCAGACAACTATACACACACGACCATCATGTCCGGCCACACCAGCAACACAAGCATCTAGACTGAGTGAAGTAGGAAGTGGAGGAAGGATGCCGGGTAAAGGTGAGGATGGAATGTTCTGCATTGCATGATGTATTGTAAAGGCTTAGATAGGTGGGAATTTCAATTGCAGCAATGAATAGTGAAGGAAAGGGGGGCGGGAAAGGATTAAAGGAAGTTGGTGAGGAGTTTTTGGAGGTAGTGGGGGGATTTAAATTGATAAGAATTCCTGTACCATGTACCCATACACCACCAACCCTCCTACCAAACCCGGTAACCAGTCACAATGGAGTGTCCTCCTTGTCACCCTGTACGAACCTGGAAGACCCCGATGAAAAACCTGTCCAATCCACGCACCCACACTCTCTATTCCAGTCCCTTCATAGGCATATTCTACCCCATCAGAGGACAGGACACCTGTGAAAGCTGCCATGTGATATACCAACTCTGCTGCAACCATTGCACAGTGTTTTATATTGGTATGATGAACTGGCTGGCCTGTGGCAAAAAGCTAGATGGACCACCTTGTGGCACAGCATGTGGCTGAGCACAGCACTCTGGACATCAATGGTTGATTCACTATCTGAGCCATTTGGATCCTCACCTTCACTACCAGCTCTTCTGAACTCCACAGTTGGGAGTTGTCCCTTAAACCAACTTAAAACAATTCTATGCACCTGCAACCTCCCCTGAACCCTATGCCTAACATCCCCTCCCCCCCTCTTCCTTCCCAACTCATTATCCTGTATCTCATGTCTTCATGTCTTTCTTGCAAATGTGTGTTGCAACCTACAATATCCCCTTAATTAATTACTTCCTATTTTTACTCCCCCCATCAAATATCTTTTTCCTAATTTTTATATTTTTTCCCACCTTTTGCTATTTTTTTCCTCTCCCCCTTTTTCCCCCATTTTTATTACTCTCATTGTCCTAAATCCCCCCCCCCCCCCACTCCCTCACCAAACTCCTCAACACCTCTGTTTTATACTTTTCTGCCCCCTTCCATTCACTGACACAATTCAATTCCCACCTTCCAGAGCCTTTATAATCCCCACTTTTACCCAGCATCCATTCCCCTCCACTCCCAATCTGACTCACGGTCTAGATGCTTCTGTTACTGAAGTGGCCAGATAAGATGGTTGTGTGTGTAAATAGTTATCCGAGTGATTGCACTAATGTGTGTGTGTTTCTTATTCTGATGAAGGCCATGGCTGAATATTTCAAGTTGTGTGAATGTGCTCATCTATTTTCGTGCCTGTCAACAGCTCAGCGAGCCTCTTTACGTTGAGTTGTTATCTATCAGATATTTGTCATTTTATGTACTGCTTACATTAATTGAACAAGGAAATCAGTAACCTCTTGTATTGTTCCTATCACTGGTAGCAGAATGTGGTTGTGACTTTGCCATTTGGCCTCTGAACATTCTGTATTTTTGATTTTAGAATTAGCTGTGTTAATGAAGATAGAGTTACTGTTCAAAATTATCTGTTTCAGGTGAATACTCATAGTAGCAATGTCTTGTCCTTGTTCCGGTATCGATTATCTTCGCACGGAGATGCTGTTGTGTGAACTCAGTATTACATAAAATTTTGGGGATGGCAGCATTGCTGAACTTTGGACCCAACTGCATGAAACATAGCATAAAAACAGTAAATGTCATCAAAGCTGTAGTAGGTGAGTTGGCCACTTCCCTAGCCTTCCTATCTACCTGTGTAGGGGAAATTACCAACACCCTTTCCTATCTTGATCAAACTACCCCTAGGCAATTGGATAGAGTTAGAGCCCATATCACACATTTGTTGAATAGATAGGGGACTTAAAAGCTTGGTTAATGGATGCCGAATCTAAGTTACCTACGGATACTTTATGGGAAGGCTATTACTGACCTATTGTCTGAAACCTTGTAGTTGGGATTAGATATAAATTCAGGTGGTGGAGATGACTTTGCATTCTTGAACTTTAATCAGATTTGTTGCAAGCAGGCAGAAATGATCTAGTTATCCCGCTGTTTGAGGAAACCCTTTTACCGATTGTCTCATACAAGTTTTCCAACCCCCCAATCCTATTCTTTGCTTATTGCAGGGCTTATAGTATCACATACTATTCAGAGGAAGGATACTGTAAAGAGTTATTTCACCTTTGTTGGTTAAGCTAGAACAACATCTTGACACCTTTAGTGTATCGTATTCTGTCATGAGTCTTGTTGTACCCTCTACCAAAAGGTGATCTAATATTAATGATTTCTTGAGCCTATAAGGCTACACAGTCCTTTGAAAATTTTTGTCAAAATGTAGTCCAGCAGCAGTTACAGTAACAGATGTGTAGAGAACTTGAGGATGAATATCTTTAGCATGTGCAAGGAACGAAAGAGTGTTAAAGGTACAATGTTAATGTTATTTTTATTAAAAGCAAAGATACTAATTATGATCTTTTCTTATGTTAACTTCTGAGGTGGGTTTTGGTTCTTGTGTAGCATCTGTGTTTCTTTGTGCGTTTGTTGTCATCCGCCATCAGAGTGTAACGTAATTTATTTTTGTAATAAACCCTGCAAAATCAGACTTATTTGGAGTTATTTTTACTGCATTTGCTAACAGGTTATGGGCCCAGATGCATAAGTCTCTTTTTTTGTGAGCAACGGCAGAGTTTCCGTGTGTAAGAACGATTTTGGCACAAGTGACGTTTGTTTTTAAGTGACACAATGCAACAGTATACAAATACGTGCTTGAAGTTATCTGGAGGGGACAATTGGGCTGTGTGGAAATTTCACATGGGAGTGATATTAAGAGGAAAAAGTTTTTTAGATGTTGTAACAGGCCTCCGACGGAGAAAGTAGCTGAAGAAAAGGCGTGGCTGGAAAAGGACGCTAAGGCGCAGGAACTTATTGTGACGCGTGTGGAGGTAGCGCCGCTCTCTCACCTATTATCCTGTAAGTCGTCAGCTGGTATGTGGGCTAAACTGAAGACTGTATGAGAAGGAGTCCACAGGGAGTATTCATCTACTTCAGCAAAAGTTTTATTCACTCCAATTTGGTGATGACTCGGTGGCTACAGTTATGTCGAAGTTAGAAGAAATCAACACGAAATTGAAACAAGCGGGTGAACCACTTTCTGAGAAAATGATGATTACCAAGGTGTTTATGTCATTGCCTGAGACATTCAAACATTTTCGTTCGGCATGGGAGTCCGTTCCCTTTGAGAAGCAGAGACTTAACGAGTTAACTTCAAGATTGCTAATTGAGGACGAGAGAAATAATCAGGCCGATCAACTGGCGGTAGCGTTGAGTGTTAGCAGGCAGCAAAAAATTACCTGTTACGCTTGTGGTAAAAAGGGTCCTTTTGCAAAGGACTGTAAAAGCAAAACAAAGAGAGAAACGAGAAGCTGTAATTATTGTAAGAAAAGGGGTCATTTAAAGGCGGATTGCAGGCTGCTAAAGTCTAAGGAAGGCAAAAAGACTCAGGACATAAATGCCTTTATGTGTACAAGTGAAGAAACTGAGCAAGAAAATTATTGATTTATGGATACAGGTGCTAGTGAGCATATGTGCAATAAGAGAGAACTGTTCAAGGAACTGAGCAAAGTGGGAAGCCCAGTGAAAGTTACTGTGGGTGATGGTAAGCTTCTTGATGTGATAGGGCGTGGTACTGTGGAACTGTATGCATGGAACAGTGTTAAGTTTATCAAAACAGTACTTAGTGGAGTGCTTTTTGTGCCTGAACTAAAATTCAATTTGTTTTCGGTAGGAACTGTTTTAGTTTCAAATAACGAGCAATGTGAGTTTTTGAACAGTAAAGGCGAAATTTGAGCACTGTCCATACGTGTTAATAAAATGTATTGTATGTTGTTTTCCTTGAATGGAACACAGTCAGAACTGTCAATGGTTACTTTGAGGTGTGCAAGTAAAATGCAGGCAGCTGTTGACAGTAAAGGAATTAGTGACTTTTCAACTGTTGGTACTGATGGTGTGAGTGAGTTAACAAACTTTAGTCTTGTTAATCTGTCAAAGAGTGTTGAAAACTTGAGTGTTTGGCATAAAAAATTGTGCCATCAGAGTATTACACATGTGAAAGAGTTTTTGTCTCGTAAAGGAGTGGCCTTCATTGACAACTTTGTCACTTGTGAAGAGTGTTTGGCAGGTAAACAACATCGCTTACCCTTCCCCATCAGTACACCAAGAGCCAGTGCCCCACTTGAATTAATTCATGCAGACATCTGTGGACCAAATGGAGACGTGTTCGCTTGGAGGTGCGAGATATTTCTTGCTTTTGAAGGATGACTATTCAGGTTTTCGCAAAGTATTCTTCATGAAACAAAAGAATGAAGTTAAAGGCTTGATAAAAAAACTTTATTGCAAAAGCTGAGAGAGAAACTGTTCGAAAAATTAAAGTTATAAGGAGTGATAATGGACTGGAGTTTATTAATGCTGATTTATGTACATATTTGAAGGAGAATGGAATAACCCATCAAAGGAGCACTGTGTACACACCACAGCAAAATGGACTAGCTGACAGAAATATGCACCCTGGTTGAAGCTGCACGTTCAATGATTTCAGGTATGCCCAAGCATTTCTGAGCTGAAGCAGTTAACACAGCGGCTTATGTACTGTATCGAACTGTCAGAGGTAAAACTCCTTTTGAAGCCTTTTATGACAGAGAATCAACTTTGCAAGACTTGAAAATTTTTGGGATTCGTGTGTCTGTACTTGTGCCCAAGGTAAAGAGACTAAAACTAGACCCCAAAAACAACATAGGTTTATTTATGGGTTATTATGATGATGTGAAGGGGTACAGATTATTTATACCTTCCACAAAGAGAGTTGAGTTGCATTGAGATGTAGTGTTCTCGCCACCAGCAGTATCACAACGGAAGAAGGAAACTGATGTCCCTGTTGTGGAGTCTGATACTATCTGTTGTGATGAAGAAAATACAGATCAAACATCAGAATCAGAGGGGCAGAAAGAAGTGGAAACAAGGACTCAGCTCGTAGGAGAAGATAGAAGTCAGCTTGGAGAAGAACAAGGAAACTACAGACAACATGGAGAAGATTCATTTGAAAATGTGGATGTTGAGAATGTGAAGTCATACAATGTGAGACCTAGAACAAATATCCGACTTCCAAATTACTTAGAAGATTATGAGTTGGGACTGTTGACAGCTGTGAATGACAGTGATGTTGAAAACTGGAAAGAAGCCATAGCAAGAGAGCTGCAAGCAATTGAAGAAAATAATACATGGGATTATGTATGTAAGCCAAATGATTGTAACATTATTGACACAAAGTGGGTTTTTAGACGGAAAAGAGATGAAAAAGGTAACATTGTCTCTTATAAAGCTCGCCTTGTAGCTAGAGGTTTCCAACAAACATTGACTTATTCAGAAATTTACAGCCCAGTAGCAAAGTTAACTTCAGTGCGAGGTTTTCTGGTTTTTTGTAATGACAACAACTTACCCATCTATCAATTGGATGTTTGTAGTGCTTTCCTATATGGAGAGATAGTTGGAGATTACTATGTCAGCTTGCCTGTTGGGTGCTACCACAAAATGAAGGGTAAAGTTTGCAAACTAAAAAATGCTCTGTATGGTTTGAAGGGCTCACCAAAAAACTGGAACATTAAATTCCACACAGTTATAACTGGTTTAGGATTTGTGAGAAGTGATTTTGAGTATTGTTTATATATGAAGGCAGATAGCAGCAGTAAAACATACCTACTTGTTTATATAGATGATCTGCTCATAGCTTCAACTTCTTAAAATGAAATTGACAATTTAAAGTTGTTATTAAGTGGTAACTTTAAAAGAAAGGATTTAGGTTTGATTAGAAACTTCTTGGGAATGAATATTGTTCAGAATTTAAGGGAGGGAACTGTTACTATCTCTCAAAGTACCTATCTTGAAAAAATATTAAAAGGTTTTGATATGTATGAGTGTAATTATGTTTCAACTCCTATTGAGGAAAATTTTGATCACAGTGTGATGAAAAGAGAAACATCTGAAAATTAAAGCATTGAGAAAAGATCTAGAAGATTAATAGGGTCACTGATGTATGCCATGTTATGTTCAAGACCAGATATTTGTGTAGCATTAAGTATTCTAAGCAGATACCAATCATGTGCAAGTCAAGATTTATGGAGTGCTTTAAAATGTGTGTTGCGTTACATTAAAGGTACCCTACAACTTAATCTGTTATATGCTAGGGATAAAAAGTGTGCAGATACCATAACTGGTTATGTTGACTCTGATTGGGCTGGTGACAGAGTAGACAGAAAGTCCACAAGTGGTTATCTGTTTAAAGTTTCGGGTTGCAGTGTTTCATGGGCATCTAAGAAGCAGCCTACAGTATCCCTGTCATCAACCGAATCAGAATTTGTAGCCTTACGTATGGCTACTAGTGAAGGCTGTTGGCTTAGTAATTTGTACCATAATCTTTCTGGCAGTCAAACGGCAGTTGTGCTTTATGAAGACAACTTACCAGTAATAAGCCTTTGTAAGAACCCACAGTTTCATCATAAACTTAAGCATATAGATGTAAAAATTTTATTTGTCAGGGAGAAAGTTGATGCCAAGAAAGTTGTGATAAAGCACATTGGCACAAATGAGCAACAAGCTGATATCCTGACAAAGCCACTTGGTAAAATTAAATTTGAAAAGTTTAGGGCCTTGCTAGGACTTTTTTAAGTGTTGTAGTTCAGTCCTCTTAACACCAATAATTAACATTGAGGGAGGGTGTTAAAGGTACAATGTTAATGTTATTTTTCTTAAAAGCAAAGATACTATTAAGATCTTTTCTTATGTTAACTTCTGAGGTGTGTTTTGGTTCTTGTGTAGCATCTGTGTTTTTTTGTGTGTTTGTTGTCATCCGCCATCAGAGTGTAACGTAATTTATTTTTGTAATAAACCCTGCAAAATCAGACTTGTTTGGAGTTTATTTTTACTGCATTTGCTAACAAAGAGCCTTTGAGATCTTACACGGATAAGATTCAGACAGCCTACCTCGCACTTAATATCGAGATGCCTGAGGAGAACGTGGTATCTAATGTTATTGAGGGAACGTGCCTTTAGTATCATACGTGGTAGTCAGTCCTTGGGCGCCCTTTGTGATGGAATACATTACTAGAAGGGGTTAATGAGCTGACCAAATGGACGAGTAAAGAGGTCACCTTGAGTCTGAGCATAATAATCAGTCTGATAGTAATCACATAAGGTCTTTCAGGCAGGTTATGGAACATAAGAGGCATTGTTTTAGACATGGGTCTAAAGATCATTTGGTGACCCAATGGTCAGTCCCCTTGAACTGCAATCTGATAAATGATGCCAGAAGAGCAGCTGGGCATATTTTCACTGGCCCAACAAAGGTATTTGTGGTAAGATAGGTTGTGATCCTTGGTCTCCTTTGCCATTCATGTGTTGTAAATTGGGGGGGGGGGGGGGGGGGAGTTGAGCTGCTTTGTGCCCTCCTCGATTCCAACAGCCCTTATTCCTTGCTTAATTAACAATGGTTTATGGAATATGGTCATCTGATAAATTATCTCCTAAGGCTAAGTCTCCGCAGATGTCTCGTTAAGCTAATGGGAAGCTGTTGTCTCTGCAGTTATATGTAAAAAGGAGTTAAACCATTGGTGGTATTTCTTGGCCATTTGAGCTTACTTTGGTGAAGGATGTACCTGTTCCACTTCCTTTATGCTCAAAATTCATTATTAACAAAACTGGGTTAGTTTTAGATGTGTCCAGGCACGCCCTTTAATTTATGTTCACCCCTAAGGAAAAATTTGGATTGTATGAATGTGTGCGGCAGTGGGTGACAGTAGTTATAAGATTGCTTAATTTAGCAGTCTTTTCTCTGATCAGCTTGGGGTTACTAAAAGCAGTCCCCATAATGTTTGTCACCTCCAAAGAGGAAGATTCTTAGATCTAGATAGTATAATGTGACAAGGACTCATTAGACCTTCCTCTTCTTCACATGCTTCACCAATATTTCTTGTCTCCAAGGATCAGGGAAAGGATTTTTGTCATCTTGTTGATTATAGGCACCTTAATAAGGTGATATTGGAATTGGTGCTACTGCATGACTTGCATAATTCTTTTACGTGGTTTTCCAGACCCTGGCGGTTCACTGTGCTTGATCTTATTAAGACTTATTATCAAATTTCTCTTAGGAAAGATTGTGAACATGTTACCCCCTTCTGCACAGATTGGAATCTTTTAGAATTTAATAGTGTACCCTTTGGTGCGGCTACTGGTGCTGCGGTCCTATCCCATATTTTGGACTATGTCCTCGGGATCATAGCTTACTTGTGTCTTTAGTTATCTGGATGATCTGGGTGTATATAGTAGGATTTTTGAGGAACACCTGGTTCATTTGTCCAATATGATTTGGAGGTTACCTGAGGCTGGTTTGACAGTGAAGCCATCTAAAATAGTTCTAACTCACAAACAGGTCTCCTTTTTCGGACATTTATTTTCTGGTGACAGTGTCTGGAGTCGTCATCAGCACACTGAGGCCTTGAGAAATTTACCTCCTCCTGAAGAAAATAAGGGGATTGTGAGGTTCATTGGAATGGCCAATTATTTTATACATTTTGTACTGAATTTCACTCAATTAGCTGCCCCTTTGAAAGAGTTATGGAGAAAGGGGGGCTCCCTTTTTATGTGGGGTCACCCAGGAGTCAGCTATCAATCTATTAAATCCACCATGGTTCTAGGGGTTCCTAACTTTGAAAGGAGGTTTTTAGTTCAGGCCGATGCTTCTAATATGGAAGTATCAGCTGTTCTCTTTGACTTAGTTAAGTTTCGGTTTTATTTGGAGCATAGAGAGTTTGAACTCGAGACTGACAACCAAGCTGTCTGTCAGCTGTTAACACATCTGCATAAAACTGGACATATTGCCAGGTGGGCAGTCAGAATATCTGCTTTTAAATGTAAGGTCTGCCACATTAGAGGTACCAATAATGCTTTAGCCAATGCCCTTAGTGGAACGTTTGAGAAAGCAGGGGACCGTGCTCAGGACTACTGTGCTGTTTCCTCTTCATCCAATGAAATACCTTAGTTGTTTAGTACCCTCCATCTGAAGCATGAACAAGATCCGGTCTTGGGTCCCATTTGTAAGGACTTGTTATAAGGGAAATCAAGTCCACTTTGTTTCGAATAAACATAACCTTGTGTATCTATCATGTATTCGCCATTTAAAAGGGGCTGTTGGTGTTTCACATTTATCTCACTATTATTGGCAAAAGCTGACCAGCACCCTGCTCTTAAACACCTGTAAACTTACTATTATTTACAATTTTATTGTTATTTTAATTGTTGCCCTACAGGCAAGTTGAAGCCTTAAATTTTAAAAGATCTGGGCTGTTATTAAATTGTTTATAAGTTACGTCTTTTGGGAACCTTGTGTTTTCCTATAAGATATTTGTCATTTAAAATGAAAATCATTGTCATTGTTTTCTGTTGACTTTTAATAAACCATGCGTGCTCGAAATATTGAATGTAAGTTAATCCAACCCAGGCCACCTTGATTTTGAATTGGTCAATCCTTATGCATTTACTGCTTATGCTTATATTAATTCAATAGGAAAATCAGTATTCCCCTTGTATTGACAGTATGAAGGGCACATTTACATATCTCAATGTTGATGTAAATAATAAAACAAATACCCCATGGTATTTTCAAATATGGAGAGAAGGTAGAAATGACATGAGCTCGAAATAGTCAATTGGGAGAGAAGTGAGTCAGCTGCATTTTGTTTAATGTGCTCTCAATATTCTTGTTGAGAAAACTGTTGCTTGTATGGATTTGGAGTCCCACAATGCAAAACTGATCAGAGTTCACTAAGGTAGAATGTTTCTAAGTCCATTAGCACACATTGTGTCGAAGTCCAAAATAGAAAAATTTATCACAGTCACGGCAGTCAAGAATCTTTCCAAATGAGCACAGCCAAGAAATTTTTGAAGTCTCAAAAGGTAAATTTTCTCTTAAACCCCAGTCACGATTGAAAATTCTCTGACAATAACTTATTAGGTAGCCTCAAAGCTCCACCTTCTCTTATCTGATTGTGATGGAATAAGCATGATGCTGCTCTCTGATTCGGCAATCTCCAAATGGTGCACATTGGTTTATGCTAATGCACATGGTATTTACTTTCAGGTTAATCCATACTAAAGAATTCCCAAGTCATTTCAAATTCATGAAAATTTCACCAGTGGGCAGGTTCAAAACCCACACAAGTTTTTCATTGAAAATGTTTCCAAATTATGATTCGTTCTTGCGATACTGGTGACCTGGGGAAGTTACAATGAAGTGCCATCTTGTGACAAATGACTGGTTTCTTGAAAAAATGTTCCTACTAAAAAAATGTATATTTTTTCATGTAGAATATGAATATGGAATAAATAATAGGGGTTACCATTTGAAAAAATGAATTTCACCTTGTTTTGACCTTTAAAACTGGGTTCAAGGTCATTTTGAGGTGACCATTCTGTGACGAACTTCAAACCTTACAAGTTTCATTAAAGACATTCTCTGCAGAACTGTATCGCTCCAGAGATATTGGCCTGAGTAGATTAAAATGGGATACCCTGTATAGTTGTATTAACTAGTACAGCACCCACACTGATGTTCCGCATGAAAGCAACTGTAGGTTGTTCTCAACTTACCACATTGATGAGATGACCATGTAAAACACAAGGAGCAAAGTGAAGGTAACGATGCTTTAAAAACATTGTCGATAAAGTTGTTGCAGACTTCTTACTGAGTAATATTTCACATCCTGGCAAACAAAGACATATTGGCAACAACAAACTGGGAACATCTCCAGTTAATTCACACAGACTGGTCCTTCGTTTGTGACTTTCCTCTACACTACACCTTTGCCCAGGCCTGCACAAGAAGGGATGTGCAGGACATGTGGGTGCTGTTGGTGACATCAGCACAAACAGACGTACAGAACAGTGTAGAGAATACAACACTCCATTTGGCTGCAGAGAGATGTCCACAACATGTAAAGGCATTTGCTACTGGCTTTTGCCAACAAGAGCATATACAATACCGGAATGTGCTCACCCAGAAATATGGCAAGCTCATCCACAGGAGAGCTATCCACATAGAGAACGAAGTGAACATTTCATTTGCATTCAACTACTCAATAACGTACAAACATTGTCAGGAGACCATATTACAGATAACTGAGACAAAAGTGTTTTATCAGATATAACAAAGAAATAATAAATGGTTCCAAATTGCTAATACGAATTATTTACAGAAGAATGGAAAGGCTGGTGCAGCCAACCTCAAGGGAACATCAGTCGGTTCTAGAGAAAGGTTGGGACATGCAAGACCATGCCAGTCACACTACAGACTGTCCATCACAGCTACTTCAGTCACTACATTGTAAGCTGAGAACAACAACATTGTGCCCTCGTACCGAGACAGTAACTGCACAGTACTGAGTAGGCAGCAAACTCAGTCTCCGAGTGCACAGTTTTATAAAGGAACCGCAACTGCCCACAGTCAAGTTGTGAACAGAGGTGACACAAGCCGTAAAACCATCGCTCACGCTGCGCACAGTACCTGAAACACAGCAGAGGCCATTCCTGCGGCACGGAGATGGTGACCACCGATTCGATGACAGGGATGCCTAGTTCCTCCGCCTTTGCCTCTGCAAAAAGTGAAAACTTGCTTTACACAGCTGGAACAAACCGACAACAAAATAGTCAATACACACCTTTCACACTGATACATCTATATTAGTATTTAGCCTCAAAACTGAGTCAACAAAATGTTCTGAAATCAGCACTAATTGAAGTTCAGTGTAATAAACCCCTTTTTTGTTCTACATAGAATTAGAACAATTATTTATCTTATTAACAACCTAGTATCAAACAAATTTCTATTTTAACACATTGGCTGCTGCGATGATGTCACAGGCGCACCTGAGCCTCCTGCTATGTCCGCCAGTGGACACACAGCAGCCAACATGTTAAGCAATGTCTGCAATAGTGAAAGGAAAATGAGTTGTTTGATACACATTTCTCTAGCTTATACTACTTTGTAAGAGCTAATGAAACTTATTTTTCAAACAGCTGTACTTTAACTATGTATACTGTTTTTAGTAAAGATCAAAGACACCTTCTAATAATCAAAATTTATATGCTGATAACCTCTTTTACTGATTTATTCATTCAGCCTATTCACTCCCCAAGTTCTGTAATAGCAGAACCTACAACAGTATGGAATAGCTCAAGACATTTACTACAACAAGGTATAGAAAAAAGTATATATATATATATATATATGCTGTGTTAATAATAAATCAACTTTAAACTGCATAACAATTACTAAACTAGAAATCAGCTCAACTTAATCCAATATTTAGAAGCAAAGCTGTTGCTCTGAAAACTTGTGTTGAATATTTGGTTTAACGTTTTTGGTTCTGTTCATTTGTTATTAGTAGTTACATATTTACTTAAATAAAAGAAAATTTGGCTAAAACTTGAAAATTAATGGACAGCAATTAATTAATTCTCAGTCAGGTTTATAGTGAAAATTGCTACACTATATAACTAATAGACCTTTCAGTCTCTGTGTCTTTATACAATTTATTCACAGAGTAGATAACGAGAATGTTTTGTTTTGAATTAGTGGAGATTTACACATTCTTACTTAAGGGCTACCTTACTGCCAGAGTACTTAAATCCAAAGGAGAGATGAAATCTGTTTACTTTTCCCTGCCCCCATGTGTTTTAAATTTCAAATGAAAATTATTTATATTGCAGGCAAAAACAAACAATGAAGAATTAAAAAAGGTAAAAAGCTTTTAAAGATTATAATTTTCTCATTGGTCTTGTTTGCTGACAATGCACTTTATTTTGTTCAGATGTACAGTGCCAGAAAGTAATTCTTTAAGACAACAATGACATGCAAAGTATGCAAACACTCCAGTCTTTAGATGAATGCTATGAGGAATGCTTATCATACTAAAATGACTTTGAACATGGTAACCTGTAATTCACCTGGATCCCAAATGATGTTGACAGTGTGCTTCGTTCAATTAATGGACACAGTGTATTTTTAGTGTGTTAAAATGTCATTTTTTATTATGTGGTATATGTAATAAGGGACGTTCTGATATTAGGAGTAAAACTGTTTTTGGAGGAACACTTCCAGGCCTTATCAGCTATCATTTAAGTTGGGGTCAGTTTAGGTAATTGATTACCATGTTTTTGTAATTAGTGAACATTACACTTTTTGTACTGACATTTGGTCAATGAAGACAATTTGTGTGTTAGAAAACACAGTGGGACCCACAGCTGATCCCTACAGATAATTGAGTGAGTTCTGTAATCAAAGGTCTTTAACACTTGTTATGAGTAAGGTCAGGGAAGTAACAGTACGTGATAAAGCAGTCAGTCACATTAACATCTGCATATACAGTCCACAATCCACCGTAAAGTGTGTGGCAGAGGGTACACTGTACCAGTACTAGGCATTTCCTTTCCTATTCCACTCCCAAATAGAATGAGGGAGAAAATACTGTCTATATGTCTCAGTATGAGCCCAAATTTATCTTAACTTGTCCTTGTGATCTTTACATAAAATGTAAGTAGGCAGCTGCAAGATTGTTCTGCAGTCAACTTCAAATTCCAGCTTTCTAAAATTCAACAGAATTTCTCAAAATGCATGACGTCTTTCCTCCAGCAATCCCCATGTGAGTTCCCACAGCATTTCTGTGACACTCGCACACTGGTCGAACCTACGAGTAATGAACATAGCTGCCCACCTCTGAACTGCTTCTACATCTTCCTTTAAACTGATCTGATGTGGCTCCAAAACACTTAAGCAATATTCAAGACATAGTCGTACAAGTGTTTTATATGCTGTCTCCTTTACATATGAAGTACATCTTCCCAAAATTCTCCCAATAAACGAAGGTTGGCTGTCCACCTTACTCACAACTGTCCTTACATGTTCATTCGTTCGTTCCAGGTTCAGTGCATACTACGCTTAATGTGCCAGAAGAACTCGCATCGAGGAAAGATGGAGCCACAGCAACCTACATTGTCTTCCACATCTTCAGAGTACCAAGTCGTCCGTACACAAGCAGAAGACCAGTAAAATTTAAGTACCCATATATTCCGGGTGCTCCGCACTTTAGGGAAGGGGGGGGGCTGTTTGGGAACATTGAAGTAGCAAGTGAAGTGCACTCTGTTTACTCCTTCAAAGTGCAGCGGACATCTGATTTTTTAATTATTCTCTGCCTTCTGTCTTTCTGTGATTATTCTGTTCTTTTCTTGTTAATAAATGAACAACGGCACTGCCTCAAGAAGCTCTCTACTAATGCCCTATTCAAAGAAAATAGGATTGTCTTTCCTACTCATGCACATCACCTTACATTTTTCTACATTTAGATCTGGCTGCCATTCCTCACACCAACTGCTATTACAATCATCTTTAATTGACACCCACCTATACACCATAGCATTATCAGCAAACAGCCACAAATTACAAGCAACCCTCTCCATCAGATCATTTATGTAGATAGAAAATAATAGCAGTCCTATCACACTCTCCTGGTGCAGGCCTGACGACACACTCCTCTCTGATAAACATTCGCCATCAAGAACAACATAGTGCATTCCATTACTTATGAAGTCTTCCAGCCAGTCACAAATCTGTGAACCTGTTCCATATACTTGTATCTTCGCGAGCAGTCTGCAATGAGGCACCACGTCAAATGCCTTTATGAAATCAAGGAAAACAATCCGCCTGTTGCCCTTCTTCCAGAGCTCGCAAGATGTCATGTGATAAAATAGCAAGCTGAGTTTCACATGAACGATGTTTCCTACACCCATGCTGATTCATAGAAAGAAGCTTTTCCATCTCTAGGAAATTTACTACATTCAAACTGAGAATATGTTCCAAAATTCAACAGGAAATGGATGTCAACAATTTTGGCCAGTAATTATGTGGGTCAGTTCTTTTACCTTTCTTAACAGGGAGTCACCAGCAATTTTTTCCAATCACTAGAAACTTTGCACTGAATTCAAGATTCACAATAAATGCAAGCTAAGTAAGGGGCCAATGCCAAGGAAAACTCTTTCTAAAACCGAACTGAAATTCCATCTGGACCAGAAGACTTTTTCGTATTTAGCTGTCTCGGCTGCTTCTCTACACTGGAAATACTTATTACTATGTCCTCCATTTGGAGTTAGTGCATTCAGGAAATGATGGTACATTTGTGCAGTCCCCCTGCATGAAAGATTTCTTAAAGGTTAAATTTACAACCTAGCTTTCTGATGCTTTCTTCTATTACTGCTTTAGAATGATAAACGAGTGACTGGATAGTGTGCTTCGATCCGCATATGAATTTTACATAGGACCAAATATTTTTCGGTTTCTCAGAAAGATCTTTTGCTAAGGTATGGCTGTGGTAATTATTGTATTCTACTACATCTACATCTACATACTTGCTCCGCAATTCACTGTAAGGTGCGTGGCGGAGGGTATACTGTACCACTACTAGGTATTTTCTTTCTTATTCCACTCCCAAATTGAACGAGGAAAAAAAGAATGCCTATATGCCTCCGTACCAGCACTAATTTCTCTTATATTGTCTTTGTGATCTTTACGCGAAATGTAAGTAGGCGGCAGCAAGATCATACTACACTCCGCTTCAAATTGCGGCCCTCTAAATTTACTTAACAGAAATTAACGAAAAGAACATCGTCTTTCTTCCAGTGATCCCCAATTGCACTGCCGGAGCATTTCCGTGACACTTGCGCATTGGTCGAACCTACCAGTAACAAATCTAGCTGCTCGCCTCTGAACCGCCTCTATGTCTTCCTTTAAACTGATCTGCTGCGGGTTCCAAACACTTGAGCAATACTCAAGACGTGGCCGTACAAGCATTTTATACGCGGTCTCCTTTACAGGTGAAGTACATCCTCCCAAAATTCTCCCAATAAACAGAAGTCGGCTGTCCGCCTTACTCACAACTGTCCTCACATGATCCATCCATTTCATATCGCTCTGCAATGTTACGCCTAGATATTTGAATGACGCAACAGCATCAAGAAGCTCACTACTAATGCTGTATTCTAACATTATGGGATTGCTTTTTCTACTCATGCGCATCGCCTTACATTTTTCTACATTGAGATCTAGCTGTCATTCTTCGCACCAACTAGAAATTTTCTCTAAGTCATCTTGTATGCTATTACAGTCAGTTAAAGACGATAGCCTCCCATACACCACAGCATCATCATCAAACAGCCCAAATTACAAGTTACTCTGTCCATCAGAACATTTATAAAGATAGAAAATAATAACGGTCCTATCACACTCCCCTGGGGCACGCCTGATGATACACTCTGATGAACACTCACCGTCGAGAACAATGTACTGCGTTTTATAACTTAGGAAGTCTTCCAGCCAGTCACAAATCTGTGAACCTATTCCATAAGCTCGTATCTTCGTTAGCAGTCTGCAGTGTGGCACCGTGTTGAACGCCTTTTTGAAGTCGAGAACAACACAATCCGTCTGTTGCCCTTCATCCATGGCTCGCAAGATGTCATGTGAGAAAAGGGCAAGCCGAGTTTCACATGAACGATGTTTCCTAAACCCATGCTGATTCATGAAAAGAAGCTTTTCCATTTCAAGGAATTTTACTGTATTCGAACTGAGAATATGCTCTAAAATTCTACATGAAACTGATGTCAACGATATTGGCCTGTAACTGTGTGGGTCAGTTTTCTTCCCTTTCTTATAAACGGGAGACACCTGTGCTTTTTTCCAATCACTAGAACTTTGCGCTGAATTAAAGATTCGCGATAAATGCAAGCTAATTAGGGGGCCAATGCCGCTGAATAGTCTTTGTAAAACCGAACTGGTATTCCATCCGAACCAGGAGACTTTTTCGTATTTAGCTCTCTCAGCTGCTTCTCTACACTGGGAATACCTATTGCTGTGTCCCCCATTTTGGAATTCATATGTTTATCAAATGATGGTACGTTTGTGCGGTCCTCCTGCGTGAAAGATTTCTTAAAGGTTAAATTTAGAACTTCAGCTTTCCGTTTGCTTGCTTCTATTACTGCGCCAGAATGACCAACGAGTGACTGGTGTAACGATGCTGCTTACCCCCTCATCTCAATGTTACCGTACGAAACTGTCTGCCTGGTCCTCTCATCTCAATGTCATCCTAAGATACCGTCTGCGTCGGATCCGGAATCGTGTGGTTCAGTTGTGATATATGTTGCGTGTGAAGTTAAAAACGTAATAGCCAGTGTAGGAATCAGTGTAGGACAGTGTCTCAGTGATACTGTGATTAAAACAAATAATAAATTTCATTAATTAAGAGATTCACATATTTTCTTTCCAGTCAGTTCTATAAACAATAGTTGCATCACTGTATGTTATTTCAAGACTTAAACAGATGAATTGTAAAATCTTTTGTAAAAAACAAAAAGAAATGAAAATTAATAGCAATGTATGTATGTTAGGCTCATAAACAAGTTGTGTAGATCAGCTAATTGTTTTAATTACTGTAAAGTTGAAATTGTATATTATGATTCTTTGTATATACTGACTGAAAAGAGATTTTGAGTATATTTTGTGAATGGTCAGAATATTTGATAGTTCAGTATATGTTAGGAACATGTATGATGTACTCGTTAACAAATTAATTGATGTTTAAGGTCGCACATTGTTGTCAACAGAAAGATCAGAAATTTCATCTTAAAAAGATAGGTGCAATCTAAAATTATTGTGTGTATAGTTTTCATTTTTTATTGTCATTAATTTTGTGAACATGAAATGTTTTTCTGTTATGTTTGTTAATTGTAAATCAGTATATTCTATTGTCATGAACAATGCTTAACGTAACATCATTATTGTCAATGTTATTTATTTGCCTTACCGCCTTGCGTGGGGGAGTCTGAGTTTGAGTCGTTTCTCAAGCGCTCTGGAATCTAGGTCACTGTGTTTTGAGAATCGAAGTACTGATGTATTGAATTTCTATTGTTTTGTTGGAGAAGTTTGCGTCAAATTAAAGAATAAGTGAAAAATTGTATATATCGAGTGTTTATTTCTATCACGATGCCCCAGGAGAATAATGTTGCAGCGAGCAGAACCCCCATACAACGAAATATTGAAAAGCTGAGTATCGGTAGAATAAGCTCTAATATACTTAAAATATATTAAATTGTTACACTGGACAGTGGGCTTTCACCCGCTTATCCATTTTACATAGGACCAGAATTTTTTCGGATTCTCGGACGGATCTTTTGCTAAGATATGGCTGTGGTAATTGTAGTATGCTTCGCGCATCGATCTTTTCCATCCTTAATCGTCTTTACTGGCACATATTTCTCTAACCCTTTATTAACAATGCACTTAAATTTAGTCCACAATTCCTCTACATCCATAGTCCCGGAATTAAACGATGCCCATTCATTTTCTAAGTGCAATCATAACATTTGCTTATCGGCTCTTCCCAACAAAAACATGCTCCAAGCCTTCTTGATTGGTTTATGAACTTTGGTCACCTTCGACGCTATGACGATATCATGATCACTAATTCCTGTCTCTACACAGACATCGTTAATAAGGTCAGGCCTGTTTGTGGCTATTAGGTCTAGAATATTTCCATTGCACGTGGGTTGCCAGTTTAACTGCTCAAGACAGTTTTCGGAGAATGTGTCCAAAAGTAGCTCGCAAGACTGCTTCTCTGTATCGCCTGAAATGTAACTAGTGAGGTCCCGATCTATAGTCTTAATGTTGAAGTCTACTCTGACTAATATTACGTGGCCCGGATACCTATGCACCACCTGCTGTAGACTTACTTTGAATGATTCTAGAACTGCTACAGCAGCACTGGGGGGGCTGGTAAAAACACCCAATTATTAACTTTACTTCTTTTAGACCTGTTATACATGCCCAGATAACTTCACAGTTACTCTCAACTTCGATCTCAGTAAAAACAATATCTTTGTCCACAGTGATAAACACTCCTCCTCAAGTTTTATTCGATCTTTCTTTCCGATATTCATTCCATGCTTCGCTAAATATTTCTGAACTTGCTACATCACGATTTAGCCAGCTTTCGGTGCCTAAAACTATCTGAGCGCAATAACTTCCATGCAGTGTGACAAATTCATGAACTTTGTTTCTAATACTCTGTAAGTTCGTGGCTAATATTTTGATGTTAGAATTTTTGTTCTGAACGTGACCTGAATTCGCTGTTTGAATGCTGACAGGCGAGTGCTCATCAGAGTTAGTGCCTAGCCTAAAAATACCCCATGTGCACTCCACAAGTTCTCTGCTACCCGAGTAGCCGCTTCCTTAGTGTAGTGCACCCCTGATCTATCTAGGGGTACTCTACAATTCCCCACCCAATAACACAGATCCAGAAATCTGCAGCTATGACTGTCACAGAGTCGGCGAAGCCTCTGGTTCAGACCCTCCACTCGGCTCCAAACCAAAGGACCCCGATCAACCCTGGGAACAATGCTACAAATCGACAGCTCTGCTTGCACCCCACGCGCGAATGCAGCAGTCTTCACCAATTCTGACAGCCGCTCGTAGGACCTGAGGATGTCCTCAGAACCCAAGCGACAAGTGTCATTGGTGCCGACGTGAGCTACGACTTGCAGTTGACTGCACCCCGTACGCTCGATAGCCGCCGGCAAGGCCGCCTCCACATCTCAGATGAGGCCCCCCGGCAGACACACTGAGTGCACGTTGGAATTCCTTCTGGATATCAACGCTATCTGCCTAAGGGGTTCCATCATGTGCTTAACATTGGAGCTCCCAATAACTAATAATCCCCTCCCCCCGTGCACCTGCTCGGACCCTGCTGAAGGAGTGGCCACATGCTCACTCACAGGACGAATATTCAACAAGAGACATGAAACAAGGATTAAGTGTGGTCCATGAAACTGTGTTTGGGCACTTTCTTGATCATGTTCTGTATTAATGACTTCAAACAAAACAGGCAGAAACCTTAGACTTTTTGAGCATGATGTAGTTATCTACAATGAGGTTCTATATGTAGAAGTTGCATAGATAGCCAAATTCAGTCCGATGACATAAGATTTTTGAGTTGTGCAAAGATTGACAACTTCTTTAAAATCTTCAGAAATTTAAAATTATGCATTTCATAAAACTAAATAATGCAGTATCGTATGCTTATACAAGTAGTGAAATGAGTAAGTCAAACAATATTTTGGAATAATTTTGCAGGGATGTGAAACAGTCCAGTCACAAATGATCCACCAGTCAGAAGTAATACAGTAGTAAGCTTTGGTTCATTGGCATTCCATTGTTATAGAAACATTAATGATTACAAAACAGGCACTCTAGACCTGCATCAAGTAGATGTGAGAGGACTAACAGAGAAGCAGCACAAATAGTGACAGGCTTATTTCAGCCATGGGAAAGACATAACAAATCAGAAAAAACTGAACATACTACTACGACATGACTTTTTCTCTTCAGTTCCCTAGTGCAAATTTAATGCATTAAGTTTTTACATCTTTTCTTGGTACATTGAAAGATTTATTATAGGTAGTATGGAATCTGTAAATTTGTTATTCAGTGCAAGTTTGATTCTGCTTCAGTAATGGAGTTTCTATGTCCGTAATAAGTATTTCATTTCACGTACTAGCAGATCACAACCCCTTGTACAGGGCTATTAATCTGTAGTAGTAACATTAATTTAATAGTGGTATTTTAAAAGTTCAGTAAAGTTGTTCTGATATTCACTGAGGCAGCAGTGCTCCATGAGACTGGCAGCCATATTTCTCAATTCAGTACTAGATAACAGCATGTAGTACATTTAAATTGACTTTTAACAGGTTTTACAATAGGAAGCATATGTATCAGTATAAAACAATGGAAATTCAAGGAAAGATTCAACAATATTTTTGGAAAGGATAGGTTGCTTGCTTAATACAGACATATCCAAAGAACCACATAAATGGACAAATAATAGAACACTACATTAGAGTTTTCAGCCATCAAGACCTTCATCGGTTAGATTGTTGTTGTTGGTTGTTTTAAGGGGACTAAACAGCTAGGTTATCAGTCCCCTGTTCCTAGCTGAGAGTCAACTGTCAATAAAGATAAAACAATGCCCTGAAAATGACACCGCACATAAGGGCAGGTTAACAATAGACAAGCCACTGACAATACAAGACGAAGACACACAGAATGAGTAAAATAAAGTCACGAATAAAACTGGATAGCAGAGTACCTTGGCTGGCTGATCACAAAGAAAAAACAGGATGAGCCAGCCACACTGCACACACTAAAAACCCCTAAGGGCTCGAAAATATAAAAATCTGGGTTGGTGGTGGCCCAAGATATCAGGCCACAGCACCCACGGTTAGATAGAATCATAAAAACCGGCAGCACGGATAAATCTTAAAACTGTGTTAGCCATAGAGGCGTCGTCACCTAAAACTAAGGGTAGTGCATCTGGAAGATTAAAAGAGTGCCGCAGATTGGCTAAAATCGGACAGTCCATCAAAAGATGGGCCACTGTCATGACGACACCACATCGACACACGGGTGGGGACTCACGGCGAAGGAGATACCCGTGGGTCAACCACGTGTGCCCAATACGGAGGCGGCAGAGGACAACCGCCTCTCGGCGGATCTGCCCCAGTGAAGACTTCCACAGGGCTGTGGACGTCTTCACTGCCCGAAGCTTGTTTGGCACATTCGCCATAGCCCACTCGGCGCTCCAAGCCTCGCGCACCTTCCGGTGCAACACCAATTTTAGATCAGGCTCCATGACGCCAATATTTAGGGGTGGTTCCATAGTGGCCTGCTTCGCTAAGCGATCTACTTGTTCATTCCCTGGGATGCCGACGTGGCCCGGGGTCCACACAAAGACCACAGAACGGCCTGATTGGCCGAGGGAGTGAACAGTGTCCTGGATCGACCGCACTATTGGGTGCCAAGAGAAACACTGGTCGATCGCTTGTAAGCCACTCAGGGAGTCAGAACAGATGACAAATGACCCCCTGGGGCACGCTTTTAGGTGTTTCAGAGCCCTTAGAATGGCGACCAGTTCGGCAGAAAAAATGGAACTCCCACCTGGCAGAGAATGCTGTTCCACATGGTGGTCATGAAGAAACGCATACCCAGCATGGCCATCTACTACGGAACCATCTGTGTAGACGGGTTTTGCGGCATGGAACGAGTCTAGGAGTTGCAGAAACTCGTGGCGGAGATGTCTAGTGGAGACTGAGTCCTTTGACGTACAGGACAGATCCAGACGGAGCTGCAAATGAGGAATGGACCAAGGAGGAGTGTGAGAAGAATAGTGGAAAGTGGTAGGAAGTGGGTGGGATGTGAGAGACGAAAGAAGGATACGAACACGGACCGAGATCGGGTATCCCGACCTCGGCCGACGTGGAGGGATAGGTAATGCAGCGTCTGGAAATAGGAGCCGGCGGTTCGGATGGAAGGACGAGGCCTGAACACGAGCAACATAAGACGTTAACAGGTGTTGCCTACGGAACCGCAGTGGGAGGACTCCAGCTTCGACAAGGAGGCTTGTCACAGGGCTTGTGCGAAAAGCCCCCGTCGCCAAACGGACACCACAGTGCAAAATTGGGTCCAACGCCTGCAGTGCTGATGGCGCAGCCGAGTCATAGACTATGCAGCCATAGTCTAGACGCGACTGAATGAGGGCCTTGTAAAGTTGTAACAACGTTGGGCGTGAGGCTCCCCAAACCGTGTGGCTAAGACAGCGCAGGATGTTGAGGTGGTGCCAGCACTTTTGTTTTAACTGGCGTAGGTGTGGCACCCAGGTTAGACGGTCATCAAACACCATTCCTAAGAATCTGTGTGTCTCTTCGACTTGTAGCTGATCGCCAGCTAAGTAAAGTTCGGGTTCCGGGTGTACTGCCCGACGTCGACAGAAATGCATCACGCGGGTTTTGGATGCCGAAAATTGAAAACCGTGGGCAAACGCCCACGACTGTGCCTTCCGAATTGCGATCTGCAACCGCCGTTCAGCTACGCCGATGCTGGAGGAGCTGTAATACATGCAGAAGTCATCGGCATACAAGGAAGTAGAAACCGATGACCCTGCAGCCGCAGCAAGACCATTTATAGCGATTAAGAATAAAGGAACGCTAAGAACGGAACCTTGTGGGACTCCGTTCTCTTGACAATGAGGTGAGCTGAAACAAGAACCAACATGAACACGAAAAGAACGCAACACCAGGAAGTTCTTGATGAATGTAGGAAGTGGACCCCGTAAGCCCCAATCGTACAGCGTAGACAGAATATGATAGCGCCACGTGGTGTCGTATGCTTTCCATAGGTCAAAGAAGACGGCAATCAGGTGTTCACGGCGAGAAAATGCTGTACGAATGGCCGACTCTAGTGACACGAGATTATCGATAGCGGAGCGGCCTTGACGGAACCCACCCTGTTGAGGCGCCAGGAGTCCTCGGTCCTCGAGGATCCACATGAGCCTCCGACTCACCAACCGTTCGAGAAGCTTGCACGGAACGTTGGTGAGGCTGATCGGGCGTTAACTATCAGCCACCTGCGGATCTGCCCCAGGCTTAACCACCGGAATGATAATGCTTTCCCGCCACGAGGACGGAAAAACACCCCCAATCCATACGCGGTTAAACAGAGCAAGAAGTTGGCTTTTGGCATCCGCTGATAGGTGTCGGAGGAACTGGCTGTGAATGCGATCGGGTCCAGGGGAGGTATCCGGGCATGCAGCAAGGGCACTTTCCAACTCCCACTCAGTAAATGGGACGTTATACGGTTCACGACGTCGTGTTCGAAATGAAATTTGCTGGCTCTCTGCTCGCTCTTTAATGGCACGAAAATCTGCACTATAGGCAGCTCATCGGTTAGAGAGACCAAAACCTACAAACACTCACAGACACGACCACCGTCTCTGGCCACTGTGGCCTGTCTGTGCTACCAGCACTGCTGAGATGAGAGCAGCCAGTGGTGGGGCTGAGGAAGTGGCAAGGAGTGGGAATCGGGTGGAGAGGGGGGTTAGATACACAGCACGAGTGGCGGGATATGCCAGTGCCATCAGATGGACTGTGCAGAATGAATGGAAGGGACTGAGATGTGTAGTAGGATGGGAGACGAATGTAAGGATAAAGAAAGGGTAGGGAAACGGAGGGACGGATGGTAGAGGCAGGAACTAGCAAAGGTTTAGGCCTGGGGATTTGCAGCAGCATAGAATGTATTGTAGGGAAAGTTCCCACCTGCACAATTCAGAATAGTTGGTGTTTGTAGGGAGGATTCGTATGGCACAGGCTGTGTAGCTGTCACTGAAGTGAGCAACATTATGCAGTCCTGCCTGCTGCGCAACAGGATGGTCTAGCTGTCTCCTGGCCACAGTTTAATGATGGCCATCCATTCGGACAGAGACTATAGTGCTGATCATGCTGACGTAGAAAGTGGCACAGTGGTTGCAGTTCAGTTTGTAGATAGCAAGACTGCTTTCACAGGTTGTCTGCCTTTTATGGATTAGGAAATGCCTGTGACAGGACTGGAGTAAGTGGCATTGGAATGATGGATATGACAGGTTTTGCATCTCGGTCTAACGCAGTAATATGAGCCATGGGGTAAGGGGTTGGGAGCAGGGATAGAGTAGCAATGGACAAGGATATTACATAGGTTTGGCGGGCTGCGGAATACCACTGTATGGGGTGTGGAGAGGATACTGGGTAGGGTATTTCTCCTTTTAGGGCAAAATCAAATATAGTTGAAACCCTGGCAGAGAATGTAGTTTAACTGCTCCAGTCCTGGGTGATACTGGGTTACGAGAGGGGTGCTCCTTTGTGGCAGGAAGGTGGGTGCGGGGGTGCTGTGGTGCCTGGACAGACAGGGCCCAAGAGATCTGTTTCTGGACAAGGTTTGGAGGGTAATTGTGGTCAGTGAAGGCCTCAGTGTGGTGTTTGGCATAATTGGAGAGGGACTGCTTGTCACTACAGATGTGACTAGCATGGGTGGATAGGCTGTATGGAAGGGACTGCTTGGTGTGGAATTGGTGGCAGCTGTCAAAATGGAGCTTTTGGGGATGGTTGGTCATTTGATGTGGAATAAGTCAATGTCAAGGAAGGTGGTTTGTTGGGTTGAGTAGGGCCAAGTGAAGTGAATGCATGACAAGGTGTTGAGGTTCTGAAGGAATGTGGAAGTGTCTCCTCACCTTCGGCCCAGTTTATGAAAATACCATAAATGAAACTGAACTAAATAAGGGGTTTGCGATTATTTGGGTAGTCATGAATGATTCCTCTACATGGCCAATGAACAGGTTGACATAGGAGGGTGAAGTACGGGTGCGTGTAACTTTACATCAAGGGGCATTCCATATCAATTCAACACAGTAAAGGAACATTTTCAAACTGATCATTTATGATTTTTCAAATTTTGTGCATTCAATGACCTAGATAAGAGATGGAAAAATACCAATTCGAAGGGCTGTATTACAACTTTGAAAATAAATAAATAAAAATAAAAAAACAGGTCTGAAAAGTTTGGAACTTGTGCCAAATTTACATTTGGCTCTCTCAATGTAAAAGACTGCAATTCTGGTTCTAATTAAGTTACAGCAATGAAAATGGTATCATTGGAAAGCTAATGAATATACCTTTACACTGATATGCCTCATGGCACCTTTCTGAATATTTTTATTCTGTTTGTCATTGACCTTTGACATTGAATACCTCAAAACGACCCATCTTCAGATTTTCTGAAAAAAAATTATTGTTCCACTATGTTACTACAAATATGGTAAATATTAATGTGACACAGCAAAGGCATCATTCACAAAAATTATTTTGTCAGCATCAGTACACCACCGAAATGAAAAAGGTAACTCTCAATATATGAAACACAAATTATTGTGACATACAATCCATAAGCAATATTCTACAAAAATATGGTTTGCAATATTATAATGGTATTATGAAACATTTACAATTTTAATGAAAAGTAATTAGATCTCCTCACAATTTTCCAACTAAACTGTTAATGTTCAACAGATATGCAAGGAGATTGCATGTCCTTCCAGTTTGTGTCACTAGATCAACTCTTATGGTGTTCTCGCAGTTTCTGATGATATGTGTCTGGTTTGGCAAAAAACACAAATGACAGAGATGGTCCATGTGGATGCAAGAAGTTGACCTTTACTTCATCTGTTTCTTAACAAGTTGGTAAGACATATTGAACCCACCAATGTTTGTCATACATACAGGCAAAAAATCCATCTATATCTGTTAACAGCATTTCATTGACCATAGCAATCACTGACTCTTCTCTACTCAGTGAAGCAGCAGAATTTGTCTACATCTTTATTAAACAGGTATAACACAATGCAGCTTATGGGTACCTGGAATTATCCTTGTATTTTTGAAACATTCTTTCAGCTTGGCCAAATCTTCATTATGATGGGAAACCGGTGTATAATAGAAGATACACGAAGGAATATTTTCCTTGCACTGCTCAAACAACTGATGTCAGAATATGACTTTCATTAGGTCGCTTAAAGCTGGAAAGTCTTGCTAATCTCTTTACAGTCCCTGCTACCCCATCGCAAGGTCCTTTATCATGCACTGTAGCAAAAAATTATTGTTGTTTGGGGGTTTAGAGGGGACTAAACTGCATGGTTATCAGTCCCCTGTTCCTAGCGAAGACAAGACATCCAAGTAGGAAAAGGTAAAATACAGATCAATCCCCCAAAGGGCACACTGTGTCTATCAACTTGATACTCTCAACAACACTGAAGGAGACGGGAATAAGAGAGACCAAGTGTGGAATGGAGCTAAAATAGAGCAGGGAACAGTGGCTGGCCAATCACAAACAAATACAAGATGAGCCAGTCACCCTGCCCAGATTAAAAACTGAGGTAAAAGCAGGATAAAAGTAAGAAAAACATCATGTGATGAAGTGAGGAAAGGAGTGTACGAACCCGGATCACGATCGGAAGACCTGGTCTAGGTCGACGTGGTTGAAAAGGAGGGGTAACAGTCGGAAACAAAAGCCTGCGATTTGGATGGTGTGGCGTGGCATGGACTCGAGCAACATAGCCAGCGAGAATTTGCTGCTGGCGGATGTGTAATGGAGGCATTCCTGCTTCGGCAAGAAGACTTGGCACAGGGCTGGTGCGAAAGGCCCCAGTCGCCAGCCGGATATCACTATGGTGGACGGGGTCAAGGATCCTCAAGGCGGATGGTGCGGCCGAGTCGTATACCAGGCACCCGTAATCAAGCCTTGATTGTATTAAGGACTTGTACAGCTGCACGAGGGTGGCACGAGCAGCGCCTAAGCAGTATGGCTCAAGCAGCGGAGAACATTTAGATGTCTCGAGCATTTTAGTCGCAGCTGATGCAGATGTGTCATCCAAGTAAGCCTGTTGTCGAATACCATTCCACGAAACCTATGTGTCTCTTTGACAAGGAGCAATTCACCATTCAGATATAACTCGGGATCCATGTGAACTGTCCCACGGCGACAGAAGTGTATCACGCGGGTTTTCTGCGCTGAAAACTGAAATCCGTGGGTGGAGGCCCATGATTAAGCTTTTTGGATGGCTCCCTGTAGCCACCGCTCAGCGACGCTAATACTAGCCGAACTAAAATACAGACAAAACTCATCAGCAAACAAGCTAGAACAGACAGAGGATCACACAGCCATTGCAAGACCATTTATGGCAATTAAAAAACGAGGCACACTGAGGACGGAGCCCTGTGGGACACCGTTCTCTTGGATGTGTGAGGAACTAAGAGTGGTACCCAACCTAACCCTACAGGAGCGGTGGGAGAGAAAATTCCTGATAAAGAATGGAAGTGGGCCCTGTAAGCCCCAGTCGTACAATGTAGCCAAGATGTGGTGGCACCAGGTTGTCTCTTAAGCTTTCCGGAGATCGAAAAACACAGCAACAAGGTGTTCACATCGAGTAAAGGCTGTACAAATAGCCGACTCCAATGACACAATATTGTCAATTGTGTAGCGGCCCTGATTTGCACCGAGGGGACACTGAGGTGGTTGGTACAGTGGCCTCAGCAGCGGAAACTGTGGCAACAGTCACTTGTTGGACTGTCACATCCACATCGGCTGGCAGTTGGGCAGGAATGACAACAGCAGAAGTGTAACGCTGTCAATCAGCCCTATGGAGGGACCATCGAGGCAGTTGTTCCACCTGTTGAGACTGTGGGAGCGACAAAAAGATAGGAAAATGGTCGCTCCCGCAGAGGTCATCGTGGGCCTTCCATGTGAGGTGTGTAAGAAGGATCGGGCTACAGACCGAGAGATCGATAGCTGAGAAAGTGCCATGAGCAACACTGAAGTGTGTCGGGGAACCAGTATTTAGAAGGCAGGTGTCTTGTTGTGCAATAAGAGCTTCAACATCCCTACCACGTCGGGTCGTCTCTGTTCTGCCCCATAAAGGGTGATGGGCGTTAAAGTCCCCCAAAAGAAGGGCCGGGGTCCACTGAGCAGGAAACCAAGTTTCCTGCAGAGCCATACACAGCACTGGGAAATGGCACAACAACTGCTGCAGCTCAGCTAGATGGTTGAAAAACCCACCGCAATTCCACTAAAGAATGTGATTCATGGTTTGCTGGAAAACAATGATGAACTGAAGATTGTCAGTCCGAAGATTTGCAGGCTGCTAGTTGAACATCTACATCATCTAGGAGCATTGGTTCAAGTGTCTTAGTGAGGGCCAGACCCTCGAGGGACGCGAAGATCTGCACCTCATCCTCCGAAGTAGATGATGTAGGAATGGACTTTGAAGTCACCGAGGAGACTTTATTCTTATGTTTCTTCTTCTTTACCTCCCGTTGCCCTTTCAGTCTTAAGGGCAAGGAGGACTTCTCACGAGTTGTTACTGGGCCCGATGTCGATCAGGAAGCCTGTCGACTGGGGGCAGGTGGATCCTGCAGCCTCTGGCTGGGACCCTCCAAACCACTCGTGGAAGCCTCAGGAGGGGGTGCCACAAGGGACTACTCCTGGGCGAGAGGGGCCATGGAAGACTGTTGCTTCCCCAGCTGGGGAGTGGGGACTGTAGTCCCCGATGTTGGGGTGGATAATGCTCCCACAGGTGTTGGGGGAGCATGGGATATAGACGGTCCCCCACCCATCGAGGGGGTAGTAGAAGATTGGCCCATAGGGCCCACAGATGGAGAGGACACTGGCACCATTGAGCGTATCAGAGTCAATGCCGTTGTGACTGCGGCAAATAATGATGTCATCCTAACAGGGTGGAGTCGCTCGTATTTCTTGCATGCTTCAGAGAAAGTGAGCCGGTCCAGGGTCTTTATTTCCATGATTTTCCTTTCCCGATGAAGAGTACAGGTCGGCGAGCATGGCGGATGATGTTGCCCACAGTATACACAAACAGAAGGTGGGGTACATGGGGTGTCCAGGTGCGATGGCCGCCCACATTCCCTGCATTTCGGGCTGGAAGTACACCGGGAAGACATGTGCCCAAACTTCCAGCACCAGAAACACCGCATAGGGCGAGGGACATATGGCTTGACATCCACGCGGTATACCATTATCTTGACCTTCTCGGGCAGTGTATCGCCCTCGAAGGCCAAGATAAAAGCACCGGTGGCAACCCTGGTTTCCTTAGGTCCCCTGTACACTCAACGGACGAAATGAACACCTCGACACTGCAGGTTAGCTCGCAACTCTTCATCAGTCTGGGACAGCAGGTCTCTATGGAAGATTATGCCCTGGATCATATTTAAAGACTTGTGGGGCGTGACACTTACCGGGATCTCAGCCAGCTTATCGCAGGCAAGTAATGCGTGTGATTGGGCTGGGGACGCCGTCTGTATCAGTACATCCCCACTTTTCATCTTTGAAAGAGACTCCACTTCGCCAAACTGGTCTTTCACATGATGGACAAAGAACTGTGGCTTAGTGGACATGAAAGACTCTCCATCAGTATGGGCACACACCAGATATCGTGGCGAGTGTGGTTCGGATCGGCGAATTCCTCTACGTTCCTCCCATGGGGTGCCAAGGGAAGGGAACGTCTTAGGGTCGTATGTCGTTGCATCATATTCTGTTTTACCACACTTTGAGATGCCAGGTTTGTGTGTGGTGACACTATTGTTTGCTCGTTTCATTATGGTCCCACGAGCAGCTAGGGAACTAAAGGTCCACCCAGGCTGAGCCCCGCTTGCCTGGGTAAGCCTTGTAGAACTGAGGTGCGGCAGGTTCCTCAGAGGTTGCTCGCTAGCAGCTGTTCAACCTCAACAGCCATGCATCTCCTTGGCACGTAGCACACCTTGAGATTGAGGGTTTTTTTTTTGTTTTTTTTTTTTAGAGGTTTTCACTGTCCTCGCGACTCGGGCGATTAAGCCAAGATCCCCGGGCTCTGAAACGTACAATGTTCCACTGTCGCACTGAATGATGGTCATTGAAGCACGCACAGAGCTTACGGTGTAGTGGACTGTTGGCGCGACACAGCCCACAGCTCAGGACCCCGGGTTCGCCAAGCCCATACTCAGCAAATTAATGCTGAGCCCCTGAGGGGTTGTAGCAAAAAAATGCCATCCTGCTGTAACATTATGAATCTCTTCTATCATCAGAAAGATTTTGAAGTTCTTTGTTTTTGTATTGGGCAGCACATCCATCTGGAAAGTATAACTGTTCTTTGGATTTGAAAACTGACTTTTTAAGAAATTGATGAGATTTCGCTGAAAAGAATAACGCACACTGTATCATGCTAAAGGCAGTCAGATATTTCCATGTAGGATACATATCATACTTCATTAGTGCTTGAGTCTCTGTAGTAACCTACAAATGGAAAAATTGTAGCCTGTGAACTATTCCAGTGTAATCCCTGTACCTCATCCTGAATGGCGAAGGGGTAATTTTCTGCAAGGGCACAAAGGACAAGATACTCATTTACTGTGAGACCTTCTATAGTGTTTTTACTGAAATGTGACTGCTGCTGGGAGATAAATGGTTTATAGTTACAAAGTTCATTCAATATTGAGCTTGTTTTGTGTAATTTTTTTCAGCTCCAGCTCACTCCTTTGAAACAATATGTAAAAGAGTCATTAGTTATATGTTCATATTCTAAAGGAATCATTTTTACTTTATACTGACAGTGTAGTATTGATGCTGCAGCAGACGTAGAAAATAGCAGGTGTAAGTCCAGATTTAAGGCCAATTAAAACTCCGGGTGGTTCCTCTTCATTAGAAATAAGTCAGCACAATTTTGTTTAAAACTTCATGTATATTGTTAAAGAAAGAAACCTTTACATTTTCTACTTTTGCAATTCTTACATTCTCGAACGGCTACGAAAAGACCTACTGATACTGGCAAGTGCAAAAAATAGACTGTCTCTACATAAGCTTCCTTCGCTCGTTCTGTTCATTAAAATCGAAGTAATTCTTACACAGTTGACTTTACAAATGAAACCTCTTTGAAGAAAATACATTAACATTTGCTTTTTTTTTTTTTTTTTTTTTTTTTTTTTTTATCACGCATTAATTAATATATACATGAATATATAGAAAGTAAAAATGTACACTCATTACATCAATTGTGAAAATAAATATTGTAAGAAGACATTAATTCTTCTACCACTCTTAATGTATACTTTTTTCCTCCTAACCCTATGGTAACGCTACAAAGAACACACATCAAGGTCAATGAGTGCATGTAAATTTTGCACAAATTCAAAACTTTCTAGACCTGTAATTTTCTTTACAGTTGTAATACAGCCCCGCAAATTGGTATTTTTCCATCTCTTATCTGGATCATTGAATGCACCAAATTTGAAAGAAATCTTAGAGGGTCAGGTTGAGAGGTGCATTGAATTGAAATGGAATGACCTGTAAATTTGCTTGTAACTGATGCCTTCAAAGGAGAAGTAATTGCAGTTTAGGATGTAGATGGTCAGGATAACTAAGGAGGAGGTTGCGGGATTGCCAACAAACCTTGCCTAGAAGACCTTTTACATTTACCACACCCTCGGAAACACTCCCACACAACCAAACAAAATCCACAACCTAAACAGACCAGACCCAAACCCATAGAAGTGTCAGTTCTTTCCAAAAGTCTTACCACTTCCAAATTCAACCATGCTGGACTCATTAAGGATCTTCTCTCCTTCTCCAAATCCTTGCAATAGAAATACCATTTTGCAACCAACCCCACGATCCAGACACTTACCAATACCAGTATTGAAACCTGCCTGAGCCAGTTCACTTCTCCACCCAGTCAACATCCAGCCACACTGCCCCCAAATAATCCCCTTCTAACTATTCATAATTTCCTAACCTCTAATCTGGCCTCACCATCTTTACCCATATCGATACCAACATTACCCCCTCAGAAAGATATGTTATCCACCACCTAAAATTTGATCCAGACTTTATGATCCTATCTGCTGCAAAGGCTCCACCACTTTAGTTTTAGACAGCAGGGACTGCTGCAGAGGGTCTCCACCAACTGCCCAATTCTTCAACCTACAACCCTGTCACAATGATCACATAACAAAAATCCAACAGGATCTCTAGCCCATTCTCAAATCCTTAAGACCATCTCAATATCTCTCCCCAAGTCTCTCTCTCCCATCAGTCATCCTGCATCCCGCACCCTCACCTTCCACATGCTCCATAAAGTTCACAAAATCAACCACCCTGCAGTCCCACTGTGGCCAGTTATGGTGCCCCACATAGAATCTCTGCTCACATGGACCAACACCTTCATCCTGTAACCTACAACCTACCCTCCTATATTAAACGTACCAACCATTTCCTCCACTGATTCTCCACAGTTTGTGTTGCTTTACCACCTGGTACCATGCTTTTCACAGTTGATGCCACCTCCCTCTACACCAACATCCATAATACTCATGGCCTTGCCACTACTAAACACTACCTTTCACAATGCTCGACCAACTGCAAGCCCGAAACCTCCTCCTTAGTTACCTTGACCAACTATATCCTAACCTGCAATTACTTATACTTTGAAGGAATCATTGATGTTGACCTATTCCTCAAAGATGGCCTTATCAGTACCTCAGTCCACATCAAACGTACCAACCATCCCCAAAACCTCCATTTTGACAGCTGTTGCCCATTCCACACCAAAAAGTCCCTTCCATTCCACCTAGCCCCAATGCTCATCGCATCAGCAGACAAGCAGTCCCTCTCCAAATATGCCAAACACCATACTAAGGCCTTCACTGACCACAACTACCCTCAAAACCTTGTCCAGAAACAAATCTCATGGGCCCTGTCTGTCCAGTCACCCACCAGAATCCCCACACCCACCTTCCTGCCACAAAGGAGCACCCCTCTTGTAACCCAGTATCACCCAGGACTGGAGCAGTTAAACCACATTCTCTGCCAGGGTTTCAACTATCTTTCATGTTGCCCTGAAAGGAGACATACCCTACCCAATATCCTCCCCACACCCCATATAAATGGTACTCCACCGCCTGCCAAACCCTCTTCATACCATTGTCCATCCCTACTCCGTCCCTGCTCCCAAACCCTTACCCCACGCATCATATCCCTGCAGTAGACCTAGATGCAAAACCTGTCCTACCCATCATTCCACTGCCACTTACTCCAGTCCTGTCACAGGCACTTCCTATCCCATAAAAGGCTGAAAGCAGTCATGTTATCTACAACCACTGTGCAGCTTTCTACATGAGCACGATCAGCAACAATGTGTGTGTTCGTATGGATGGCCATCGTCAAACTGTGGCCAGGAGACAGCTAGACCATCCTGTTGTGCAGCAGGCAGGACTGCATAATGTTGCTCACTTCAGTGACTGCCAAACAGCCTGTGCCATACGAATCCTCCCTACAAACACCAACTATTCTGAACTGTGCAGGTGGGAACTTTCCCTACAATACATTCTATTCTCCCGCAAACTTTTGCTACTTCCTGTCTCTACCGTCCGTCCCTCCGTTTCCCTACCCACTCTCTATCCTTACATTCGTCTCGCATCCTGCCACAAATTTCAGTACCTTACCTTGCTTCTGCACAGTCCATCTGAGAGCACTGGTGTATTCCCACACCCATGCAGTGTATCTCCCCCCCCCCCCCCACCCTGCGCCGCCGCTTCTGCTTCCCACTACTTGCCACTTCCTAACCACCACCACTGGCTGTTCTCGCCTCAGCAGCTCTGGGAGCACATAATGGTCACAGTGGCCAGAGACGGCGGTCGTGTCTGTGAGTGTGTTTGTGTCTCTCTAACCAATGAAGGCCTTGATGACTGAAAGCTCTAATGTTCTGTTCTATAATTTGTGCCTTTCTGCAGCTCATCAGATGTCTGTGGTGAGTAGGCAACCTATCCTTCTCAAAAATATTGTTGAATATTTATTATTCCTTATTTTTATAAAACCCTGGGACACATTCAACAGTATGTTACAAAACAGTTTACTTAAATTATCTTTTAACTTATAGGGGTTTATTAAAATCGTGCATTTTAAGATCAAAAAATAGTGTCTGAACACCAGAAGAATTCATCTGCCAAAAGATGTCATTATCTACTCAGGAATCTTACAAATCTTTGTCACAATAAATCAAGTCTAATCAGTGAATATAAAACAAAGGACAATAGCATTCTAAACAATCTACAACAAAATCTTCACTTTGCAAATCACATTTCAGTGCATGACAGTTTATCAAACCATTTTCATTATATTTCTCTCCCATTCCATTATCCAACAGGGTGCAATAAAAATGAAAAGGTAAATCGTTGAGTTTTTGATCTGAACTATCTTATTTTGTAATGATAATCATGTCTGCCTATGTAGGTGGGTGCTAACAAAATTTTAGCACTCAGGAGAATTTTTATCCAATATTCACAAATAGAGCTCACTACAATGAATAATGCAATTCTTGTAATGATTCCCACACTGATTGGTGTATTATTTCCACAACACTCACTCTGCCATTTAAATACCACAACTGTAGCTAATATAAAAACCAAACAGACGTCTGATGTCAAGAACAACAGAACTGTATCCCAACAAAGAAGAAACAAATTACACAAATTGTGCTATGTCTCAGCCACAAAAAATTAAGGAATTTCATACATTTACTTTCATAGCAACAGTAATTACATTCACAAGGATATTTGTGTCTAAGAGAGCCAACTGAAGTGTAAGACTGTGTGAATCATTAGACTTCATACCAAATAGATCCACTCCCATCAACCACAGACATTGCCGAGGTGGGGTGGCTTGCGTGCCTCAACGATACAGATAGCCGTACCGTAGGTGCAACCACAGCGATCGCATTATCATTGTCAAGATAGATACGAAGCCAACACCGACAACAGTGGTACAGGTTTATATGCCAACTAGCTCTGCCGATGATGAGGAGATTATTCAGACAGTTAAGGAAGGGGAAAACTTAATTGTGATGGGAGACTGGAATTCGGTAGTAGGAAAAGGAAGGGAAGGGAAGATAGTAGGTGAATATGGTCTGGGCAAAAGGAATGAAAGAGGGAGCCGCCTGGTAGAATTTTGCACAGAAAATAATTTAGTTATAACAAACACCTGGTTTAAGAATCACAAATGAAGGTTGTATACGTGGAAGAGACCAGGAGACACCGGGAGATACCAGATATATTTTATAATGGTAAGACATAGATTTCGGAACCAGGTCTTAAATTGTAAGACGTACCTGGGGGCAGATATAGACTCTGACCATAACTTGTTAGTCATGAACTGTAGACTGAAACTGAAAAAAGGTAGGAGAATAAGGAGATGGGACCTGGATAAATTGAAGGAACCTGAAGTTCTTAAGAATTTCACAGGAAGCATTAGGCAATAATTGACAGAAACAGGGGGAAAAAAAACAGCTGAGGAGGAATGGGTAAAATTTAGAGATAAAATAGTGAAGGC
Organism: Locusta migratoria; assembly: GCA_026315105.1. Taxonomy (NCBI): domain Eukaryota; kingdom Metazoa; phylum Arthropoda; class Insecta; order Orthoptera; family Acrididae; genus Locusta; species Locusta migratoria. Next base: position 56,293,281 of record CM048745.1, on the reverse strand, counting down.
AGCAGAGGACAAAATAGGTAGGAAGGCAAGACCTACAAAGAATCCTTCGATATCACAGGAGATACTAAATTTAATCGATGAAAGGAGAAAGTAAAAAAATGCAGTAAATGAAACAGGCAAAATTGAGTACAGACGACTAAGAAATGAGACTGCCAGGAAGTGCAAAATGGCTAAGCAGGAGTGGCTAGAAGGCAAATGCAAGGATGTAGAGCGGCTCTACAAAGGAAATGAACTTCGAGACACTACTGTAGGAAGGGAAGAGGATGTAGATGAAGATGAAATAGGAGATACTCTACTGGGAGATGAATTTGACAGAGGCCTGAAAGACCTAAGTCTAAACAAGGCCCCTGAAGTAGATGATATTCCCTCAAAGCTACTGAACTCTCTGGGAGAACCAGCCATGACAAAATTGTTTCACCTGGTGTGTAAGATGTATGAGACAGGTGAAGTACTCTCAGACTTTAAGAAAAATGTTATAATCCCCATTCCAAAGAAATCAGGTGCAGACAGGTGTGAAAACTACAGAACCATCAGTTTAATAAGTCATGGTTGCAAAATATTAACACGAATTATATACAGAAGGATGGAAAAGCTGGTAGAAGCCGACCTCAGGGAAGATCAGTTTGGGTTCAGGAGAAATGTAGGAACACGGGAGGCAATACTCACTTTACGGCTTATCCTAGAAGAAAGATTAAGAAAAGGAGAACCTACACTTTTAGCTTTTGTAGATTTGGAGAAGGCTTTTGACAAAGTTGATTGGAATAAACTCTTTCAAGTTCTGAAGCAAACAGGAGTAAAATATAGGGAGCGTAAGATTATTTACAACTTGTACAAAAACCAGACAGCAGTTGTCAGAGTTGAAGGGCATGAAAGGGATGCAGTGGTTGGAAAGGGAGTAAGACAGGTTTGTAGCCTTTCCCCAATGTTGTTCAATATGTACATTGAGCAAGCTATAAAGGAAAGCAAGGAGAAATTTGGAGAAGGAATTAAAGTTCAGGATGAAGAATTAAAAACACTGTGTTTTGCCGACGACATAGTAATTCTGTCAGATACAGCAAAAGACCTGGAAGAGCAATTGAACGTTATGGACAGTGTGCTGAAAGGTGTATATAAGATGAATATTAGCAAGAGTAAAACTAGGGTAATGGAGTGCAGTGTAAGAAAATCAGGTGATGCTGAAGGAATTAGATTAGGCAACGAAACAATAAAGGAGGTAGATGAGTTTTGTTACTTGGGCAGTAAAATAACAAATGATGGTCGCAGTACAGAGGATATAAAATGCAGAATGGCAATGGGCAGAAAGGCGTTCTTGAAAGAGAGAAATTTGTTAACAACAAATATTGATTTAAGTGTAAGGAAGTCCTTTCTGAAGGTATTTATATGGAGTGTTGCCTTGTATGGGAGTGAGACATGGACGATAAACAGTGTGGACAGAAAGAGGATAGAGGCTTTTGAAATGTGGTGCTACAGAAGAATGCTGGGTGGATCATGTAACTAATGAGGAGGTGCTGAACAGAATTGGGGAGAAAAGAAGTTTCTGGCATACCTTGACTAAAAGAAGGGATAGATTGGTAGGACACATTCTTAGACATCAAGGAATTGTGAATTTAGCGTTGGAGGGAAGTGTGTGGGGTAAAAATCGCACAGGAAGACCAAGAGATGGATACAGTAAGCAGATTCAGACAGATGTAGGTTGCCGTTCTTATGTGGGGATGAAGAGGCTTGCTCAAGATAGGGTATTGTGGAGAGCTGCATCAAACCAGTCTCCAGACTGAAGACCACAACAACAACAACAACAACAACCAAATAAATACCTGTCATAGCAACAGCTTATCATAATAACACAAAACTGGCCTGCCTGTGCTATGGGTTCTAGTGCTCTTACAGCTGTCATATGGTGACAACTTTGACACCACTGAACAAAGTGACTGTTTGTTGGGCTGTGGAAAAGCTCATTATCAGATCTTGATATTCCAACTGCCTGTGTTTTTCAACCTATAAGTTTATCTTTATCTTTATGACATTACTGCCCACATCAGCAAAATAATACTTGTCAAACTGTATACCCATTGTGAAGTAGTTCAGCAACAAATAGTTATGCTTCTTGGTAATTATTTCTGACCATTTTAAGTTAGCTAAAATGTAACTCATAATTGAATTTTATTTCTATATGTCACATCTAAGCTATAGCAGCTGATCAGTATGAGATGTGCTGGGCAAAACATTCCAGTTATAAGCAGTCCAAACAGTAAGTGTCATACTGTCATAATAATGACCAGTGAGCTTTCATCCACTTATATCCAACACACACACACACACACACACACACACACACACACACACACACACACACACCACAACCTAATCACCGTAGTAGACAATGCATGACTGAGTGCTAACTGAAATGTACTTACATGGGTATCATATGAGCTTGCGGATTTAACGTGTGGTATTTATTTTGGATGAATGCAATTATGTGTAAGAATGATTTTGTATTGAATATTAAATCACTGTGATTGACATACTTTTAAGCAACCTGTGTTAAAATATACATTTATATCAATTCATAAATAGGGAATTGACAGCAGAAGGTTAGGAAAGTGAGAATGGGTGGAGATTGTTGTGGCATATAACTAAGTGGTCTGTGTCCTTGGACAATTTAGAAAAGCATATTTTATTGGTTATTCACATTTATATTTTGGTGTTAGTGGGGACAAGAAAATGGATTAGCTAACATGTTGCATTGCTTCTTATTCTAAACTGATTTTATGGATATTAATCTTGAATCTATAATGTGTAGTTTGACAAGCTTCTTGTTGTCTTGGGATTTTTAAAGGGACTAATTAGCAGAGTCATCAGTCTCCTGTTCCTAATAGATGTAACACCAAAAGGATATGATTAAAAGGACAACAGATGGTTGTGGGCTCGTACAGGAGAGAGAGTTTATTTTGATGAGGACCTGACATCTCTAAAATTTCATCCAGTGACACTATGAGAACATCTTTAACTCTGTCACTGTGAAACAAATCTCTTACCATGCAAGCTATTTGCTTTCCACATTTAGGGGGGAGTTAACCTGAACCAAAACAAGAATATAAGTCTGAGTTGTTAGCACTTGACCAGTAGAAGAGGTGTGTGAACACTAGAAAACTGAATAAGAATGCTCTACTATATGCATTTTAGGGTGCAAGACATTTTGTTCTTGTTTTGGTACAAATTACTACCTTCTCAAGGATGAATAGAAAAGAACTTACAATAGTATTGATTTGTTTCAGTGTCAATGGATAACATCTCTGACATGGGTTCCTTATCAAAATAATATCTATTCATTCCCCCCGACTGTAAGTACTTCAAGTTTGTAATGAGAATTTTCGACACCCTGTAGGCTATATAAGGAAAGAGCAGTCACCACAAATCTGGATTAATACTTCATCGGTGTATTTTGAAATTTTACATGATATTCTATTGCACATTGAGTCAGAAATTAACACAGAGGAGGGGAGATGTAACGCAAAGTCAGGTGAGAGTAGGAGGAGATATACAGATAGAGGGAGGTGGGGTAGATACGATGGGCTGAAACATTGGTACCCGCGTGAGCTACTCACTTCAACAAGCCATGTTCTACATTGCTTGTACATGAAATAAAATTTGTAATCCAAAATAACTACCATTTTTATGTTAAAATCATGTTAAATTCCTATTTCCAGTTGCACTTTTCTGCACTTTAAACATTGATATGACTAATTTCCCATACAACTACAAAGAAAGCATTATAGAAAAGTGTATTCCAACGAAGAGGCTGGCTTCATGCATCACTTATGCTCAATTCTGTAAATATTCATCACCTTCTTCTGAACATGCTGTTCCGATGTAGTGCGTAGCAGAAACTATGTGACTTGTAGTAATATTGCCATGGGTCTTCCAAAAAAAAAAAAAAAAAAAAAAAAAAAAAAAAAAAAAAAAAAAAAAAAAAAAAAAAAGTGTGTGGTGCACTGTTAGGCATCACAGATCACTGTGCTGGTTCAAATCCCAAAAAGAAAAGAATTGTTTCTTTGTATTTACTATTTCTAGAATGTTCTGTGTGTTTCATTTGTTTGATGTATTTGTAAGTACTAGAAAATTCTATGTATAAAGAACATGCTCCAAGCAGGAGGCAGTCTGTTCTGAGTGCTTGTGTTAGCAATAAACCTGTTTGATATGTAATGTGTTGTGCTTTGTTAACGCCCAGCCTTCAAAATCTGGACCACCTGCAGTTTTCAACATTACAGTATCTACAGCTAGGAGGAGAAGATTTCTCATTACTGAAAGCAAATAGGATGACATCTTTTCCATTTTCATGACTTTTTCCTTTATAATTCTGAAATTAAAATCATAATGGGACGTAAATACAAAAATATTAATGAACTGCATCTCTCTCCCTCTTTAGAAAGAACTGATTCTTGGGCAAATGTCATCTTTACCATGACAGCTCTTTCATGTCTGACCACTCAGTAAGTGCTAGCAGACTTGTCTCCATTACCATACCACTTCACTTTTCTTCCTTTTATTTTCCATTATAGCTATTGGGAAGATGTGTACATTTTGACCACCCTACCAGTTTTTCCTATAATCTAAGATACATTTTTCTGTCTTCAATATTGAAGATGAGATACTTTAACTTATGAGCAACATCAATGAACTGTACAAGTGACACATAGAGATGCCAGATGATAAGGATTCGTCTGTATTCTATCAAAATTTCATATAATTTCTATGTGAAATAAAGAATCTCATGAAAAGAGCTTCTAGTGAAGTTCTCTACATATAATAATTTCCTTTTTTCACACATTTTCATTTGCGTAATTGTCGAAGGATCATACATTGTTCTGAAAAAAAAAAAAAAGAAAAAAAAAAGAAATTGTATCGCTTGTCAACAGTGTGTGGATATGCTGGAAATTTGGGCCTGGCTGGAATGTGCTAGGTCAGGCAGTGCAGATATGATCACTGTGTGCAGATGACAAAGTGGTCAGCACAACTTCCTAGCACAAATGTTTTTGCCTCGCTTGAATGAAGGCCAATTTCATAATTAGGTTAAAATTGTTTGAAATTTGAATCTTTTCCGAATAGAATTAGAGAATCCAAATTGGCTGGCTCTGGCAAATCTAATACCAAGTACAAACGGGAATGTTAAATTAAATACAAATTATTTCTGTGTAAGTAGAGTGAAGACTTTCTGTAGGAAGTTGATTTTAAAAGTAAAACTTTACATTTTTAATTATAAAATTCATGTCTGATGATAATTCCAAGATTCCGACATTCTGAATTTTTGCCGCATATTTTGCTGTTCCATTCTGGCAAGTGTAATTGTACTAAACACTTTCATATCACATCAGTTATGGCCTATAATACTGAGTTACAACAAACTGTAACACTTAATTCTCCAACATTAGGCAAGCAATGGAATTGCACCCAAACGGTCTTACTATTGGCCTACAGCCAACACCAGTTCTGTGTTTTCATTAATAAAAAACACAACAATGGCCTGAATGGTTCTCCTAAAAATTAGGAAGTAATTGGAAAAATAGCTTTTACAGTCAGCAACCCCACAAACACTACGATGAATGTTCTCGGAACAGAGAAGTAAGTCGTCTCAGAATTCCCCTTGAGCACTGCCACTGCCACTGCCACTGCCACTGCCACTGCCACCCCACTGACGCGCCAACCCGTGCTGCAGCATGTTTCACACGCGCCTCCCGCCGGCCCTGGGGTGCACCTCGGCCATAAAAAAATGACACACTTGTCAGCTAGTGCCACTAGATGGTGGGATAGTGTAGCTGCTCTAACCAGCACTCCAGTTGCACAAGAGGTATAGCTACATCACGTATTTGTCTCTTGGAGTGTTTACAAACGAGTTACTGTGTACAGTGCAGCGATATCGCAAAGAGAATAAATCTGAGGATTGTGGTCCAAACATAAAGGATTGAGTTACTACTTGTTGAATATAGAAGTGACATAAGGACTGATGATACGGAGTTTACAGATGTAGCGGCAACAACACAGAAATACTCAATAATACACTGATAATATACAGAATTTAAGGACGGGAGACACCTGAACCTGAAAGTGGGCCTTCAAGCAGTATGTGACATTAGTCCCAAGAGCAACAGGTAAAGTCACATTGAGAGCAAACCCTCACCACCCAAAAAGATGAGGTATAGTGTAGTAAAAGATATGATGATTGCTTGAGTATAATGGACTATGTGGAGTTCAAGTAGTTGTATACTGTACGTTTTAATGTGAATTGCATTCGTTTCTGCAACATAGCCCATTCATTTATACTAGACTTCCTGATACATTAAAACAAAGTCACATCTCATGAACTAGTGATCGAGAACTCAATACATATATTGAGATGTACTTTACCTTCAGGATATGAACAGCCTTTTCACCTCTTTCAAGTTTTCATTTGGATTGTTCCCAATGATGGTTTTCAGTTTCCAAAACCCATACAGACAAGTAAGTTTTGCCCTGGAAAACTCTAGCTAAAAGATCAATGAATGTGCATTATTACGCATGCTGGGTTGTTAACAATGTTACGGACGAGTTCTTGAACTTTGAGGAGATGAAATGGGAAATGCAAAAACATATCTGGAGCAACAGCTGTGTGGTATTTGCCTTCAATTGCCATCTGGTAAAGTAACACTCGACAGCAGATTTTAATGAAAACATTTTGATCTAATGTATTTGTTTCATTTTTTAAATTCTTGCAGTACTAAACAGACAGTGAAATATATATTGTGGAAAGCAACAGACTTACATTTCCTTATGGAAATTTTATTTTTTATTGCTTCTTGTGTGGCTGTTCAAAGCACTCTTCCCCATTGTAGAAATATTTATCTTTGTGTTGCACCAAGAGCATAATGCATTTGTTTGTGATTTGGGATCACATGTAACCCATGGATACACTGTCTTGTATGAACTCTGATATCGAGTTATACTCTGTTTTGACATGACGGACGAACACGTCACTCTAAAACACGTTGAATTACTTCACCTTATTCTCTGCAACGATTGTTTCTCTCTGTTCCATCTCAGAAAGGTGTAGATGGCGTTAGTCTTTAAATATATTTAACAATATTTTTATGTATTGTTATAAGACAGCTGTTAAAGCAATAAATCACAATTGAAAGAAATTGCCTTTTTGCAAAAGTCACATTACCGTATTACAGAGTTATACGTACATATTTTTGGAGAACAATTAACATGTCAATAAGTCGCAATCAACAATATTAGAACTGTGTTTCATAAGGGCCCAGCTAGCGCTCACTAGGTTCTGTTGCTTGTAAGTATGCTTTTTGAAAACCCATTAACATATAAAGAGGGGGAAAATCTTTTGTGTTGACCATAAAATAAATCATTAATGCTGTTCCTGCTCTATGATTGACAGGTCCTCAATTTACCCTTGTCCACTAAGTAAATTGGTGCCCTCATTGGTGCTAGCCAGGCCCACATAAAAAAAAAAAACAGTTCAGCCATCAACAATACGTCCATGATGAATGGTTTTGCTATTTATATATTACAAATGTTATGTCAGTCACAGGAATCTTCTATAATTATTACTAACGAACACAGGTGCCAACTTTTGAAAATCTTGGGGTATGCTCATTGGCATACCCAGGTATTTCTAAAGAAAAATAAATAAATAAATACAAAGCAAAGCTGGAAACCTACACAAAACATACACACTATCGATTCCATATCCACCGTCACCATCACAATTATAAGTCAAAGTCCTTTTGTATTTCACTATATACTTATAGATTTTAACAATTTTCACACGCAAGACATTAACCCTTTTAACCCCAAATTTTGTTGATTTATGAACAAAAATATTTCTTTGCATATATCTATAACTAATGATTGGATTAATGTATATTTGACAGAATTTTTGTATATTTTTTGGAAGGAAATTTGGGACGACTACAAATGGCATCAGTGTGCAGGATATGTTTCCTTTATCATAACTAATAACATTTTCAAACTGTTGACTACTAATTTAGACATTGGACAATTATTTAATAATAAAGTTTTTAAATTATTTTGTTTACTTTACCTTGATACAATTATTTGAAAGTATTGTTGCATTTACTCCAACTTAGACATCAAGCAACAAAATATATATATTTTGACAATGCATTGTAGCCTGATGCTTTTTGTTTCCTCGAGGTAATGGTACATAATCTAGTAACAATTAATTATTGGAAGCCCTGCCATGTTATTTACAATCCTTGAACAAATGGTTGTGGCTAGATGGACAGGTAAAGATGAGGGCAAGGAAAGGGTTAAGATGTAATTCCATGCACAGGTGACACATGTCAAAAAGAGCAGAAACTATAGTCCAACTACTACGTTTAATTGTTGACAAATTGTTGAAGCCTGAAAATTCAGATACAAAAAAATGTCTATCACTAGCTGTTGCATTTCGAGAATTTTGTAGAGCTGCCAATTAAAACACATAGACCTTCGCAAGTTGTTATGGCGACTGTCTGCTTACAGAATGTTTTAGCTATAAGGGATAGGGCAGTCTTTGCAGCAAGTATATCGACTCACTGGTAACGTATGTGGTTGTGGAAAGGTTATCTAAAAAAATACTGGGAATTAAATTCTTAGTGTAAACGTTTTCAATATATCGTACCAAACCCACTTCATTTCTAGTTATTTAATACAATTAAATGACACCTTCAGTGTACAATATTGACTTAACAAGCAGAATTCCATTAACATTCGGACTATTTAGAAAACGGTCACTTCACTCACATGTTAAAATGTTTGTAGAGCTTATGGGACTTAACTAAGGGGTCATCAGTCGCTAAACTTACAAACTACTAATGAACTAGCTAATACTAAAGACGGCACAAATATCCATGCCCAAGGGGGGATTCGAACGCCCAACCGTAGTGGCCATGCAGAACGAGACTGGTGCGTTACAGATCGCTCGGCCACTGCGACTGGCTCACTCACATGTGAACGTGGATTTTAATGTCTAAAAATTCAATTACCTATTTAAAATAATCTATTTAGAGTGGTGTCTTACAAAAGTCAGCCGGCCATCAATGGGATGAGAGAGTCGATTTTAATTACAGTCAAGAAATATAATGTAAAGAAAAAATGATACCAAAATTTTCAGTGATGGATGCCTAGCATAACAACTAAAATTTTCGGGTGTGCTTGTGCGACTGAGCATACCTGTAGTCGGCGCCTATGCTAACGAACCATCACAATACCAACTTTTATGGAGTTTATAGTTAAAATCAACAAAATGGTTCCATGAAGAGATTTTTCAAGACAGAATCAGATAAAAGAGATCTGTGTTGATGAGTGTCACTGAGGAGTGGGTGGGGGCAATTGCAAAAATTGCTAAAATTTAGTACAAATAAATATCGCCTTTCATTCTAGATGCGATTTTGTAGTCACACCTTACGTTAAAATCGCGTCTCTTCAACGTACAGAGCGAGGAATTGAGTCACGTTGTTGTACAACACTTCGACATAAATACAGAAATAGGTAACGAAATATGTAACCTATAATTATAAAACTTTTTAAATGCCCAAAAATATATTTGAAAATGTACAAAAATTAAGCGATGAATATTATTTAACCCGCGGGCACTGGCGATCTAAGCATTTTGCTCACCGTAATTTTAAAACGACTGGCATTTTGTTACTTTTAAATATTAAACTTGGAGGTTTTTTCTTACTAAAACAACAGGGATTACTTATTTACACTTATTAAGTACATTTCGAACCTCTCGACTTCCGCCGCATTGCGTCTGCCACAATGGCTGATGCCTCTTTGCGCATTGTGTTGCACTACATTCGTACTCAATGGACAATGTCGATCAAACACATTGCTGATCCTCTTGTTCGATGGTATTTTGCTCACCGTTCCAATTTGTCAGTGCAACATAGTTTTCTTTTGTTCCGTACAGACAACAACCAATCCTGTGTCATTGTACCTCAGGTTTGCAGCGAGAAGTTCTTCGTCTTCTCCATAGCGGCCATTGGGGCATTGTTGAACTAAACAATTAGCTCATACACATTGTACATGGTTTGGTATGGATGCTGAAATTTGCGAAATTGTGTTGTTCTTGCTCCGCATGTGCCGACATAAATTCCGCACCATGGCAGAAATTTGTTCCTTGGCCTTCTGCAAGAGCACCTTGGCAGTGATTGCTTATTGATTACGTGGGTCCATTTTGGGATATGCGTTGGTTGGTTGTTGTTGATGCCTCCAGTAATTTTCCTTCTGTTATCCCTATGCACTCTACTACATCAGCAAGTACAATTCAAGCTTTGAAATCAATCTTTTGTCTTGAGGGTTAGCCTGACATTATCATCTTCAGCAACTGTCCTCAATTTGTCTCATCGGAGTTTGAAACCTTTCATGCTGCCAATGGTATATGTTGTTTGATGTCCACGCCATTCAATCCTTGGTTGAACGGTGCAGCCAAACGGCTATTCCACACATTTAAAAGTCAGATGTTAACGTTCTGTGCATCTCATTCACCAGAAAAAGCTTTATGGTTGTTTGTTTCTTCATACCATGCACAACCATGCAATGGTGCGTCACCAGCTGACTTGTTGCATGGGCGTCGTCACCGCACTTTGATGCATGTATTTCACCATCCTTAACTGCACAGGGTGTTACCTCGACAGGTCTCCAATTTTTCGTCTCATGACGTGGTGTCATGCATTCTTCATAACTTCGGCCACTTTATCTTTCTTATTATAGGTCCATCTGGTACCATGCGCAGGTACTGTAACCAGATAAAACCATGCCATAGTGGAGTTCCTGCTGCTGCTTGCATGTTCCCAGAATCGGTAGCGGAGCGACTGCCGCCTCCGCCTCACCAGGCACAGCATTCAGCGGCTGTGGGCACCTTTGCCTGATGTGCAGGCATCGTCCCTCTCACTACGGGCCCCGGCCCCAACCTCCCACCGACACCGCCTCCGCATCAGACGCCGCTGTCCCACGGCAGGAAGGATCTTCCTCAGCAGATCGACAACGTGCCAACACTAGTGTCTACAGGTCAGCAGATGCCACGGGTTTCCCTCTCACCTTAGTGGATGCCATCCAAGGCAGCAGACATGCCCGAAGCTTTACCACCTCTGAAATTTTTTCCAATCTAGGTGCAGGAAAATATTTCAGTAGAATTGACCACCAAGATGCCTACTTACAGCTGCCTAGTGATGCACAAACTCAGCGAGTAATGGTTGTGAATACTCACCAGGGATTGTTCCAGTTTAAAAGGCTGTCATTTGGTTGCATTTCTGCCCCAGGTAGACATTTGTAGAAACCAAATGTCTACTTTGTTATGTTTGCACTTCTTTGTGTGTGGGTGTGTGCACATGCTTGTTTGCCTTTCCTTTTATCCTCTTAAGGTAAGTCCTTCCACTCCTGGGATTGGAATGAATCCTTTTCAACTTCCTTAAAACCCGTATCCTTCCCTTTCTCCCCTCCTTCCTTCCTCTTTTCCTGAAGAAGATACCAGTAGTGGTGAAAGCTTGTGTGTGTGTGTGTGTGTGTGTGTGTGTGTGTGTGTGTGTGTGTGTGTGTGTTTTATTTGTATCTGTAGATGAGCCTGTGCTTTGGGTAAGTTATCCCATTTCTATTTTGTCTAAAAATTTAGACCACCAGGAAAGCTTCCTTCTATAATTATGAAGTTTCCTGTCGAATTACAAAATTAGATGAAAAAATGATCTACATTACTGAACATTGAGAGATTTTTTTTTTTTTTTTCCTCTTATCCAGGTAAAATAAGAATGCAAATTGACAAAGTTTCATCCAAGCAGCTACTCCGTTCTGCAGTGTGCATAAATTGCAGGTACAAGTTACTAACTCTGAAAACCTGAATATTCAGGACATACCCACTTTTTTAAAATAATTAGATTAAGTGAATTTAATGACTCATCTTACATCATAATAATTTTGTAAATAACTGGAAAAGGAAACTAGTGTATTCACATCTCTTTTGCTGGTTTCAAGAGGTTCATTCATTATCGAAATAGGTATGTAACAGCTGGTCCATGTTGTCAATCTCCCATTCACATGAAAATTTGGCGTAGTTTCAAAGAGGCGACAGCTGATAACAACTACTCTGTACTTACTGGAGTGGCTGCTTCATCATCGTCATCGTTCCCCCTCGTCCTCTTTCTTCTCAGGCGCCTGCAGAAGTCTTCGACTGTTTCCCCTACACAAAGTATGTTGTATGTAACACCATGCTCATGTACCACAGGATAATTTTATGCTAGAGCTGCTACATTGTTTAATTAGCAAGTCTTTCCCCAATTTTCTTTTTCAATTCAATACAGAAATAAAAATAATGAGAGATGTGTCCAACATAGACACTCTTCTCCTATAGTTATGGAAAGATTCAACAGCAACTGGTGACAGCAAATACTTGTTTGCAAAGAATAAAACTGTAAATTTTATCAACCAGACAGAATACTGTGACGGAATGTACTCTGGAGCTTTGATGGTACATAAAGCAACAGTTTTCTCGCCTTTTCCAAGACATTAATAAAACTAAGGTGAGTTATTTAAAACACACTATGTAGACTCTTCACTAAAAGTATTGTATTCTTAATTGGCAATAGAGATCGTTATCCTTCATGAAAAAAAAAACACACAATTATTGTATTTATTCAAATAGAAAACATTTCAATGACACAGAAGAGATAGGTTGGCTGGGCAGTACTTACCTTTCTGATGTACCACCGATAGTTGGACACAGAAGGAAACGAGGACGAAAATAAAATGAGCTTTCAGAGTAGGATTCCTTCTTCAGGTAATAGAGCAGGTAAGAAAAAAAAAGAATGGGAAAGGAAGGGGAAGGTAATTCATGACCTAGGTCATGAGGATGGTGTATGAGGATGGTGTTTGACGATTCTGGAATTCAGAGATACTGTATATTAGTACTGGATGGTGTTTGAGGATTGTGGATTCAGTACTAATATACAGGATCTCTGAATTCCACAATCCTCAAACACCATCCTCATGAGCTAGGTCGTGAATTACCTTCCCCTTTCTTTCTAATTTCATTTCTTCTTTCCTTCTCTATTACCTGAAGAAGGAATCCTGTTCAAAAGCTCATTTTATTTTCGTCCTCGTTTCTTTCTGTGTCTGACTATAGGCGGTACAATAAAAGGTAAGTACTGCCCAGCCAACCTCTCTCTCTCAAAAAATAATTTATCATCTATTTGGAGAATTTCCATCATTAATTGAACACAAAAGAGAAAATTCATCTAAAGTGATTTTAACTCTTCACCACTAAGCAAAGGACTAGCTGTTCAAAACACAAGGTTAAGAAAAAGGAAAGCAACAAGACAATGTGGTATTGTTGTCATTTGTTAAGAAAATCAGTGATGAACTACGTGATATGTGATCAGGAACAGTCAAAATGTCAAGATAATGCCATCTGTAGTCCAGGATAGTGATCACTGGCTTTTAGTAGTGACTCAGAGGAGTTAAAAAAAAAGGTAAACATAGATGAATGGTGGGTACTTGTGTGAAAAATGAAAATGCTACGTGTGTGAGCCCACCATCCAGGAGCATTGTATAGTGACTTACAAGGAAAAGGAAACAAGTCTATACAAGGAAAGGTTTACAACAATAATGATGATGATGGAAGCAGCAGGAAGAATGTGTGGAATAATTAGTGATTGCAAAAAGGTGTAATGAAACACTGTAATTGATAGCTACAATGAAGGAGAAAACTGAAAAGAAAAACAAAACCTTCAAGTCACAGTTTTAGCTGTGAATCTGGAAGAACAGCTACTGCCAAACCATGGGCCTGCAATAGAGGATGTTCCAGAGCATAATCTGCTGGACATCAATGACTGCTCTACAACTCATCCCATCTGAATCCTTCCCCCACTACCAGCTTTTACATATGCAATAATGGGAGTTATCTTTACAGTACATTCTCCAATCATTACAGTAACCACCTTCTTGTCTCCCTACAACTTTCCAAATTCCTGTCTCATTAACCAAACTCTGCTCTACATAGATTTTTCCCTTCACTACTCTTCCTCAATTTGCTACACCCACTTCACCCCTCCACTATGCCTGTCCATTCCTTTCCTCGACTACATCTCTTTCCCCTGATAGTATCTAAGTGGTCCATACAGCAGTGCTATACTAGCCCCATGCTCACCTGGCATCCTTCATATTCCCTCTCTCCTCCCACCACCTGTCCGAGTTTCTGTTACCACAGAGCATTACTCTGAATGCTGTAGCAGGAAATGTGTTGGTGAACTGAAAGAGTGAATGCCATTTTTCTGATAATGGCTGTGAATGAATGCTCAAGTTTTGCATGCGTGCATGTGCACACACAAACACACACACACACACACACACACACACACACACACACACACACACACACACACACACGATACCCTATGTGCAACCACAGCATAGGAGTATCTATGGAGAGGCCAGGCAAACATGTGATTCCGGAAGAGGGGCAGCAACCTTTGAAGAAGATGCAGGGGCAACAGTCTGTATGATTAGCTGTTGTTACAAGGCCAGTTCAGTCAATGTGGCTTTGCAATACAGTTAATGTGAATGGCTGCAATCAAGATGAAACTACATTTGTTACTTTTCCCGAGGACATACAGCTCCACTGTATGAAAGTATGATGATGGTATCCTCACAGCTAGAATATTCTGGAGGTAAAATATTTCTCCATTCAGATCTCCAGGCAGGGACTATTCAGAAGGATGTTGTCATCAGGAAAAACAACACTATCATTCTACAGATCAAAGTGTGGAATGTTCGATCTGTTAATTGGGTAGGGAAAATAGAAAATTTAAAAAGGGAAATGGACAGGTTTAAGTTACATATAGTGAAGTTGGGTGGAAAGAGGAATAGAATTTTCGGTCAGGTTAGTCACGATTATAAATACAAAATCAGTTGGGGGTATTACTGGAAAAGGTCTAATAATGAACAAGAAAATATGTAAAATGAATAGGTAAAATGGGTAAACTACTACGAGCAGCACAGTGATCACATCATCATAGTCAAGATAGATACGAAACAAACATCAACCACAGTAACACAAGTTTATATGTCCACTAGCTCTGCTGATGAGGAGATTGAAGAGATGTATGAAGTGATAAAGGAATTACATAGTTGAGGGAGAGGAAAACTTAATTGTGATGGGGACAGAATTCAGTAGTAGAAAAAGGAAAAATAGTAGATGAATATGGACTGGGAAAAAATAATGTCAGAGGAAGAATTTTATATGGAACATAATTTAATCATAACAAACACTTGGTTGAAGAATCATGAAAGATTTTATATGTGGAAGAGACCAGGAGACACTTGGAACGTACCAGAAAGATTTTATAATGGTAATGGCATCTATTTCAGAACCAAGTTTTGAATTGTAAGACATATCTAGGGGCAAATATAGACTCTGACCATATCTTATTGGTAATGAACTGTAGACTGAAATTGAAGAAACTGCAGAAAGGTAGGGACATAAAGAGATGGGTCCTGGATAAATTGAAGGAACCTGAAGCTTTTGAGAATTGCAGAGGGAGATTTAGGCAACAATTGGAAGAAATGGGGGAAATTAAACAGTAGAAGAGGAATGAGTAACTATAAGAGATGAAATAGTCAAGGCAGCAGAGGACCAAACAGGTAGAAAAGCAAGACAGTGTACAAAAAAGAAAGAAAGAAAGAAAGAGAAAACCTTTAATATAACCGGAAATACTAAATTTAATTGACAAAAGGAGACAATATAAAAAATGCAATTAATTAAGCACATAAAATGTAGTAAAGATGACTAAGATATGAGATTTACAGAATGTGTGAATGAGATAAGCAGGATTGGATAGATGCCAAATGCAAGAGAGTATGTAGAAGAATGTGTACTGAGGTAATAACAGATACCTCCTACAGGAAAAATAAAAAAAAAAATATTTGTTAACAAGGAAAAGCTGAAAGGTGGGAAGAGTATATAGAGGAGCTCTACAAAGGAAATGAACTTTCAGGCAATATTCTAGGAAGGGAAGAAGTAGTAGACAAAGAAGAAATAGGAGATACTATATTGAGAGGTGAAATTGACAGAGCACTGAAAGACCTAAGCTGAAACAAGGCCCCTGGAGTAGATGACATTTCCTCAGAGCTACTGAAATCTCTGGGAGAACCAGCCATAAAAATACTATTTCACCTTGAGAGTAAGATGTATGAGACAGGCGAAATACACTCACCCTTTAAACACTATGTAATAATCCCCATTCCAAAGAAAGCAGGTGCAGAATTACTTATAGAAGATTGGAAAGGCTGATGGAGGCTGACCTTGGGAAAGATCAGTTCAGAGTCAAGAATAATATAGGAACACAGAAAGCAATATTCATCTTATGATTCATTTTAGAAGATAGATTAAGGAAAGGCAAACCTATATTTCTAGCTTTTGAAGATTTGGAAAAAGCTTTTGACAATGTTGATGGGAATTAACTTTTTCAAATTTTGAAGTCATCAAGGTAAAACATAGGAAACAGAAGGTTATTTACAACTTTTTATTAACCAAACAGCTGTTATTACAGTTGAAGGGCATGAAAGGGATATGTGGTTGGGAACAGAGTTAAGGCAGGGTTGTAGCCTTTCTCAAAATATTTCAATTTGTACACAGAGCAAGCTGTGAAGGAAAGCAAAGAGAAATTTGGAGAAGGAACTAAAGTTCAGGGTGAAGAATTAAAAACTTTGCATTTTGCCGGCGACATAGTAATTCTATCAGAGACATCAAAGTACCTGGAAGAGCAGCTGAACGGAATTGACACTGTGCTGAAAGGTACATATAAGATGAACATTAACAAGAGCAAAACTTAGGTAATGGAAGGCAGTCTTAGAAAATCAGGCTATGCTGAAGGAATTTGATTAGGAAATGAAACAATAAAGGTGGTAGATGAGTTCTGTTACTTGAGTAGCAAAATAACATACAATGGTCACAGTAAAGACAATATCAAATGCAGAGTGGAAATTGGAAGGAAAGCGTTTCTGAAAAAGAGAAATTTGCTAACATCAAATATTAATTTAAGTGTAAGGAGGTCATTTCTGAAGGCATTTGTGTGGAGTGTTGCCATGTATGAGAATGAAACTTCGATGATAAATAGTTCACACAGGTAGAGGAAATAAGTCTTTGAAATGTGGTGCTACAGAAGAATGCTGAAGATTATGTGGTGCAGAAGAGGTAATTAATCAAGGGGTACTGAACAGACTAGTGGAGAAAAGCAATTTTTGGCATACCTCGACTAAAAGAAGGGATCAAATGGTAGGACACATTGTTAGACATCAAGGAATAGTAAATTTGCATTTGAGGGAAGCATGTCACGGAAGGAAATCACAGAGGGAGACCAAGAGACACACACAGTAACCAGATTTAGATGTATGTGGGATGCTGTTCTTATGAGGGGATGAAGAGGCTTGCCCTGGATAGAGTAGGATGGAGGGCTACATCAAACCAATCTCTGGACTGAAGATCACAAGAACAACATTGTAGCATTTTCTTTGTGGCATAATGGATGTTACTTTAGAGTATTAATAATAAAACTAAAAACAACACAGAGCTGTGGAAGAAACTGTCCTTACCACGCCAGTACTCGCGACCAGGAGGTATAACAACACGCCCCCGTGAAGTCTTTCTCAGGCCAGCAGCATCTCTCCAACTGTCATCCCTTGTGTTAGCTGTTACACAGAGATAGATAGTATGTATGATGCTACTTTTTCCTAATGCATTTTACATTAATTTATTAATTTTTTTCACATTGTAACAAACCTTTCAGAAAAAAATATAAATCCTGTACCTATAACATTGCTAAAGACTGTAAATTAATAATTGCATAAAATACTGAGACATATCAAATTCATTAGGTCATTAATGATAGTAAGAATTCTGTTGAGATGCAGGGCTACTGGGGGAAATAAATAGCATGCTTTGGGAATGTATGAAAAAAATTAGAAGAATGCAATATTACTACATAAAAGAAACAGATTGCATTTTCTGGGTTAGTAACATTTACTTCATATAACCTGGTATGTGTGTTATTAGTGTAAAATTCCTTATGTTAGGAAAATGGTGAGGATAAATAATCAAAACTTTGTAACTGTAAAAATCTAGGTGAACTAGTGTTATGGAAAAGGCTGGCAGTTGTTTTGTGAAGCTTTTACTTTGCACTCACATTCCTTAGGCTATATTCAAAGTTTTGGAACATATGCCCACCCAGGTTTCTAAAGCTGTCACTGAGATCCCTGATATTTGTTTCAAAAATTGTACTGCTATTGATTTGAATATTCTGTATAAAAAGATTTAGCTGATGCCAGAGTAAAAAGCCCTTTTATTTTCCAGGAAAAAAAAAGAAAAGAAGAAAAGCTGCAGAAGTTTGTGCTGCATAGAAAAGTTTAACTTTCTAAGAGAATATTTAAATAAAGAAACGTTTTTTTACAACTTACAATTACAGTTTTAATTTTCAAATTGGCAGCACTATATTTGATACCAGTTATTTCCTATACAACAAGCAATGTGGAATTGATGTCTGCAGCACAAGTAACATGTTAACTAAACTACAATAGGTGAGAGACAAGTAACATTAGGTCAACAGTGGTCAACGTATCAGCATGATTTTTTCAACATATTATTAAAAAATACCCATACCAATAATTTGACATTAGATAAGCAATACATTATGACTATTTAAAAAAATATATAATACAGAATCTAGTCCTAATGAGCTTACTGTAATTGAAAAGGTTCTTATAATTTTGTGTGTGTGTGCCCGCGCGCAGTGCGCAATAATGTCAGTCTCCAGATTCAGTTTATTGATAGTCTGCTTGGACAGTATGCCAATGAGTGTAAAGATGTACTGAGGGCATAAACAGATTTCTGATAAGGATTACACTTGTCAATAGCTTTTAACCTACTCAGGGACACACTACACATAAAGGGTGACTCATCAGAGCAGGAATGGACATGCTCAAGAGTGCAAGACATGGCTACCACATCTGCATTGTAAATGTTGCAGCTAACAGGCAAGGAGCACTATCCAGTACCTTTCACACAAGTACAGGTGAAGCCATATGGTCATCACCCAAGTTACTGGTGTGGTGTAGTGATTCCCAATCTTTCTAGTGATACAGCAACTGCACAAGTATCATTAATTTAAAAATGATATGTAATACGAACCTGAAGTTAATATATGGGGAGTACCAAAAAGGTGCCCCAAACTTACCTGGTTGAAAGTACAAAAAATAGGAGCAAAAATGTGTCACTAAATGTGTCCAAAAACAAGCCATTTGTGGGATAATTATGAATATATGGTTATGAGAGCATTGTTTGTAACATCTTATAGTTTACCGCTCGTACACTTGAGGCTGTCCAGTGTTTATTGCTTATAAAACGCAACACTGCCGAGAGATGCAGTTGGAATCACACCATAAACACAGGATGGATACAGTAGACTGTCTCTCAGGGGATTAGCCATGTCTGACAAATACCTCTTGTGCTCTGTTGTAGTTACAATGGAACCTTACAGAAACGATGAGTATGCAGATATGCTGTACACTTATATCAATAAACATATCCTCTTCAAAGAGACCTTGAAAGTTGTAGATTTTCAATGGTCCATCAGTGTCTTAGAGAACATCGGGTTTTTCACACGGCAGAGCAGGAGGTAGGCCTGCTCACATTATGCCTGATGTTGAGGATATGGTGTTGAAAAGAGAACAGATCTCTCCAGGAACCTTGACGTGAATAACTACCACACAAGTGGCTGTACAAAGCTACAGTAGTGTATGGAGAATTTTACATTGCAGTTTATTGTAGCCTTACCACCTCTGATGAGTTCAATGTCTCAATGATATGGACTTTGTTCCTATAGTGGTGTTTTGTCAGTAGATGTGACGACAGGCTGCCTTGCCTTAAGCAACATCAGAGTATGTCGTATATGTGCATGATGGAGCTCCAGTACATTCTGCTGCTCCTGTGAGGTGGCGTCAAATTCATACATGTGGCCAGTGATGGATAGGATGAGGCAGACCTGTACCTTGACTTCCAATCTCGCCCAAAGTGTGGCAGTCGGAGGTGATGGTTTTATGACTGTGTTGTGTGCCTGTGTGATTGCGTGAGTGCTCTATTTTCGGAAGAAGGCCATGGCCGATAGCTGAATGTGTTGTATGTGTGTGTCTTTTGTATGTGCCTGTCGCAGCTCGTTGCCACGTCTTTGTGGTGAGTTGTAAACTGTCCTCACTATATTATTTATTCCAACCTGGACTTTCCAATATTATATTTTGATCTAAATCCTTCTTATTTTTGTGCCGGGGGACACCTCGAAAGTGAACTGTACACCACAACCGTTAACATGGTTGAAGAACTGGAGCAGAGAGTTCAACATGCTTGTCAAGAATTATAAATGATCCAGGGATTTTTGAAAGAATTTGAAATTCATTGCAGAGACAAGCACAGTATTGCATCCAGATGCAAGAAATACACTTTGAAAACCTCTTGTAACAGGTAATCCATACATGGTATGTGAACTAAATGCAATGTAAAACCTAATAGTAAAATCTAAATTTTAAATTAATGTGTTCTAACTAGGACAATGTTTACAATGATGTTAGTGGTGGCCTGGAACAGTACATTCAAATTATCTTGCAAATGGCTCATTTGCAGATCCATGTTAAATGGGACATTTTTGCTTCTACTGTTGTGTACTTTCAACTGAGTAAATTTGTGCCATCTTTTTTTCATACACCCAGTATGTACTAGCTAATGTTTTGCAGAGTAAGAATTTTGAAAATGGTGAAGGCGGACATTACTACACAAGGTTTTGCCTTAAACAGAACAGCAAGAAACACACACTTGTCTAAATAGGGATTTGATAATTCCATTAGTTGATTCAAAGCTTTATTTGTAAGCATGCAATACTCTCCCTTTATCTTCACATGAGACAAAATTATGATATTAGTCTTCAAACAAAGGTTTTACGGAGTAATCAGATAACAATTTCATCCATCCTCAGCACTGACAATTTTATCTTTCGAAAGTTGTCCTCTACAAACAGATTTTGATAATATAGCATAAAACTAAATGAAATACCAACATACACACTAAACAACAAACAATGCATGATCCCCCAGTCACAGAAAGTGTTAATAAAATCAAGGTTACTCATCTTTCACAAATGAAAGGGGACATGGCACTACTCTGCCACATTGCAGTTACGATCAACTCCTGTGGTTGCAGTTTTCTCAGTCCACTTTGAACATGTTGTTAGACCTACTTATTTCTAGTTCAGAACGGGTGTTTTACATAACTATTCAAGTTATAAGACATTCATCTTGTAATACAGTTTCACATTTTTTTTCTGTCATACCGGAAATAATAGGTTGTGAGTCAGTTTGGGGACCATTAGAGTAGACTATTTCAGAACCCTGGGATGTGTCTACAATGTAGATAAATTGATGGGCAGGCCTCAGGGACTCTTGACAAGTTTACTTTAAGTTTTGGTATGGGAATACACCCTGGAGGGATATGGGAGTGGACCCAGAGTAGAGGTATAGAGACCATTATTCAAGCTCAGAGAGAAGGAAACAAACAAGAACTGTGATCATTTCTTCTGATCTGGGTGATCATTACAGGAGTTGGATGACTGACTGAGGAAAGGAGATCAAAATTCAGATGCTAGGGTGAGCTACAAAGAGGTGCGATATAAATCGTAAGCAATTGTCAATAGCATAGAATGAAGGCGGCTCAGCCTACACAAGTAGGTCGTACATGATACTACTTTGGAGAGCTCCCATTACAAGCTGAACCATGTAGTTATGTATTGGGTCCAGAATCTGTAATGCTGAGTCTGATGCCGAATCCTAGGCCACTCTCATAATCTAAGCAAGACAGTATTACCACTTTATAGAGCTGCAGAAGGTTTGGGCATATGCACACCAGCTGGTACTACTTGGACAGTGAAGAGCATGTGTGGTGTCGCACAAGTATAAAGTGCGCGCCACCTACTTACGCCGCGTGCCGCCATGCATGCATGGAGCAGCGTTCTTATGACGTCAGCCATGAGTACCCTCTGCTGCAACTCTGCTCATGGCCACGAGTGCTGCATCGTTCACTTGGGACTGAGATAGGAACCAGTTAACACTTGGGAATCAGATAGGCACCAGTTAAGACTTGGCTATCGGATACGCACTACGAATCATCAGTAGGCAGGCCTCTATACAATCTATGTATCAGCATTCTGCACTAATGAACTTTGTAAAAGTTAAGTATTAGAATGTTTCTATGAAATATATATATTGTTCTAATTTAGTCTAGAGTTTCTAGTTTCTGCTGTCCCACTGGCCGGTCTCCTCTGTACCTGCACATGCGTGCATCCTTTATTCCTGTGTTGGTCTCTTTCTACTCTGCCACCGACACCTATGACAACCGGCGGACGACACACAAAAGTGGCGACGAGGTTGGGACACAAAAACATGTAAGGGCTAGCAGCACTAATGGTTTTGGGGAAGCAGAGTCAACTGTGCAGAGGAAGTGAGGGACTGATTTGCACCACTACATGTTGAACAATAACCCTTTCCACCTGAATCCACAGGATCGTGAGGCGATTGTGCAGGCCAACTCTTCATCTGTGTGATCTGGGAATCTGTTGTGGAAAGGGATAGAAAACTGTGAAGATGCACGATTACAATATTATTTCACTTTCTGATTTACACACTGCTGAAGGCTATTCTGTAACTGGTATTTTTTTAACATACTGTATACCCATCATGAGAGATCACTGTTTACTTTTTACCTTAAATCTCAACAAATTAGGATTCCAAAAGATTGTGGCAAATATCACAGAAAGAAGACATCGACAAAAAAGATCTTAAAATAAGACTGTCAAGGTTATATACATGTGTTTTCATTATTATTATGCCACAAAATTAGCCATCATACCTCAAGCCAATTCACAGGTACTTTAACTAAATTGTGCAACGGAGTTCCAGCTATGAAAAGTCACTGTGTGAGGATGCTGTAGTTGTTAGTGCACCTGCCTTGTGATCAGGAGGTATGGGTTAAACTTATGGTCTCAGCACACCTACTCTTTCATCACTTCAAATTACATGTGAAAAAGTAAGTTATGCAATGATGCCTAATATTATGTCGGATCTCGTTTTGCCTGGCAAAGGGCATCAGCTCTGAACAGCACAGCACTGCCAGGCACAGACTCGACTGATTATCTGCCCCCTGGAGTCATTTTGATCTGTGTTCCTTCTACAGCTGTCGGCAACTGTAGAAGAGTTGCCCATGCACCATACTTATTTTGTGGGATCCACATGGGGTGACCTGGGTGGCCAAATCATTCACTGGAATTGTCTACAATGTTATTTATACCAAGTAATAATAAATGTGGCCAGTAAAATTGTGTCATGTCGTCCACGGTAATTCCATCTTTGAGATTGCAAAGGCCACATATGACTGCAGTTGTCTCCAAATAGCTGAAAGTAACTATTTCTAGCCAATGACTGGTTCAGTTGGAGCAGAGGACATAGTTTTTTTTTCCATGTAGCATCAGCCAAAACATCATTGAGAAGCCATCATCAGATTGCACAATGGCATGTTAAAATAGCTTCATGGTTCCTGTGCCACAGTTTAACCCTAACACTCGCTCTTACCGACCGAAATGTACGGGTACCCAGTTGTAGTGTACAGGTATTACATCCAGGAGAGTAGCTGCAGGCAATTGTCACACCACAGGCAAATGTGCCTGAGTTGGTTGTTGTTGCCACTGCCCATTATTGTGACATTATGACGAACTGTTCACATAGTTATGTTTGCGATACATCCTACATTGATTACTTCACCCACTGTCAGTTGCATTTTGCTGCCTTTAGTCATTAACCCATTAGTACCAAGGGTCCTATTTGTAGCAGAGTTTTTTTTATTGGTGATTCATGTGACAATGAACACTGGATAATTTCTGTCTACATTCATTGTTGGCTCCACATTTTCAGTTACAATAAAATTATAGTCCATTTGGAAAAATAGTTTCTTAGTCTGTGATTATATGGCTCAGTGTCAGCATTTGTGAATTTTCTCCTGTGTGAGATTTTCTCCCTTTTTTGTTTTATTTTGTTTACTCTCATGCCCTCATCCGCCACTCCATTCCTGAGCTTCAACTCATTCCTCCCATCACTTACTTAAATGACCTCCAACGCCATCCTGCTGTATCCGTCCCCATCACCATGATGCAATCATTCTATACCCTCTCCTCTCCCCATTTTCACACTGCTGAGAGTGATTTCGGATGCGGAAGCCAGAAGTGACAGTTGTGTGCCTGTGTGATTGTGAATGTTATATTTTCTGAAAGAGGCTGTAGGAGATACCTGACATGTTGTAATGTTTGTGTCTTTTCAATAGGCCTGTCGCAGCTTATCACATCTCTGCGGTGAGTTGTAAATTGTCATATTGTTAATTCCAACCTTTGCTAAAAATATATGTTGAACATGCCAGCAACTATTTTTGTGGCACCGACAGGATAACATACACTTTTTATTGGGATATTTTCACCAGAAACTGCATTTTCCCATGTATCTTTGTCGAGTAAAAATACTTATGATCAATATGTGCCATTCATATCACAGGATTCTTACTGATGAATGAAAATGCTATTATCAACAAAACAGTTTCCAGGTTTTCTGTTACTGTGTATGACAATTTGATCAAGGAACATGGGTAGCTACTCTTCACATATTTTCAATACCAGATTTTGACTGTGTTACTGAATAGTCTCTTGTTATATCATTTTAATGTGTCGTGCACATGTCCACAATATTTGCTGACAGTGACATTTGGTGTGAGAAACTATATAGCATATTTTGATATTTGTCTATAACTATTGACATGCTGGACAGCCATATAGTGATGTACAGTATTTTAGTGCTATTTGTACAGTTATAATGTGATTCAGACCACTGTGTATGACATGCAAAAAATTGTTAAATGTCAGTCACACTTCACTTGCAAGATCAGAATGGCAGACTAATTCAAAAGTTTATAAATTAATGGGACTTAACTTACAAACTATTTAAACTAATCAAAGGACAAAACACACATGACACAAAACATGACTCTAGGCTTCGATGGTGAGATTCGTGGACTAATATGTCATCATTTGCCATCAGAGGGTTCACTGTAAATTATAAATATTAGTTTCAAAACAACAAACATAAACTGAAATTACCTTCAGTGGTGGCCCACTTTCCTAACACTTTCCTCCAACAACGTGGAATTCCTTGTCTGAAGCATTCTTTTATATCATCTGGAATGTCTGAAAATTGAAGAAAAAAATATTAACCAAGAATTACACTACACTCACATTACATTCCAAAGAAATCTGCATTGCATCACACAGAGGCAATAATAATAATAATAATAATAATAATAATAATATGCAAGATAAAAGACAGCATAAGTTTTAAATAGCGTTCCCGCCATTTATGAAAAGAAAGGAAGTGTCCAAGCTGAGATACTATGTTGTTGTAGTTAATGTTGTTTTGAGGTTTAGAGGGGACTAAACTACATGATTTTGAGTCCCCTGTTCCTACCGAAGACAAGACATCCAAGTATGAAAAAGGTAAAATAAAGCTCAAAATCCAGAAGAGAGGCATAAGGGGCACACACTGCCAATGAACTTGATACTCTCAACACCACTGAAGAAGACAGGAATAGGAGAGAAAGTGTTGAACTAAGCTAAAATAGAGCAGGGAGCAGTGGCTGGCTGATCACAAACAAATACAAGAAAATACAAGATGAGCCAGTCACTCTGACCAGACTAAGAACCTGGAGGTAAAAAACAGAGTAGAAGTAAGAAAAACATCAGATTAAAATGTGAGGGGTGAGGACCTGAGACACCAGGCACAAGCCCATCACTGAATAGAATGAAAAAATCCAGCTGTGCATACAAAATCTAAAACTCAGTCAGCCATTGAGGCATTGTCAGCTAAAATCAAGGCAGGCACAGTAGGTAGATTAAAAGATTGCTGCAAGGTGGCTAAAAGCG
The DNA here is from genome assembly GCA_026315105.1 of Locusta migratoria. Lineage (NCBI taxonomy): Eukaryota > Metazoa > Arthropoda > Insecta > Orthoptera > Acrididae > Locusta > Locusta migratoria. The sequence continues at coordinate 56,267,188 of CM048745.1, read as the reverse complement.
GACAGTCTGACAGAATGTGGACCACTGTCAACAATCTTCCACAACGGGAATTCGGTGGGTCCTCTTGACATAAAAGGTAGCTATGTGTCAACCACCTATGGACAATACATAAGCGACACAGGCCTGAAAAACGACTTCCAGACAGCCGTAGAGGACTTGATCCCAGGAGCTTGTTAGGAGTGCTCAGAGTTGCCCATTGTATGGTTCGAGCCTCAAAAACCTTGTGGCACAAATCCAATCGGATATCCCGTTCTGGGATACCAACATCCAGGGGAGGAGCAATGGTAGCCAGCTTAGCCAGGTGATAGACACGCTCATTCCACGGGATGCTAATGTGGCCGGGGATCCAAGTAAAATCCACAGAACAGCCAGACCTGCCAAGTGAAGTGATGGCATTTTGGATGGATTGCACCAATGGATGGGAACAGAAATACTTGTTAAGGGCTTGCAGGCCACTAAGGGAGTCACTGCACATGACATACAAATTCCGGGGGCATGTTTTTAGGTGATCAAGAGCACGAGATATGGCAATCAGTTCAGCTGTAAAAATACTACAGCCAGGTGGCAGAGACCATTGTTCTGTTTGGTCGCCACGAACAAAAGCATAACTGGCTCTGCCATTTACTAGGGAGCCATCAGTGTAGAGTATTTCTGCATCACGGTGAGTAGCAAGGAGTTCCAGAAACTCGCAACGAGGTGTCAGTGATGAAACTAATGCCTTCGGATTGCAAGACAATTGCAGATGGAGCTTCGAATGGGGGATGGACCAAGGAGGGATACGGGATGGGCAGGAAAAAGCATCAGGGAGAGGTAGGGAATGAAGTGAGGAAAGGAGTGTATGAACCCGGATCACGATTGGAAGACCTGATCTAGGTCGACTTGGTGGAGAAGGAGGGGTAATAGTCTGAAACAAAAGCCTGCGATTCGGATGGTGTGGTGTGGCATGGACTCTAGCAACATAGCTAGCGAGAATCTGCTGCCGGCGAAAGTATAACAGAGGAATCCCTGCTTTGGCAAGAAGACTTGGCAGAGGCCTGGTGCAGAGAGTCCCAGTCGCCAGCCGGATACCACTATGGTGGATGGGATCAAGCATCCTCAAGGCAGGATGGTGCTGCTGAGTCATACACCAGGCTCCCATAATCAAGACATGATTGTATCATGGACTTGTACAGCTGCAGGAGGGTAGAACGAGCTGCTCCCCAAGCAGTATGCCTCAAGCAGTGGAGAATATTTAGATATTCATAGAATAAATGACATCAACTGCGATTGGGCAAAGCTGAAAATGTGTACCCAGCTGGGATTCGAACCCGGGTCTCCTGCTTTCTAGGCAGTTGCGCTGACCCCTACACCACTGGGGACACAGTGATCACCGCACCTGCAAGGACTATCCTAGCACACCTCCCGTCAGATACAAATTACCAGCTTCGCAAACAAGTTGGAACAAACAGACGATCCCACAGCTGTGGCAAGCCCGTTTATGGACTACGGGGCACCATTCTCTTGAATGTGTGATTAACTAAGAGTGGCAACTACCCTAACCCTAAAAGAGTGGTGGGAAAGAAAATTCCTGATAAAGACTGGAAGTGGGCCCCGTAAGCCCCAGTTGTGCAATGTAGCCAGTATGTGGTGGCGCCAGGTTGTGATGTACGATTTCCGGAGTTTGAAAAATACAGCAACAAGGTGTACACATCGCGTAAAAGCTGTATGTATAGCCGACTCCAATGACACAAGATTGTCAATTGAGGAGCGGTGCTGACGGAAACCCCCTTGTTGTGCAACCAAGAGTCCCCTGTCTTTGACGATCCACAGAAGCCGCCGACTCACCATACATTCAAGGAGCTTGCGTAGAACGTTTGTAAGGCTGATCGGACGATAACTGTCAGCCACCTGTGGGTCAGCGCCAGGTTTTATCACTGGGATGATGGTGCTTTTCCGCCATTGTGAGGGAAAAACACCTTTTGCCCAGAGACGGTTAAACAAGGCGAGCAGTAAGTTCTGAGCATCCACAGGAAGATGTCAAGAGACTGGCTATGAATACGATCTGGTCCTGGACAAGTATTGGGGCATGCAGCAAGAGCACATTGAAACTCAAACTCGCTAAAGGGTGCATTATACGGCTCCTGATGTTGCATATGGAATGAAAGTGACTTCCACTGAACTTGTTCTTTTTTCTTTGCTGAAAGTTGCACTGTAAGCTGCAGTTGAACTGATGCCTGCATAAAACTGTGCCATGTGCTCAGCGCCAGCAAGCGGGTCTCTGCAGGCAGTACCCTGTAAGCGAAGACAGGGGATTCCTGCTGGTGGGCGGTACCCGAAAAGATGTCGAACCTGGATCCATCCCTGAAAAGGTGAGGTGAGGCACGAGATCAATAGGGGTGACGGATCTCTCCCAACCATCTTGCTTACTTTGACGGATAAGGCGTCGAGCTCGAGCCCGGAGCCATTTGAAAGCAATCAGGTTATCTATGGTGGGATGTCGCCGGTAGCGCTGGAGTGCCCTACGCCGATCCTGAATGGCTTCAATGATCTGTTGTGACCACCAAGCACAGATTTGCACTGAGGGGACCCTGACGTGGTTGGAACAGTGGCGTCAGCGGCGGAAACTATGGCGACAGTCACCTGTTGGACTGCCACATCCATATTGGCTGGCTGTTGGGCAGGAATGACAACAGCAGAAGTGTAACACTGCCAATCAGCCTTATGGAATGGCCACGTGGCAGGTGTTCCAGCTGTTGAGACTGTGGGAGCGAGAAAAAGATAGGAAAATGGTCGCTCCCACAGAGGCCATTATTGTGAGCCCTCCAAGTGAGGTGTGGAAGAAGGATTGGGCTACAGATCGATAGAGCTATGGCTGAAAACCTGTCATGTGCAACACTGAAATGTGTAGGGGTACTAGTACTGAGTCGGCAGATGTCCTGTTGTGCAAGAAGTGTTTCAACATCCCTACCACGTCGAGTCGTCACTGTTTCACCCCATAAAGGGCGATAGGCGTTAAAGTCCCCCAAAAGAAGAAACGGTGGCAGGAGCTGTGCGATCACGGCAGCAAGAACAGTGGGCGAAACATCCCTGTCTGGAGGAAGGTATATGGAACAGACAGTGAAGTCTTGCATGGCCTGAAGGCAAGCGGCAACAGCCTCAAGAGGTGTGTGGAGAGGCACAGCGATACTAGGGACAGTGGCAAGGGCGTATATACAGATACCACCAGAGGCTCTCTCACAGTTGACACAGTTATTGAAGTAGCCCCGATAGCCATGGAGGGCTGGGGTCCACTGAGCAGGAAACCCAGTTTCCTGCAGGGCCATACGCAGCACAGGGAATCAGCACAACAACTGCTGCAGCTCAGCTAAATGGTTGAAAAATCCTCCGCAATTCCAATGGAGAATTTGATTCACTCCTTGCTGGAAAGACACGATGTAAGACTGAACATCATCAGGCCAAAGATTTGTGGTCTGCTAGGCATTGTGCATCTACATCATCTAGGAGCATTGGCTCAAGCATCTTAGTTAGGGCCAGATCCTCGAGAGACGCGAAGATGACATAGGGATTGACTTTGAAGTCACCAAGGAGACTTTCTTCTTAGGCTTTTTCTTCTTAGCCTCTCACTGCCCTTTCAGTCTTAAGGCCTGGAAGGTCTTCTTGCAAGTGGTTTCTGGGCCTGATGTCGATCGGGAAACACGTCAGCTGGGAGCAGGTGGATCGTGCAGTCTGTGGCTGGGATCCTCCAATCCACTCATGGAAGCCTCGGGAGTGGGTGCCACAAATGGCGAGAGGGGCCAGGGAAGACTGTTGCTTCCCTGGCTGGGGAGTAAAGAATGGAGTCCCCGATGGTGGGATGGGTATGGCTCCCACAGGTTTTCGGGGAGCAATGGAGGAAGGTGGTCCCCCACCCATCGAGGGGGCAGTAGAAAGTTGTTGGCCCATAGGGCCCACAGATCGTACCGTCGATCACAATGAAACTGGAGATGATGTTATCTTTACAGAATCTGTAGATTGAATTACCAGACTATCAGCCTACATAATAACTACACTGTCCCCAGTGCAACACTGCAACATACTAATACTTCAGAATACACTTACTGTCAGAGATAAACAGTTTAGTACTACACCATAGAACCAAACATGGCACTGTCATTGTTAGCCTATTATTATTTCTCATCTCAACAATAGAAGTGTTGTAAGAAGTTTATGCCAAACAATTACACACTGCAGTCTTAACTATATGAACACAACCTAACATCGAATTTACTTCATTCCAGAGTATGAACATAAATTAATTTCACTTTTTGAATGAAAAACTTGATGAACATTCATTGTTTTCGACAATCCCTTCTACTTAAATTTGACATCTTGGTAGTAGAACTGAGTTTACTGACAGAGCGATTAAACAAGGATTCTGTTTTTTCTGACCTAGGTCTGGAAACCTAAAAAACCATGATATACACAGGTCCTTTTTTAACAACCGTTGCGAAGCACGGGCATATAAGCTAGTCCCCAATAAATCTGAGAAGGCATTATGCTTTTCTGCTACCCCCTTTTGAAATTCATCACCAGTAGAAGTACCACTTGTAACAAAGCATGTTGGGATTCAGTCCCATCTGCTTGCATTACTGAACCTCCCGATACCACTGTTGCATATTAATACATATGAATGTAATTAGTCTATTATCATTTTCTTTTCCAAAACTTTTGTTAGCCTCTTTTATAGTATAATTAGATCAAGTCATTTTCTATTATTTGATTCCAGAGAAGTTTGTTCAATTAGTAAATATTAATTAATTCATGACAGAAGTATATTGTTAAAGTTCAGATAGAATGCTAATTAGTATTTCTATTAAAACTAGGTCACTTCTTTCCTCATAATGTTAAAGTAGGTATTAATATGTTTCACAAGTAATGGTAGGAAAGTTTTGTCCTCATTAGTTTAAGTATAATTACAGTTTATTATGAAGTATTTGTATGAATGCATATTCCAATATATTTACAAGTGAAATCTACTAATTTAACCAAAATTTATACATCAATTTACTCAGTTTTATTTACACTAACTTTTACTACTGCCAGTTACATGTAATTGTTTAATTTTCCATTATAATTAATTCTATGTATTATAATTAGCAATAAGTAATTTTCAGTGACATTGAAACATATAAATAGGAAGAGCTCACGACAGGTCAGTTCCAAGTATTGGGTATTGTTTCGGGTGCAATCTCAAGTACAAGGCACATCAGTTTGGACTTTAAATTTGAACAATTATTAGTCAGTGTTGTGGAAAGTGTATATACAGTGGTTAATCAATATTTGTGCCACATTACTATGTACAACTCAAACTTTTGTATTCAACACACTGACAGTATTAATTCGTATTATTGATGTGTGGAATGTGCCCGCCTGGTATTAATGGTTGTAATTAATGAGTCTTGTAAGCTGGACATATACGGGGACAATTGGGCATTTATAAACCATTAAAAGTGTCATAAAACTGCAGTTCTGTGTGTTGCATTAGTCATTTGTAGTGAATTGGTTTTCACCCTATGAGATTTCAGCCAGCTACTACCGTGATTATCGATAACATCAAGAACTTTGAGAATCATCAATCTACGACTACTATGTCACACACTTTCCATTCTGATTTCTAATTCTTTACACTTGAAATTGAGTTAATGTTTTTTTAGACAAATGAAGGGGTTGAAATATTTCAAGTCAGCAAATCCTTTCTCTAAATCAAGAAATGGGGATTTGTCATCTTCTAAACAAATATAACAAAAAATGTAAAGTTAAGGTTGGAATTAACTATAATATAATAATGGCAGTTTATAAGCTTATGAGCTGTGGCAGGCAAGTATAAAAGACACACAAATACAACACGGCATTCTTCAGAATATAGAACATTCATGCACTCACACAGCCATACAACACAATCATACAACCGTGATCTCCGGCTGCCACACTTAGAATCATGCTCTGCAGTGTGGGAATAGCAAAGAAGAGGGAAGGTGAGGGGGGATAGGAAGATTGCATCACAGTGGTGGGGATGGATACAACATGGCCTTACAGAACACGTATGTATTTGATGGATGGAACAAGATGCAACTTAAGAATGGAGTGGGGAGGTGGCACAGGTGAAGACACCAAGTTTTTGAGGCCTTATTAATTTTGGGATCAGATAATGTACTCCCATCTGGTGATCAATGGGAGGATACTGATGGCTCAGGTTGTGAATCGAGCATATGCTCCACTGTAGCCTGCGCCACAAGGTGATCTACCTTGTTTTTGGTCATTCGTCCTAGTGGCCAGCTGGTTAGTGGTCATGACTATATATAAAGCAGTGCAGTGATTGCAGCACAGTTGGTAAATTACATGGCTGCTTTCGTTTCACAAGTGGGTTGCCATCTGATTGGGTAGGACAAGGCTATGACTGGGCAGGAGTAGGATGTGCTGAGTGGCTGGATTATACAGGTGTTGCGGTGGGATGTCCACAGGGATACAATCACTGTGGCAATAGAGTGGTTTGGGTTCCAGGTGGCATAGGGATGGACTAGGATGTTACCAAGGCTTGAGAGAGTGATGGAACAACATTTTAGGAGTGGTGGGAAGGATCGTGTGCAGGATGTCACATTTCTGGGCATGATGACAGAAAATGAAACCTTGGCAAATGGTGCAATTTAGTAGTTCAAGTCCATGGTAGTACTGGTGATAATGGGAATACTCTTATGGTTCATTACTGGTGGTATAGGGAGGATTTGGGATGTCTGGGGGCCTTGTGAGAAAGGGAGTTCTTATCACTACAGACACATCACCCGTGGGTGGCCAGGATGGAAGGGAGGTGGTTTTTGATGTGGAAGGGATGGAAACTGTCAAAGTGTAGGTACTGTTGATGGTTGGTAGGTTTAATATGGATGGCAGTGTGGATGGAGCTATCAGTGACGTGGAGGTTGATATCCAGGAATTTGGCATGATGGGTTGAGAAAACCAGCTGAAGTGGATGGTGGATATGAGTTGAGGTTTTGAAACGAGGAGGATAAGGTGTCTTGGCCCTGAGTCGAGACCATGAAAATACCACCAATAAACCTGAACCAGACCAGAGGTTTGTGGTCTTGAGACGATAGGAAGGATTCCACCACATGACCCACTAACAGGTTGTTGTTGGAGGGTGCCATGTGGGTGCCCTTGGCTGTGTCACAGATTTGATGGTAAACTTTCCTCTCAAAGGAAAAGTAGTTGTTAGGATAAAGTTGGTGAGGGTTGTGAGGAATGCGATACTGGGCTTGAATTCAGAGGGACATTGGGAGAGGTAGTCTATGAGAGAGGCAAGGCCATGGGCTTGTGGGGTGGTGTATTGGGAGGTGGCATACACTGTGACAAGTAGGGATCCAGGAGGTAAAGGAATGAACATGGTGGAGAGTCAGTGAAGGAACTTGTTGGTATCTTTGACATGGGAGGTAATATTTTGGACGATTAGTTGACTGTGTTGGTCAACAAGAGCTGAAATTCTTTTGGTAGGAGCAAAGTAACCAGCCACAAATGGGCATCCAGGATTTTTGGGTTGTTGTTTATAGGGGACTAAACTACAACGTCATCAGTCCCCTGTTCCAAGCAATGATGTGACATTTGACGAAACGAAAACGTAGAGGAAACACAGATGAGAGAAATCCTTAATGGGTGTTGAACAAAAAGAAGCACTGCACCGAAACACATAGGAGTGCACAGAAGGGATAAAGTTACTGGTGCAGGAGACTAAAATTTCACAGCAGAATACAATGGCTGGCTGATCCCTAGGATAAAAACGGATGAGCGAGGCATGCTGTACACACACTAAAAATCACCTCAACCAAAAAGAGAGAGAGGCTATCAATAACTTAAAAGCACTGTAAAAATGAGGGCCTTAAAAGCATTTCATTAAATGGAATGGTAAAAACCAGATGCACGAATAAAATTTAAGACAGTAGTAGCCTTGGAGGTATTGTCACCTAAACCTAAAGGGATCATATCTGGTAGATTAAAGGACTGCCTCAAAGCAGCTAAAAGCGGACAATGCATCAGGATGTGGACCACGGTCAGCAGGGCTGCACAATGGCAAACTGGTGGGCCCTCTCGACACAAGAGGTGGCCGTACGTTAACCACATATGGCCAATTTGCAATCGGCAGAGTACAACAGTGTCCCTACGAGATGCTCACAGGGAGGACCTCCACATAGAGGGCTTAACAGCACGGAGCTTATTCAGCGTGTTCAATTCAGCCCACACAGTATTCCATAGTTCCAGTACCTTCTGATCGAGCACCATTTGGAGATCCCTGTCCTGGAGGCTAATTTCCAACATGGTTGAGGTAGTAGCCTCCTTCGCCAGGCAGTCAACACTTTCATTTCCTGTTATGCCAATGTGGCCTGGAGCCCTAAGGAAGACCACAGTGCGAGCAGATGTACCTAGTCTGTATACAGCTTCCTGAATGGACCATACCAAAGGGTGTTTCGGGAAGCACTGGTTAAGGGCGTGCAAACCACTCAGGGAGTCAGTACAGATAACCAGACTTCCCGGGGGCAGGCTCTGAGATGTTCAAGCACCCACCAAATGGCGACAAGTTCTGCCATAAACACACTACTCCCACAGGGCAATGAACGTTTTTCAATATGCTGGCCGTGGGTATAGGCATATCCAGCATGGCCATCGACTAGTGAACTATCGGCGTATACAAATTCAGCGCCACGGTACGAATCGAGAAGGGCCTGAAACTGTTGACGGAGAGTCTTTGGTGCAACAGAGGTTTTGGAGTCTTGGGACAAGTCCAATCGAAGCTGGAGGGAGGAATGACCCAAGGAGGAGTACAAGAACGGTACTGAAAGGTGAGAGGGATGGGAAGGTACTCTAGGGAAGAAAGAAGGGAATGAACACGGACTTCAATCGGGAGACCCGACCGCAGCCATCATTGTGGGGAAGGGAGTGCGACACCTGGGAAGAGGAGCCTGTGATTTGGGTGGTCAGGTACATCATGAATACGGGCAACATACGAACCCATTAGCTGTTGCCTTCTGAATCGCATTGGGGAACCCCAGCCTCAGCTAGAAGGCCTGTCACAGGACTTGTACAGAAGGCCCCCTGTTGCTAAACAGATGCCACTGTGATGGACCTGATTCAAGACCTGCAGTACAGATGAAGTTGTAGAATCATACGCAACGCTGCCGTAATACAGGTGTGACTGGATGAGTGCCTTATACAGGTGCAGTAGGGTGGGACAAGCAGCTCCCCAACCTATGTGGCTGAGGTAGCAGAGGATGTTTAAGTATTGCCAGCATTTCTGTTTCAATTGGCGAATATGCGGCACCCAAGTCTATGGGTCTATATCTGGAGTCAAGAGGGACAATAGAATCAAACTAATGGCGGCGCTGCACATGAGTAGCAATCAAAGTGTGGAAATTGCTAAACAGACTATCGTAAATAATCGAGAAATCTGTGCATATTTTTTTTTCCAAATTTTTGAATGAAAAACTGGGGTGCATGGATTACTCAAATTTAGATTTGTATTACTCCATCTGCAAAAACAAAACACAGTAGGCAAGTATTACTCTGCTTTAAAAAAAGGACCCCTTTAGGCCAGTATTAAACAATAATATTTTTGATCAAATCTTTGACAAAGATATAATATCAACATTTGTAATATTTCTAAGACATAAATCTTCATCGTGGTGTTAAAAGGGGGTATTACGATTGTCGTATTTCAAAATAGCAGATAACTTTTTATTGTGCGCTGCCTTAGCCACTATCAAAACTGCATGTAATTTACTTGATAATGATAGAGACAATATTATCAGTAATTTCGCTGTAAAGGGTCTCCTCACGTCACAAACTGATGTGGTGGAGTAGAATCTCTTTCTGGCAGCACGGCTGGCACATACCAACAGTAGCATTGTTTATGTAAGAATAACTTGTTGCATTTGCTTGTGATACCATCTTTGGCAGTAATAAATTACGTTATCTACTTAAGTTGGGTATTATTCAGTTCAGTACCTCCATATCACCCATACTGGTATCGGCATTTGACCAAAACCTGTATGTGGAGAAGACAGGGTTACAGTGATTTCTTGCTACTGGGGTTGTTGATTATGGTACAGCATTGCAGTTATGTTCAAACACACACACACACACACACACACACACACACACACACACACACACACACACATTGGTTAGCAAGAGTGATGCTGGTGCTCAGAGCAGGTACATTTTTCAATGTAGCAAATAGAAGACAAGCGACTTTTATAATCAAGTATACAGCAAGACTCTAATTTTGATATTTCTTTGATGAAAGATACCTGTATGTCAAAGTTCCCTATTACACTGTCAAATATCTTTGATGTAAATACATGACATATCGAATTTGACAAAGATATATGACCATGCAATACCAGTCTTAACTCCATTTATTTATTAACTGTTCAGATTCAGTAACCACTCATTTCAGTATGTGTTACTGTGAGTAGGCTTTCACAGTAATATATTACAAATGAAATATTTTTCAATTTGTATGAGAACATTTAGTAAGTAAAATATGAGAATTTTATGGTGTTGGTAGGACATTCGAACGCTCTGGATTTGACAACCCTGCATAGCTATAGCTCTCTCTCTCTCTCTCTCTCTCTCTCTCTCTCTCTCTCTCTCTCTCTCTCTCTCAATCAGTGCAGCGTCAATTCTTCTGATTATTTATTATATTCCACATATATAGTAGAATTATGAAAAGGTGTAGTAAATGTAGTCAGGCCATCTAGGGGTGTGACAGAAACTGAGAATATTTTATAGAGTGTGACCTGGTGAAGATATCATCGGCAACGAAACATACTAGTGTGGGATTTGTATCTGTCTTGAGTCACCATGATCAGCCTCATTTGAACTTTTCTGTCAGGAGAGTAAACTTGGAGTTGGAACGGCCACTCATGTCAGATATGGGGTCCCATATTGGTTTGATTCCTGTGGATGATATCTGTAGGTGGGACTACACTAGGCATGGCCTTCACCTCAACAGGAAAGGGAAGGGAAGGGAAAACTGTCTGGGTTGATTGAAAGTAACTTACAGTGGGGGGGGGGGGGGGTGATTGTCACAAATGGCAAAATACCAGTGGTTAAAGGTGTCAGAGGGATGCCATTTTTAGGATAGGTAGGGGGGAAAGAAAACCAGTTTTGAGAGAGCTTGTAAGACACCCTCAGTTTCAAAAAGCAGATAAACAGGAGATAGATTTAAGCAAACAATGTTCGTCTTGGGTCAGTAAATAATGCCCTTGAATATTTGAAACTAGCATTTACAAGCAAGCATAGTGATAGAAAGGTCTGCTAATGATATTTTCATGATCATTAATAAATGGTTTAAAGCCAACTCATTGTCATTAAACATTGAAAAGACTCACTACATGCAGTTCAGAACATGTAAGAGATTTCCTGACAGCATATGCATTAAGTATGAAGAAGAGCAGATAGAAGAGATTGACAGTATTAAATTCCTGGTATTACAGCTTGATAATAAATTTAGTTGGGAGCAGCACACCACAGCACTGCAGAAACAACTCAACAAATCTTTATTTTCAATATGAGTGTTATCAGACATAGGAGACAAAAATAACAAAGCTTGCATAGTTCGATACTTCATTCCCTAATGTCATATGGTATATTATTTTGGGGTAACTCTTCAAGTCAGTCAAAAGTCTTCAGAATCCAAAAACGTGTAATACATCTTATTTGTGGAGTAAATTCATGGACATCTTGTAGAAGCCTCTTCAAAGAACTGGGTATATTAACTACAGCCTCTCAGTATATTTATTCCTTAATGAAATTTGTCATAAATAATATATTGCTTTTCCCAGCAAACAGCTCAGTTCATACATACAATACTACGAATAAAAATGATCTACACAAGGACTTAGAAGCACTTAATTTAGTTCAAAAAGGGGTCCACTACTCAGGAACACACATTTTCAATAATTTACCATCAAGTATAAAAAATTTAGCAACAAATAAAGATCAGTTTAAGAGGAACCTAAAAGACTTTCTAGTGGCCAACCCCTTCTACTCCATTAGTGAATTTCTAAATTGTACCAAATGATCCATGCACTCATACTATATTAGTATTATTATATTATCAGCAAAAAAAAAAAAAAAAAAAAAAAAAAAAAAAAAAAAAAAAAAAAAAAATAAAATAAAATAAAATAAAAATAAATAAATAAATAAAATAAGTAAAAATAAAAAAACCTTAAACATTTATGCATCTGTATTTATAAGTGTATGTATTTATATTATTTGTATTATCTATAATTCAACTTGTAAATTTTGTTTCTTGACATGTTCCACATCCACGAGGATCCCCTTAACATGGATCTACAGAATGAATAACTAATCTAATCTAATCAGTGAATCCCAACTGTCTTCCATAGTCACAGCTATATATAATTCCATACCATGCCACAACATCTGTATTTGCAATATGAATGGTATTTGATTGTTGAGTTGCAATAACCATGTGATATTGCAGGCACAACCAAGATTTTCTGTAACATCAAGACGTTGATATATGTAGCAATTGGTATGTATGGTGATGGGAACTACAATTAGTTGAATAATTAAAAATATCTTACTGAAAATCAGATACATACAGGAACAAACCAAATGAATTCCGAACATAGTACTAATGTGTACCATGTTCTATATCCAAGTTGTCAAGTACCAGATGTGATTCCATTGGAAGCTGTCAACACACTAACTAGTGTGGCATGGATACAGTGACCATTTGAGAAGCCTACCACTAGAGGGCATAGTTGTCTAGATGCTAAAATAACAGCTGAAGGCTAACAGACATTCACACCATAACCCCAGAGGGTGACAATCAAAATATTGTAAATAAAGTAATACCTAGTGTCTGTTACAATTCTTAACACATTAATGGTAACTATCATGCATACAAATGACATACATTTTTACTATACAAATTTACAATCCATCAAAATGTTTTTATATTACTGAAATGTGCATGTAAGTCATGTGGGGCTCAGGTATACAATGTTAACTAGCCAATTATAATATGTCCATAGTCATCAAACAGTGAATGGGAAGTATAAAATGTATGCTTATTGTAAGTTTCCTAAAAAATTGATTGGAGGTCATATAAAAAATAAAGTAAGATGGAAGCTGTACATCAGATCATAACCGGATGGTACATACTGTATGCTTATAGTAAGTTCACTGAACAACCGATTGAAGGTTATTCACCAACAGAACAGCATACAAAGAAGCCAGTCAACTCCCAAAGAATTCCAGACAGATCAATTGCCTCCATACACAAAACCAATATTAACTAAATAGAAGGCCAAAAAGTCATTTTTTTTTTACCATATAAGAGTTGAACAATGCCATGCAAACTGTGGAAGACTGCCGGACTAGACAATATACTGGCTGAGCCCATCATGCATTTTGGGCAAAAAGTAGAACTGGTTTCGCTACGTATTCAACGCCTGTCTACGACAGTGCAAAGTTTCTAGCCATGATCATAGCTATCCTTAAGTGATGCAAAATATCTGGAAATCCAAACAGCTATCATCCGATATACCATCTATGCCACATATGCAAAATCTTTGAAAGATGATACACCACTACCTCATGCCGGCTATGGAACTATACTCTTACCACAGCAGGCTGCATTTCATCTGGAATTTCATCTGCACTGCACAACTGGTCAATCTGACTTAGAATATGAAAGATGGATTACAAGGGAGCTATATAACGAGTGCTGTCATGATCAACATCTCGATTGTATGACACCGTTGACCTCCAACTCCTTATGCATTAGGTTAATATAGCTTGCTGAAACTTAAGGTATTAATCAGAACCCTGGTGTACAATCTGAGGTTGCTGGAGGAGTTTCAGAGTAAATGACGTACATGAAGAAACCAGCACAATGGCCTACCAAAGGGAAATGTGTTGGCACTGCTACTTTACAATATTTACACCAACGATCAACCTCTCACTGCAAGCACTAATTGCTATATATACTAAGATCACAGGGAAATCACTGCTGTAGGCAAAACATTTGAGGAGGCATAACAGTGTAATGCTTTGATGGAGCTGGATCTGGGTTACTAGGGGGGGAAAACACTAAGCCAAATCGCACAAAAACACAAAGTTATGCCCACTACCTTTGGAATAAGCAAGTCAACAGTAAACTACAGACTGGACGGAAAGAAATCCTATAGAGTACTGCCGCAACACCCAATATTTGGGTGTAGCACTGGATACAGCCTAGCAAATAGCATTGTCTCATCAATAAACCTTAATATAAAACACTTCATTCAGCCAAGATCCCTACAATTTTTTATTTTCATCCTTTAACCAGTTTCAGTGAGCTCTGTCACCATCTTCAGTAAGTCCAGTACAATCACTGGACTTTGACTGAACTCACCGAAACTGGTTAAGGGGCAAAAATAAAAATTTTAAGTGATTTTGGCTGAATGAAGTATTTTATATAAACTGTTGATCGCTCCACAATGGTGTAAAATGCCTTTTAAATAATAAACCTTAAGTTAATGGAAGAAACAATATCATTAATGAGTTGACAAGCTCTAACTGGGAACCCAAACAGGAAATCCTCTAAAACTTACCACTCGTCTTCTGTCACTACTGGTGAGTATGCATGCCCAGACTGGTCGGTACATATCAACAGATACAAAAAGAAGCCAATGTCACCCACATCGAAACACACCGAATTATTGCAGAATGCTTCAAGCTCACACCTCTGAACGAGATCTATTTCTTTTTTTCTTTTTTGTGGTTTTAGGGCGCACAACTTCTACGGTCATTAGCGCCCAGACAAGAACTTAGATTCACTAGATCTCAAAAAAAATTTGGTGACTGTCAGAAAATCAAGAAGACGCTAAAAACGAAAGATAAAGGACAATGAAAAGGGTTAAATATGCTTCGATAAGTTAGCCAAGTTGATAAAACGCAAATCTCGAGCAGCTGCTCATCTGTCATCAGCTAAAATTTCCTCCAGTGTAGGTGGAAAGTGAAGGGCTACACTGAGATGATTAAAAATTACGCAAGACAATAAAACATGTCGCACCGTCAGTAATTCACCGCAGGAGCACAGCGGTGCAGGATCGGCGGTTAGCAAATGACAGTGGCTGAAACGGCAGTGACCGATCCGCAACCGGGCCAGGATGACCTCCTCCCGCCCAGAGGGGCGTGAGGTGGTCCTCCAAGCGGTCGGGATCGGTTTGACAGTTCACAATTTATTGTTGTACAGTGAAAGCCATGCACTGTGCCATAACGACACAATACTCCAGCGAAGAGCCCGTTGAACATCGTCCGATGGGATGAAAAAGGTAGCCATGCGAGGCAAAAGAGCTGCGGCCTTGGCTGCTATGTCGGCGGCCTCATTCCTGGGCACACCCACGTGGCCAGGGACCCACAGGAAAGAAACGTGACAGCTGTCATCTGCTAGCAACTGGAGGGAGCTTTGGATCCGATACACGAGAGGATGGTTCGAGAAAGGGTCCTTAAGACTCTGCAGGGCACTAAGGGAGTCCGAACATATGGCAAAGAAAGGTTCATGGTGGTGGCACGTATACAAAACGGCCTGTTGGAGGGCAAAAAGCTCAGCCGTGAAGTTCGAGCACCGGTCAGGGGGCTTGCATTGGAAACGGTTGTCCCCGACGACGAAGGCAGATCCGACACCGGCAGTGCTCTTGGAACCATCAGTGTAAATACATATGGCATTATCGAACTGCGAACGGAGTTCAACAAGCCTCAAGCAGTATACCAAATCCAGAGTGCTCTCCTTGGGGAGCGAACTATGTTCAAGGTGAGTGTGAACCTGGGCCTGATGCCACGGTGGCAATGGGCTTTCGCTCAACCGAAGGGTGGAAGGAAGGGTAAAATCGAGCCCCTGTAGCAGGCGGCAAAACCGAACTCCAGGTGGAAGCAAGGCAATCACAGTAAACTGATATTGGCGATCGAGTGAGTCGTCAAAAAATAATCGGTAAGATGGATGGTTGGGCATCGACCGCAGGCGGCATGCGTACCGACACAAGAGTATGTCACGTCGAGTGGTCAAGGGTAATACAGCAGCCTCGGCATACAGACTTTCAACAGGGCTGGTATAAAATACACCGGTCGCCAGACGTAATCCCCGATGGTGGATAGAGTTGAGACGGCGGAGAAGCGACGGACGTGCAGAAGAGTATACAAGGCTTCCGTAGTCGAGCTTCGACTGAACAATGGCCTGATAAAGGAGAAGCAGGACGGTACGATCCGCTCCCCATGACGTGCCACTGAGGACACGAAGAACGTTAAGGGTTCGGGCACAACGGGCAGCCAGGTAGGACACGTGTGTGGACCAGCAAAGTTTACGATCCAACATGAGTCCCAAGAATTTCGTATTCTCCACGAAAGGGACAGCAATAGAGCCGAGATGTAGAGAAGGTGGAAGAAATTCCTTGTATCTCCAGAAGTTCATACACACAATTGTCTCAGTGGAGAATCAGAAGCTGTTTGCGATGCTCCAGAAATATAGACGGTCAAGACAGCATTGAAGAGAACGCCCCAAGAGACATGTCCGCTGGGCGCTGCAATAAACTGTGAAATCGTCAACAAAAAGAGGTCCGGAGACGTCGGCTGAAAGGCAATCTACGATCAGATTGATTGCAATGGCAAAGAGCGCCACACTCAAGACGGAGCCCTGTGATACCCCATTCTCCTGGCAAAAGGTATCTGACAAAATAGAGCCCACCCGTACCTGGAACTTGAAATCCACCAAAAACGCTTTAATGAAAAGAGGAAGGCGGCCCCGAAGGCCCCACATGTGCAATGTGCAGAGAATGCCCGCTCTCCAAGTCGAAGAACCCCGCTACTGTATGATGCTTCTTTAGAAAGTTATTCATAATGAAGGTCGACAAGATAACGAGCAGAGCGGTGTCGACGAAAACCGCATTGGATATTATTCAGGAGGCGGAGATATTCCAGGAGCCAGACCAACCGAGCGTTAATCATGCGTTCCATCACCTTACAGACGCAGCTCGTCAGAGAAATGGGGTGATAACTGGTGTTTGTCCTTCCCTGGTTTGGGGATGGGGACAACAATGGCTTCATGCCAACTTGTGGGAACATGACCTTCAGTCCATATGCGATTGTAGGTACTAAGAAGAAAGCACTTGCCCACAGGAGAGAGGTTCTTCAGCATCTCAATATGAATGGAATTGGGCCCGGGAGCAGAAGATCGGGACAGGGCAAGAGCACGGTCTAGCTCCTGCATCGTGAAGGCAACGTTATAATTTTCATGATTAAAAAGAGTGGAAAGAAGGCGGCCGTGCCTCCTCTACCTGTTTGCGAGGGAGAAAGGCAGGGTGGTAATGGGCAGAGCTCGAAACCTCCGCAAAGAAACGGCCCAATGCGTTGGAAACATCAGTGGGGCCCACGAGCACTGCGTTCTCCACGGTCAGTCCAGGAATCGGGGAGTGGACCTTGATGCCTGATAAACGGCATAGGCCACCCCAAACAACCGTGGAGGGAGTAAAACGGTTAAACGAACTAGTAAAAGCAGTCCAGCAAGCTTTCTTGCTGTTGTTTATGATACGACGACATTGCGCTCTCATACGTTTATAATTTATGCAATTCTCCAAAGTTGGGTGGCGGCAGAATGTGCGTAAAGCACAGCGTACCCTGCTTTGACCTTCGACGGGAGTTCAACTGTGTCGAATGTCAAAAACACAGTACGAGTCGGTGTCAGCTGGTTATCTACCTTTTTCATCACCCTGTGGACAGCTGTCACACCCTGATCTGACATATAGCATTGGATGTCTTCATCAGACAACCCGTCAAGGGATCTCGTAAGAACTACCCCCCATGACGAGTTGAGTGTGCGGTGCACTTCTACCTTGACTGGAAACGTGTGTAATAATGTAGTCCGGATTAGTTTCTGGGCTTGGAAGCACTGTTCGCTTCCAGCAACAATGTGCTATTGCGCTGACGTGAACAAGTTTTAACAGGGCCAGCAATTGCATAAACACCTTTCTGTATAACGAAAGGATTGACAGAATTGAAATCTTTTCCGTCGGTGCGAGACACAACAAGAAATTTTGGTAAATTAGCCGAAGTCTTCTTTTGCTGAGGCGAATCTATCTTTCGTTTCTGGGTCAACGTCACTGAAGAAGAGAAGGAAGTCATCGCGGAGGTGTCCCCCGTGATTACCGGCGTCTCCTTCCTAGTGGGGGCCCTTTCCGAGGGCTTACCCGCCTTAGGTGATTGTTCACACCGCAGGTCACACCTCCCAAGAACTGACGGAGGGACCAATCGGCATGTTCGGAAGGTACCAGCTCGGGTAATCACCCCTCCCTGGGCCTGGCCTTTACCAGGGGGTATGTACGTGCCCTACGTGTCTACCCGGGGCGGGGAATTACGTGTTACCCCGTCACCTGCTACGCATGATAATGCGTGGGTCAGCCTTCAGACACGCACAGGGAGGAAAGAAGAAGAAGATAGGAAATGAAGAAAAAGAAGGAAAGAAGTGTCTCAAACGCCGAAGCGGAGACTAATGAGGAGGAGAGGAAGGCTAGGAGAGTATAAGGAGAGAAAGACAGAAGCAAAGGTTTGGAAAGGAAGAAACCAAGGAATAAGAGAAGCTACTAAAAAAAAATGACCTGAACTAGCAAAGGACTCCCGTCTCCGGGCGAAGGCATAAACCGGGAGGGAAAGTGAAGCAGCCTGGGGCACAAGAAAGGCTGCTCCGGCTCGGGGCCCCGTGCGCGCCACACACGTACCCACAAAAGAACTGTGGGCCCCCTGGGGGGTGAACGAGATCCGACATCTAGCTGACATCACTTCTGCCATCTGTAGAGAGGCAGCAAAAGTTAAATAAATAATATACAAAACAGCATAATCAGACTGACATGTCCTACACGGTCTGCACTCATCAGCATTTAAATCGAGATCAGCAAGAAATTATGATAGACTTCAAACCACAACAGATTGAGCCAAAAGGATAACTAATAAGATGCAGTGAGAACTGGGTAACCCAGACAGCACTTGTATGGGCCCCAGAGGTCCTGAGACGTTCTTCATTAATGGGACTCACTGTAGTCTCTGACTGCGTGAGTATGGAGTACCACCGACACCACTGCGCTCACAAAGTGCACTACAGAGAACCGATCACCAGCAGTGCCAAATACAGTTGATTTCACCCATCTCTGGGCAAGATATGTTGAACTGCACATTGCACATTAAAGATTTATATATATACATCTCTTCCCTGTTCCGAGTACTCCTTTCGTGCATAATTTCGGGTGAAAAACCAGAACAGTACTCGTGCAGCAAGTATTGTGTAACATTTGTAAATTGCTTCCTTCACTTAATTATTTGAGAAAAATATTAGAAACCCCACACACTGCCTTTTGCTCACTAGGCAGGTCATGACAAATCATTTTACAAATCTTAGTATTCACAGTGGGTACTTGTATACTGAAAAAAATCAGAAATTACATTTCTGGTTAAAATAGTTCACGAGCTCTGTATCTCAGTTCCTAAACTAAGCAAAATAATTTTAAAAAAGTTACAAAATATAAATGATCTAAACACACACATTAAACCAGAGTGGAACTAAATGTGTGTCAACGCTGCAGGGATTTGATAAAGGACCTGACAACAAGCAAACTATGTCTTATACGCGTTGGCTTATTTGCTTTCATTATCACATTACAAGCAGATGGTGAATGTAACACAGACCACTTTACCATGCAAGTTAGTTACACATATTGATATAGTATAATTTACTACGTACAGTTCTCTACAGAAGGTGCTCAGAATGGTTACTCCAAGCTGTAACGCATGTGTCTATGCACCACATCACTATCACACTCATTCCAATATTCCAGATGTCCGCCTTATCGGCTAATACCCTTGCTCTGTAAGCTGATGCAGCAGTTTCGTATTATGAATAGGTGTGGCATACATGACAGCCTTCAAATGACACCGTAAGAGGAAGTCTAATTGAACGAGGGTGGAAGAACGAGTAGGTCACATATAAATCATTTGTTAAGTGGCATAGAATGATCCTCCTGTCACATTTCCCAGTAAAATGAAAGGACCAATTAATTAGTCACCTCTAATTCCAGCCCAAAGATTAAAACTAAACTATTGCTGATATGTGATTTTCAAAACTTCTGAGACTTTTATATACCCAGAGTTGTGTACTGCGAAAGTCCTGCACACCAATTCTGCTAAACTGCACTTCATTGGTAAATGGGGTAGCAAAGAGAAAATGCTTCTAACACCACATATTTCATAACCAGGTAAAAAATTCTTCTCTGGGTGGAATGTCAGCTGCATTAAAACCTTGGACTTTGGAGGTGATGCAGATAAAGGAGCATTTCTTAAAGAAACCTCCACATTGTCTTACGACTCACATCCAGCCGTGCCGCTTCTTTTTTAGTGTTGCTCCTGCTATTTTCCTCAATATAGTTGAGAACTCATTAGTCTGTGTCTGGTGTTCTTGTGCTCCTAGGTCATTCATCATGAGCAACAAGTCTGCTAAATGAGCCAGTTGTACACAGAGCCTCACATATTCTTTAAAAACTCTTGCTGTTCAGTAATTGTCCATTTTTAGAAAAGTATTCTGCAGATATATGTTGTTCTTCATTTGCATTTCACTAAACCCATCCATGGAGAAAGTGTATGTCTGCCATTACCTGATTTGAGTACACCATTGTAATAACGCACAACCTGTACTATACATGCACTCGGTAATAACTGACAACAAGCATCACTTTATTATAGGTTATGTCCAGTGAGGAAAGGTTAACTTTGCTACACAATGGACATTGCATTTCTTTGAATGCAAAACAAATTCACACAGATGTGAACAGGGATGACACATATGGTACACGCAGCCTGTGCACCCCACACTAACAACCAAGCTGCGTAGTGAAGTAGTCAAGTGCTATGTAAACCAAAACAAATGCCTGTAACGTAGTAGCTGAAATGGAAGACATGTTAGCAGGACTTGTTCTGCCTATCATCTGGCACTCTGTTGAGCCCCTGGTGCTTTTCCTACTATCTAGATACACACAACATATAGTACATGAACATGACATATGTAATATTAGTAATACTTACTATGACAGTTGGCAGCATCCATATTTCCAGAAAGTTCTAACGTTGTGCCATCCTGCAAGTTGATGACATTTTTAGTGCCTTTTTTCACAGACTTCACAGCAGCAGTTGTTGTATATCTGTTTTCATTTGGCCTAACGAATACAGAAAAACAAGAATTAGAAGCGGAAATTTCATTACATTATATTACTGAAATTCCATTCTGGATTTTCTATTGTTATATTACATTCATCCAAAACAATATGATGCAAGAAAATTTGAAAGTGTAAAATGTCACTGAAATTTAATGGTTCCAAAATTACACATGTCTGAACACTGGACAACTCCAATTTCAGAGTACCATAATTGTAGGAGTGTAGGCTGTGTGTTAATATAGGCCCCCATCTACATCAAATTCTGCTAATCACATTTAAGTACATGCCATAGGATCCATCCAACTGCTTTTATAATACTTTTCTACCATTCCATTTTCTAACAGTGGGGCCACCCCCATGAACCACAGACATTGCCAAGGTGGGGTGGCTTGCGTGCTCAACGATGCAGATAGCCGTACTGTAGGTGCAACCATGGCGGAGGGATATCTGTGAAGAAGCCAGACACATGTGTGGTTCCTGAAGAGGGGCAGCAGCCTTTTCAGTAGTTACAGGGGCAACAGTCTGGATGAATGACTGAGCTGGCCTTGTAACATCAGCTAACGTGGCATTGCCACACAGCTACTGTGAACGGCTGAAAGCAAGGGGAAACTACAGCCGTTACTTTTCCCGAGGACATGCAGCTCTACTGTATGGAAATATGATGATGGCATCCTCTCGGGTAAAATATTCCGGAGGTAAAATAGTCCCCCCATTCAGATCTCCAGGCGGGGACTACTCAGGAGGATGTTGTCATCAGGAAAGACAATACTGGCATTCTACGGATCGGAGCATGGAATGTTAGATCCCTTAATCGGGTAGGAAAATTTGAAAATTTAAAAAGGGAAATGGATAGTTTTAAGTTAGATATAGTGGGGATTAGTGAAGTTTGGTGGCAGGATGAACAGGATTTCTGGTCAGGTGAGTACAGGATTATAAATACAAAATAAGTTGGGGGTATCACAGGAGTAGGACTGATAATAAATAAGAAAATAAGAATGCAGGTTAACTACTATGAGCAGCACAGTGATCGCATTATCATTGTCAAGATAGATACGAAGCCAACACCGACAACAGTAGTACAGGTTTATATGCCAACTAGCTCTGCGGATGATGAGATCGAAGAAATATATGAGGCGCTAAAGGAAATTATTCAGACAGTTAAGGGAGAGGAAAACTTAATTGTGATGGTAGACTGGAATTCGGTAGTAGGAAAAGGAAGAGAAGGAAAAATAATAGGTGAATATGGACTGGGGAGGAAGAATGAAAGAGGAAGTCCCCTGGTAGAATTTTGCACGAAACATGATTTAATCGTAACAAACATGTGGTTTAAGAATCACAAAAGAAGGTTGTATACGTGGAAGAGACCAAGAGACACCGGAAGGTATCAGATAGATTTTATAATGGTAAGACATAGGTACCAGAACCAGGTTATAAACTGCAGGACATATCCATGGGCAGATATAGCCTCTGACCATAACTTGTTAGTCATGAACTGTAGGCTGAAGCTGAAAAAACTGCAGAAAGGTAGGAAAATAAGGAGATGGGACCTGGATAAATTGAAGGAAGCTGAGGTTCTTGAGAATTTCAGAGGGAGCTTTAGGCAACAATTGACAGAAACAGGGGAAAATAAAACAGTACAGGAGGAATGGGTAAAATTGAGACATGAAATAGTTAAGGTAGCAGAGGACAAAATAGGTAAGAAGGCAAGACCTACAAAAAATCCTTGGATATCACTGGAAATACTACAGTTAATTGATGAAAGGAAAAAATATAAAAATGCAGTAAATGAAACAGGCAAAATGGAGTACAGATGACTAAAAAATGAGTGGCAGGAAGTGCAAAATGGGTAAGCAGAAGTGGCTAGAAGCCAAATGCAAATCTGTAGAAGAATGTATAGCAAGGGGAAAAGTAGATATGGTCTACAGGAAAATAAGAGACCTTTGGGGACAAGAAAAGCAACTCTACGAATATCAAGAACTCAGATGGGAAATCAGTTCTCAGCAAAGAAGGGAAAGCTGAAAGGTGGAAAGAGTACATAGAGAAGCTCTACAAAGGAAATGAACTTAGAGACGATATTGTAGGAAGGGAAGAGGAAGTAGATCAAGATGAAATAGGAGATACTATACTGAGAGATGAATTTGACAGAGCCTTGAAAGACCTCAGGAGTAGGCCCCAGGAGTAGATGACACAGCCTCAGAGCTACTAAAGTCTCTGGGAGAGCAAGCCATGACAAGACTATTTGAACTGGTGTGTAGGATGTATGAGACAGGCGAAATGCCCTCAGACTTTAAGAAAAATTTAATAATCCCCATTCCAAAGAAATCAGGCGCAGACAGGTGTGAAAATTACAGAACCATCAGTTTGATAAGTCATGGTTGCAAAATTTTAACACTAATTATCTACAGGAGAATGGAAAAGCTGGTAGAAGCTGACCTCGCAGAATATCAGTTTGGATTCAGGAGGAACATAGGAACCCGGGAGGCAATACTCACTTTACGTCTTATCTTAGAAGATAGATTAAGGAAAGGCAAACCTACATTTTTAGCTTTTGTAGATTTGGAGAAAGCATTTGACAATGTTGACTGGAATACACTCTTTCAAATTCTGATGTCACCAGGTGTAAAATACAGGGAAAGGAGAGTTATTTACAACTTGTACAAGGGCCAGACCGCAGTTATTAGGCTCGAAGGGCATGAAAGGGAAGCAACAGTTGGGAAGGGAGTAAGACAGGGTTGTAGCCTTTCTCCGATATTCAATTTGTACATCAAGCAGGCAGTGAAGGAAAGCAAGGAAAAATTTGGAATAGGGATTAAAGTTCAGGGTGAAGAAATAAAAACATTGTGTTTTGCTGATGACACTGTAATTCATTAACAAATGCAAAACAAAGATAATTGAATGCAGTCTTAGAAAATGAGGCGATACTGAAGGAATTAGATTAGGTAATGAAACAATGAAGGTGGTAGATGAGTTTTGTTACTTGGGTAGTAAAATAACATATGACGGTCGCAGTACAGAGGATATAAAACGCAGAATGGCAATGGGAAGAAAAGCATTTTTGAAAAAGAGAAATTAATTTAAGGGTAAGGAAGTCATTTTTGAAGGCATTTGTGTGGAGTGTTGCCTTGTACGGGAGTGAAACATGGATGATAAGCAGTGCAGACAGGAAGAGAATAGAGGCTTTTGAAATGTGAATGCTGAAGATTAGGTGGGTAGATCGCATAACTAATGAAGAGGTGAATTGGTGAGTAAAGGAATTTTTGGCATACCCTGACTAAAAGAAGGGCTCGCTTGGTAGGACACATTCTTAGACATCAGGGAATCTTAAATTTATCATTGGAGGGAAGTAAAAATCACAGAGGGAGACCAAGAGACGTGTATAGTAAGTAGATTCAAGTGGATGTGGGTTGCCGTTCTTATAAGGAGATGAAAAGGTTTGCTCAGGATAGAGTAGGGTGGAGAGCTGCATCAAACCAGTCTCTGGACTGAATACCATATCAACAACAACAGGGGGGGGGGGAGGGGGGGGGAGAGTAACACATGAATCTTTCCATTTTTGATCGGTTTTTTTATCTGAAGTCATGGCTCCCTAAGTAGGTGGGATCTAACAAAAGATATTCAAATTTGGAAGAAAAAGTTGATGACAAAAATTGATGACAAAAATTTTGCACATCTCATTGCGAACAATAATGATTCTTTTGTTCATGATACATCTCTTCTGTGACACTCTCTCTCCCCATATTGCAATAATAAACAAGCTGCCCTCCTCTGAAATTTATATTATGTCATCTTCTAAGTATTTTGCCAATGAAACGTAGCCTTTGGTTCACTTTCCCTACAATATTTTTATTGTGGTCTTCCCAATTTAGGTTGTTCGTAATTGTAATTAACAGGTATTTAGTTTAATTTATGGCCAAACTTATCATATAAATTAAGTTTTTCACATTGCACAAGGGTTTCAACACTTTTCATTGTTTAGCGGTGAACGCCTATTTTTGCACCATGCAGATGCCTAAATCATTTTGCAGCTTTTGATGATCTGATGACTTTACTAACTGATAAACAACAGCATCAACCATGAACAGTCTAAGAGAGCTGCTCACATTGTTCCTTAACAAATTTATAAAGGTAAGGTACAGAAAGGGCCATGTAACTCTTCCCCGGGTAACGCCAGATATCACTTCTGTCATATTCAATGACTTTCCATTACTTGCAATGTATTGTGTCCTTTCTGACAGTAAATCACAAATCCAAACTCAGAACTGTAGCTGTCAGAACATCATTATTTGGCACAACACCAGTCACCGTGCCATTAGAAGGAGCCATGATAAAATGGTTCTGCGGTACTTCGACTGCAGGGGACATCCGCAGCATCGTTACCTATTTGCTTGCTTTTCACACCGGCCAATAGGAAGAAGGGGGCTCGCCTAGATATTCCAGGCCACCACAGCAGTGACAGACAGTATGGGAGTTCCAGCCAGTATGAGGCAGCCCCAGGAATACGACAGTTCCAGGAAGTTCTACCTAGCAGAGCCAGCCATCTGCAGTACTATTGCCAGATGTCCTGGTAGGATTATGTAGCAGAACTGTTTAATACTTCAGAAGAATTTGTACCGCACGAGCACATCAAACCAGAGTATTTATCTCATTGTATTGATACAATCATGTGGATTAATCACTTACAGACCCCTAGACACATCTGTTGCTCATCACATCCACCTCTCGAACCTGCTAGAATCAGGGACTTGACATTAGCAATATTCCGTAAGAACATAATTTGATTAGCCGCTTGTGAGGTACAGTGTCAAAAGCTTTCAGGAAATCAAGAAATATGGAACTGATTTGAGATCATTTGTCATTAGCACTTGTCAGCGCGTGTGAGAAAAGAGATAGCTGTGTTTCAAAAGAATGATACTTTCTGAATCCTTGTTAACTGTAGTTCAATGCGTCATTCTCTTTAAGGTGGTTCCTAATGTTTGCGGAAATTCTTATGTTCTAAAGTCCTGCTACAGACAGACATACTGTTGTGAAATTCCTGGGAATTTAAAATTGAAGAAATATTCCCAGGGATTATTGCCGGCAATATAGCCAAAATTCATAAATTCCCAGGAACTTATGAGTAATTAGCTAGAGAGCTCAAAAAAATTAATACTTTAAGACAGTAATTATATAGTTAAATCAAATAGAAAAACTGAAATATATTTTAAGAATAAAATTATTCCTTGTGAATTTATAAACGAAATCGTTCAGTGTGGTAATTGTGTTATTAAAACAAACACAAAAACACTGTTATATGTTGAAAAAAAAAACATAATTGAACAAAAACTTCAGAAAAATAGCCAGAATACAAAATGTTATAAACATCAAAACTATTATAAGGCGAAAGGTTTAATACAGGGACTTTCCATATTCAATATTGCAAGTCCATTGGTCACTATCACTCTCCATGTCCATTCAATCCTCATCTTCTACATTTAAAACTAAAAAAGTAACCACCGTCGTCATTACAGTCAATCTCCTCATCTTCTTCAGTCTCAAGCACTTCTTTGTCTTCTTCCTGCCCTCCTGCTTCCTGTGGATTGGCTTCTGCTTGCTTTTTGGAAATGGAGCTTCATAAGTTTCCAATTGTGTCAGTTTTGCTGCTCGCTAAGAAGAAAATTGGTTTCTTTTTTTTAAATGCAACCAAATAAACATTCTAAATATACGCTCTTTGGCAGCTGAAGTTACTGGTGCCCCCAGGATTCTTATGGCTACATCTGCAACGTTGCAAGTACCTCTCAACCCTATCCACCATGACAGATAATTTTTTCTTTATTGTCCATCACTTCCCAAAGAACATTTCTTGAGAATAACCCTTCCTTGTCTCAGAAGTCAGCTAAACTCTCTCTCCCTGTATGCAATCCAAACCAATCTAAGAACAAACACAAATATAACCTATGGTGGTTAGTAGTTTTGTAGGGTCAAGCATCCTTACATTTTAGGGTCCATCATAAATGCTTTGAGATGGATTGGTCACCTCAACAGGAAAGGGAAGGGAAAATTGTCTGAGTTGATTGAAAGTAACTTACGGGGGGGCACTGTCACAAATGCTAAAATACCAGTGGTTACAGGTGTCAGAGGGATGCCTTTTTTAGGATAGGGAGGGGGGGGGGAAGAAAACCAGTTTTGAGAGAGCTTGTAAGACACCCTCAGTTTGGAAAAGCAGATAAACAGGAGGTAGACTGTAGCAAACAATGTTTAACAGAAATTAATCAGAAACTTCCAGTAAATCTTACTCAAGCCATTAGTATGCAATATCAGTTATCTTTATTACATCAAAATATTCCAGGACTCAGAAATAAACTTGATGAACTACTCATTTGTATTAATCAAATAGATTCCTCTAACCCAATTGACATAATTTGCCTCTCTGAACATCATGTGGCCACTGGTATAGATATGTTAAACATTCCAGGATTTAATTTAGCTTCACACTTCTGTAGAGTAGATATGGAGGGAGGAGGACTTGCCACATTCACTAAAAACTGCTATAAATTCAAGAATATTGATAAAAATAAATTCTGTCTAGAGCAGCATTTAGAAGCTTGTGCAACAGAATTAGAATTCCATAACAGATGATATATAATAGTAACTATTTACCGAGCACCTGCATGAAATTATAATCTATTCCTAAATCATCTAGAAGCTCTATTGGGTTATTTAACAGGAAGAAATAAAGAAATCCTGTTTGCTGGTGACTTTAATACAGATTTTCTTATGAATTCCTCCAGTAAAAATTTATTGCAGTCAGTAATATTGTCTTTCAACCTAACACACACCGTAAACTTTCCAACTAGGATAACTAAAACCTCTAGGACAGCAATTGATATTTTTTTTTTTTTTTTTTTTTTTTAGACAAATCAAAGGAACAAAATCATATCATAAAACCAATAATAAATGGCCTGTAAGATCATGATATGCAGCTCCTTGTTTTAGGTATAGATTCTAAACAGATTATGAAGACTGCAAAATGTACATACAGGAGAGTAGTCAACCCACCAAAAATTGAAAATTTTAGAAAACTCCTCAAAGACGTGAACTGGAAAGATGTATATAGTGCTAATGGCATGAATGAAAAATATAATGTATTCATTAATAATGTTAGTATCATGTTTGAAAACTGTTTTTCTCTAAAAGTAACGCGAATTAAACAGAAGTCTATAATAAAACCTTGGATTACACGAGGAATAAAGATTTCATGTAAGACAAAAAGGAAAATGTATCTATCAGCCAAGAGTAGTTGCAATGATGATGATTTGACTAAATATAAGGAATACTGTAGAATATTAAAAAAGTTATTCACGTATCTAAACAAATGCATTATGAAAATAAGATAGCAACATCAGGAAACCAAATAAAAACAATATGGGATATAGTGCAAGAGGAGACTGGTAGAACCAGAAAGGAACAAGAGCAGGTAGGATTAAGAGTAGCTGAGACATTAGTAAGTGATGGGCATAGTGTGGCAAATTATTTAACAAGTACTTCATATCTGATAGTATGGGATTGTCTGGGTCAGTAAATAATGCCCTTGAATATTTGAAACTAGCATTTACAAATAACTTCACACACATGAATATGTCAGTCACCTCACCACAAGAAATATCTTCCATAATAAAATCTTTAAAAACAAAGAATTCCAGTGGTTACGATGAAATATCAACAAAGTTAATTAAAGCGTGTTCTTGTGAACTTAGCACAATCTTAAGTTATTTGTGTAACCAGTCTATTATAACGGGAACATTTCCTGATTGGCTAAAATATGCAGATATTAAACCTCTCTTCAAGAAGGGGGATAAAGAGGTACCATCAAACTACAGACCCATTTCACTTTTGCCAGCATTCTCAAAAATTATAGAAAAGGTAATGTACAAGCAGCTTCTCAACCACTTAACCACAAATGGCATATTGTCTAGAACACAGTTTGGATTTCTAAAAGGTTCTGATATCGAGAAGGCTATTTACACTTAAAGTGAGAATGTACTTAATTCATTAGATAATAAATTGCACGCAGCAGGTATTTTCTGTGATTTGTCAAAGGCATTTGATTGTGTGAACCATAACATCCTTTTAAGTAAATTAGAATTCTATGGGGTCACGGGAAATGCTGCAAAATGGTTCAAGTCATACCTCACTAACAGGAAACAAAGGGTGTCAGTGCAAGTGACTAGTGAATTAGGCCAACAGACATCATCGGTTTGGGAAGAAATTACATGTGCTCTCCCACAAGGATCCATCTTAGGGCCATTGCTTCTTCTTGTGTACATTAATGATCTCTCATCAGTTACACTACCAGAAGCAGAGTTCGTTTTGTTTGCAGATGATACCAGTATTGCAATAAAAAGTACATCAAGTATAGTGTTAGAAAGGTCTGCTAATGATATTTTCATGAACATTAATAAATGGTTTAAAGCCAATTCATTGTCATTAAACTTTGAAAAGACACACTACATGCAGTTCAGAACATGTAAGAAATTTCCTGACAGCATATGCATTAAGTATGAAGAAGAGCAGATAGAAGAGGCACGTGGCATGGGATTTGGAATAGGACCAGGTGAATTTGATGGGACCAAAGGAGTTGAGGTTGGAGAGGTAATTCTGGAGTTCTTCTTCACTGTTAGTCCAGATCATGAAGATGTCATCAATGAATCTGTACCAAACTTTGGGTTGACAGGCTTGGGTATCCAGGAAGGCTTCCTCTAAGCATCCCATAAATAAGTTTGCGTAGGAGGGGGCCATTCTGATTTCCGTGGCTGTTCCCTTTAGGTGTTGGTATGTCCAGCCCTCAAAGGTGAAGAAGTTGTGGGTTAGGATGAAGCTGGCTAGGGTATTAAGAAAAGAGGTTTTAGGTAGGGAAGTGGGTGGTCGTCATGAAAGGAAATATTCCATCACAGCGAGGCGCTGGGCATATGGGATATTTGTGTATAAGGAAGTGGCATCAATGGTTACAAGGATGATTTCAGGAGGTAACAGGCTGGGTAAGGATTTCAGGTGATCGAGAAAGTGGTTGGTGTCTTTGATGAAGGATGGGAGACTGCACATGATGGGTTCAAGGTGTTGGTCTATGTAGACAGAGATTCGTTCTGTAGGGGCTTGGTAACCGGCCACAATGGGGCGGCTGGGATGTTTGGGTTCGTGAATCTTTGGAAGTAGGTAGAAGATGGGGGTGCGGGTTGTCAGTGGGGTCATGAGGTTAATGAAGTCAGGTGAAAGGTTTTGTAGGGGGCCTGAGGTTTTGAGGATTCCTTGAAGCTCTGCCTGGACATCAGGAATGGGATCACCTTGAAGAACTGTATATGTGGTATTATCTGAAAGCTGACGCAGTCCCTCTGCCACATACTCCCGCCGATCAAGTACCACGGTCATGTAGCCCTTGTCGGCAGGGAGAATGACGATGGAATAGTCGGCCTTCAGATCACGGATCGCTCGGGATTCAGCTGCGGGTTAGTTGGGAGTAGGATTAAGGTTTCTCAAGGGAAGACTGGGAGGCAAGGTTGGATGTAAGGAATTCCCTGAAAGTTTGAAGAGGGTGATTTTGAGGAAGAGCAGGTGGGTCTCGCTGTGACGGAGGAGGGAAATGTTCCAGGCAGGGTTCAATTTGAATGATGTCTTGGGGAGCTGGATCATTAGGAGTAGCATTATTTTTCTTCGTGGCGAAGTGATCTCCAGCAAAGACTGTGAGCAGACATACTGTAGAAAGCCTTTGACTTTTTATAGTATGTCTGTCTAGGTGTGTTTGCGTTTGTGTATATGTGTCGGTGGATGTGTATTTGTTTACCCTCATTCCCCCCCCCCCCCCCCTCACCACCCACCTCCCCCCACCCAAGGTCATCCTTCGTATCCCGGGATTGGAATGGCTCCTCGCCCACTCCCTTACAACCCTCATCATTTTGTTTTCCCTCTCCTCCTCTTCTGCCTGAAGAAGCAGCTAGGATGCAAAAGCTTGTGTGTGTGTGTGTGTGTGTGTGTGTGTGTGTGTGTGTGTGTGTGTTACTATCACTACCTGTGCTCCTTCACCTGGTAAGTAATATTCATCTACTTTTAATATATATTTTTCGTGCTTGGAATTTTTCCTCTATTATATATATATAGTGCTCCTAGTAATTTTTTCTCTCTCTAATTTCAGAAAAAACTGAACTATTTTGGTGTAAATATGGTCTTTATGCTTTTAACAGGAAAATCTCTTTAAATTATGAGATTCAAATTCCAGTTTTCCTAACTTTGTCTATAAAGTTATGGGAGAGGATCACCTTCCCTTTACTTATTCCCCTTTGATTTCATGAAGTTCTCTGATGCTTGCAGGTAAGATGAAGAAATATGATGGCTTCCCTCTGTACTGCTTTGGTGCCTTCCTTTAATCTGACATAGTAATGACCTCCAACATTCTGGCAGTACTCAATGCATTTCACCAGTGTTCTATTTGTCTATCTCCCAGGGCATGAATTTGTGTTGCTTCCACACATAGGAGTGGTGGTGATATTTTTGCTTTTGCCAAGAAGCAAGAGTGATGGTTTGTTTTCCATATGGGAGACATGTTGACACAAATTTAACCACTGTGTTTGGCTATCACTGTTGGTGGAGTGTACTCACTTGTGCCATAGAATTTTTCAGCTGTGTTGTGTATGCAATGCCAAGAAGTTACGTTATTAGGCCAGAGCTTGGTCATGACAGTATGGCATTTCTCTAAGTATCTTAGTGAAGATATGTGTGTCAGTTTTGGGCTCAGCCAAGAGAGCAATAGGATGACAATAACTTGCACAATTCCTTTTCACAGCAGCATCTCCAGATCAGAGAAGCAATATCCACTGATATAATATGTAAAACAACAAAATTTAAAGTTCAGTGGACCTAAGTTTCAGATAACAAGAGCTCGTTGCAGAGAATGTTTCTGTATAACTGACATCGCAAACAGGAATTGGGTGCAGGTGGGGGATTCAGTTATGCTTCAGCCTATAACAAAAGATACGTGGCACCATCCTCTCGTAAAGCAAAAAGAAGCAAGAGAAGTATTCTCAAAAACTTATCTAGGAAGAAGGTTCTGATGTAGAGAATATATGTAGATTGTACTAATATGTTTCCAAAGATAAGTCCTTCAATTTTAAGAATGAAAGTCTGGATGACGTTTATTAAGAACTACAGTAATGCAGAACTGGCCTAGGATCTTCTCCATGTCACCCCAGGCAGTACCACCATTGCTACATGATGCAGACAGGGCCCAAACTTTTGTGACATTTGAGGCAGGGAGGCGAGTCCCAGGATGCATCCAACCAGTTCCCGAGTTACAGCAGTGTGTGGTGATGTCGCCTGACAGCAATAAATTTGCTCCACCTGGGCTAGATGCCCGACCTACAAAAGGCAATCATCATTAACTAGAGTGCAGAAGGGGCGCACGCACCATATGAGTAGAACAACTGGTCAGTTAACTGCAGAGGAAGGCCTCCGTCACTGACCTCGGCCAGCAGAGCCACACCTCTGCCGCCACGACACGGGGTTACCCATCTACTGTGCAAGTCAAACTGCCACCACACATTTCACAGAGATGACGGGATTTGAGGGACTCTGACCTCATAAATTAACACTCCAGAATTACGCTACAACACTACAGTAATTCAGACATGAATGAAGAGACATCTGAGGCACGAGGCTGTCTCTACCACTGGACGAGTCGTACACAGACACAACTATGTACTAAGTTGCTATGACACTAGAGGTGGTCACTCAAATATCACAACATTTTGAAGAGCAGACATTGACACAGAGAACCGAGGATATCGAGTACCACTCACCTGCACATCAGGTCTGGCCAATGCAACAGTCTACCTGCTGGACACACATGATGATGCACTTAACTGCCAGCTGTCCTGATGCAGCACTTGAGTGGCTGGGCCCCATTATATTCACTGCTGCTGCTGCTGCTGCTCTACAGACTGAGCCTAGGGGTGACCATCTCCACTACTCTATCTCACTGCAGATTGTTGTTCTGTCACCAGTTACACTCCCGAGAGACACACCATGCAAGTGATACATACTGACAGTAATTTTGGCATTATCAAAATCAATTGCAAAACGGTTGTTTTTATGTACAGTACA
The DNA here is from genome assembly GCA_026315105.1 of Locusta migratoria. Taxonomy (NCBI): domain Eukaryota; kingdom Metazoa; phylum Arthropoda; class Insecta; order Orthoptera; family Acrididae; genus Locusta; species Locusta migratoria. The sequence continues at coordinate 56,233,796 of CM048745.1, read as the reverse complement.
TTTTCCTCATTGTATTGAGTCTATATTGATTTTGATAGTTCACTGAAATATTTTGACCTTTTGTAGGGAGATTTTAAGTGGTGCCAATATAAAACTTTTTAATTTATATGATTCTCCTTAAATTGTGGATTCCTTTCCCTGTGTCTTTACTTTGCTTTTGGAGATTATTTGAATTCTTAATATTTATCTTGTATTTTTTATGTTACTGAAAAGTTCCTTTCATTTGTGATGTCCTTTGCATTAATTATGTTTTTGTGACTATAGTTCTTCCATTTTCAATTAGGGGTCCACACACATGTACTACAAACACAAATGCAGTTTGGCAAGTAATATACAGTAGAAAATCAAAGCCTAGAACCATTCCTCAGTTGCAGATCCCATGTCTGAATTTGCATTTTCATGGGAAAGTGAAACTGTGTGGGTCTAAGATGACGAATATCACTGAATCTTAGAATTAGTCAGTACTCTACATCTTTACTATACAATTACCGATACTGTCACCAAAGAGATAATGTTTAACAAATATTGCTGTATGATTCCTGCCTACTTGTGAGCCTTATATCTCGATATTTACAGACTGGAGTTTCTAGACAAGAAAATAAGCAATATCATGTATCTTCACCTATTTGTGGACACACTGTGTAGAGGGTGAATGTCCTCCAAAGTGACTTGTGTTCAGATTAGGATGTTACGGACGCTGTAATCAGCAAATACAGCACACTATTTTTCAGTACATTAAAACTCCAGTATTTGTTATTTATGGACATTTCCTCCTATCTGTGTAACATCAGCATTTTTTATAATGTTTCATCCATCAAACAAAACCATCCATAAGTTGAAGGGTGTGTAAGATGAAAACTTTAAAAGTCCATCTCACACTTTTTCTTGTGTATCATATTGGTCACTCCTATGCCGGCCCCCACCAACCTTTGTTGCATCAATTATAAATTCAGAATAATTAATTAGGATAGGATAGGATAGGATAGGATGTTTCGGGCACACAACAGCAAGGTTTTTAGCGCCCTGACAGGAGAATTAAACAACAGTAAATGAAGTAAGCCATGGCAACAACACGAACACATATTGCAAATCAGCGATGTAAAGTGGCAGACCACAGTACCCAACCTTACAAGTCCTTAAAAAGAAAATGTCGGAGTATAGGAGGACTCTGATCGCTGATGTGAGAGGCATCAGCGAGCCTTCCTTTAACACACTAAAATCTCCTGCCTAAGAGCTTAGGCCAGAGTCGGGAACGTTCACAAAATTGTAAAACGTTCATGACTCTCACCTCGTCGTCAGCTAAAACAATGGGTAGGGCACGACCAAAATTAGCCGCTGCCCAATCAGCACGATATAAAATACACTCAATTAAAATGTGGCGTATAGTGATTTGCACGCCACAAGCATCACAAATCGGTGGATTCTCCTGACGGAATTAAAAACTGTGGGTCAAAGGGCTGTGGCCAATGCAAAAGCGCGTCAGTGTCACTTCGAAACACCTGAATGGCTGGCAGGAGGTTTTCCATGGTCGGACAGTTGGTTTGACCAACCGCAGTTTATTACCTGTCACTGGCAGCCACGTCTCCTCCCACAATTGAAGGGACCTCTGGCCCAGCACAGAGTAGACGTCCCGCAAGGGAATGGCACTCTGTTTGACATTTGGGTCACTGCAGGCCGCCTTGGCAGCCACATCAGCTGCTTCATTTCCCCATATCCCAACATGCCCAGGTACCCATAGAAATGACACCTCTTTACCCCGCCGTTGGAGGAGGTACAGTTGGTCATGGATCAATTGTGTTATAGGTTCAGCTGGGTACATGACCAGCAGTGATTGGAGGGCACTAAGGGAATCGGAGCAGAGTAGAAATTTGTTATCTCGAGCACGCCGGATGTGTTCCAGTGCCTGGAGAATGGCATGCACCTCTGCCGAGAAAACGGAGTAGGCAGCGGGCAGGCGAATCCCTACGATGTGACCTGGAAACACTGCAGAACACCCCACCGAGTCCCCTTGTTTTGATCCATCAGTGTACACCACTGTGCAATCACGATGCTGATGTAAAATGTTAAAAAATTCTGACTGAAACGTTATGTCCGGGGTGCAATCTTTTTTAAAATTGGTTAAATCTAAAAGGAGGCTGGGCCTCTGTAATAACCAAGTGGGATATCTACTCCATCCTCGACGCAAAACAGTAAAATCTGAAACACCAATATCTAAAAAACAGTCCTTAGCACGAATCCCAAAAGGCCTCGTAGCTCGAATCCGATTACGAAACAGCCGTTCCGTAGGCGGCCGAGCGACAGTATCGTAAGCAGGTGTATACGGGGTGGACAACGCTGCATACGCCTGACGCACCATGAGGAGCTGTCGCCATATGGAAAGCGGTGGCTCAGCAGCCTCGGCACAAAGGCTCGGTATAGGGCTGGTGCAAAATGCCCCTGTAGCCAACCGAATCCCCTCATGGTGCACCACGTCCAACATTTTGAGGTAGGAAGGTCTTGCAGACCCATACACCGTGCAGCCGTAATCAAGTCGGGATCGTACAAACGCTCTATAAAACTGGAGCAGACGAGTCCTGTCAGCTCCCCATGAAGTGTGACTAAGGCACTTTAAAATACTTAGTGCTTTGAGGCACCGTCTCTTCAAGTCTTTAAGATGTGGCAACCAAGTAAGCTTACAGTCAAATGTAAGACCCAGAAAACGCACAGTGTCTTTAAAATTCAGAACAGTGTCCCTCATCCGTAGTTCGGGTAAGTTAAAAATAGAACGTGAATGGTTAAAAAGCACACACACAGACTTCTCGGTTGAAAACCTAAAACCAGTCCTCTGTGCCCATTCGTCTAGCCGTCGGAGAGTGAGCTGCAACTGATGTGTTGTCGTTGCAAGGCTGGAGGAAGAACAGAAGACAGAGAAGTCATCAACGAACAGGGAACACTGGACAGGACTCTTCACAACAGAAGTAATGCTGTTAATAGCAATAGCAAACAACGTCACACTTAAAACGCTACCCTGAGGGACACCGTTTTCTTGCTCAAAGCGGTCAGAGAGCACGCCACCAACTCGATACCTAAAAAAACGTGGAGAAAGGAAAGACCGAATAAAAATTGGTAGAGAACCTCGAAATCGCCATTCGTGAAGCTGCCGAAGTATAAGATGCCTCCAAGTAGTATCGTAGGCCTCCTCGATATCAAAAAATACACCCAAAAGGAAAGCCTGTTGTATAGCCGCCTCCAGAGAGGCCAGGTTATCGAAGGTGGAACGATACCTCCTGAACCCACACTGGAAGCGACTAAGGAGCTGCCTGGATTCCAACATCCAGACAAGGCGGCGGTTGACCATCCTCTCTAAGGTCTTTCCAATGCAACTAGTGAGGGCAACACTATGATAGCTACTTGGGCACGTACGATCTTTCCCAGGTTTTAGAAGGGGGATTAAAATTGCTTCTCTCCACGAACCAGGAAAGTGACCTGACGACCAAATGGCATTAAAAAGATCCAGGAGGGCTTCTTTATTTTGCTGTGTTAGGTGTCGCAGCATGCTGTAAGGGATTCTATCATTGCCAAGGGATGTGTCATGCGCCACAGACAAAGCAGAATCCAGCTCCCACAGTGTGAAAGGGCAGTTGTAATCTTGATGACAGGTGGACCTGAAGTCCAAATTGCCCTTCTCAGCAACCATTCTGTGGCGCTGGAATACCGGATCCTGGTTGGCAGTAGCTGTAACACTGGCAAAATACATAGCCAAGTGCTGGGCAATATCCCGCGGGTTGGTGTGGAGAACGCCATTCCCCATGATAGCAGTTACTGGACACCTCTCCCCTTTCCCAGAAATCCTCCGTATGGTCTCCCATACAGTGGAACTTTTGGTGGAGCGGGTAACGCTACTCAGGAACTGTTGCCAAGATCTCTTTCGGCTTTCTCGTATTATCTGGCGACATTTTGCCCTCGCTATCCGAAAGGCCGCGAGGTTGTTTGCAGTTGGCCGACTCTTAAATCTACGCAGAGCTGCACGCCTGGCCCTAATTGCTGAGCGACACTCAGCCGTCCACCAAGGGACAGGCTGCCATTTTGGTCGTTCTAACGACAGCGGCATAGATGCATTAGCAGCACTGTGTATCGTGTGAGTGATAGAATCCACCCATTCCTGGACATTGCCGCGAGTTTCCAGCTCAGCGAGTTGGCTGAAAAGTATCCAGTCGGCTTTACTGATCACCCAATGAGGTGGTCTGTGTTCGGGGTCCACTCTGTTGGCAGGTGAAGCCAGATGGGGAAATGGTCACTACCATGCAGGTCATCGACCACTTCCCATTGTGTTGAGTGGGCGAGGGCTGGAGAACAAAGCGAGAGATCTATGGCTGAGAACGACCCCGTTGCAGTACAAATATGTGTGGGCTGTCCCGTGTTTAATAAATGTGCGCTCGATGACAAGAGAAGCCTCTCTGTTTCTCGACCCCTGGGGCAGGTCCTGGCAGAACCCCAAAGCACATTATGTGCATTAAAATCCCCACAGAGGATGAAAGGGTGGGGGAGCTGCATCACAAGGTCTTCGAGGGCCGCTACATCAAATGTGTCATGGGGTGGCAGATAGAGGGAGCACACTGTCAAACGGTGGCGCACATAGACAGAAACTGCAACGGCTTGTAACTGCATAGTGAGAGAGAGGGGCTCAGAGTGACAAGCTGTATTAGCAAAAATTGCCACTCCGCCTTTCACTCTCTCTCCACTAAGATCGTCCTTCCTGTGGAGTACATAGCCACGGAGCTCAGGGTTGTCAGTGGTTTTCAAGTTTGTCTCCTGAAGGCATATACAAATTGGTCTACCCTGAGTCAATATACGGAGTTCCTCCACATGCGTCCTGAAACCCTGCAAGTTCCACTGCAGTACTGGGACCATTTATCAGGGAGGTTGGATCTTCACCCTCTCTTTCTTCCGAGACGGAGACACTGAACGTGGTGGAGGTCCAGAATGGGGGCGAGAGGGTTGCCCCTGAGGGAGATCCAGCTCCATGAGGTCTGGAGCTGGGTCAGACGAAGGTTCAGGCGGAATAACTTCAACGAAGTCTGAAAGAGGTGCATAACTGTTTTTGCCTGTGACTGTGGTTTGCTGGAAACCTTCTTCAGTTTAGGTGGCTTGGTGGTGATTGCAACTGTGGTGACGGTGGCGGTGTTGGTGGTGGGTGTGGCAGTGACGGTGATGGCGGGCTCTGCAGGAAGAAGTACCACGGGCTCTTCAAAGGCAGTATCCGTACCTTTGTCAGCTGTCGTCAGTGGGGCTACGGAAGGTGCAGGTTCCACGGCCTGACATGTGCACTGGCAAGTGCACGTGTTGGTTCCTATACTGACAACCTCAGTTTGTGTGCAGGTATCAGCACTGGCAACTGGCTTCTGCAGTACCGAGGCAAAGGAGGTGGTAAACACAGCAGGTTGCATGGCCTTGAAGGTCTTCTTGGCCTCTGCATAGGAGAGACGCTGAGTGGTTTTAATTTTTTGTATTGTCTTCTCCTGAAGGTAGACTGCACAATCCCTACTCCAGACTGGGTGGTCGCCGGAACAGTTGACACAGGTCATAGGTGGAGTACAGTCAAACCCCTCGTGTGCTGCTTTACCACATTTGCCACAGGTAGCTTCTCCCTTACATGCCAAGGTGGTATGCCCAAAGCGCTGGCACTTAAAACAGCGCATGGGGTTAGGGACATATGGTCGTACATTTAAATGCAGAAAACCCACCTTAATATGCTCAGGTAGTCGAGGGCTATTGAAGGTGAGGATGAAGGATTCAGACAAAACAAGTTCTCCATTCACCCTTTTCTTCATGTTCTGCACATCGACGATACCGTCTGCAGCCCATTCCTCCTTCAGTTCATCCACTGGAATGTCAAGCAGATCTCTACAGGAGACTATGCTCTTGCTATAGTTAAGAGTACTGTGTAGCTCCATTTCGATTTGATATTCCCCAAGACTCTTAGCTGTTTGAAGTTTGGACGCCTGTTGGGAAGTTGATGTTTCCACCAACAGGGTGCCATTACGCAACCGCTTTACTGACTTCAAAGGACCAGCAATTCCTTCGAGCCCTTTGTTGATATAGAAGGGCGACATCTTCTCAAACGAACCTTCTTTTCTCTTCATGACAATAAACACATTCTGGTTAGCAGTCTGTGCTCTGTTACTATGAACAAAAACTTTTTTTGAAGAACCTAAATCCGGAGGACTAGGTACCCGAGCCCTCTTTTTTGATTGGGTTTTGGTACCCCCCAGTGGCACACCCATCCCACTGGAAGCTTCATGGGTTAAATTAGAGTTTTTCATCTCGGTCCCACGAGAAGCTAGGGAAATACGTGTCCACCTAGACAGAGCCCCACGTGCCTAGGTAAGCCTTATACAACTGAGGTGCGGCAGTATCCCCAGAGGTTGCTCCCTAGCGACTGTTCCTCTTCAACAGCCATGCATTCCATCAGCACATAGCACACCTTGGGATTGAAGGGTTTTTTATAGAGGTTTATACCATCCTCGCGACCCAGGCGGTCAAGCCAAGATCCCCATTCCCTGGTACACACAACGTTCCACCGCCGCACCTCATGGTGGTCGCTGAAGCGTGCCCAGAGGTTACGGTGTCTAGAGGACTGGCGGCGCTTACCAGTCCCCAGCTCAGGACCCTGGGTTCGCCAAGCCCGTACTCAGCAAATGAACGCTGAGCCCCTGAGGGGAATAATTAATTGGTTATAAACAATTGAACATGACAGAATGTAGTCTTTTGCAATTGTGTGTTGTGTGTATTGTCTGTATCTTTGTAAGTTAGAATTTTTCCTGTGCTGAGAATAGAGACTGGCAAGGAGAGGTTTTTGACATAGAACATAGTGATGTGTAGTGAAATTCAGTTGATGGAAGTATGGTATTTGCACATGGGAAATCCCGCCATTGCAGGAGGCTCAGATGACAAACAGTGAAATAACTGCAGCTGGATGTATGGATATGCAGTTTTGGGTGTACAATTATGATGTTATCACTTGAAATAACGGAATAGGAGAGAATGAACAAGTCAAAGGAAAGAAAATCACGGGAGTAAAACCAAGAATGGAAATAAAAGATAAATCTAGCAAAATGAGTGGGAAGCATAAGAAAAACAAGAACATGGCCTACAAAAGGGAAAGTTGCAGAAGTAGTTGAGACAACTTAGCAAATGAACATGACTGGCTGATCACAGGAATAAAAAAACAATGACCACCCATTGTGCTACATAGTAAAACCTCCAGCCTAGAAGCTTAAGCCAAAGTGCTAACAAATCATAAAGTTTTAAAACTCTTATCACACTCCCCTCTTCTTCAGCTAAAACAGGACTCAAATGAGAATTGGGACCCCACTTCAGCCCTTTTGGCATTATACGAAACACATTGTCAAAATGTGGTGCTCAGTTATCTGCTCAACACAAGTATCACAAAATGAGGGATCCACATGAAGGGCATATAAAGCTGTGTATGAATTTGCAGAGCCTGGTTTGGAATTGTATCAAGGTCACTTCATCCCACTGCAGTGGTTGCCAAGATGACCGCCACAGTCAGAATGTCAGTTTTACTGATGATAGCTTTTTCTGTCACTGACAACCGTTGCTCTTCCCACAACTGCACAGATCTCTGCTGCAACCCACAAAGAACATCGTGCAAGGAAATAAAACTAGTTACCAAATGCTATCTACAGTCATCCTTGACAGCCTGATTGGCTTCTCCTTTGCCCTGAATCCGCACGTCCTGCAACCCAGCACAATGACGGCTGCCTCCACCATCGCTGAAGTGACAACAGTTGGTCATGTACAAGCTGGGTTACCTTCTCACTGGGTAAAAATGCTGCAAAGATTGTAAGATACTAAGGGAATCAAGAAACCCTATGCCCCCAACACCCCAATCACCACCATGCTCCCCTAGTCAAGCCTTGACCACACCGAGACACTGTAAAACTGGAGCAGACATGTTTTGACTGCAGCCCACAAATTGTAGGTGAGACATTTTTAAAAACCCAGTGCCCAGACACAACCATGTTTTCAAGTCATTAAGGTGTGCAAGCCATGTAAGTTTGGAATCCAATGTGAGGTGGAGAAACCACACTATGTCTTTTAAAGGCAGAAAATTGTTCTTTATCATCAGTTCAGGTAAGTTATAAACAGACTGTAACATTTAAAAACACACGAACATATCTGAAAACCAGTTTTCTCTTCCAAGTTGTACAACACTCATAGCTGTAATTGCAACTGGTGTGCTATCATTGCAAGGCTGGAAGAATAACAAAAACAGAGAAATCATCCACGAATAGAAACAATGAACAGGACATTTAAATATGAATGTCATACTGTTAATGGTTATAGCAAAGAGTGATTGAACACTCCACTGAGAGATATCTTTCTCAAGGTGATCCGAGAGGGCATCACCAAATAGATATCTCAAATAACATGACAAAAGGAAGGATGGAATAAAAATGAGAAGATAACCACTAAACATGCCATGCATAGAGCTGCCTGAGGATAAGAAGCCACCAGGTAATATAAAAGGTCACCTTGAAAAAACCACCCAGAATGTGATGCCAATGCACAAACGCCCGTAGTATTGCAGCTTCCAGGAAGCCAAGGTTACCAAAAGTGAAGCAATATCTGTTGAACTAACACTAAGTGACTAAAACTCATGGATTCTAAAATGCAGAAAAGACGGAAGTTGGCAATCCACAAATTTTTTTCGCCACAGAACTGTCGATGGCAACAGTAAGATAACTACTTGAAGAATGATTTCTTTGCTTCTGCTTGTAACATGTTTTAGCTTACTGTAATGAATTGTCACAAGCTGCCTAATACGGCAGAATCAAGCTTCTACAAGGAAAAGGTGGTGGTGTATTCTTCCTCAGTGGTGGCCCCGAAGTACAGACTGCCTCTCTACACAACAAACCTGTGGTGTCCATAAGCAGGGTTGTCACCATCAGTGGCAGTGACTGTGTGGAAGTGTGCCACCATAACTTCGGTAATGACACAAGGGCAGGTTTCTAGTCTGCCATCCCCCATTATAGTAGCTACAAGGCTACATCTATATCTACATCTACATACATACTCCGCAATTCACCATAAGGTGTGTGGCGGAGGGTACACTGTACCACTACTGGGCATTTTCTTTCCTATTCCACTCCCAAATTGAATGAGAAAAAAAAGAATGCCTATATGCCTCCGTACGAGCCCTAATCTCTCTTATCTTGTCTTTGTGATCTTTACGCGAAATGTAAGTAGGCAGCAGCAAGATCGTACTACACTCAGCTTCAAATTCCGGCCCTCTAAATTTACTTAATAGAAATTCACAAAAAGAACATCGTCTTTCTTCCAGCGATCCCCAATTGAGTTGCCGGAGCATTTCCATGACACTCGCGCATTGGTCGAAAATACCGGTAACAAATCTAGCTGCTCGTCTCTGAACCGCCTCTATGCCTTCCTTTAAACTGATCTGCTGCGGGTCCCAAACACTTGAGCAATACTCAAGACGTGGTCGTACAAGCATTTTATATGCGGTCTCCTTTACAGGTGAAGTACATCATCCCAAAATTCTCCCAATAAACCGAAGTCGGCTGTCCGTCTTACTCACAACTGTAATTACATGCTCCTTCCATTTCATATCGCTCTGCAATTTTACCCCTAGATATTTGAACGATGCGACAGCATCAAGAAGCTCACTACTAATGCTGAATTCGAACATTATGAGATTGTTATTTCTACTCATGTGCATCACCTTACATTTTTCTACATTGAGAGCTAGCTGCCAATCTTCGCACCAACTAGAACTTTTGTCTAAGTCATCCTGTATGCTACTACAGTCAGTTACAGACAACACGCTCCCATACACCACAGCATCACCAGCAAACAGCCACAAATTACAACTTACTCTGTCCATCAGATCATTTATATAGATATAAAATAATAGCGGTCCTATCACACTCCCCTGGGGCATGCCTGACGATACACTCGTCTCTGATGAACACTCGCCATCGAGAACAATGTACTGCGTTCTATTACTTAGGAAGTGTTCCAGCCAGTCACAAATCTGTGAACCTATCCTCCGCTCCCAGAAATTCATCTGATGGTCCCAAACAGTTTGCTTTTTTTTGTGCAGTGGTTAATGGAATAAAGGAAATATTGCTACGACTACCTCTCACTCTCACAAATAATCCGATAACATTTGGTTCTCTGTAGTTAGCTGACACTTGAGCCCACATAAGGGAATAATTTAGACAACAGGGGAGAAAACGGTGATCTATTCTGTATGATTAATATTACAGAAAACAGTCTTGATCACAAAAATTAACAGTTTTTATTTATCTGTTTTGACCTGATGTAGGTCATCTTTGGAACAAAATGTAGCCCATGTAGCCAGTGCTGGACTTGGCTGGGCTGGGCTATCCTGGCTGTTCTGCTGCCAGTAGGCAACTGTTCAAACATCAAGTCGAAACCAGTCAATAAAAACTTAATTTTTGTCATCAAGACTGCTTTTTGTAATATTAATTCTACATAGGGGAGCAGATCGGCATAGGCATAGGCTGCATTTTTTGCCGTCTGAAAGACTTCATAACATGAGCAGCGTGTGATGGATCCTTTGGGTGATATGATCCACCATCCCTGGACACTGCCACAATTTTAATGTGCAGCAAGTTGGTTGTGAAGTGTCTCATCTGCTCGACTGTGCACCGAATGCAGGGCTGTCTGCTGTCTGTCTCCATTGTAACTGCCTGGTGGATCTAAACTGATCACTTCCATGAAAGTCATCAACCAGTTCCCATTGAGTAGCATCTGCAAGGGCTGGAGAGCAATGGGAGAGGTTGATGGTGAACAACCCTGTTGCAGTACACAAATGTGTGCTCTTACCTATATTTAGTAAATGTACACTCAATGACAAGTGAAGCCTTTCAATTGCCCTACTTCTGTGGCAAATGGTAAAACTCGATGCACAATGTGTGCATCAAAATCATCACAGAGGAGCTGACTAAGTAGGTGTTTGATGGCCTCTTAATTGACTGTCATGAGAGGGCAGTACAGCACTGTTTATCCTCAACAACCATCCATCACATCAGCATGAAGCACCGCTCAGGACTGAGAATTTTCTTCATAGGTATTCACTTTCCTTTTGACCCAGGAAGTCAAGCAGAGATCCCTAGTCCCTTAAAACACAAAGTTGGAAAGTGAGTGAGTGAGTGAGTGAGTGTGTGTGTGTGTGTGTGTGTGTGTGTGTGTGTTTCAGAAAGCTCAGTATGATTCACCGTTGCCACATTTTGCTGCTCAGCAGAGCTGCATTGGACAGTGATGATGTGAATCATTGGGCAGTACACTCAAGGGTAGTGCCAAGGTAAGGAAATCATAATTGAGATACCACTAATTGCTCTCACATACATTCTTTATAACAGTAGTTTTATTGTTTTATTCATAGTCAGGATGCTATCCAGTGTTATTCAGGTAGCATTATTTGCTATAGTTCATATTTTTGGACATATGACATTTGCCAGTTAGACGTTTAAGTGGACCCAAATTTGACTACATGATTATTGAAGTTGGCTGTAAGAAAGATTTTTCATGTTTCAGTTTATGGAACAGAGAGTCAGTTTTGCCCCATAGTTATAACTGGCCATCCACTCTTAATTATTTTGGTAGGGTGTCATTAATTAAAATAGAGGAAGTCAGTAATTGTAGCAGTGTAATATCATAATAATGTTGGTTTCAATTAATTGTCTGTGACTTGCTATTTGAAACTGTCCTTAATGATCAACTGAAAGGCATAACAAAATTTCTTGCATATTACAACCAGTATGTGTGTGTGTGTGTGTGTGTGTGTGTGTGTGTGTGTGTGTGTGTGACAAAATTCAGTAGGCATGGTTATTGGTAATTCTTGCAATTAGCTTGCTCCTATCATGATACATATGCACATGTTTGTACACCAATGACTTTCTCAATACTATATGAGATTACATTGTCATTTTGCCCATGCCAGGTTTGTTACTTTATACTCTTTCCCAGTTAATATTAATCATTATCACAGATGAAGTTAACCAACCAATTGGGAAATGTTTGGAGATTTATTTAAAAAAAAAAAAAAAAAAAAAACCTTAAAACCCCCAGCTAAGTCTGTCCATGTACTCTCTAGAATGACTTCTGCCACATATACTTACAAATTGCCTGAATTTCAGAACTGAAGCAGTTAAAGCCTCTGGAAAGCAACTTTTTTATCTTCTCCTCATTTTGCTAGTGAAAGAGTAAAATTCATTTTGTTAACAGCAAGGATAGGAATCAGTTCATGTATGTGGCTGTTGGCAAGTTCAGAGTGACACAATGAAATTATCTGAAGCACCCAAACAGAGTAAACTTCTTTTGAGTAGCCTTCATCCAGAATAAGAGATCTGCTTTCTGTTTAATAGGCACTGTAATCACCTGCACAAATATGAACCACCATTACTCTAATGCCTTATTTTCATCCCTTAGTCTCAAGCTCCTAGGTTGGAAGTCAGCCTACACCACCTCCTCCATGGAAAATTTTAGTCCATAACATTTGTGAACTCCCTTCGTCCCTTTTCATTTCAAAACTGACCTTCCTTGTGGTGTTCAGAAACTATTCTACTCTCAGCATCCTTTAGATACTAAAAGTATTAAGGTTTCTTATGTACCTGCAATGGACCAACAATTAAAATGTGAAATCATACTGAAGAAGTTTAATACATATTTTGCTACTCTTCTGATGTCACACACAGTAACTGAAGCACGAGATCCAGCTCCTGAATTATTCAAATGTAACAAATTCAAATCTCATGTTACAAAACACTTCCAGAAGACTTTAGTTTAGTGAAATATTAAGTAATGTGTGTCTGCTTAAGTGTGTAAATTCTCTAAACCATTACTATCACCAGTAATTTAGAAAAAGGTAGCGACAAGGACCCTGTACCAAATTTACCCATGTTTCTCTGTATAACTTCCTTTTTTAAAGGAAAAGTAAGTGGTCAACAATCCGAAGATTGGTTTGAACACCACAGTGCTGTACTAGGCATGGTCCTGTTTGGAGGTGCTATGCCATTGCCTTACTCTGACCTTTGAACTGGCTTACCCAGCCAGTAAGGAGGGGAGGGGGGGGGGGCTACATCTTAATGTGTATTCCAAACCATGGTGCTAGTCAATATTTTTCACATCAGCAACACCGTCAAAGGTGAAAGAAGTGGAGGAAAATGAGAGAGAACAATCCTGGGAGCTGGCGGGGATCGATACTGGGACCTTTGGATTCGTAGTTTGGTTATCTACCACCGTGCGACTTACTCACGCTACTTTCTTTTAAAGTGGTGTAAAAAGCATGTGTTTCAATATGGCTGGAAAAGGTTGTACATTAGTATTTTCTTACATGTTTTGCTAATAGTGTACACCAATATTTAAACTCTGGATGGCAGGGTGAAGTGTACAACAGAGGATCTCTATGCATTACCATTTGTTAGGGCCTCATCCCATTCCAGTGAATTACAGAGTGGGAGAATTGGCACCATTGAAATTCCTCTGTGCAAGCAGTTTTTAAACTACAAGGAGCTTCTGGAAAGTTCAGTGAATGGTCTCAGGAAGTGTAAGAAAGAAGAATTACAAACAAGATACTTTAGTGGCCTTCAAACTAATTGACATTGGCTACAATAGACATCCGACATCAGTTGTACAGCTTTTGGAAACTGTCAGCAAACACCTCTTGGGGGATCGCTTGAAGCAGTGAGGTCACGCATTTTTGGATCTGTGCAAATGATGCTAGTATTTAACTCATCTATTAGCATTCACAAAAACAGCCACTATCATCTGTATGCATCCATTGCACTCATTCTAAGATGTCTGTTAGGGTCAACTCAAACAAGGCTTATCCTCGACACCTTCCTTTCTGTCTCTAAAGCATTTAATCCATTCAAACACCCTCTTTTTACTCACTGCTTTAACACCATACACTTTCACTGACATCCCATGGGTCTCTGTTCCTGTTTTGACTAATTTGAAACAAAACATATTGCTCAATTTTGCAATCCATGTTTCAGTGACACGAGTTCTCACACTGACCCTGTTAGCTGGTCACAGTGTGTACTACTGCTTCACTGCAGTCCTTTCCACGGTATGTGGCACTTGCTGACATGCCCCTCAATGTGTATGCAAGGGCACCAGTATGGTTTGCAAAATATGGGACCATTCACCCAACTTTTCTGATGCACCCGCAATTTTGTCCTCACAACTGCTTTGGGAGCAACACAAAGGAGGAGTAAAATGTTTCTAGAGTCATCATTAAAGCCTCTTCTTGAAACATCGTAAGTAGACTGACTTTAACTGTATCCATCTTCAAATGACTGAACATTCAATATTTTACCATTGATCTCTGATAATCTTCCGCAAGTCAAGAAAATCATGACATTTCGTACTACCCTTTTTTACGGACCTTCAATATCCACAGTTCCTTGTATTTCACATGAGTTTAACATACTTGAGCAATATTCTAGGACTTGCATGAATAATTCATCACCTCTGCTGTCTGATTGTATTTCCATTATATTGTACCAGCAAATAAAAGTTCACATTCTTCCATACTTGTCACACAATACTGTATGTTACTCTTCCTTTTCATATCTGTAGTGTGTGTTGCACACAGGTATGTGGGGACCTTTGAAATCTTACCAACATTTAGTTTTCATCTTTCATATTGAACATCATTACTGGTAACTCTATTACCTGTGAAAACTCTGATGTTGCTATTAACATTGTCTGCAAAGTCGTTAAGATACAACAGGATTAGCAAGGGCCCCAACATTTCCCCAGGTCTCACGCAAAGTTACTTCAACATCTGATGAAAGCTCTTAAACTTAGGTAACACACCATGCCTTCCCTAATAAAAAAAAAATCTTGAACCCAGTCACCAATTACTTTTGATATGATGACCAAGAACTAGGCTACTCTTAAAAATTCCACTCAGACCACAGGAGTGTTGCTTACTGAGATTTTTAAATAATTCTAAAACTTTTGGGTAAGGTAAAAAAATCATTTTACCTGAATCCTTTGAAATGCAGCTTGTTCTCTTGTATGACAGGTATCCAATCAGTAAGTACTTGATCAGTCTGAAACAAAATGGTTTTATCTCAGTTCCATAAGTAAATGAAGTTCATTTACAAAAAACAATTTGGAAATGTGACATGACCTGTGTAGGACATATTTCAAAACTGCCTTATAAGAGTTTTAAATTGCAATAGTATTTCTGCATATTTAAATAGAATGGAGACTTCTCAACACAAACCTATAGCTTAATTGAATGTTAAGGAACAAAATTATGACAATTTTGTTGAAAAATTCTTTGCATGAAATATTTTTTTTTATTTTTTATTTTTTCTTTTTTTTTTTTTCTTTTTTAGGTGCCATGTGCACAGTATCGCTCAGTGGCCCGCGGCAGCACTTTAGTATCTTTTGCGTTGTGTTAATGTTTTGTTTAGGTATCAATAAGTTACATATGTCCATAAGTTATATTGATTTTGCAAGTACTAGTGCTTTCTCATCACGGCAGATGGAAGAGACGATATGATTATTTACAATGAATTCATGAACAACTTGTATGACAGTCCAGATGACTTAGCCGATTGGGAAGAACACAAACGATACAAAAAAATGGAAGTAAAACAGAATCAAAATAAATTTGAAAATCTGTGGGTCCATACATATTTCCCATAGGTACAGAGAGCATCAAGGATGTCATAGAACTGTATACTTGCTATGATCTATTTGAATATGTCAGCAAGGAAACCAACAAATGCTACAGGCAAAATAGCAATAGAAGAAACTGAATAAAAAGAAATGCCAAAATTGTCGATGTTGCAGCGCCTGAACTTAAAAAATGGTTTGGGCTTGCCATGCTTTTGAGAATTTTAAGAAAAGCAAGAATTAATGATTAATTATTGGTCAATGAATCCGTTGATAAGCACACCGATATTTCGCAAAACAATGTCCCACAATCGAATTGAACACGTATCATTTCTATAGATGAATAATGGCATCTGGCTTTTCAACTGGCAATTCCTAATTATTTATTTTTTGAAAAGTTTAAAGGAAATTTTAGTGTAACTCTAAAGGTCTCAACTGGTTGTTGTAAGTGGTTACATACCACAGTTTACAATCCGTCCAAAATGACAAAATATAGCATACTCATTAAGATGCTATAATGCCACTTTAGCACTCAAAGAAAATGATGATAAACCAATTACACAATAAAAAACATAAAAGTGAATTATACCACAATAAATACTTGACGAGTAGATCGGGCAGACCAATATTTAATACCACATATACAGAAAAACCAGAAAATGATCAAAAACAGTTTGTACATTTATGACTTTTTTATTGAAAGTGTGTGATGTGTAAAAAAAAAAAAAAAAATCATGTACCTGCTTCTTACCAAAACTTTGAGGTTGACACTCATCATGATCTTTTTGGACTTTCTGGTGACAGAAACCAACACCAACTAATACTTATTTCCCAAACTAATAAACGAAAAGAATGACAATGCCATGTATGTCTCAATAAATAAATAAAAATAAGAACAACAAACTTAATCTACAGGTCTTGTGGATATGTGATACGTCTTGGAGACTGTTTTGTTGCATTTCATATGAAAATGAAATACTATATACAAAATAAAATGCAAATAAAAATATATAAAACAAACAAATTTTGTATTTACATATATCTTCGAAACTTCATGAAAATAGGGGAACAGGGCTGAGAACTCAACTATGAGATCAGTAAAACTTAATTTCTAATCTCACAATATTCTTGCTGTTGCAGTGCACACGATGTGCTCAAGACGTCTTACAAGGGGAGGCCGCCAATTGTGGAATTCAGATTCGATTCATACTGCTCATAATAAAATCTCATGGCCAGAGGTGTAATTTTGAAAAACACCAAGATGCACTTCTCAGCCGTTGTCGAGAAAATCGACAATTAAAAAAAGCCGGTGCGGTGAAATACTCTCTATGATAAGTAATATTGTACAGAGGCGTGGTGTAGCGGTAAGCGCTTGGGTTTGTAATCTCAAGGTCACTGGATCGAATCTCACGGCATGCGAACTTCTTCATGGAGGATTTCGAAGAACGAGCGTTCAACAGTGGTCCCTTTCATCCATCTTGCTGCTATAGGTATGTTGACGATACATTTTTAATCTGGCCACACGGGAAAGAGGCACTGCAGCAGTTCGTGGAACATTTGAATGGAATACACCCCAACATAAGATTTATAGTGGAAGTGGAGAAGGACCGGAAGCTACCCTTCTTAGACGTGTTAGTTGAATGAAAATCAGATGGACGACTTTGACACACTGTGTACAGAAAGCCGACGCATACAGGCTTGTATCTGAATGCCCGTAGCTTTCATCATCCCACTCACAAGAAAGCTATGTTGAACACCTTGGTACACAGAGCAAGGATTATTTCAGACATAAACCACCTCAACTCTGAGATCAACCACCTGAAGGAGGTCTTCAGAAAGAATGGATATTCCTCCCATGATATTAGGTCCACACTGTGGAGGAAACCTAGACAGGATGCTATTTCAACAGATCAAGAGGACCAACACATTGCGTGGCTTCCATTCTGCGGTGCAACAAGCAGTAAAATTGGAAGAGTCCTAAATAGGCAGGGGATCCGACCTGTCTTTCATCCTCCCAAGAAGATGAAAGATATGATGCCACTCATCAAAGACAACCTCGTAATGGCAAAAATTACGAGGGGGCAGTCAATAAGAACTGTTTCTGAACACTGTGTTGAACATAAGTGTCACCTGAAATACAGGCATTTAGAAACATATGTGGTGGTTGAGCACAGCCTGTTAAATAAACATCGGATTTTGTTTCAAGAAATGAGAGTACTGGCTCACGCTTCCAACTACTGGGATTCTGCAATCAGGGACGCGATTGAAATCAGATTATGCGATAATAATATTAATAGAGACTCCGGATATGCACTCAGGAATGCATGGAAGTGAGCACTGGAGAAGAGGAAGGAACAAACGCTGGCTCCCAGAACCTTTAGTACTTCCCACAGATTACTGCCTGCTGTGAAAGAGGTGGTTAGATGGCACCACCCAAGTACGCGCCGTTACCACTGTGATGTACGCTAGGCAATGAGAAGCCGTCTCCTGTGTATATACGAGACAGCCTCCAGTTCACGGCAGTCAGTTTTACCCTTGACGGTGTCTATGGAGGATATAGTTGAAAGCTTGGGCTCCTACCCATATTTGACGCGGCAAGAACACCGAGAGTATTTTACGCAAGAACTACGTTGTGAAAGACTTTGTACTCAATGTGTTGGCATGTTTGTAATAATTGCCACAAGTTATATTGCCACGTTTATTCAGGATAGGTTAGTATAATCTCTGAATAAGTTTAATTGAACTGTTGTCTTGTGTGTCTCTTCTGGCTTTTGCACATCATGCACTTCCATGCTGAATCTGTAAAACATTCTGACATTCACTGCTGCAAAAATTTATTCCATACTTATTTGGCTTATTTGATATGTACTGTCAGATCTGCATCTACCATAGAGCGCTTCTAGTTTTTCGATGAACCGTCACATATTTAGGAACTGCATCAACCTCCTTTACATTTTCAACAAATAGATTGAATACTTGATATGTTTTGCTGTCTTTCAAGTCTTGTTTGTCTACAATCAAATCTGAAGTATGAAGGAAAAAACAAAATGTGTTTATGACCATTGTGAGATGAAATATAGTAACTCTTGAGCCATCAGTTTGCACAATTCTTGTATGCTTAGTCATTTGCATGCATTAGACTAGCGTAGCACAATAATCCCAATAAAGTCTTTATTCCGCTTTTATTAGTTTGTTGGGCATCTCTTTCCCTAGACAAGTTTCCCACGGTAATGAATTATGACGTTAGAAGAACACGTGTGGGCGTTCTTTGGTGGAGCACATGATTCCCGTACTGTACCGCCCTTACTGACACACACATTCCTACCCAGCACCACTACACCGTCACTGAAGTGACACTCAAAATTTTGTTGTTTGGTGCCAGAATCTTTTTAATTCTCTGGATCCTCCTTTTCAACAAAATTTGTCTTTGTCTTCAGAAACACCAGCTTCACTTTCAGCTATCACACTTGCCTAATTCTCTCTCTCATTCCTCATAAAAATAAACTGGGATGTAGTTGCAGTATTTACTGCACACAAACTACCAAGCAAGGAAACATCCAATCAAACACTAAACAAAGCCAATACATCAAATATGTGCGCAAAGGAACAAACTCGGTGGAGTTAACACCTGTGTAGCCAGCTGGTATTAGAGGTACTACACCTGTGCTACTGTTGAAATAAAAAGTACATCATACCAAACGACTCCTAATAGTACTGAGACAATAGTTTCTCAGAAGCAATTTTCAGGCATTGCACATATGTCAAAATATTCCTCTCTGTCTGATAGATAACCTGTGGGTACAGCCAGATTAACTCAGTGCAGGCACATCTGCACAATACCGAGTACAGGCACTGAGTAATTACATGTGCACTTCACGTCTGCCAATACAAAGGCCAAACAGGATGCTTAACGGCACACATATTCACATGGTTACGCAGATACACTCACGCACTGCTGTGCGATGTGAGGTTGTGGCACTTCTGAGTTGTCAAGTCCACCTGCTGGGACATCTTTTGACCTTCCAGATTCCCGATTCAAGATCCCTTAACTCTCAAATAGGCACAGTGAGGAACCGGTGCCTTCAACTAACTGCTGCTTGTGGGGACCACCGATGGAGGGATCATTCCGTGTCAAATCAATGCAGTAAAGTAGCACTTTCAACCAGACCATTTAAGATTTATTTCAAATTTGGTGCATTCAATGATCCAGATAAGAGATGAAAAATAGCCATTTATAGGGCTGTATTACAACCGCAGGTCTGGAAAGTTTGGAATTTGTGCAAAATATACATGCGTCTGTTTCTACATAAAAGGCTGTAATTATGTTTATAACTAAGTTAAAGCAATGGAAATGGTATCATTGGAAATCCAATGAATAACACACCTTTAAACTGATATGCTACATGGGAGGTTTCTGAATATCTTTATTCTAAAGGTCATTGACCTTGACTTTTGACCTTTAACATCTCAAAACACCCCATCTTCAAATTTTCAGGAAAAAATTATTTTATTGTTCCATTATGTTACTATAAATATGGTAAATATCAAGATGCCATACCAAAGGTATCATTCACAAAAATTATTTTGTCAGCATCAACACACTATCGAAATGAAAAAGGTAACTTGCATATATCAAACACAAATTATGATAACATTCAATCCATAAGTAATATTCTACAAAAATATGGTTTGCATTATTATAATGGTATTATTAACCATTTACATTACAATTTAAATGAAAAGGCAATGAAAAGTGATTAGATCTCTCCTCACAATTCTCCGACTAAATTGTTAATGTTCACCAGATCTGATGCAGGGAGATTGCATGTCCTTCCAGTTGGTGTCACTGGATCGACTCTTGTGATGTTCTCACATTTTCTGATGACAAAAGTGTCTGGTTTGGTAGGAAACACAAATGACAGAGACAGTCCACGTGGACACAAGAAGTTGACCTTTACTTCTTCTGTTTCTTCACAAGTTTGTAAGACATATGGAACCCACCAATGATCGTCATACATACAGGCAACAAATCCATGTGTATCTGTTAACTGCATTTCATTCGCCATAGCAATCACTGACTCTCCTCTATTCAGCGAAGAAACAGAATATGTCTTTGTCCTTACTAAACCTCTGCTTATGAGTACCTGGAATTATCCTTGTATTTTTGAAATGATGTTTCAGCTTGGCCGAATATTCATAATGATGGGAAATTGATGTATAATGGAAGATACATGAAGGAAATTTTCCTTGCACCACTCAAACAACTGTTTTGATGTCAGAATATGATTTTCATTAGGTTGCTTGAGGCTGGCAAGTTTTGCTAATCTCTTTACAGTCCCTCCTACTACATCACAAAGTCCTTTGCCATGCACTGTAGCAAAAAAAATGCCATTCTGCTGCATCATTAAATCATATTTCATTACTACTTGAGTCTCTGTAGTAAGCTACAAACTGGGTGAATTGTAGCCTGTGAATTATTCCATTGGAATTCCTGTACCTCATCCTGAATGGTGAAGGAGTAATTTTCTGCAAAGGCACAAAGGACAAGAAACTCATTTGAGAACTACTTTGGTGATTTTACAGAAATGTGACTGCAGCTGGGATATAAATGAGTGAGCCAGGAGCTGTTGTAACCTCGATGTAAACACCTTAATGAAATAATCTGTTGACTGTTAAAGCCTCTAGAATTACCCTGCCCATAGTTAGCGAACATTTATATGTAATTTCTAAAATGCAGTTCTTACTAAACAGATCACACTGGCACTGACAAGAACACAGTCCTTTGGCCACAACTCTCAAAATTTTCAGAATCCAATATTTATATTGGAGTATTTATCTTCGAAATAGGAATACAATTCCTTAAGGTTTTGCAGCAGTAGCTGCTTCTGCTTATGTACTGTAATTTTATTTTCTTTCACAGACACAAAGTCTTTTCTTCCTGGCATCAAATGGCTCATGTCGGGATCATAGTGAAAAGCACACACACACACTGAATGGTTTTCTCACATAATGTCTTACCTGGCTTTGGATTTGCTGTTACCAATATATCATGTTCTGCTACTGTTTTACTTTCTGTATCATGTATTATGAAGCAGAAAATTCTTTCTTAGTTTTCCTTATACTCAACTCTTTGGAAATACAGTTGGAATTTACAATGTTTCCAAGTGAACGACGTTGCTTCTCAGAGTGTTACTGACACAGTGCAATCAGCAGATGTAGGCTGGTGTTCTGCTGCCATTGAGTAACACTATGTTTGTGTGCATCCACTTTTATGGCTTTGTCAATAGCATTCTGAGAAATAATGTTTTTCATTTGAAATATTGTAAGTTACTTAACAAGGCAACAATCCTTCCAAAAAGGAGCATATTGGGACACTATACAATAATATCATGTGGGACAGAAAAAAGTTCATTATTCCATAAGTTCACCATCAGCTTCTGAAAGAGCCTACAGAATCAAGGACAACTGATTCCAGCATTTCAGTGAGGGCAAGATAGTCAGGGGATGCGAGGATCCTCCACCTCATTTTCAGAAGCAGATGATGTATGTGGGTGTAGAGTAAGAGCCACAGGAGGTTTGTTTTTCTCCTATTTCTTCTGATTCTTCTTCTTCTTCTTCTTCTTCTTCCTCCTCCTCCTTCTCCTCCATTTGTCTTGCTGTTCCTTAGGCTGGGAGGGCTTCTCTGAAGGGACGATGATTGGAAAGCCCTTCGACCAGCAGATTGTGGATCCATCAGCTGCTAGCTTGAATCCTCTTTTGAACTGGTAGAAGCCTCAGAAGGGAGTGTTCCAAGGGATCCCATCCTAGTGAAAGGGCCCAGAGAAGATTGATGCTTCTCCAGCTGTGGGTTGGGACTAGTGTCCCTGATGTTTGAGGGGAGGGGGGGAGTGTGTACCCACAGAAGGTTGGGGGGGGGGGGGGGAGGGGGAAGGGTGGTCCCCAGCCATCAAGGGAATGGGTTTAGAGCAATGGCCCTTAGGGTCCACATATGGTGCTTTATTGTTTGCTGCAGTTATCCCCAGAAAGGGTGGTGAAGACCTAAGTGCTGCAACAAATGAAGTATCCAAAGTGACTGGAGTATTCATATTTTTTTACGGACCACTTTCACTTGGTCTATTATCTTCTGTTCTTTAATGTAGGATGTTGCAGTCCGATGAACAGGAAGGATGATCGGTGGCAAAGTACATGGAGTGTCCAGATGTGCTGGATGCTCACAGTCCCTACATGTAGTGCTGCAATTACAACAAGAGGACATGTGGCCAATTTCCAGCTCATAGGGGTAAGAATATAAGGCTTTATGTCACATCTACATACATACTCCGCAATTCACCGTAAGGTGCGTGGCGGAGGTATATCACAACCTCCACCTTCTCATGCACCTTTGAAGGCCAGGATGAAATCACTGGTAGCAACCCCTTGATCTTTTGGTTCTCTACAGACACGCCATATGAAGTGGACACCTCATCACTAAGTCAGTGTGCAAATCGTCGGCAGACTGTAACGGAATATTTTTATGGAAAAATTATTCCTTGAACCATATTAAGTGACTTATGTGGAGTGTTGCTCACTAGGAGATGACCCAGCTTGTCGCAGGAAAGTAATGGCTGTGATTGGCCAGGAATTGCTGCTTCTATGAGCACTGCACCACCTATCTTTGACATACCTAACACTTTGCCATACTTGTCTTCAAGATGATGATGGTGGTTAATGGGTGGATGGGACTAAACAGCTAGGTCATCAGTCCCATGACCTCTGAATAAATACAATCATGGGCATGGTCAGCTAACGACATACTACAATTAAAATAGATGCACTAAAAAGGAAAGTTAAAATCACTTAGAACAGGACCAAAACCAACAAAAAAAGTGGAATTTGCTAAGCAAATTGCTATAAATCTAGAACCCCCATTTACAACAACGATGAGGTACAGGAGAACAGTGTATGTTCATGAAGCAGAGCCTAAAAATGTAAAAAAAGGGAAACAAAGTAAATTAAAACCAAACTAAGGGGAGAAATGGAAGTCGTCGGAGGGAGGGGGAGAGCTCCAAACCCTGCTGCTCACAGGGATGGTCACAAACCCACCCATCCTGTCCAAGTGTCACAGAAAATCTTATAGCCATGAATAAAAACTGATTTTCACAGAGAAATCCAATGACTATCAGCCATCTGTGAATCATCTGCCAAAATCGAGGGCGATGAGTGCTGAATTCCATATTTGGCACGGAGCACCAAGAGGAGCAGACATTCCAATAAAATATGAGCCACAGATTGTAGGGATCCACAACCACAATGTGGGGGAGGCTCCTTTCACAAAAGAAGGATCAGCCTGGAATGACCAATGTGGAGACGGTAAAAGACAGTGGATTCCCTTTGAGAAGGGCATGATGGAGAACTCCAAGATGCAATGGTCGACTTTATGGAGTGGAGTTTATTAGATGGGGCAGTAGCCTGCAAGTTGGTGTTCCAGTCCAGTGTGAGTAGCCATCTCATCTGCACCCACAAACCTGCACCTGGAATTTTCCAGGGAAAGGAGCAGGGAGTTATGGCTACTGTAGTCAACTGGTCAGCCTGCTCATTTCCTTGAATACCCACATAACTGAGGACATGGAGAAAAGCAATGGAGCAAGCAGTATATCGCACAACTGCTAAGGTCATTAGCGCCCAAACAAGAACAGAGATTCGATAGACCTCAAAAATAATTGGTAACTGCCAGTTAGAATATGAAGAGAAGGCTAAAAACGAAAGATAAAAACAATGAAAAGGGTTAAATATTCTTTGATAAATTGGCCAAGTTGATAAAACACAAAACTCTAGCAGCTGCTCGTGTGTCATCAGCTAAAATTTCCTCCAGAGTAGACGGAAAGTGAAGGGCTACACGGAGATGATTAAAAAAAAATGCAAGACAATAAAACGTGTTGAACTGTCAGCAGTTCACTGCAGGAGCACAGCGGTGCAGGGTCGGCGGTTAGCAAATGACGGTGGCTAATACGGCAGTGATCGATCCGCTACCAGGACAGGATGACCTCCTCTCGCCAAGAGGGGCGTGAGGAGGTCCTCCAAGCGGTCGGGATCGGTTTTACAGTTCGCAATTAATTGTTGTACATTGAAAACCACACACTGTGCCATTGCGACACGATACTCCGTCAAAGAGCCCGTTGAACATCGTCCGATGGGACGTAAAAGGTAGCCATGCGAGGCAAAAGAGCTGCGGCCTTGGCTGCTATGTCGGCGGTCTCATTCCTGGGCACACCCACGTGGCCAGGGACCCACAAGAAAGAAATGTGACAGCTGTCATCTGGTAGCAACTGGAGGGAGCGTTGGATCCGATACACGAGAGGATGGTTCGAGAAAGGGTCCTTAAGACTCTGCAGGGTACTAAGGGAGTCCGAACATATGGCATAGAAAGGTTGGCGGTGGCGGCAGGTATACAAAACGGCCTGTTGGAGGGTAAAATTGATTGCTGATTTTATTGTTGTGACTTGTACCGGCAAGACCTTTAAATGTTTTTAAGCAGAGCACATAGGTCATCATGACTTGCAATTCTCCACTGATGATGTCCCATCATAGGGACGAAATCGAAATGTTTTGAAGCTAAATAAAAGAAACCCTGTTATTTCATTAGGTATCATACGCCTTCTCCAAGTCGAAGAACACTGCTACTGTTTGACGCTTCCTTATAAAGTTATTCATAATGAAGGTTGACAACGTAATGAGGTGATCAGCAGCAGAGCGGTGTCAACGAAAACCGCATTGGACATTTGTTAGGAGGTGGCGAGATTCAAGGTGACAGACCAACCGAGCGTTAACCATGCGTTCCATCACCTTAAAGACGCAGCTCGTCAGCGAAATGGGGCAATAACTGGAAGGAAGATGTTTCTCCTTCCCTGGTTTAGGTGTGAGGACAACAATGGCTTCACACCAACTTGTGGGAACATGACCTTCAGTCCATAAGCAATTATAGGTGCTAAGTAGGAAACACTTGCCCACAGGAGAGAGGTTCTTCAGCATCTCAATATGGATGGAATCGGTGCCGGGAGTAGAAGATCAGGACAGGGCAAGAGCACGGTCTAGCTCCTGCATGGTGAAGGAGACATTATAATTTTCATGATTAAAAGAGTGGAAAGAAGGCGGCCGTACCTCCTCTGCCTGTTTGCGAGGGAGGAAGGCAGGGTGGTAATAGGCAGAGATCGAAACCTCCACAAAGGAACGGTCCAGTGCGTTGGAAACATCAACGGGGTCCACAAGGACTGCGTTAACGACGGTCAGGCCAGAAATCGGGGAGTGGACCTTGATGCCGGATAAATGGCGTAGGCCACCCCAAACAAATGTGGAGGGAGTAAAGCGGTTAAAAGAACTAGTACAAACAATCCAGCAAGTTTTTTTGCTGTCGTTTATAACACGACGACATTGCGCTCTCATTCGTTTACAATTTATACAATTCTCCACCGTTGGGTGGCGGTGGAAGGTGTGTAAAGCACGTCACCGGGCTCTAAGCACTTCACGGCAGGCTGCAGTCCACCAAGGGACCTGGACAGGACGTGGAGAAGAGGAGGTACGAGGTATGGAACGTTCAGCAGCGGTGAGAATCGTGAAAAACAGCCATGGAAGAATAAAGCCCCCAGTCGGCTTTAGAAATGTTCCAACTGGTGGGACGAGGAGATGGGGAATGATGCAGGAAGTGGATGACAAGGGAAATGGTCACTTGAGTATGTGTCATAAAGTGCATACCACTCAAACCGACCGGCAAGCTGAAGAGAGCATATTGCGAGGTCTATATGGGAATAAGTGTGTGTTGTGTCTGAAAGGAAGGTCGGTGCACCAGTGTTGAGGCAGACAAGATTGAGGTGTTGGACAAGGTCCACCAAAAGGGAGCCCCGCGGACAAAGTGCTGGGGAGCCCCATAGGGGGTGGTTGGCATTAAAGTCGCCTACCTACACGAAAGGTGAAGGGAGCTGGTGAACAAGGTGTAGCACATCGGCCTGAGGAAGGGCGGATGACGATGGCGAATAGATATTACAGAGGCAAAAGGAAAAGGCGGAGAGAGTGATGCGGACGGCAACTGCCTGTAGGTGAGTATGCAGTGTAATGGGATGGTAATAGCCGTCATCCCGAATGAGCATTAGAACCCCTCCATGGGCTGGGGTACCTTCACAGATGGCAGGTCAAAAAGCACAGAAGTGTAGTGGGTAAGTCTGCACGATCACTTGGACGAAGCTTAGTTTCTTGGAGACAAACTAGAAGTGGGCAGTGCAATCGAAGGAGTAGTTTTAAATCCTCCCGATTGCAACGAAAGTCGCGAATATTCCATTGAAGGAGCACCATGATAAAAGACAAGAGATGAAAGGAAGATAAAAAGGAACAAGCAGGTGGGGTCACCTCGACGACCACTGAGGCCTGGATTTCGAGGGAGCACTACTGTCGCCATCTAAAGGCAGAGTGTCATTTTCCATAGGTTCAAAAAATACATCTGCCACCTTCCTGACTTTATCAGGAGGGGCAGCTTCCGCCACTGGTAAAATGCCAGTTGCCTGGCTAACAGTAGTGGGTCCCGGCGAGACAGAAGATGATCAGGGCCGACTACTGTTGGGCAGCGTGACGGATGGGTCACGCCTCGGCGGGGAAGGAGAGGAACTCTTTTTCTTATTGGCTCTTCTCAAAGAGTGACGGTGAGAGGAGGCAGTCGACGGTTGGGAAGCCTGAGAACGCAGAAAGTCCTCACGGACGGGTTCCTTTTTCAAAGTCTGGGCATCTCGTTTAGGTGCCCACGGTTTACTAGAGGTTGATGAAGACTGTACTTTAGGAGCAGCAGGAGGAAGGGGGGATGAGGAACAGGCGATCTTTGGGCTGGCGGATCGCACCACTGTGTCAGCGAAAGTGAATTCACAGGTCTGGGTACCTGAATGCTTAGTAGGTCGAGTGGATGTTAGGACCTTACTGTATGTGCCCGCTGGGAGGACAGTGGGCTTTCGACTCGACAACAAATTTCGAGCGGCAGATGTTGATACCTTTTCTGTAACCCGAATTTGCTGAATGACATTTTCATCCTTATATAAAGGGCAGTCCCGAGAGGAAGCCGAATGGTAACCGTTGCAATTAAGGCAGTGAGGGGATGTAGGTGGGCAATACCCCTCATGGGCGTCCCTACCGCAAGTGACACATTTTGCTGCATTAGGGAAAGATTGACGGGTATGGTTGTACCTGTGGCATTGGAAACAGCGTGTTGGGTTTGGTATATAAGGGTGGACAGAGATAACTTTGTACCCTGCTTTGACCTTCGACGGGAGTTCAACTCTGTAGAATGTCAACAACACAGTACGAGTCGGTGTCAGCTGGTTATCTACCTTTTTCAACACCCTATGCACGGCTGTTACACCCTGATCGGACATATAGGTTTGTATGTCTTCGTCAGACAACCCATCAAGGGATCTCATGACTACTACCCCCAGTGACGAGTTGAGTGTGCGATGCGCTTCTACCTTGACAGGAAACGAGAGTATCAACATAGTTCGTATTAGTTTTTGGGCTTGGAAGGCATTGTCTGCTTCCAGCAACAAAGTTCCATTGCGCTGATGCAAACAGGTTTTAACAGGGCAAGCAATTGCATCAACACCTTTCTGAATGACAAAAGGATATACAGACGTGAAATCTTTACCGTCTTTTTGAAAGACAACATGGAATTTCGGAAGATTTTTTGGAAGAGTTTTCTTTTGCTGAGGCGAATCTATCTTTTGTTTCTGGGTCAAAGTCACAGAAGAAGAGAAGGAAGTCATTGCGGAAGTGTCCCCCATGATTACCGGCGTCTCCGATGGTGCGCTCCTTCCTAGTGGGGGCCTTCTCGGAGGGCTTACCCACCTTAGGTGATTGTTCACACCTCAGGTCACACCTCCCGAGAACTGACGGAGAGACCAATCAGCATGTTCGGAAGGTACCAGCTCAGGTAATCACCCCTCCCTGGGCCTGGCCTTTACCATGGGGTACGTACGTGCCCTACTTGTCTACCCGGGGCGGGGAATTACGCGTTACCCCGTCACCTGCTACGCATGATAATGCGTGGGTCGGCCTTCAGACACGCACAGGGAGGAAAGAAGAATAGAGGAAGTGAAGAGAAAGAAGGAAAGAAGTGTCTCAAACGCCGAAGCGGAGACTAATGAGGAGGACAAGAAGGCTAGGGAAGTACAGCAAGGAGAGAAAGGAAGAAGCGAAGATTAGGAAAGGAAGAAGCGAAGATTAGGAAAGGAAGAAACCAAGGAATAAGAGAAACCATGACAAGAAACCACCTTAACTCGCAAAGGACGCCCGTCTCCGGGCGAAGGCATAAACCGGGAGGGAAAGTGAAGCAGCCTGGGTCAGAAGAAAGGCTGCTTCGGCTTGGGGCCCCGTGCACGCCACACATGTACCAAGAAAAGAGCTGTGGGTCCCCTGGGTGGCAAGAAGATCATGAATACCAATGACCAAAGGATGTGAGGAGTAGCATCAGCCTGCAGGCTGCTCATTTGAATCGGAACAGATTAAAACACAGTCCGTGGCCAACTATTTGATCAAATGAAATGCCCTACTAATAGGCGTCAGTTCTGCTGTAAACACACTGGACGATTCTGGTAGAGAATGGTATTCCACACCATGTTAATGCATATACTGTATGACCAGTAAGTTTAGATCCATCAATGTAGGAAATCACGACACCATGAAATTTTGCAAGATGTGTGTGCAACAAATGCCAGAAGACAATGGGGAGACTGAAGCTTTTGGGGCTCAGAAGAGATCCAATTGGATTTGTTGTTGACAAGGCACAATCTATTGGGGAGGAGGGGATTTGGAAGTCCTTACAAATGGAAGTGAGCCACTCTCCAATAGGTATACCCACTGGAGGGTGAGTATCACGAGATCTAAGACCATCGTCCTCAAAGAGAACATCTACATCTACATGGGATCTTCTGCAAATCACATTCAAGTGCCTGGCAGGGGGTTCATCGAACCACGTTTATACTACTTATCTCCAATTCCATTCTCGAATAGTGCGCAGGAAGAAAGAACACCTGAATCTCTCTGTTCAAGCTCTGATTTCTCGTATTTTATTCTATGTAACCGAGAGTCAACAACATATTTCCGCATTTGGAGAAGAATGCTGGCGATTGGAGTTTCCTAAGTAGCCCACATCACAACTATAAGCGCTGTCGTCGTAATGACTCCCATGGCACATCCTGTATCATTCCCATAACACTGTCTCCCCTGTATTGTGGCAATACAAAACTAGCTGCCCCTCTTTGGGCTCTTTCGATGTCCTCCATCAAGCCCACCTGATAAGGATTCCACACTGGGCAGCAATACTCCAAAGGAGGACATACAAGGATAGTGTATGCATTTTCTTTAGTAGTACTGATGCATCTTTTAAGGGTTCTACCAATAAAACTGTATTTGGTTCGCCTTTCCCACGACAATTATTTGTATGTTCTTTCCAGTTTCAGTCTAAAGTACTAGTAATTCCCAGGTATTTTGTGGATTTTACAGCCTTCACTTTTGATAATTGATATATTTATCTTGTAAACAGAGGTTAACGGATTTCTGTCCGTACTCATATGGACAACTTCACACTTCTCATTATTTAGAGTCAGTTGACAATTTTTACACCACAGTGATATCTTATTCAGATCGCTCTGCAGTTCATTTTGATCTTCAAGTGATTTTACTAGACAGTAAATGGCAGCGTCATCTGCAAACAACCTAAGAGAGCTACTTAGATTTTCTCCCAAATCGTTTATGTAAATAAGGAACAGCAGAGGACCAATAACCCTACCCTGTGGAACGCCCGATATCACCTCTTTCTTAGTTGATGCCTTACTATCCATTACTACCAACTGTGTCCTTCCTGACAGTAAATCCCCTATCCAGTCACAAATTTGGGGTGATATACCATAACCATGCAATTTGATTAAAAGCCATTTGTGAGGTACGGTGTCAAAAGCCTTCTGGAAATCAAGAAATATGGAATCGATTTGCGAACCCTTGTCAATAGCACTCATCACTTTGTGTGAGAAATGGGTTAGTTGTGTTTCGCATTAATGATATTTTCGAAATCTGTGTAGACCTTGGGTCAATAGATCACTGTTCGAGAGAATCCATAATATTTGAATGCAGGATATGTTCGAAAACCCTGCTGCAAATTGACATCAATGAAATAGGCCTGTAGTTTAGTGGGTTACTCCTACTGTCTTTCTCAAATATAGGCATGACCTGTGCAACTTTCCAGTCTTTTGGTACAGATCCTTCTTTGAGAGAGCAGCTGCATATGGCTGTTAAGTAAGGAGCTATTGATTCAGCATGATCAGATAGAAATCTAATGGGTATACAGTCCGGACCAGAAGACTTGTTCTTGTTAAGTGATTTTAGTTGCTTCACTGCTCCGATGGTATCTACTATGTTACTCATTCTGGCCTCTGTTTTGAATTTGAAATCTGCATCTTGCATTGAAGTCCTCGCTAAATTTCAAGCTTCTATGTAGGACCACCAATCCTGGGGATTATGTGTTCTTTTAAAATTTGCATGCCTTTTCCATTGCTTTTGAATCCCTCTCCTGACCTGTTTTGTATAGCAAGGGGGATTACCAACTACTTTTATTAATTTATTTGGTATAATATTCAATTGCTGTCGATACCACCTCTTTGTATTTGAGCCACATCTGGTCTACAATTACATATAGTGTTGAAAACGAGTGGAATCTGTCTTTGAAGAAGTAATTTATTTTATTTCTATCTGCTTTCCTGAACAAATATATTTTTTGTCTGGTGCCTCATGTCATTTCTGATGACTCCTCATTTAGTAGAAAGGTGACGGCTACATTAAAAAAAATTAACAAATAAATGATAATATAGTAAGGACGGTTTACAACTCACCGCAAAGACATGGCGACGAGCTGTGACAGGCACATAAAAAAGACACACATACAACACTTTCAGCTATTGGCCATGGCCTTCTTCAGAAAATAAAACACTCCCACAATCACACATGCCCACAACACAATCGTACAACCAACACCTCCGTCCGCCGCATTCGAAGTGTGGCAGCGCGAGTGTTCTATTTTCTGAAGGAGGCCATGGTCGATAGCTGAAAGTGTTGTATGTGTGTGTCTTTTGTATTTGCCTGTCGCAGCTCCTCACCACATCTTTGCGGTGAGTTGTAAACTGTGCTTACTATATTATCATTTATTTGTTAATTTTTTTTTTTTTTAATGTAGTCGTCACCTTTCTACTAAATGAGGAGTCATCAGAAATGATATGAGGCACCTGATTAGAGAATGAAGAGTAGCTCGTAAGAGAGAGCTTAAATTGTTGCTAATGAAAACAGTATGACTGACACCTACATTATGTCTTGATTTCAGTTATAAATGAGATAAATGTTACTCGTAATGTCGAAAAGTCCATCACATGACGCGGGGAAAAAATTGAGATCAGGAACAAAAATGTTAGATGACTGTTTCAAAGCACAATATGGCAGGGAGACGCCATTGATGTGGGAGACGCAAAGACTATATTATCTATCGTCTGTCACAGAGAAGAAACTCTGTGGAGTGAGTATTGCATTCTGTCTTCTCTAGGAGTGCTGGTTCTGCTCAACAACATTAAGCTATAATTGTCAAGTGATATCACTATACAAATATGTGAACTTTTAAATTTAAAGTACCAATTTCCTACAATAATTTTATCACCAGGACAATGAAACTTACATAATTCAAAAGATGGTTTACTGTAGATGTGAACAATACAATAGTCATGAGTGTATACAGCCATTAAGAGTGGTGAAACAGAGTAGATGTTTTCAAATTTATCGATCACTGCGCAATTTCAAATCTCCAACTCTAATAAAAAGGTAATTTAAAAAAATTGAAGTGCTACTAACAACTGCCCAAGTGATGATCAATATCAGAAGAACATAAACTGTAACATGAATGTTCAATTCAAAGAAATTGATGTATGAAGAGCATTAAAAGGGAAACGTCCTAGAATATAAGAGTTTTGGGTGCCAAAACAAACAATGCTTGCTAGAACCACACACACACACACACACACACACACACACACACACACTAGACTGGCAATACCGAATACAGCATTATTAGTCTCCCTGTCACTTTAACCAATGTATCAACAATTATTTGCGTATGGAACAGGGATAAACTGATAAAATTTCATCACATTTAGAGCTTTTAAGTAAAGGCTACATTTTACTTCTGATGGTGGTAAAGTGTGCAAATGTTGGCAATAAAGTGTTCACTTTATGAGGGGTACATACAACAACTTGCCAGCTCCAGACCAGGAACAGAATTAATTATTTAGGCCTCCTTCATGGTCAACACAAAAGACTATGCCCCTCATTCTAGGTGACTGGTTTTCCGAAGTGTCTCATTCGTCAGTCGCTGCCAACTTCATCACACTATGCCACGAAAGCCGTAAGTAAAATTCCGTCGTGTACTAGACATACTTGTCGATATTTGTGTAGTAATACATTCACTTATCCGCAACTTCTGCATATTATGAAGTACACAAACTGATGCAAAATACAACACTAACTTGTTGATATTTATTTAGTGATCCACCACAGGTGGCAGTACTATACATGATGAAAGGATTGAAGAGTAACAATGTAATGAACTTTCTGGATTTCCCAAATACTGTTACATCGAACCAAACAAAACAAAACCAGAGAGACAGGGAATGGGGTTTAAGAAAATCCATGCCTGATGTAGGTCCTACAAAAAAACAATACCTATAAAAAGAAATGGTATCCCAGCAGAAACATAAAATGTACAAAAATGCAAGTCTCGTGACGAATTTCTTCCACCATAAAAAGTCATGAGATCTCGTGGGAAACCAAGTAGGTTATTTTAGTTACTATTCATGGAACCACCTATTCAACACCTTGTCATAATTTTTCATCTAATTAGTTATATACCAACATCTGTTGTGACCAATCAAAAGTATTCGTCTTTATTTCTATAATAAATATAATGACTTGGAAACTGCATGGCAATGTAAACTAATATTTAATTTGATGAAAATTCTCCTCAGAGATGATAGTATTGTTGAAACAAGATAGAATGGCTGGCCAGTACTTATCTTTGTGCTATACCGCCGATAGTACACAAATGAAGAAACAGAAAAAAAAGAGGACAAAAAGGACAAGCTTTCGGAACACAGTTCCTTCATCAGGTGGGAGAGTAGGGAAGAAGAAAGGATGGGAACAGAAGGGAAAGGTAATTCACAACCTAGGACATGGAACACCACCTTCATGACCTAGATCGTGAATTACCTTTCCCTTCCGTTCCCATCCTTTCTTCTTCCCTTCTCTTTTTGTCCTCTTTTTTTCTGTTTCTTCATTTGTGTACTATCAGCGGTAGAGCACAAAGCTAAGTACTGGACAGCCATTCTATCTCGTTTCAACAATACTAAACTAATATTTAATATACTTTATGCAAATGTGAGGTATTTCATTCCTACGTGATTTTGTTTGGTTACATAGCGAAATATAAATTATTTTTATATGTTGATGTGTAAGTACCCAATCATTATATGTATTCTGATGTCATTAGTGGAATTGCAAAGTTATTATATGTATTATTGAACTAAAGATGTATTATATTAATATAGTCACAATAAACGTTGGTAAATAAAAAAGTGATAGATAACAAATAAGTGGTTCCATGAACACTAACTAAAATAACTGAATTGGTTTCCCATGAGATCTCATGACTTTTTATGGTGGAAGGAATTCGTCATGAGACTTGCATTTTTGTACATTTTATGTTTTTGATGGGGTAGATCATTAGCCTAACCTTCTCTGGGAGAGTATCCCCCTTAGAGAACAAGATAAATGCACCAGTTCCATTCGATTACACTTAGGGCCTCGCTGCACACAGTAAATAAAATGAACACCTTGCCATTTGAGGTTGGCCCAGAGTTTCTCAGCAGTTTGGAAGGGGAGGTCACAATAACTCCCAAAACCATGTCCAATGACTGATGAGGGGTTACTGACAATGGAACGTCATGCCAAGATGGTCACAGGCACACATAGCTGTAGATCGACAGGATAGACCGTTTTAATGAGCATGGATCCAAAACACATCTTGCTCATTGTTTCAACTTCCCCAAACCTGTATTTTGCGTGTTCAACAAAGAACAATGGCTCAGTGGTGGTGAATATTCCTCCATTTCTCCTGTTGCAGACCAGGTAACATGGAAAGGGTTTCACACCAAGCTAACTTGACTGGCTCCCCTCCCAGGGGGTAGACAGAGAGGGGAAAGGTCCTCTCGTCATAGGTAGTGGCATTATATCTAATCTTCCTGGCTTCTGAGACGGCCGTATTACGACAATTATCTAACTTAACACATTTCATAATGTGAAACATCTGACCCGGTACCACCTACTCCGATCAAGGGCTCACGGGTGTCACTCAGCCACTGCAAAGGCCACCTGGCACAATGGCCATTGCTGGGAGCCACACTACCCCACGAGGACAGGTATCGACTGCACAGCCTGCATGGGAAGGTTGAAGCTCTGGTAACAGAACAGCAGTGTGATCCCAGCGTTAGGAGGGAGCTCAGCAAGAAGGGTAAATAACAGCCCCCCCCCCCACCCACAAGGACTGGCTACACCTGTTGGTGACCTAGCAGGGGTAGGGGGGCTATGGCAAGGAAGTAAATGGGAAAGGAAAGGATAGGGATCCACATTATAGGGGCTTGGTCAGGAGTTCTTCCCCATATGGCTCTAACTGGCAACTGGATTTTTGTAGACGTTGACGAAGAAAAGAGTTTTAGTTATTGTAAATGAATCACCATCAGTATGTGTGCACACCAAAAATTTGGGAGAGTACAGCACATTCCTATTTTTAACCCTACATTCCTCGCACGGTGTTGCCAGGGAAGAGAACATTTGTGGGTCATATGTCTAGGCATTGAAGCCATTTTCTCTCTTAGAGACAATGGTTACAAGTTCAGCAATGTTTCTTGCACCTTTCTTGGCGTTCCGAAGAGCAGCCAGGGCAATAAAAGTCTACGCAGGCAGAGACCCCCCCACTTACCTGGGTAAGCGTGATACAACTGAGGCGCAGCAGGTTTTCCAGAGGTTGTCCGCTAACAACTGTTCTAGCTCAATGCCTATGTATCACCTCGGCACATAGTACACCCCATTATTGAGGTGGTTTTTTATTTTTATAGAAGTTTGTACCATCCTCACAACCTGGCAATTAAGCTGAGATCCCTGGGCTCATTGAGAGACGTACAGAGCTTAAAGTGTGGAGAACTGTTGGCGCTACTCAGTCCCCAGCTCGAGGCCCCAGCTTCACCGAGCCTGTACTCGGCAATTTACGCCGAATCCACTGATGGGGCAAGACAGTAGTCAATCCAACAGTGCAAATTTATTGTGTGGCATGAATGCTCCCATCACCAAAGTGTGAAATCAAAGTGTTCAACTCACACTCACAACACCTGAGTAACTGACCACTGATTGGTGGCATCAGGAAATTTCTGACAGATGTTGCCAATCATCAAGTAAACCACCCTTTGCGCAGTATCTCCTTGGAGTTGGTGAGGGCTACGTACCAGTGTATATGCCTAATCAAATTTGAAATCTTCTACTGCAATATTGTAAGCTAAAATGACAATCTAATTAATGATATTCTTCCAATCTGATCAATGAGGAGTGGTTGCTGAAGTACCAAGACATTAATGGTTCCAGTAATGACAGAAGATGTACATGTATACCATTTAGAGTTCCTAAATTCAGAGCTGTCAGAGGTCCCACCCCCACTAGTTGGAGCTAAAGAGAGAGAGAGAGAGAGAGAGAGAGAGTGTGTGTGTGTGTGTGTGTGTGTGTGTGTGTGTGTGTGTTTGCACGCACGCACGCGCACACTTCTCTTATTTATGCAGCACAATTGTGCAACGGCACCCATTTTTGAAGCAGAAACCTGACTTGGCATATTGTGCAAACCACCTTTTCCATTGAAATTCCAAGCAAAAGCCAACTACCTACTACCAACTACCTTCAGCGCACACAAAGTTACCATTCTATTTAGAATGCTTGAAGTGGACTTCTTGATCAATATAAATAAGAGTGAAGTAGAAACCTAAAAATTGCAGGTATTCATCTGGCCACCCCACCCTTTGTGCATGGACTGCTCTACGCTGTCACTCATCCAGAGTGAAAAATCTCTACATATACTCGGAGAATAGTAACACTCGGAACAATGTTTACAAAGACATATTTCAGTAGAGTTATGGCTATCTACATTACAAGATGATAATGCCCAATTTACATTGCCAACAGCCATACCATTATTTGAACCCTATCCTGGCACAATTTTTTACTTTTGTATTTGAACGCTTTTGATTTGTTTCCACAAGTAAATGAATGAGTGTTGAGGGACCAGTGTTGTGCCATCAGTATGCTGGGCAACAAGTGGTTCATAATGCAATAACTCAAGGAGAATGTCTGTAATGAAAATTACACATGCATAGTATGTTTTGCCATTAAAATTTCCTTGTAAATGACTGACTGACTATGGGTACCATCATGGGGCACAGCTAATAACATGGCATGTAATAGAACTGCAATCACAATTCAGTAACAAAGCTACTGTAAGAGACAGTAAAAACAAATGGAAGATACAGATGGATAAGAAATTGCTGGAGTAAATGAAAATAGAAGGAGTATTTCTTTTCAAACTAGGAAAGTATAATGTTGTTGAAAAATTTAAGAATGGCAAGAACAACAGATTTCACTGAATGTAATGTTCATATAACATATCATAGAAAAATATCTTTGTAGGATGGCAATTTTGGTCACATCAGCTACTGTAGTACATTTTAAGTGAAAATCTGAAGTATTAATAATACCTGATACTGCAGCTGGTCTTGCAGTGGTGGGGGCTGCTGCTGTGGATGTTCTTCCTGCTGCTGTGAATGGACCTGTTGCTGCTGCTGTGGATTATCTTCAGGGTGGGAGTCAGGTGGAGGCAGGGAGTCAGCCTGGATGGTCCCCTGTGGCATATCCTCCTGCTGTTCCCCCGATACTTGCAGTTCCTGCTTTAAAACATGTGGTACACTCAATTACTGCATATGTAGAGGAGAAATCATTACAAATATAAAGATTTAATTTAGAAGTTTTCAGTGTGAGTACATAAGAAATATTTTTTGGATAAGAGTATATATGCAAATAGTTTATCTCTAGTTCATTCTATAACACCTGCACCTGTGTAACACGAATGCTGACAACCCCCACATTAACGATAACATGGGCAGATACAACAAATGTAATGCTTACTTAGTACATACACTTATGAACAAAGTTCAAATTCAATTCAGGAAATGTTAGTGAATTAAATAGTCATGTATTATTCAAAAGAGCTGGCTGCCCAGTACCTACCTTTTTTGCTGTACTGCCGATAGTTAGACTCAGAAAAAAGGAGGTGAATAATGGGCTTTTGGAGCTGTGTTCCTACTTCAGGTGGAGAAAAGTGAGAAATAAGAAGAAAAAAAAGGGGATGGGAAAGGTATTTCCCGACATAGGTCATGAGAATGCACACAGTACCTCTGTCTTCCACAATCCTTCAGCATTCTCATGACCGAGGTCGAGAAATACCTTTACCATTCCTTTTTTTCTTTTTTCTCCCTTCTCTCCACCTGAAGAAGGAACACAGTTCCGAAATCTAGTTTTTCTAAGTATAACTATCAGCAGTACAGCAAAAAGGCAAGTACTGACCAGCCAATCAATCTCTTTTGAATAATAATTTATCATCTCTGTGGAGAATTACCATATTAATCAGATAGTCATGTATGTAAGAAACTTAATCATCTGAATTTCCATTCTCTCTCATCTAATAAGTACGTGTTTCCGCTAAAGGACACATCTAATATTCTACCACCTAACATCTCTTTTTGCTTATCACAGTGTAATACATCGCGAAGTACTATCTTGAGCATATATTATTGACTTTCACTTGTTTCCACTGAGGCACGGAGGGGCACTAAACAATAGCTGCTTTTAATGGAACAATGATACACAAGTAGGAACTGCAGTTCCAGTGAATAATTGCTCAATTTTTAGATGGTAATTAATTTCACTGTCATTCAATGCAAAGTAGAAATATACTAATTGCCACACAAATCACAACACTGCAATCACTGCAATCACAGAGACAAAACCTTTGAGAATCTATTATTATTGCACATAGATGAGTGAAATTTTCTGTTGTCTGATACTTATGATGTCTCATTCAAATAACACAAAATTATGAAAAATTTGTTTTTGTCATGAAATCATCTGAGATTAGATTACTTCAGGCGGATGTTCAGTTTTAGAGGAGCCAGAGAAAGGGATAAAATAAAACAACTGTATAAATATTTTAATGGTTTGGAGAATAGTGGGAGAGAGAGCTGTAAGAAGCCTGATTGCTGGAAAAGATCTGAACCTCATACTAAAGCAATGTAGATAAATACTAAAGCTGTTGCTGCTGCTGACCCACCACACCACAGCCATCGTAGATACCATAGCCACCACCGCTACTACAGCCAAGGCTGTAACTGATTATACTCACTTCAGCTGGGGTGTTGAGAGAGTCATCGCTGGCTGGTCCTGGCAATTGACAAAAAAGCAAAAAGTTAAATTACTGTATAAATTGTCCAAATTCACACACAAGTTAGAAACAAAACAAAAAAGAAGCATTGGCTGTTTCAAATTTAAAATAATGAATTCTTATTTTTACTCAACTGGTCAAACAATTATGGGGTCAGTTGAAGTATTTTTCTTGAGTATTATTGTCAGCACATTAAACTAAAATTGTTTGAGTTCTTTCCATCTGCTGTACGGAGTGGACAAAAAGAACATTATAGCAACCGATATAGTAGTAACAGCACAAAGTAGCCGCAAAGAAAGTCGGTACTGACTTGTGTTTAGACTACCAAAGTAACTACAGAAGCAGTTGGGTTCACATAGTCTTGTGAGTAGGTAGTTCAATGCAAAACAATGTGGTTTCCAGGAGGATATGGCGTAGACAGCCGTAAAAGGGTAAGAAGTGGGACAGACAGAGGGAGGTGGCAGCAGCAATTGGAGTGAGCAAAAGTGAAATTTCTAGGATAAGAATGTGATTTCAGACAATAGGAATTGCTAAAAAGAAGGCAAGGCAAACAGCTTGTCGAGACAGGAGGCTGAATGCAACTCTGCTGTAACGCGCCCCTCCAGGCAGCAACAAAAATGGCAATATAAACAAAAATTGTCCAAAATCACGTTTGGGATTGTGACCTCTCTGCGTGTAGGCCTATTGTGCATGTCCCATTACCACCATGACACCATTAAGCCCTCAGAAACTGGGCAGAGTAACATTCGGATTGGAGTCTTATAAAGAATGTCGCTGGATTCAGTCCACACAAGTCAAAATGTTGTATTCACCTGTATAATTACAGTTCCCTCATGTGAAGAGGATGTGGAATGAATGGAGTGGCAAGATTCTTCACCACACTTAAACCAGAATGAGCATGTCTGGGAAGCACATGGAATATCTATTTCATTCAGACCATCAACACTCCCTATGATTGCAGAGCAGGCTATGGCACTCGTGTAGAAATGGCCAAATATCCATCAAGAGCTGATTGATGACCTCATATTGTCCATGCTACGCAGATGCACATCTGTCCTGGCAGTATGAGTTGATCAGATATCTGATTCGAGGGCAACGAGAATGTGATAATTTTAAATTATTATGTTAGCCCTATGGTGCCTAGCTGTAAGTAAATGCCACATTACCTTTAAGTCAAGAGTTAAGGCAGCAAATTATCATAGTGTTTCAGACACAAATTACAATTGTAACCTATATCTGAATAAAAGACGTTAGCATATGTATACTCTGTATGATTACCTCATCTGATCCTCTGATTCTTATGAACACTATACATCAGCAATTCCAACAGGGAGGTGAAGGCTCCATGCCCATTGAGTATGTGACGGAGTGTATAGTCAATCCACTGAAGCAGCGACCGAAAGCGAATTCCTGGAGCTAACAGAGAAGGCAGACTATCTGCTTACTGATGATCCAGGAAATCATCAAAAAAGACACTATAGGATGGTTCACGCACATAAATGATAACTGGCATGCGTAGTGGTTATGGATGATGTACTGTTGATAGGACAGCGGTACTTCAGCAGCTTCTGCATAGAGGCTCTTGACAGGAAAGGTATATAAAAGCCACTGTGGATCATGTTGAGATGACGTAAGATAGATGAGCGTGCAGTTGAATGGACAATACACCCGTAGTCTAGTATTGAACAGACAAGGGATTGGTACAAGTGAAGAAGGGTGGTCTGTTCAGCTCCCCGAGAAGTAACACACAGTGCACATAGTACATTGAGACGGCGTGTATAACGAGCTGCCAGGTAAGAAACATGGGCCGAACAGCAGAATTTCCTGTCAAATTCTAGCCCCAGGAATTTATTAACAAACTGAATGGAGAGTGGGCCAAGATGAAGGGATGGTGGTTGAAATTCAGTGCACTGCCAGAAATTAGGACACACCATCTTGTCAGTGGAGATACTAAAGTCATTATTGATGCTCTATGAAAAAGACGGTTTAGACAATTCTGAAAACGCTGCTCAGGTAGGTAAGTTCTTTGACAGCTGCAGTAAATTGTGATGTCATCAACAAAGAAAGAAGCTGATACACACGTGGCACAAGAAAGTCCACAATAGGGTTAATTGCGAACACTGAGCCCTGAGGTACACCATTCTCTCGAGTCTTGAGAGAAAGTATTTGACAGAACTGAACCCACACATACTTAAAAATGTGAACTTCTAAAAAAAAATGAATAAAATCAAATGCTGAATAAAAGTGGGTAGGCAACCCCAGAATCCCCAAGCATCATCTAATGTTTGGAGGATACCTGTTCTCTAACAAGTATCTTATGCCTTCTCCAAATCAAAAGACACAACCACCTTTTGCGCTTCTGCAAAAAATTCTTCATAACATGGCTTGAAAAGGTGACAAGGTGGTCAATGGCAGAGCAGTGTCTGCAAAAACACATTGGGCATTAATAAGGAGATTCCGAGATTCAAGCAACTGTACCAACCAACTATTGGTTCTGGAGCTTCAGCTTACTCACCGATTCCAGGTCTGACTGTGGCAAATGAAGTTATAGTGGGCGCTGTAGACGCCTCTAATATTCCACCACTTTGTAAATGTTACTGGGAAGGGACGGTACCTGGAAGGCAAATGTTTGTCTTTCCCAGGCTTAGGTAAGGGAATGACTACGGCTTGATGCCATCAACTATGGAATGTACCGTCCATCCAGATGCGGTTATAAATTCAAGAAAGAAACTGGCAACCCTCAGGAGAAAAGTGTCCTCATATTTGTACATGGATGCCATCTGGGCCCAGAGATGTGCGTCGAGATAAGGAGAGTTGGAGTGTTTTTTTTCTTTTTTTTTTTTTTTTTTTTTGTTTGTTTGATTCCTTGTGATTTTAAGGCACACAACTGCTGAGGTCATTAGCACCCAAACCAAAACTGGTATATATCGAAGGATAATAAGCATATATGAAAAAAGCTAAAACATATGGTAAAATACAAAAAAGGAAAAGTAAAATGTCCTTTGACAAATTGGTCAAGTTGATAAAATTCAAGACTCGAGCAGCAGCCCATGCATCATCAGCTAGAAATTTATAATGTTCAGTGTTTTCGGTAGATTCAATGTAATCTGAACAGGAGTAAAATTTCGAGGAGATAATAAAACATGGCGCAGCAGGTGACCACAGGAACGTAATGGTCGGGGTCACCAGTTAGCAAGTGGTGGTGGCTGAACCAGCAATGCCCGATC
This sequence comes from Locusta migratoria, assembly GCA_026315105.1. Lineage (NCBI taxonomy): Eukaryota > Metazoa > Arthropoda > Insecta > Orthoptera > Acrididae > Locusta > Locusta migratoria. The sequence continues at coordinate 56,191,259 of CM048745.1, read as the reverse complement.
TCTTGAGGGAGGTCTTGCAAGCTTTCCGGGATGAGATGCAACAGGCAAGAGCCCCTTGAATATCATACAATGGGACACAGTACTTAGCTGTCCGAGGTAGGAGATTTGCAGCCTTGGCTGCATCATCAGCAGCCTCGTTACTAGGCACGCCTGCATGGCCAGGTACGCACAGGAGGTGAACGCGGGGGCCATCCGCAGCTAATAATTCAAGGGAGTGGTTGATTTGGTACACAACAGCATGGGCCAAAAAGGGGTCTCTCAGACTCTGGATGGCGTCAAGGGAGTCAGAGCAGATGACGTAGGAAGGGGGACGATGTCAGCAGATATATCATACAGCCCGATAGAGGGCAAAAATCTCTGCTGTGAAATTAGAGCAGTGGTCATGAAGCCTGTACTGTCCCCAATGAAAAACCCACATCCGACACTTCAACTGGTCTTAGAGCCATCTGTATATATGAAGACAGAATTATCGAGCCGCGCATGAAGTTCAAGAAACCTTGAGTAGTAAACAGCATCCGAAGTACTCTCCTTCGGGAGTGAGGTGAGTTCGAGGTGAACGCGAACTTGAGCCTGAAGCCAAGGTGCCACTGAGTCCTCACCTATTTGAAATTTGGAAGGCAGGGTAAAATCTAGCTACTGACGCAAGCAACCAAAGTTATCTCCAGGAGAGAGCAGGGCAGTTGCGGACAGCCCATAATGGCTATCGAGGGAATCATTAAAAAATGATAGATACGAAGGGTGGTGAGCATTGACAGCAGACAGCATGTGTACCGACACAGCAATATGTCACGTTGATAAGATAAAGGTAATTTGGCAGCTTTGGTATAGAGGCTGTCAACAGCGCTAGTGTAAAACCCTCCTATTGCCGGGTGTAGCCTCCGATGGTGGCTCGAGTTTACGTGGCACAAAATGGAAGGCCGTGCAGAAGAGTACACAAAACTCCCATAATCCAGCTTGGATCTGACAGTAGACTGATAAAGGTGAAGCAGGACAGTATGATCTGCGCTCCATGATGTACCACTAAGAATCATCCACAAACAGGGAGCCTGAAACATCAGCTGGGAGGCAACCCATAATTGGGTTGATTGCAATGGCGAAAAGTACTATGCTCATAATGGAGCCCTATGGCACCCCAATCTCCTGGTGAAAGGTGTGTGACAAAAACAGAACCCACTCATACATTGAACATTCAATCTTTTAAAATGGCATGAATAAAGAGGGGGAGACGGCCACAAAGACCCCATGAATGCATGGTACGGAGGATGTCCGCTCGTCAACAAGTATCATAAGCCTTTTCCAAATCAAAGATCATAACCACTGTCTGACACTTCCGCAAAAAGTTATTCACAATGAAAGTTGACAAGGTAATGAAATCATCAATAGAAGAGCGATGTGCTTGAAACCCACATTGGACAGTAGTGAGGAGATGTCGAGATTTTAGTGTCCAAACCAGTAGAGCGTTAACCATGCACTCCATTTCATTACACACACAGCTGGCCAGAGAAATGGGGGCAATAACTGGCAGGAAGATGTCTGTCCTTTCCTGGTTTGGGTATGAGGACAATTGCTTCACGCCAACGAGTGGGAAATTCACCTTCAGTCCAGACGTGATTGTAAGTGCGAAGAAGAAAGCATTTAACTGCAGGGGAGAGATTCTTCAACATCTGAATATGAATGGCATCAGGTCACGTGGCAGAAGACCGAGAGAGAGGAACGAGAGAGGGCAAGGGCACATTTATGTGGTGTTCATGCCGCCTCCACCTGTTTTCGGGGGAAGAATGCAGGGTCGTAATTAGCTGAGCTTGAGACTTCAGCAAAAGATCATCCTGAAGCATTGGAGTTATCAACGGGTTCCATGAGAACTTCGTTTACTATGTTCAGACTGGAGATTGGGGAATGGACCTTTGTTCCAGATAGCTGGCACAGGTTACCCCAGATGACCAATGAAGGAGTAAATCTGTTGAAAGAACTCGTGAAAGCAGTCCACCGAGTTTGTTTGCCCTCTTTGATGACATGATGGCATTTCACTTTGTAATTAATACAGTTTTCCAAAGTAGACCAACGTTGAAACTGACAGAGCACATCACTCGGCTCAAATAGCGTCACTACATGCTGGGAACCCAACATGGAGAGTTGGAAGTTCGAGGTATGGAAGATTCAGCGGCGGTGAGGATGATGTCCGTGATTTAGTTGACTGTGTCACACCTGGGGTAGTTGTGATCATGGAAAACCGCCATGGAAGAATAGAGCCCCCAGTCAGCTTTGGAGATGTTCTGGCTGGTGGATCATGGAGAAGTGGTATGATATAGTAGAGATATTATACAGGGGAAATAATCACCCAAGTACCTCTCAGACAGAACATACCATTCGAAACAATGTGCAAGTGGAGTAGTACATATTGTGAGGTCCAAATGGGAGTAGGTATACGTCATGTCAGATAGTCAAGTTGGTTCACTGGTAGTTAGGCAGACAAGGTTAAGGTGGTTGAAGATGTCAGCCAAAAGAGAGACCCTCTGACGAGAAGCTGGAGAGCCCCATAGAGGGTGGTGGGCATTGAAGTCGCCAAGCAGCAAATATGGTTTAGGAAGCTGAGCAGCAAGGTGCAGTAAGTCTGCCCTAAGAATGGCAGTTGACGGGGTACAGGTATTACGAGAGAAGATGAATGTGGGGGGGGGAGCTGTTCGGGGGGGGGGGGGAGCTGTTCGGGGGGGGGGGAGCTGTTCGGGGGGGGGGGGGAGCTGTTCGGGGGGGGGGGAGCTGTTCGGGGGGGGGGGAGCTGTTCGGGGGGGGAGCTGTTCGGGGGGGGGAGCTGTTCGGGGGGGGAGCTGTTCGGGGGGGGGGGAGCTGTTCGGGGGGGGGGGGAGCTGTTCGGGGGGGGGGGGAGCTGTTCGGGGGGGGGGGGAGCTGTTCGGGGGGGGGGAGCTGTTCGGGGGGGGGGAGCTGTTCGGGGTGGGAGCTGTTCGGGGTGGGAGCTGTTCGGGGTGGGAGCTGTTCGGGGTGGGAGCTGTTCGGGGTGGGAGCTGTTCGGGGTGGGAGCTGTTCGGGGTGGGAGCTGTTCGGGGTGGGAGCTGTTCGGGGTGGGAGCTGTTCGGGGTGGGAGCTGTTCGGGGTGGGAGCTGTTCGGGGTGGGAGCTGTTCGGGGTGGGAGCTGTTCGGGGTGGGAGCTGTTCGGGGTGGGAGCTGTTCGGGGTGGGAGCTGTTCGGGGTGGGAGCTGTTCGGGGTGGGAGCTGTTCGGGGTGGGAGCTGTTCGGGGTGGGAGCTGTTCGGGGTGGGAGCTGTTCGGGGTGGGAGCTGTTCGGGGGGGGGGAGCTGTTCGGGGGGGGGGAGCTGTTCGGGGGGGGGGAGCTGTTCGGGAGGGAGCTGTTCGGGGGGGGAGCTGTTCGGGGGGGAGCTGTTCGGGGGGGGAGCTGTTCGGGGGGGGAGCTGTTCGGGGGGGGAGCTGTTCGGGGGGGGAGCTGTTCGGGGGGGGAGCTGTTCGGGGGGGGAGCTGTTCGGGGGGGGAGCTGTTCGGGGGGGGGAGCTGTTCGGGGGGGAGCTGTTCGGGGGGGGGGGGAGCTGTTCGGGGGGGAGCTGTTCGGGGGGGGAGCTGTTCGGGGGGGGAGCTGTTCGGGGGGGGGAGCTGTTCGGGGGGGGGAGCTGTTCGGGGGGGGGAGCTGTTCGGGGGGGAGCTGTTCGGGGGGGAGCTGTTCGGGGGGGAGCTGTTCGGGGGGGAGCTGTTCGGGGGGGTCGGGCGGGAGCTGTTCGGGAGGGTCGGGCGGGAGCTGTTCGGGGGTTCGGGGGGGAGCTGTTCGGGGGCAGAGAGGTGGAGAGGGACAGAGAGGAAGGAGTAGAGCAAAATATATGCCGTTTCTGCTTCTAACAATAAACTTTTTCTGATCCTCAACTGTTAATAGTACCTTTATTGTATCATTACTGTCTGACAATTGTTGCTGTACATTGTGAGAAGTCATATACATCAATTTTTTCTATTTCTGTCGACTTACTTGTACATATAGTAGTTACCTGCTTATTTTTACATATTTCATTGCTTTCATCCTTAATAACAAAATAAAAATAGAAGAAAAATGAGAAACAACCACAGTTTGGTTATTACCATTAATATAGATATGAGGGAGCAGTTAACGGTTTCTTCATATATGAAATCTTGTCACCATATCAGTATCTGGATCCGTAATTTTAATGATCATGTAGTCATCATTCCCCTCTCCAACCACAATCCCACCAAGTTTCAAGCAGTATCCTAAAAATCGTCTTATATGCCTACAATAAAAATGCGTGTGACTCACCTCGGGAGAGCGTGTCCTGCTGCAATGTTGCAAGCACATCTCCAGGCCGCCGAGTGGAGCCCTCCCGGATGGCCTTCACTACTACATCTTTTAACACGTTGTAGTGCTGCCAGATTTTATCCATGTAGCTTAATGTGTGACTGCAGCTGTCACATATATAACTATCAGGATCGATGACAATATCTGTCTGGGCCATTATGTCATCCATTACCTTATGAAACTCTCTCTTTGTTGTTTTTGTCACTGCGTACAGTGATGAAGCAGTTGGTTTCAACAAATCACTGCACACATAACATAGCTGCAAGGAAAAGCAAATATCTCTCTTATGAACCTTATTTTTCAACTGTCATTTTTATTGATATTTTTAGAATAAGGATTTGAATCAGTCATGTTTACAAAGCACAGATTTTCAGTGAATATTTGTACAGTAATAAAACATGTACAACAAAGAGGTTATAAGTTCTTGAACGTTGAAGTATACCTAAACTCAATAATATATCCCTTAGTTAACAGAATGAAATTACTGAAAGAGGAAAAATGGTAAATTGTCTAAACAATTAAGATCAAGAATAGCTATCACAACAGTCTCAAAACAAATTCAATAGACAATACAAATTTATGTAAACAACCCCTGGCTTATCTGCAGATGCTCATTAAGAGAGCTAAAGGACTTCTCCGGGGTATTTGGATAACAATACTGGGATACCACTGACAGCTTTGACCATTGACGTCATCAGCAAGTCGTAAAACTCATAACAGGATATCTTAATACTTTGGTATTGTAGATAATAGATAATCCATAGTTATCCTCAAAAATTACAGATAACAGAATGTACCATCGATCACAGGTCTCAGCCCAAAAATTTGCGCCTTCGAGGCTCACTTGCAAAAATAGACATCTCTCGGTTAACCTACAACAAATCATCAGAGATAAGCTACAGATCACTTTTCAGACACAAAATCATAATCTAATACTCTATGTTCTGCTTATAAACAGTCGTCTTCAACTCAGCCACCAAATAATTAGTCATGCCTTCTACAAACACACACGCTCCTCACAACTACCGCACTGCGGTGATGTCACAGGTCAAAGCTGATGAGCATGGTGGCGTAGCGTGCAGGGTGCCAGGGTTTGGGGGGGGGGGGGGGGGGAGAATATTTGGTGTAATTCGAAGCAGTGATGAACACCTTATATCATGAGTCTAAAGGTTTTACTCCTAACACTGCATTATCCATTAGACCAAAAGAAGGCACTGATTATTGAGAAAATGAAAATCAAAGCAGAAAGTAAGTCAAAGAGACACAATGAGGACATTAGCCCAGTTCAATTCCAGACTGGTGCTAAAGTCCTAGTTAAGACCGATGAGAGGTCTAGTGAAATTAACAATGAGATCTCAAAATTTAAATTTGTATATAATGGACCTTACGTAATACAAGGGGCACCACCACTAACGATTACTTTCTGGTACATCCGAAACCTTTAAAACCATTGGGCACCAGAAATGTAGTTAATTTAATACCTTATTATGAAAAACAGCAATATAAATGTTTTTGTAAAAGTATACTTTGTACATATCTTTATATTTTTGTATACATGTACAGTTATGTATATGCACAATATTCTAAGACAAGTTTCTAGTTCCAGATGCTTAAATGTAATAAAATCTGTAACCAATCAAATGCGATAATATAAGGACTGCCTAAAGGCAGCCAGTAAAGATGACTGCCTATATGTAGCAGCCCAATTATTATACTTACGAAGGCTGAAGATGAAGTGGACTGCCATAAAGGGCAACCTGAGGCAGCAACCTTGCTTTCACAAAAGGGCCACAAAAAAGTCAGTATCTATTAAAAGGTCAGTAGGTCAGTGACGTGTGCTAAGTGCCAGCAACAGTGTTGGGTGTTTTTTTTTTTTATGTGTGTATAGTGGAATAGCCACGGCTACACAAGCAAAGACTGCCTTTGAATGCATCAGGCAGTGATGGGTATCCCAACCCATTTTTTTAAAGTTATTTGAAGTTTAGAACTGCTTCAATAAAAATCAGCAGAGAATTTCGGTAAAAAAAATTGAAGTTTGTAAATTTTTTTTTTTTTCTTTCTTTCTTTCTCATTATGTCAATGTTAGTGTACATTTAAAAATTTTATGTATTATTTTTGCCTTGATATAGTGTTATGTAAATTTTCTTGTTGGGTATTTTGTTTTTGTGCATTTATGTGAGATTGTATAACATGTAAACAATTCCTTTTTGTCACAAATACTTAACCTGATGGATAACGTGACAGGTAAATTTCATGCATTGTTCAGTTGAAAAATTTGTTTCTTTGTATCAAAATTGTGCAATTCTGTTACTTGGGTATTACAATTCTTAACATTGAACATGTAGTAACTGTAATAGGGGCATATATAACCCCATTGCCCAATTTTGACCAATTTTTGGTAATAGTATTTCATTTTTATGCTACGTAAGATACTAAATTTCATTCATGTTACAATAGATTCCACTATTTTGTGGCATGTGATGTCTGTACTTCATGTGCTTTGTATGTTTTATGAATATCGATATCATGTTTATTTTTGCGTAATATTTTTTTTAATTTTAATTGGCTTTGATATTGTCAATTTTATTTTGGAATCATTTTATGTATGTGTATATTATGTAAAAATGTAATATCTCACGACCAGTGTGATAAGTAGAAGATGTAGTGATTCCAACGTGAACAGAATTCCGTTGTAAATGAAAAGGTGGTGTTGGCGTGCAGCTAACGCAGAGAGATAAGTCAGTACGAGATGAGAGCAGCAGTCAGTCGAAGGTTGGCATTCGTAGCAGTCAGTCTGTGGTGAGAGCTCACAGTAGTAGTGAGCCTGAGTTTGGAGTGCACAGCATCAAGACATAGTGGCAGACTCGTGCTACTGTATTCTGGGCCAAATATTTGTTTCACTTGAGGCAGAAGACCAATCTACTTACAATGGCCTCAGTGAACGTGCAGATGCAATGGTAAAACTTATACTGTCTGCATATGGAGCTAAATGGAAGCTACTGGATACTGCTGTTATAATGTTGGCTCACAAACAGCATGAAGATGAAATATGAGCTGTATACGCTGCTCCGCCACCTCGCCACTACTCCGCATTAATAACAGGTCATAATATCTATTGTTACTGTTTATAAACTGATCGTTGAGAGATTTAACTTGTGTTTTGAATAATTTTCTATAGAGGTTATATTTCTGTTAAATGTAGTGTGTACATACCCTAATTTATCCCTAGTCACATAACCTAATAGGGATCCACTCCTGTAAAGAATTATTAACTGTGTCATTTTTTTTTCCCTTAAAGCAGCAATCAATTTAAATAATGTATTTTTTTTATCATCTTAGTACTATATACAGTGATGCAACTATAAATTTCATTGCTCTTGCACAATAGTGTTGGTAGGATTAAGTTACTGTTTTGCCACATAACTAATTTTAATCAGTTTATATAACTGAAATGGTTCAGACATGAACTATGTGTGATATTAGTCAAAATTTATTACAGTGTTCCTATAAATTGTCATTACAGTTTGAGTGACCTCATTCTAGATTCCAGGCTAGCAGATTTAATTAATGAATCTATTCAGCAAAGTGTTACTTGTAAAAATAGTTAACTGTAACAGAATCATTAGTTTCATGGTAGGGAGAAAGATTTCATTATGTTCAACAAAGTGATACATACTAATCAGTGTCCTTTAAGTAGATTTTTGAATAGAGGCCATAATCATAAGCAATTTCTTACTTATTTACAAGGAACATTACGAAAAGCACTTACCATAACAGTAGATTTTAATTTTAACACTAACTATAAGCCTTTCAGTAACTTTGTTTCTGAGTGCCACTTGCACTGCAGTACTACATTCCACACTATACTCTATAGTAACAGAAAATAACTGATCAGGTGAGTCTTACCGTTACAATAATTTAAATAATTACTGCTTTAATTTAAATCTTTATTATTTTTGTGATTGATTTCCCCCCCCCCCTCTCTTATGAAACTGGCAAAAAAAAAAATTTCCATCCTATATTTATTCTGCACCAAGCTTCTAAATTAAACTGCATTTTTAATTTATCACTGCTTGGTATTCCTACGCCTCATTACACTGGTGACCGTGTATTAGTTAATAATTTTAATTAGTAAAACAATAGTATTGCAAGATTACCTAAGTTAATTTTTTGTTTTATAGAATCATATTTCTTTTACTGCTATAGGCTACACCTATTTGAAACAGTTATTGCCTTCCACAATTTATTTCGTGTTTGGATAAATCTTTGGGGAGTTTCGGTCCAAGTCTTGTAATTAGGCTAGCACGGGTGCCATACTTTGTGGCCCATGACTGTTCGATTAGTCGCAGTTTTGTCACATTACATATGCAGGAACATTTGTTGAATCTTTCTATCTAGCAGAATGAAGTTGTTAAACTGGAATGGTGCCACCAGGACGTCCACTGGGAATAACTTAGTATGGACCTGCTCTGCTCTGGAACAACCACTCTAAATTCTGGCTGGCCACACACCTCAAAAACGTTCCTACACAGTTGGTGAGACTAATCCTATGATACTTCCTTATTTCTCCCATTTCAAAATTTTGGTTAAAATATATTCTTTCCATAATCAAGGAAATTCTCCTGTCGACCAAATGTCAATAAAGTGTTGGAGGGGGGCCTCCTTCAATTGCGGCTCCAACTGCTGCACTATTCTGTACGTTATCTCATCGTAACAGGTAGCAGTATCACAAGCTACAGACAATGCAGACTCCAGCTCCCACAGTGAAAAAGGCTGGTTGTATTTCTCAACAAGAGTGGATCGGATCTCAAAACCAACCCTCTCCTGTGTACTGATACTGCTGGAAGGCTACATTCTGTTTATAAAATGATATTGCAGTGTAAAACTGTTCTGCCATTACTTGAACAATGTCCCTTGGTGATGTCAAGAGACATCCTAGCTTCGTACAGCTGCTATTGGCGGGCAGTCATTCCGCCTCTAGGTCCTCCAAATGGCGTTCCGTACTTTACTTGCAGCTGTGGAAATATTTATGGAGTTCAAGCACCCTTGCCCAGACCACTGCTCACTCACGCCCCTGGTACTTCTCACCCGTGCCTTCACAAGTAAAAAATTTGGCAGATTCGTATCTGTAGGGCACCAATGGAATCGTCGCAATGCTGCACTTTTGTCTCTGATCGCAGAATGACAATAGTCATTCTGACAAATGGCAACCGGTCTCTGAAGCGTTGGCTTTGATTTCAGAATGGATGCCTCAGCAGCATTATGAATCACTGTTGTGTATGTCACTCAACCAGTCCTGGACACTTTCACGCCACTCTAAAATATAGAAATGCTTAAAGAGAGTCCAGTCAGGTGTCACTGCAGTATGGTAGCCATTTCAGTGGTGTGGTTCTAGTTTATCCCTTTCCTTTTGCTGAAAAGGCGAGGCACTTTTGGGGAGATCGGTAGCAGATGGGCTGCCTGGTTCCAGTGACCAAGCATCCAGATCCATTGTAATGTCATCCTAATCAGTTATGGCTGCCATCAAAATGTCCAATTATGACAGCGAGAGAGTTTCCACCGAAGGACGTGATCCTTTCTTTGACCTCTTCCTTTTGGAAGAAGTTGAGGGAATGGTGAATTGTGGAGCACTATGTTCTGGTGGAGCTCACCTGGTGGGGTGTGCACTCTTTTTTTTTTTTGGGGGGGGGGGGGGGAGAACCTCTGCTGTTGGGTGCCTTCTGAACAATGTATGTAGTTCATCTACTACATCTTCAAATGGAGTTGCCTGGATTCAAATATATGTGCTGATAGGACCTTGACATGTACAGATGCATGTACAAGTGTGTGTGGTGGATACAGGCAAGGTTTGCATCGAAGTATCTGCTATGGGTGTAAGTTTCTGTACCAATGCTGCATAGGAAGTGGTAAATACTGGATGTTTAACTGCCTTGTATTCTTTATTACCTTCTATGTAGGGGATGTGTTTGGTGGCCTTTATCTGCTGTATTTTTCGTTTCTCTAAAAAAATTGACATTCATAACTCTGGATTATAAGGCTTCCAGAAGATGATACGGCTGGGAAGGGACAGTCAACTCCAGATTCATAGTCAGTCTGACCACACCTCCGATAGGTCAGTTTACCTCCGCAACTCTGTTCTGTATGTCTGAAAAGCTTGCATATGTAACATCTCATAGGGTTCAGAATGTAGGGTCTAACTAAGGTGGAGGAACCCTGCCATAATGTGTTCTAGCAGTGTTTGAAAGTAACAATGAATGTGGCAGTTCTCTCAGTCACTCCACTGTTCTATCATTTCCATTATTCCACATCTACTTTACTTTGTAATGCCCATTCATGCTTTCTGAAGTGTCCTTTTCCATTATATTTGGGCAAGTAATCATAACTTTATTGGAGTTAAAAGACTAATGTAACACAACAGTAATGTCATACTCAACAAGTTTTGTGGAATCAGAAGAAGTTCCATCAGCTTAGATCTATTAGTCTCAACTAGCAAGGAACCATTCAACAGTCTCTTGACAGATTTTTTGAGTTCCAGCTAGTCCTAAGCCTTTATTTGATGTAGAAAGGTGACAGTTTTTCAAAAGTCCCCCTCTTCATCTCAAGGTCCAGTATGATTAATATCGCCTTGAGCCCAGTTATTCTAATCTGACCATCAGGATGACTGGCCTCCCACAAGCATTTTTGTGTGTCAGTTTGAGTACTCCCAGACTGAACACCCATACCGCCGGTATTAGAAATACTTGAAAGGTCCATCTTGGTCCCACAAGCAGCTAGGGATCTACAGGTTGACCCAGGAAGAGCCCTAGAGCCCAGTACATGAGATGCAACAGTATACCCAGAGGTTGCTCACTAGCAACTGTTCAACTCAAACAGCCATGCACTCCATCAGCTTGTAGCACACCTTGAGAATGAGATTTGTTTTGTAGAGTTTCGTGACATTTTCACTATCCGTGCAAAGAAGACAAGATCCCCATTTCCTGTGACACCGAATGTTCCACTGCCACACCACATGGTGGTCACTGAAGAATGTGCAGAGCTTACAGTAATAGAGGACTCACTGCACTTTCTAGTACCCAGCTCAAGGATCCCAGGCTCACAAAGACCTTATTCAGCAAGTTAATCATGAGAATCCTTAGGGATATCTTGCGTTCAAATTGCCCTTCAGTTCTCTGGGAAGATATTTTACATTACGTGACTAGGGGATTTCCACTGTAGTTACATAGAACTAGAAACCTTTTGTAAGTGTTGCATGGATGTTTACATTTCCATTCAGCAGATACATATGTATTCCCTTCATCAAGTCTCTGTCAGGATTTCTTTAAGTGGACTTTGGTTCTTTCCAAGTTCACAATGACTTCTGTAGATGTCCTGCTATTTTTCAGTCAAGCTGTTTGTGTGCAGATTCTATGTTTGGTGGATGGGTGGGAGCCATAGTTTTTGTATGTAGGTGTCTCTCTATCAGATTTGAATGCTAAGACCTGACAGCACAATCACTTCCATGCAATTATTCAATGCAAGTTTTGCCTCTTCTTTTTGGGATGTGCCTACAGCTCTTTCTACCCACGTCTAGTAGAAGTTTTGTTTGTTGCAATCTCTGAGGTCTTTTTGCATGGAATAAAATTGTGCCTTTATATGTCTTCACTATGTCTGCCTCTCAAATTCTGTGATTTGCCTTATGATCTCAAAAATATGTAGTGAGTCCCACAAAATTTGTTTTGTTGCCATTCTGTAAAGTTCTCTTCCATCCCATACTTCTTCACATGCAGAATTCCACCAAGGATTTTTCATATTTTTTCTTACTTTTCTGACAATGGCATTGTATCTGTATATAATAAAGATAACTGCTTAAATGATAAACATATTACAGAAAAAAAGTAAAGTGGGTCCAAAATCACATTTCAGAGGAAATAGCATTGAATACATTGACTATATCAAAGGATGACATATTCAAGCCCCTGTCCAATCATATTAAAGTGAGCACATCCAACCATAAAGTTATGACAATTCGTAGTCACGTAACTAGAAATCTTTCATCAATCCACTTGAACAGGTTTAAATCCACTCGACTACATGAAGTAAATTTTCAGTTTGTATTTGTTATCAATAAAGTAGGCAGTCTGGTAAGTCAGTATATTCAATAAGTTGCACGTTAAACATTTTGTATCATTTCATTAACTGTACTGTACACAATTACCACCTCCAAACACTGCAGTAACAGTGACAGAGATATGTCACTTCAATCATTTTAACACTTAATAGTTAAGTGGCATTAACCATTTATCCACAATATAAATAAACATTTACATGGATATGTCTGTTGAGGTATCTTCATTTCTCTGATCCAAAGATAAAGTGCTAGTTAACATAGATTCTTAATAAAATTGCATATCACAAAACTGTTTTTGCTTCGAAATGCTGTCTTCAACTATAGCAAGCTGGAAACACTATATCATAGTGACTGGGGTTTGAATCAACTTTAATCCATCTCCCCCTTTCTATTCAGTTGCCCTTCTATCCCTCATGCACCATCTCTCTACCTGTACTGATTATTTCTTTCCACATCTGTAGATGTGGACCTATTACCTCTATTTCCTCCTCCCCCTTCTCCTCATCCACCCCATTTGAGAAATTGTGATTAACTCTCTATATTAATGGTGATCAGTCCAACTATCTGCCGTTCTTAAGAAACCCTTCGCTATGCACCATGTCAAAATTCTCTATGAAAAAAACATATAGAAAACAGATGACTTACCAAAAGGACCGGCTCGTCGATAGAAACAAATAAAATAAATAAAATCACACACAAACACACATACAAGCTTTCGCAGTCTAGCTGCTTCGTCAGGCAGAAGGGAAGGAGAAGGAGAGGGAAAAGGAAATGATGAGGGTTTCAAGGGAGTGGATAAAGAGTCATTCCAATCCCGGGACAGGAAAGACTTACATTGTGGGGAAAAAAAGAGGGTAAACAAAAACACACACACCCACACATTTACACAGACGCAAGTACACTTAGGCAGACACACTGTAGAACTGTAGAAAGCAAAGAAGTTAGACAGAGATGCCACTTGAGGCAAGGATACGTCTTCCTAAAATCCTGCTCCGAAATGAGATCCATCCTTCATGACATCCTCCCCACTCCTCCGAGAGTGTCTTTCCGCCGCCCACCTAACCTCCGTAACCTCCTAGTCCATCCCTATGAAATCCCCAAACCACCTTCCCTACCTTCTGGCTCCTACCCTTGTAACCGCCCCCGTTGTAAAACCTGCCCTATGCACCCTTCCACCACCACCTACTCCAGTCCCGTAACCGGAGGGTGTACACAATCAAGGGCAGAGCCACTTGTGACAGCACCCACGTGATTTACCAACTGACATGCCTGCACTGTGAAGCGTTCTATGTGGGAATGACCAGCAACAAACTGTCCATTCGCATGAATGGTCACAGGCAGACAGTGTTTGTTGGTAATGAGGATCACCCTGTGGCTAAACACGCCTTGGTGCACGGCCAGCACATCTTGGCACAGTGTTACACCGTCCGGGTTATCTGGATACTTCCCACCAACACCAATCCTTCAGAACTCCGGAAATGGGAACTAGCAAGCATATTCTCTCTTCCCGTTACCCACCTGGTCTCAACCTCCGCTAAATTTGAATTCCCACCCACCATCTTAACATCTTTGCCTTGGTTCTCTGGACAGAGCCTCTGCCTCAAGTGGCATCTCTGTCTAACTTCTAACTTCTTTGCTCTCTACAGTTCTACAGTGTGTCTGCCTAAGTGTACTTGCGTCTGTGTAAATTTGTGGGTGTGTGTGTTTTTGTTTACCCTCTTTTTTTCCCCCCCAAGGTAAGTCTTTCCTGTCCCGGGATTGGAATGACTCCTTATCCACTCCCTTGAAACCCTCATCATTTCCTTTTCCCTCTCCTTCTCTTTCCCTTCTGCCTGACGAAGCAGCTAGGCTGCGAAAGCTTGTATGTGTGTTTGTGTGTGATTTTATTTATTTTATTTGTTTCTATTGATGAGCCGGTCCTTTTGGTAAGTGTTCTGTTTTCTATTTTTATTTTTGTTTATCCCACCGGGAAAGTTTCCCTCTACAATTTTCGTTTATATATATAAACGAAAATTGTAGAGGGAAACTTTCCCGGTGGGATAAACAAAAATAAAAAAATAGAAAAGAGATGACTTACCAAAAGGACCGCCTCGTCAATAGAAACAAATAAAATAAAATAAAATTACCCACAAACACACATAAAAGCTTTTGCAGCCTAGCTGCTTCGTCAGGCAGAAGGGAAGGAGAGGTAAAAGGAAATGATGAGGGTTTTTATGGGAGTGGATAAGGAGTCATTCCAATCCCGGGACAGGAAAGACTTACCTTGGGGGGAAAAAAGGAGGGTAAACAAATACACACACACCCACACATTTACACAGACACAAGTACACTTAGGCAGACATACTGTAGAACTGTAGTATGTAGAAAGCAAAGAAATTAGAGGTTAGACAGAGATGCCACTTGAGGCAGAGGCTCTTTTCAGAACTCCGGAGATGGGAACTTGCCCTTCAGCTTATTCTCTCCTCCCGTTGCCCACCTGGTCTCAACCTCCGCTAAATTCAAATTCTCGCCCACCATCTTTAACATCTTTGCCTCGGTTCTGTGGACAGAGTGTCTGCCTCAAGAAGTATCTGTCCAATTTCTTTGCTTTCTACAAATGTCTGCCTAGGTGTTTTTTCATGTGGATGTGTGAGTGTGTGTGTATTTGTTCACCTTCGTTTTTTCCCCTAAGGTAAGTCCTTCCACTCCTGGGATTGGAATGACTCCATTTCCACTTCCTCTTTTCCTAAAAAAGCGACCAATGATTGTGACGGCTTGAATGTTTGTGTGTGTTTTCATTTGTGTTTTTTCTTTGTGTCTATCGGCGAGCCTGTGCTTTGGGTAAATCAAACAATCTTTATTTTTATACATACTTTTACCACCAGGAAAATATATACGTAGGGAACATGATGGTGGTCTCTCAGATATGTAAATCATATCATCAGCTACAATAAAAGTGCATTCAAGACAATTTTTGAATTTTGTTCAAACTATTTAACTTACTCCTAATTTTCCCGAATTTTCCCCAACGAACTCTTCCATGGCCATAATGAATAAAACAAAAGATATATGAATATTATGCATATCCATTGTTTGAATAGTTGATTATGGGTTTGAGCACATGCAAAAATTCCACAGACAGAGGCCCTCAGTTTCTCAAATTTACTGTTTTCTGGGCCACCGTCCCAAAATTTTCTTCCATGATATCCCGACAATTATAAACATAAAAACTAAAGCCAGTCAAAACTGATAAAACATTCTTTAGTTATGATCTTATCTGCATGTGGCAAATGATTTTTATTCATCTAGAGGGGATAGGTTCCAAATCACCATAAAGATGATAGTTGCGTCACTGACAAGTATATACAAATGAGACTCGTGCTCACACAACCTAGTTTTCAAGTATGTCTTTCGTCAGTTACAAGTTTGAAGTTGCAAAGCCACAGCCAGAGATGGTGATTACGAATGTGTGAGTGGCGCCTGCGTGATGCTATGAATGTATGTTATCTCTATTTCTGATAAAGACTGTGGCTGAAAATAATGTGTGTTTTCCTCTCTGTGGATCAAAATAAATATGTGTGTGTGTGTGTGTGTATGTGTGTGTTTGTGTGTGTGTGTTTGTTTTCATGGTCATGTTGAATCTTGCTGGCGGCCATTTTTTCGCACACTATATTCAACTGGTGCAGGAAAAGATGTGTGAGCGGCAGATGTTATACCCTCCACCACAAAGTTTGCACTGGCTTGCAGAAGAAGAACTGCAGACATCCTGAACACTCGGGGACACACAAAGAGAGATGCTCTAAGGTCTCCCAGTGGTTGTGAAATCCTCAAAGACACAATCTCCTGGGATGCACTGTGGCATCTGGAGGAAAACAATTAATGTAATGGTGGTAGATGTGCAGGAGGGACTGACAGTGGTGTGAGTTGTTCAGTGCTGAGAAAAGTTCACTCATGTTTCTTGCTTGCTTGGGATGGAATGGAACCTTCTGTAAAAAAAAGCCCATTTTCTTTTCCAACGCCATGTTCATATGTGGAATACAGGCACTAAGAAACCACCTTGGGAAATAACCAGTACCTTCTCAGTCTGCATAGGAAACTGTGTAATTAGGGTTTACAGCATTGTGTGATTTAGGGCAACACTTTTTGAAGGAGATGGCTCCTACAGATCATGTTAATAAATGCTATCTATAATGTGTTGATGTCTTGGACATGCTTGAGATGGAAACTGCTCAGGGTTTCTGAATTTATATTTAAATTGCTATTTTTTTCTTTTTTGCTCTTTCCCCCTTCCCTTCTTCTTTTCTTTTTCTTCTCTCCCCCCCCCCCCCCCCCCCCCCCTCACAGAAATGAAATGTCACTCAAAGCTTTAAACAGTGAAGATAGGTGGGAAGGAACATTTTCATGCAGCACAGCACTGCTGCACACATGGCATGGCCAGTGAAACGGCTGCTGCAGGGGCCTTTCTGAAGGGCTGCAGTTGTCAGCCATCACTTCTACACAGCCAGACTTTCCAAAACACTTGTCAAATCTGTGGAACTTCTGCCAGTGGGGATATTTGAAAGATGCTGTGTTCAGTGTTCTGATTACAAACTCAATTGAAGTAAAGAATCATGTAATACATTCTAAATGTAACTTCTAAAAGACTACGAAGTGTATTATACAGGAAAATATTCCTAACAGGAAAAATATAAGTAAAAAATAGATGAAGTCTACTTACCAGGCGAAGGAGCACAGACAGTGATAGTAACAAATACACACACACACACACACACACACACACAAAATCTAGCTTTCAAAGCCTAGCTGCTTCATCAGGCAGAAGGGAAGGAGAGGGGAAAGGAAATGATGAGGGTTTTAAGGGAGTGGGTAAGGAGTCATTCCAATCCCGGGACAGGAAAGACTTACCTTGGGGGAAAAGGAGGGTAAACAAACACACACACACACACACACACACACACACACACACACACACACACACACACACATTTACACTGGGAGATGCAAGTACACCTAGGCGAACATACTACCGAAAGCAAAGAAGTTAAGAAGTTGGAGATACCTCTTGAGGCAGAGGCTGTGTCCAGAGAACCAAGGCAAAGATGTTAAAGATGGTGGGTGGGAATTCGAATTTAGCGAAGATTGAGACCAGGTGGGCAACGGGAGGAGAGAATAAGCTGAAGGGCTAGGTTCCATTTCTCGAGTTCTGGTGGATTGGTGTCGGTGGGAAGCATCCAGATAACCCGGTTGGGGGTAACACTGTGCCAAGATGGGCTTGCCGTGCCCCAAGGCATGTTTAGCCACAGGGTGATCCTCATTACCAACAAGCACTGTCTGCCTGTGACCATTCATGGGAATGGACAGTTTGTTGCTGGTCATTCCCACATAGAAAGCTTCAAAGTGCAGGCATGTTAGTTGGTAAATCATGTGGGTGCTATCGCAAGTGGCTCTGCCGTTGATCGTGTACACCCTCCGGATTACGGGACTGTATTAAGTGGTGAACATATTGTACCTCAATTGAAATTGTGGTAGCAAATGTGTGTTAGGAGACTAACACGTTATTGCCCCAATCTCATAACAGTTTAAGCCAATTTAATACTTGCTTTTTGTGCAGTTTTTTTTTGCCTTAAGTCAATTAAAATATGATTTCTCTATCTGATTCAGATTAAACCTTCTCAGTCTGGTTGAGTAATTCTGATCATCTGTCATTTGTAGCTAAATCCATTTACACAATGTTTTCCATCTTCTACAGAGTGTGTCTTCAAGTTCATGTTATTATGAGCTGTAGACCTTCACAGTGGACTAAGAACACAGTTAATGAAACTGATGTTATGTGAGTGCACTCTGTAGTTTTCAGTATACATAAATTCAATAAAAAGGGTGAAGCGGATTGGCCGAGCACATTGAGGCACTATGCTGCGATGCACAAGGCCGTTCCCTGGCAGGGTTTCGAATCCCCCCCTTTCAGGCAAGGATGTTTGTGCTGTAGTTAGCATATGTTAGTTCATAAGTAGTTTGTATGTTTAGGGACTGATGACCCTGCAGTTGAGTCCCATAAGCTGTACAAACATTTGAACATTTTCAGTGCGAGCATGTTGTTCAAAAGTAGGGTTGCTGCAGCTCTCAATGTTAGTCAGTCCATCGTGTGCTAAAAAAACACACACACACACACACACACACACACACACACACACACACACACACACACTATCAACTCAAAAATTCCTCCATAGTTCAGAAAATATTTGTATCTACGGATCCCTTCTGTCAGTCAAATTATCCCATTAAGTTCCATAAGAATTTGTTCAGTATATAATAATGGAAAGTCCAGGTTGGAATTATTAACATAGTGAGGTCAGTTTACAGCTCACTGCAAAGACGTGGCGACGAGCTGCGACAGGCACATACAAAAGACACACACATACAACACATTCAGCTATCGGCCATGACCTTCTTCAGAAAATAGAACACTCACGCTATCACACAAACACACAACACAGTCATACAACCATCACCTCCGACTGCCGCACTTCGAATCACACTCTGTAGAGAATTGGCAATGGGAGGGGAAAGGAGGGGAGGGGAGGGGAGAGGGAATAGGAAGGTGACGTAACCTTCCTATCCTCTCCCCCCCCCCCCCTTCCCGCCCCTCCGGGCACTTAAGGAGGCTCTAACTTCCGCACCAGTGCTAGCCTTGTACGACGAGAGTGCAGAAACAGAACTTCACACAGATGCCAGTGGTTATGGGATTGGTGCAGTGCTTGTACAAGTTCAGGAAGGTGCCGGAAAAGTGATAGCCTATGCGTCAAGAGTACTCTCAAAGTCCGAGATGAACTACTCTACAACTGAAAATGAATGTCTCGCAGTTATCTGGGCTATCTACAAGTTCTGGCCATATTTATTCGGCAAACCATTCACCATCGTGACAGACCACCATTCTTTGTGTTGGCTGACTAGCTTGAAGGATCCATCAGGTCGACTAGCAAGATGGGCACCAAGACTCCAAGAGTACGATGTCACAGCGGTATTCAAGAATGGGAGCAAACACAAGGATGCCGACTACCTTCAGAGGAATCCATTAGTGTAACACAACAGCATTAATGAAATTTCAGCCGTCACTAAATTAGATGATATTGCAGCCGAACAGAGGGAAGTCGACAACCGGTAACCGTTGGATAATAGTCTGCACTGACTACCTCACATCCTAGGCGGTCACCAAACCTGTGTCGACTGCAGAAGCTCCAGATACCACAAAATTCCTTTTACAAGACATTATTTTGAAGCATGGAGCACCACGTGTCATGATATCTGATCGTGGAAAAGCATTCCAGTCAAAACTAGTATCAGAGGTAAAGTCACGGTGCGACATTGTCCACAGAATGACAACTGCATACTATCCTTAGACAAATGGTCTTACGCAATGTTTTAACAAGACGTTAGCTGACATGCTGTCTATGTACGTCTATGTTGAGCAGAAGAATTGGGATACAATTTTGCCAGTCGTGACATTTCTACATCTACATCTACATCTACATACATACTCCGCAATTCACCGTAAGGTGTTTGGCGGAGGGTATACTGTACCACTACTAGACACATTCAACGAAATTTACTATATTCGAATTGAGAATATGCTCCAAAATTCTACATGAAACCGATGTCAACGATATTGGCCTGTAATTGTATGGGACAGTTCTCTTTCCTTTCTTATACATGGGAGTCACCTGCGCCTTTTTCCAATCACTAGGAACTTTGCGCTGAATTAAAGATTCGCTATAAATGCAAGCTAAGTAGGGGGCCAATGCCACAGAATAGTCTTTGTAAAACCGAACTGGTATTCCATCCGGACCAGCAGACGTTTTCGTATTTAGCTCTCTCAGATGCTTCTCTACACCGGAAATACCTATTGCTATCTCCCCCATTTCGGAAATAGTACGTTGTTCAAATGATGGTATATTTGTGCGGTCCTCCTGCGTGAAAGATTTCTTAAAGGTTAAATTTAGAACTTCAGCTTTCCGTTTGCTTTCTTCTATTACTGCCCCGGAATGATCAACTAGTGACTGGACATGGGCTTTGACCCGCTTATCGATTTTACATAGGCAAAAACGAAAGATAAAAGACAATTAAAGGGGTTAAATATCCTTCGATAAGTTGGCCAATTTGATAAAACGCAAAACTCGAGCAGCCGCTCGGGTGTCATCAGCTAAAATTTCCTCCAGAGTAGACGGAAAATGCAGGGCCACACGGAGATGATTAAAATTAACAAAATTCAGTAAAACACGTCACAATGTCAGTAGTTCACCGCAGGAGCACAGCGGTGTAGGGTCGGCGGATAGTAGGTGACGGTGGCTGAAACGGCAGTGACCGATCCGCAACCGGGCCAGGATGACCTCCTCCCGCTGAGAGGGGTGTGAGGAGGTCCTCCAAGCGGTCGGGATTGGATTTACAGTTCGCAATTTATTGTTGTACAGTGAAAGCCACGCACTGTGCCATGACGACACGATACTCCGGCGAAGAGCCCGTTGAACATCGTCCGGTGGGATGCAAAAGGTAGCCATGTGAGGCAAAAGAGCTGCGGCCTTGGCTGCTATGTTGGCGGCCTCATTCCCAGGCACACCCACGTGGCCAGGGACCCAAAGGAAAGAAATGTGACAGCTGTCATCTGCTAGCAACTGGAGGGAGCGTTGTATCCGATACATGAGGGGATGGTTCGAGAAAGGGTCCTTAAGACTCTGCAGGGCACTACGGGAGTCCGAACATATGGCATAGAAAGGTTCGCGGTGGCAGCAGGTATACAAAACGGCCTGGTGGAGGGCAAAAAGCTAAGCTGTGAAGTTCGAGCACCGGTCAGGGAGCTTGTATTGGAACCGGTTGTCCCCGACGACGAAGGCAGATCCGACACCGTCAGTGCTCTTGGAACCATCAGTGCAAATAAATATGGCATTATCGAACCGTGAACGGAGTTCGACAAGCCTCGAGCGGTATACCAAATCCGGAGTGCTCTCCTTGGGGAGCGAGCTAAGTTCAAGGTGAGTGTGAAACTGGGCCTGATGCCACGTTGGCAATGGGCTTTCGCTCAACCG
Organism: Locusta migratoria; assembly: GCA_026315105.1. Classification (NCBI taxonomy): domain Eukaryota; kingdom Metazoa; phylum Arthropoda; class Insecta; order Orthoptera; family Acrididae; genus Locusta; species Locusta migratoria. The sequence continues at coordinate 56,169,767 of CM048745.1, read as the reverse complement.
AAAGGTGGCATGCGTACCGACACAAGAGTAAGTCACGTCGAGTGGTCAAGGGTAATACAGCAGCCTCGGCATACAGACTTTCTACAGGGCTGGTATAAAATGCACCGGTCGCAAGACGTAATCCCCGATGGTGGATAAGAGTTGAGATGGCAGAGAATCAACGGCCGTGCAGAAGAGTACACAAGGCTTCCGTAGTCGAGCTTCGACTGAACAATGGCCTGGTAAAGGTGAAGCAGGATGGTATGGTCCACTCCCCATGACGTGCCACTGAGGACACGAAGAACGTTAATGGATCGGGCACAACGGGCAGCCAGGTAGGACACGTGTGTGGACCAGCAAAGTTTACGATCCAAAATGAGTCCCAATAATTTCGTAGTCTCCACGAAAGGGAGAGCAACAGGGCTAAGACGTAGAGAAGGTGGAAGAAATTCCTTGTATCTCCAGAAGTTTATACACACAGTTTTCTCAGTGGAGAATCAGAGGCCATTTGTGATGCTCCAGGAATATAGACGGTCAAGACAGCGTTGAAGAGAACGCTCCAAGAGACACATCCGCTGGGCGCTGCAATAAATTGCGTAATCGTCAACCAAAAGAGATCCGGAGACGTCGGCTGAAAGGCAATCTACGATCGGATTGATTGCAATGGCAAAGAGTGCCACACTCAAGACGGAGCCCTGTGGTACCCCATTCTCCTGGCAAAAGGTATCTGACAAAACAGAGCCCACCCGTACCCGGAACTTGCGATCCGCCAAAAACGCTTGAATGAAAAGAGGAAGGCGACCCCAAAGGCCCCACGTGTGCAATGTGCGGAGAATGCCTGCTCTCCAACAGGTATCGTATGCCTTCTCCAAGTCGAAGAACACTGCTACTGTTTGACGCTTCTTTAGAAAGTTATTCATAACGAAGGTCGACAATGTAACGAGGTGATCAGCAGCAGAGCGGTGTCGACGAAAACCGCATTGGATATTAGTCAGTCCATATGCAATTGTAGGTACTAAGAAGAAAGCACTTGCCCGCAGGAGAGAGGTTCTTCAGCATCTCAATATGAATGGAATTGGGCCCGGGAGCAGAAGATCGGGACAGGGCGAGAGCACGGTCTAGCTCCTGCATGGTGAAGGCGAGGTTATAATTTTCACGATTAAAAGAGCGGAAAGAAGGCGGCCGTGCCTCCTCTACCTGTTTGCAAGGGAGAAAGGCAGGGTGATAATGGGCAGAGCTCGAAACCTCCGCAAAGAAGCGGCCCAATGCGTTGGAAACATCAGCGGGGTCCACGAGGACTGCGTTCTCCATGGTCAGGCCAGGAATCGGGGCGTAGGCCACCCCAAACCACCGTGGAGGGAGTAAAATGGTTAAAAGAACTAGTAAAAGCAGTCCAGCAAGCTTTCTTGCTGTCGTTTGTGATACGACAACATTGCGCTCTCATACGTTTATAATTTATGCAATTCTCCAAAGTTGGGTGCCGGCAGAAGGTGCGTAAAGCACGGCGCCGGGCTCTAAGCGTGTTGTGGCAGGCTGCAGTCCACCAAGGGGCCTGGAAATGACGTGGAGAAGAGGATGTACGAGGTATGGAACATTCAGCAGCAGTGAGAATAACCTCTGTGAGGTATTCGACCTGACTGTCACAGTTGGGAAAATTCTGATCGTGAAAAACAGCCCAGTCGGCTTTAGAAATGTTCCAACTGGTGGGACGAGGAGATGGGGAATGATGCAAGAAGTGGATGATACAAGGGAAATGGTCACTTGAGTAGGTGTCAAAGTGCATACCACTCAAACCGACGGGCAAGCTGAGGAGTGCATATTGCAAGGTCTATATGGGAACAGGTGTGTGTCGTGTCTGAAAGGAAGGTCGGTGCACCGGTGTTGAGGCAGACAAGGTCAAGGTGGTGGATAAGGTCCACCAAAAGGGAGCCTCTCGGACAAGGTGCCGGAGAGCCCCATAGGGGGTGGTGGGCATTAAAGTCGCCTACCAACACGAAAGGTGAAGGGAGCTGGTCAACAAGGTGTAGCACATCTGCCCTAGTAAGGGCAGATGACGATGGCGAATAGATATTACAGAGGGAAAAGGTAAATGTGGATAAAGTGATGCGGACGGCAACTGCCTGTAGGTAAGTATGCAATGAAAGGGGATAGAAATTGACGTCGTCTCGAAGGAGCATCAGAACTCCTCCATGGGCTGGGATACCTTCCACGGGTGGCAGGTCGAACCACACAGAGGTGTAGAGTTGAAAGTCTGCTCGATCACTTGGATGCAACTTAGTTTCTTGGAGACAGACTAGAAGCGGGCAGTGCAATCACAGGAGTAGTTTTAACTCCTCCCCATTAGAACGAATGCCGCGAATATTCCATTGAAGGAGCACCATGATAAAAAATGAGATATGGATAAAGCTAACAAGCAAGCGAGGTCACTGCGACGGCCACTGAGGACCGGATTTAGAGGGAGCACTGCTATCGCTGTCAAGGGGCAAAGGGTCGTGGTCAATAGGTTCAACCGACGCGCCTGCCACCTCCCTGAGTTGATCAGGAGGGGCAGTTTCCACCGCCGGTAAAGGTCCGGGCGCCCGGCAATCGGAGCGTCCCGGTGAAATGGAAGACGGCCGAGGCCAGCAACTGTTGGACGGCGTGACAGATGGGTCACGCCTCGGTGGGGAAGGAGAGGAACTCTTTTTCTTATTGGCTCTTCTTGAAGAGTGATGGTGAGAAGAGGCAGTCGACGGTTGGGAAGCCTGAGAACGCAGAAAATCCTCACGGACGGGTTCCTTTTTCAAGGTCCGGGCATCTTGTTTAGGTGCCAGCGGTTTACTAGAGGTTGATGAAGACTGTACCTTAGAAACAGCAGGAGGAAGCAGGGACGTGGAATGGGCAATCTTCGGGCTGGCGAATCGCACAACTGTGTCAGCGAAAGGGAAATCACAAGTCTGGGTACTGGAATCCTTAGTAGGTCGAGTTGAGGTGAGGACCTTACTCTATGTACCCGCTGGGAGGACAGTGGGCTTTCGACTCGCCAACAACTTTCGAGCAGCAGATGTTGATACCTTCTCCATAACCTGAATTTGCTGAATGATTTTTTCATCCTTATATACAGGGCAGTCGCGCGAGGAAGCCACATGGTCGCCGTTTCAGTTAAAGCAGTGAGGGGACAGAGGTGGGCAATCCCCCTCATGGGCGTGCCTACCAAAAGTGACATTTTGCTGCATTTGGGCAAGATTCACAGGTATGGTTGTACCTGTGGCATTGGTAGCAGCGCGTTGGGTTTGGAATATAAGGACGGACTGAGATAACTTCGTACCCTGCTTTGACCTTCGATGGGAGTTCAACTCTGTCAAATGTCAAAAACACAGTACGAGTCAGTGTCAACTGGTTATCTACCTTTTTCATCACCCTGTGGACAGCTGTCACACCCTGATCGGACATATAGGTTTGGATGTCGTCATCAGACAACCCGTCAGGGATCTCATAAAAACTACCCCCCCGTGACGAGTTGAGTGTGCGGTGCGCTTCTACCTTGACAGGAAACGTGTGTAATAACGTAGTCCAGATGAGTTTCTGGGCTTGGAAAGCACTGTCTGCTTCCAGCAACAATGTGCTATTGCGCTGACGCGAACAGGTTTTAACAGGGCCAGCAATTGCATCAACACCTTTCTGTATAACGAAAGGATTGACAGAATTGAAATCTTTCCCGTCGGTGCGAGACACAACAAGAAATTTCGGTAAATTAGGCAGAGTTTTCTTGTGCTGAGGCGAGTCTATCTTACGTTTCTGGGTCAACGTCACTGAATAAGAGAAGGAAGTCATCGCGGAAGTGTCCCCCGTGATTACCGGTGTCTCCAATGGCGCGCTTCTTCCTAGTGGGGTCCCTCTCCGAGGGCTTACCCGCCTTAGGTGATTGTTCACACCTCAGGTCACACCTCCCAAGAACTGATGGAGGGACCAATCGGCATGTTCGGAAGGTACCAACTCGGGTAATCACCCCTCCCTGTGCCTGGCCTTTACCAGGGGGTACGTACGTGCCCTACTTCTCTACCCGGGGCAGGGAATTACGCGTTACCCCGTCACCTGCTACACATGATAATGCGTGGGTCGGCCTGCCGACACGCACAGGGAGGAGAGAAGAAGAGGATAGGAAATGAAGAGAAAGAAGGAAAGAAGTGTCTCAAACGCCGAAGCGGAGACTAACGAGGAGGAGAGGAAGGCTAGGAGAGTATAAGGAGAGAAAGACAGAAGCAAAGGTTTGGAAAGGAAGAAACCAAGGAATGAGAGAAGCTACTACAAAAAACGACCTGAACTAGCAAAGGACGCCCGTCTCCGGGCGAAGGCGAGGGAAAGTGAAGCAGCCTGGGTCAGAAGAAAGGCTGCTCCGGCTCGGGGCCCCGTGCGCGCCACACACTTACCCACAAAAGAACTGTGGGCCCCCTGTGTGTGTGTGTGTGTGTGTGTGTGTGTGTGTGTGTGTGTGTGTGTGTGTGTGTGTGTATTTTTTTTTTTTATTTGTGTAACAACAAACCCGTGCCTTTTTGCCTAGTAAGTCCAACTTACTTTATTTTTATAAACATTTTTCCAAACAGGATTATTCCCCTATAAATATGTGTCTTTTATTTGTGTTTGGTGGCAGCTCAACATTCATCTTTAAGGTGAGTTGTTTCCTATACATATTAAAAATAATAATAATAATAATAATAATAATAATAATAATAATAATAATAATATGAACCTGAAGTAAGGTATTTGTTTTTCGAGAGATTTCATATTATGTCGAAGACTGTAACAGGAGTGTTATTGGTGATTAAAGATTAGAAATTAATTGCTGGAGTTCTTTCTTTATTTGAACATATGCACAAGGACACTAAATTTAGTGATGAGATACACCCCGAGTGTAAAAGATAAGTGCAACTTTATGTGTTACCTGAAATGTGAATCATTGATCAGAATTTATGCTTTGAGAAGAGACATTGTAAAGTCAAAACCTAGAACCTTGATGGGAATCTACTATTATTTACTACTGGATAGATTATTTCCAGTATACATGAGGTTATTCCCTAGCCAAAGTTGTGATTAAAATACATTTTAATTTATGAGCTAGGTAATCCTTTATTGGGGTAGCAAGTGGCCACAAACATACAGTCATTCTTGTTTCTCAGTCTACACATATGCTGACATTTATTCAGAGCACTGTAGAGCGTTACAGGTGTTTCCGCAGGCCATGTGTTACATTGTGCTCTCTCTGGGGCCTGCCCCATGCAAATCCAAGCCACACCTGTCTGCACCTGACTGCAGGTACACTGGCCATCATGATGTTAATGTGTGGGCCTGCGTCCAGTTTAATGTAATACTCCTTTGGGTCGACTGCTTACTTCAGATCAATTATCTTTCTCACAAATCTAAACTACAAATTTGGTAATGGCTCCAGCTCATAAGCATTTTGTTGAATGAAGATAAACTAATCTGTATTTTTGGACTACAATTTACTCTTAATCTTACTTGCTGAAACCATATTACTGTAATTAATTAGTACTCTGACAAAATAATTAAATGTGTACTCACATTCTGAGCTGCTTGTGATGGTCGTGGTGGTGCTAAGGAAGAAATTGTCTGTAACAGAAAGAAAAGTTCATTTTATTGTAATGTGAAATCATTAGAATAACACAATGATTTGGGACAGATGGAAACAAAAATACTGCATTATCCTTTACTTTAAACGTTTTTCCGCCTTTTTTTGTCCAATGATGGAGAATAATCTTATGAGAAGGCAATTTTTAAGTGGTTCTATAATCTTTCATTCACCACTTTCAGACAATGAACTCTTAAGCACTATCTATCTGACTTGTGTGGATATTCTGTGTAGCCATACTGTAGCTCTGTGTGAATGTTGGCATGTTATATGACTCAGTAAGTACAATATATACTCTAAGCAAATGGAGAATTGGGCATATGACGCTAATTGAGATTATTACAATGCCAAGGTAGGAATGCAGCCCACAGGATCAGTTTATTGACAATAAATTAACAAAAAACCTCCTGGTTCACCAGTGCTGAGCCAATCACCACCAATGACTGCAGACAGTAGGGCAGGTGGGATCTTGCATCCCTACCCTGGTCACAGAAATTGGCTCAAGTGTAACATGGCTGTTACGGCATTAATAACAACTGTATATTTCCACAGACAAGATGACCATGTACGACTAGGTACAAATTTTCACCAAAATTTTATCGTTTAAGCATATATCTGTCCTATAAGATGATCCCCAAGTTACCTTATCTACCCAAACGCGAGCCACTCTTTTCCCCAGTTTTCAGGATCTAAAATTTTGCCTGTGGCTCAGTTTCAGATACAAAGCTTCAGGAAGTTCCGAAAAATGCAGCTAGAAGCTGCCATGAGTAGGTTTCATGTGGATTTCACAATTTGCTGCAGTTTTAGGGACTGCAGCAGGCTACCATATGTTTATGCATGTTGCATGTGAGTGCTTCAGTGAACGTGAGTGTTTGTGCGTCTGCCTGTGTGGGTCCTGGTGTTCCGCCAAGGGTGCTGTGTTTCGTGTGTCGTCCAGCGCATTTATTCCTTGTTAGTGTATATCAATTAGTCTATACTTTCATATGTTTTATTATCGCTGTGTTCTAGATGTTTATTTGCCTAATTAGGTGTCAAGTTTTAGTAACGACTGGCTTACATATAGTTACAACTGCGGGCTGTACAGAGTCGGGGGGCCTGATGAAAGTACCTCAGTGACCACACAGTGTTTTTGGTCTACTTTTGAAATTTTGTGCATGTAGTACTACGTAGTATCCAATCATGAAGAAGCATGATTTTTTTTTTATTACAGCGCAAAGTTCTAGGCAAAAGTAATTTATTTCACTGAGACAACATTTAATCGCGATGATGCACATATTATTCGGGTGTAAACACACGAAATTGCCTAAGAACAGAAGATAAAGGACTTCAAAGGAAACTGCAATTGTTGTGTATAGCTCCGAAATATTTTAACCCTTTCACTGATCGGTACATAAATATATGCTAATCATTTCTGAGTATATCCAGAGTCTCACTGATTTTTTTTTTTTTTTTTTTTTTTTTTTATTTATTAATTACGCAATAGGTTTTCATAAATCTTTCCTCCACTATGTAAATTTCAGACTAAATTTCAACAGACAAGATAAGTCCAGTAAACAATGAAGGAGGCAAAGGCCAAAGAAAAACTGAACAACAAACTAAAGAAATGCTTTAACTTCACAGATGGAATTAACATGGAAATGGTCTCTCTGGAATTGTGTTTAACTTGCCACTGCACGGCTGATAAAAAAATAGATAAGAAATGAACAATAATGATGAGATCCAGCCAGATATATGCAAATGCTGATAATATTTCAGGCATAGCAAGGGTTGTAAATACCATTGAGGAAAAACATTAAATAATGGAAGCAGGAGGAGCTAAACTTTTACTTACTGCACATAAAAACAAGGTAAGATACAGTGTTTGTATGGAACATCACATGACCTGAAGGCATCTGATAATTTTTTTTCAATGTTAGAGTGCTACAAGTATCTAGGTGTCTTCTCAAATTTCCACAATCCTCAGACATCATCTCATGACCTAGGTCACAATGAAATCCAGTCTCCTGTGGAAAAATGAAATCTGGGACTTTGTAGGCAACATAAAAGGTTAACTGACTGCAGGAATTGAGAAACACAGTAGTAAGGGATCTTTTCCAAGAAGAAAATCCAGAATATTCACATGATGATTCAGATCTATATGGCTATATAGACACTGTAGGAATACCGTATTTGTGCGAATGTAGGCCGCGTACAAATATAGGCCACACCAAAATTTTGACACGGGATTATAGAAAATAAATTTAAAAAAAATCGACTATAGGCCGCAAGTTTTTTAATTTTTATTTTATTTATTTTTATTTACCGTTTTGTATAACCAAACTTTTTTGTAATCAGAAACACAATGTTAACGAAATAATGTTCTCTTTTCAATAAACTCAAATCAAATAAGCAAAACTGTAAATCTCAACGAATGAGAAAGCGAGATCTCAGGTCGATCCGGGCGCCCTAAGTGAGAGGACGCCAAACCAAAGAATGTTATCAAGCATTTCAAGTGTTATATAGCGCTGGCCTGTGCTGTGAAACTATATTTTTTTCGTTGTGTGTGTGTGTGTGTGTGTGTGTGTGTGTGTGTGTGTGTGTGTGTAAGACTATGTTTTGGCTTGTAAGTGGTAGCGGGAAACAAAAGTACGAATTACATCGCCAAGTGTAAGTTTCAGGTTGCCCAGTCACAGTAAAAACACATGGAAAACAAAGTTCGGCGTGCTATTGAATAAAAGTTCGACAATAATGTATAAATGAGGACATACTATTGAAATGTTCAAAGAGTCGTCATGCATTTCAAGGGCTAAAATGTACATATCCCCATGTTTGCTTGACTTTGTAATTCAAAACAGGAACTGTGGTTTTGCTGTTACAACAGAAATCATTTAGTTGCAGGCTGCAGAATAGATCCGAGTTCCATGTACATCGTAATGTGAAACCAGTGAATCTGGTTGTAGTAAAATATGTTATTTTAAAAAGTAGCATTGGAACTCAACTTCGGCATTTGCTACACAAATCAGTTGTTCTGCTTGTTAACCACCTATCACCGGTCACAGTACGCATTACCATACCGCAACATAAATGTCACGGTAAAATCTCTCGCAACGTACACTAAACTTTCATCGCGAAGATTAGCTTAATTGACTACATCAAATTATCATCATTTGTGTGCTTAGGAAGTGTTTGTTATGTACTATTTTTGTTTAGGGCCGTGCAGACGTGTTAAAAGACAGTCGTCGGCTTTTGTTGGCTGCGGTACAGAATTCAGTTTATATTGAAATATCAACTTCCACGAATTTCTGCGCTGTTTCCGTAAATGTGTACAAAAACTTAGATTCAGTTCTGTGAAACTGTTACTGTAGCATTTTTGGAGAGTATATAGTTTATTACATTTCTCAAGCCAAAACAAAAGTGAGCATGTCATTTTTGAAACTAATGACTTTGGGAAAAGGACTGGTTGGGGGGGGGGGGGGGGCAGCAGGATTGAATCTTGATTATAGGCTGCACCACAATTTTGTACCCCAAAATCTGGAAAAAAAAAGTGCGGCCTATATTCGAGCAAATACGGTATTCCAAGTACTCCTGCTCAACTATGTTGATGATATCAATCTTTTCGTCAAAACTGACAAAAATACAAATCTAGTACGAGTTATCTGGCAGATATGATGTCAAAGATCTTTCTGCCAGAAGATGTTCTGTGCAATGATGTGAATCAATGTGTTGACAAAAATCATATGTTAAAAAATGGAAATCTGAAGTTTTACACTGATTTGGTGTGGATGACTGCAAGCAATCAAGAACTCCTTTAGTGACTGCAATCAAACAAAAAAGTTGGATACTATAGCTACAAATACAAAAGACAAACGCAACCATTCATAGAACTGTTTGCAGTGTTGTACATTGCCATCAGTACTCACCATTATATGAGCTATGCCACTAGTGATGTAAGCCAGTACTACACCTGTAATTTTGTTCACTGGGAGAGAGCTAAGTGAATCCTTAATACTTCAAAGGAATCATAGACAGGAAACTGACAAATCAAGGTTAAGGAGCAATATTTTGTTACACATATGAAGATTGGGGAAGTTCCGACACTCATAGGGAGTCTTATACATGACAATTTCATGTTTTTCAAATCAGCAACCTTCCTGTGTTCATGCAAACTTTATAAACTGAATCCGAGTGATTTGTAAAGGATACAATTGTCCATCATTGGTTGGCATTGACAGGTGTATAGAACATGCACCATGCACGTCAGCAAGCGCGAATAGCGTTGTTATATGCCACAGTTCACCACAGCACTGGGACTCTATGTGGAGAAGAGGAAATACACGGTATGGAATATCCGACAGCAATGAGAATAACTTCTTTGAGGTATTCAACTTGACTGTTGCAGCTGGGGAAATTCTGATTGTGGCAAACTGCCACAAAGGAATAAAGCCTCCAGTCTGCTTTCAAGATGTTCCAGCTAGTGGAACACGGGGATGGGGTATCATGAAGGAGATGGAGTATACAGGGAAAATGGTCGCTCCAGTAAGTTTCAGAAAGAGCGTACCACTCAAAGCAACGCCCAAGTTGAGCAGTACATGAGATCCAAGTAGGAATAGCTGAAAATTGTGTCTGAAAGAACAGTTGGTGCACTGGTGTTTAGGCAGTCAAGTATAAGATGGTTGAAAAGGTCCACTAAAAGGGAGCCTCTCCGACAAGAGACTGGACAACTCCACAGAGGGTAATGGGCGTTGAAGTCGCCAGTCAACAAAAAAGGGGTAGGAAGCTAAGCAACCAAATGCAGCACATTTGCCCTAGTAAAGGCAGACGACAATAGGGTATAGATATTACAAAGAGAAAATGACAAAGTGGGGAGAGTGATGTGGACAGTATCTGCTTGTAGGTGAGTGTGCAATGAGATGGTACAGTAATAGATATATTCTCAAATGAGCAACATAACCCATCCATGGGCTGGAATACCTTCCACAGGGGGTAGGTCATAGCACAAAGAGGTATATTGTGAGAAATCAATGTCAGCATGTGGGTCTAACTTCGTTTCTTGGAGACCGACTATGAGCAGATGGTGCAATCTAAGGAGTAGTTTTAATTCCTCTTTGTTGGAATGAATTCCTCAAATATTCTATTGAATGACATCCATGAAGGAAGTGAGTGAAAAAGAAGGAAAAAGCTACTGGTGATCACTTCGATCACCGATGATGGCCAGACTACTACAATCGATAGGTGGAGAGTCATGTTCCATTGTTTCATCTCAAGTTTCTGCCACCTTCCTGGGTTTATAGGCAGGGGCATCTTCTTCAACCAGTGAAAGGCCAACTGATGAGACCTGATGAGACAGAGGAAGGCCGGAAGTACCTACTGGTGAGTGGAGTGATGGATGAGTCACGCCATGTTGAGGAACTTTTTTTCTTGTTTGCTTTGTTGCAAGAATTTCGGTGAGATGTACGTGTGGTTGATGGTTGTGGAGGCTCAGTTTGGAAGAATTCTTCATGTGCAGGTTCTCTTTCTTTCGAATTCCTGGCATCCAGTTTAGGTGCCCATAATTTATGAAAAGCTGCTGATAATTGGGTTAGAGAGAGGAATAGAGTGGGGAGGTTGAACGGGCAATCTTGGGGCTGGCTAATCTTACAACCATGTCACTGCAAGCAAAATCGCAGGTCTGTGTGCCTACATCCTTAACCTACTAAGGAGAGGTGACGAGAGTGCTGTATTTACACATTCTGAGCACAGTGGACTTCCTACTGGCTAATATCTTCAGACCAGCAGAGGTTGATACTTTTTCCTTGCTGCAACACTCCTGGAAAACACAGTTGTCTTTGTAAACGGGGCAGCCACTTGAAGAAGCAGCATAGTCACCCAATCAATTGATGCAGCAAGTGATTGGAGGTGGCAAGTCACCCTTTATGAGTGTGCCACAGGTGACTCATTTGGCAGCATTGGTACAAGATTTATGGGTGTGACTGAACCTCTGACATTGGTAACAGCACATAGGATTTAGTACATACAGGCGAACTGAAATTATTTCATATCCTGCTTTTACCTACAAAGGCTTATCAACTCTGTCAAATATCAAAAATACAGTAGGGGTTAGTATGAATTCTTTGTCACCATTTTTAATCATTTTATGGACAGCTGTTATTACCTGATCAGACAAGTAGTCACCGATTTCTTCATCTGACAACACGTCAAGGGACCTAGTGTAGACTACCCGCAGTGACGATTTAATGGTGTGATGAGCTTCCACTTTGAAGGTGTACAGGAGCATGACTCTCATCAGTTTCTGTGCCTGAAAGGCACTGACCATTTCCAGCAACAAGGTTCTGTTTCGCTGGTGTGAACAGGCTTTTACAGGACCTGCGATTCCATTGACACCCTTCTGAATGATAAAGGGATTTACTGTAGAAAAATCTATACCATCAGCTCTAGAAACCACTAAAACTTAGGAACATTTGGTAAGGTTTTCTTTGACTGAGATTCATCTAGCTTTCGTTTCCGGGTCGACGTCAAGGTTGAAGAGAGAGAGGTCATTGCGGAAGTATCCCCCACGATTACCAGTGTCTTCAATGGTACACTCCTTCCTAATGGGTGCCCTCACTGAAGGCTAACCCACCTTAGGTGATTTTTCACACCGCAGGTCACATGTCCTGAGAAAAGGATGGAGGAACTAATCGGCATAGTCAAAAGGTACCTGCTAGGGTACTCATCCCTCCACGGGCCTTGTTAGTCACCGAGTTGACATCCTCTAGTGCACACCTCACCAGCTGCAGCACATTTTTAGTTTTAAGTGTAACTGCCTTCTCACCATAAGCTACAGATTTTGACTTTTCTGTCCACTTTACTATGTGCTCAGGTTTATACTTGATTCTTCTTAGCGTTAAAAATCTGATGAGTGTATTTTTCCTCCATGTGATTCGCATCAAGATTCGCATTTAAAAACGGGTTTCCATTTTATTTCTACAATAAGTTCACATGTCAGCAGACAGCAGATCTTTCAGCTTTCTCCAGTTAAACTGGCACCTCAGCAGAAGCGACTTATTCCAATTTTTCTCTGGGTTTTCCTGTTCTTAAATTTCAGTATGCTCGTGACTTAATTTAGCTTCAGATTCACTTTAATGAACAGTCTAGTGTACCCTCTCACTCATTTATTATTGTTTAGAAGGTACTTACAGTTTTTAGTCTTACACTTTCATTGTTCTTTGGGTTTAGTATGGCTACGGACTGTGATTGCCGCCTGTGGATGCAGGCCAAGTTGGTGACTGTTCCAAGCTTCAGGCGGTATTGGCTGTGGTTGTGAAGCTCAAGGCTGCAGTGCATGGACGCTCCTCCCATCAGTCAGTCGCTAGGGTCCAGCAGTCGCCCTGTGCGGCTGATGGTCCTACCAATCGCCCGGCAGCTCTGGTTAGTCTGATCACTGCACGGCTCGAAGTCACTGCCCCATCTGTGGTGGATTGGGAGGTCTCCCCGATGTGTGGTGTACAGTGTAATACATTTCGTGTGACCAATTGTGAGGTTTCCCATCCATCTTACATACAGGTTTCAGGCACTGTCAGAGCAAGATCCAGGCAGTATCAAAGGGTGTGATTGCTTGTAGTAGGGAGATCCAGTTTTAGGCAGATAATGGGGCCCTTTAGGGATTTGGCCAGTAAGGAGGGGAAGGAAGCCCATGTGCACTCTGTGTACACACCGTGGGAGTCATTCCAGATGTGGAACAGGTCCTTCCAGATGCCATGAAGGGGACAGGTTGCCGTCAACTGCGGGTGGTTGCTCATGTCGGTACCGACAACATGTGATGCTTTTGGTCGGAAGAGAATCTCTTTGGATTTGAGCGGCTATCTGAGGTGGTAAAGACTGCCAGTCTTGCTTGTCACATGAAAGCAGAGCTGACCATCTGCACTGCAGCATCATTGACAGGAATGACTGCGGTCCTCTGGTACAGAGCTGAGTCGAGGGTCTGAATCAGAAGCCCATGCAGTTCTTTGACCATGTAAGGCTACAGATTCCGTGACTTGTGCCAAAGGGAGTCTACTACATGCAGGAAGCATCTACACGGGTAGTGGCATCCATGTAGCATGGACTAGGCTGTTTTTTTAGGATAGAGGGCTTCGGGGAAAAACAAAATGGGCAGTTTCAAGTGGTGTTTCGCTGTTAAGGTCCAAATTGTCAATAGCCTTATACACAACAGCGCGAGTTCTTCAGCTGCTTCTGCAGCACGGCATCTTAAAAAAAACGTACTTCACAGCAGCGGCGTGGCGACTATGTCACTTCTGGGCAGCACAGAGACTAAGTCTGACGCTGAGTTATTATCCAAGATGCACACACAAGTTTTTTTTAGGTGCGTGTGTCAGCTGGTGCATCCTTATATAACCTAGTTGTGGCGATATGACCTTCAGTGCAGCTGATTCAACACTTATATAAGCAAACAGCTCGGTGCGTGTTGCCTATGCGGGCAGCATACAATGACAGGCGCATGCCAACACAACATATATACAGTCGTCAATAGCATATTTACACCTTGTTAAAAAGAAAAACACACACTTTGTTATTTATGTCACACTGTTGCATCCTCGAGTCCCTGGTTCTCAATGCCCCCTGTTGCTATAAGGTGTAACAGATTTGGTCATTGTTCAAGTATCAAAATTATTGGTGATGTAACACACTATTATAGCAATTGAGTAAATGTGTTTGATGACTAATATGTGTTAATTATTTGTGAACCCCCTCCTTCCTATTCACAAAATGAAATGATTACATATAATAATGATCGCTAGCGTCAGCTGAGAACCGCTGTCCCATACATCGAGAACCAGGTGCTCAAGGATCCAACAGTGTGACATAAATAACAATATAGTGTGGGGGGGGGGGGGGGGTTGAAGGGGGGTAAATATGTTATTGACGACTGTATGTATGTTGTGTTGGCATGCGCCTGTCAGCGTATGCTGCCCGCATAGGCAACGCACACCGAGCTGCTTGCTTACATAGGTGTTGACTGAGCAGTGCTGAAGGTCATATCGCCAGAGCTCGGTTATATAAGGACACACCAGCAGACGCGCACACCTGAAGAGGCTAGAGCGCACATTCAGGATAACGACTCGGCATCGGACATAGTCTCTGCGCCGCCCAGAAGTGACGTAGTTGTCGCCCCGCAGCCGTAAAGTACGTTCCTCTCAAAGATGCCGCACTGCAGAAGAAGCCAAAGATCTCAAACTGTTGTGTGTAAGGCTATTGACAATTTGGACCTTAACAGCTAAACTATTATTGGTGCTCAAGAAATACCTAAAGGACCATCTGTGTTTTGAGGATGTGTTTTGAATTTTTCCATATTCTCCAAGAGTGCAACTCCTCTACCCGGTAACGGTTGGTTAACAGTGGCAGTGTTGTGGTGTAATGGATCAACAGTGAAAGCATTGTCTGGACTTGAGAGTGCAAATAGTCGAGATGTAAATGCTTACTGTATGTGGAATGTATTTTCTGGACTGCTTCTAATATAAATGATGACTAATATGTGTTAATTATTTGTGACCCCTCTTACTGTCCGCAAAATGAAATGATAACATAATAATAATCGCTAGTGTCAGCCAAAAAACCGCTGCCCCATATATCGAGAACCAGGGGCTCAGGGATGCAACAGTGTGACATAAATAACAAAGTGTGTGTGTGTGTGTGTGGGGGGGGGGGGGGGGGGGGGGTTAAAAGGGTGGGGGAGGTAAATATGTTATTGACGACCGTATGTATCTTGTGTAGATCTACATCTACATCTACATACATACTCCGCAATTCACCGTAAGGTGCGTGGCGGAGGGTACACTGTACCACTACTAGGCATTTCCTTTCCTATTCCACTCCCAAATTGAACGAGGAAAGAAAGAATGCCTATATGCCTCCGTACGTGCCCTAATTTCTCTTATCTTGTCTTTGTGATCTTTACGCGAAATGTAAGTAGGCGGCAGCAAGATCGTACTACACTCAGCTTCAAATTCCGGCCCTTTAAATTTACTTAACAGAAATTCACGAAAAGAACGTCTTCTTTCTTCCAGCGATCCCCAATTGAGTTGCCGGAGCATTTCCGTGACACTCGCACATTGGTCAAACCTACCGGTAACAAATCTAGCTCTGAACCGCCTCTATGTCTTCCTTCAAACCGAACTACTGTGTGTCCCAAATACTTGAGCAATACTCAAGACATGGTCGTACAAGCGTTTTATACGCGGTCTCTTTTACAGGTGAAGTACATCTTCCCAAAATTCTCCCAATAAACCGAAGTCGGCTGTCTGCCTTACTCACAACTGTCCTTACATGCTCGTTCCATTTCATATCGCTCTGCAATGTTACGCCTAGATATTTGAACGACACGACCACATCAAGAAGCTCACTACTGATGCTGTATTCGAACATTATAGGATTGTTTTTTCTACTCATGCGCATCACCTTACATTTTTCTACATTGAGAGCTAGCTGCCACTCTTCGCACCAACTAGAAATTTTGTCTAAGGCAACCTGTATGCTATTACAGTCAGTTATAGACAACACCCTCCCATACACCATAGCATCATCAGCAAACAGACGCAAATTACAACTTACTCTAGGAAGTATCAGTTTAACAGTTGTAAATTGTCATAGCTGTGTCGGGAAAGTACCAGAACTCCGAGCGTAAATAGAAAGCACCGAAGCACACAACATTATAGGCAGTGAATGTTGGCTCAAGCCTGAAATAAGTTCAGCAGAAGTTTCTACAAAAAGATCTAATTGTGATCAGAAAGGATAGATTAAACAAAATAGGTGGAGTCGTGCATGTCGCCAGCAAAAGTAGTCTATCGTATAGTGAAGATGAAGTTGATAGTTCCTGTGGGTTGTTATGGGTAGAGGTAGCACTCGAAAAATGTAAAAAGTTTATAATTAGTTCCTTTTACCGGCCCCCCAACCCTAATGATACAGTATCAGGAAGGTTCAAAAGAAAACCTGTATCTGCAAGCACATAGCCAACTCTCACAATAATAATAGGCGGCGATTTTAATTTACCCTCAATGTGTTCGCTACATAATATTTTCGAATCAGGAGGTACGCATAGAACATTATGCAAAATTCTACTCAACGTATTCTCTGAGAATTACTTCTAACAACTAGTTCATGAGCCAATGAGAATTGTAAATGGATGTCAAAACACCCCAGGAATAAATAATCCTGAGCTCATTATGAACATCAAAACAGATACAGGTGTTTGTGTACACAGAACTGTCATAGTGGGATTGTTACTAAAAATAGATGAAAAGTATATTTGTTCAGAAAAGCAGGTAGAAATGCAATACATTGCTTCTTGAAACACAGTTTCCACTCGTTCCTAACACTAAACATAAGTGTAGACCAGATGTGGCTCCAATTCAAAGTAGTAGTAGTATTGGCAGCAATTGACAGTTTTATAACAAATAAGTTAATAAAAGAAGGTGGTTATCCCCCTTGCTACACAAAACAGGTCATAACACTGTTGCAAAAGCAACAGAAAAGGCATGCTAAATTTAAACGAACACAAAATCCGCAGGATTGGAAAATCCCACACGGAAGCTCGAAATTTAGATACGATTTTATGCGAGATGCCTACAATACTTTTCACAATGAAACTCTTTCTCGAAATTTGCCTGGAAACCCTTAAAGATTTCGTTCATGTGTTAAATATACTAGGGACAAAACACAAACATTACCTTCACTGTGTGACGATAATGGCGATCCTGTCGATGATAGCGCTACTGAAGCATATTTACTAAACATAGCTTTAGGAACTCATTCACCAATGAAGACGAAACCAATTTTCAGATTTTGAATTACAAAAAGAGGCCAGAATGAGTAACATTGAAGTAGGTATCCTCGGAATAGTGAAACAACATAAATCACTTTACAAGAACAAGTCTATGAATTATCTCTAACAAAATGATCTATTGGCCCAAGGTCAACAGATTTAGAAAATATTGTTCATGTGAAACAACTAGCTCTTTACTCACATGAAGTGATGAGTGCTATTGACAAGGATTCACAAATTAATTTCATATTTCTTGATTTCCAGAGATGACACCCTACCTCACAAATGGCTTTTAATCAAATTTTGTGGTTATGGTATATCATCCCAAATTTGCGACTGGATAGGGCATTTCCTGTCGGACAGGACACAGTTCGTAGTAATCGATGGTAATGCATCGACTAAAACAGAGTTGATATCCAGCGTTCCACAGGGTAGTGTTATTGGTCATCTGCTGTTCTTTATTTACATAAACAATTTTGGGAGAAAATGTAAGCACCTCTCTTAGGTTGTTTGCAGATGACGCCGTCATTTACCGTCCAGTAAAATCATCTCAAGATCAAAACCAACAACAGAATGATCTAATTGAGATATCACTATGGTGTAGAAGTTGGCAATTGACTAAATAATGAGAAGTGTGAAGTCGTCCACATGTGTACGAAAAGAAATCCATTAAACTTTGTTTACAAGATAAATCAATCAAAAGTGAAAGCTATAAGCTCAACAAAATACCTAGGTATTACCATTACTTCAGACAAACTGGAAAAAACATGTAGATAATGTCATGGGAAAGGAGAACGAAAGACTGGCAGAACCCTTAAAAGTCTAAAGAGACTGCATACACTACGCTTGTCCATCAGTTTTTGAAGTATTGCTGCCCAATGTGGGATTCTTATCTGATGGGTTTGACAGAGGACATCGAAAGACTCCAAAGGTAGCTGATTTCGTATTGTCAGGATACGGGAAGACAGCGTTACAGAAATGATACAATTTCTGGGATGGGAGTCATTACAACAATGGCGCTTATTGCTGCGGCATGAGCTACTTACGAAACTCCAATTGCCAACATTATCCACTGAATGCGAAAATACATTGTTGACTCCCACTTACATAGGTAGAAAAGTTCATCAAAATAGAATATGAGAAATTAGAGCTTGGATGGAGAGATTCAGGTGTTCTTTCTTCTCGCGCGCTATTAGAGAATGGAATAGGAGATGAATAGTATAATGGTTGTTTGATGAACCCTCTGCCACACAGTTAAAAGTGATTAGCATAGTATCCCATGTAGCTGTGTATGTACCAGGGGCTATGTACAGCCCTACTTGTCTACCCAGGGTAGATAATTACGCATTATTCTGTCACCGGCTATGCATGAAAACACGTGGGTGAGCCTTCAGACACTCACAAGAAGGAAAGAAGAAGAATAGAGGAAGGAAAGAAGGACAAAAGGATAGAAGAGGGAGAATCTCAAAGGACTAAGTGGAGTTGAGTCCGAGGCAGGAAGAATGGAGCAAGGAGAGAGCTGAAAGAATGAGTAAAAGAAGAAAGGTCATGTGTGTGCCTGAAAGTGTACTAGTGAATGCTGTATTGTGTGGTTTGTGTGCTTGTAGAGTGTGAAAAACAAATAGGTCAAATGCATTTGCAATCTGTCTTACTAATTGTAACTGGATGTGTGACAAGTGTAGCCCGAGGTCGTTCTATGTAGCTCTGAGGACACACAACTTTGATTGGAATCTACTATTATTTACTACTGGATAGATTATTTCCAGTGTACATGTTGTTATTCCCTAGCCAAGGTTGTGATCCAAATACATTTTAATTTATGAGCTAGGTAATTCTTTATTGGGGATGCAAATGGCCACAAACATACAATCATTCTGGTTTCTCACAGTCTACATGTATGCCGACAATTATTCAGAGCTCTGTAGAGCACTACAAGTGTTCCTGAAAGTTGCATGTGACATTGTACTCTCTTTGGGGCCTGCCCTGTGAAACTCCAAGCCACACCTGTCTGCACCTGACTGCAGGTACACTGGCCATCAGGAGGTTAATGTGTGGGCCTGCGTCCGGTTTAATGTAATCCCCCTTTGGGTCAACTGCTTATTTCAGAACAATTATGCTTAACCCAAAGTCTTGTGCCAACATCTAAAAGATTAAATATTAGTCTTTCTGCTTATTAGCAACACACACACACACACACACACACACACACACACACACACACACACACACACACACACAGAACAAGATTTTTTTGCTGTAATTAATGTAAATATTGTCCAAAATACTTGGTGAGTCAGCAGGAAAGGAGATGTGATCGTGGTTGGACCAGTGAGGGTATCATGGGATAGGGGGCAGGGTGCGCCATTAACAGTCAGGTTGGCTATGGTATACAAAACAAATACTATTTTCACAATCTACACAAAATAATGCAGTTTGCTATGGTGCACATTTTGCTCTCTTCTCTTAGAAGTTACAACATGTAGCTCTGTTGAAGGAGCTCAGTTTGGGAAAGCCAAATAGAAATCTAAAGAGCACAATATTATTAACATATGCAGCTTATGGGTGCTTTACAGTATCACAAGTAACTCGCTTCTGCATGAAGACCTCCAGACTTCAGAAACAAACAGAAAAATGGTTATGATCATGTAAAGAAAGGAAAAAATAATACCTATATTGCTACAATTTGGATCCCAGTGCACAATACAATTTTGTGTTGGAAAGAACAAAGGTAGTGTGACAGGTTAATCACTTAACAACATCTTCATATGTATAAAATTTACCTTTGCAGACGAACTGCTTCTTTCCGTCACCTCAAATAATGTTCCTAGATCCTTTTCTTCATGATTTTCAGGACGTGCAGGACTTGCAGGACTTTCAGGACTTTCAGGGCCTACAGGATCTACAGGACCTACAGAATAAAGAAAAAAATATGATAATTCATGTTACTAATGGAATAGTAGTAACAAAACTTGACATTTAAATTTACTAGTCCCTGCAAAAATACATAAAATAGCAACAACAGTAAGTACATAAGACAGGGTGAAAAATGAACACAGTAGACTACAGAGATCCTCCTTTAATTACACGTTTGAAGCTCAGATCACAACATTTAGAGTAAGGAAATGTTACAGAGCAAAATAGTCAAAAGAAAGAATGGTATACTTTCCAAAGTTTACACTGGAAGTAATTATTGACACCTGATAGTGATGGTAATAACTGTTCTGGACACTAGTAAACATTCAACACCATGCCAATATTGTGATGATTGAACACTGAGCCGTCACATGTTTCAGTGTCATCGTTTGACTCATTACAGCAAATGTGAGCAACAAATTGTGTGAATACTTTTCCGCTCTGTCCATCCCTGCAGCTCAGACGGCAGTGTCACTACTACACAGAGAGCCCAGGTTTGATTCCCAGCAGGGGACTTGCTGTTGTGTGATAACATCAACATGCAAGTCACTGAATTGGAATCAACTAAAATAGACTTGCACTATGCGGCAGATCAATACCACACGGTATCTTCAGGCGAAAAAGTACTCCATCACTTCAGTACGTGCTCTATAGCATCACATGCACACAGCATGTCTGGTGCCAAATAACTAACAGAGATTTTGCATGAAGTAGAACCTCGTTTTTACGTTTTTCAAGGGACTTCAGTAAAATGGTGTAAAATGCAGGAAAACTTAAAGTGCAGGAAATAATGTTTTAAAAGGTAAAATATGCTTACTGGATCAGCCTTGCATTTTTGTAGTTTATTTGTGATTTATGTACATAATTGGCATCTAAATACTCACCAGGAAGTTTATTATACAATAAAGTTTATCCAAATTATTGCTATTTTAAGTGCAGGGCAGTACTGGTAAATTTTATGGAAAGTAGAAATTTTTGACATAATTTTATTCATTATAATCAAGAACGCCGCTGCTGATCTATGTAAAACATCTTCAAAATTACCTGAACTGCTTTGATAGATATTGTTTGGATGCTGCTGCCAGGCTATGAAACACATCTACAAAATTACTGCCCTTTAACGGCATTAATTATTTATGTAGTAAAACTCATAAATTTCTGTTCTTTTTGTATTTTTCGATGTTTCACATGACAATATTAGAGAATTTATCTGTGTTCTCGAGTGTAAACATATGCATAAGTATTTTTGTGACGTTTGCATAGAATCGGCATCTCACACTATTATTGATTTTTTGAGGTTGTGGGTATTATGATACTCAACTTTGGCAGATAACATTCTTTATTGATCAGAAATATGTATCACAAAAACAATGCAACTCTTTATTCTCACATTAACAAAGCAACTGGTTCTGTTTGAGTACACACCAGCCGCTCTGGCAAAGAAGCTAGCAGAAAGAGGAACTGCACTGCCATAAATCACCGTTATTCTTGTCAACAAACCATTCAAGTCAGTAAATGGATCAGAAAACCATGTCCACACACACAGACAACGGAATTGAAACAGAGGACGACTCACAGAAGGTTTAAATACTAAATGTCTTCTTCAAAAGTTGTTTCATAATATAAAATTGGCATGTAGGAGATCATCTTAAATAAGCACACATACAATGAAGTAGCAGATATGAAGTAAATGTCAGAGGGATGAAAAAGCAGTTAAAATTATCATAAAGAGGGAATACTGTTGCACTTCAATGATACCATTTTCAGTTTACATGGAGTATGAGAAAAGTATGAGAATATGAGAAGCAAAGCGAATCGGCAAGCTGTGTACGTGTAAATCAATACAGAACAGATCAGACAAGACTGAGGACTCTTGCGTTCAAACTCCATTATTGAGCAAAAGACGAAACTGTGAAAACGTGCATACGCATAATCCAGTAAAAATAGTTGTAAGAAATGAAACGTAGTAATTCTGTAAACTCCCGTGTGCAAACTCCATCACTGAGAAATAAACAAACCAGTAAAAACTCACATGCGCAAATCCCAGGAAAAACATTGACAGAAGACGAATCATGTGGTAAATCTGTAAGCAAATATAACTGGAAAACTGCGTCATATAAGAAAAAAGATAAATGTGAAAGCAATCTAACAAAACAGATCGACAAAAGGGATTTCTTTGTTATTGGCGATTCCGTGTTAAAAATGTAGTGGTTCCGAAGTGCAAAGTCGATGTTCGCCCTGGAATCCGACCACAGCAGATTGTGAAACACTTCAACAACATTATAAATACAGAAAAGTCCAACCAAAGCAACAACAATGATTTTATCACAAATTTTAAAAGAGTGATAATTCACTCAGAGACCAACTGCATAAGAAGCAGCAGCCAAGAAGAAATCATAAATGATATTCATAATTTAATTCAGTCAGCCAAAGGTTTGTTTACAAGCTCCAAAATTCTCATCAGCAGAATTCTGCAAAGAATATCAGTGAGTAATGCTTATATAAATAAAATAAACACTGGCATTAGGGAACAGTGCAAAGAACTTGGTGTAGTATTTGTTGACCCAAATAAATTTCTCACCGAGAAATGTCTTGGTAGGGATGGCCTGTACCTAAACAGACTAGGTGCAATGACTTTCAACAAAATGCTCCAGGGCATTTGCAAAATTATTACAAATAAGGGAAACTAATAGCATTATCAGGAATAACTATCCAAGAATAACACAGGAAAACAAAAAACATGAATGTAATCTCAATAAGGAAGCAACTGAGCGCACACAGAACGACAATAAAAAAAAGTGGGTATGCAAATAGTGTTGGCGAAAATAACTTAACAGTTGTTCACCAAAATATATGTTCTCTAGCAAACAAAACCCAACAGTTAGAAGTGGAGCTGGAGTCTACAGGGTGCTCAGTTGTTTATCTCACTGAGCACTGGTGCAATGAGGCTGAAATCAATCAAGTAGTCTTGCAGTCTTATAATTTAGCGTGTGCATACTGTAGAACTTTTATGAAGTGTGGAGGGTGTTGTATTTCTGTAAAACAAAATTATCAGTATAAGGACAGAAGTGATTTAGGAGTAATCGGTGAAGAGAACATTTTGAACTGGCAGCAATTGAAATCGGGGACAAATACAGGTGTAGGAATTTGATTATTTTATGTATATACAGATCTCCTAGTGAAGATTTCAACGTCTTTTTGTCCAAACTTAATCATGTTCTTGACTAGAAACATTCACTTCTCATATGTGGAGACCTAAACATATATAAACTTAATCCTAATGCTACATGTAACTCATTACTAAGGCTCACCGAAAGTTTCAATCTAACTCCAATCGTTAGCAGTGCAACAAGGATAACAAAACACTCAAAGACAGCTGTTAAACAGGTGTTAACAGATTTAGGCAAAGAAAACTGTAGGGTGTTGCTAGCAGAGCTACGATTATCTGATCACTCAGGTCAAATCCTAAATATAAAACTGGCTCTAGTCGAAACAAAGAAAATTCATACTTACAGACGAATATTTTATAAACGAAATAGATATGAGTTTGCCAAACAGATTGCAGGTCAAACATGGGAATCAGTATACTCAGAGGTCGATGCAAATGAAAAATTAGAAACTTTCATGACATTGTTTAAATTAAATTTTGAAGAATGATTTCCTAAAGTTTTATGTCCATTATCTACAATAGGAAAAAACAAATGGGTCACAAAAGGCATCAAAAAAACATCTGAAACACTGAATTACCTGATCTCTATTGAAAACAGCCAAACTGATCATGCTTTCTCACATTTTTTATAAAAGGTATAGGAAAACGTACAGGAAGGTATTGCTTGCAGCAAAGAGAACTCATAACTACAAACTGATGCTCTCTGCTGAAAACAAAAATAAGGCAGTATGGAAGATTGTAAAGCAGGTACCTGGTAACAGGAAAATGAACCTGTCAAACTTGAAAATCAAAGATGAAGGGACTCCTAATTAAAAGACCCAATATATTTGGCAAATTACATAAATGACTATTTTAGTAGCATAGGAATAAAATTACAGGAAAAATTTCAAACAGCCTCTCAGGTCAAAAAACTAAATAATGATGTATCACATTCAATTGTGTTATTCCCTACAACACAATAAGAAGTCTACAAAGCAGTCAGTAACCTGATAAACAAAAATTCTGCTGGCCTGGATGAAGTCCCCATTTTTCTAATTAAGGAGTGTATCAAGAGCCTACTTCCCCCTTTAGTTGATATTATAAATCAATCTTTCAAGCACCACTACTTTCCAGACTATTTAAAATATACTAAATTACTACCTCTTCAAAAAAGGCAATGCAGGAAAAATTGAAAATTATAGACTAATTTATCTACTCTCATGTTTTGCAAAAATATTACAAACTATTATGAAATTATATATAAAAAATAGACAAAGATTACTCACCAGGCGAAGGAGCACAGGTGTGACAGCATCACAAATAAATAAACGAACACACACACACACACACACACACACACACACACACACACACACACACACACACAAACAAATGCAAGCTTTCGCAACCCAGTTGCTTCTTCAGGCCTGTGCTCCTTCGCCTGGTGAGTAATCTTCGTCCATTTTTTATATATAATTTTTCCTTCTAGGAATTTTTCGTCTATAAAACTATTATGAAAGATAGACTAATGAATTATTTAAATAAATACAACTTACTATCCGTTGACCAGTTTGGATTTTGATCAGGAAAAAGCACAGAATCAGCAACAGCACACCTCACAAAATATATTCTAGAAGCATTAGATGAAGCAAACTACACAACAGGTATATTTCTTGATCTAACTGAAGTGTTTGATACTGTAGATCACAACATATTGTTAAATAAGTTGGATGAACTGGGAATAAGGGGAATTGTGAAAAAGTGGTTCCAGTCATATTTAAAAAATATGAAGACAGATAACTGAAATCTCACATTTTAAGTTGTTCAAACTATATTGTAAAGTACCATTCAGACCCAAATTATGTAGATATAGGAGTCCCACAGTGTAGTGTCCTTGGCCCAATACTTTCCCTCATTTACATAAATGACTCCCACCGATCATCAACCATGGACAAATAATATTGTTTGCAGATGACTCGAATGTTCTTATCAGTGACATATCACCAAAAGTACTGAAAGAAAAAGCCGAACAAACACTAAACAGTGTATGCGAGTGGGCATCCACTAAATCTAACACTGAACTTAAAAAAAAAATGCTGTTAACCTTAATGTCTGCAAAAAAAACCACAACATAACAACTTCAAGTTAAGTGAATGTGTAGTCTACACAGAATTTCTTGGCATGCATGTTGGCAGTTAAAGTGGGAATAACATATAAAAATAATTAGTAACATGATAGCTACAGCATGCTATGCTCTAAATTCTGAATGCAGTATGTGATACTACATGTGTCAAATCTGTATATTTTCTTATATCTACTTTGACATTACCTAAGAAATAATATTTTGGGAAGTGAACAGTAAAAATATTCAAATAGTTTTCAAATTACAGAAAAGAGCAATATGTATAATTTCCAAGAGTGGAAGTAGGACTCACTACCTGGAACATTTCCAAAAGCTGGAAATCCTAACTGTCCCATGTGAATATATTTTTCAAAGTATTATGTATGTAAAAAAAAAATTAAAAAAAAAATATTGACTGCTATGTCAAAAATTATTTAGTACACAACTGTGAAACTAGAAAGCAATATAATCTGCATCTCAAGAGCAAAAATAAAGTTGAAGCTCAGCAGAGCTTCTTGTACAATGCTATTAAATTATACAATAAATTACCTCAAAATATAAAAGACATTGGATACATTTGGGCTGTTAAAAACTAAAAAAAAAAAAAATTTACTAAATAAAAATTAGTATACTGTAATGGACTATCTGAATTAAAACGTGTTGTGTAATTAAAGACGCCTGCATTGTAATATATGAGGATATAATTATAAGATGTAATCCACAATTGTACAGTAGTATAAGAAAATTATATAAAGATGCAAAATAAATATATTAATATACTTTAAGAAGGTGTGTAAAATATTAATTTTATGTGCCTCAACTGTAGGTATACTATATTGGATTGGATATGATTTTGCTGACAAAATCCACACAATGTTAATTGTTACATGGATTAATAAAGAAATCAATCAATCAATCAATCAAACTTGCCCATGTTTTAGTATCAGCACACCATATGCCTCTCAAGGAAGAAAGCATTCCCAATGATTGGTAGAGCCCAGGTGCAAAAATGCATCATTGAGTTGAGCTCCGGGTGAGGTCCATTCCTTTGTTTCGGAGGTGTGGCCAACTCAGTTGCATGTTGCCTGCTGCAACGCTTGCCATATGGTTCGGTTGTAAGTTGGCTATTAGCTGAGCCCTACGATCAGTAGGCAACCCACAACTGAGGTGGCCGCCACTCCATAACAGAGGAATGGACTCACCCAATGCGTAAGTCGAGAAAGCAGGGGCCATTACTACTTGCAAGAGCTCTAAAATGTGCTGGTCATTTTTATTTTCCAGAAGTGTCTTCAACTAGAAGTGCGCATATCATACCTGCACAGTACCCCCGTGCCCAATCTGCTCACAAACTGATGTAGTACCAATCAATGGACGTATTTTTTACAGGTCTCACCAATGCCTCCATCGAACTTCTCTCTCCACCTGAACCTCATACCCCCACTTTCTACCTACTCCCTAAAATCCATAAAGAGAAACATCCTGGCCATCCCATCATAGCAGGCTTCAAAGCCTCAACATAACGTGTCTCAGCTCTGGTAGACCAACATGTCCAACCTATAACCTGCAGGTTTCCATCCTA
The DNA here is from genome assembly GCA_026315105.1 of Locusta migratoria. NCBI lineage: Eukaryota > Metazoa > Arthropoda > Insecta > Orthoptera > Acrididae > Locusta > Locusta migratoria. The sequence goes on along the minus strand of CM048745.1, from coordinate 56,142,624 downwards.
CAAAGACATGAACCACTTTATGGAACGCCTCAAATCCATCCTTATATGCCACCCATCTCAAAACATCCTTGTCACAAAATATACATCACTCTACACCAATATCCCCCAAACCCACGATCTATCAGCCCTGGAACACTATTTTTCCCAACACCCACCTAGAAGCCTCCCAAAAACTTAATTCCTTGTCACACTTTCTAAGCTCATCCTCACCCATAATTACTTCACCTTTGAAGGCAAGATCTACAAACAAATCAGGACAGCTATGGGAACCAGGATGGCCCCTTCCAATGCCAACCTCTTCATGGGCCACATGGAAGACATTTCTTAAGACTCAGAAGTTGCACCCCCTGGTTTGGTTTAGATATCTTTGTGGTCAGGACTCATGGTGAAGAAACCCTACTGAACTTTTTTCAAGACCTTAACTCCTTCTCCAACCTAAAATTCACCTGGTTCTTCTCTAAAAATCAGCCTCCTTCCTTGATGTTGACCTTCAACTTGTTGAGTCCCACATCCTCACCTCTGTCCATATTATACCCACAAACAAGCAACAGTAACTCCGTAACACCGAACAGACATTCACATTTATATAGATTTTTATAAAAATTTCTTAATATTCCTTTGTATATCTGCCTTTCCATCTAAAGCCTTGTTAAATAAAAGATTGACTGCAAACATGGGCTTTTTTTTTTTTTTTTTTTTTTTTTTTTTTTTGTGGTTTTAGGGCACACAACTTCTATGGTCAATAGTGCCCAGCCAGGTACATAGATTCGCTATAATCTCAAAGAAAAAAGGTGACTGTCAGAACATCAACAAGAGGATAAAAACGAAAGATAAACAGTTAAAAGGGTTAAATATCCTTGGATAAGTTGGCCAAGTTGATAAAACGCAAAATTCAAGCAGCTGCTCGTGTGTCATCAGCTAAAATTTCCTCCAGAGTAGACGGCAAGTGAAGGGCTACACTGAGATGATTAAAATTAAAACAAGACAGTAAAACATGTCGCACTGTTAGCAATTCACTGCAGGAGCACAGCGGTGCAGGGTCGGCGGTTAGCAAGTGACTGTGGCTGAAACGGCAGTGACCGATCCGCAACCGGGCCAGGATGACCACCTCTCGCCGAGAGGGGCGTGAGGAAGTCCTCCAAGAAGTCGGGATCGGTTTTACAGATCTCAATTTATTGTTGTACATTGAAAACCACGCACTGTGCCATTGCAACATGATACTCCGGCGAAGAGCCCGTTGAACATCGTCCGACGGGACGCAAAAGGTAGCCATGCGAGGCAAAAGAGCTGCGGCCTTGGCTGCTATGTTGGCGGTCTCATTCCCGGGCACTCCCACGTGGCCAGGGACCCACAGGAAAGAAACGTGACAGATGTCATCAGCTAGCAACTGGAGGGAGCGTTTGATCCGATACACGAGAGGATGGTTTGAGAAAGGGTCCTTAAGACTCTGCAGGGCACTAAGGGCGTCCGAACATATGGCATAGAAAGGTTCGCGGTGGCGGCAGGTGTACAAAGCGGCCTGGTGGAGGGCAAAAAGCTCAGCCATGAAACTCTAACACCGGTCAGGGAGCTTGTATTGGAACCGGTTGTCCCCGACGAAGAAGGCAGATCCGACACCGGCTGTGCTCTTGGAACCATCAGTGTAAATAAATATGGCATTACCGAACCGCGAATGGAGTTCAACAAGCGAGGAGCGAACTAAGTTCGAGGTGAGTGTGAACCTGGGCCTGATGCCACGGTGGCAATGGGCTTTCGCTAAACTGAAAGGTGGAAGGAAGGGTAAAATCAAGCCGCTGTAGTAGACGGCGAAACCGAACTCCAGGTGGAAGCAAGGCAATCGCAGACAACTGATACTGGCGATCGAGTGAGTCATCAAAAAATAATCGGTAAGATGAATGGTTGGGCATCGACCGCAGGCGGCATGCATACCAACACAAGAGTATGTCACACCAAGTGGTCAAGGGTAATACAGCAGCCTCAGCATACAGACTTACAACAGGGCTGGTATAAAATACACCGGTCGCAAGACATAAACACCGACGGTGGATAGAGTTGTGACAGCGAAGAATCGACGGACGTGCAGAAGAGTATACAAGGCTTCCATAGTCGAGCTTCGACTGAACAATGGCCTGGTAAAGGTGAAGCAGGACGGTACGATCCGCTCCCCATGACGTGCCACTGAGGACACGAAGAACGTTAAGGGATCGGGCACAACAGGCAGCCAGGTAGGACACGTGTGTGGACCAGCAAAATTTTACGATCCAACATGAGTCCCAAGAATTTCGTAGTGTCCACGAAAGGGAGAGCAACAGGGCCGAGATGTAGAGAAGGTGGAAGAAATTCCTTGTATCTCCAGAAATTTATACACACAGTTTTCTCAGTGGAGAATCGGAAGCCGTTTGCGATGCTCCAGGAATATAGACGGTCAAGACAGCGTTGAAGAGAACGCTCCAAGAGACATGTCCGCTGGGCGCTACAATAAATTGTGAAATCATCAACAAAAAGAGATCTGAAGACGTCGGCTGAAAGGCAGTCTACGATCGGATTGATTGCAATGGTAAAGAGCGCCACACTCAAGACGGAGCCCTGTGGTACCCCATTCTCCTGGCAAAAGGTATCTGACAAAACAGAGCCCACCTGTACCCGGAACTTGTGATCCGCCAAAAACGCTTGAATGAAAAGAGGAAGGCGGCCCCAAATGTCCCATGTGTGTAATGTGCGGAGAATGCCCGCTCTCCAACAGGTATCGTATGCCTTCTCCAAGTCGAAGAACACTGCTACTGTTTCACGCTTCTTTAGAAAGTTGTTCATAATGAAGGTCGCCAACGTAACGAGGTGATCAGCAGCAAAGTGGTGTCGACGAAAACCGCATTGGATATTAGTCAGGAGGAGGCAAGATTCAAGGAGCCAGACCAACCGAGCGTTAACCATGCGTTCCATCACCTTACAGACGCAGCTCGTCAGAGAAATGGGGCGATATCTGGAAGGAAAATGTCTGTCCTTCCCTGGTTTGGGGATGGGGACAACAATGGCTTCGTGCCAACTTGTGGGAACATGACCTTCAGTCCATATGTGATTGTAGGTACTAAGAAGAAAGCACTTGCCCGCAGGAGAGAGGTTCTTCAGCATCTCAATATGAATGGAATTGGGCCCGGGAGCAGAAGATCGGGACAGGGCGATAGCATGGTCTAGCTTCTGCATGGTGAAGGCGACGTTGTAATTTTCACGATTTGCAAGGGAGAAAGGCAGGGTGGTAATGGGCAGAGCTCGAAACTCCGCAAAGAAACAGCCCAATGCATTGTAAACAGCAGCGGGGTCCACGAAGACTGCGTTCTCCACGGTCAGGCCAGGAATCGGGGAGTGGACCTTGATGCTGGATAAATGGCGTAGGCCACCCCAAACAACCGTGGAGGGAGTAAAATGGTTAAAAGAACTAGTAAAAGCAGTCGAGCAAGCTTTTTTGCTGTCGTTTATGATACGACGACATTGCGCTCTCATGCGTTTATAATTGATGCAAGTTGGGTGGCGGCGGAAGGTGCGTAAAGCACGGTGCCGGGCTCTAAGCGTGTCGCGGCAGGCTGCAGTCCACCAAGGGACCTGGACACGACGTGGAGAAGAGGATTTATGAGGTATGGAACGTTCAGCAGCGGTGAGAATAACCTCTGTGAGGTAGTCGACCTGACTGTCACTGTTGGGAAAATTCTGATCGTGAAAACCAGCCACGGAAGAATAAAGCCCCCAGTTGGCTTTGGAAATGTTCCAACTGGTGGGACGAGGAGATGGGGAATGATGCAGGAAGTGGATAATACAAGGGAAATGGTCACTTGAGTACGTGAGGAGTGCATATTGCAAGGTCTATATGGGAATAAGTGTGTGTTGTGTCTGAAAGGAAGGTCGGTGCACCAGTGTTGAGGCAGACAAGATCGAGGTGGTGGAGAAGGTCCACCAAAAGGGAGCCTCTCGGACAAGGTGCCGGAGAGCCCCATAGGGGGTGGTGGGCATTAAAGTCGCCTAGCAACACGAAAGGTGAAGGGAGATGGTCAACAAGGTTTAGCACATCAGCCCTAGTAAGGGCAGATGACGATGGCGAATAGATATTACAGCGGGAGAAGGTAAATGTGGATAAAGTGATGCGGACAGCAACTGCCTGTAGGGGAGTATGCAAGGAAATGGCATGGAGATAGACATTGTCTCGAAGGAGCATCAGAACCCCTCCATGGGCTGGGATACCTTCCACGGGTGGCAGGTCGAACCGCACAGAGGTGTAGTGTGGAAAGTCTGCACGATCACGTGGACGCAACTTAGTTTCTTGTAGACAGACTAGAAGCGGGCAGTGCAACCGAAGGAGTAGTTTTAGACTCCTTCCGATTGGAACGAGTGCCGCGAATATTCCATTGAAGGAGCGCCATGATAAAAATGAGAAGAAATAAGGATAAAAACCAACTAGCAAGCGGGGTCACCTCGACGGCCACTGAGAACTGGATTTCGAGGGAGCACTGCTATCGCTGTCTAGGGGCAAAGGGTCGTGGTCCATAGGTTCAACCGACGCGCCTGCCACCTCCCTGAGTTGATCAGGAGGGGCAGTTTCCACCGCCGGTAAAGTGCCGGGTGACCGGCAGACGGAGCGTACCGGTGAAACAGAAGACGGCCGAGGTCGGCAACTGTTGGACGGCGTGACAGGTGGGTCACGCCTCGGCAGGGGAGGAGAGGATCTCTATTTCTTGTCAGCACTTCTGGAAGAGTGACGGCGGGAAGAGGCAGTTGACGGTTGGGAAGCCTGAGAACGCAGAAAATCCTCACGGACGGGTTCCTTTTTCAAGGTCCGGGCATCTTCTTTAGGTGGCCGCGGTTTACTAGAGGTTGACCTTAGAAGCAGCAGGAGGAAGCGGGGACGTGGAACGGGCAATCTTCGGGCTGGCGGATCGCACAACTGTGTCAGCGAAAGTGAAGTCACAAGTCTGGGTACTGGAATCCTTGGTAGGTCAAGTTGAGGTGAGGACCTTACTGTATGTACCCGCTGGGAGGACAGTGGCTTTCGACTCGCCAACAACTTTCGAGCGGCAGACGTTGATCCGTTCTCCGTAACCCGAATTTGCTGGATTACCTTCTCATCCTTGTATACAGGGCAGTCGCGAGAGGAAGCCGCATGGTCACCACTGCAGTTTAGGCAGTGAGGGGACGGAGGTGGGCAATCCCCCTCATGGGCGTCCCTACCACAAGTGACACACTTTGCTGCATTGGGCAATGCTCACGGGTATGGTTGTACCTGTGGCACTGAAAACAGCGCGTTGGGTTAGGTACATAAGGGCGGACGGAGATGACTTCATACCCTGCTTTGACCTTCGACATGAGGTCAACGTCAAAAACACAGTACGAGTCGGTGTCAGCTGGTTATCGACCTTTTTCATTACCCTATGGACAGCTGTCACACCCTGTTCGGACATATAGGATTGGATGTCTTCATCAGACAACCCGTCAAGGGATCTCGTAAAGACGACCCCCCATTACGAGTTGAGTGTGCGATGTGCCTCTACCTTGACAGGAAACGTGTGTAACAGTGTAGTCCGGAGTAGTTTCTGAGCTTGGAAGGCACTGTCCACTTCCAGCAACAATGTGCCATTGCGCTGACATGAGCAGGTTTTAACAGGGCCAGCAATTGCATCTACACCTTTCTGTATAACAAAAGGATTGACAGAATTGAAATCTTTTCCGTCGGTGCGAGAGACAACAAGAAATTTCGGTACATTAGGCAGAGTCTTTTTGTGCTGAGACGAATCTAACTTATGTTTCTGGGTCAATGTCACTAAAGAAGAGAAGGAAGTCATCGCGGAAGTGTCCCCCGTGATTACCGGCGTCTCCGATGGCGCGCTCCTTCCTAGTGGGGGCCCTCTCCGAGGGCCTACCAGCCTTAGGTGATTGTTCACACCTCATGTCACACCTCCCGAGAACTGACAGAGGGACCAATTGGCATGTTCGGAAGGTAGCAGCTTGGGTAATCACCCCTCCCTGGGCCTGGCCTTTGGGTACGTACGTGCCCTACTTGTCTAGCCGGGGCGGGAAATTATGCGTTACCTCGTCACCTGCTACGCATGATAATGCGTGGGTCGGCCTTCAGACACGCACAGGGAGGAAAGAAGAAGAATAGAGGAAGTGAAGAGAAGGAAGGAAAGAAGCGTCTCAAATGCCGAGGCGGAGACTAAGGAGGAGGAGAAGGAGGCTAGGAGAGAAAGACAGAAACAAAGGGTAAGAAAGGATCGAACGAAGGAAGAAAAACGACAACAAGAACCATTGTAGCTCACGAAATATGCCTGTCTCCGGGCGAAGGCATAAACCGGGAGGGACAGTGAAGCAGCCTGGGGCAGAAGAAAGGCTGCTCCGGCTCGGGGCCCCGTGTGCGCCACACACGTACCCACAAAACAACTGCGGGCCCCCTGGGGGGGGGGGGGGGGCGCTATCAGTGTACCAACCCAGTCCTTCCATGTACTCTCAGTCTGTCATTTCTGAGCATTTGTTATGAAGAAAATATTTTAATATTTAAAAAACAATCCCAATCCCATTACAGTATAACTGAATGATTTGGAAATGTGTCATGAATATGGGATACAGACAGTTAAGTTTGACTTCTTATCACAGAGTGTCATTCTGCAATGTTCACTTATCTCCATAGGGAGATTAGTTTATTATCTATTTATTCAATTTCATCTTATTTCCATTTAACCATTTTTATGACAAACTAAGCATTCCAAAAATAACCTCATTACCATTCTTTCATAGTTACCTTGATGGAATCTGTTGTTTGTTTTAACAGCTTCAGTTCTAAATTTAAAAAGAAGACAAGCAAAATACCAAAAAAGATACCAATAACCTGTGGTTAAGTTGATAAAAGTGCTCAATTACTTACGAGGTGGTATGATCAGCTCCTCTGGCCTCAGTTTCCTGGGCTTTGTCAGCTGCAAAAGGGGGAAAAACAAGAATTAACTGAATATATTCACAGTAACTGATATCAAATGTTGAAATATCATTGGTGTCTCTACACTGCATGTGCTCATCTCATCTTGAATTATAAATAAATTAAAATAATTATGCATGGACAAATCAGGTGTTAAAACTGACTACGGGAACACAGAAGGGGACAGAAAAATAGTCCATTATAAAAAAAAAGAGTAATGCAGGAGCAGGTCACTAATGGACACAATGATCATCAACTTAAACCATTATAATTTTAAAAGAATTAATACCCCTAAAGTGGATGGTATTGAGTGTTTGTTTGAGGAGAGTGTGTCTGAGGAGACCGTGGACATATGACAATTGTTGGATTCGTGTCTGTCTTTAGACTAAGATTTTTTTTTGTCATCATAATTGTCAAAGAAAGTACATCCACATACACATAGAATTTAAATGGTGTTAAGAAACTTTTTTTTTTCCTTGTTGTTGTTTTAGGGTGCACAACTTCTACGGTCATTACCGCCCAGACAAGAACATAGATTCGCTGGCTCTCAAAAAATAAAACAAAATTTGGTGACAGGCAGAACATCAAGAAGAGGCTAAAAACAAAAGATAAAACACAATTAAAAGAGTTAAATATCCTTCGATAAGTTGGCCAAGTTGATAAAACGCAAAACTCTAGCAGCTGCTCATGTGTCATCAGCTAAAATTTCCTCCCGAGCAGACGGAAAGTGAAGGGCTACACGGAGATGATTAAAATTTACACAAGACAGTAAAACATGTCGCACTGTCAGCAGTGCACCGCAGGAGCACAGCGGTGCAGGGTCGGCGGATAGCAAGTGACGGTGGCTGAAACGGCAGTGACCGATCCGCAACCGGGCCAGGATGACCTCCTCTCGCTGAGAGGGGCGTGAGGTGGTCCTCCAAGCGGTCGGGATCGGTTTTACAGTTCTCAATTTATTGTTGTACAGTGAAAACCACACACTGTGCCAGGACGACATGATACTCTGGCGAAAAGCCCGTTGAAAATCGTCCAGTGGGACGCAACAAGTAGCCATGCGAGGCAAAAGAGCTGCGGCCTTGGCTGATATGTCGGCGGTCTCATTCCCGGGCACACCCACGTGGCCAGGGACCCACAGGAAAGAAACATGACAGCCGTCATCTGCTAGCAACTGGAGGGAGCGTTGGATCCGATACACGAGAGGATGGTTTGAGAGAGGGTCCTTAAGACTCTGCAGGGCGCTAAGGGAGTCAGAACATATGGCATAGAAAGGTTGGCAGTTGCGGCAGGTGTACAAAACGGCCTGGTGGAGGGCAAAAAGCTCAGCTGTGATTCAAAATGTTCAAATGTTTGTTAAGCTTAAGGGACTTACCTACGGGGTCATCAGTCCCTAAACTTACAAAGTACATATGAACTACTTACGAACTAGGACGGCACAAATATCCATGCCCGATGGGGGATTCGACCCCCGACCATAGTGGCCGTGCAGACCGTGACTGGAGCGCCTCAGTCTCCTTGGCCACCGCGGCCGGCGCCGTGAAATTCAAGCACGGGCCAGGGAGCTTGTATTTGAAACAGTTGTCCCCAACGAAGGCAGATCCGACACCGGCAGTGCTCTTGGAACCATCAGTGTAAATAAATATGGCATTATCGAACCGCGAACGGAGTTCAACAAGCCTCGAGCGGTATACCAAATCCGGAGTGCTCTCCTTGGGGAGCGAACTAAGTTCAAGGTGTGTGTGAACCTGGGCCTGATGCCACGGTGGCAATGGGCTTTCGCTCAACCGAAAGGTGGAAGGAAGGGTAAAATCAAGCCGCTGTAGTAGGCGGTGAAACCGAACTCCAGGTGGAAGCAAGGCCATCGCAGACAACTGATATTGGCGATCCCTAATAAATATTAAACACACATTTGACTGTTCTGAATTCTAAACACACAATTATGTCAATCTATAAAATCACTTACACCATTGGCCCAGGATGTAAAGATTTAAAGATAATGTCTCTCGGGGAGTGTGCCATCATATATGCAGGATGCAAGTTTTAACTCTTTGCAACCTACCACAGTAGTGGAAACACCATTTCCATTATTTTCTCGCTATCAGGTGCGGCACAAACAGAATGGATATATTTCCAAACATGGGATAAAATTCCTGAGATTACGGCCTGAGAAAGGCCACCAGTGGTACAAGGAAGGTGATCGTTATGACGGGTAGAGTAGGAAAACGAGTCCAGGGGCCTGCTGAGTGGGGATCGTGCTATCAGGTTCAGAGTCTGTCACAGAGAGGGTGTTTTACTTTCTGTAATGATCTTGCAGCTAGTCAGTGACCTACGGAATTGCACATTTTGTGCTGCAATCGGCTAGGATCCGCAGTAAGAACTTTGACACAGGTGCCCTAATCGGCGGTTATGCGACTGCAGTAGCAGGGGTCACGGACATGTACCAGTTACCGAGCATAAATTGTCTCTGGCCAGTGAATGCAGACAGAAAAATGTGATGAGCACGATGCAGATGTATGACAGGAGTCATCAGTCTCCCATTATCCTAGGGAAGGTGCCACAAGGCATGGCAAACCATGTCAAAAAGTCTCCCCACTGGTGTACAATTGTTCCTGGAGAAAAATGAACAGGACACTTTTGTACCAAATTTAATGTACTTTAATTTTGAAACAGGCCATAAATTTCTAGTAATTTAACGGTAATGTAGACAGAGGTAACCTTCAAATGCACCCACTTCTACGCACACCTACTCCAGTATGGATGTTTTGGTCATTTCGGTTCCTCCTACAAATTTAAAACACTTATACCAAGCCATATGAAATATTATCCATATTTGGCCATTTCTGGTTGGCTGGGATTGGGCTATTACACCATCTGGTTAGTGACCTATTTCACAAACATTATTAATTTTTACTTTCCTCTGAATGTAATGACAGCAGAAATGACTCTTACAAATGTTATAGAAAAAATGATTACAATCACAAACTGAGAACAACTTAACCCTTTCAAGTACATTAGCTTTGTAGTAAGAAGGCCATACGAACAAACCAATTTAACTCTTAATTTCATGTTGTTACAACTCAAAATAATTTAAGGCATAACTTACACAAATTTATTGTTTTCAGTTTGGAACTCTAAGACTAAGCTGGTGGCATAATAATAGCCCAGACAATGAAGAACAGAAAATGTCAAATATATTAAGCAATTCATGAAGTTGCAAATTTTTGTAAATGTACATACATCACATGACTTGCCATCGGTCATGTGTTTCTCAATTTGTCAATTACATGGAACAATTTTTTGTTACAGACAACAGTTTTAGAGCAAAATATGCAGTAAACTGGAGTGCAGTTTTGTTACTGATACTAAAAATAGTGACCAGAGTGAGATGGGAGCAGGGGAGGGGGGACTGGTAGGTCGGGTGCATTTGAAGATTACTTTTTGCAAATTTTTCTTGAACAATAATGTATAATTTTTGTTCTCTTCTCACTAAAACACACTGAAATAATAAGTTTTACATCTTATGAAAACATATTTTATATCTGTATGTCAGATTTGATTATTTTATTTAATTTATTATTATTTTTTCTTCACATGTTTAATGAAATCTTTCCATTACTTTGTTAAGCACAAATGTATTTGTAACTGGCACACTGCTTCATTGCTTAGTATGTCACTTTAGCTCAATTTTGAAGAAATTTCAAATCACTTGAAAAGTAGTCATCTGAAAATTTAGAAATACACATGTCGTGCAATTTATTTAGAGGACACAAGTCTACCAACAATGGCTGTACGAGCGAATAGGCCCAAATGATGGGAATGCTGGTTGTGTAACTCATTTTTGCTGATGCTCCGAAAAGGCACATGCTATAGTCCTGTCCCTGGCCATTCTTGTTGAAGGGTCTCACTGTTTCTGTGTCCACGACAACTGCCACAGACTCTGGAACCGTGAATGATCTGTAGCTGTCTGCAGACAGGTGCTGCCATGAGGCCTGGAGCCCAGCCACATCAGCCAATGAACACCAGAGTAAACAGTGTTAAATGTAAATTCTAATGCCGCAATCCTCCTATCCTTGAAGCTTCACAGTTTTCAAACGACTATTCTCTGACAGTTGGCTGAAGTAACTGAAAATTTATATGAATAATGGAGGATAGGTAACAACTCACCGTAATGAGGATTGCTGAGATGCTGACAGACACGAAAATAGATAAAACATTCACACAAATGTTCAGCCATGCCTTTGTCAGAAAAAGAAACGCATACATTCACACAATCACTTCACACACACACACACACCAACACACACACACACACACACACACACACACACACACACACACACACACACAGCTATTATGTCTGGCCTCTCCAGCAACACAAGCATGTAGTCTAGTTGTCTGAGTAATTGTGTGAATGTATGTGTTTCTTTTTCTGACGAAGGCCATGGCCAAAAATTTAAGTTGTGTGAATGTTGTTATCTATTTTCATGTCTCTCAGCAGCTCAGAAATCCTCTTTATGGTGAGCTGTTACCTATCCTCCATTATTGACATTCCTATCGGATTTTCCATTGTTGAAAATTTATATGTATATAAATAGAAATGCTCATAGTTACTTTTACTTTGGTGGGAGTTTGGATGAGGGAACACAGTCCTAACCCTCTTCATCCCCCTCTTAAGAGATGACAATAATAAAAATCCATAATTTAGTGTGTATTAAAAGACACTTGTTTCAACATTTTAGGGAATTCAACCAATAAGGTGGTAAAATAGGGGATACAAAAAATTGATTTTCAAAAATGTGTTGCTGTGAACTCAAATTTTAAGCTACAACTACAAAACTTGGGATATAGACTCTTGATCAGGATTAAAGAGACACGAGTTTTGGTATTTTTGGAAAGTCAACAACTAGGGGGTAAAATAGGGGATCAAAAATTATTTTTGAAAAAACATTGTTGTGAAGTCAATTTTGAAGCTACAACTGCAAAAATTGGTATTTGTATTATTCATTAGATTAAAAAAAAAAAAAAAACAAAAAAAAAATTACATGTTTCGGTGATTTTGGAAATTCAACCATCAAGGATGTTAAATTGGACGACGGATGTTTTTCGAAAAATTTTTGCTATTAACGTAATTTTGAAGCTAGAACCACATAAATTGGTATATGTTTTCTTTATCAGAATTAGAAAGATACGTATTTTGGTATTTTCAGAAAATTCATCATTTAGGGGATGAAATAGGGGATGAAATGTTTTTCAAAATACATTACTACTAAGCCAATTTTGAACACAGAATTATGACAATTGCTATTTGGATACTTGATTGGAAATTCCGATATGGACTCTTGGTCAGGATTTTAAAAATACATGTTTCGGTCTTTATGAAAATTCAACAACTAAGGGAGTCAAATAGAGGAACAAAAATTCTTTTTCAAAATACGTTACTATTTGAGCTACAGAAATTAAAAAAGAAAAAGGAAGTGTTTTGGTATTTTTGGAATTTCGTACATCAAGGGGATGAAATAGGGGATGAAAAATGTTGCTATTAAGGGAGTTTTATGGATACAACTACATAAATTGGTATATGGATTCTTGGTTCGGTGAACAGCAGCACGCACCGCAGCATGGCGCTTCAATACACACGGCCATTCTGCCGCAGCTACAAGTAGTATCACAACATTTCATTATGATAGTAGTTAAGCAATATCTATGAAAATTTATATTAAGAGGGAGAAACAACTGGCACAGCCCAACCAGCCGGCGCATGCGAAGCAGTGGGCATTAAGCTAGTCAATAATAAAAACTATGCTAACAAACTTTTCATTACTGATGAAACTCACCAGGTCTGAGGTTGGTGTAGTACCTCCATCCACCGATGTACCTATTTGGCAAAAATTACATGATTTGAAGTTACTTTAACAAGGTTTTACTATCAAACATATAAAACATCACAAGTTACTAGTCCCTGCATACACACAGCACATGCAACAATTAGAACATCAAACACATTGAACCATAAACAGCCTAAGACTAGAGGAAGGTAAGTGAGGAGATCGGAACGAACTAATGCAGTAGTGCAAAGAAGGAAGAGAAACAAAACATTTAAATTATCTACAGGTTAGTACCATAGACCCCAGTTGGGTAAGTCACAAAATTTCTTTCACAAATACAAAGAAGATCCCCTAACTTTGCTCCTGCATTGTAATACTCTCGGTATAAATCTCTCTGTGCAGGATGGAGATGAAAAAGTAGATTTCAAGAAAACTGCCACCAGAATGCTCCAGAAACCCATTAAAATATGTACCATCTTGTAATGAATAGCAAATGTTGATGTTAAGATTAGAAGAATAGCAAAAGGCAACTAGTTTCAGATATTTCTGGAAACCTTCATTCCAAAGCTTTTGAGTGTTCCAGATCCAAAATGGATGAAAGTTTAAACAAGACTATGTATCACAATAGTGATAGATTTATTAAACATTGTATGGTACTCATTCAGTTCAAACAGCTGTAAATTAAAGCTCAGGAAGGAACTGCAAAATTGTTATTCTATTTATCATTCTTCCACCCCACAAGGTAATAATATGATGAGACACTCGATTCAATTGTGGCTGCTGCACTGGGTACGTTTAGCCACACTCTGTAACAACATTAAAATGGCATCCTGGCACATCACCATTGAGCCCAGCAATGCCTCAAATATTTAGCCTGGCAACACCTTAAATAATGAGATGTCGAAACAGGAATGCAAAAAGAAAGAAGTATAATAAGAAAAGGGAAGATAAAATTTTGAGGAAGATCAAAGAGGGTTAAATTCACATTGAAACCCAATTTCAACACAACTTTCGCCAACACCCATTAGTTCATCAGGGTCAAATGACAGGAGTGCAGCATTGTTATGGGGGTCTGCAGTATATTTTAATTTTACAGATCAATATAATTTTTTATGAGGATAGGCTGCTACTCGCCATACAGATATCTCGAGCCACAGAAAGCCACAGAAAGGTGCAAAAAACACACACACACACACACACACACACACACACACACACACACACACACACACACACACACGAGACTACAGCCTCACTGCTGTGGCTAGTCTGTGGGACTCAGCACAGCAGAGGAGAAAACAACCACTGGTGGAGATGAGGAAACGGCATGGAGAGGAAAGCAGGAGGGGAAGGGATTGGATGGGAGGGCTGCACTGTCAGGGTGGAGGAATGTACAAGTGCTGCTGATCAGGGGGGACTGGAGTGTGTGGGATGGGAAGGCAGCAACTAGACAAGGTTTAGAAGATTGTTGGGAGGGTTCCCACCTGCACAGTTCAGACAAGCTGGTTTTTACAGGGAGGATTCGTACAGCACGGGTCACATAACAGATGTCGAAGTTAGTAACGATGTACGGGGCCGTTAAGTTCTAGGGCAGGATGATCCGACTATCTCCTGGCCACAGTTGAATGGACCATTTATCTTGACAGACAGCTTATTATTGATTGTACCCATGTAGAAAGTTGCATAATGGTAGCAGCTCAGTTTGTAGGTAACATGTAAGTGCTTTCACAGGTTGCCCTGCCTTTTGTGGGATAGAAATTTATCTGTTTCTTATAAATGAGTGATTTGCCTATTTTCTGATCAGTAGGAACAATTACTTGCTCGAGGCACTGACAGTGAAGTACGGAAAAGAATGGGACTACATCCGATGGAGATTCCGTGTAGGAACTGTCGACAACTCCGTCGTGCTCGGGAGCTTCGTTGTGCTTTGGGGATTTGAGCTGTATTTCGACACGACTATTAGTAATTGTAATGTCAATCATAAATTGTCAATCTGCAATATTTACTGATGTTTTATTGACGTTCCTATCTAAACTTATCAAGATTCCTGTCTAGTCAAAGAATAACTCTATACTTATTTTTTGCCACCGACAGCTTTCACATATCGCAAAAATGAGTTAGGAAGTGCTTCTTTCATAATGCTCAGAAATTACTGAAAGCTTCAGGCACTGCCTTTCTAACTGCCATTTGCATTTTGATCCGCATTTGCCTATCTTCATGATATGACTTGCCTTGTTTTTATTTTGGAGAATACACATATTAACATGTTTACTAATTTGGATTCTTTACCATGGTGACACATTCTAGTATCCAAACCTTCGGAATGAAATAACATTCACAGCATTAGTGCAATTTGGAGCTCTATTAAGAGAATGTTATTACAATGTCCATTCACTGAAAACCCCTTCGAAAATCACATACTGGTTATGCTTATGAACAAGGATATTACATAGGTTTGGTGGGTAATGGAATATCACAGTAGAATGGGTGAAGAGGATATTGGGTAGGTTATTTCTCATTTCAGGGAAGGCTGAAAGGTAGTCAAAACCTTTGCAGGGGATGTGGTTTAACTGTGCCAGTCGTGGCTGCTACTGGGCTACAAGAGGGGTGATCCTATGTGGCCAAACGGTGCGTGTAAGGGAATTGATGGTAACTGGACATACAGGGCCCATGAGACCTGTTTCTGAACGAGGTTTGGAGGGTAATTATGGCCTGTGTAGATTTTGCCATATTTGAAGACGGACTACTTGTCACTGTAGATGCAATGACCATGGGTGCTAGTCTGTACAGAAGGGACTTTTTGATGTGGAATGGATGGCAATTGTCTAAATGGAGGTATTGTTGACAGAGGTACTGATGAGGATATCCTTGAGGTGGAGGTCAATGCTGAGGAAGGCAGATTGGTGGGTTAAGTATGACCAGGTGAAGTGAATGGAGGAGAAAGTGTCAAGGTTTTGAAGGAATGTGGATAGTGTGTCCTCACCTTCAGATTATTAAAACATCATTAATGAATCTAAACCTGATAAGGGATTTGGGATTCTGGGTAGTCAGCAAGAATTCCCTTTATATATCCCATGAATAAGTTAGCATAGGAAGGTGTCACATGGCAGTCAATGGCTGTACTATTATTTAATTTGTAAACGATGCCTGCAAAGGAAGAGAGATTGTGGGTGAGGGTGGAAGTGGTCACTGTGATGAAGAAGGTTGCAGGCTTGTAGGTAGTCAGGTGTTGTAAAAGGTAGTGCTCAACAGTGGAAAGACCAAGAGCATTGGGGATGTCAGTGTAGAGGGAGGTGGCATCAAACCAAGATGAGCATGGTAACAGGTGTTAAAAGAACAGTAACAGTGGAGAAAATTGTTGGTGGCTTTTGGAGCACACAGATGGTAGGAGTGCGGGATGTAGGATGGGTGAGAAGAGAAAGATTCTGGGGAGAAGTCCTAAGAAGGGCCTAAGGCTTTGAGGAGGGACTGGAAATACTATTGGACCTTTTGAACGGGATCATTGTGGAAAGGAATGTAAGTGGAAGGATCAGAGTTGTGAAGACCTTCTGCCATGTAGTCCTAGCAGTCTAGAGACATGGTGGTGGAGCTTTTAGTGTGTGCCTTTCTGCAGCTGATCGGGATATGTGTGTGTTAAGTAGCAATGAATCCTCCTCAAAAATATTGTTTAATCATCCTTTGAATTCCAATAGTTTTATTTTACAGGTCAGTAGTATGAGTAGCATCTCTGAGAACAAATTGTACTCTTATCGTATGAAAGACAAAATAGTAGTATGTTAATGAGATGCATATCTGGTTTCTATTTCAAAAATTATTGTTATGAATGTGCTTATTTAAGATTTCCAAAGATTAGGAAATTTAAACCCATATTTATGAAAGATTGATCAATGTCTTGGGAAATCGTATGAGAAAATAGAAATGTGTCCAATGTAGGCCTGCACTGTCGTTTGGAGAATGGTTAATTTACCCCCTCCCCATCCCCTGCTATATGTGGTGTGTTTAGGGCATTGGCTTTCCACACAGGGTTAAGGCCTGCTGACTCAACTATATGTAGCCTATATTTGGACAAAATAAAATAAATAAATAAAACAGAGAGGAGTGCCCCTCAACTGACCCAGAGCCTGCATCGAGGATTTTACACAATTGAAAAGCATGCTGAAATCTGCACTTGTCCTACTCCCTCCTATCCAAATGTATATTGGTTCTGGGGGCAAGGTACATGCCTGTAGCATTGTGGCTATTTTGGTGCACATTAATGACTATGTCTAAACAGTCAATTGCATATGTACTGACATCATTTACCCAAACATAGCAGATCAACTATTAGATTGTAAAGGGCACAGATCTTAGTGTTTTCCATTTTTTTTTTTTTAATATGAATTTACATGCTGATCCTGGGGTGCCTAATTGTACTATAAACTTGAGTCCCCCTGGAGGTAAGTGTGTATCAATTTTGGTCTTAAATTTGCCTTTCTTCTCTTTACTCTCTTGCCTTAGAATCAACTACATTTCCCTCTTTTTTAATTGCACATTTCTAACCATTGTTTGATAGTTATCTTGAGACTGTTTTTATATGTGTTATGTACTATGCCATGTCTTCCCAAGTTGTATCAAGTGTATCATTTTTTAACTTTAGCATTTCAATTTGCTTGTAGAAGTAAGTAATAATGATGTAAAATTTAAGATGTTTTAAAATTTCTAATATCTGTAGTGTAGCTGCTGAGAAAGAGGGATCTCTTACCTGAAGTGCCAGGTTGAGGCTCTCCCTGCAAAATAATAATAAAAAAAACATTAAATTAAAATATGTAAATATAACACCTTGAGACATGCTAGAGGTAAGTCATCCTATTGCACAGCCTCTGAGCATTAAAATACTGGAAGCAAGGGATGTGGTGCAACATTAGTCAGTTATTGTATTTATAATCTTCAGGCCCTGCCGCACATATAATTTAACTGCAGTTACTGCTATAATTACTATTTATTTTATGATACTGGGAATTTTGTCTACACAGACATTCTCTATTTTGTTGAATCCTGTTCTCCATCCAAGTACCAACATTGTTTTATATACTGAATATTCTGATACATACAAAAGTTATTACCTTGATAACTTGACCACAATTCAAGTGAAGAATCATGAGATATAAGAGGTCTAAGGGGAGATGGAAGGCAATTTTTATCCCTATCCCGCCAATGCTATTTTGCCCTTTGATAGGTACACTTTTCAAAGAACTATAAGTGACAAAACAACGAAATTTTTAGTGCATATATATAACATACGTCTCATTTGACAAGTAAAATGTACATAATAATTCTAATGGTTGTGAAGAATTTTTTTTTATTCTTTAACCAGTAAAATTTAATTTTTTAGTGCATTAATTATTATAAAACAGTTGATTGTTTTGTTGTTCTCAATTTACTTGTAATGATTTATTACCATCTTCAGTACAAAAAGACCAAATTTCATCTTTATAATCCCATTAGTTTATCAAATAATGGTACCTGTAAGTTAAAAAAAATGTAGTTTTGAGAAAAATCAATTTAAAGTTTAATATTGCAATTTTAGTACAGTTATTGATGAGAATTACTTACCACCAATATTTTCCTGCACCATATTGAGCATCATCTGAATCATACTGATCTTTTCTTCTCTTGGTCCCTCTTCTTTTCTGTCTAGCTTCTTTTGTGCATTTTAAATTAGCAATATCGGCTTTGCGGATTCTATTTGCACTAAGGATTTTGCAGTATTTCCATTAGATTGTATGCCCAATAATTTAAAAACATCCAATTTTCTAGTTACAGCATCATTGAAGGATAAAGTAGCATCATAAAAACCAAATTTTAGGGTTATGATCTGAACAAATACAGTTTTGGTAACTGGGTCCAAATGACAGAATTTACATATTCATTTAAATTTTGGGTTTACAATGAAGACATTTCTTCAACAAGGTATCTTTACACAGGTCTGTAAATATAGGTTTAATTTCATTCATTACTGCTGCAGAAAAAGAATGTTTGTGGTCTTATGTATCACTTCTCCTGTACTTGCACCAAGTGTCAAGACCATTAGGGCAAAGAGAGTGCACGGGATTTTCATTTGTGGATAGCTTATGGAAATAGATAGCCCATACAGCTTTTTTCATGTTTTCTAAATTCTCTGCATTCCTTCTTATTGCCAAGCCATAATAATTATGTAATCTGTGTATCTCAACATTTGTCATGCAACATTTGCTACCTATCTTCTTACCAACTTTCAATACTATTTTTTACTTTTCTTTCAATAATCTTCTTAACCTAGAGCCCATTCTCTTCCGGACATGCCCAAATGCACTCTAATTTAGAAATTGTGACATTAGGACCATAGGGTTGTTCTGCACATACCCAGTCATAAGCCTTGCTGTCACCATCCCCTCAATACTGTGTGTAAATACTGTGTGTATCTGACACCTCTGTTTGCCACTGAACGATTAAAAATCCTGAGAATTCCTGCTACCTCCATGCCACCACTTGGACCAGTATAATTCATATGACAGTAATGTTCATCCCGTTTCTCAATTCCACTGCCACAAATCTGACAGTACTTGCTTAGAAGCTCTACATCAGTTACCTTGCTGGTATCAAATGATGTAGCTGTCACGGCACCATTTAGTGAAGTGTGGCCACGTCTCTGCCAGCTGCCATCGAAACATGCGCAAATATCACTACTTTCACTGTCATCACTTTCCTTGAGTGCTGCTTTAGCTGCTTACTTCATTGAATTGTTACAAACTTCAGCAACAGCAGTTCCAATAACATTATCGTAAGTCTTAAATTTTGCAGGATGATTTGGAATGACAAGTAATGCACATATGAGTTTGCCTGCCTCCATCCCTTTACCAATAGATCTGAGACCATAGACTAGCCTGATGATGTTCTCATACAATTTAATATTTGCCATTTTTTATGTCACTGTTGTAGCGACTGCACCACATTTTGTACAATCCAACATCAGGTTTGACACAATCCCTTTACGAAGACACTGATTCTCACCAAAAGATACGTCACCACCACATATTCTGCAGACAGTATTTTTGGAAATTAAATCACGGAACATGCTAAGATTCACCACAATATTTCCAAATGAATGTACATTTCCACAAGGTGACTGGGGGAAATGCCTTGAAGACACTGTAGTTTATTTCTTGATGTGCTGATTTTCTTTATGTCTAACATTCTCGGCTCCTTTGATCCACTGACCTCATTTATCTTTATGTATTTATAGCCTCTGAATTTTAATTTAGGCAAGTATTTCTTTATTCGTGGCATTTTTATGGAAACATGCGGGACCAATGAAAATACAAATCAAGACTTACTTCAATCACAACAAACTTCAAGTTCAACCAATAACATTTATCTTTAATAACAAACATGATCGGAACAATAAGTATTGATAGTAGATACAGGGTAGGAAACATTGAAGCGATAAAAACAACAGAAGTGTGAAATAATATACAAGGAGTAAAAGAATGCTGTGTGCACTTTCTCCACATGGCGCAAATGGAAGGCGTGGCCAGATTGCACAGAGTGTCAGAAAAACCATCATAACTCACGAAAAAATTGTCAGATTTATATAAAACAAAAACTGTTTGATGCAGGAAATAGCAGGCATTTCAAATACACTAAAATCTAAAAATTGAATTTTTGAGCCCAGTTGACTTTCGTCTCCCCTTAAATGGCCTTCTCAGGAGCAACATATACAGGGCCAGGAGGAAGGGCTCAGGCGTACTAACTATGCCAACTGTTGAAAGCGACCCAAAGGACAGGCAATGCTGCTGTAATAAATAAATAAAATTAAAAAATCCCTCCCACCTCCCCGCACCACCCACACTTTGTACAAACTGCCCACTATTTGTGTCCCCGAGTAATTCCGCCCATTTCTGTTGCAAATGTAAAGTTTGCAAACCAAATGAACATCCCCTGCACCAGTGAAGAGTTATTGTAAACTGTTTATTTCAAAATTACTAAAAATTTCCGGGCTGTTATGCCATGGTCTATTCGATTTATTATTAAAACCCAACATTTCGTCCCCGACTGCGGAGGACATTCTCAAGGGGGAGTGTGGCAGTTTTGGATGTCCGATTCACACCCTGGCTCACTACTGACAGTCAGTAGTGAGCCAGGGTGTGAATCGGACATCCTAAAGTGCCACGCTCCCCCTTGAGAATGTCCTCCACAGTCGGAAACTAAACGTTGGGTTTTAATAATAAATCCACTAGACCACGTCATAACAGCCCGGAAATTTTTAGTAATTTTGACCATTTCGGCCGTGAAAGTTTACATTTTACAAACTGTTTATTTTAAAGAGACAAACATCTAAGGACCTCTCTTAAATTTTAGAAATACTGTTGGATTACCATAACTTGCTATAACAATATTTCAGCACAGCCAAACTATCTGCAGGGCATAACTGACGTCAGATGCCCTGAGCTCATGAATTTAAGACCCTGCTACCACATGCGTAATGAATTCTGCTAGCATTACTCAAGTGGATGTGTGCACTCTCTGTGATGAAGGTTTGCCACGTCAATTTCAGGTTGCCTTCACATTTGAAAGAAGTTTAACGATGCCCGCTATGCAGATCACAAAGTTTCCACAATAGGTTTCCATACAGAATTTAGCTGGAAGCTACTATCTTTATTGATAAGGGTCCAACAGTCTTTCTTATACTGATTTGTGGATGATGGTGAGCCAAAGGTGTGTTGCACTGGCGACAATTTTTGTATATACACCTTTCATCAGATGACTGGTGGAGATTTAATGCTTGGTGAAAGCAGACTTAATGGCTCAAAGCAAGTGAGTATGCCAGTGTTCCTTATACAATCCTGTGTAGTACACATTGTCAGCCCTATATAAGATTTTCTGAATTCACACATGTTGTACACACCTGCTTTGCCAATTCTAAGTATTCTTTTACAGATCACAGGAGGGCGGAGATTTTGGGACAGCAAAAAAATGATTCTTTTCTCAATATTCTGCACAGTGCAGTGACACACGACACACACACACACACACACACACACACACACACACACACACACACACACGAGTGCATATGCTGAAGGACTATCAGCAGAATATACCACACGTGGTATATTAAATACATAAGTCCAGAGCATCTCTCATCAGTTATCACCTAAAGATGATTGAAGACAGTATGCCCAAAATATCATGGAGCAATCAGTAAACTGCACAAGTCCCAAATTTCACATATCAAGATCTAAGAACTAAAAATGATACGAACGAAAAATTACACGATAACTAGAAAGAGATTGCAAAGTAAGCAAAGCGTAATATGACAAAATAAAAAGCAATTTTCAGCAAAAATAAAAAAAAATTATCCATTTTACATTTAAATAACGCATGAACGAAACCTATCGTCTGCCAAATGAAAACCATAGTAATTCTGGAGGCCATAATGTCATTGTGCCTCGCAGATCTGTCAAATTTAGTTTTTCTTTCTTCATTAACTTTTTGTGCTCTTACCTGATGATGTGTGCTCATCTTTATCAAATTTCATGTAGTTTAGTTTACTTGAAGAACCGTGTTTCATATATCTCCTGGGAAAATTCCTTAATGACCTACAAGGTGCATAGTTCCTTAAATGCCAGAAGTTGCAGCCCAAAATGGTTAGGACATTAGTGAGGTGGTTTGCTTTTCCATTTTGTGACATAGCTGTTGACCTCATGTGGATCATTAATAGCCATGCAAACAGATACCAACACTTCACTCTCATTGTCTGCACAAACATTTACAGATTTTGGAATACAGATTTGATTTCACATTGATTTGGTGACAGACTGACTGACTGCCTTTGCCTCTAAACTGTTGTCTGCAACTCAGTGTCATTACTCACAGATTGATAAAGAGGGCATGTATGGTGTCACCATATTTCATCATTACTTGCATGGTACCAAGTGTACACAGCAGAAGTCCATGCAATCCTTATTTCACCCAGTGAAGTCGATTCCCACTCGCACGGCTCTCAAATTATAACAATGGCCATTGTTGCAGTAACAGTACGAGGTTGTATGTTGTCCTACAGCTCAGCATGGAAATGCAGACACTGTACTATCTTCCGGTAGACCCCGATACAGATTTTGATGCTTCTGCAGCATCTTTTAAGATCGATGCTCAGGACTTTGCTTTGGTACACTCTTTCTCTTTGGATTATCAGAAAAGTGATCAGGCCACAGTAGCTGATCCAGACTTGTGCTATTAAACTACATCCATACAGCTTGGCTCCATACTATGCAACAGTCACAACTCAATAGTGTGTCGATACTTTGCACGTCAGCACGAATTCTCGATACACAGTGGCGTTATCCTCGTTTCTGATGACAGTGGACAGTCTGGTGTAACAATCGCTCCACTTTTGCAGAGTGAAGTATTGACCTCGCTCCATCAGGACATTGGTGACAGTCAGTACAAAGCAATTAGTGCGGCGACACTGTGCTTTACCAGGTATGTCGTCAGAGTGTCATGTCTGTGCTACTAACCAATGTACCCCACCCCTGAAGTTCTTTGCATCACCTAAGATGACATCAGCATGACAATGTGTGCACCTCAACTTTGCTGGACTGTTTCAGTATACACGATTCTTAATTGTAGTAGACATTCATAGTGGCTCTCCTTTCGCTGTGCCCACATCCCGTAGCACTATTTGGGCATTATCCTCCACTTTTTGTCTCAGGAGTCTTTCCAAAGTGCTCACTTCTGACAACAGCTCTCAGTTCATGTCCCAAGAATTTGTAATGTAATGACATACAGCAACTAACCAGTGCACTCTTTCCACCTGCAATTGAACAGCATCCCAGAACAATTTGTCACAAACACTCCAACAGCAGATTTCCAAGCTTTGTTCCATGAACTCCCAGGAGGTAGTTTTGCAACTTTTCCTCATCTCATACCATTCACATCCTCGAGACAGATTGTCGCCAGTGAAGCTCTTTCACAGTCGCCATCATTGTACACTGCTTCATTTGTCTGCCCTCCACAGTGTCTTGTGTTGCTGACTGGACCTAGGTATCGCTTTGGGGGGGGGGGGGGGGGGGGAGAAAAATGTTTCCTGGTGGATGCAGGCTGAATAGTGGGGCACAGCCAGGATCATCACCCCTGTAGCTCCAAGTCCTGACCATTCAATAATTTCACATTCCTGCCTAGTCACCCCCCACCCACCCACTGAACCACCCATTGTTGAGCTCCTTACATGGCAAACTTTGGAGGAGGGATGTCGTAGTGTGAATTTTGCACCCCTACGCTAAAAGTGGCACTCACAAGAGAGAAGGCAGCAGGAGAGTTGGCAGCTGATCTCACATCAGTGCACCCCCTTCCACACCAGTAACTCGTATGAGCAACCTTGTTACGACGTCTACTGAAACGTGACACACTTCTGGTTGTGGGACACTTGTTTGCAGCACTCCGAGTGGAACAAAAAGACGACGACTCTAGAGTTCCATAGTTAGGGAGAGCAACGGAGTTCATATTGTTTATCCAGGCAGCAGTTGACCTAACCAATGAATAGCAATTAAGTAAAGTTTGCCTCTCTAACAATCAATACAATTATTATTGTATCAACATAACCCACGGTTAAGTACTTTTGTATTTTGTTTGTAAAATAAAAGCTTTTGTTCTAAAGTGTCAAGCTTTTTTCTAGTTACCTGAGCTAAGCAGGATCCTAGAGACAACAGTTGTGACACAGTTATAACATCATTGGAAAAGATTTTCTTCCCACTTATATTCTTCATTTTTATATCTTCTCTACTCCAACCATGAAAATTTTAATTGCTGCCAATATACTGAAAGTAACTTATTACCTTTACTGCCTCATTTCATAGCCCATTTCCCTTAGCAAATCATGATTTCTTACGCTTACATTACTCTTGTTAACCTTATACCCTGCTTTCTTAACGTACAATGTGCTAATCTTGTAGGTCCTCAGTGGCTGAACATTTATACTCACGTCAGTAATGCACTTTAGTATAGCAGACAAAAAGAATGTATTATACCTGCTTCAAATCCTTATCCGACCAAGTTTTACTACTGCCATAGAAAAAAACATTTGTATAACTTTTTAACGGAGGATCCGTCATGCTATAATGCATAATGTTATCTGAGAATTTTCCACAAAACTTTTATGTAATGTTATTACTGTGTTTCTGTTATCTCCCCAACAGATAATAAGACAATGGTATGTTTAACTACAAATTTGATAATTGCTCCAGCTCATAAGTATTTTGTGGAATAAGAAAAACTGATCTGTATTTTTGGACTACAATTTACTTTTAATCTTACTTGCTAAATACAATATTACTGTAATTAATTAATATTCTGAGAAAAAATTAAATGTGTACTCACATCCTGAGCTGCTTCTGGTGGTGGTGGTGGTGGTGGTGGTGGTGAAGACATTGTCTGTAACAGAGAGGATAGTTCATTTTACTGTAATATGTAATCATCAGAATAACACAATGATTTGTGACAGGTTGACAGAGCAAGTAAACCAAGTATTTTTTATGCAAGGATTCCGCCGCGAAAGACTTTGTAGCCAAATGCAAAACAGTTTCTAAAATCCATTCACTCAGGTCCACTACACAACATAAAAAAAACTTACATGTAATTACAACTGGCTGTGGTACTTTTATATAAATGTACACCCCCTCCTCCTCAGCTTACGTGTGTACCTAGTGAATCTGACATGAAATTGACAGTATGTTAACAACACTGCCCCCCCCCCCCCCTCCCAGCTGTTTATGCTCTCCAGTGGACAGTAATGTTTGCTGTTGAGCATAATGAAAAGGGAAGAAATCTAATGAACTCTGTTGCCAAATCTATCAGTTTCACTGCTACATACCAAAGTAGCCTTACCATCCTAAGGCTCTTTATAGTTGCACTGTCTGCGTCATACAAATGTTATACACTTCAGGGCAAATGAAAACGGTACAGGCATTGTATGCAAAAACAGAGATATGTGAACATTCAGAATGGCGTTGCAGTCAGCAATGCCTACTGTCGTCTGTCGCAGGCATCGGACCCGTGGCGATATTCCTGAAAGATTATTGCGAGAATGCACTAACATCACTGTTGACAGAAAAAATCCTCCAAGAATGGGACTAACAACAACTGAAGATAATCGATCAGCTTGACAAAAGTGCAACCATTCCTCAAATGCCAGTAGATTTCAATACTGAACAATCAGCATGTGAATCACTTGACGAAACATTGCTACAGGCCTTACTCCTCGCCTGGGCCACTACACACAAGCACTGGACTCTTGACAAATGTAAAAGTGTCACATGGTGTGCCGAGTATCTCTTCCAATTGTACTGAGTGGTTAAATATGTACTGGTACCGAGATAACCTCACGAATCTGTGGCCCCTGCATGTCATATGGGGAGTGCTCGAGCCTGCAGAGGCTCTGTAAAAGTGTAACAGGCCTGCTGTTTGAGCGATACGGAACCCATCATATGTTTAGGTAAGACAGCTTATGTGTATGTACGCATCCTGGCTCATCACCTGCGTCCACTCGTGTCCAGAAGTTATGTAGGGTGCCGTAGAGCCCCCCCCCCCCCCCCCCCCCCCCCACAACCAAAATGTGGAGAGGCTCATTATGCAAAAGAGAACCATGGGTCAGCCTGGAGTGACCAATGCGGAGGTGGGCGTAAGGAAGAACTCCAAGCTGCAGCAGTCAATTTGATGGAGCGTAGTTTATTAGTCAGCAGTGGCCTGCCAGTTTGTGTTTCAGTCCTGTGTGAGTAGCGATCTCATCTACACCCGCAAATCTGCGTCCGGGATAACCCAGGGAAAGGGGCAGGGAGTTACAACTATTCTAGCCAACTGGTCAGCCTGTTCATTTCCTAGGATAACCAAATGACTGAGGACACAGAGAAAGGCAACGAGCAAGCGGTGTGACGAAGATCAAAAGGAGATCATGAATATCAATGACCAAAGGATGTAAGGACTAGCATCAGTCTATGGCTTGCAGGCTGCCCATTGAGTGAGAACAGATTAAAACATGGTCCAGGGCTGTTTGATAAAATGAAGTGCCCTACTAACAGCCGTTAGTTATGCCGTAAACACACTGCACAATTCTGGCAGAGAATAGCATTCCACACCAATGGGAGACGTAAATGCATATCCTGTATGACCAGCAAATTTAGAGCCATCAGTGTAGAAAATCATGGCACCATGAAAGTCTTCAAGGACAGTGTGCAACAAACGCTTGAAGATTATGGGGGAGACTGAAGCTTTCGGGGGTGGTAGAGATCCAGTAGGATTTGCAGCCGAGGCACTAACCAAGGAGGGGTTCGTGGTATAGCATGATGCATACAGTCAAGGAACGGGAGGATGAAGTCTCTACAAAGGGAAGCGAGCCGCAATCCAACAGGTAAACCCACCCGAGGGCAATTATCATGAGTTCTAAGACCATCGCCCTCAAAGAGAAAGTGGTAAGTGGGAGAACCAGGGAATTTATGAATAGCAGTGGCATAAGACACCAAAAGCTGATGGCGCCTAGTCTGAAGGGGAGGATTCCCACTTCAGCAAGGTGACTGTCTACAGGCCTGGTCCGGGAGGTGCCCGTAGCCAAGCAGATGCCACAATGGTGAATGGGGTCCAACAGTTTCAGGGCAGAAGGAGCTGCTGAATCATCAACCTGGCACCCATAATCAGGACTGAATCAGAGCACAGTAGATATGAATTAAAGTTGTTCGATCTGCAACCAGCAGGAGTGAGCTAGGAAACGGATGGCATTAAGTTTCCACTTGCAGCTTATCTTCAGCTGCCGAATATGGGACAGCCAAGTCAGTTTTTTTTTATCAAAAAGGAGATCCAAGAAATGGTACTGTGCCACAACTTCTAGGTGTTGAGTACCCAAGAAGAGTTCTGGGTCAGGGTGGACAGTAGTAAGATGGCAGAAATGCATTACTCGCATTTTAGAAGGGGAAAACTGAAAACATGGGAGAGAGCCCATGTGGAAGATCGCCAAATGGCACTTTGGAGCTGGCGTTCAGCCGAGGCTACTGAGTGGGAACTGTACCATATGCAGAAGTCGTCTACGTACAAATCTGGGGTGACAAGCGACCCAACAGAGCTCACCAACCCATTAATGGCGATTAAGAAGAGTGTATCACTTAACACAGAACCCTGTGAAATGCCGTTCTCCTGGATCTGTGAGGAGCTGAAGGAAGAGCCAACCATCACACGTAACATGCGGCGGGATAGAAACTGACTGATAAAAATTGGTAGGGAGCCTCGTCGGCCCCAGTCATGAAGGGTACATAAAATATGACGACGCCAAGCAGTGTCAAACTTAAATCAAAGAAAACAGCAAGAAGATGTTGATGTTTTGAAAGGGCCTTTCTGATTGCCATTTGTAGTCAAAGTAGATGGTCGATAGTAGACCTGCCCTGCCGGAACCCACACTGATGAGGTGACAGAAGCCCACGTGACTTGAGTACCCAACATAGTTTGTGGCAACCACCCGTTCAAGCAGTTTACATGACACAATTGTCAGGCTAATTGGCCGATAACTGTCCAGGGATGACGGTTCCTTATCAGGCTTAATAAACATTAACAGTATTGTGGATATCTGTGATGCCTCGCAATTTCCTGTTAAGAAGGGACTACCTGCTCCTCTTACTCTTGCAGATTTACGAACAGCTCTGCAGAATGCATGGTGTAATTTCCCTCCGGCACTACTTCGGACATCAGTTGAGTCCACGCCACGCCGTGTTGTGGCACTCCTGCATGGTTGCGGAGGCCCTGTACAATCCTAGGTGAGTTCGTCGTCAGTTTCTTTGCCACTTTGATGTATATGTGAACGTTCCGCACCATTATTGGTAGCGTGTGTCCGCACAGATTATAACTGCAAATAAACAGCTCTCCACTATGTCCATACAGTACTCTGAGATGAATGTACTGGGTATTACTTGAATGACATGGAAAAATTTGGTTACACAGCAAGAAGTTGTTGCAAAGAAATGCAAATCTATACCACATCCAACTACAACAAAAAGTACTTTGTCTCTTCTATTACTAAATCATCTGGTGATCATAATAAATGCTGTAACTTATTTAGAGCATGTGTTTTATCAGAAAAGTATGATAAAGAGATTACATATTCAAATAAGTATTTTAAAGTGCTACAACTACAACACCAGAACATACACTCTCTAGAAAATAAGTTACTACAATCTGAATTATTATTAAACTAAATATTGATATGCCTTGTGTAATTAAAGAGTGGTTACACAAAGATCATATTATGCCAACCTCAGTTCCTCGAAACAATTTAGAATCGACAGTCGTGGAACAGCTGTTTTTGTGAAACAGCTAAAATTTACAGCTTTTAAAAATAATCAGAATTTAGAAAAAGACAATAACTTTTAATTATGGATAGATGATATGACATGGGTTCATATATTACATGTAACAATTTACAGATTTCTTGACTGGAAAATGATTTTTAAAAACGTAAATGTGAACAAGCATAATAATGTTGTGGAAGTGTCTTAGTAGCATAATTGTTTCTGAACACTGTTGTCAGAAATCTGTGGTAATTTTAACAAAAACAGAACATGTTAAACATAAAGAGGTATATGATTAGCATGACAATAACATCAATATGTAATAAATACATACTTACAATTTGGGACAGAAAGAATACATTAAAAAGATAAGTGAGCAATATATAGTTGTAAGTGTGTGAGAAACACATCTTAAAAATGCTGATGAGACATAACACGCCAAACTTGGGGGGGGTGAGGGGGGGGGGGGGGGTCAGCGCAGTGAGTGTGGTAGGTGGTGTATGGGGGGCAGATGTTGCAGGTGTCAAATTTACAAGTTTGGATAAACTATCATTTCTGTACACATAGTAATTTTTTTCATAAGTTTTTCAATACTTAGTAATGTAGGTTTCACAGTGGAAAATAGCTAGAGTCTTTTATGACACTAAGTTATGTCACAAGTATGTAATGGAAAAATGTACAAAGTATTAGATAATATCTGTAAATTCATGTGCTGTTGACCACACCATAAGCCGGTGTGAAAAAGGGAGAGGGGGGTGGTGCAAGTCCATGCATGTGACTGACTGCACAAAATACCAACCTAGGAACAGCACGACATCTCAAAAACCTTAATGCTTCCCACCTTGACATTAGGCAATAAACAATCACCTATTATAATTAACGTCCCTAATTTAATATCGGCATGATAGTTTTAGTTATAAAAATCAATCAATAACCATAAAAAATACCAAGGCACCAACCAATAATACATAATTCACACTGAAAAATGAAAGAAGCAGACTAATAGATGTGGGGGCAGTGCTGGTGGTAGGGAGGTGGGCTAAAGGAAGGTGAAATGCCAATTACTGATGATGTGATCCTGGTGGAAGTCTACACGCATATATTTAATGTAAATGACAAAACCCAGTGGCATTTGTGTGGGAAAGCAAGGGTGCAGAGGGAGGAAACAGACACAGAGGTGCAATTACTTGAGGTAAGCTATCCTAGTCTGAACTGAACATTCAAAACTCGATATATATATCTTGAAAGATAAAGGATTTACATACGGGTGTAGACGGAGGAGGGGGAAGGGAAGGAAGAAGTGGTAGAGGGTCCATTTTATATAGACCTAGTGATTCATATTCAACAATAACTGATACAATGACATAAGAAATCTAATTTATAAAATGAACCATGTGAAGATATACAATACCAATATTAATGTTACAATGTACATTTCATGTGAACTGCGGTAGTATGTTCAAGGATTACAGTCTCCTTTTTTTTCCCCTTTACCAACCTACGTTAAGATTACAATTTGAGAGTGGCAATAATAGAATATCAAATGCTTGTACACTAAAGCAGAAAAGTACATAATGAATTATGTTGTTCCAGGAGAAAACAATTTCATAAATATTAATAGGGGCTCTCATAGTACAGTCCTCAATGTGGATGTTGCGAGGGGAGGAAGGAGATGAGAGAAGCAATAGTGATCAATTATTCTTAAGGTAATGCATTATTAAGTTACAATTAACAGAAGATTCCAAGCACCTCGTAATATACAGACTACTATAATGAGGCAATATATCTGAACAAGAATGCAGTGGCATACTGTGGTACAGTGAGTGTAGTGTTGGGGAGGGGGGAGAGATATATTAAAGGATTTTAATGAGTATTTCAAGTAGTTGCAAATATAATAATGAAATAACAATAAGGAGTATGACAAATGCTTAAAGTTATAAAAATAGTCATCACTGATAAAAAAACAATCTGCTTTTTATCAGCTGGTTTTTAATTTTATTTTTATTATAAATGAGTGCAATTGTCATGGGTAAGAGTATAAAACCAAACAGAAGAGTTTCTAAAATATTTTTAGTTTGACTTTTCTGATATTTAAAGTGGAAAGATGAGGTGTGGTGTGGTGCTTGTGGTGGGATGTAGGCTGTAGGGTATAATTTGAGATTGTGAAAATGGGGTGTGGGGTAAGAGGGGGACAATCATGTGAGGATGAGAGGGGTATGAGGGAATGTGCATAAGACTAAGATTTTTAGGGTGTCCTTAATAGCTCAAGTACCAGTGTCTGTTAAAGACTTCTTGTCAGTTCGGCATGCAGTGTAGAGCCTACATACTCGTGACCAATATACACCTTTGCAGAAGATAAAACGTGTCTCCTAAATAATGGCCTTAAGTAAAATTAAAGTAATCTCCCGTACGAGTAACAAAACGGTACAGGAAACTGCTGCCAAGGTGAAATCAATCTGTGAAAATGCCAAGTTACCAAAATCAGAGCAAACAGAAACAGTGAAGGTTAATAAAATACTACATTCCCAAACCGTGGCACATAGCTTTAGGCATGCTAGTAATAAAATACTAAAGGGAACCAATTTCAAGTTGCATGATTAAGAAGCATGAATCTCCAATACAGACAAAGGCACCTCTGTCTATTTCATCACTAATACTGTCGTATTTTAACAAAGCAGAAATCATAAAAATTAAATGTGACATGACAAAAAAATTCCTTGAGAAATTAAAAACTTGTGAATCATTACAATTGCTTGTTTTCAACAACACGTGACAATAGATGTGTTACAATGACTAGGCCTAATCCTGAAAGCCCGAATTTACAATCTCAAATTTACATTAAAAAATTTGCCAATATGACTTCTTGTGAACAATTTCTGAAGCCCAATTTACAACATCAATAGGTTCCTTAATAGCAAAATTTAATACATTACCTTTGCTAACACTTACACATCCAAAAATTCCGATGATCTTCTTTTTAAAAAATTCAAGTCCTTTGAAATACCACCAGGGGCCACAGCTGACAGATATTGTCAAATTTATACAAATGTCCCTGTAGATGAAACACTAGCTGTAATTCAAAATATTCTGTTGCACTATGAAAAAGTGCTGGGGGAAGCAATCAAGTTGAGAGACTTGTTGAAAATCTCTAGTCTCTCTACTCCTTTGCATCTAACAATAAGATATAGTCTCAAGAAACAAGCTAGCCCACAGAATTTCAGCCTTGAGATTTTTGCTTCCAGCAATGTGTATTAGCGATTGTGATTGTTTATGGTGTTCTGGATACATCTGTCTGTCTTGCTTGTGTTTGACAGTGTGGAATTTTCAAAAACCATTGAAATGCAGGATTTTTCAGTCTTGAAAAACTGCTTAATTCTCTTTCTTTCCATATTAACTGGCTTTTTCCCCCTGTAATAAAAGAAAAATGTAGGTTATGGCGTAAAATGTAAATGGCAGGGCTAGCTAGTAGGGCCTATACGTTTGCATTTAATATTTAAAAATACGCCTATTTTACGTGTCATGTGAACCTTCAGAACACTTTCACCCATGTCTCCCATGTTTAGCTCTTTCTCGCAGAAGATGCATATTGCCTTTGTCTTGCAAGAATGTGACTTTATCCATATTCTGTATTCTTTTGTAGTCCATAATATATTAAAAACACACTGACCGCCAGGCATACTTAGCAAACCAATAAAACTAAATTATCATCCTTACATAAATCAGCATACACCAATAATTTGTGTTTCGAAATACGGATTTTCGCACCGTACATTTCGTATTAAAAGTTCGCTGCTTGACCACCTGGAGCGCTGCAGTCGGTCTCTATTGTAAAGGGTAACAATCAGCTCACCACACTTGGAAAAAACGTGATGTCATTTTGACGTCAGACGCTGTACCTAAACGGCATATTACACGGAGCGTATTTGGTCGCTTGTTGCTGGTGTCTGTTGTCACTCGGCGTATGAGCGAATAGCAAATGAATATGCTGACGCAATGACATGCAGCGACTTCAGATGCTAGCGTCTTCGTAAAAACAATTGAAACACGATGTAGGATATGATACATTGTTTTGGAGGTTAGGTGATACCAAACAGTTCTGTTTCCCAAGGTGCGACATGTTCGCGAATTTATATCAGTGATCCATTTTGTAATTACTTTTAATATCTTCATTTACGTCAATCACAAAATTTCTCATCGTTTTGACGACCGGTTTCCATCTGTTATGACCATTTTTAAGTCTACAGCAAATCGGAAACAACAAATTTAGTAATAGACTACAGTACCTTATAAAACGTAAATAAGGCATTACAGTCATCAAAATAAAAAATGCGGTAAAAATATTATACATAATACCTGTTGTTACATTCCTTAATGAAGATAAACTTATGCTGTGATGTTGCCATATGACTATATTACATGTATTAATGACTGTAATGCATTATTTGTTTTCTAAGGTAGTCTAATACTTAATGTATTCTTCTGTTTCTGATTTGTTGTAGACTTGAAAATGGTCATCCTGACCTAAACAGGTCATCAAAATGAGGAGAAAATTTTTGATAATTGACGTAAATAAAGATATTAAAAGTTCTGTGTCCCACCAATTGGAATCAAATTTCTGAAACTTTATCAAAGTTTTCCAGTATTATGGGACATTAAAAATAGCGATTATTTAAATTTCTATTCTTGGAGAGATCGCCATCGTCATGCATTGTTGTAACAGTATAATTTATTGAATACTCATGGACGGTACAACAGATATGCAAAGGCACGGTACTGTGGTGGCAAGTCATGGACACAGCTATGTTTACATGTGAGACCGGCGAGAGCTACACATGAACTGAGGTATGCCTCACACACCGCGTGCTCGCCCGGTTGTGGCGGCGCTGGAGGACCTCAGAGGCGGCGCCATCGTGCGGCGGACTCTGCTGTGGCACGTCTTTTAGATGCCGTGGACAGCGGACGGGACACGGTTTGCAGTGGCGCGCTCCAACATCCGTGCCCTCTTCCGGGAAGCCAACATCACAGGTGGAGGCAGAAGATGGCTGGATTGTAGCGGCCACGGGAATCACCCACGTAACCCTGTGGCGGTGGCGATCGCGGCGAGCACCTCCATCGCCTCATCTGCGTCCGATGGGACTTCGTCAGCATGTCGCTGCACTCCCAACCAGTCCAGGGGCACGTACGGTCGGAAGTGCCCACGCTGGTGGCGACCAGGTCGTGGCAGGGTCCCCGCTAGCACAGGTGACAGTGGCGGAGAGGCCGGTCACATCTCGACGTCGACACTGAAAGAAGACACCTCCCCTGCCAGCGCTCCCCCCACCACCGGTGCGGGAAACGACATGGCCACATCCGTAGCATGACCTGAGCAGGCAGGAGGCGGGTGCGACGGAGGAGCACCGGCCGGAGCGACGACCTGCGGGGAGAGAGGGTGCATCTCCACGTCATCAGCAGCAGCAGCCGACTGTTGGCATTGTGGATTCCCATCTGTAGCACCACTTCCCCGAGCCTCGTTGTGCGTTGACTCCGACAGTAAGGTGGCGGCATGGTGGTTGGAAGGGGACGAGAACGCAGCAGAGGCTGCTATGCGACAGGAGGAGGCCAGTGCCACCATGATTTTGGATGGATTCCTCTCTCGGCCTCCGAATGTACTGAGGGGTATCCTAGAGTCACAGTCGTGAGGTCTGAAGGTGGTGGGGTGGGGCCCCACCAAGGACATAGTTGGTTGAGATGGCGGGAGATCGTCACCCCGTCTACATCTACCATGCACATGTCGACCAAGCGAACGCCGTACTACCCCAGGCGTCCACCCTGGGCGGTGGCCATAGGTGGTCTGGTGCGAGTGTGTGTGGGCACCTCAGGTCGGGGCTCCAGGCACAGCAGGTGCAACAGCGTCCGGAACTGGCGGCCGTAGAGGACCTCCGCTGGGCTTCGACCATTAATTGGTGTTGTCCGATAAGTACTAAGAAATAAGGGGAGCGCTGCCTTGGCGGATAACTTTTCCAGGCACTTACAAAGTTGTGATTTAAAAGTTCGCACCATATGCTCTGCCTCCCCATTGGATTGAGGGTGGAAAGGAGCTAAGGTGTCGTGAGAAATACTATTATTAGTGCAGAATTGTTGAAAATAATAAGACATGAATTGTGTGCCATTATCAAAGACAAGCATCTGAGGAAGGCCTTAAATCGCAAAGATCTGTACCAGGGCTCTGACCACATCTTCTGCTGTAGTGGAGCGCATACACACGACGTACGGATAATTAGACAGTGCATCTACCACCACAAAACACATTGACTGACAAAGAGCCGGCCAAGTCCACATGAATGCGGTCCCAGGGGTGCTCCAGAGTAGACCATGGGAAAACGTGCACCGGGAGGCAGCTTGCTGGATAGCACACTGAGTGCACGTACGAACCAACTGCTCAATAGCGGCTTCGATTCCTGACCAATAGACAAAATGGCGTGCAAGTACCTCCATGCGTGTGATATCCCAGTGACAACGATGTAACAGAGTTAACATACGAGCCCGTAAGTCGGACGGAATAACGGCACGAGGCTCGTCGGAATCTGTACTGAGGAGGAGCACACCGTTGGTAACTGACAGCTGGTGTCGAAGCTGGAAATAGGTACGCAGATGGCCAGCCTCTTTGGCGGACTATCGATCAGGCCAACTGGCGGTGACTTGCTTAAGCACCTCCCAGAGCACAGGGTCCCGACAGGTGGCTTGCGTGACTCTACTGGCCGTAATCGGAAGTCACTCAACTGCGTCGTGCAAACGTTCGTCAATCTGCGTCTTTGTCGCAGGAAGGGTTGGGGCCCATGGGCAGACGGGACAAAGCGTCAGCATTGGCATGGTGCGACGAGGGCCGATAATGAACTTCGTAGTGATAGGCACTAAAAAACAGAGCCGTTGCGAAGTCCGGGCTGGAAGTTGAGAATGCGGACCAAACAGTGCCACCAGGGGTTTGTGATCCATGATAAGGTAGAATTTAATGCCATAGAGGAACACAAACTTCCGAACAGCGTAAACAATCGCCAAAGCCTTTTTCTCAATTTGAGAATAATTACGTTGGGCATCTGACAACGTCTTAGACGCGCAGGCAAGGGATTGCTCGGAACCATCATCCAGTATGTGGGCCAACACCGCTACAATCCCATGCTGAGAAGCATCTGCAGCTAGGACTAGCTGTCGGCCTGGTGTAAATGTGCCGAGACAAGGTGAAGACTAACAATGATTTGATGCGTGCGAATGCTGCCTCACAAGCGGCAGACCACACAAACGGAACACCTTTCTTTCGAAGTGCGTTCAAAGGATGTGTGACCTCTGCCACGTTAGGACGAAATTTGGAGTAGTAGCTGACCGTACCCAAATAGGACTGATGTTCCTGCAAATTCGTAGGACGAGGAAGATGGTCAATCTCCGTAACCAATTCCGACCTCGATGGCTGCTGAGGGCCTGACTTCAAGGAGGCACTGCTACTGCAATCTACAAGTGGAGAGTCATGTTCCATTGGTTTGTCTGGAATTTTTGCTGGCTTGCTGGGTTTATCGGTAGGTCAGCTTCTTCCGCCGGTAAAGGGCCGGCTGATGGGCTAGCAATAGTGCACACAGGCAAGACAGAGGAAGGTCGTGGGTTGATACTACTGAGTGGTGTGGCAGATGAGTCGCGCAATGGCGGGTAAGGAAAGGAACTCTTTTTTGCTGTGTGCCTTTTTAGAAGAATGTCAGTGCGACTCTCTCTCTCTCTCTCTCTCTCTCTCTCTCTCTCTCTCTCTCTCTCTCTCTGTGTGTGTGTGTGTGTGTGTGTGTGTGTGTGTGTGTGTGTGTGTGTGTGTGAGAGAGAGACGGTTGTGGAGGCTCACATCTTAAAAAGTCTTCATTGACAGGCTCTTTTTGTAACTCCGAGCATCCGGTTTAGACACCTGTGATTTGAGAGAATCTGCTGAGGACACTGTTTTTTAATGAGAAGAGAGTGGAGAGGAGGAACGGGTAATCTTGGGGCTGGCCGATATTACGGCTGTGTTGCTAAAAGTAATGTCACACGTTAGGGTCCTAACCCCTTAGTAGGTCGAGGAGAGACAAGGACAGCATTGATTTAA
The DNA here is from genome assembly GCA_026315105.1 of Locusta migratoria. Taxonomy (NCBI): domain Eukaryota; kingdom Metazoa; phylum Arthropoda; class Insecta; order Orthoptera; family Acrididae; genus Locusta; species Locusta migratoria. The sequence continues at coordinate 56,105,418 of CM048745.1, read as the reverse complement.
CCGCTGGGCGCTCAGCAGGCGTCCTACCGGCTAGTTCTTCCGAGCAGCAGAGGTTTACTCTTTTTCCTTCACTCTGATTTCTTTGATAACCCGCTCGTCTTTGTATACAGGGCAGTCCCGGAAAGAAGCAGCATGGTCGCCCATACAATTGATGTATCTAGGGGCTGGCGGTGGACAATCACCTACATGAGTGTCTCTGCCACAGGTGATGCATTTGGCTGCATTGGGGAAAGACTGACAGGTACGATTAAATCGCTCATATTGGAAACAGCGTGTAGAATATGGTACAAACGGGTGAACTGAAATGATTTCATATCTCACTTTTACCTTGTAAGGAAGATGCACACTCTCTAATATCAAAAACATGGTTCGGATTGGTATGAAGTCTTTATAAGCCTTTTTGATTACTCTCTAGACGGCTCTGATGCCCTGATCAGTCAAGTACTCTGATTTCTTTATCAAATAACCTGTCAAGGGATCGAGTGCTGACTGCCCCCCCCCCCCCCCCCCATGACGAGTTAAGGGTTCGATGGTATTCCACTTTGACAGGAAAGGTGTGCAGGAGTGTGGCTCGAATCAGTTCCTGATCCCCTTTTTTGTGGTTTTAGGGCACACAACGTCTCAGGTAATTAGCGCCCAGACCGGAACAGAGATTCGCTAGATCTCAAAAAAATTATAACAGAGTATCAAGGGAAAGCTAGAAACGAGAGATAAAAACAATTAGAAGGATTAAATATCCTTTGATAAATTGGCCATGTTGATAAAACGCAAAACTCGAGCAGCGGGTCGTGTGTCAGCTAAAAGTTCCTCCAGAGTAGACAGCATGTTAAGGGCTCACAGATATGATTAAAATTAGGTAACCACAGTAGAACATGTCGTACCGTCAGCAATTCACCACAGAAGCACAGCGGTGCAGGGTCAATGGTTAGCAAATGACGGTGGCTGAATCGGCAGTGACCGATCAGCAACTGAGCCAGGATGACCTATCGCCGAGAGGGGCGTGAGGATGTCCTCCAAGCGGTCGGGATCGGTTTTACAGTTCTCAGTTTATTGTCGTGGAGTGAGAACTACGCACTGTGCCAGGACGACACGAAACTCCGGCGAAGAGCCCGTTGAACATCGTCTGATGGGACGCAAAAGGTAGCCATGTGAGGCAAAAGAGCTGCTGCCTTAGCTGCAATGTTGGCGGTCTCATTCCCGGGCACACCCACGTGGCCAGGGACCCACAGGAAAGAAACGTGACAGCTGTCATCTGCTAGCAACTGGAGGGAGCGTTGGATCCGATACACGAGACGATGGTTCGAGAAAGGGTCCTTAAGACTCTGCAGGGCACTAAGGGAGTCCGAACATATGGCATAGAAAGGTTGGCGGTGGCGGCAGGTATACAAAACAGCCTGGTGGAAGGCAAAAAGCTCAGCCGTGAAATTCGAGCACCGGTCAGGGAGCTTTTATTGGAAACAGTTGTACCCGACGGCGAAGGCAGATCTGACACCGTCAGTGCTCTTGGAACCATCAGTGTAGATAAATATGGCATTATCGAACCGCGAACGGAGTTCAACAAGCCTCGAGCGGTATACGAAATCTGGAGTGCTCTCCTTGAGGAGTAAACTGGGCATGATGACACGGAGGCAACGGGCTCTCGCTCAATCGAAAGGTGGAAGGAAGGGTAAAATTGACCCTCTAAAGCAGGCGGAGAAACCGAATTCAAGGTGGAAGCAAGGCTAACGCAGACAACTGATATTGGCGAGCAAGTGAGTCGTCAAAAAATAATGGGTAAGATTGATGGTTGGTCATCGACCGCAGGTGGCAAGCATACCGACACAAGAGTATGTCACGCTGAGAGATCAAGGGTAATACAGCAGCTTCGGCATAAAGGCTTTCAACAGGGCTGGTATAAAATGCACCGGTCGATAGGTATAATCCCTGATGGTGAATGGAGTTGGGACGGCGGAGAATGGATGGCCGTGCAGAGGAGTATACAAAGCTTCTGTAGTCGTACTTTGACAGCACAATGGCCTGGTAAAGGTGAAGCAGGATGGTACGATCCGCTCCCCATGATGTACCACTGAGGACACGAACAACATCAAGGGATCGGACACAACAGGCAGCCAGGTAACACGTGTGGGGACCAGCAGAGTTTACGATCCAACATTAGCCCAAAGAATTTTGTTGTCTCCATGAATGGTAGAGCAACGTGGCCGAGACATGGGGATGGTGGAATAAATTCCTTGTATCTCCAGAAGTTTATACACACCTTTTTCTCAGTGGAGAATCTGAAGCCGTGCGCAATGCTCCAGGAATATAGGCGGTCAAGACAGTGTTGGAGACAACGCTCCAAGAGACACGTCCGCTGGGCACTGCAATAAATTGCGAAATCGTCTACAAAAAGGGATCCGGAACTTCGGGTGAAAGACAATCTACGATCGCTGATTGCAATGGCAAAGAGCCATTCTCAAGACGGAACCCTGTGGTACCCCATTCTCCTGGCGAAAGGTATCTGACAAAACAGAGCCCACCCGTACCTGGAACTTGCGATCCGCCAAAAACGCTTGAATAAAGAGAGAGAGGCGGCCATGAAGGCCCCATGTGTGCAATGTGCGGAGAATGCCCGCTCTCCAACAGGTATCGTAAGCCTTCTCCAAGTCGAAGAACACTGCTACCGTTTGACGCTTCCCTAGAAAGTTATTCATAATGAAGGTTACGAGGTGATCAGCATCAGAGCGGTGTCTACGAAAACCACGTTGAACATTAGTCAGGAGGTGTCGAGATTCTAGGAACCAGACCATCCGAGCGTTAACCATGCGTTCCATCACCTTACAGATTCAGATCGTCAGAAATGGGGCGATAACTGGAAGGAAGATGTTTGTCCTTTCCTGGTTTGGGGATGAGGACAACAATGGCTTCACGCCAACTTGTGGGAACCTGACCTTCAGTCCATATGCGATTATAGGTGCTAAGAAGGAAACACTTGCCCATAGGAGAAAGGTTCTTCTGCATCTCAATATGGATGGAATTGGGCCCAGGAGAAGAAGATCGGGACAGGGCGAGAGCACCGTCTAGCTCCTGCATGGTGAAGGAAACATTGTAATTTCCACGGTTAAAAAAGTGGAAAGAATGCGGCCGTGCCTCCTCTACCTGTTTGCAAGGGAAGAAGGGGGGTAATGGGCAGAGCTTGAAACCTCCGCAAAGGAGGGGCCCAAAGCGTTGGAAACATCAGCGGGGTCCACAAGAACTGCATTCTCGACGGTCTGGCCAGAAAGCAGGGAGTGAACCTTGATGCCGGTTAAACGGCGTAGGCCACCCCAAACAACCGTGGAGGGAGTAAAGCAGTTAAAAGAACTGGTAAAAGCAGTCCAAGCATTTTAACTGTTGGTTATAACACGACGACATTGCGCTCTCAGTCGTTTATAATGTATACAATTCTCCAACGTTGGGTGGCGGTGGAAGGTATGTAAATCACGTCGCTGGGCTCTAAGAGCGTCGCGGCAAGTTCCTTTTTCGAAGTCCGGGCATCTTGTTTAGGTGCCCGCGGTCTATTAGATATTGACGGAAACTGAACTTTAGAAGCAGCAGGATAAAGCGGGGATGTGGAACGGGCAAACTTCGGGCTGGCCGATCGCACAACTGTGTCAGCGAAAGTGAAATCACAGGTCTGCGTACCTGCATCCTTAGTAGGATGAGTGGAGTTGAGGACCTTACTGTATGTGCCCGCTGCAATGACAGCGGGCTTCAGACTCGCCAAAAACTTTCGAGTGGCAGATGTTGACATCTTTTCCGTAACCCGAATTTGCTGAATGACCTTTTCATCCTTATAACCAGGGCAGTCCCTAGAGGAAGCTGCATGGTCCCCGTTGCAATTAAGGCAGTGAGCGAACGGAGGTGGGCAATCCCCCTCATGGGCGTCCCTACCACAAGTGACGTTTGCTGCATTAGGGCAAGATGGACGGGTGTGGTTGTATCTGTGACATTGGAAACAGTGCGTTGGGTTTGGTACATAAGGGCGGACAGAGATAACCTCATACCCTGCTTTGACCTTACACGGGAGTTCAACTCTAGCGTCAAAAACAAAGTACGAGTTGGTGTCAGCTGATTATCGACCTTTTTCAACACCCTATGCACGGCTGTTACACCCAGATCGGACATGTAGTTTTGTATTTCTTCGTCAGACAACCCGTCAAGGTATCTCGTAAAAACTACCCCCCGTGACGAGTTGAGCGTGCGATGCGCTTCTACCTGGACAGGAGATGTGTAGCAACGTAGTCCGTATTAGTTTCTGTGCCTGGAAGGCACTGTCCAGTTCCAGCAACAATGTTCCATTGCGCTGACGCGAACAGGTCTTAACAGGGCCAGCAATCGCATCAACACCTTTTTGAATGACAAAAGGAATTACAGAAGTGAAATCTCAACCGTCAGTTCGAGAAACAACTAAGAATTTCGGAAGATTGGGCAAAGTTTTCTTGTGCTGAGGTGAATCAATCTTTTTTTGGGTCAAACTCACAGTAGAAGAGTAGGAAGTCAATGCGGGCCCCCTTGATTACCAGCGCTCCTTCCAAGTGGGGGCCCTCTCTGAGGCTTACCCGCCTTAGGTGATTGTTCACGCCTCCCGAAAACGGATGGAGGGACAATCGGCATCCTCGGAATATACCAGCTCGGGTAATCACCCCTCCCTAGGCCTGGCCTTTACCAGGGGTACGTACGTGCCCTACTTGTCTACCCAGGGCGGGGAATTATGCATTACCCCGTCACCTGATACGCATGATAATGCGTGGGTCGGCCTTCAGACACACACACACACACACACACACACACACACACACACACACACACTCAGGGAGGAAAGAAGAAGAATAGAGGAAGTGAAGAGAAAGAAGTGTCTCAAACGCCGAAGCGGAGACTAATGAGAAGTAGAGGAAGGCTAGGAAAGTACAGTAAGGAGAGAAAGACAGAAGCAAAGGTTAGGAAAGGAAGAAACCAAGGAAAAGGAAAACTAGGACAGGAAACCACCTTGAATCGCAATGGACGCCCGTCTCCGGTCTAAGGCATGAACCGTGAGAAAAAGTGAAGCAGCCTGTGGCGGAAAAAAGGCTGCTTCAGCTCGGGGCCCCGTGTGCGCCACACACGTACCCACAAAAGAGCTGTGGGGCCCCCTGGGGGGGGGGGAGTTTCTGAGCCTGGAAGGCACTGTGTTTCCAGCAACAATGTTCCATTTCATTGGCGATAACGTTTTCGAAGGATCTGCAGTGGCAATGACACCCCTCTGAATGATAAAAGGATTTACTTTTGATAAATTGTGACCATTCCGAGTAAACACTAAAAACTTCGGAACGTTTGTAGACGTTTTCTTTGACAGGTTCTTCTTTCTTGTCTGGGATGAAGTCAAGATAGAAGAGAGGCCATTGTGGTTATGTCCCCTATGATTACTGGCGCCTCTGATGGCATGCTCCTTCAAAATGAGGGTCCTCACTCAGGGCTACCTCACATGAGGTGATTGTTCACACGTCCTGAGAAACGGACAGAGGGACCAATAATTAGAAGGTATAGCTCGGATTATTACCCCACACTGGGCCTGGCCTTCACCAGGGGGATGTACATGATCTACTTGTCACCTCAGGGCGGGCATTTATGTACTACCCCGTCACCAGCACAGGGGAGAAAGAATAATAGAGGAAGGAAAGAGAAGGACAAAGGAGAATCTCTAACACTGTATAAGAGATTAAAAAGATGGGTCCAAGGTAGGAAGAATTGAGCAAGAATAATGAGGGGAAATAATGAGTGAAAGAAGTGAAGAACCAGTAAAAGAAGAAAGCTATGAAAAGGAGATGACCTAAACTCATTTACACGCCCGTTTCCAGGCAAAGGCACGAATTGGGGGGGGGGGGGGGGGGGAATGAAGCAGCGCAGGAGAGAAGGAAGGCTACTTCGGTTCAGGGCCCCATGCGGGGCCCCACACGCACCCACAAAAGAGATGCGGGCCCCTGGAGTGACAATATATATTTGTCGGGGCACTTTTCCCCGGCGCCAATCGCAGAGGTGTGCCAAATTGCCTCTTTGGACATGGAGAGGAGGGGGTAGACACCATAGCTCCGAGTGGGGAAAGGGGTCGTCACTATCGAGATCAAGCACAAAGTGAACCCCAGTCATGTGAAGCATCAGCTGCCACTGGCTGAAACTGTACTTTTTGCTTTAATATAATTACATTAATTTTATTTAATTTCTATGTATTAAAATGTGTCTAGTGGTGTAATGCAATGTTTGTATGACATACCACTTTTTACACTTGCGTATTAATCGAAGTGCGTTTCATGCAGTTCTGAGTATACAGTATCTCCTCAATGTGCGTAGTGACCAATCATATGAGATACGACAAATGTCAGAATTTTTGACAAATGTCAGAATTTTTGTTTACGATTGCTGTTCAACTCACTTGTCCAGTTGTTCTGTTGCGCGTATTCTTCTTGGCGCTGACCCTCGATGGCTGCGGCGGCGGCGGCGGCGGCGGCGGCGGCGGCGGAGCCTCAACACCAGAGGTGGAGTCTCGACGCGGCGGTGGCGGCGGCGGCGGCGGCGGCGGGTGCACTGAAGACGACGACGACGACAACGGAGTAATTCCTGGAAGAAACATTTTTTTTTTACTTTCGTATTTAGTCACTAGAACAGTAAAGTAATGCATTTCATAAGCCACTCTGTGGAAATGATTAAATGATTAACAGTGATGGTGATGGTGGCGAGTACGGGAGCAGGGTGCACAACATCGAGGTCTTTAGTGCCCGGACAGAAACAGAGTGAGACGAGTGTCAAACGAGATAAGGAACATAATTAAATGAGGCGATAAAATCATTCGTATCACAGTTACCGAGAGTGGACTAGGTAGGTTACTACGGCTGGCTGACAAAGCAAGGAGGAACTCAGCCAGCCTCTCAGCTTCAAATCAGAATCTCCAACCTAGAACCTTAGGACAGAGTGCAGACGCTTCACAAAATCTTAAAACACTCATCTCTACACCAGCTAAATCGGAGGGCAGATTACCACTAAGATTGACTTCTGCCCTCGCAGCACGGTATAAAGTGCACTCGATTGAAGTGTGCAAATCTTCTTGAAGTAAAAATTGTGCATTAATGGGCAGTGCCCGATTCGGAGCCTCGTGAGGTTCGCCATGGCCGAACAGTGTTTCACCGACCGCAGTTTATTGCCTGTCACTGACAGCAACGTGTCTTCCCACAGCTGAGAGCACTTATGCCAAACGACAGAAAGGACGAATTTCCACTTGCCCAGGTACCCAGCAGAAATGACAACTGTTTACCCTGCCGCTGGAGGGAGTACCGTTGGTCCTGTACGAGCTGTGGCATCCTCTCATCTTGGTATAGGCTGTTCTATGATTGTAGTGCACTGAGTGAATTGGAGCTGATGATAAACTGTGTGTTCCGAACACGCCACATTTCCTGCAATGCCATCAGAATCGTGTGAAGCTCTGCTGTGAAGACAGAAGGCTGTTGGGACGCGAATCCTGGGAACACCATGGAACAGCCGAGGGAATCCCAGAGCTTGAAACCATCGGTGTAGGCCACCGTAAAATAGTGATGTCCATCTAATTTTTTTAAAAATTCAGAGTTTTATGTAAAATCACCTTACTTAAAACTGGCTAAGTCTAAAACAATGTTGGGCTGCCGAAGCAGCCAAGGAGGAAATCTTCTCTAACCTCAATCTTAGACATTAAAATCAGGTACACCCATCTGTGAGAAAATCCATCATGAGAATCCCCAATGGTCGTGTTGCCTTTTGCCGATTTTATTTTATTTTTTGTGGTTTTAGGGCGCGCAACTTCTAAGGTCATTAGCGCCCAGTTAAGAACAGAGATTCGCTAGATCTCGAAAAAATTGGTAACTACCACCAGATAGAGTAACAAGAGAAGGCTAAAAAACAAGGTAAAAAAACAACTGAAAGGGTTAAATATACTTTGAAAAATTGACCATGTTCATAAAACGCAAAACTCTAGCAGCTGCTCGTGTGTCTTCAGCTAAAAGTTCCTCCAGAGTAGACGGAAAGTGAAGGGCTACACGGAGATGATTAAAATGAACACAAGACAGTAAAACATGTCACACCATCAACAATTCACTGCAGGAGCACAACGGTGCAGGCTCGGCAGTTAGCAAATGACGGTGGCTGAAACGGCAGTGACCGATCTGCAACCGGGTTAGGATGACCACCTCTCGCCGAGAGGGGCGTGAGGAGATCCTCCAAGCACTCGGGTGTCGGTTTTACAGTTCTCAATTTATTGTCGTTGAGTGAGAACCACGCACTGTGCCAGGACGACACAATACTCCGGCAAAGAACCCGTTGAACATCGTCTGATGGGACGCAACAGGTAGCCATGCGAGGCAAAAAACCTGCTGCCTTGACTGCTATGTCGGTGGTCTCATTCCCAGGCACACCCACTTGGCCAGGTAACCAAAGAAAAGAAACGTGACAGCTGTCATCTGCTACCAACTGGAGGGAGCGTTGGATCCGATACATGAGAGGATGGGTCGAGGAAGGGTCCTTAAGTCTCTGCAGGGCACTAAGGGAGTCTGAACAGATGGCATAAAAAGGATGGCGGCGGCGGCGGCGGCGGCAGGTATATAAAACAGCCTCGTGGAGGGCAGGTATATAAACCAAAAAGCTCATCCATGAAATTCGATCTCCGGTCAGGGAGCTTTTATTGGAAATGAACGGAGTTCTACAAAAGCCTTGAGCGGTATACCACATCCCGGGTGCTCTCCTTGGGCAGCGAACTAAGTTCAAGGTGAGTGTGAACCTGGGCCAGACGCCACAGTGGCCATGGGCTCTCGCTCAACCGAGAGGTGGAGGGAAGGGTAAAATCGAGCCGCTGAAGCAGGCGGCGAAACCGAACTCCAAGTGGAAGCAAGGCTATTGCAGACAACTGATATTAGCGATCGAGTGAGTCGTCAAAAAGTAATCTGTAAGGTGGATGGTTGGGCATGGACCACAAGCGACATGCGTACCGACACAAGAGAATGTCACGTCGAGTGGTCAAGGGTAATACAGCAGCCTCAGCATACAGACTTTCAACAGGGCTGGTATAAAATGCACCGGTTGCCTGACGTAATCCCCGATGGTGGATAGAGTTCAGACGGCGGAGAATCGACGGCCGTGCTGAAGAGTACACAAGGCTTCCGTAGTCGAGCTTCGACTGAACAATGGCCTGGTAAAGGTGAAGCAGGACGGTACGATCCGCTCCCCATGACGTGCCACTGAGGACACGAAGAACGTTAAGGGATCGGGCACAACGGGCAGCCAGGTAGGACACGCGTGTGGACCAGCAAAGTTTCCGATCCAACATGAGTCCCAAGAATTTCGTAGTCTCCACGAAAGGGAGAGCAACAGGGCCGAGACGCAGAGAAGGTGGAAGAAATTCCTTGTATCTCCAAAAATTGATACACACAGTTTTCTCAGTGGAGAGTCGGAAGCCGTTTGCGATGCTCCAGGAATATAGACGGTCAAGACAGCGTTGGAGAGAACGCTCCAAGAGACACGTCCGCTGGGCGCTACAATAAATTGCGAAATCGTCAACAAAAAGAGATCCGGAGACGTCGGCTGAAAGGCAGTCCACGATCGGATTGATTGCAATGGCAAAGAGCGCCACACTCAAGACGGAGCCCTGTGGTACCCCATTCTCCTGGCAAAAGGTATCTGACAAAACAGAGCCCACCCATACCCGGAACTTGCGATCCGCCAAAAACGCTTGAATGAAAAGAGGAAGGCGGCCCCGAAGGCCCCATGTGTGCAATGTGCGGAGAATGCCCGCTCTCCAACAGGTATCGTATGCCTTCTCCAAGTCGAAGAACACGGATACTGTTTGACGCTTCTTTAGAAAGTTGTTCATAATTAAGGTCGACAACGTAACGAGGTGGTCAGCAGCAGAGCGGTGTCGACGAAAACCGCATTGGATATTAGTCAGGAGGCGGCGAGATTCGAGGAGCCAGACCAACCGAGCGTTAACCATGCGTTCCATCACCTTACTGACGCAGCTCGTCAGAGAAATGGGGCGATATCTGGAAGGAAGGTGTTTGTCCTTCCCTGGTTTGGGGATGGGGACAACAATGGCTTCACGCCAACTTGTGGGAACATGACCTTCAGTCCATATGCGATTGTAGGTACTAAGAAGAAAGCACTTGCCCGCAGGAGAGAGGTTCTTCAGCATCTCAATATGAATGGAATCGGGCCCGGGAGCAGAAGACCGGGACAGGGCGAGAGCACGATCTAGGTCCTGCATGGTGAAGGCGACGTTATAATTTTCACGATTAAAAGAGCGGAAAGAAGGCGGCCGTGCCTCCTCTACCTGTTTGCGAGGGAGAAAGGCAGGGTGGTAATGGGCAGAGCTCGAAACCGCCGCAAAGAAACGACCCAATGCGTTTGAAACATCAGCTGGGTCCACGAGGACCGCGTTCTCCACGGTCAGGCCAGGAATCGGGGAGTGTACCTTGATGCTGGATAAACGGCGTAGGCCACCCCAGACAACCGTGGAGGGAGTAAAACGGTTAAAAGAACTAGTAAAAGCTGTCCAGCAAGCTTTCTTGCTGTCGTTTATGATACAACGACATTGCGCTCTCATACGTTTATAATGTATGCAATTCTCCGAAGTCGGGTGGCGGCGGAAGGTGCGTAAAGCACGGCGCCGGGCTCTGAGCGCGTCGCGGCAGGCTGCAGTCCACCAAGGGACCTGGACACGACGTGGAGAAGAGGATGTACGAGGTATGGAACGTTCAGCAGCAGTGAGAATGACCTCTGTGAGGTATTCGACCTGACTGTCACAGTTGGGAAAATGCTGATTGTGAAAAACAGCCATGGAAGAATAAAGCCCCCAGACGGCTTTAGAAATGTTCCAACTGGTGGGACGTGGAGATGGGGAGTGATGTAGGAAGTGGATGATACAAGGGAAATGGTCACTCGAGTACGTGTCAGAAAGTGCATACCACTCAAACCGACCGGCAAGCTGAGGAGTGCATATTGCGAGGTCTATATGGGAATAGGTGTGTGTTGTGTCAGAAAGGAAGGTCGGTGCACCGGTGTTGAGGCAGACAAGATCGAGGTGTTGGAGAAGGTCCACCAAAAGGGAGCCTCTCGGACAAGGTGCCGGAGAGCCCCATAGGGGGTGGTGGGCATTAAAGTCGCCTACCAACACGAAAGGTGAAGGGAGCTGGTCAACAAGGTTTAGCACATCTGCCCTAGTAAAGGCAGATGACGATGGCGAAAATATATTACAGAGGGAGAAGGTAAATCGGGTTAAGGTGATGCGGACGGCAACTGCCTGTAGGTGAGTGTGCAAGGAAATGGGATGGAAATAGACGTCGTCTCGAAGGAGCATCAGAACCCCTCCATGGGCTGGGATACCTTCCACGGGTGGCAGGTCGAACCGCACAGAGGTGTAGTGTGGAAAGTCTGCACGATCACGTGGACGCAACTTAGTTTCCTGGAGGCAGACTAGAAGCGGGCAGTGCAATCGAAGGAGTAGTTTCAACTCCTCCCGATTAGAACGAATGCCGCGAATGTTCCATTGAAGGAGCGCCATGATAAAAATGAGAGAAGAAATAAGGATTAAAACCAAGTAGCGAGCGGGGTCACCTCGACGGCCGCTGAGGACCGGATTTCGAGGGAGCACTGCTATCGCTGTCTGGGGGCAAAGGGTCATGTTCCATTGGTTCGACCGACGCGCCTGCCACCTCCCTGAGTTGATCAGGAGGGGCAGTTTCCACCGCCAGTAAAGGGCCGGGCGCCTGGCAAACGGAGCGTCCCGGTGAAACAGAAGACGGCCGAGGCCGGCAACTGTTGGACGGCGCGACAGGTGGGTCACGCCTCGGCGGGGAAGGAGAGGAACTCTTTGTCTTTTCAGCTCTTCTGGAAGAGTGACGGCGGGAAGAGGCAGTTGACGGTTGGGAAGCCTGAGAACGCAGAAAATCCTCACGGACGGGTTCCTTTTTCAAGGTCCGGGCATCTTGTTTAGGTGGCCGCGGTTTACTAGAGGTTGACGAAGACTGTACCTTAGAAGCAGCAGGAGGAAGCGGGGACGTGGAACGGGCAATCTTCGGGCTGGCGGATCGCACAACTGTGTCAGCGAAAGTGAAATCACAAGTCTGGGTACTGGAATCCTTAGTAGGTCGAGTTGAGGTGAGGACCTTACTGTATGTACCCGCTGGGAGGACAGTGGGCTTTCGACTCGCCAACAACTTTCGAGCGGCAGATGTTGATGCCTTCTCCGTGACCCGAATTTGCTGAATGATTTTTTCATCCTTATATACAGGGCAGTCGCGAGAGGAAGCCGCATGGTCGCCGTTGCAGTTAAGGCAGTGAGGGGACGGAGGCGGGCAATCCCCCTCATGGGCGTCCCTACCACAAGTGACACATTTTGCTGCATGTGGGCAATGTTCACGGGTATGGTTGTACCTGTGGCATTGGTAGCAGCGCGTTGGGTTTGGAATATAAGGGCGGACTGAGATAACTTCGTACCCTGCTTTGACCTTCGACGGGAGGTCAACTCTGTCGAATGTCAAAAACACAGTACGAGTCGGTGTCAGCTGGTTATCTACCTTTTTCATCACCCTGTGGACGGCTGTCACACCCTGATCGGACATATAGGACCGGATGTCGTCATCAGACAACCCGTCAAGGGATCTCGTAAAAACTACCCCCCGTGACGAGTTGAGTGTGCGGTACGCTTCTACTTTGACTGGAAACGTGTGTAATAACGTAGTCCGGATAAGTTTCTGGGCTTGGAAAGCACTGTCCACTTCCATCAACAATGAGCCATTGCGCTGACGCGAACAGGTTTTAACAGGGCCAGCAATTGCATCAACACCACGAAAGGATTGACAGAAGTGAAATCTTTTCCGTCGGTGCGCGACACAACAAGAAATTTCGGCAAATTAGGCAGAGTCTTCTTTTGCTGAGGCGAATCTATCTTACGTTTCTGGGTCAATGTCAGTGAAGAAGAGAAGGAAGTCATTGCGGAAGTGTCCCCCGTGATTACCGGCGTCTCCGATGGCGCGCTCCTTCCTAGTGAGGGCCCTCTCCGAGGGCTTACCCGCCTTAGGTGATTGTTCACACCTCAGGTCACACCTCCCGAGAACTAACGGAGGGACCAATTGGCATGTTCGGTAGGTACCAGCTCGGGTAATCACCCCTCCCTGGGCCTGGCCTTTACCAGGGGGTACGTACGTGCCCTACTTGTCTACCCGGGGCGGGGAATTACGCGTTACCCCGTCACCTGCTACGCATGATAATGCGTGGGTCGGCCTTCAGACACGCACAGGGAGGAAAGAAGAAGAATAGAGGAAGTGAAGAGAAAGGAGGAAAGGTGTCTCAAACGCCGAGGCGGAGACTAGTGAGGAGAAGAAGGCGAGCAGAGGACAAGGAGAGAGAGACAGAAACAAAGGGTAAGAAAGGAAGGAACCAAGGAATAAGAGAAACGACAACAAGAAAACACCTGAACTCGTGAAATACGCCCGTCTCCAGGCGAAGGCATAAACCGGGAGGGAAAGCGAAGCAGCCTGGGGCAGAAGAAAGGCTGCTCCGGCTCGGGGCCCCGTGCGCGCCACACACGTACCCACAAAAGAACTGTGGGCCCCCTGGTGGGGCGGCAGGCTGCAGTCCACCAAGGGACCGGGACACGACGTGGAGAAGAGGTTGTACGAGGTATGGAATGTTCGGCAGCTGTGAGAATAACCTCTGAGGTATTCGACCTGACTCTCACAGCTGGAAAAATTCTGATCGTGAAAACCAACCATAGAAGAATAAATCCACCAGTCGGCTTAAGAAGTGTTCCAACTGGTGCGAGAAGGAGGTGCAGAATGATCCTGGAAGTGGATGACACAAGGAAAATGGTCACTCGAGTATGTGTCAGAATGTGCATACCACTCAAACCGACCGGCAAGCTGAGGAGTGCATATCGCGAGGTCTATATGGGAATAACTATGTGTTGTGTCGGTAAGGAAGGTCGGTGCATCGGTGTTGAGGCAGACAAGATTGAGGTGTTGGAGAAGGTCCACCAAAAGGGAGCCTCTCGGACAAGGTGCCGGAGAGACCCATAGGGGGTGGTGGGGAATTGAAGTCGCCTACCAACACGAAAGGTGAAGGGAGCTGGTCGACAAGGTGTAGCACATCTGCCCGAGTAAGGGCGAATAGATCTTACAAACGGAAAAGGAAAAAGTGGATTGAGTGATGTGGACGGCAACTGCCTGTAGGTGAGTATGCGACGAAATGGGATGGTGATAGACGTCGTCCCGAATGAGCATTAGAGCCCCTCCATGGGCTGGGGTACCTTTACAGATGGCAGGTCGAAAAGCAGAGAAGTGTAGTGGGGTAAGTCTGCACGATCATTTGGACGTAGCTTAGTTTCTTGGAGACAAACTAGAAGCGGGCAGTGTAATCGAAGGAGTAGTTTTAAATCCTCCCGATTGGAACGAAAGACACGAATATTCCATTGAAGGAGCGCCATGATAAAAGATAAGAGAAGAAAAGAAGATAAAAAGGAATAAGCAGGTGGGGTCACCTCAACAGCCGCTGAGGACCGGACTTGGAGGGAGCACTACTGTCGCCATCTAGAGGTAGGGAGTCATGTTCCATAGGTTCAAACGATACATCCGCCACCTTACCGACTTTATCAGGAGGGGCAGCTTCTGCCGCCGGCAAAATGCCGGTTGCCAGGCTAACAGTAGTGCGTCTTGGCGAGACAGAAGATGATCAGAGCCGACTACTGTTGGGTGGCGTGATGGATGGGTCACGGCTAGGCAGGGAAGGAGAGGAACTCTTTTTCTTGTTGGCTCTTCTGGAAGAGTGACGGTGAGAAGAGGCAGTTGACGGTTGAGAAGCCTGAGAACGCAGAAAATCTTCACGGACGGGTTCCTTTTTCAAAGTCCGGGCATCTTGTTTAGGTGCCGGCGGTTTATTAGAGGTTGACGAAGACTGAACTTCAGAAGCAGCAGGAGAAAGTGAAAACGTGGAATGGGCAATCTTCGGGCTGGCCGATCGCGTAACTGTGTCAGCGAAAATGAAGTCACAGGTCTGGGTACCTGAATGCTTAGTAGGTCGATTGGAGGTGAGGACCTTACTGTATGTGCCCGCTGAGAGGACAGTGGGCTTCCGACTGGCCAACAACTTTCGAGCGGCAGATGTTGAGACTTTTTCCGTAACCCGAATTTGCTGAATGACCTTTTCATCCTTATAAACAGTGCAGTCCCTAGAAGAAGCCAGGTGCTCACCATTGCAATTAAGGCAGTGAGGCGACGGATGTGGGCAATCGCCCTCATGTGCGTCCCTACCACAAGTGACATTTTGCTGCATTAGGGCAAGATTGACGGGTGTGGTTGAATCTGTGGCATTGGAAACAGCGCGTTGGGTTTGGTATTCAAGAGGGGATGAAGATAACTTCGTCCCTGCTTTGACCTTCGACGGGAGTTCAACTTTGTCGAACGTCAAAAACACAGTACGAGTCGGTGTCAGCTGGGTATCCACCTTTTTCAACACCCTATGCACGGCTGTTACACCCTGACCGGACATATAGGTTTGTATGTCTTCGTCAGACAACCCGTCAAGGGATCTCGTGAAAGCTAACCCCCCCCCCCCCCGTGAAGAGTTGAGCGTGTGATGCGCTTCTACCTTGACAGGAAACGTGTGTACCAACGTAGTCCGTATGAGTTTTTGGGCCTGGAAGACACTGTCCGCTTCCAGCAACAATGTACCATTGTGCTGACGCGAATATGTCTTAACAGGACCAGCAATCGCATCAACACCTTTCTGAATGACGAAAGGATTTATAGAATTGGAATCTTTACCGTCGGTTCGGGAGACAACTAGGAATTTCAGGAGATTGGGCAAAGTTTTCTTTTGCTGAGGCGAATCTATATTATGTTTCTGGGTCAAAGTCACAGAAGAAGAGAAGGAAGTCATTGCAGAAGTGTCCACCATGATTACTGGCGTCTCCGATGGCGCGCTCCATCCTAATGGGGGCCCCTCTGAGGGCTTACCCGCCTTAGGTGATTGTTCACACCTCAGATCACTCCTCCCGAGAACTGACGGAGGGACCAATCAGCATGTTTGGAAGGTACCAGCTCGGGTAATCACCCCTCCCTAGGCCTGGCCTTTACCAGGGGGTACGTACGTGCCCTACTTGTCTACCCGGGGCGGGGAATTACGCGTTACCCCGTCACCTGATACATATGATAATGTGTGGGTCGGCGTTCAGACATACACAGGGAGGAAAGAAGAAGAATAGAGGAAGTGAAGAGAAAGAAGTGTCTCAAACGCCGAAGCGGAGACTAATGAGGAGGAGAGGAAGGCTAGGAAAGTACAGCTAGAAGAGAAAGACAGAAGCAAGGGTTTGGTAAGGAAGAAACCAAAGAAAACGAAAAACTAGAACAGGAAACAACCTTGACTCGCAATGGACGCCAGTCACCCGGCTAAGGCATGAACCGGGGAGAAAGTGAAGCAGCCTGGGGCGGAAAAAAGGCTGCTTCAGCTCGGGGCCCCGTGTGCGTCACACACGTACCCACAAAAGAGCTGTGGGGCCCCCTGGGGGGGGGGGAGTTTCTGAGCCTGGAAGGCACTGTGTTTCCAGCAATAATGTTCAAATTTCACTGGAAATAACGTTTTCGAAGGATCTGCAATGACAATGACACCCCTCTGAATAATAAATGATTTACTTTTGAGAAATAGTGACCATTTCGAGTAAACACTAAAAACGTCGGAACATTTGTTAACGTTTTCTTTGACAGGTTCTTCTAACTTTGTCTGGGATGAAATCAAGATAGAAGTGACAGGCCATTGTGGTTATGTCCCCTATGATTACTGGCGCCTCTGATGGCATGCTCCTTCAAAATGAGGGTCCTCACTGAGGGCTACCTCACATGAGGTGATTGTTCACACGTCCTGAGAAACGGACAGAGGGACCAATAATTAGAAGGTATAGCTCGGATTATCACCCCACACTGGGCCTGGCCTT
Source organism: Locusta migratoria (assembly GCA_026315105.1). Taxonomy (NCBI): domain Eukaryota; kingdom Metazoa; phylum Arthropoda; class Insecta; order Orthoptera; family Acrididae; genus Locusta; species Locusta migratoria. Next base: position 56,088,428 of record CM048745.1, on the reverse strand, counting down.
TACCAGGGGATTGTACGTGACCTACTTGTCACCTCGGGTCGGGCAATTATGCACTACCCGTCACCAGCACAGGGGAGAAAGAATAATAGAGGAAGGAAAGAGAAGGACAAAGGAGAATCTCAAACACTATATCAGAGATTAAAAAGATGGGTCCAAGGTAGGAAGAATTGAGCAAGAAGAATGAGGGGAAATAATGAGTGAAAGAAGTGAAGAACCAGTAAAAGAAGAAAGCTATGAAAAGGAGACTAGCTAAACTTATTTACACGCCCGTCTCCGAGCAAAGGCACGAATTGGGGGCGGGGGAGGGGGAGAATGAAGCAGCCCAGGAGTGAAGGAAGGCTACTTCGGTTCGGGGCCTCATGCACGCCACACACGCACCCACAAAAGAGATGCGGGCCCCCTGGAGGGACAATATATATTTGTCGGGGCACTTTCCCCCGGCGCCAGTCGCAGAGATGTGCCAAATTGCCTCTTTGAACATGGACAGGAGTATAGAGTATCTCCTCAAAGTGCGTAGTGGCTAATCATATGAGATACGAGAAATGTCAGAATTTTTGTTTACGATTGCTGTTCAACTCACTTGTCCAGTTGTTCTGTTGCGCGTATTCTTCTTGGCGCTGACCCTCGATGGCTGCGGCGGCGGCGGCGGCGGCGGCGGCGGCGGAGCCTCAACACCAGAGGTGGAGTCTCGACGCGGCGGCGGCGGCGGCGGCGGCGGCGGCGGCGGGTGCACTGAAGACGACGACGACGACGACGACGACGACAACGGAGTAATTCCTGGAAGAAACAATTTTTTTTACTTTCGTATTTAGTCACTAGAACAGTAAAGTAATGCATTTCATAAGCCACTCTGTGGAAATGATTAAATGATTAACAGTGATGGTGATGGTGGCGAGTACAGGAGCAGGATGCACTACATCGAGGTCTTTAGTGCCCGGACAGAAACAGAGTGAGACGAGTGTCAAACGAGATAAGGAACATAATTAAATGAGGCAATAAAATCATTCGTATCACAGTTACCGAGAGAGGACTAGGTAGGTTACTACGGCTGGCTGACAAAGCAAGGAGGAACTCAGCCAGCCTCTCAGCTTCAAATCAGAATCTCCAACCTAGAACCTTAGGACAGAGTGCAGACGCTTCACAAAATCTTAAAACACTCATCTCTTCACCAGATCATTCGTATCACAGTTACCGAGAGAGGACTAGGTAGGTTACTACGGCTGGCTGACAAAGCAAGGAGGAACTCAGCCAGCCTCTCAGCTTCAAATCAGAATCTCCAACCTAGAACCTTAGGACAGAGTGCAGACGCTTCACAAAATCTTAAAACACTCATCTCTTCACCAGCTAAATCGGAGGGCAGATCACCACTAAGATTGACTTCTGCCCTCGCAGCACGGTATAAAGTGCACTCGATTGAAGTGTGGCGTTTATTAAGTTGCACACCACAGTTATCACCAAAAAAATCTTCTTGAAGTAAAAACTGTGCATTAATGGGCAGTGCCCGATTCGGAGCCTCGTGAGGTTCGCCATGGCCGAACAGTGTTTCACCGACCGCAGTTTATTGCCTGTCACTGACAGCAACGTGTCTTCCCACAGCTGAGAGCACTTATGCCAAACGACAGAAAGGTCATGCTGCACGGGAATGGCAGATTGTATTATGTTGTAGTCGATGCAGGCTGCCTTTGCAGACCTATCATCAAATTCATTTCTACGAATTCCCACATGCCCAGGTACCCAGCAGAAATGACATCTTTTTACCCTGCTGCTGGAGGGAGTACCGTTGGTCCTGTACGAGCTGTGGCATCCTCTCATCTTGGTATAGGCTGTTCTATGATTGTAGTGCACTGAGTGAATTGGAGCTGATAATAAACAGTGTGTTCCGAACACACCACATTTCCTGCAATGCCATCAGAATCGTGTGAAGCTCTGCTGTGAAGACAGAAGGCCGTTGGGAGGCGAATCCTGGGAACACCATGGAACAGCCGAGGGAATCCCAGAGCTTGTCTAAAATGATGCCTGTCTAAAAATTTTAAAAATTCAGATTGATATGTAAAATCAGACTGGCTAAGTCTAAAACAATGTTGGGCTGCCGAAGAAGCCAAGGAGGAAATCTTCTCCAGCCCCCATCTAAGACATTAAAATCAGGTACCCCCATCTGTGAGAAATCCTTCTTGAGAATCCCCAATGGTCGTGTTGCCATTTGCCGAGTACAAAACAACCCGGCCATAGGAGGCCGAGCTTCACTAGGTATGCAGGTACGTGTGGCATTGACAACATTTTGTATCCCTGTCGCCCCAGGAGAAGTTGTCGCTTGATGAACAGTGGCAGCTAGGCAGCCTCAGCACAAAGGCTCGGAATGGGGCTAGTTCTAAAGGCCCCAGTAGCCAGCCGAATCCCTTCATGTTGCACCATGTCCAGCATCTTCAAATAAGAGGGTTGGCAGAGCCATACACCATGCGTCCGTAGTCAAGGCGAGATCACACGAAGCCCCGATAAAACCGAGGCACACAGGTTCTATCTGCACTCCATGAATTGTGGCTAAGACATTTTAAAGTACCCAGTGCCTTGAGGCAACGTTTCTTCAGGTCCTGCAGGTGTGGCAATCACTTGAGTTTTGTGTCAAACTTTAGACCCAAAAATCTCGCTGTTTCTTTAAACTGTTGGACAGTGACCCTCATCCTCAGATCTGGTAAGTTTAAAATAGAATAGGAACAGTTAAAAGGAACACACACGGACTGTTCGGTCGGAAAGTTAAAACCACTCTTCTTCGTCCAGTCATCCAATCGGGTAAGAGTGACTTGCAACTGACGAGTGGTCGTTTCAAGGCTAGAGGAAGAGCAAAATATCGAGAAGTCATCAACAAATAACGAACACTGAACAGGACTTTTGATGACAGACGTAAGATTGTTAATTGCTATGGCAAACAAAGTCATGCTTAAAACGCTACCCTAACGAACACCGTTTCTTGGATGGATGGATGGTTTGATTTTTAAAGGGACTAAACAACTACAGTTATCAGTCCCTTGTTACAACCGTAGAGAATAGAATAAAAAGCACTACAATGTAGTATAAAACGATGTGTTAAAACTCACTAAGAAAAGTGTGTAACACGTCGAGAAATAAAGTAAAAACTGGTAAAAGAAGAGAAAGGCGGAAAGAGGATACCAGAGTGTCCTCGTCAAGTGGCCATAGACAAGGAAGGAGGGCGTCTGGCTGCTTTTGCACATTAAAACCACCTGCCTAAAAGCGGTAGGCAAGCGGAGAAGAAATATATAATGAACTCAGTACTAAAAATCAAATAGATCGAAACAACGCACTCACACGAATGAAGTTTAAAACAGCGTCAGCCATTGAGGCATTGTCAGCTAAAACAAGTTTAAAAACGTCAGGGACATTAAAATTCCTTCTCTGAGTGGCTAAATCCAGGCATTCAAAGAAGAGGTGGACGACTGTCAGACGTGCACCGCATCAACACTCTGGAGGATCCTCGCGACGGAGAAGATGACTGCGAGCCATTCACTACTCCACAAACCGAGAACTTTATGGAATAGTGTAGAACGGAGATCAGCAGATGGGATGCCTATATTGAGGACAGGCGTTTGATTCTCTTTTTCTTTTTCTTTTTTTTTTTTTTTGTGGTTTTAGGGCGCACAACTTCTATGGTCATTAGCGCCCAGTCAAAAACGTAGATTCGCTAGATCACAAAAAAGTTGGTAGCCGCCAATTAGAATATCAAGAGAAGGCTAAAAACAAAAGATAAAAACAGTTAAAACGGTTAAATATCCTTTGATAAATTGGCCAAGTTAATAAAACACAAAACTCGAGCAGCTGCTCGTGTGTCATCAGCTAAAATTTCCTCCAGAGTAGACGGAAAGCGAAGGGCTACACGGAGATGATTAAAATTAACACAAGACATTAAAACACGTCGCACCCTCAGCAATTCACCGCAGGAGCACAGTGGTGCAGGGTCGGCGGATAGCAAGTGACGGTGGCTGAAACGGCAATGACCGATCCGCAACCGAGCCAGGATGACCTCCTCCCGCCGAGAGGGGCGTGAGGTGGTCCCCTAAGCAGTCGGGATCGGTTTTACAGTTCTCAATTTATTGTCCGTAAGTGAGAACCACGCGCTGTGCCAGGACGACTCAATACTCCAGCGAAGAGGCCATTGAACATCGTCCGATGGGATGCAAAAGGTAGCCATGCGAGGTAAAAGAGCTGCTGCCTTGTCTGCTATGTCGGCGGTCTCATTCCCGGGCACACCCACGTGGCCAGGGACCCACAGAAAAGAAACGTGACAGCTGTCATGTGTTAGCAACTGGAGAGAGCGTTGGATCCGATACACGAGAGGATGGGTCGAGAAAGGGTACTTGAGACTCTGCAGGGCACTAACGAAGTCCGAACAGATGGCATCAAAAGCATGGCAGCGGCGGCAGGTATATAAAACAGCCTGGTGGACGGCAAAAAGCTCAGCCGTGAAATTCGAGCACCGGTCAGGGAGCTTGTATTGGAAACGGTTGTCCCCGACGACGAAGGCAGATCCACCAAAAACGCTTGAATAAAATGAGGGAGGCGGCCACGAAGGCCCCATGTGTGCAATGTGCGGAGAATGCCCTCTCTCCAACAGGTATCATATGCCTTATCCAAGTCGAAAAACACTGCTACTGTTTGACGCTTCTTTAGAAAGTTATTCATAATGAAGGTCGACAACGTAACGAGGTGATCAGCAACAGAGCGGTGTCGACGAAAACCGCATTGGACATTTGTTAGGAGGCGGCGAGATTCGAGGAGCCAGACCAACCGAGCGTTAACCATGCGTTCCATCACCTTACAGACGCAGCTCGTCAGAGAAATGGGGCTATAACTGGAAGGAAGACGTTTGTCCTTCCCTGGTTTGGGGATGGGGACAACAATGGCTTCACGCCAACTTGTGAGAACATGACCTTCAGTCCATATGCGATTGTAGGTACTAAGAAGAAAACACTTGCCCGCAGGTTTTTTTTTTTTTTTGTGGTTTTAGGGCGCACAACTTCTATGGTCATTAGCGCCCAGTCAAAAACATAAATTCGCTATGGCCTAAAAAAAAAATAGAGGCTGTCAGAACATCCAGAAGAGGCTAAAAACGAAAGATAAAAGACAAGTAAAAGGGTTAAATATCCTTGGATAAGTTGGCCAAGTTGATAAAACGCAAAAGTCTAGCAACTGCTCGTGTGTCATCAGCTAAAATTTCCTCCAGAGTAGACGGAAAGTGAAGGGCTACACGGAGATGATTAAAAAGTACGCAGGACAGTAAAACATGTCGCACGGTCAGCAGTTCACCGCAGGGGCACAGCGGTGCAGGGTCGGCGGACAGCAAGTTACGGTGGCTGAAACGGCAGTGACCGATCCGCAACCGGGCCAGGATGACCTCCTCCTGCCGAGAGGGGCGTGAGGAGGTCCTCCAAGTGGTCGGGATCGGTTTTACAGTTCGTAATTTGTTGTTGGACATTGAAAACCACGCACTGTGCCATTGCGACACGATACTCCGGCGGAGAGCCCGTTGAACATCGTCAGATGGGACGCAAAAGGTAGCCACGCGAGGTAAAAGAGCTGCGGCCTTGGCTGCTATGTCGGCAGTCTCATTCCCGGGCACACCCACGTGGCCAGGGACCCACAGGAAAGAAACGTGATAGCTGTCATCTGCTAGCAACTGGAGGGAGCGTTGGAACCGATACACGAGAGAATGGTGCGAGAAAGGGTCCTTAAGACTCTGCAGGGCACTAAGGGAGTCCGAACAGATGGCATAGAAAGGTTGGCGGTGGCGGCAGGTATACAAAACGGCCTGGTGGAGGGCAAAAAGCTCAGCCGTGAAGTTAGAGCACCGGTCAGGGATCTTGTATTGGAAACGGTTGTCCTCGACGACGAAGGCAGATCCGACACCGGCAGTGCTCTTGGAACCATCAGTGTAAATAAATATGGCGCTATCGAACCGCGAACGGAGTTAGACAAGCCTCGAGCGGTATACCAAATCCGGAGTGCTCTCCTTGGGGAGCGAACTAAGTTCGAGGTGAGTGTGAACCTGGGCCTGATGCCACGGTGGTAATGGGCTTTCGCTCAACCGAATGGTGGAAGGAAGTGTAAAATCGAGCCGCTGTAGTAGGCGGCGAAACCGAACTCCAGGTGGAAGCAAGGCAATCGCAGACAACTGATACTGGCGATCGCGTGAGTCGTCAAAAAATAATCGGTAAGATGGATGGTTGGGCATCGACCGCAGGCGGCATGCGTACCGAGACAATAGTATGTCACGCCGAGTGGTCAAGGGTAATACAGCAGCCTCGGCATACAGATTTTCAACAGGGCTGGTATAAAATGCACCGGTCGCCTGACGTAATCCCCGATGGTGGATAGAGTTCAGACGGTGGGGAATCGACGGCCGTGCAGAAGAGTATACAAGGCTTCCGTAGTCGAGCTTCGACTGAACAATGGCCTGGTAAAGGTGAAGCAGGACGGTATGATCCGCTCCCCATGACGTGCCACTGAGGACATGAAGGACGTTAAGGGACCGGGCACAACGGGCAGCCAGGTAGGACACGTGTGTGGACCAGCAAAGTTTACGATCCAACATGAGTCCCAAGAATTTCGTAGTCTCCACGAAAGGGAGAGCAACAGGGCCGAGATGTAGAGAGGGTGGAAGAAATTCCTTGTATCTCCAGAAGTTTATACACACAGTTTTCTCAGTGGAGAATCGGAAGCCGTTTGCAATGCTCCAGGAATATAGACGGTCAAGACAGCGTTGAAGAGAACGCTCCAAGAGGCACGTCCGCTGGGCGCTACAATAAATTGCGAAATCGTCAACAAAAAGAGATCCGGAGACGTCGGCTGAAAGGCAATCCACGATCGGATTGATTGCAATGGCAAAGAGCGCCACACTCAAGACGGAGCCCTGTGGTACCCCATTCTCCTGGCAATAGGTATCTGCAAAACAGAACCCACCCGTACCTGGAACTTGCGATCCGCCAAAAACTCTTGAATGAAAAGAGGAAGGCGGCCCCGAAGGCCCCATCTGTGCAATGTGCGGAGAATGCCCGCTCTCCAACAGGTATCGTATGCCTTCTCCAAGTCGAAGAACACTGCTACTGTTTGACGCTTCCTTAGAAAGTTGTTCATAATGAAGGTCGACAACGTAACGAGGTGATCAGCAGCAGAGCGGTGTCGACGAAAACCGCATTGGATATTAGTCAGGAGGCGGCGAGATTCGAGGAGCCAGACCAACCGAGCGTTAACCATGCGTTCCATCAGCTTACAGACACAGCTCGTCAGAGAAATAGGACGATAGCTGGAAGGAAGATGTTTGTCCTTCCCTGGTTTGGGGATGGGGACAACAGTGGCTTCACGCCAACTTGTGGGAACATGACCTTCAGTCCATATGCGATTGTAGGTACTGAGAAGAAAGCACTTGCCCGCAGGAGAGAGGTTCTTCAGCATTTCAATGTGAATGGACTCGGGCCCGGGAGCAGAAGATCGGGACAGGGCGAGAGCACGGTCTAGCTCCTGCATGGTGAAGGCGACGTTATAATTTTCACGATTAAAAGAGTGGAAAGAAGGCGGCCGTGCCTCCTCTACCTGTTTGCGATGGAGAAAGGCAGGGTGGTAATGGGCAGAGCTCGAAACCGCCGCAAAGAAACGGCCCAATGTGTTGGAAACGTCAGAGGGGTCCACGAGGACTGCGTTCTCCACAGTCAGGCCAGGAATCGGGGAGTGGACCTTGATGCCAGATAGACGGCGTAGGCCACGCCAAACAAACGTGGAGGGAGTAAAACGGTTAAAAGAACTAGTAAAAGCAGTCCAGCAAGCTTTCTTGCTGTCGTTCATGATACGACGACATTGCGCTCTCATACGTTTATAATGTATGCAATTCTCCGAAGTCGGGTGGCGGCGGAAGGTGCGTAAAGCATGGCGCCGGGCTCTGAGCGCGTCGCGGCAGGCTGCAGTCCACCAAGGGACCTGGACACGACGTGGAGAAGAGGATGTACGAGGTATGGAACGTTCGGCAGCTGTGAGAATAACCTCTGTGAGGTAGTCGACCTGACTGTCAGAGGTGGGAAAATCCCGATCGTGAAAAACAGCCATCGTAGAATAAAGCCCCCACTAGGCTTTAGAAATGTTCCAACTGGTGGGACGAGGAGATGGGGAATGATGCAGAATGTGGATGATACAGGGGAAATGGTCACTCGAGTACGTGTCAGAAAGTGCATACCACTCAAACCGACCGGCAAGCTGAGGAGTGCATATTGCGAGGTCTATATGGGAGTAAGTGTGTGTTGTGTCAGAAAGGAAGGTCGGTGCACCGGTGTTGATGCAGACAAGATCGAGGTGGTGGAGAAAGTCCACCAAAAGGGAGCCTCTCGGACAAGGTGCCGGAGAGCCCCATAAGGGGTGGTGGGCATTCAAGTCGCATATCAACACGAAGGGTGAAGGGAGCTGATCAACAAGGTGTAGCACATCTGCCCTAGTAAGGGCAGATGACGATGGCGAATAAATATTACGGAGGGAAAAGGTAAATGTGGATAAGGTGATGCGGACGGCAACTGCCTGTAGGTAAGTATGCAATGAAATGGGATGGTAATAGACATCGTCTCGAAGGAGCATCAGAACCCCTCAATGGGCTGGGATACCTTCCATGGGTGGCAAGTCTAACCGCACAGAGGTGTAGTGTGGAAAGTCTGCACGATCACGCGGACGTAACATAGTTTCTTGGAGAAACTAGAAGCGGGCAGTGCAATCGAAAGAGCAGTTTTAACTACTCTCGATTAGAACGAATGCCGCGAATATTCCATTGAAGGAGCGCCATGATAAAAAATGAGAGAAGAAATAAGGATAAAAACCAACTAGCAAGCGGGGTCACCTCGGCGGCCGCTGAGGACCGGATTTCGAGGGAGCACTGCTATCGCTGTCTAGGGGCAAAGGGTCGCGGTCCATAGGTTCGACCGACGCGCCTGCCACCTCCCTGAGTTGATCAGGAGGGGAAGTTTCCACAGCCGGTAAAGGGCCGGGTGCCCAGCAGACGGAGCGTCCCAGTGAAACAGAAGACGGACGAGGCCGGCAACTGTTGGACGGCGTGACTCATCAGTGGCGGGGAAGGAGGGGGGCTATTCTTTTTGTGAGCCTTCTTTGAAGCATGACGGGCAGAGGAAGCGGTTGACGATGGAGAAGACGTAGTCTTGAGGAAGTCTTGACGAATAGGTTCTTTTTTTGAACTGCGGGTAGCGGATTTAGGTTCCCGGGATGTGTGGGACCTGGCCAACAAATGTACTGTAGAACAGGCAGAAGGAATCGGAGAGGTGGAACGAGCAATTTTGCGGGCTAGCCGACCTGACAACAGTGTCACAGAATGTTAAGTCGCAGGTCTGAATGCCTATCTCCTTAGTTGGTCGAGGTGAGATGAGGACCTGGCTGTAAGTACCCGATGGGAGTACAGCGGGCTTCCTACTCACTAATAACTTCCGAGCGGCATAGGTTGAGACCTTCTCCTTGACACGAATCTCTTGGATGAACTGCTCTTCTTTATAAACGGGGCAGTCCAACGAAGAAGCAGCATGGTCACCCATGCAATTTATGCAGCGAGGGGATGGAGGTAGACATTCACCCTCATGGGCGTCCCTGCCACAGGTGACGCACTTGGCTGTATTCGGACAAGACTTACTGGTATGGTTATATCTCTGGCAATAGAAGCAGCGTGTAGGATTGGGTATATACGGGAGAATGGAGATTACTTTGTTGCCCGCTTTCACCTTAGGTGGTAGGTCAACCCTGTCGAAAGTCAAGAAGACAGTACGAGTTGGCACGAGGGCGTTGTTAACCGTTTTCATGACGCGATGGTCTGCCATAACGCCCTGACCAGACATATAGCTGAGTAATTCCTCATCGGATAACCCATCCAGGGATCTCGTGAAGACTACCCCCCGTGAAGAGTTGAGGGTGCGGTGAGCCTCCACTTTTACTGGGAAAGTATGCACGAGTGTAGCCCGAAGTAATTTTTGTGCCTGGAATGCATTCTCAATCTCAAGCAACAATGTCCCATTGTGCTGCCTGGAGCAGGTCTTCAAGGGACCGGCGATCGCATCGACACCCTTCTGAATGATAAACGGATTTACAGCAGAAAAATCCTGATCGTCAGTACGCGATACCATCAGGAACTAAGGAATGGTAGGCAAGCCTTTTTGTGGCTGAGAATCATCGTGTGTCCGCTTATGGGTCAAGGTTAGAGAAGATTTGGAAGGTTTCATAGCGGAGGTGTCCCTCATGATTACCGGCGTCTCCGATAGCGCGCTCCTTCCTTGTGGAGGCCCTCTATGAGGGCGCACCCGCCTTAGGTGACTGTTCGCACCTGAGGTCACACCTCCCGAGAACGGACGGAGGGACCAATCGGCCAGTTCGGAAGGTACCAGCTCGGGTAATCACCCCTCCCTGGGCCCGGCCTTTACCGGCGGGTACGTACGTGCCCTACATGTCTACCCGGGTGGGGAGTTACGCCTTACCCCGTCACCAGCTACGCAGGGCGTGGGTTGACCTTCAGACATGCACAGGGAGGAAAAAAGAGGAAGGAGAGAAAGGGCGGGTCAAGGACAAGGAGAAAGAGGGGAAGGCTAAAGAACAGGAAAGGAAGAGGACCAAGAAAATAGGAAGTAAGAGGAAACGAAAAAAGAAACCTTGGACTGACTACAAACGCCCGTCTCCAGGCGAAGGCACAAACCGGGGGGAAAGAGGGAAGCGGCCTGTCGACGGGAGAAATGTCGCTTCAGCTCGAGGCCCTGTGCGCGCCACACACGTACCCACAAAAGTGCTGTGGGGCCCCTGGGGGGAGAAGTGTTCCATTACGCAGGTGATTGCAGGTCTTAACTGGGCCGGCAATGGCATCAACCCCTTTCTGAATAATAAATGGGTTCACCGACGAAAAGGATTGTCCTTCCTCAGTACGGGTCACCACAAGGAACTTTGATGTCTGTAAATTTTTCTGTTCAGAGACACTATTGTCCAGTACGTCAATTTCTAGAGACTCTTTAAATTTTCTTTTTTTTTAGAACCATCGCGGATGTATCCCCCACGATTGCCAGTGTCTCCGATGGCACGCTTCTTCCTGCTGGGGACCCCCAAACGGAAGCACACCCACCTTGGGTGATTGTTTCCACCCCAGGTCACACCTCCTGATCTACAGATGGAGGGACCAATCGGCGAATAGGGAAGGTATCAATGCAGGCAATCGCCCCTCCCCTGGCCTGGCCTTAACCAGGGGGACCAGGGGGTACGCAGGCACCCTACATGCCAGCCCGGGGCTGGGACTTACGCATTACCCAGTCACCCATATGGGTGGCCTTCAAGTGCGTACAGGGAGAAAGAAGAGAGAAATAGTAGGAGGAGAAGCCTCAAACACAGACGCGGAGGCAAAGAAAGAGGTGGAAGAAGAGCTTAAGCCAAAAAGGTCAGAACTTCGGTTCCCCGAAGGATGCACAGACTCGGTCCCCAAGAGAGGGGAAAAGGACTGTAGAAGAAGCGTCGTGTAGCACAGAAAGGAAAGAGTGCTGGGGCCCTGTGCTCGCCACGCACGTACTCACCACAGAGCGGTGAGCCCCCTGGGGGGATCTTGTTTAGGTGCCCGCGGTTTATTAGCGGTTGAGGAAGACTGAACTTCAACAGCAGCAGGAGGAAGTGGGGACGTGGAACGGGCAATCTTCGGGCTAGCCTATCGCACAACTGTATCAGCGAAAGTGAAGTCACAGTCTGGGTACCTGAATCCTTAGTAGGTCGAGTGGAGGTGAGGACCTTACCATATGTGCCCACTGGGAGGACAGTGTGCTTTCGACTCACCAACAACTTTCGAGCGGCAGATGTTGATACCTTTTCCGTAACCCGAATTTGCTGAATGACCTTTTCATCGTTATATACAGGGCAGTCCCGAGAGGAGCCTCATTGTCACCGTTGCAATTAAGGCAGTCAGGGGATGGATGTGGGCAATCCCCCCCATGGGCATCCCTACCACAAGTGACATTTTGCTGCATTAGGGCAAGATTAACGGATGTGGTTGTATCTGTGGCATTGAAAACAGCGCGTTGGGTTAGGTACATAAGGGCGGACGGAGATGACTTCATACCCTGCTTTGACCTTGGACGGGAGTTCAGCTCTATCGAACGTCAAAAACACAGTACGAGTTGGAGTCAGCTGGTTATCTACCTTTTTCAACACCCTATGGACGGCTATTACACACTGATCGGACATATAGGTTTGTATGTCTTGACAACCCGTCAAGGGATCTCGTAAAAACTACCCCCCACTACCCCCCGTGACGAGTTGAGCGTGCAATGCTTGATAGGAAACGTGTGTAACAACGTAGTCCGTATTAGTTTTTGGGCCTGGAAGGCACTGTCCGCTTCCAGCAACAGTGTACCGTTGCGCTGACGCGAACAGGTTTTAACAGGGCCAGCAATTGCATCTACACCTTTCTGAATGACGAAAGGATTTACAGAATTGAAATCTTTACCGTCGGTTCGACAGACAACAAGAAATTTCGGTAGATTAGGCAGAGTTTTCTTTTGCTGAGGCGAATCTATCTTTCGTTTCTGGGCCAACGTCACAGAAGAAGAGAAGGAAGTCATTGCGGAAGTGCCACCCGTGATTACCGGCGTCTCCGATGGCGCGCTCCTTCCTAGTGGGGGCCCTCTCCGAAGGCTTACCCGCCTTAGGTGATTGTTCACACCTCAGGTCACACCTCCCGAGAACTGACGGAGGGACCAATCGGCATGTTCGGAAGGTACCACCTCGGGTAATCACCCCTCCTTGGGCCTGGCCTTTACCATGGGGTACGTACGTGCCATACTTGTCTTCCCGGGGCGGGGAATTACGCGTTACCCCGTCACCTGCTACGCATGATAATGCGTGGATCGGCCATCAGACACGCACAGGGAGGAAAGAAGAAGGATAGAGGAAGTGAAGAGAAAGAAGAAAAGAAGTGTCTCAAACGCTGAAGCGGAGACTAATGAGAAGGAGAAGAAGGCTAGGAGAGTACAGCAAGGAGAGGAAGACAGAAGCAAAGGTTAGGAAAGGAAGGAACCAAGGAATAAGAGAAACTACAACAAGAAACCACCTTAACTCGCGAAAGACGCCCGTCTCCGGGCGAAGGCATAAACCGGGAGGGAACGTGAAGCAACCTGGGGCAGAAGAAAGGCTGCTTCGGCTCGGGGCCCCATGCACGCCACACACGTACCCACAAAAGAACTGTGGGCCCCCTGGGGGGTTTAATTTATCCGCATACTGTCAAACAAAACCATCCGTGCCAACTGTCTCCTGGCAAACTCATAGCAGATGCCATAGCTACCTACTTCAAGAATATCAAGTGACATCACAAAACCAAAGAACATTTTCTTCAATGAAATTATCAATTGTTCTAAAATTATGGTAAAATTTTAAATATAGATAGAACAACTTATTTGTAAATTACTTCAAATTTTGTCATCCCATAAAGTATATAATAAATTCTGAAGCCGCATCACCTTTTTTTAAGATTATTGCTTTACAGGTCCACGACCGTTTTCACATTGTTAAAGACCCATCTTCAGGTGTTAATTTTTTCATATGAATATTCATTATAGTGACCCAAGGTTCTAATTGCTTTCACCTGTCATGGGAATAAAATTTCATTAATTAGGACTGGATATATGGAACCAGTCAAACAGAAATTATCACTGTCATTCAGAATAAAAACCAAGGACGTTAAAATGTGGGACAAATAGTCGCGTAAGTTTGAGTATTGTATTTTCCATGAAACCAGTAGATTGACGACGAAGTGAAGGAGTACAAACCAAAGAAGATTGTCCAAAGAATCAAAGAAACCGATAGATGGATTTGTAGTTTGTTCATCTTTGCATTTAGTATTACGGTAAGGTAAAAAAACTTACAAATATGCACAACCACCCACATTCACTGTTTTGTTTCAGTTTCGCGAGGAGTAAATTCAAAACTTGCTTGTGTAAACATGATTTGATTATAATACTCAACTGCATCGATGCTTTGGGTGTATTTCCATAATAGCTGCTCATTTAGGTAATATTCCTTGAATGTGAGACGCGTATGACAAGACTCAACGTAGGTAGAGTTCGTCTTTGGACAAAAGTGCCTAGTATCAATGCAGAATATGATCGTTCGCATTACTTTTTATACAAAAAGCTCTTAAATAACTTATAAATTCATTATTTCTCAATCATGTTGTCTGCTTGCTATCGGACTGAAGCCTTTCCTTATGATGCCATTTGCTAGCACGACATGGCTAAGAGCCAGTTGAGGCAAGATGCTTGTAGGATTGGGGATATTGTGAGCTGTCGCTTTCAAGATGCGTAGTGTTTGATAACTTACTGTTAAATGACGGATGGGGCAACGTTCATTTTTTCCAGTAACTTTTCATGGAAAAAAATATTGAAAACCTTGTCACAACCTAACAAAGTAATTGTTTAGTCTTTTTTGGGCGGAGGGGGGTGAAACTGTAATCGTGATGGATGTTTACGTACCTCAGTCTTTGACCTATCATATGTTGCAAGCACAATATCAGTATTTTTAACTTCTCCAGTCATTTGCTGAAAATATATCATAATGCTCTAAAGCTTCAAAAGATTTAATGGCTGGTTTCGACCTCATTGGATGAATTACATATCTGCATCCTAAATCTGATGATGGAATCTATCAGGTGATAGCGACGCGTATTAACCGAAATGCTCTCTCCCCTTTGAAAGCCCGTATGGGACGAGCGCGATTTCGCGTCGCTTATCGCTACACAGGTCTTCCTAGTACAGCTAAGAACTGACAACATCGTTGCTGATATTTGGCAACACTATGACAATGCAGTTAATTCCGCAAGTGGTACTGAATTGTCTCGCTAAGTTCACTTGACATTCCTCTTCTACTTTCATGACTCATGCTGTATAATGACAACGTGATATGAGAGACAGAAATTTAACTTTTGCATTCAAGGAATGCAGTTATTCGTGTAGGTGACTTTCAGTTTACCTTTCGCGATGTGTTAGAGACTCAGCATTGAATATGTGAGACTGAGGGCACGATGCCACAGCGTGTGGTTGGCTGTGCGGTTCTGCTTGTGTCTTGTGATGCAACCCTGTTGTGAGGCGGCAGTTCTAATCCTGGTTGGAGAGAATGCATTTGGGGTTGGAATTTCGTCTTATTTTACTTTATACGCTGCAGATTGCAAGAAAAAACTCTTTAACAGAATCAGAAGAAAAGCTTTATACAATAAGTCTTTCAGAAAGGTCGACTCCAAATTATGGAAATGGTATTAGATGTCTTCTTTGCTTCACCATACAAACGCCTTTGAAGAAAATCGAATTGACCTCCATTAATGCGAAATATCTGCTGTAGAAATGAGACATGAAGACACGAACCTTGCAGTGTGCTCATACATTTACCGTAAGGAATTAAACGACACAAACATTTTAGTGAGTTACGCATTCTGCCTTGATGAAAACATATGCACTGGTGATAAATTACATGAAGGGCTTTTCTGAAAGGAAAAGGATCGATATTTAAACCACAAATAAGTGTTAACCGTCGTAGAGTGCCATTGGATTGAATCAACGACTATGACAATATTTTGCCTCTCTAATGTATTATGTATTAGTGTAATAATATGCTCATCATTCAAAATGGGTTGTCTGCTCCGCTTGTATCGTGTCTGAAATACACATCGCCACCTTTTTTTGTGATTCGCCACTCAGCAACATACAGCATTTTACGTATCGAGGGCGATGAGCGGCAGCAGGCGCTGTGGGCAGAGGGCGAGGCAGCGCTGTGTAGCGCCGCCACCGCTGCTGCCGGCGAGTGGGCCGCGGAGAGCTGTGCCAAGTGCTGCAGCCAGAGGCAGCGATGTTATTGGGCCGAAATGTTATTACCAGTGTATCAAAAAGTGAAATACGTTACGCATATGCTCCCCTTACACATGTGGCATCAGCATGCACGTGGAACGTGAATTAAAAATTTTTGTCAACAGTCGGTTTCGATCGCAAAGACTCGGACGTAAGCGGGCACTTTACCGCAAGACCACGGATGTAGCTGACTTACAGACCTAACAGCACACAAGAAGTACTGTACGAACTCCCGCAGTCTACAGTGTTGCCAGATTGTGCAGATAGCTGGACTTTGAGCGAATCAGCGCGGCCACGTTTATTGTCCCACGTCGCGATCGGCTCGGACTTAGGCTCAGCGGCGGCCGGCCATAGTGAACGGCTCCCCGCTAGCTGCTCGGCCGCTTAACCTGCAGCGGTCGCCACGCGCGCGCTGCAACGGCGCGATGGCAGCTGGTGGTGGCCACAGTGCGCAGCCAACCGCGCGCCGGCTGATGCCGATACACGACCAAAATTACTTTTCGATTTTCTTGCTGAAAAAATTACTGCATGTGTATGAAACAAAGATCGCACTCCGGTGTCAGTTTTTCGATAAAAATTCTCCTTCTCCTATAAAAGAAAACGAAACCACTTCTTTTCCAGTTCTGTGCGTTTTCCTTGACGTAGGATACTTCTCACTCGATTCTGAGAAAACTAATTGCCGTACCTCACTGAGTTTTGCACATCTTGCAGAATAACATAGCTTCATAACGGAGTGTCTGTTTTTCCGGTATTCGGCATAGATATTAAGATACTTAATTTCCAGTTAACTTATAGCATAACATTTGAAGTTTTTGCAGTGAAAAATATAGTCGCTGACTACTTTCCTTTTGGTTAACTTTGGGTTATACATTACTGCGTACGAAATGTAGCCAACATTGTGAAATTGTTTTTAAAGCTGAAAATAAAGCAATACATATAGCGAACTGGGTGTTGGCGCGCCATGTGCACAACCCCTGAAACTCTAGCCTGCAGCTCAGTCAGTCAACCTTCGTAATAAAGCACATGCCCGAGCCAACAGAAAATGACTTTAAAAATAGCAAAGTTGACCTGGGACAGATGCTAGTTCTCTAACTCGTTTTAAAATATTGGTGGCATACAAGTTCGGATAAAAAAAAGGACAGTAAATCTAGTTATATTTCTTAAAGTTACAAATATTGGATTTCTGTCACTGACGGAAAAATGCAAGTTCATAATGGTGACTGTAGGGTTCTAAGGAAAAGAGAATGCTAGTGATTTTGTTGAATTTCCCTTCAGACATGCAATAGAAATGGGAAGACTAAAATTACTAGAAGCATTTTTGACAGACTTTCTCCACAAAAAACAGTGGGGAACATTAAAGATGTTTACAACGGCACTGTTAAGTTGGAATATGCAGTTCGTATGAGCAGCTTAAGTGCATCTTTTCTGTAGTTGAGTTTCATGCAAGTAAATCAGTGGCGCTATAATGAAACTGCTGTTATAACTTGCCACCATCCTCTTTTTTTTTTTTTTTTTGTGGTTTTAGGGCGCACAACTTCTATACTTCTATGGTCATTAGCGCCCAGCCAAGAACATAGATTCGCTATGATCTCAAAGAAAAAAGGTGACTGTCAGAACATCAACAAGAGGCTAAAAACGAAAGATAAAAGACAATGAAAGGGGTTAAATATCCTTCGATAAGTTGGCCAAGGTGATAAAACGCAAAACTCGAGCAGGTGCTCGTGTGTCATCAGCTAAAATTTCCTCCAGAGTAGACGGAAATCGAAGGGCTACTATTAACACAAGTCAGTAAAACATGTCGCACTGTCAGCAGTTCACCGCAGGAGCATAGCGGTGCAGGTTCGGCGGATAGCAAGTGACGGTGGCTGAAACAGCAATGACCGATCCGCAATCGGGCCAGGATGACCTCCTCCCGCCGAGAGGAGCGTGAGGTGGTCCCCCAAGCGGTCGGGATCGGTTTGACAGTTCGCAATTTATTGTTGTACAGTGAAAGCCACGCACTGTGCCATGACGACACGATACTCCGGCGAAGAGCCCGATGAACATTGACCGGTGGAACGCAAAAGGGAGACATGCGAGGCAAAAGAGCTGCTGCCTTGGCTGCTTGTCGGCGGCCTCATTCCTGGGCACACCCACATGGCCAGGGACCCACAGGAAAGAAACGTGACAGCTGTCATCTGCTAGCAACTGGAGGGATCATTGGATCCGATACACGAGAGGATGGTTCGAGAAAGGTTCCTTAAGACTGCAGGGCACTGAGGGAGTCCGAACATATGGCATAGAAAGGTTGGCGGTGGCGGCAGGTGTACAAAGCGGCCTGGTGGAGGGCAAAAAGCTCAGCTGTGAAGTTCGAGCACCGGTCAGGGAGCTTGTATTGGAAACGGTTGTCCCCGACGACGAAGGCAGATCCGACACTGGCAGTGCTCTTGGAACCATCAGTGTAAATAAATATGGCATTATCGAACCGCGAACGGAGTTCGACAAGCCTCGAGCGGTATACCAAATCCGGAGTGCTCTCCTTGGGGAGCGAACTAAGTTCGAGGTGAGTGTGAACCTGGGCCTGATGCCACGGTGGCAATGGGCTTTCGCTCAACCGAAAGGTGGAAGGAAGTGTAAAATCGAGCCGCTGTAGCAGGCGGCGAAACCGAACTCCAGGTGGAAGCAAGGCAATCGCAGACAACTGATATTGGCGATCGAGTGAGTCGTCAAAAAATAATCGGTAAGATGGATGGTTGGGCATCGACCGCAGGCGGCATGCGTACCGACACAAGAGTATGTCACGTCGAGTGGTCAAGGGTAATACAGCAGCCTCGGCATACAGACTTTCAACAGGGCTGGTATAAAATACACCGGTTGCCAGACGTAATCCCCGATGGTGGATAGAGTTGAGACGGCGGAGAAGCGACGGACGTGCAGAAGAGTATACAAGGCTTCCGTAGTCGAGCTTCGACTGAACAATGGCCTGGTGAAGGTGAAGCAGGACGGTATGATCCGCTCCCCATGACGTGCCACTGAGGACACGAAGAACGTTAAGGGTTCGGGCACAACGGGCAGCCAGGTAGGACACGTGTGTGGACCAGCAAAGTTTACGATCCAACATGAGTCCCAATAATTTCGTAGTCTCCGCGAAAGGGAGAGCAACAGGCCCGAGACGTAGAGAAGGTGGAAGAAATTCCTTGTATCTCCAGAAGTTGATACAGTTTTCTCAGTGGAGAATCGGAAGCCGTTTGCGATGCTCCAGGAATATAGACGGTCAAGACAGCGTTGAAGAGAACGCTCCAAGAGACACGCCCGCTGGGCGCTGCAATAAATTACGAAATCGTCAACAAAAAGAGATCCGGAGACGTCGGCTGAAAGGCAATCTACGATCGGATTGATTGCAATGGCGAAGAGCGCCACACTCAAGACGGAGCCCTGTGGTACCCCATTCTCCTGGCAAAAGGTATCTGACAAAACGGAGCCCACCCGTACCCGGAACTTGCGATCCGCCAAAAACGCTTGAATGAAAAGAGGAAGGCGGCCCTGAAGGCCCCATGTGTGCAATGTGCGGAGAACGCCCGCTCTCCAACAGGTATTGTATGCCTTCTCCAAGTCGAAGAACACTGCTACTGTGTGACGCTTCCTTAGAAAGTTGTTCATAATGAAGGTCGAGAACGTAACGAAGTGATCAGCAGCAGAGCGGCGACGAAGAAAACCGCATTGGATATTAGTCAGGAGGAGATTCGAGGAGCCACACCAACCGAGCGTTAACCATGCGTTCCATCACCTTACAGACGCATGGTGAATAGATATTACAGAGGGAAAAGGTAAATGTGGATAAAGTGATGCGGACGGCAACTGCCTGTAGGTGAGTATGCAAGGGAATGGGATGGAAATAGAGGTCGTTTCGAAGAAGCATCAGAACCCCTCCATGGGCTGGGACACCTTCCACAGGTGGCAGGTCGAACCGCACAGAGGTGTAGTGTGGAAAGTCTGCAACTTAGTTTCCTGGAGGCAGACTAGAAGCGGGCAGTGCAATCGAAGGAGTAGTTTTAACTCCTCCCGATTAGAACGAATGCAGCGAATATTCCATTGAAGGAGCGCCATGATAAAAATGAGAGAAGAAATAAGGATAAAACCAACTAGCAAGCGGGGTAACCTAGACGGCCGCAGAGGACCGGATTTCGAGGGAGCACTGCTATCGCTGTCAAGGGGCAAAGGGTCGTGGTCCATAGGTTCGACCGACGCGCCTGGCACCTCCCCGAGTTGATCAGGAGGGGCAGTTTCCCCCGCCGGTAGAGGGCCGGGTGCCCGGCAGACGGAGCGAGCCGGTGAAACAGAAGACGGTCGAGGCCGGCAACTGTTGGACGGCGTGACGGATGGGTCACCCCTCGGTGTGGAAGGAGAGGAACTCTTTTTCTTGTCAGCTCTTCTTTTTTTTGTGGTTTTTGGGGCACACAACTTCTATGGTCATTAGCGCCCAGCCAAGAACATAGATTCACTATGATCTCAAAAAAATGGAGACTGTCAGAACATCAACAAGAGGCTAAAAACGAAAGATAAAAGACAATTAAAAGGGTTAAATATCCTTGGATAAGTTGGCCAAGTTGATAAAACGCAAAACTCGAGCAGCTGCTCGTGTGTCATCAGCTAAAATTTCCTCCAGAGTAGACGGAAAGTGAAGGGCTACACGGAGATGATTAAAATTAACACAAGTCAGTAAAACATGTCGCACTGTCAGCAGTTCACCGCAGGAGCATAGCGGTGCAGGTTCGGCGGATAGCAAGTGACGGTGGCTGAAACGGCAATGACCGATCCGCAATCGAGCCAGGATGACCTCCTCCCGCCGAGAGGGGCGTGAGGATGTCCTCCAAGCGGTCGGGATCGGTTTGACAGTTCGCAATTTATTGTTGTACAGTGAAAGCCACACACTGTGCCATTGCGACACGATACTCCGGCGAAGAGCCCGTTGAACATCGTCAGATGGGACGCAAAAGGTAGCCATGCGAAGCAAATTGCTGCGGCCTTGGCTGCTAAGTCGGCGGTCTCATTCCCGGGCAACCCCACGTGGCCAGGGACCCACAGGAAAGAAACGTGACAGCTGTCATCCGCCAGCAACTGGAGGGAGCGTTGGATCCGATACACGAGAGGATGGTGCGAGAAAGGGTCCTTAAGACTCTGCAGGGCACTAAGGGAGTCCGAACAGATGGCATAGAAAGGTTGGCGGTGGCGGCAGGTATACAAAACGGCCTGGTGGAGGGCGAAAAGCTCAGCCGTGAAGTTCGAGCACCGGTCAGGGAGCTTGTATTGGAAACGGTTGTGCCCGACGACGAAGGCACATCCGACACCGGCAGTGCTCTTTGAACCATCAGTATAAATAAATACGGCATTCTCGAACCGCGAACGGAGTTCGACAAGCCTCGAGCGGAATACCAAATCCGGAGTGCTCTCCTTGGGGAGCGAACTAAGTTCGAGGTGTGTGTGAACCTGATGCCACGGTGGCAATGGGCTTTCGCTCAACCGAAGGGTGGAAGGAAGGGTAAAATCGAGCCGCTGTAGCAGGCGGCGAAACCGAACTCCCGGTGGAAGCAAGGCAATCGCAGACAACTGATATTGGCGAACGAGTGAGTCGTCAAAAAATAATCTGTAAGATGGATGGTTGGGCATCGACCGTAGGCGGCATGCGTACTGACACAAGAGTATGTCACGTCGATTGGTCAAGGGTAATACAGCAGCCTCGGCGTACAGACTTTCAACAGGGCTGGTATAAAATGCACCGGTCGCCAGACGTAATCCACAATGGTGGATAGAGTTGAGACGGCGGAGAATCGACGGCCGTGCTGAAGAGTATACAAGGCTTCCATAGTCGAGCTTCGACTGAACAATGGCCTGGTGAAGGTGAAGCAGGACGTTATGATCCGCTCCCCATGACGTGCCACTGAGGACACGAAGAACGGTAAGGGATCAGGCACAACGGGCAGCCAGGTAGGACACATGTGTGGACCAGCAAAGTTTCCGATCCAACATGAGTCCTAAGAGTTTTGTATTCTCCACGAAAGGGAGAGCAACAGGGCCGATACGTAGAGAAGGTGGAAGAAATTCCTTGTATCTCCAAAAATTGATACAACAGTTTTCTCAGTGGAGAGTCGGAAGCCGTTTGCAATGCTCCAGGAATATAGACGGTCAAGACAGCGTTGGAGAGAACGCTCCAAGAGACACGTCCGCTGGGCGCTACAATAAATTGCGAAATCGTCAACAAAAAGAGATCCGGAGACGTCAGCTGAAAGGCAATCCACGATCGGATTGATTGCAATGGCAAAGAGCGCCACACTCAAGACGGAGCCCTGTGGTACCCCATTCTCCTGGCAAAAGGTATCTGACAAAACAGAGCCCACCCGTACCCGGAACTTGCGATCCGCCAAAAACGCTTGAATGAAAAGAGGAAGGCGGCCCCGAAGGCCCCATGTGTGCAATGTGCGGAGAATGCCCGCTCTCTAACAGGTATCGTATACCTTCTCCAAGCCGAAGAACACTGCTACTGTTTGACGCTTCTTTAGAAAGTTGTTCATAATTAAGGTCGACAACGTAACGAGGTGGGCAACAGCAGAGCGGTGTCGACGAAAACCGCATTGGATATTAGTCAGGAGGCGGCGAGATTCGAGGAGCCAGACCAACCGAGCGTTAACCAAGCGTTCCATCACCTTACAGACGCAGCTCGTCAGAGAAATGGGGCGATATCTGGAAGGAAGGTGTTTGTCCTTCCCTGGTTTGGGGATGGGGACAACAATGGCTTCACGCCAACTTGTGGGAACATGACCTTCAGCCCATATGCGATTGTAGGTACTAAGAAGAAAGCACTTGCCCGCAGGAAAGAGGTTCTTCAGCATTTCAATATGAATGGAATCGGGCCCGGGAGCAGAAGACCGGGACAGGGCGAGAGCACGATCTAGCTCCTGCATGGTGAAGGCGACGTTATAATTTTCACGATTAAAAGAGTGGAAAGAAGGCGGCCGTGCCTCCTCTACCTGTTTGCGAGGGAGAAAGGCAGGGTGGTAATGGGCAGAGCTCGAAACCTCCGCAAAGATACGACCCAATGCGTTTGAAACATCAGCTGGGTCCACGAGGACTGCGTTCTCCACGGTCGGGCCAGGAATCGGGGAGTGGACCTTGATGCCGGACAAACGGCGTAGGCCACCCCAGACAACCGTGGAGGGAGTAAAACGGTTAAAAGAACTAGTAAAAGCTGTCCAGCAAGCTTTCTTGCTGTCGTTTATGATACGACGGCACTGCGCTCTCATACGTTGCAATTCGATGCAATTCTCCAAAGATGGATGGCGGCGAAAGGTGCATAAAGCACGGCGCCGGGCTCTAAGCGCGTCGCGGCAGGATCCAGTCCACCAAGGGACCTGGACACAACGTGGAGAGGAGAATGTACGGGGTATGGAACGTTCAGCAGCGGTGAGAATAACCTCTGTGAGGTATTCGACCTGACTGTCAGAGTTGGGAAAATTCTGATTGTGAAAAACAGCCATGGAAGAATAAAGCCCCCAGACGGCTTTAGAAATGTTCCAACTGGTGGGACGTGGAGATGGGGAATGATGTAGGAAGTGGATGATACAAGGGAAATGGTCACTCGAGTACGTGTCAGAAAGTGCATACCACTCAAACCGACCGGCAAGCTGAGGAGTGCATATTGCGATGTCTATATGGGAATAAGTGTGTGTTGTGTCAGAAAGGAAGGTCGGTGCACCGGTGTTGAGGCAGACAAGATCGAGGTGGTGGAGAATGTCCACCAAAAGGGAGCCTCTCGGACAAGGTGCCGGAGAGCCCCATAGGGGGTGGTGGGCATTTAAATCGCCTACCAACACGAAAGGTGAAGGGAGCTGGTCAACAAGGTTTAGCACATCTGCCCTAGTAAGGGCAGATGACGATGGCGAATATATATTACAGAGGGAGAAGGTAAATGTGGATAAGGGGATGCGGACGGCAACTGCCTGTAGGTGAGTTTGCAAGGAAATGGGATGGAAATAGACGTCGTCTCGAAGGAGCATCAGAACCCCACCATGGGCTGGGACACCTTCCACGGGTGGCAGGTCGAACCACACAGAGGTGTAGTGTGGAAAGTCTGCACGATCACGTGGACACAACTTAGTTTCTTGGAGGCAGACTAGAAGCGGGCAGTGCAATCGAAGGAGTAGTTTTAACTCCTCCCGATTAGAACGAATGCCACGAATGTTCCATTGAAGGAGCGCCATGATAAAAATGAGAGAAGAAATAAGGATTAAAACCAAGTAGCGAGCGGGGTCACCTCGACGGCCGCTGAGGACCGGATTTCGAGGGAGCACTGCTATCGCTGTCTGGGGGCAAAGGGTCATGTTCCATTGGTTCGACCGACGCGCCTGCCACCTCCCTGAGTTGATCAGGAGGGGCAGTTTCCACCGCCGGTAAAGGGCCGGGCGCCCGGCAAACAGAGCGTCCCGGTGAAACAGAAGACGGCCGAGGCCGGCAACTGTTGGACGGCGCGACAGATGGGTCACGCCTCGGCGGGGAAGGAGAGGAACTCTTTTTCTTGTCAGCTCTCCTGGAAGAGTGACGGCGGGAAGAGGCAGTTGACTGTTGGGAAGCCTGAGAACGCAGAAAATCCTCACGGACGGGTTCCTTTTTCAAGGTCCGGGCATCTTGTTTAGGTGCTCGCGGTTTACTGGAGGTTGACCTTAGAAGCAGCAGGAGGAAGCGGGGACGTGTAACGGGCAATCTTCGGGCTGGTGGATCGCACAACTGTGTCTGCGAAAGTGAAGTCACAAGTCTGGGTACTGGAATCCATGGTAGGTCGAGTTGAGGTAAGGACCTTACTGTATGTACCCGCTGGCAGGACAGTGGGCTTTCGACTCGCCAACAACTTTCGAGCGGCAGATGTCGATACCTTCTCTGTAACCCGAATTTGCTGGATTACCTTATCATCCTTGTATACAGGCAGTCGCGAGAGGAAGCCGCATGGTCACCGATGCAGTTTAGGCAGTGAGGGGACAGAGGTGGGCAATCCCCCTCATGGGCGTCCCTACCACAAGTGACACACTTTGCTGTATTTGGGCAATGTTCACGGGTATGGTTGTACCTGTGGCACTGAAAACAGTGCGTTGGGTTAGGTACATAAGGTCGGACGGAGATGACTTCATACCCTGCTTTGACCTTCGACGGGAGGTCAACTCTGTCGAACGTCAAAAACACAGTACGAGTCGGTGTCAGGTGGTTAAAGACCTTTTTCATTAACCGATGGACGGCTGTCACACCCTGGTCGGACATATAGGATTGGATGTCTTCATCAGACAACCCGTCAAGGGATCTCGTGAAGACTACCCCCCGTGACGAGTTGAGTGTGCGATGTGCTTCCACCTTGACAGGAAACGTGTGTAACAATGTAGTCCGGAGTAGTTTCTGAGCTTGGAAGGCACTTTCCACTTCCAGCAACAATGTGCCATTGCGCTGACGTGAACAGGTTTTAACAGGGCCAGCAATTGCATCTACACCTTTCTATATAACGAAAGGATTGACAATTGAAATCCTTTCCGTCGGTGCGAGAGACAAAAAGAAATTTAGGTACATTAGGCAGAGTCTTTTTTTGCTGAGGCGAATCTAACTTACGTTTCTGGGTCAACGTCACTAAAGAAGAGAAGGAAGTCATCGCGGAAGTGTCCCCCGTGATTACCGGCGTCTTCGATGGCGCGCTCCTTCCTAGTGGGGGCCCTCTCCGAGGGCTTACCCGCCTTAGGTGATTGTTCACACCTCAGGTCACACCTCCCGAGAACTGACAGAGGGACCAATCGGCACGTTCGGAAGGTACCAGCTCGGGTAATCACCCCTCCCTGGGCCTGGCCTTTACCAGGGGGTACGTACGTGCCCTACTTGTCTACCCGGGGCGGGGAATTACGCGTTTCCCCGTCACCTGCTACGCATGATAATGCGTGGGTCGGCCTTCAGACACGCACAGGGAGGAAAGAAGAAGAATAGAGGAAGTGAAGAGAAGCAAGGAAAAAGCGTCTCAAACGCCGAGGCGGAGACTAATGAGGAGGAGAAGAAGGCTAGGAGTGTACAAGGAGAGAAAGACAGAAACAAAGGGAAGGAAAGGAAGGAACGAAGGAAGAAAAACAACAACAAGAACCACCGTAGCTCACGAAATATGCCCGTCTCCGGGCGAAGGCATAAACCGGGAGGGAGGGTGAAGCATCCTGGGGCAGAAGAAAGACTGCTCCAGCTCGGGGCCCCATGCGCGCCACACACGTACCCACAAAAGAACTGTGGGCCCCCTGGGGGGGGGGCAACATACACGGATGATGGTGATGATGATGGTGATGATGATGGTGATGAAAAAATGTTTTGATCGCAAATGGCATAATATGCCAAAACTGGAATTACTAGTTGATGGCATGGGGTAGTAACCGTTCGATCATGACAGGGAAAAAGCTTTAACTGCTGTCCTATAATCTGAATATACATACAATGTAACTGTGTAAGGTTTTCTATAGTCCATGGTGTGGGTGATACAGCAGTCAAATTTTAATTTCAAGTAAAAACAGTCTTGGTTGCAAAATTGTGTTGTTAATTACCAATGACGCGTTTCGCCCTCACAGCAGGGTATCATCACATTATTTGCATGACAAACGTTACGCAAATTACTCCAACAGCCCCTGTTTCACTACTTTAAATGTTGTAGTAATTCTTATGTAATGTTTATGATGCAGATAAGATGATGGCCTGCTGTGAGTGCAGAACGCGTCATTGGTAATTAATAACACCCTTTGCAACCAAGACTATTTTTACGTGAAATTACATTGTAACCGACAGTGTACCGTCTGTCACAGTGAGATTATAGTAGGACACCAATTACAATATTGCACTGTCAAGGTTCCTAATCACATACCGACATTTTATACCACTCACATTGTTGGTAAGGTAATGTGACATGAAATGGCAGCAAAGTAATTATGACTGAAATTGCCTCGTGTTATTGGCTCACAAAAAAGCCATTACAAAGAAGTAACCATTTCATATTCTGAGCTAAGTAACCTATTTACACGCAAATTATCTTGAATGTCTAGTTGTTTGCTATAATAAAGTACTGGTATTCTTGCATAAATATGAACAATTAGATGCAGTTAAAGACATTGCAAAACCGGTTGTGCGAATCTACAAAAGTTCAATAAAATTCAGCTACAGTGAATTAACGGCCTTTCATTCAACACTTTTGAGATAAACGCGTCTTTATCAGCTCCCATTAAACACGACGCGCAGCGTACAGCGTCGGAACCTCGGAACCCGCGAGCTGAGAGCGGAACAAGAAAATTCTTTCTTACACGCGCCTGTGAAAGCGACGTGAGCGAGCTGAGGCGGTCGGGCGGGTGCACTATGGCCACCCCAATGGGATCACCCACTGGTTTTCCAACCGCCTCCCTGCCGGCGCGGAGCAGGAAGCGTGGAGCGGCCCACTATGGCTGTAACCTTAGGCTCAGCGGCGGCTGGCCGGCGGCCAGGTTTTTTTTGTCAAAGAGTGTACCTTGTAAATTGTATCACAGTACGACATGAGATATGAGCACATAAACAGTTCATGGAAAACCGCCTTATCACGCACCAAGTTTTAATTTATTACTTCTTTACTACCAATTGTATTCGCAACAGATTTTAGACATGCAGCACTTATTCAAATGAATATATACCTAAAAAATTATCCAAATGAACAACATATAGCCACAGTCTAACATATACAGTCACGACATTCCCGCGTATTTTCGTTATACACAGCGACAGCAGCGCTCCAAGCGGCCGGCAAGCTACTGTAATGAATACGATAGTGGATGAGCGCGAATAGTATCGTTTATATTGATTTTAATACTTTTTTACATTAGGGGACGTATGTAGTGTCATAAAACAGGTATTAACGTAAAAATAGCTCCACCTATTTTTGTCTTAGGTTTCCTAAGATCCCTGACAAGGTAGGAAACGGTACATTACGGCACAGTTTATTTACTGTTATCTTGTAACCTACAGGCTTTCACTGAATTTAATTTACAATTAAAAATAGAAAAAGGGCTAAGGAACATCAGAATACCTGCCCCTTGGAAGAAAGATTTTTCTTCTTCTCAAGAACGTTAACGTTTCTCCATTCCAATTTCAGTGAAATCGGTGAGGGTGGATCGTAGGAAACGAATGTAGAATGCAATAACTCAATATTTCACGTACCAAATCAGCCACCACAATTGTAGCTGAAGGAAAACATCACAAACGTGGCAAAAAACTGAAAAAAGCAATCAAACTGTATTCAACAAAGAAGAACCCAGTTCCACGATTGTTGCTACAGCTGAACCACGAACGGCAAGAATCTTCAAGACATTTGTCTTCTTAAGCTAAAGTAATCACACTCAAAAGAATATGCGCTTATTATAAAGACGAGTGAAGCCTGAAAATGTGCGAATCATTAGACGCCATACCATAATGGTGTGTGTCAAAAAACTCTTTTGCCATAGTAAGAACAGACCTTAAGAGAAATTTATGTTTCTATTATGTTTATACTCTTACTTTCAGCGGAATAACCTGCAAGTATACACATATTCGTAAGTATTGGTTCATCACGAAGTTCTTCGTTATACCACTGAATCAGTTCGACTGTTTTTCATTAATTTCCGTATTATGTATGTCTCTTGATATATTAGTAATGCTTGTCACCCAGAAATTATATTAACTATTTCGTTAATTGCGTACACATAATTACAAACAAATATCACTCTTTCGGCGGCTTGCCCACCACTAGGAGCACTAGTGTCGCTGCAACTGTCAGTTGGTAACAACTTTCACAGCAGGGAGTGTCGCGACTGTATATGTTAGACTGTAATACAACTAAATAAATGAAAACGTGCGAATTTTATATGCCATTTGTATATTGATTGCTATTTTTTCGTTGTTTGGATACTGCATGTATAATTTTGTACATTATGCAAGATATCCTTATTTCTTATATATTCTCCGATAAATTTAACGTTTTTAGAAAAAAAAATGGAAAGAACGGATAGGAGAAGTACTAACTCAAGGCAGGGATAAATAGCCGGACAACGCCGGGTTTAATTAGTTTATGTAACTACGCTATAGCAGGATAATCACTGGAGGCAGCTACTTCCATAAGACGTCTGGAAGTAGGCATACGGAGCGATTTGAAATGGAACGATCACCTAAAACTATATTTTCGCTGTTACATCGTTCACTCTGTAACAAGGTTCTTCTGTCAAACCCAATAAAAATCATCTGTCAATTAAGAATCCTACAAATTCGTCGCCATCCGTGTTTCACGCAAGTAAATTAAAGCTGCAGACAAAGATGAACAAACACCTTTGAATAAAACATATCGGACGTGCGTACTACGATATTTATCTATGACGAAACTAACGAAGCTTAAATTGTATGTAACCAGCTGTTACATTATTCCACGTTTCTGCTGAAGTTTTTTTTAATACTTTGCAATTTGCCTATATCTGGGTGACATGAGTCCGAGTAATTTAAAAGTCAATTTGTATAGACGGATTATTGCTGAAGATAGCTTCAACTCTGGTGGTAAATTTGATAAAGGATTAGGTTTCTATATTGTAAGCGGTGTTTTCTGTACATAAAGTGTTACGTTTATCCTTTTACCTGTTACTGCTAACTTGTGCATAATTTCTTCTGAATGTAGTTGTATCGTCAATCACGATTAATACTCAGAGTAAAGCCAGAAAACCTTATCTCTCATTTATTTTGTATGGTGTTGACCTCATTATAGTGGAAAGATCAGACGTCAATATGTGATGCTGCAGCTATTCCTAATACAGATTCTGACTGCCTTGTGAGCGACAGGTCCCAGGTTCGAATCCCGGCCCGATACAAGCTGCCGTAACTCCTTGTTGTACGATTACAACACATTTCAGCGGCTGACAGTAAAATCGTGCAGTTGAAATCTGTATTAACGGCTGCAGTATCATTCAACCGCATGTGGAAACAAGAGACGCCGCATGTCACATCTTTCAGTGAGGAACCACACGAGGACGTGGCCTGTTGCGAGCAACGGAGTTCAGTGGTCGAATCGGGACATGTAAAACTGAGTGGATGGTGACATTTACCATCTAATAACATCACAAAAACAATACCAATTACTAAATGATTTATACAAGGTATCTGATGGTGTGAAAAGTGGCAATTGACCATACTTTAACCCAAGTCCACAGTTGTTTCAAACGTGACAGATTTAATAGTTAAACATGAATACACCTAGCTACAGCTGTTTGTTGAATCATTCCTCGATACACTGTTGCTATGCTAACCAAACACCCTTCATGTCCACAAGATTTCAGAAAACCGGCTATTTGATATCTTCCACGGGGTGTCCGGACCCCCTGACCTCTCCGTGGTGGCGGACGTCGCGAGGGAGACTCCGTGTCGCGGTGCGGGCTTCTGCCACACTTCCGTTTCTCAAAGAGTCAACCAGAAGATCGCTGCCTCCTCCGTAAACTTTCGTGGTTATGGTATATCGCACCAAATTTGCGATTGGATAGGGTATCTCTTGTGAGAGAGGACACAGTTCGTAGTAATCGATGGTAAGGCATCGACTAAAACAGAAGTGATATCGGGCGTTCCACAGGGTAGTGTTATTGGTCCTCTGCTGTTCTTTATTTACATAAACGATTCAGGGGAAAATCGAAGTAGCTCTCTTAGGTTGTTTGCAGATGACTCCGTCATTTACCGACAAGTAAAATCATCTGAAGATCAAAACCAACTGCAGAACGATCTGAATAAGATATCAGTATGGTGTAAGTAT
The DNA here is from genome assembly GCA_026315105.1 of Locusta migratoria. Taxonomy (NCBI): domain Eukaryota; kingdom Metazoa; phylum Arthropoda; class Insecta; order Orthoptera; family Acrididae; genus Locusta; species Locusta migratoria. Next base: position 56,057,720 of record CM048745.1, on the reverse strand, counting down.
TGGCAATTGACTCAAATAATGAGAAGTGTGAAGTCGTCCACATGCGTACGAAAAGAAATCCGTTTAACTTAGTTTACAAGATAAATTAAAAGTGAAGGCCCTAAACTCCCCTAAATGCCTAGGAATTACTGATACGTCAGATTTAAACCGGAAAGAACACGTAGATAATGTCGTGGGAAAGGCGAACCAGAGACAGTTTTACTGGCAGAACCCTTGAAAGATGCAACTACAAAAACTGCACACACTACGCTTGTCCGTCCATTTTTGGACTATTGCTGCCTTATCAGGTGGGTTTGACGGAGTACATCGAAAGAGTCCAAAGAAGGGCAACTCGTTTCGTATTGTCACGATACAGGGGAGGCAGCGTTACGGAAATGATACAGGATCTCGGATGGGAATCATTACAACAACGGCGCTTATCGCTGCCTCGCGGGCTACTTACGAAACTCCAATCGTCAACATTCTCCTCCGAATGCAAAAATATATTGTTGACTCCCACTGACATGGGTAGAAATGACCATCAGAATAAGATACGAGAAATCAGAGCTGGAACGGAGAGATTCAGGTGTTCTTTCTTCCCGCGCGCTATTCGAGAATGGAATAGGAGATAAATAGTATAATGGTGGTTCGATGAACCCTCTGCCAGGCACTTAAGTGTGATTTGCAGAGTATCCCATGTAGATGTATACCTCGCGAAACGACGGCAAAAATACAACGGAGGTGAGGACGCTGGCCGACTGAACCATACGCGACTGGGGTCTGGTATGGGCCAAAGGGATCCAAATAATTAACCGTATTAGTCTCACTGATATAAATTGCAATAATCCAATGACCAATGTGGTTTAGAAAGTCGGTAAGCATAGGATTCGAAAACACAATGACAGGAATCAGAAGACACTGCCAGACATCGCAATATTCGTTGCCAAGAAGCATCGAAGAAGCTCTTACCTCAGACGGGTGGCGAGTGCCGTATGAAGAGGCGCGGAATAAATTGTCCACTACCAGCACCTCGTCTTTCAAAGCGACTCCAAAGAATGGACGGATTAAGGATAAGCAATCACCATTCAAAACATTTTTCGATAACGCACTTCATTGGCATTAATATGACCAACGATCTTTTGTTGCTGTAGTTAGGAAATGTTCTCCGCTACGGCACCTTTTTGACACAGAAACATTATGTTTTAAAAATCAAATTTGCGACTTGAAACAAATTCAACTGTTTGCAGATCTATCGGACCAAACTGCGTGGTCATCAGTCCGTAGATTACAAACTACATAAACTGAGGTCAACTAACCTAAGGACAACAAACACACACACACACACACACACACACACACACACACACACACACACACACACACGTGAGCACGCGCGAGAAAGCGCTCGATCCTCCGGCGGCGAACAACCGCGCGATCCGCAGCAAGGCGCCGTAAACCGCTCGGCTACTCCAACGCTTGAAGCAAACCAGACAACTAATACATAATAATAATAATAATAATAATAATAATAATAATAAAGCAACACTACCCACTCAGACGATAAACAACCAAAGAAGCAATACATCACTTGTGCGTTCCGGGTCAGTATCTGCCAGTATATTTTATTTCGCATGTCTGTTTCTATGTGACATCGAAGAACTCGCCTCAATCCTGTAAACGCTACATTGTATTTTATCTACGAAAGGCAGTTATAGACATCCTTTGATTTTATAGGTCTCGAAAACTTGACCAGATTTATGTCATACTTTTCACTGAAATGTAAACAGCCACTTGCACAATTTGGTACGCTTATAAGTGACCGGAAATGTCTAGTAACCAAATTCTCTGTCGAGTAACGTAAATCAACAGTGTGAGCGCGGCGCCAGTGAGGACTGCCAACATAACACAGCCGTGGACGGCGTGTCGACACGTTGCCAACAAAACCTGAGGAAAATAAGCCGACTGGTTAAAAGTCTGATGTGTGGCATTACAGCTGTCAAACGATTCATAATGACAATCAGGTATTTATTAGCTGGATCATTCTCAAGCCGACGTTAGCATGAACAGCCTGTGAATTGTATAGTTGTGAGTGATGCACCTGCTCGGTAATTATTGTTCAAAAAGTCATCTGTAAGGTTTCTTTTTTTGTGGTATTTTGGGCGCACAACTTCTAATGTCATTAGCGCCCAGATTCACTAGATCTCCAAAAGATTTGGTGACAGTCAGAAAATCAAGAAGAGGCTAAAAACGAAAGATAAAGGACAATGAAAAGGGTTACATATCCTTCGATAAGTTGGCCAAGTTGATAAAACGCAAAACTCGAGCAGCTGCTCAGGTGTCATCAGCTAAAATTTCCTCCAGAGTAGACGGCAAGTGAAGGGCTACACGGAGATGATTAAAATTAACACAAGTCAGTAAAACATGTCGCACTGTTAGCAGTTCACCGCAGGAACACAGCGGTGCAGGGTCGGCAGAGAGCAAGTGACGGTGGCTGAAACGACAGTGACCGATCCGCAACCGAGCCAGGATGACCACCTCTCGCCGAGAGGTCCTCCAAGCGGTCGGGATCGGTTTTACAGTTCTCAATTTACTGTTGCACATTGAAAACCACGCACTGTGCCATTGCGACACGATACTCCGGCGAAGAGCCCGTTGAACATCGTCAGATGGGACGCAAAAGGTAGCCATGCGAAGCAAATTGCTGCGGCCTTGGCTGCTAAGTCGGCGGTCTCATTCCCGGGCAACCCCACGTGGCCAGGGACCCACAGGAAAGAAACGTGACAGCTGTCATCTGCTAGCAACTGGAGGGAGCGTTGGATCCGATACACGAGAGGATGGTTCGAGAAAGGGTCCTTAAGACTCTGCAGGGCACTAAGGAAGTCCGAACATATGGCATAGAAAAGTTCACGGTGGCGGTAGGTGTACAAAACGGCCTGGTGGAGGGCAAAAAGCTCAGCTGTGAAGTTCGAGCACCGGTCAGGGAGCTTGTATTGGAAACGATTGTCCCTGATGACGAAGGCAGATCCGACACTGGCAGTGCTCTTGGAACCATCAGTGTAAATAAATATGGCATTATCGAACTGCGAACGGAGTTCGACAAGCCTCGAGCGGTATACCAAATCCGGAGTGCTCTCCTTGGGGAGCGAACTAAGTTCGAGGTGAGTGTGAACCTGGGCCTGATGCCACGGTGGCAATGGGCTTTCGCTCAACCGAAAGGTGGAAGGAAGTGTAAAATCGAGCCGCTGTAGCAGGCGGCGAAACCGAACTCCAGGTGGAAGCAAGGCAATCGCAGACAACTGATATTGGCGATCGAGTGAGTCGTCAAAAAATAATCGGTTAGATGGATGGTTGGGCATCGACCGCAGGCGGCATGCGTACCGACACAAGAGTATGTCACGTCGAGTGGTCAAGGGTAATACAGCAGCCTCGGCATAAAGACTTTCTACTGGGCTGGTATAAAATGCACCGGTCGCCTGACGTAATCCCCGATGGTGGATAGAGTTCAGACGGCGGAGAAGCGACGGACGTGCAGAAGAGTATACAAGGCTTCCGTAGTCGAGCTTCGACTGAACAATGGCCTGGTAAAGGTGAAGCAGGACGGTACGATCCGCTCCCCATGACGTGCCACTGAGGACACGAAGAACGTTAAGGGATTGGGCACAACGGGCAGCCAGGTAGGACACGTGTGTGGACCAGCAAAGTTTCCGATCCAACATGAGTCCCAAGAATTTCGTAGTCTCCACGAAAGAGAGAGCAACAGGGCCGAGATGTAGAGAAGGTGGAAGAAATTCCTTGTATCTCCAGAAGTATATACACACAGTTTTCTCAGTAGAGAATGGGAAGCCGTTTGCGATTCTCCAGGAATACAGACGGTCAAGACAGCGTTGAAGAGAACGCTCCAAGAGACACGTCCGCTGGGCTCTGCAATAAATTGCGAAATCGTCAACAAAAAGAGATCCAGAGACGTCGGCTGAAAGGCAATCTACGATCGGATTGATTGCAATGGCAAAGAGCGCCACACTCAAGACGCAGCCCTGTGGTACCCCATTCTCCTGGCGAAAGGTATTTGACAAACAGAGCCCACCCGTACCCTGAACTTGCGATTCGCCAAAAACGCTTGAATGAAAAGAGGAAGGCGGGCCCGAAGGCCCCATGTGTGCAATGTGCGGAAAACGCCCGCTCTCCAACAGGTATTGTATGCCTTCTCCAAGTCGAAGAACACTGCTACTGTTTGACGCTTCTTTAGAAAGTTGTTCATAATGAAGGTCGACAACGTAACGAGGTGATCAGCAGCAGAGCGGTGTCGACGAAAACCGCATTGGATATTAGTCAGGAGGCGGCGAGATTCGAGGAGCCAGACCAACCGAGCGTTAACCATGTGTTCCATCACCTCACATACGCAGCTCGTCAGAGAAATGGGGCGATAGCTGGAAGGAAGGTGTTTGTCCTTCCCTGGTTTAGGTGTGAGGACAACAATGGCTTCACGCAAACTTGTGGGAACATGACCTTCAGTCCATATGCGATTGTAGGTACTAAGAAGAAAGCACTTGCCCGCAGGAGAGAGGTTCTTCAGCATCTCAATATGAATGGAATCGGGCCCAGGAGCAGAAGATCGGGACAGGGCGAGAGCACGGTCTAGCTCCTGCATGGTGAAGGCGACGTTATAATTTTCCTGCATGGTGAAGGCGACGTTATAATTTTCACGATTAAAAGAGTGGAAAGAAGGCGGCCGTGCCTCCTTTACCTGTTTGCGAGGGAGAAAGGCAGGGTGGTAATGGGCAGAGCTCGAAACCGCCGCAAAGAAACGGCCCAATGCGTTGGAAACATCAGCGGGGTCCACGAGGACTGCGTTCTCCACGGTCAGGTCAGGAATCGGGGAGTGGACCTTGATGCCGGATAAACGGCGTAGGCCACCCCAAACAACCGTGGAGGGAGTAAAACGGTTAAAAGAACTAGCAAAACCAGTCCAGCAAAACTGCAAAATTCTTGCTGTCGTTTATGATACAACAACATTGCGCTCTCATATGTTCATAATTGATGCAATTCTCCAAAGTTGGGTGGCGGCGGAAGGTGCGTAAAGCACGGCGCCGGGCCCTAAGCGCGTCGCAGCAGGCTGCAGTCCACCAAGGGACCGGGACACAACGTGGAGAGGAGAATGTACGGGGTATGGAACGTTCAGCAGCGGTGAGAATAACCTCTGTGAGGTAGTCGACCTGACTGTCACAGTTGGGAAAATTCTGATCGTGAAAAACAGCCATGGAAGAATAAAGCCCCCAGTCGGCCTTAGAAATGTTCCAACTGGTGGGACGAGAAGAAGGGGAATGATGCAGGAAGTGGATGATACAAGGGAAATGGTCACTTGAGTACGTGTCAGAAAGTGCATACCACTCAAACCGACCGGCAAGCTGAGGAATGCATATTGCGAGGTCTATATGGGAATAAGTGTGTGTTGTGTCTGAAAGGAAGGTCGGTGCACCGGTGTAGAGGCAGACAAGATCGAGGTGTTGGAGAAGGTCCACCAAAAGGGAGCCTCTCGGACAAGTTGCCGGAGAGCCCCATAGGGGATGGTGGCCATTAAAGTCGCCTACCAACACGAAAGGTGAAGGGAGCTGGTCAACAAGGTGTAGCACATCTGCCCTAGTAAGGGCAGATGACAATGGCGAATAGATATTACAGAGGGAAAAGGTAAATGTGGATAAAGTGATGCGGACGGCAACTGCCTGTAGGTGAGTATGCAATGAAATGGGATGGAAATAGACGTCTCGAAGGAGCATCAGAACCCCTCCATGGGCTGAGAAACCTTCCACGGGTGGCAGGTCGAACCGCACAGAGGTGTAGTGTGGAAAGTCTGCACAATCACTTGGACGCAACTTAGTTTCTTGGAGGCAGACTAGAAGCGGGCAGTGCAATCGAAGGAGTAGTTTTAACTCCTCCTGATTAGAACCAATGCCGCGAATGTTCCATTGAAGGAGCGCCATGATAAAAATGAGAGAAGAAATAAGGATAAAAACCAAGTAGCGAGTGGGGTCACCTCGACGGCCACTGAGGACCGGATTTCGAGGGAGCACTGCTTTCGCTGTCTAGGGGCAAAAGGGTCGTGGTCCATAGGTTCGACCGACGCGCCTGCCACCTCCCTGAGTTGATCAGGAGGGGCAGTTTCCACCGACAGTAAAGGGCCGGGTGCCCGGCAGACGGTGCGTCCCGGTGAAACAGATGACGGCCGAGACCGGCAACTGTTGGGCGGCGTGACAGATGGGTCACGCCTCGGCGGGGAAGGAGAGGAACTCTTTATCTTATTGGCTCTTCTTGAAGAGTGACGGTGAGAAGAGGCAGTCGACGGTTGGGAAGCCTGAGAATGCAGAAAATCCTCACGGACGGGTTCCTTTTTCAAAGTCCGGGCATCTTGTTTAGGTGCCCTCGGTTTACTAGAGGTTGACGAAGACTGTACTTTAGGAGCAGCAGGAGGAAGCGGGGACGTGGAACGGGCAATTTTCGGGCTGGCGGATCGCACAACTGTGTCAGCGAAAGTGAAATCTCAAGTCTGGGTACTGGAACCCTTAGTAGGTCGAGTTGAGGTGAGGACCTTACTGTATGTGCCCGCTGGGAGGACAGTGGGCTTTCGACTCGCCAACAACTTTCGAGCGGCAGATGTTGATACCTTCTCCGTAACCCGAATTTGCTGAATGATTTTTTCATCCTTATATACAGTCTCGAGAGGAATCCGCATGGTCGCTGTTGCAGTTAAGGCAGTGAGGGGACGTAGGTGGGCAATCCCCCTCATGGGCGTCCCTACCACAAGTGACACAATTTGCTGCATTTGGGCAAGAGTCACGGGTATGGTTGTACCTGTGGCATTGGTAGCAGCGCGTTGGGTTTGGAATATAAGGGCGGACTGAGATAACTTCGTATCCTGCTTTGACCTTCGACGGGAGTTCAACTCTGTAGAATGTCAAGAACACAGTACGAGTCGGTGTCAGCTGGTTATTTACCTTTTTCATCATCCTGTGGACGGCTGTCACACGCTGATCAACCCGTCAAGGGATCTCGTGAAGACTACTCCCCGTGACGAGTTGAGTGTGCGATGCGCTTCTACCTTGACAGGAAACGTGTGTAACAGTGTAGTCCGGATGAGTTTCTGAGCTTGGAAGGCACTGTCCACTTCCAGCAACAATGTGCCATTGCGCTGACGCGAACAGATTTTAACAGGGCCAGCAATTGCATCTACACCTTTCTGGATGACGAAAGGATTTACAGACGTGAAATCTTTTCCATCGGTGCGAGAGACAATAAGAAGTCTCGGTAGATTAGGCAGAGTCTTCTTTGGCTGAGTCGAATCTATCTTACGTTTCTGGGTCAACGACACAGAAGAAGAGAAGGAAGTCATCGCGGATGTGTACCCCCTGATTACCGGCGTCTCCGATGGCGCGCTCCTTCCTAGTGGGGGCCCTCTCCGAGGACTTACCCTCCTTAGGTGATTGTTCACACCTAAGGTCACACCTCCCGAGAACTGACAGAGGGACCAATCGGCATGTTCGGAAGGTACCAGCTCGGGTAATCACCCCTCCTTGGGCCTGGCCTTTACCATGGGGTACGTACGTGCCCTACTTGTCTTCCCGGGGTGGGGAATTACGCGTTACCCCGTCACCTGCTACGCATGATAATGCGTGGGTCGGCCATCAGACACGCACAGGGAGGAAAGAAGAAGGATAGAGAAAGTGAAGAGGAAGGAAAGAAGTGTCTCAAACGCCGAGGCGGAGACTAATGAGGAGAAGAATGCTAGGAGAGTACAAGGAGAGAAAGACAAACAAATGGTAAGAAGGGAAGGAATCGAGGAATAAGAGAAACGACAACAAGAACCACCGTAACTCACGAAATTCGACCGTCTCCGGGCGAAGGCATAAACCGGGAGGGAAAGTGAAGCAGCCTGGGGCAGAAGAAAGGCTGCTCCGGCTCGGGGCCCCGTGCGCGCCACACACGTACCGACAATAGAACTGTGGGCCCCCTGGGGGGATCTGTAAGGTTTATCAACTGTGTTTTTTATTCGTATGTTAATGCTATCGTCTTTTTTTTTTTTTTTTGTGGTTTTAGGGCGCACAACTTCTATGGTCATTAGCGCCCAGCCAAGAACATAGATTCGCTATGATCTAAAAAAATGTAGACTGTCAGAACATCAACAATAGGCTAAAAACGAAAGATAAAAGACAATTAAAAGAGTTAAATATCCTTGGATAAGTTGGCCAAATTGATAAAACGCAAAACTCGAGCAGCTGCTCGTGTGTCATCAGCTAAGATTTCCTCCAGAGTAGACGGAAAGTGAAGGGCTACACGGAGATGATTAAAATTAACACAAGTCAGTAAAACATGTCGCACTGTCAGCAGTTCACCGCAGGAGCATAGCGGTGCAGGTTCGGCGGATAGCAAGTGACGGTGGCTGAAACGGCAATGACCGATCCGCAACCGAGCCAGGATGACCTCCTCCCGCCGAGAGGGGCGTGAGGATGTCCTCCAAGCGGTCGGGATCGGTTTGACAGTTCGCAATTTATTGTTGTGCAGTGAAAGCCACACACTGTGCCATTGCGACACGATACTCCGGCGAAGAGCCCGTTGAACATCGTCCGATGGGACGCAAAAGGTAGCCATGCGAGGCAAAAGAGCTGCTGCCTTGGCTGCTGTGTCGGCGGCCTCATTCCCGGGCACACCCACATGGCCAGGGACCCACAGGAAAGAAACGTGACAGCTGTCATCCGCCAGCAACTGGAGGGAGCGTTGGATCCGATACACGAGAGGATGGTTCGAGAAAGGGTCCTTAAGACTCTGCAGGGCACTAAGGGAGTCAGAACATATGGCATAGAAAGGGTGGCGGTGGCGGCAGGTATACAAAACGGCCTGGTGGAGGGCGAAAAGCTCAGCCGTGAAGTTTGAGCACCGGTCAGGGAGCTTGAATTGGAAACGGTTGTCCCCGACGACGAAGGCAGATCCGACACCGGCAGTGCTCTTGGAACCATCAGTGTAAATAAATACGGCATTATCGAACCGCGAACGTAGTTCGACAAGCCTCGACCGGAATACCAAATCCGGAGTGCTCTCCTTGGGGAGCGAACTAAGTTCGAGGTGTGTGTGAACCTGGGCCTGATGCCACGGTGGCAATGGGCTTTCGCTCAACCGAAGGGTGGAAGGAAGGGTAAAATCGAGCCGTTGTAGCAGACGGCGAAACCGAACTCCCGGTGGAAGCAAGGCAATCGCAGACAACTGATATTGGCGATCGAGTGAGTGGTCAAAAAATAATCTGTAAGATGGATGGTTGGGCATCGACCGTAGGCGGCATGCGTACCGACACAAGAGTATGTCACGTCGATTGGTCAAGGGTAATACAGCAGCCTCGGCATACAGACTTTCAACAGGGCTGGTATAAAATGCACCGGTCGCCAGACGTAATCCACGATGGTGGATAGAGTTGAGACGGCGGAGAATCGACGGCCGTGCTGAAGAGTATACAAGGCTTCCATAGTCGAGCTTCGACTGAACAATGGCCTGGTAAAGGTGAAGCAGGACGGTACGATCCGCTCCCCATGACGTGCCACTGAGGACACGAAGAACGTTAAGGGATCGGGCACAACGGGCAGCCAGGTAGGACACGTGCGTGGACCAGCAAAGTTTCCGATCCAACATGAGTCCCAAGAATTTTGTAGTCTCCACGAAAGGGTGAGCAACCGGGCCGAGACGTAGAGAAGGTGGAAGAAATTCCTTGTATCTCCAGAAATTGATACACACAGTTTTCTCAGTGGAGAATCGGAAGCCGTTTGCGATGCTCCAGGAATACAGACGGTCAAGACAGCGTTGGAGAGAACGCTCCAAGAGACACGTCCGCTGGGCGCTACAATAAATTGCGAAATCGTCAACAAAAAGAGATCCGGAGACGTCGGCTGAAAGGCAGTCCACGATCGGATTGATTGCAATGGCAAAGAGCGCCACACTCAAGACGGAGCCCTGTGGTACCCCATTCTCCTGGCAAAAGGTATCTGACAAAACAGAGCCCACCCGCACCCGGAACTTGCGATCCGCCAAAAACGCTTGAATGAAAAGAGGAAGGCGGCCCCGAAGGCCCCATGTGTGCAATGTGCGGAGAATGCCCGCTCTCCAACAGGTATCGTATGCCTTCTCCAAGTCGAAGAACACGGCTACTGTTTGACGCTTCTTCAGAAAGTTGTTCATAATGAAGGTCGACAACGTAACGAGGTGGTCAGCAGCAGAGCGGTGTCGACGAAAACCGCATTGGATATTAGTCAGGAGGCGGCGAGATTCGAGGAGCCAGACCAACCGAGCGTTAACCATGCGTTCCATCACCTTACAGACGCAGCTCGTCAGAGAAATAGGACGATAACTGGAAGGAAGGTGATTGTCCTTCCCTGGTTTGGGGATGGGGACAACAATGGCTTCACGCCAACTTGTGGGAACATGACCTTCAGTCCATATGCGATTGTAGGTACTGAGAAGAAAGCACTTGCCCGCTGGAGAGAGGTTCTTCAGCATTTCAATGTGAATGGAATCGGGCCCGGGAGCAGAAGACCGGGACAGGGCGAGAGCACGATCTAGCTCCTGCATGGTGAAGGCGACGTTATAATTTTCCCGATTAAAAGAGCGGAAAGAAGGCGGCCGTGCCTCCTCTACCTGTTTGCGAGGGAGAAAGGCAGGGTGGTAATGGGCAGAGCTCGAAACCTCCGCAAAGAAACGACCCAATGCGGTTGAAACATCAGCTGGGTCCACGAGGACCGCGTTCTCCACGGTCAGGCCAGGAATCGGGGAGTGGACCTTGATGCCGGACAAACGGCGTAGGCCACCCCAGACAACCGTGGAGGGAGTAAAACGGTTAAAAGAACTAGTAAAAGCTGTCCAGCAAGCTTTCTTGCTGTCGTTTATGATACGACGGCACTGCGCTCTCATACGTTTGTAATTGATGCAATTCTCCAAAGTTGGGTGGCGGCGGAAGGTGCGTAAAGCACGGCGCCGGGCTCGAAGCGCGTCGCGGCAGGCTGCAGTCCACCAAGGGACCTGGACACGACGTGGAGAAGAGGATGTACGAGGTATGGAACGTTCAGCAGCAGTGAGGATAACCTCTGTGAGGTATTCGACCTGACTGTCACAGTCGGGAAAATTCTGATTGTGAAAAACAGCCATGGAAGAATAAAGCCCCCAGTTGGCTTTAGAAATGTTCCAACCGGTGGGACGTGGAGATGGGGAATGATGTAGGAAGTGGATGATACAAGGGAAATGGTCACTCGAGTACGTGTCAGAAAGTGCATACCACTCAAACCGACCGGCAAGCTGAGGAGTGCATATTGCGAGGTCTATATGGGAATAAGTGTGTGTTGTGTCAGAAAGGAAGGTCGGTGCACCGGTGTTGAGGCAGACAAGATCGAGGTGGTGGAGAATGTCCACCAAAAGGGAGCCCCTCGGACAAGGTGCCGGAGAGCCCCATAGGGGGTGGTGGCCATTAAAGTCGCCTACCAACACGAAAGGTGAAGGGAGCTGGTCAACAAGGTTTAGCACATCTGCCCTAGTAAGGGCAGATGACGATGGCGAATATATATTACAGAGGGAGAAGGTAAAGGTGGATAAGGTGATGCGGACGGCAACTGCCTGTAGGTGAGTGTGCAAGGAAATGGGATGGAAATAGACGTCGTCTCGAAGGAGCATCAGAACCCCTCCATGGGCTGGGACACCTTCCACGGGTGGCAGGTCGAACCGCACAGAGGTGTAGTGTGGAAAGTCTGCACGATCACGTGGACGCAACTTAGTTTCCTGGAGGCAGACTAGAAGCGGGCAGTGCAATCGAAGGAGTAGTTTTAACTCCTCCCGATTAGAACGAAAGCCGCGAATGTTCCATTGAAGGAGCGCCATGATAAAAATGAGAGAAGAAATAAGGATTAAAACCAAGTAGCGAGCGGGGTCACCTCGACGGCCGCTGAGGACCGGATTTCGAGGGAGCACTGCTATCGCTGTCTGGGGGCAAAGGGTCATGTTCCATTGGTTCGCCCGACGCGCCTGCCACCTCCCTGAGTTGATCAGGAGGGGCAGTTTCCACCGCCGGTAAAGGGCCGGGCGCCCGGCAAACGGAGCGTCCCGGTGAAACAGAAGACGGCCGAGGCCGGCAACTGTTGGACGGCGCGACAGATGGGTCACGCCTCGGCGGGGAAGGAGAGGAACTCTTTTTCTTGTCAGCTCTTCTGGAAGAGTGACGGCGGGAAGAGGCAGTTGACGGTTGGGAAGCCTGAGAACGCAGAAAATCCTCACGGACGGGTTCCTTTTTCAAGGTCCGGGCATCTTGTTTAGGTGCCCGCGGTTTACTAGAGGTTGACGAAGACTGTACCCTAGAAGCAGCAGGAGGAAGCGGGGACGTGGAACGGGCAATCTTCGGGCTGGCGGATCGCACAACTGTGTCAGCGAAAGTGAAATCACAAGTCTGGGTACTGGAATCCTTAGTAGGTCGAGTTGAGGTGAGGACCTTACTGTATGTACCCGCTGGGAGGACAGTGGGCTTTCGACTCGCCAACAACTTACGAGCGGCAGATGTCGATACCTTCTCCGTAACCCGAATTTGCTGGATTACCTTCTCATCCTTGTATACAGGGCAGTCGCGAGAGGAAGCCGCATGGTCACCGTTGCAGTTTAGGCAGTGAGGGGACGGAGGTGGGCAATCCCCCTCATGGACGTCTCTACCACAAGTGACACACTTTGCTGCATTTGGGCAATGTTCACGGGTATGGTTGTACCTGTGGCATTGAAAACAGCGCGTTGGGTTAGGCACATAAGGTCGGACGGAGATGACTTCATACCCTGCTTTGACCTTCGACGGGAGGTCAACTCTGTCGAACGTCAAAAACACAGTACGAGTCGGTGTCAATTGGTTATCGACCTTTTTCATCACCCTGTGGACGGCTGTCACACCCTGATCGGACATATACGATTGGATGTCTTCATCAGATAACCCATCAAGGGATCTCGTGAAGACTACCCCCCGGGACGAGTTGAGTGTGCGGTGCGCTTCGACCTTAACTGGAAAAGTGTGCAACAACGTAGTACGTATCAGTTTTTGGGCTTGGAAGGCACTTTCCACTTCCAGCAACAATGTGCCATTGCGCTGACGTGAACAGGTTTTAACAGGGCCAGCAATTGCATCTACACCTTTCTGTATAACGAAAGGATTGACAGAATTGAAATCCTTTCCGTCGGTGCGAGAGACAACCAGATATTTAGGAACATTAGGCAGAGTCTTTTTAGGCTGAGGCGAGTCTAACTTACGTTTGTGGGTCAACGTCATGAAAGAAGATAAGGAGGAAGTCATCGCGGAAGTGTCCCCCGTGATTACCGGCGTCTCCGATGGCGCGCTCCTTCCTAGTGGGGGCCCTCTCCGAGGGCTTACCCGCCTTAGGTGATTGTTCACACCTCAGGTCACACCTCCCGAGAACTGACGGAGGGACCAATCGGCACGTTCGGAAGGTACCAGCTCGGGTAATCACCCCTCCCTGGGCCTGGCCTTTACCAGGGGGTACGTACGTGCCTTACATGTCTACCCGGGGCGGGGAATTACGCGTTACCCCGTCACCTGCTACGCACGATAATGCGTGGGTCGGCCTTCAGACACGCACAGGGAGGAAAGAAGAAGAGGATAGGAAAGGAAGAGAAAGAAGGAAAGAAAAGAAGTGTCTCAAACGCCGAGGCGGAGACTAATGAGGAGAAGAAGGCTAGGAGAGTTCAAGGAGAGAAAGACAGAAAACGAAAGGTAAGAAAGGAAGGAACGAAGGAAGAAAAAGCACAACAAGAACCACCGTATCTCACGAAATATGCCCGTCTCCGGGCGAAGGCATAAACCGGGAGGGAAAGTGAAGCAGCCTGGGGCAGAAGAAAGGCTGCTCCGGCTCGGGGCCCCGTGCGCGCCACACACGTACCCACAAAAGAACTGTGGGCCCCCTGGGGGGATGCTATCGTCTGACTGGCTCCAAAAGATATCGTAAAGCAACCGTATTGAAATGTTCACAGCAACACATTTCCGTAAGAAATGTACAGAAGGAAATCGCTTTGAAGTCTAATTTAAGGAAGGCGAGAGTTTCAGGTTTTGAACTGAAGCCGGCCGTGGTGGCCGAGGGGACTGTGGCGCTCCAGTCACGGTCTGTACAGCCACTACGGTCGGGGGTTCGAATCCCCCCTCGGGCATGGATATTTGTGCCGTCCTTAGTATAAGGTAGTTGATAAGTAGTTTGTAAGTTTAGGGACTGATGACCCCGTAGTTAAGTCCCATAAGCTTAAACATGTGAACATGTGTTTTAACTGAATTTTAATTTACCTACTAAAAGGCGCATGAACTTGTATAAAATCGTGGAATGTTCATATGTCAGTTGCAAACTTTTTCGAACAGGTAAAAGTTTGCCGAACTATCTGCCGTTTCCGATTTTTCCCACGAATTTGGCATACCCCATACAATAGAGTAAATATATTTCAAAATGAGAAAAATCCATCGGTTCGATTAAAAAAACGAAATGTTCCAAAAATGACACTTTGTTTTCCTGCGTTTGTTTTTGGATATTTCCAAAAACAGACTTCGGATTCCAATTCCTGGAGTTCGGATTGCCCTAATAACGCTGCAAAACTATTCAAAATAGCATTTTCATTTTTTGAAAATTTTCGGTTTTGAATGTACCCATCGAAACGTGCCGATTTCACTATTTTCGTACTTTTCCCTGTGTTCCCAGCGGTCAATTTATCTGAAATCGAATATCACAAGTAAATTGGTTCACCCGTTGCTGAGATCCACTATAACCACACAATTCTTTTCCAAATATATAATAAAGGGCAATGTCCTGGCTGACAATCATCGCCCAGCCCAAACCACTGAAGGCAGAAACTTGAAATTTGTAAGTGTTGATCTTACTCTTTAGGCTTCATTTAAGAAGCGGTTTTTCCATATTCCGTCCGTAAGGGGGTAAAATAGGGAACGAAATTTTTTTTTAACTATGTTGCTATTTAGGCAATTTTGAAGTTAGAACTACAAAATTTCGGATTGTAATTCAGGGTTAGACGCAAAAAACGGATTTTCAAAAATATGTTGCTGTTAACTCAAATTTGAAACTACAACTACGAAACTTCGGATATTGAATCTTGGTCAGGATTTAAAAATGAACAAGTTTCAGTATTTTTGGAAATTCATCAACTGAGGGGGTAAAATAGGAGATAAAAAATTCCTTTCGAAAACGTTGTCAAGACAATTTTGATGCTAGAGCTGCAAAAATTGGTATTTGTATTGTTCGTTATAATTTAAAAAATACCTGTTTCGGTATTTTTGGAAATTCAACCATAACGGGGGTTAAATTTGAGAGCGGATGTTTTCGAAAATCTGTTGCTATTTAGGCAATTTTGGAGCTAGAACTACAAATTTTCGGATTTAGATTCGGAGTTCAAATTTAAAAGACGTTTTTCGGTATTTTCAGAAAATTAATCATTTAGAGGGTGCAATAGGGAACGAAACATTTTTTTAAAATACGTTGCTAGGCTACTAAGCCAATTTTGAATCCAGAATTACAAACAATGATATTTGGTTGGAATTTGAAAGACTCGTGTTGGGTATTTTTCGAAATTCAACTAGTAAGGGTGCCATAGGGGTTACAAGTAGTAAAATCAAATGTTCAAATATTTGTAAATCTTAAGATACTCACTTCACTACTCGGTCATCAGTCACCAAGGCTTACAAACTAAACTAACTTTAACTAAGACCAACTTATGCTAAGGACAACGCAAACATCCATGCCCGAGGGGCGAATCGAATCCCTGATGGCGACGGATCAACCTGTATTATTGAAAGCAAAGGCTATTGAGACACTTTCATAACTCTCCGTTAGCCAATAAAACTGCGCAGTGCGAAAGAAAAGAAGAACAACTCAAAATACAAGAGATGCCACCTCGTTGGAACAGCTCATACTGCATGCTCAAAATAATTTTGGAAGTAGGGAGGGAGCTTGCCGTTGCGATCAGTGAGTGTTCCAAAGCGCCGCCTTCCCTTTCTGCGGAAAATTACTGAGCTGTAGCAGAGGTAATAGGTCTTCTTGCACCTTTTCAAGTTGCAACTACTACAGCATTAGGGGAATCATACGCCAGTGCTTCGTTAATTGTACCTCATACGAGGTATTACTGCAATGTCAGACCTGGAAAGCACATTAACAGCTAGTGAGGCTAGAAGTGACGTGAATTGCTTGATTAAATCTGTCAAAGACTGAGCATTTAATAACCGGACTGTTAATACAATTGCGACTTTATTAGCTGCTAGCTTTTTAAGAGACTTGGGTTCAGAAAGTTTCAAGAGACGGACAACGCCGCACAAGTACCTCAAGACCGCGGCCGACCGTATTTAAGAGCTGTGTCCGAAGCGCGAGGTCATTCCCCGTCGGGGGGTCGAATCCTCCCTGGGGCGTTTATGTTCTTGTTGTCTTTAGTATAAGTTAGTTTGTAAGTTTAGGGACTGATGACCTCGCAGTTAAGTCCCATAAGCTTAAACATTCCGAAGTATCTCAGAAAGAGTACGCTGCTATCGTGCAGAAAAAAACTCAAACAGGAGCAACCATTACGAGTGCTGAGAAGTCTACCTGTTTGAAATCAGGTCTACCTTTTGTGCCCAGGGTGACGTCAATGTCGGCACACCTGTCGGTGATTCCACGTCAGTACTTAGAAAAACCTGTAATTGACAAGCAGGCCTGTGTTTTGGAATATCGGGCAGAAACTAATAGCTAGTTGCGTGTACTGCGCTGTCCAGCGACTTCAGTTCCTGCAGTAAGGGTCGAAGACTGAAGGAGAAGCATTTAAATACCATACTTTTCATGAAACAACATTTACGTATCTTGTAATGTGTTGTCAGAGAGGCTAAAGGACAAGAATTTAAATACCATACTGTTTCTAAGACAGTTTCTTTCCTTGTACAGTACTCTAAATAAAAAATTCTTAATTCTTTCATTTTAAATATCAGCCCAAAATAATCGACAGTTAATCATATCGATAGTTTTTACAAATACTATCGATAATATCGGACGTGTCAACAATAGGTGTTTAAGTAACACTATCTGTGCCACCAAGTTAAGCGTTGTGGCGACAGACTGATCGTGATTTGGAAAGTGTCAAAAACAAATGAAGACAAAGATTGAACGATCCGTCAACATATGGACATTAGATATGGAAAAAATGGTTGTGGTGGCATTTTGATTAGTAGCGTAGCCTCATTCTTGCAGAAAAATGCAAGGGAAATCCAATGCGCAATTTTTACATTACTGTGTGTTTGCATTAACTTCGTGTTGAGCCACGTATGACGTCTGAATGTCTACGCTTTCAAGCAAAAAATTAAAACAAAATGATTTGTAATTTTAGTTAGGTTGTGCATAATTTTTATCGAAGTTATTTTTGTATAAGTAGCTTCACGAGAAAGTTATTCTATGACGACTTGATAATGGGATGTGCCCAACCACAACATGACAAAAAATGCAGCTTGGTGGCGTGATAAATATTTATTTAAAACCACCGCATATTTATTCCCTTCAATTACTGAACATCAGTGCAGTTTTGAGTCCGTAGGACTGCATTGAATTTAATGAACATCATGGCTCGCTAAACCAGTCGAATATAGTAAGCGCATTTTTGGTGATATATAGGAGGGAGTGCCATAAACGACATACTGAAACATCTGAACGGGGGGGGGGGGGAGGAATGGAAGGGGGAGCTCATCTGAAGACGGGGATACCGCCCGTCAGCCTTGACCCGTGACGTCATCACAGCGCGATAGTTTTGAGGTGCGTGCGTGTTTGTAGAAGGCGTGGGTAATTGTGTGGTGGCTGAGTTAAAGACGATAGCTTATTTACAAACAGAACAGACTAATATTTCGTGTTTAAAAAGTGATCTGTTATTTCTCTCGGTTAGGTATAGGTTAAGCGAGAGTTTTTTATTTTCCTATGTGAGCACCGAAGGCTCAAAGTTTTGGACTAAGACCTGTGGTCGATGGTACATAACTACAGATTATTTGTATCTACAATACAAAAGTATTAAGATATCCCCCATCTTGGTTTTTGCCCTAGGTCAAGGCAGACGGGTGGTATCCCAATCTACAAATATGCCGATAAACCACTATTTTAATATTGCGGAATATGAAAATAAAAAGAAAAACCAAATAGGGTTAATCAAAGACCGTGATACCACCCGTCGGCTTTGACGAATGACATATCTTACTCAAAGTCAAGTTCATACGATTTATTTGGCAATAGAAACTGCTATCAGATCGTGATTCTGAGTACATCGAGAACTAGTTACTACATGGGTTTAACAGTTTGCTTCAGGTAATTTAAGCTGAACGCATTTTTTTTTTTTTTCATTAAAACCTTCCATTCGTGAGACGCCATTGGTCAAAGCCGACGGAAGGTATCCGTCGGCAAGTATGTCCCAACATACCCTAAGATTTTTTGGTGTCCACTTGTGTAATTTCATACAATGTTCCTTGTTGAGGCGATTTTGACAACGTTTTGCGGTCAATACAAATGCCAAAACCTTCAGAGCCGTGCCGAAATACTAACCCTAATTTTTGATGGTACTTTCACGCAGTACTCTGGTATCTAGGAGAAGAAACGAATCTCTACAGAACCCTGACGTGCGCATTACCATACAAACGCTTTCGATAAGTAAAAATAAGCCTACACGTGATCTTCGTTTTTACACTTCATGCACGAAAATAAATCCAGTAAAACAATGAAATGGCAAGTTTAATAAGCAGACTACTTTAGTCTGCATCGAAGCGGGATCAGTCTATCCAACTATAGCACACGTCCGTTTCGAAAAGTAACTTTTTGGTAATATTCAAGATTCTCCTGTTCTAACTTGTTACCGACTTAGGATTTTTACTGCACGAAACTGAAGTGGCTTGTGAAAGTTTTACACCAGTGGACGATTATCGTTTAGGTACCAAAGTAATGCAACATTTGAGGCTATAAGCGCGCAGCGCATACAGTGAGCAGCTCTACGTTTACTTTGCGCCGCCAACAGGCGTGGTCTGAATGGCCCCTTTCGATAGCTGCTGGCAGCGTACAAACTGAAAACACACGGGGAACATTTTTGGCAACTCTTCACATCTAACGTATAAACAGGACTGCCTCCACGCAAAATGAGAAAAAAATCACGTTGGGTGGCCTGATAACCAGACGAACACAAAGTATTTATTCCATAGTATATATCAAGACGTGCCAATTGGTAGGGATTCTCTCTAACTCCAGATAAAATACGCGGTTTTCCGAAAAAACTTTCGTAAAGTTCCGTATAAAAAAAAAATTGAAATTTGTGCGCGCATTCACGTTGAATCGCTTCACGGTCGGACGAAACGAATATGAGGGGGCTACCGGTCCGGGTACCAGGAACCAACTGTCCACCTATACTGCCGATTACACTTTACATAACAAATACCACAGTCTTCATAAATGAGCGGCTCGGGAGAACAATGGTATGCGCCACTGGCGAATATTTTGCATTATAGGGCAGTAAATGCAGCTTGTGAGCTATAGAATATAATACACCATGAACAATTTATCTCTAGAGGTAAATTATAAGTTTTACCTGGTGTATTATACTCTGCAGCTCATATGCTGCATTTACTGCCCTGTAATGCAAAATATTCGCCAATGGCGCTTACCATTGTGTTCCCCCGAACCACTCAAATATTTGACATCGCGCAACAGAAATTTGGGTATATTTATTGTAAGAAACACGAGTCAAAAGAAATCAAAGTATGAAATACTTGTGAATTCCTCTAATTGAAGCTACACGCGAAAAGGTGTTAGCCTTGTAAATGATATACCGCATGACCTTTGGCTTAATAAATGCAAATTGAATTTTTAAATCTGTGCGAACGCAACTGTGAAACAGTTTCTCCCGACAAATACTCCAAAACTACTGCTGGACTTACCAAATAGTTCTAGTCAGTTGCAGACATCTTCAGACAAACGCAATTTCTGGAATCCATTAGCGACGAAATACAGCAAAAAAACACGACGGCGTATATGATCCACGAAGTCTAAACTCGGAATGAGGCGCTGAAGCGTCGGCTTGGTGGGCAGCGATATATCGAAAGGTGTGTGGGTCGGAATCAGTTACGCCATATTTTAATCGATGTTTATACTTACGAAATATCGCTAACATGTATATTCTGTGGCATTACAACTTAATAACAGATATATTACTCTAAACATTGAATTTCTCTTAGAATGTTGAACTACAATCAGCTGTATATTTTCGTACCTTCTCTCCTCGAAAAATAAGACTGGTATAAAACTAAAAGTTTCTCTAAAGTGGTCTGTGAAAGCATTTTAAATCAAATGATGGTAAAAGTGGTAAGTGCAGTTACTGTGGGAACGCAGTCTAAACCTGTAGTAATGCCACAAACTTGAAATCCCGCTTAACCGTTTCATTCGCAGTTTTGTTCCTGTACAACAACGCATTAAAAGTTGATTTATACCGTATTTTGTGCATCAGTCCTTAAAGTCGCAATGTTGCTGATGAACATCGTGCTTCTAGTAGGACAGTTTGCCGCTCGGTACGGCGTGTAGCCACTTCTGAGGCATCGATCTGTCCATTTGGAGGCTGTGTTGCGCTGCTGAGTGTGTGAGCGTGGGTGTGGTTCCTTTTGTTTTCTCCCAGCAATGAAATGACTTGGCTTTGGTGCTATGGCGAAGATTATGATCTGGCAGTGTTAACTGTCAACAAAATAACGTCCAAGTAATAAAATACCTTGATACAAACGTCTATGTTGTGCATGAAATACATGACATAGTGCGACTAAAAATTTTAAAACTCATATTTTGATGTTTACTACACTATATTAATACAGAAAACACTGAATTTTAATTTTTGCAAATTTCATAATGTGGGGCCGAAAGGGTTAAAGCCCGGCTTTGTCACCGACCGACGGCAACGAATGGACGAGGAAAACGGCACCAGAACGAAACCCTGATAGTCTCGATATAGGAGGTGCAACTCTCGTTATTGTTGTTGTTGTGGTCTTCAGTCCGCAGATTGGTTTGATGCAGCTCTCCACGATACCCTGTCCTGTGCAAGCGTCTTCATCTGAGAATTCTTACTGTATTCGTCCCTCGGGATCCCTCTAAGATTTTTACCCCACACACTTCTTTGATGTCCCACCAACCTATCCCTTCTCTCAGTCAGGATATGCCAGAAACTCCTTTTCTTCGCAATTCTGTAGTGCGCCTCCTCATTAGTTACGCGACCTATCCATCTAATTTTCATCATTCGTCTGTAGCACTACATTTCGAAAGCTTCTATCATCTTTTTGTCTGAACTCCTTATCGTCCACGCTTCACTCGCAAACAATACTATACTCCAGGCAAATGCTTTCAGAAAAGACAGTTAAACTAATATTGGATGTCAAGAAATTTGGCTTCTTCAGAAACGCTTTTCTTCCCATAGCCATTGTGCATTTTATCTTCTTTATTTCGGCAATCAGAAGTTATCTTGCTACCCAAATAACTCTCAGCTACATGTTAGTCAAACAGTTGCTTCGAATTCGTCGGCTGCGTATCCAACTTGTACGCAAGAACGTTTCTGTTCTGATTTGAAAATTACAAACGTTTTGTTCAAATGTTTGTAATTCTATCGGACTGCGTATTTGGTTCAAACTGCGTGGTCATCAGTTTGTAGCTTACAAGCTACTTAAACCTAGGTAAACTAACCTAAGGACAACACACACACCCATGCCCCAGGGAGGACTCGAACCTCCACGGCGAGCAACCGTGCGCTCCGCAGCGAGACGCTTTAGACCACTCGGCTACTTCACGGCGGCTTGAAAATTCCAGTCCAGCCTTCTTGGCAACGATTAGATTGCATGAAATTATTTACTCTGGTATGCATTAATTACCGCTCTGGGCTTTTTAAGTGAATTCTTGAACAGGGTGAAAACGACCGACTAATAATAAATTGCACGCCATTAACAGAATCGTCAACCTCGTTCTTTGCAAAGAATAACTCGCTGTGGGCGAGATTTATTTCGATGCCGCGACTCCGGCAGTTGTTCACTTGCAGGAGGCGCAGAGCGACGGCTAGAGGAAATTGAAATAAATCTGTTTTGTTTCATACTTGCAAAGACTGTGCAGTCTTATACAGCAGAGGAAGCTTATTTCATTAGTCTTAAAAATGCCTTAAAATAGCAACCAAAAAACTGATGTGAAATTAATGGACTACATGTATTAAACTTTTCCTTAGCATTTTCAATCGAAATTAGGAAATGAGCAACAGTAACATTATCGTCTTATGTATGGACAGTGGGTAAGGTGACTTATACATACACATGTATGAAATACGAGTACAAACTGTAAAATACCTATTTTTCATTGCAACGTCTTTTTTTTTTTTTTTCAAAAGCATTTTCTGTTTAAACTGAAATACTTAAAATCTAACTGTATTTATCGTCACAAAATTCTGACGTGTTACTTTGAAGCTCTAAACAGGTCGCAAATATTCTTCAATTTACATCATTAGAAACGATCTTCAATTTGACAAAAATTCATTGCTAAGCATTACTCTCGCTACAACTCAGAAAGGACTTGACCGATTTGAATATTGTATTTGGTTCGCTTTAATACATAGGTGGTATAAAAAAAAAAAGAGAGAAAATACGAAGGAAATTCTGAAAAATGGAAATTTGTTAATTTTTAATGCGAGCCGCCACTTCAGATTAGACTGGTATTCCGTGCGACTGCGGTAACATTTGGCGCTTCACTTCCTGCACGAGATGCCGCGCGGTGCGTGGCGGAGGGTGACCGTTTTACCTGTGATGGTAAAGCTCGGCAGCTGTATCCAATGTTTCATATCCAGGGGGCAGGAGGAGAGGAGGGCAGGAGAGGAGAGGAGACGAGAGGAGAGGAGAGAGCAGACGCGCCTCAAACCCTCCGCCCAGTCGCCGCCCACCGGACTCGAACTCCGCCCCTCAGCGGCAAGGCGCTCACCCCAGTGCCATCTAGGTGGCGCTGGCTTAACCAAACCACCAGCAACTCTGAACATCGAGGACAGTTACAGAAAAACAACAGTTCGTAATGCACAGTTTGACTTGTCAAGTGAAACATTTTTACAAATATTGTGTATTAACAAAATAAAATCATCCTTAATCTAAAGCGGATTGCCTAATGGTATTTACATGAGTAATATATAACTACTGTTTTCGTTACAAGTGAATAGCGTTTTCAACAGATCTATTTCTTAAAAACAATTCGTATATCTGAAATCCTCGTTCTACCAACATAAATCAAAATTTTGTAAGAAAAATAATGTACTTCGCTAATCTGAGACAGCTATTGGTTTTTAGTAGCGTGTATTTTTACCACAAGCTGAAAGTATCAACACGTTTCGTATTATTTACTTGTTACACAGATGCAATGTAGGTTTACATTTGTTTTGGTGTTGCTATGTTTCTTAGTTGCAAGTGTTTAAAAATATAAACAATCAATCTTGAGAACGTGACTTCTCGAAAAAAAAAATAATAATAAATACCGAATGGTTCTTCCGATACTGTCTGTCTGAATCGTGTTCAATAACAGCGGCAACAGCACAGTACACTTTCGATCTACTGTGTAAACATACTAATCTCACATCCTCAAGAAAACGGACATATCATTAAGAGATAAACTTATTTGGCCTTTAGAATTTGACCGTGACTTCGATATATGGGAGCTGTTCTAGAGTAGTGAGTAAGGGATTTGTTGCCGATCTTCTGGAAAGTAGAAGTGGTTCTTCTGAAACTGCAGAGTATGCTGCAGATACATTTATGTCAAGGAATACGAAAGGAAAATTTACATCCCTCCAGACATACGTGCAGGTAGCCAAGAAGCCACTGATTTGTATCAAGGGGATAGAGGGGAGGACGATCGTTGGGAACTGGCAGCTCTTACTTGCAAACGACACTGGATATAGAAGAACATACAAAAGTTACACGAATGGGAAGTCATGGCATTTTTCAGAAGTGCAAAGATGAAAAACCAATTCACAAAATGGGTGAATGGGTTCTGAGAAACAGAACACTGCCATATGTAATTAACAAAATATTGCCGAAAATACTACTGTTACATAAACAAAAAGTTTCAGAGCGCTTCACAAATGCAAAAGATTAAAAAAACTTTTAATATCTTGCAGGATTCGAAACAATAACTATCAACTTCTCACCCATATGCCTTTGACCACAGGATCACAATAGGCTTACAGAAATTGACTTAAAAAAAATTACTTATATTCAGTAGCATTTATTTAATCTAATAACGTGTTGATGATGAAGTTGCATTTAGTTGTTGCTTACAAAAAGGGTAGGTACGGTAATTGAAGGCAAGTTAAACAGCAAAACAATGCAAGTAGTGAAACAAATACGGCGATTCAAAAGCAGCGAGCGCGGACGTCACGTGAAGAGCTGTTGGGAAGTGGCGCAGGAGGGGGGGGGGGGATTTTAAAACGTAGGATCTGACGTTTGCTGATTTTCACAGGATCTGACGTTTGCCGATTTTCGGAGGATCTACCGTTTGTTGATTTTTGCAGAATCAGACATTTGCTGATTTTTGCAGGATCTAACGTTTGTTGATTTTCACAGGATCTAACGTTTGCTGATTTTCGCAGGATCTGACTTTTCCCGTTTCGCTCAGCCGCCTTCCTACCTGCACACAGCTCTGAAGAGCTACCAGTATAGTAAAAGCCTGTTATTCATTTCATTCAGTCCTATACTGTGTTGTCTAACACCCCGTTACGCAAAAGTAACTATCTCTGAACACAAGTAGTACGGCTATTTGTATTCCTGAGAAATATAAATGGGAAGACAGTATTTGCTCTTTCTTAATGGGACATGCTCGTAAAAATAACCAAAAATTTGCAAATTTTTTTATCTGTAGGAACGAGCTTTTCATGCTGATTTCAAAAATGTATAGTTTGTGGGCATTATCATTTTCCTTTCGTTCTAAAATTGAGGTAGAACGTAATGGTGCACAGAGGCCACGCCCATCTGTCAGTTTGAAGTGAGGCATACAATATACCCACAAGCATTCGTTGCCACTTGCTGTAATGGAGGCAATTAAGCCTACATATAGGGATCTGGCAATTAAAAATCTGCTTAGGAAAGGTATGCACGGTCTCTCGCAGAATGCAAATGAAAGCTTCAACAGCTGTATATGGGAGAGAATACCCAAAACTGTATTTGTTGGGCTGACAGTGCTGAAGATTGGTGTAATGGATGCAATAATAACATTCAATGATGGTGCAATTTCAAGGATCAATGTTACGAAGAAATTGAACATCCAGACGGGAAGGATTATGGCTTTGGCTCTAACTGCTATTGATAAGCAATGGGTAACCGAAGCAGACACCTGCAGAAGCTGCTACCAAGGAGTCAAGGATAAAGAAAAGAATGAAGAGAAAGAGTATGGAGGATAAGGAAACAGGGCAACAACTGCATTATGCAGCTGGAATGTTCTAAACCACCACAGTGGTAAGTTAATAAATCTGTACATCTTTGTTTGCGAATTACCGAAAACTTGAATTTTCATCTTTCAGGTACACTTTTCTCCTAAATGACTGAAGTTAAACTCACAAAAATTTGTACAGATATTTAGAATGACCACCTCTACCTCCCTTGCCTATTATTTCTTTATAAAACTTATATCATGATGATGATATCCGTGATATTTGAGCTACTTTTTTTAAACATTTTTGTTGTTGTAAAATAAATTACTTGTCTTTTTCACATATCAGCATCAGGGAAGGAAATCGGAGGCATAAAACATTTATGTGAATGTTGTGTGTACTGTGACTCTGTTTTCCAAGCTGTGAGGTGAGTAGTTCCAGAGGAAATGGTACCGCAGTAAATAGTGTTCCGTTTTTTATACTATTATAAATATTTTTGTCAGTACCAAACTATTATAAATATTCCAATAATTTTTTGGAAACTGCTTTGCCTAATGACCCTAACTGTTTGTAAAAAGTTTGAGCTATCTCTCATTTATAGATCAGTAGCAACGTGAGGGAGAATATAAAGCTAAAAACTGCAGCCCGTTCAGGGGCGTGTCCCCTTAAATCGATTTATGCTGTTAAACCCTGAGTAGCTCTTCACCGTCGTGCTGCATGTATTCTGCATTAGTCAAACAGTACGGGTGTGACAGCAGACTGAGTACACACACCGTAGTAGTCATATAATACACGATTCATCTGCTAAGAACAGCTATATTTACGTGATGCAACAGGCCCTAGGTTCAAGCAGCGCCGTTAGGGAGTCTGGTTACTTTTACCCGGTCTTTAAGAGGGGAGGGGGGAGCAGCAGGCATCACCCCCTCCATCCCACCCAGCGGCCTCCCCACCACCCCAACTGTCCGTCACGTGACTTCCAGTGCACGCTTCGTTTGAAACACAGTATTTAATTCAATTATTTGGATTTTCTCCTTATATAACTTGCATTTTATTACGGTACACTGTTTGTAAGCAATGCCACAATACAGATTCATCATAAACACCTGTTATTAGTTATAAGTAGCTGCTACACGGTGTGAGAAAATTTGATGGTGACTTTAGAGTGTGTTCTGTATGCGTAGAGACGAGTGAATGAAACACTGAAGGTTTTAGATTCGAATACTGGTGGCGGTTTACATATTTTGGATTTGTAATACGTTCTAATTCTTCTTCTTACTGAACTGCAGAATTTTCCGCAATATTCTTTTATTTACCTCTCAATAGTGAGTTCCATTCATTTCGCGATTTTTTTTTCTTTATCTTCCCATTTCTAACAAATGTTATGACTTCTCGTTAACGTAACTAAAGTACACTTTTCAGTATTTGGTTTCGTTTGCATAGATGAGCTGTCAGTTTCCATCGGACCCTCTCCCTTCTATCTCCCTTCATACTGATCAGTTCCTTCCCTAATCTTGCAGTTGTGGCTTGAAGGATGTTGGTTTTTCTTTCCTATTCCCAGTGGCGGATTAACAGGGGTGGAGGGGGAGCAAGGGGGCGGACTGCCCCGGGCCTCTCACCTTGGGGTGTCCTCCAAATACTTCTGAACCAATTTTCTATTTTTGGTCTCCCTTGGCCACTCGTTTTGGGGCCTCTTAATCATCATGGAAGCTATTTTTATTATAGTCAACATGATCGACTGGAGAGTGTCCGCAACTACATTGTGTTATTTTAAATGTGTTTATTTCCGTCAACAGTTACAATATAATTGTTTAATTATGTTTCAATCACTTGAATCATCTTCAGATCTAAAAAACAAAAGTAAAATAGAAATGTACAATTTGATAAACTTACTAAGGGTTAATTGAACAATAGTTAATTTATAAATAAATGGAAAGATTTTTCTTTACCTTATAGTTGTGACCGCAACTCGTCTTGGCTGAGTACTAATTGGTACTGAGTTTTACAGTTTGATGTAGGCACTTATAATTTGGTTGCAGGTGGTGGTAGGGAGGGAAAGAGTAGGTGGGGGGAGGGATTGGAGGGGATTGCTGGAGCCCTAATAAGCTAGGGTCTTATACCGCATGATTGTTTGTTATATAAATATTTTCCTGAAAGTGGGGTTCTTGAATATATCCAGACATAAAATTATAAAACTGTATGTGATATAAGTTTAAAAATATGGTAAGATAATTAAAACAAGCATACGGTGTTTTAAAACATTCAAGGTGTAAAACAGAGATGAATAAAATTACAAATGTCATACTTTAAAAGTTTTAAAAGTCAGTTTGTTAAAATTATCATTAAAATGTTAAAATATTAACGCCCATACCATGCTGTTTTATACAAATTTTAATATTTTAATGATAATTTTAACAAACTGGCATTTAAAATTTTTTAAAGTATAACATTTGTAATTTTATTCATCTCTGTTTTACACCTTGAATGTTTTAAACCACCGTATGCTCGTTTTAATTATCTTACCATATTTTTAAACTTATATCACATACAGTTTTATAATTTTTATGTCTCGATATATTCAAGAACCTCACTTTCGTGAAAATATTTATATAACAAACAATTTTGCGGTATAAGACCCTAGCTTATTAGGGCTCCAGCAATCCCCTCCAATCCCTCCCCCCCCACCTGCTCTTTCCCTCCCCACCACCACCTGCAACCAAATTATAAGTGCCTACATCAAACTGTAAAACTCAGTACCAATTAGTACTCAGCCAAGACGAGTTGCGAACGCAACTATAAGGTAAAGAAAAATCTCTCCATTTATGGATAAATTAATTAACCCTTAGTTAGTTTATGAAATTTTACATTTCTATTTTACTTTTGTTTCTTTGATCTGAAGATGAACAAGTGATCGAAACATGTAATTAAACAATTATATTACAACTGAAGTACTTTATTCATTGCATTATCTCTGCACTCAGTGTTGATTCTCCTAATAGCATGTAGCTACATTCATTAAGCAACAATACTAAAATAGACCAGAAGAAGGTCACTGAAGCATCCGAAACCGGTCGTCTAAAATAAACAATTACATGCAACTGGTTGCTGAATTTTATTAATTTATATTGCAACTGTTGACGGAAATAAACACACTGAAAAAAAGAAGCTATTTTTCTTAGGTTGTCCCGTTCCTCCCGTCCAGATCTCAGAAGTTACTTTTATATACAGTAATACACGTGTCCGCAAGTGGACAGGGGACCTCTCTTTGTTCTGCCGCCGCCCTGCTCCTCTGACTGCCTTAGTCCGCCACTGCCTATTCCTTAACCTAAACGTTCATACAACACATTATGTAGTTCCAGCATACAACGTCTTCTGCCTCGAACAGCTCCCATAGTTCTCACTCACGGTTAATTCTAATGAAGAATTCTGTTAACAGCGAAATTGTATTGCGTCGTTGCCACTATTAGGCCTATTGGACACATCTGATATACAGTTAGCACGGGCGGATCGTTCTAAAGGGCCACACGGGCCCGGCTCCTCCAGAACATTCGTGATATCTTTTTGCAGTATTATGTCAAACAGTTGGAGTGTGACACGGTCCCCTCGACATCGTAACTCAGTTTACAGTGATGCGGTCAAATGGTTTGGCTCGCATCTCACTGCAAGCACAGCTGGGGCCCGCTAGCAGGTGCCTGGAAAACGTACACCCCTCCCCCTCTTTGTTACGCAACCTGCCGACAGCCAAGGGCAGTGGCGGCTGGCCCTTACACCCCCCCCCCCCCCTTGCACCACAACCACGCGCAAGAAGACTGCAACAGGGAAGACAGGCCCCATCGTGGTCGTCTTGCCACATAAGCAAGGTAGTTCCGAGCTGGCGCGATCGCTAACCCGATTGGCCGACCACCGGGGCACGGCCCACTGCGTCATAGCGGGCAGCCACTGGGCTAGCGATCGCGCTGGATAGGAACTACCTTGCTTACGTGGCAAGACGACCGCGCTGGGGCAACACCACCTAGAAGACAAGGCCTTACAACAGGCCGTGCCTACGTCACACTTAGAGGCCCCGGCCGCCATCTGACTGGCCGGCCGCTGCGCGGCAGTGGGCGTGCCCCAGCCAACAGCCAGTGAGGTGGCGGCCGGGGCCTCTAAGAGTGATGTAGGCACGGCCTGTTGTATGGCCTTGTCTTCTAGGTGGTGTTGGCTGGGGCCTGTCTTTCCCGTTGGCCGCGACTGCAGTCGCAGTGACGTCACACAGCTGTTTGCCTTTCCTCTCCTCGCCCCGGTGAAGCGGGCTGTTTATACTTGCCGCACGCCCACTGCCCACCCCTCGCTCGCTGTCCACAGTTTGCAGAGTTTGGTCCCTCAGCATGTACGTAGGCGCCTCACTGCATTCCTTCCCTCCCCACATCCACTGCCATTTGCCAACAGGAAACGAGGCCACCTGTCAGTGTGTTCCGTATCCTGGAGCTGTGTCGTAGCAACCTCGGTGTTTCTAAACTGAGGATATAATGAACAAAGTAGACTCTTGGCTTAAATCGTCCTTTCATTTATTAAGTATGGAAGACGCGCAGAAATCAAGTGGTTAGGCGCACATCAACCAAAAAATAACCTGATATTTCAACTCGACGGAAAGAAGAAGAGAAATTTCTGCAATACATTGTTCTGCAAAAAGTCTTGGCTAACTGTGAGTGAAAAGAAACAATTTTTTTGTTTCTAATGTGTGTTGTTTGGCGGTAAAGGATTCTGGACAACAGTTGTCTGCAAGGATGTAAAGCATTTAAGTGAACGAATTAAGAAACATGAGGAAAGTTGATTTCGTTTAGAAAATCTTTGTAAACATAAAATGTTTGGCACAATTAACATTGCTGCTCAAATTGGTTTGGCGTATGATATGTCAATTCAGAAACATAATGAATTAATTACGAAGAACAGACCACAAAAAAAGGAAAAGCAGTCAACAATCCGAAGATTGGTTTGAACACCACAGTGCTTTACTAGGCATGGTCCTGTTTGGAGGTGGTATGCCGTTGCCTTCCTCCGACCTTCGAACTGACTTACCCAGCCAGTTATAGGGGGACCTACAGTTTAACGTGGGTTCCGAATCACAGTGCTACTCGGTATATTTCACATGAGCAATACTGCCAGAGGTGAAAGAAGTGGAAAGTGACAGATAAAAATCCTGGGACCTGGCGGGGATCGAGCCCGCAACCATTGGATTTGTAGTCTGGCACTCTACCACTGTGCAACCGAGGCGCACGAACAGACCATATTAAATAGAATAGTAGAGTGTTTAATGTTTTGTGGAACTCATGAGTTAGCACTAAGAGCTCACAATGAAAAATAAGAGTCAGAAAACCAGGCCGATTTCTTAGACTGTGTCTGGGATATTAAAAGATTGCCGCAAGGTGGCTAAAACTGGATAGTCCATCAGCAGATGGACTACTGTCAGCACTGCTCCACACGAACACACTGGCAAAGGAGACAGCCACGGGTCACACATGTATGCTCTATGCGGAGGCGGCAGAGGACAATTGCATCACGACATATTGGCTGCAGTAAAGACTTCCACAGTGCCGTGGATGGCACGACCGCACGAAGCTTATTCTGCACACCAGTGGTAGCCCAATCAGTGCTCCTAACCTCGCGTACCTTCCGGTGCAAAGCCAACTTGAGGTCTGATTCCGTGACGTCTATCTCCAGTGGTCTTGCCATCGTGGCTTTCTCAGCCAACCGATCGACATATTCATTCCCCAGTATACCGATGTGGCCCGGGGTGCACACAAAGGCCACAGAACGGCCAGAACTGGCGAGAGAGCAAACAGTGTCTGGTCCACTGCACTAATGGGTGGCAGGAGAAACACTGGCCGATTGCCTGCAAACCACTCAGGGAGTCACAACAGATGACAAATGACCCGCTGGGGCAGGATTTGAGGTGTTCCAGAGCCCTTATAATGGCGACTAGCTCTGCAGTGAAGACAGTACTCTCACATGTTGAGGAATGCAGTTCAACAAGGCCATCATGAAGCTACGCAAACCCAGCATGACCATCTGCCAGGGAACCATCAGTGTAAATGCCTTCAGCACCACAGAACGAATCAAGAAGTTGTAGGAACTGGTGACGGAGTTGTTTTGGACATGCGGAGTCCTTTGAAACATAGGATAGATGCAGACAAAGGGGTAAACGGGGACGGGTTTGATAGGAATAGGAGAAAGTGGCAGGGAATGGACAGGCTTCGAGGGACAAGAGAAGGGAACGAACAGAGACTGCAGCCGAGTAACCTGACCTGGGCTCTCGTGGAGGTACAGGGAGTGCAACGTCTGGAAAAAGGAGCTACCCCATAAACCCCAATCGTACAGCGTAGACAGTATATGATGTCGCCAGGTGGTGTCGTACACCTTGCGCAGGTCAAAGAAGACGGTAGCCAGATGTTCACGGCGAGTAAAGTCTGTACGGATGGCCGACTACAGTGAAACCAGATTTTCGATAGCAGAGCGGCCATTACAGAACCCACCTTGTTGTGAGGCCAAGACTCCCTGGTCCTCGAGGATCCACATAAGCCACCGACTCACCAAGCGTTTGTGGAGCTTGCAAGGAACGTTGGTGAAGCTGATCCTCTCCATCCTTCATCACCGGGATGATGATGCTATCCCACCACTGAGATGGGAAAACACCCTCAAACCAGAGACGATTGAGCAGGACGAGAAGCTGATGCTTAGAGTCCGCTGATAGGTGTCGGAGGAACTGACTGTGAATGCAGTCGGGTCCAGGGGAGGTGTCAGGCAGGCAGAAAGGGTACTTTCGAACTCCTACTTAGTAAAAGGGATGTTGTACGTTTCCCAGTGTCGCATTCGGAAAGATATTTGGTGGCACTACATTCGTTCTTTAAGGGCGCGGAAATCAGCCCCATAAGCAGCAGTCGCTAAGCTGCGAGCTTAATGGTCTGCCATGTGACATGGTGACAGGGTCAGTACAGATTGTACCATGAATGCTGAGGCACGGGATTCCCGCCAGTGGGCGTTGCCCAAAGAGGCATCGAACCTGTGTCCACACCCGTGAAGGAGAAGCGAGGGAACCTATGGAGGCAATGTACTTCTCTTACTTTCTTGGATCAGTCGCCCGGCCTATGCCCAGAGACACTTGGAGGCAACAAGATGTTCTACAGAAGGGTAGCGTCAGTGGCACTGTAGTGCTTGCTGATATTCCCGGATGGCTTCAGTGATCTTCAGTGTCCACCAGGGCACCGATTTACGATGGAGCGAGCCAAGTGTGGTGGGGATAGTTTTCTCTGCTGCAGAAACGATGGCCTCTGTAACATGCTGAACAGTGGTATCAACAACAGCCTGAAGGGGAGAGAAAATCACAATAGCTGACGAATAAGCTGGCCAGTCAGCCCTATGGAGAGACCAGTGAGGCAGACAGTCAGCAGACGGACACTGTGGGAGCGACAGGAAGATAGGAAAATGGTCGATGCCACACAGGTCATCGTAGACTTTTCAGGTGAGATGGGGAAGAAGGCTTGGGATGCAGGCAGACAAGTCGATGATGGAATACATGCCATGCACTACGTTACAATGCATAGTAGCATCAGTGTTGAGGAGGCATATGTTCTGCGGTGTCAGTAGAATCTCAACATCTCCACCCTGGACCGAGGTCTCTGTGCCACCCCACAAAGTGTGATGGGCATTGAAATCCCCCAAAAGAAGGAAGGGTGGGGGAGGTCGGGCGACCAAGGCAGCGAGGTCTACATCTGGTGGAAGGTATACAGAACATACAGTAAAATCTTGCAATGCCCAGAGTCTAACAGCGACTGCTTATAGAGGAGTTTGAAGAGGCACAGCATGTTTGGGACAGAGGCTAGGACGTTAATGCAAATTCCACCAGAAACTCTGTCATAGGCA
This sequence comes from Locusta migratoria, assembly GCA_026315105.1. Classification (NCBI taxonomy): domain Eukaryota; kingdom Metazoa; phylum Arthropoda; class Insecta; order Orthoptera; family Acrididae; genus Locusta; species Locusta migratoria. Next base: position 56,024,390 of record CM048745.1, on the reverse strand, counting down.
AGACGATTTTAAAATAGCCCCTATAGCCTCAAAGGGTAGCGGTCTTCCCGACAGGAAATCAAGTTTCCTGTAGGGCTACACAGAGCTTCAGGAATTGGCACAGTAACTGCTGCAGCTCAGCCAGATGGTGGAAAAAACCACCGCAATTCCACTGCAGGATTTATTTTCCACTGAGCCAGTATCCATAATGTGAGGTATAAGCAGCTTATTCCGGAGGAGCACCTGCTGCCATCTCTTCAGAATCTACTGGATCAAGGACCATAGGCTATGCCAATCCCTTTATGGCGAGATCCTCAGGTGAAGCGAGGATCTCGACCCCATCTTCTGAAGCAGAAGATGAGAGTAGCTGTGGCGTCGCAGCCACCAGAGATTCCTTCTTGGGTTTTCGTGCCTCTCACTGCCCTTTTGGTGTGATGGGCTGGAAGGGCTTCATTGAAGTGGTTTCAGGCCCCAATGCAGATTGGGAAGCCCGACGTTCAGGAGCAAGGGGATCCTGCAGCCTCTAGCTGGGATCCTCCGAACCACTCTTAGAAGCCTCAGAAGGAGCGTCTCGAGGGACCCTTTCTGGGCGAGAGGAGCAGGGGAAGACTGAGTTCAGGACTGGTGTCCCCAATGGTGGGGGGAGAATTGCTCCCACAGGAGGTGTTGAGGGAGCAATAGGTGTAGAGGTGCCCCTACCCAACAAGGGAGCAGTGAGAGGTATATTGCCCATAGGGCCCACAGAGGTAGGGAAGACTGAAGGTGCTGTCAACCCCAAAGCTGGGGACGATGTGACTGCAGTGAAAGATATGACCATTCGTACAAGGTGGAGTCGTTCATATTTCTTGCACGTCTCTGAGTAAATTGGTATACTCTTGGTCTCCATTATTTTCCCTTCCTGACGTAAGATAGTGCAGGTCAGCGAGCATGGTGGATGATGTTGCCCACAACTCATGCAAAGGGGAGGTGGAGTACATGGGGCATCCGGATGTGCTGGGCACCCACATTCACTGCAGGTAGGGCTGGAACTGCACCTAGAAGACAAGTGCCTGAACTTCCAGCACCTAAAACACCGCATCAGGGGAGGGACATATGGTTTCACATCACACCAGTATATCATTACCTTGACCTTCTCATGCAGTGTACCGCCTTCGAAGGCCAAGATAAAAGCACCAGTGGCAACCCTCTCATCCTTTGGTCCCCTATATATACGCCAGACGAAGTGAACACCTCAGCGATGTAGGTTTGCTCGCAGCTCATCATCAGTCTGGGACAGGAGATCTCGATGATATATCAGACCCTGGACCACGTCTAACGACTTGTGGGGCGTGATACTGACCGGGGTATCACCTAGCTTATCGCAGGCAAGCAGCGCTCACAACTGGACTGGGGACGTGTCTATTTCAGAACATCCCGACTTCTCATCTTGGAAAATGACGCCACTTCGCCAAACTTATCTTCAAGATGATCAACAAAGAACTGTTGGCTTAGTGGGCGTGAACGACTCTCCATTTGAGCGTGTAAAAACAAGAAACTGTGGCGAGTATGGTTCTGATCTGTTAAGGCTCCTACGTTCCTCTCATGGGGTGGAATGGGAAAAGAACGTCTTGGGAACACATGTTGTCCCATTAAATTCTGTCTTGCCACGCTTGAGACGCCGGTTTTGCGTCTGGAAACGCTATTATTAGCTCGTTTCATGCTCGTCCCACAAGCAGCTAGGGAACTGTACGTCCGCCAAGGCAGAGCACCGCTTGCCTGGGTAAGCCTCATAAAACTGAGGTGCCGCAGGTTCCTCAGAGGTTGCACGCTAGCGACTGTTCAACCTCAACAGCCATGGATCTCCTCAGCACGTAACACACCTTGAGATTAGGGCTTTTTTTTATAGAGGTTTATACCGTCCTCGCGGCCCGGGCGATTAAACTAAGAACCCCGGGCTCTGAGAGGTACAACGTTTCACCGTCGCCCCACCGTTCCACCCGAGTGCATTGAGTCGCTATGCGCCGAAATGCTAGGCCGTTCCCCCTCGGGGGTTCGAATCCTCCCTCGGACATGGTTGTTTGTGCTGTCTTTAGTATAAGTTAGTTTATAAGTAGTTTGTATGTTATGACCCCACAGTTAAGTCCCATAAGCTTAACAAACATTTGAACATTTTGAAGACTCCTCACTTTTTGTTCCTCCTACATTTTTTCTGTGATATCATGAAACATGTTGATATTTTCTAAAACAAAGATCAGATTCAGAGTGCAAGTGCCGTTACCATATCCAATGCATTACGTCATTTTGAGTGTGCTGTATCTGAAATACGAGAAAACATTCAACTGTTTCGAGTTTTTGATGATGAGTGTATTTCTCCTCTAAGAAAACGTTCCAAATGTAGCAGTGAAATTAATCTGACAGTAGATGCCAAAAAAGTGTGTGACATTATGACCAACTAACTGAAAGGAAGATTTCCAAACTCTTATGTATTTAGCAGCTTCTAAAGCATTGACCCAAAAGAGTTTGCATCTTTTAGAGAACATTTCCCAGCCACTTTGGTTAATAATTTTTCATTAAACTACAATCCGTTTATTTGCCACGATAAATTGAAAAATGAACTGCCAGTGATTTATCGTAATTCTACATTTCATCTACATCTACATGCATACTCCGGAATCCATCGTAAGGTGCATGGCGGAGGGTACACTGTACTAGGCATTTCCTTTCCTATTCAACTCCCAAATATATGCCTCCGTACAAGCCCTAATTTATCTTATATTTGTGAGCACTACGTGAAATGTAAGTAGGCGGCAGGTAGATCGTACTACACTCAGTTTCAAATTCCGGCCCTCTAAATTTCCTCAACAGAAATTCACGAAAAGAACCAGATCCAGTGATCTGCAATTGAGTTCCCGGAGCATTTCCGTGACACTCGCGCATTGGTCGAACCTACCAGTAACTAACCGTGCTGCTCGCATCTGATCTGTTTCTATGACTTCCTTCAAACTGATCCGTTGCGGGTCCCAAACACCTGACAAATACTCAAGACGTGGTCGTACAAGCGTTCTACACGTGGTCTCCTTTACAGATGAAGTACATCTTCCCATAATTCTCACAGTAAACCTAAATCGGCTGTCCGCCTTACTAACAACTGACCTTACATGTTCGTTTTATTTCATATCGCTGTGCGGTCCTACGGCTAGATATTTGAACAATGCGACTACATCAAGAAGCTCACTACTGATGATGTATTCGAACATTATGGGATTGTTATTCCTACTCATGCGCATCAACTTACATTTTTCTACATTGAGAGCTAGCTGCCATTCTTCACACCAACTAGAGATTTTGTCTGTCATCCTGTATGCTATTTCAGTTAATTAAAGACGACACCCATGCACCACAGCATCATCAGCAAACGGCTGCAAATTATGACTTACTCTCTCCATTAGGTCATTTATATAGTTAGAAAATAATAGCGGTCCTATCACACTCCCTTGGGGGACACCTGACAATACACTCGTCTCTGATGAACCCTCGCCGTCGAGAACACCGTATTGTGTCTATTACTTAGTAGGTCTTCCAGCCTGTCACAAATCTGTGAACCTATTCCATAAGCCCACATCTTCGTTAGCAGTTGCAGTGTGGGACCGCGTCAAACGCCTTTTTGAAGTCGAGAAAAACACAATCCGCCTGTTGCCCTTCATCCATGGCTCGCAAAATGTCATGTGAGAAAAGGACGAGTTGAGTTTCACATGGACGATGTTTCTTAATGCCGTACTGATTCATAGAAAGAAGTTTTTCCGTCTCAAGGAAATTTACTACATTCGTACATTCGAACTAAGAATCTGCTCCAAAATCTACAGGAAACTGCTGTCAATGATATTGGATTGTAATTATGTGGGTCAGTTCTCTTTCCTTTCTTATAAACGGAAGTTACCTGCTAGTTTTCCAATCACTAGGAACTTTGCGCTGAATTAAAGATTCTCGAAAAATGGAAGCTAAGTAAGGGGCCAATGCCGTAGAATACTTTTTGTAAAACCGAACTGGTATTCCATCCGGACCAGGAGACTTTTTCGTATTTCGCTCTCTCAGCTGCTTCTCAACACCGGATATACCTGTTAGTAGAAGGCATTCCATCGGTTTGGGAGCCGTTTACTTTATTTGTGGAGCATGCCTTTAAAGAATCGTTCACTGAATTGCACAACACATTACAAATTGCGCCAGCTACACCAATTTCAACGACAGAAGCAGACCGCAGTTTCAGCAACTTGAAAAGAATTCAAACCTTCCTTAGGAACAGTTTGATCAGGAAAGGCTGAACTCACTGGTTGTTTGTTCCATTCACAAGGAGGAAATCAATGACATTCCAAACTTAAACAACAGAAAAATTGACAGGTTTAGTTAACTTTCTGGTTGGGTAAGTTACACATGGAACTGCTTCTAGCCAAGGTTTTTCCCTGGAGTTCTTACCTTGGCCATAAGTCAAAACTCATGAGGGTCTCTGTTGTCTCCCTGGTGCATTCCCAATGGGGAAAAAGTCACATACGCACTCCTTCAGTTCATTTTGATTTTGACATCACAATTAGTGATGCACAACTACAATATGTACGAACTTCAGCAGGAGAAGAGTTGGTGAACTTGCGTTCGAATCCAAACACCTCCAAGCCCCCAATTTGTTCAATAAATTGTGTCAATATAAACTGAGACACACACAAAAATACACGGAAAACTAGCGGAGCTGGTGGACCGGACCAATATTACCCACACATAACTCCCATCCTCCCAGAAAATATTAGTATGTGACTTCTTGCCCACTGGGAATGCAGCATAGAGACAACAGGGACCGTCCTGGCTTTTGCCTTACTGCCAAGGTAAAAACTCCCGAAAGAAGTGGCTTGTCACAGTTTCATGTGCAATTTACCTAACTAGTACGTTAGCTAATGATGTCTATGTAAATGTGCACGTCTGTTCTTGTGACTGCCAAATTTGTCAACTTCTCTACGTCCATCCGCATATCGGGTACTTTCTAAAGCTCTGCTGAGCAGAGTTGGAAAGCAGGCTGATCACTTAATTGGGGAATATCAGGCTCGTTTCCGGAAAGGAAGATCATGTGCCGAGCATATATTCAGTCTAAAAAGCATTATCCGAATAAGAGCTCTAAGGAGTCAAAACACAGTAGTGATATTTGTCGATTTTAAAAAGGCATATGTTTCTATAGACAGACAAACACTATTTACTACTTTGGAAGATTTTGGAATTGACAAAATAATAATAATAATAATAATAATAATAATAATAATAAAAGAGAGAGAGAGAAATCATTAAACAAACACTGACAGGTACCATCTCAAAAGTCGAGTTTTTAGGAGAAATTTCTGAGCCATTTGAAGTTAACACAGGGGTTAGACAAGGAGATGAATTATCTCCACTCCTCTTCAACATCGTCCTGGAGAAGATAATGAAAACCTGGGAAAAGGCTCTGAATTCGGAATGAATAAGAAGGATAAGCCTTGGGAGGGAAAGACAGAACCTGGAAATCAAGTGTGTAGCTTTTGCTGACGATCTTGTTCTATTAGCCGATAACAGAGAAGATGCCCGAAAGATGGTTGACAGTCTTCACGAAATCTCTGAAAAACGGGTCTTCAGTTCTCCTACGATAAGACGAAATAAATGGAAGTGAGAGAATCATGGATGTACATCATGGGAAGATTAAGAGGAGAGATAAATTGAAATACTTGGGAGAATTGATCCAACCCAACGGACTGGATAGAGAGGCCAACAAAGGAAGAGCCAGAAAACTAGACCTCACCTACAAGCTAACCCAGAACAAATATAATAAACGTGCATTATCCTACAAGGCCAAAATCAGACCTGAAGCGTTGTATGCCTGAGAGTTTCTTATTTTAAATAAGAAAGGGAGCTTGAAGAACTCGAAAAGAAGGGAAGGAACATTCTGAGGAAAATACTTGGATCACAGAAGACTACCCATGGGAATTACAATGAGGAAGCGGAGGTTAACGTTCTATGGACATATATTAAGGATGGATGAATGCAGACAGCCCAAAAGGTTCTTCAGTTACATCACGGCGTTAAAGGCTACAGCTAAATGGGTAGAAGGATGCAGCAGAAGCTGGAATCACGCCACAGATGGTCCACAACAGAGGAAAGTTCAGGTGCAGAGCTGACGGCATCAAATCATTTAGAGAGGAACCACCAAACACAAGACCCAATCGGGTCATTTCCGAGGAGGAGAGAAAAAAAGAAGCAAACGAATGAAGATCACATTTAATATCTTTCTAATGTGTTTGAATGATGTTATATAAATAGAGGTTATATAATGAACACTTGAGACTGATTCCCTTTTACTGGGTACTGATTTTTGGCCCACTTTAGCTTACGGTAGTAACACTAAAAGTGGGCCTTTGCGATTGTCTTTCGACAGCTCGAAATTTAAATGAAAATAATGGCTTAACTATTCATCTGACACGAAAATTGAATAACCAAATTTTTAGAGAAGAAAATTCTCTACAAGTTTCATCTCCTATGTCTTTTTCATATCTCGTAGCGTTTCAAAGATATTTGCAAAAATAACGGCGATTTTGGGATGTCTGTCTGTCTGTCCGTAACGTGTTCCCTGTTTTTAAGACGAACCGTTCAACCGATCAACTCCAAATTTTACAGACAAGACTGTAGGCCGCCAGTGACCAGAACCTCCCTTTTTCAAATTTTTCGGAGAAGAAATTCGTTAGTAATACCAAAAAAGCCGTTTGTAATGTAATTTTAATTGCAAATAAACCGTTGATCTGACGGGAGAATTGATTAACCGAATTTGTTGAGGAGAAAATTCTCTACAACTTTGTTCCCTTATTTATTTTTTTATATCTGGTATCGATTGAGAGATATTCGCAAAATAACGGAGTTTTGACACCCTCCATTGAATCAACGAAAACCAGCAGTACGCAGATGTCACGTGACATTCATCACCCAGAACTCTCTCTGGCATACGCCATCTTGTGTTGCGTATTTGATGATTTTCTTATTGTAACTTACACGTTGTCATTTCAAAGCAATGGCGCACTGAAGAATTAACAAAAACACACCGTTCTTTGTACGATAAATGATAATCTAGTGTCTACAAATGATATATTAGTATCAATTAACAATGGCCATCAATAAAAAGAGATTAAAGGACTCGTCTTTCGATGGATAGCTGTAGCGTAGGGGCAACGCGTTGGAATATGACGCTAAAGGTGGGTGGTTCGGAAACCGCCACTAACTACTTTTTTTTCCCTAAAAGAGTTTCAACACTCTTGTTAATTAATTTTTTATTATTTAGATTATTATTTTGGTCCAAAATGTTTGCAAAACTTATAAAACTACAAATTTAAAGTGGGCCGTAAAACACGTCAGTGCGATTTTTTTGTCTGGGCCCCATAAACGAAACTGAGCACTAGCCAGTAGTGGTTTTTTATACATAAAATAAAATTTCTTACTTTTAAACTTTCAGTGTCACAATTACAATGCAACACTCTAGACATGTTGTCCTGATGGTCAATTCTTGCGTTCTACAGTAATTAATGTATTTTGTCCCGTATGTCAATCAAATGGCACAGATAATGTGTTTACTATCAAATGTTTGTATAGCTTATGGGACTTAACTAAAAAAAAGGCTGCACAGTGGCAGCGTGCCAGACTACAAATCCAAAGGTGGTGGGTTCGATCCCCACAAGGTGCTAGGATTTTTATCTGTCACTTTCCATTTCTTTCACCTTTGGCAGTATTGCTCATGTGAAAAACACCGAGTAGCACCGTGGGTCTGAACCCACGTTACACTATAGCTGGCTGGGTAAGTCAGTTCGAAGGTCGGAGGAAGGCAACGACATACAACCTCCAAACAGGACCATGCCTAGTAAAGCACTGTGGTGTTCAAACCACTCTTCGGATTGTTGACTGCTTTACCTTTTATGTCCACAGACACTCACTCGTAAATGGTCACATATTCGTAAATTACTATAAAGTATCTGTTTCGTCCATTTTTTCTAATCACTTATAAATGTAAATAACACACAGAAATATGTATAATATATTCACAGTTGAATTAAAATATAAAGATGAAAAAAATACAGGTGTCGAGGGGATCCGATCCTATAATTTCACAGCCCTCAGTTTAGAAATCCCGACGCTATCCTTTACGCTGCAAACACATATGCCTTCATGGACGTTAAAGTACTTATAAGTAAACTGGAATTGTTACATTGTTGATTTGTTACAAATTGATATTAATTTGTAATTAATTATCCTGATTACATGAAAAAGAATTAAAACGGCGTACTACTAGTTTTAGTTTACCATTTCTGAATACGCTGAATTAAAATGGCGCCTGTCACATCGTGCCAAAGACTCTACCTGTGCTGTGCAAACGTGGCCGCGCTGATTCGCTGTAAGTCCGGCTATCTGCACAATCTGGCAACACTGTAGACTGCGACAGTTCAAACACTACTTATTCTGTTCAGATAGAATAGGTTGCGGTCAGCTACAACCTTGGTCTCGCAGTAAAGTGCGTGACTTACACGTGCTAGTCTTAGCGATCGAAACGGACTGTTGACTAAAATTTTAATTTCACGTCTCTCGTACATGCAGATAACGCATGGGGTAAGGAGAGCAAATACGTAACGTATTTCACTTTTCGATACACTGGTAATAACATTTCGGCCCAATAATATCTCTGCTTCTGGCCGCAGCACTTGGCAGAGCTCTCCGCGGCCCACTCGCCAGTCTGCTTTCGGCTCGCGTGCTGTGTGGACGTCTGTTTACTTCCTCTCTGCGGCCGGACGCGCGTTACAGTGTGTGGTGAGTTTGACGCTCTTGTAGCGTAAATAGTAGCTTTAGGTTTCAAAATGTGTAGATCGCCAAGAGAGTCAAACTAAAAGAAAATGCACTTTGAAGTTCTCGTTCGATGAACACTTTGCTCGGCCAAGAGCATTTGAAGTAGAAGTGTTTCTGCGAGATGTAGTAAAGCTCAGTTTCAGTGAGATAGTGGGGATCCATTTATCGATTGTGAGTAGCACAGTATACGTAAAAATGATCAATGCTGTGAAAAAGTTATTGAACAATGTAGAGGCAAACTGAAGTTTAATCATTGTGACGGCAATGTTGGTAACGTTCAAGTTGATCATGCTGGATTTGTAACTAGAACCGTGCGTATCTTTGAACTGCCTTTCGAGATAACCGAGGATGAGATTAATACAGCTCTCAAACCGTACGGGAGGGTTATCAGCAATATTGCGGAAAAGTGGACAACTTTCCAAACGTTCCCGGTACTAAACGGTGTCAGACAAATCAAAATGGAGCTACAAAAACATATACCATCTTACATTTACGTTAGCGGATATAGAGCCATTGTCATGTACGACGACCAACATGCTCAGGCTGTGGGCAGACAGGGCATGTTAGATCCGAATGTGTACAGCGGAGATTGACGCAGGTGCCGGCCGGGGAGCCGGTCGCGCCAATGAAGATGACGTACGCCACGGCCCTCCGAGTGAATACGGCCACCACGTCTAGCGCCGTAATAGACGGAAACTGCGGGACAGACGACGCTACAGTAAGCCTGACAATGGACACCAGTACAAATGAAACAATGGCTGTCGCTCCCTCCCACACGACGGAAACAGTCACTGGAGGTGAACACGATAAACATCTCCCGGAAAACTTGGAACAAGATGTACGGCGTGAGGAGGAAGGCGCTTCTATTCAAGGTATTAATACTCAAGATCCCAGTAGCACTTCAGAGAATGAGGGCAATCCACAATCTGGTCCTTCTCCAAAAAAGCATAAGAAACGGCGAATAGCACCTCCTGACGTGAAACAGAAAGTATAGTCAGTGCGTGAGAAAGCAAAACAAATTAGTCAAAAACTAAGCGACGAGACGTCTGGAAAATCGCAACGAAGTAAACAGACGACAAATGTTGTTAGTATGGACGTTTCGTCAAATATAGAAATACACACCCAACAGGACGGTGCAACGACTAATTCTACACGGAAAGATTCGCGAAATAATGTTCTATCTCAACATGGCTCTGGTAAAGAGAAGCTTCAGTGCACTGATGGAGGGAACTGGGCAGAAGAAACCGCAAAATTCCCCGAGGACGAAGAAATGCAGGAAGTGTCAAATACAAAAAGAGGCTCTTTCTCCACACCGAGAGACGAGAAAATTAAGGGGACGTCACCTCCACTTCCGATTCATTAAAGAAATCAGACGCCACGAGTATTAGTCATCTTATTCACCAATTTCGTCAATCTAATTTTCACAATTGCATTGCAATCATATAAAATTGGAACGATAAACTTCAATAAAATCCGCAGCCATTTAAAACTCAAGTCCTTGCAAGATATGCTTCATGCAGCCGATATCGATATTGCCATGTTGCAAGAAGTTACAGACATTCACCTTGATTATATCACAGGATATAATGCAATTGTCAATTCAGGAAATGACTCAGTACTCGGTACAGCAATATTAAGCAAAGAGGGCATTATTGTGCACGATGTTACAAAACTGACAAACGCCAGAGGTTTAGCTGTCACCATCAATGGTACTCGATTCATAAACACCTACGCACCCTCTGGCTCTAGTAATAGGCGGCGTAGAGCTGAATTCTTTAAAGATGATGTTGTACCTCTTTTTTGTAGACGATATGACAATATAATTTTTGGAGGGAACTATAACTGTGTATTGTCGGCTAAAGATCAAACGTCAAATTTCAACTATTGTGCTGAACTTGATGTAATGATTAAACAACTGAACATGACTGATACTTGGGAGCTCAAAAACGGTGCACTGCCAGGCTTTACTTACATCACAAGTCATTCTGCCAGTCGCATCGACAGAATATATGTGTCTGATCATTTAAAAACGCATATGCTGCAGACAGAGTTATGGCCGACAATCTTCTCAGACCACATAGTATATATCTGCACCGTGAACTTTAAAAGACAAGGAACATACCGGGGACGAGGCCTGTGGAAGTTAAATGTAGCACATTTGCAGGACCCCGAGTGGCATGATATATTTAATACTGTGTGGAATGAGTGCGAGAACAAATGCACCCGATACCCTTCGACACTCACATGGTGGCTAAAATGTGCTAAACCGTCGATACGACGAGCGATGATGAACTACTCACGTGACAAAAATGCTTGGCAAAAACATACAACTGAGTTTTATTTTACTGTCCTTCGAGACTTGCACACAAATGATCCATCAGTAATTAACAACCATTTGGACATAAGAAGAACTCAGGTGAAACTCTTAGCTCTGAAACGAAAACAACTTGAAGGATGTAAAATACGATCAAGGCTTCGAAACGATGTAAAACGAGAACAAACGTCAATTTATCACGTGATCAATGAAAGAAAGAGTCATAGAAAGAAAATATTAACTGAGTTGCGATCCATGGATGGAAGATTACTTACGCAGCAACATGAGATTAAGAATGAAATCCAGAAATATTTCACCAATTTATTAAGTAATACAACAACGGACACTATAGTGCAAAATGTTCTGACAATAGGACTACCACGGACGCTGGACCAGGACCAAGCAGACAACCTGTTAGCTGAAATAACGCAAGATGAAGTTGAGGATGCCATAATACAAAGTCCGAAAAATAAGTCTCCAGGGAGTGATGGAATCCCAGCTGAGCTATATCATACGTTCCGAAGACAAATGTTACCCAAACTGACAAGCCTTTGCAACGAACTAATGAATGCCAACAATGATATCCCAAATGACTTTCTAGAAGGAATAATAGTTCTAGTTCCGAAAATAAATGCGCAATAATGAATATTGGGCGTGGCCTAGGAGTTCCCATCCTAGGAACAATAAAGGAGACCCCCACAATAAAATGTCTTGGAATAGAATATGCACCAAACATCCGGCAGACAATTGCTTTGAATTATAAAAAATTACTTACGGTAATAACATACGTGCCAGCATCCACCAACACACTCTCAGAGAGTGGAACTCTTAAACATCTATCTAACATCTAAAATAAATTACGTAGCACAAGTCTTGCCCATGCCGAGAGACGTGGCAAATAGGATTCTGGCTGCCTTTGGACATTTCGTTATCCGTGGTCACATGTTCAAATTTAAGTTTGAAACCTTGACCTTACCACCCACTGACGGTGGCTTACACCTTACAGACGTCTATAATAAAGCACAAGCGCTGTACACCTGCAAGACTTATAAACAGTGGAAAAAGTCACCGAATAGCATAGCAGCATTCTTACTTAATGAAATAGTACCAGCCAACTGCGATGCACAAATTGATGTTCACCATATCCCAAATAAACTGTACCATTTCAAGCATTTTCTCATAGAACACAGTTATCTTAGAATGAGGATTGCAGAGAAAGATGTAATTATAATGTCAAAGAAGTTTACAAAAATTTAATGAAGCTTCATAACAAGAATATCATAGAATAAAAGTACAAGGCATTCAATTGGTCAAATATCTGGAAAAACATCAATCATTTGCACTTACCAACTAACGTGCGGGCAACGTGGTACTACACAGTTAACAGAAAAGTGCCAACGAACGAACGACTTCATTCCATTCACATGGCAGACTCCCCTTTGTGTAACACCTGCAATCTCAACGACACAGATGAACACCAGTTTGTATGTAATAATGTAAACAACATTTGGCAGTCGGTTAGACGAAAACTGGCAATCATTCAGAGAACATCGCCGCATACAATAACACCCACGAGTTTTTTGCTACCCGACGAAATACTTTACCCCAACACAAAGAACAATGCCGTCAACTGTTTAAGGGGACATACAGTATTTTATATACTAACAAATAGTGAAAAGAGCGAAGAGGACTTTTGGACGTATATTACGACCCAGCACCAAAACCTACTGCAAATAAATGATTATCATTGTCAATACGCAAATTTCCTAAAGAGAACTATTATGTAGATTTCACGCGAAATAACATCCTTAACGATAGAGCTTGCAAGATAACTTTAACGATAATTATATAAATAAATAACTAAATAAAATCATCCAAATGAAGAGTACATGAACATTTGAAGAACAAGTAACGATGAAACGAGCAGTATCTAAGAATCACTTTTGGCTTTGAAACAAGATATATCATTAAGCCCTTCTTTCGTTTGTTTATTTTATTCAAATAAATCCTGTGCACCAGCCGACTGACGTATTTCAGGGTTAGAGAAGAAGGAATTTTATACTAAGTACATAAAACTAGATAAAAAGAAAAGGAACTTCAAACGGACACGCAAAACTGCGAAAACAATACATGAAGACGAACTTTGAAATCGACGGTGAGCAGTACTGTGGAAAAAGAAGAAACAGTTATTTTATTGAATAGTAAATAGAAGAAAATAGTTTATGTTTACCACTGAAGAAGTGACCTTGCTTTAGTATATATTTTATATATAAATCTTTGGGGCAGTAAAACGGAAATTCGTCAAATCAGCTTTATCTTCTTTTTTTTTATCAACACAAGAAGAATTTTCATTTTCAAGCACAAGAAAAAAGTAAAAATTGTCCTACAAAAGGAAAAAAAATGGTCGATAGAAGCCGACGCCGAAGAAGGCGATTTTGGTGAGCGGAAAAAAAATAGAGGCAGTCAGTGCTGCGAGGAAAAAAAAATAAAATAAAATAAAAAGGACTCGCCGGCAGCAGCGGAGGCGGCACTGCGCTGCCTCGCCCTCTGCCCACAACGCCTACCGCCGCTCATCGCACTGGATATGTAAAGTGCTATAGTGTTGCTGAGTGGTGATGAAACGACACAGTATAAATCTTAGATACATAAATAAATAAAAAAATTAATTTCATGAATCAGAGAAATTTCGAGTAGGCAAATATCGTTCTTCTTTCTCTCACATTAAAGTATCTGTGATCCACCTTCCCTTGTTTTACTGCGGGAGAGAAAGAACAGCGATTAACGTTTTTTTTTTTTTTTTTTTTTTTTTTTTTTTTTTTTTTTTTTCTCTCTTCGTATCGCCTTGATGGAGATAAGACGTATTCGATGCAGCTCTTCCCTGGTCATAATCAATTTTGTGTAAGTATAGTGCCGCTCTTGTAAATTATGATTTTTAACTTGAAATACATTAATATCAAATTTTAAATAGCAGTCATCTTTCTTTTAACTGCCCTTTTTCACTCGAGTGGTGTGAACTTGAAATGTGAAGGAATTGGCCGCCATTACGGCTAATAATGATCAGTGTAGTAATTGTTAAATCGGTTTCATTGCTTTTTTCTATTCCAATTTTTTTTTCTATTCCAATCTTTCTATTTCACCATCATCATCCTGTAATCATCCCATAGGGATGATTACAGGACCTGCAGTCGAATTTGTATAGCTATTTATTATAACGAAGTCCGAATATTTTTTGCATTTTATGTTACATTCTTGCCAACCGCATACGCGGAGCCCACAACTAAAATTTAGCAAACGGCCAATTGCACAATAACAGATTTTTAATACGTCCAATTCCCGATCACGACGGTGTGTACCTTTCATTATAAAATATTTGATTACAGATCCCTGACCTACCATCATTGCACATCGAGATGGTACTCACTGAAGATAACATCGTCTTCATTTTATAATGTAGAAGCCGCCCATCTTTACCCTTACAGTCGTTCTAATTCTTTCTTGTATTAATTTAATTTTTATTCCCTTTTTATCATAATCCGCCTTTTCCATTTTTTCCAGTTAAGTACATAATATTTCAGCTAATGACTCCCACCAAACACCAAATAAGCGCTACATTATAAAAAGTTGGCGACCGTCTTTCAGGACGATCAAAATCGTGAAAATACTTAAGTTTCAATTTGTATGGTAATATTTCTGTATTTTTCACCAATATTTTGTACTAATAAGTGTCTTTTAAATTTTTTATGTCAACCTATCATCCCGATTGAGACGTAAAAATTTTTCAACAGTACTAAGATTTGAAATAGAAAGAAGGAGAAAACCATGGAAACAGAGAGAAAATTCTAGAACTGACAACAAAAGATTCTACCAAAGCCGCCATTATCGACTTGACAATTATTAATGCATTGCCATCAATTGATTTTTTATACGCTTTTAGCATCTCTTCTAGTCTATCGCTAGATGCAGTGTTGAATATAACAATATTTCCGCAAATTTTCAAAATTCCGTTTATTTTCGTTTCTAGTGGTTTCGTGTTATTACGTGTCCGTTATAGAACCGCGTTCCCATTATTGCACATCGCAACTCTCGTTGTATATCGCTGCAATTTGGCAAAAGTGCAACCACAAGAAAGAAACATTCTGGTCTGTGGATTACGCTGTTGTGGTACAGGAATTGAAATTATTATTTTTTTTAATTGTGTGTCACTATTATGGTGATAACCCGCTGCCAAGCCACCATAATGGAGTCACAAAACGTTAATGTTCAAATAGAAAACACCGGATCAGTTCAGAATATTAATGAGATTTTCCATCAGTTGAGAACGTTCCGACGAATGTTCTCGAAACTGACAGTGTAGGTATTTCTAGAACAATCGATAGTTCGAGCAGTTCCACAACGATGAGCCAAGTCCCGGACTGGTTCAGTTGTTTGGAATCACTTATGTCACAAGAACAGCAAAACAAACAGAAATTTTCTCAGCTTGATCAAAAATTTTTAAAACTAGAAAAACAATCTAAACATGTGTCCGATAATTTGACCGAACGTCTGTCTAAAATAGAACAACATAATAAGCAAAATTTTGTACAGCTTGATCAAAAATTTTTAAATCTAGAAAAACAATCTAAACATGTGTCCGATAATTTGACCGAACGTCTGTCTGCCATAGAACAGAGGCAAGATAATCTAATTTCTAAAATAATTACAAAGGACGAGTTTGAGGATAGGCTGCCTCAACTCGAGAAAAATCAATCTAATTTGAGTGCAAATGTCAGCGACGAGATTTCGAAACAGCTGGAATCTCGCGTTGAAAAATTGTACCAGAAATTAAATAAACAATTTCATGAGGCAGAGCAGACAGTGGTCGATCAGGTTATCGAGACTGTTAGTGAACAGATAGCCACAGTGTCCACGGAAGTGAAGAGAATTAAAGATACAGTAAATGCTTTGCCCACTACAGTTGATAAATTATCAAGCGACTTAAATAAATTGCGCATTGACCAGCACGATATGCAGACGACTGTTTCAGAATTAACGAAACAAGTCAGTGGCACAGTAAGTGAACCTCAGATAAAACTACAGGAATTTATGCAATCAGAACAGCAACAAATCAGACAAAAGCTACACCGTGATTTAGATCAGCTTGTTGAAACCGTTGCTAGTAGGGTTAACGAGCGTCAAAATGACGTTGTGAAATCCTTACAAGACGAAATTCAGTCGGTAAATACAGCAGTTACAGATGTACCAAACAGGCAACGTGCAGTAAATGTGCAATTAACTGAAATTAACAGCGCCCGTAGCAGTGTTCCAATTGCATCACAAGGTACACCTGTTACGAACATCTCAAATCAGAGAGACTTTACGACACAACAAAGAACTCAGGGTACCACAATGCATGTACCGTGTGACAATAGAGAACAGAGATTGCCACAGAATCAGACAGTAGTACCAATATATACAAACATTCCGGTTGAACAAAGTGCTACTTCCCACCTGCTTGAGGAAAGTATAGTACGAAGCTACCAATTCCAAACCTTTATCCCGGAGAACAAAAATATCCATCCCGTGACTTTCATAAGAGCATTCCATGGAGTATTGACACCTACGTGGAATGAGAAGAGAAAAATTAGGTTCGTTGCACGTTATGTACAGGGAGAGGGCGCACTTTGGGTAGCCGATTTTATAGATTTTTATGAAACCTTAGAAGAATTCGAGCAGGCGTTCCTAGCGGAATACTGGTCGTTAAGAAAGCAAGAAAGGTTAAGAAACGAGAAAAATGGCAACTTGCGAAAATATTTCGAAAAATACTTAAGGAAGACAAAGTTTTTCGACGAACCAGTGTCCCACCGCGAGGTTCTAAGGATACTAAAGAGCAAACACCCGATTTATATCCGCAAACAAATTTATCATTTGCCCGATCACAACGTGGAAGAATTTTTAGATCAATTTGAAGGTCTAGATTTAATTTACGAAGACGAAAGACCATCTTGGCGCTACGGAGCTGGTAATAAAAAGTTTCAGGAAGGCAACGCAAATCAGTTGAGCGTACCACATTTACAGTACGGGAACGGGAGCAATTTTTACGTACAGTGACCTGATTCGCGACTGCCGAACGGCGCAAACAACCAATCGCAGCTGCAGCCTGCTGTGGAGGCGCGCCATGCAATTACCAGACCAATAATGTTCAACTACATAAAAAGCAAAAAAATCGGTTTCATCCCGGTTATCAAAATCGGAACCAGGGAAACTCTGAATCCAAGGAACAAACGTAGATATGGAAATTTTCAGCAAAGAACACAAAACTTTCCATGTCAGAACCTTCAATACCAGGCAACTACAACAATACAGAGCACTAGTGCAAATTTTCCGACACATACCCAATGTCAAAATGGTAATCAGGCATGGGGGCAGACTAATACCGGATGGATACCACCACAGCCTAATGTTTATCAAAATGTACCTGCTACACATGCCACAAGAGAGTGACAAACAGGGACACCTTTTGTGACAACAAATAATCAAGGCGTGGTAATAACAGAAGTAGGTGACAAGCACTCACCCAACAACAATAATGGATCGTCAAACTGCTAAAGCTCGAGTCCTGCCCTCCGGCGTCGAGCGCCTCTTCTAGCGAGGGCTATTCAGTCACAAAAATAAATTTAATAAGATATGACAAGGGAAAAGAAGAATTGTTACAAGAACAGGTTCCTTCTAAAGAAAGTACTGTAGAAATTTTCCAAGCAAATATCCTGGCTGTTGTAGGCAACATACCCACCGTTATCTTATTAGATACGGGAGCAGCTATTAATGTAGTTTCTCAAACACTGTTTGAACAAATTTGTACTGTATACAAACCACCCACATATCCAGTTCAGAACTGTAGTTTAATAGGAGCTATAGGTACCAAATCTAAAAACATTAAACTAAAGACGCAATTGCAAATGGTATACGGTGACCATACAGACTTTTGCACATTTCTAATTGTCGATGGACTGCTTGAGAATTGTATATTAGGGCTTGAATACTTAAGAAACAGAGAGGCATGTATTAATTTTAAAACAGGTAAGTGCTATTTCACAATCAATAAAAAAGTGTGTGCTATCAATTTGATCAAAAGTAAATCAATGCACGGAAAGTATTGCCATTCGAAGTTTCATTACCAAAAATAAACCGAACTTTTGGTTATAGTACAGGTCATGTGGTAGACATAGAGACAGTAAGGCCTGAATGTATAAGTGATAAAATTCATGAATCAGAACAGCTTTCGGAAGAACAGAAGTTTCAGTTAAAACAGCTACTTTTACAATATGGTCAAGTGTTCAATGAGAAACCAGGCCTTATTACGACTTATGTTTACCACATGCAGGTAAAACCCCATGAAACTTACATAAAACAGACATACGCTATTCCCTGAGCCAAAAGAGAGGCTGTTAAACAAGAAATCAACAAAATGTTAGGATGGAACATTCTAGAGCCATCTTCCTCTCCTTATTCCAACCCATTGCTGGCTGTATTTAAAGCTGATGGCCCCGTACGTTTAGTTCTAGACGCGCGAGCTATAAACCAAATAATTGTACCAGTTTGTACCCGTCCAGAAAACCTTGAGGAACAGTTGCAGAAATTCTATGGTGTTAACTTTTTAACCAGTCTTGATTTGAGGTCCTCTTACTGGCAAGTTCTGTTGTCCGAAGACTCGAAAAAAAAAAAAACATTGTCTTCATTTTTGCCGGACGCTCTTACCAGTTTTGTGTTTTGCCCTTTGGCTTAAATGTAAGTTCAGGAGTTTTTATCATGGCTTTAGATACTGTTTTGGGTCCCGATCTGCTTGACAAAATTACAGTGTATGTTGATGACATTCTTATTGCTACATCTACTTGGAAGAACATTTATCATTGCTTGAGCGCACTTTGCACAAATTTCAGTCTTGTGGAGTGACAGTAAATCTTCTAAAGTCAAAGTTTGCAAAATCTGAGATCAAATACCTAGGACACATTATATCGCAAAATGGAATATCTCCAGATCCTAGAAAATTAGAAGCCATTCAACACTTTCCTGCACCTAGGAACAAGAAACAATTGAAGTCATTTTTTGGAATGTGTTCGTTTTTTAGGTGTTTCGTACCAAGCCAATTGCTAAACAGTGATGCTCTTCATTCGCTTTTGCGAAAAGGTAGCACATGGTGTTGGAATGGCGAGTGGCAAAGAGATTTTGAATTAATCAAAAATGCCCTTGTAAACTCCGATATTCTCAGTCATCAAGATATGACTAAAGACTTTTGTATTACCACCGACGCATCGAACTCAGGTGTATCGGGAATTATCTTTCAGATGACTGGAGAATTCAATCCAGATGCTGTCAAAATTATCAGTTTTGCAAGTAGAACTTTAACTGAGTGTGAAAGACACTACTCTACAACAGACTTAGAGACCTTAGCCATTGTATGGACTTTTAAAAGATTTCGGCATTATATATTCGGCAAGCATGTCAGTCTTCTGCGATCATCAGGCATTAAGCTTTTTAATGTCTTGTAAATTGCTGCATAGTCGTTTAGCCAGATGGGCTATGTTTCTTCAAGAATTTGATTTTGAAATCATATATATAAAAGGCTCAGACAATGTTGTAGCGCAAGCAATTTCCAGGCTTCCCCAAGGTCTTCCAGAGTTCGATGATCACGTTGTAGGTACTTCAGAATTCAAAATTATGCTCATGAAAGATACAAATTATCGGCAATATTTCCTTGACATGAATAAAATTATGCACCATTTTCAGCTAAGGGACGCACGGTGGAGCAAAATTATCAATAAACTAGCGCAAAATCCTACAGACCCTTTATCTGCACGATACAAAATTCATCAGAACGTCCTTTTCTTCCGCCGGCACCCACAATCCGACATTTGGTGCGTATGCATTCCAGAATCGTGTGAAAAACCGCTGATTCGGTATTCACACCGAGTGTGGGGTCACTTCGGTCCCTTAAAGTGCCTAAAGAAGTTAAAATGGTACTGTTTCTTCCCGAACATGTATCGGAAAATTCATAACGTCCTAAAGTCATGTCTGGTATGCCAGAAGTAAAACCCAAACAACCAAGGCCCCAAGACACAGTTCCATTCTATCGT
Organism: Locusta migratoria; assembly: GCA_026315105.1. Taxonomy (NCBI): domain Eukaryota; kingdom Metazoa; phylum Arthropoda; class Insecta; order Orthoptera; family Acrididae; genus Locusta; species Locusta migratoria. The sequence goes on along the minus strand of CM048745.1, from coordinate 56,004,122 downwards.
TCCTACCAAACCTTTGCAAATCGTTGCCACCGATTTGGCTGGACCCGTTCCGGTTGCCAGAGGAGGTGTTAAATACATAATTGGGTTGTATGACGTTTTTTTCCAAATTTGTTAAGCTTCACGCTTTGAAATCCGCCACAGTCAAGGCTGTCATACGGCGCCTGCAGATTGATTTCATTCCGACGACTGGTAAACCTGACACGCTTTTGACTGACAATGGCTCCACTTTCACATGCAACAAACGGAAAGAATTTATTAGCACCAATGGTGAGCAACACATTAAAATTTCCCGTTTTAATCCTTCGGCCAATCCAATGGAACGCATGTTCCGAGAACTCAACAGATTTATTCGTACCTATACCTCTCAAAAACAGACTTTACGGACAGAGTATCTTGGTTTATTTGAAGAAGTAGTGAATAACTTGTCACTATATTCCACTCCTATAACACCTTCAGAACTTATCCACAACTTAAGGAATCAAATGAGTGGCTCAAACCATTGCCAAAAGTTCCAAGGAACCACCTTTCCTACGATGACAAAGTTCGCACCGTTCTGACTTCCCTAACTGAAGCAGCACATTTACGAAAATTATATCATGACAAAAATCTAAAACGTACAGTAAAGTATGCATCAGGTGAGATGATATTACTTAGAACACACCCAAAACCATCTGCAGTATTAAGGAAGAATAAAAAGTGGCAACCTTTGTGCACTGGCCCAAACAGGATCGTTCAAATGCCACATCGGTGCAGTTAAATGTTAAGCAATCCTAAAACAGGTAAGATAAAAGGCTTATACCCACACAAAGACCTCAAGAAATTTTATGCATAAAAAAATAAAAAAATAAATAAATAAAAAGATGAACTCCTGCTCATGAACACCAGTAAAACAACGTTGATAGGATGCAGCAAGGTAGTTTTAAAACCCATCCCATGTATAAATGAGCAGTGAATACAATATCAGTAAGTTTTTAACAGCATAACTGTAAAAGGCAAGCCTTAAATTTTTTTTACAAGGAATGCAAAATGTTATTTTATTGTGTATTATCATTTTAAATGTTAACTGTGTGAGTAAGTAGTAGAAAGTGATTTTCCACAGTATCATCTTGTGTAGAATAGTGGATGGATTGAATCTAAAACGTAAAATATAATTATTTATATATATTTAATGAATAAATATCTGTAGGGTCTTCAAATATATATATACATATGGTGAGGTGTGGAACGTACAATACACTACCCACATATAGTAAAAATTTTATGAAACCCGCACAAAACTTAAGTTTAAGATTTAGTTTTTAAGTGTATTAATGGATGAATGTTTGATGAATGATGATGCGAGTGTATGTGCACTTTGAGGACCTCCTCACACACAGACACACACACAAACTAGGAAGCATACATGTCAATCGTACTATAATTAGTGCAAATTGTAATCTTAAATTTCAAATTGCACCTAAAGAACAAGTCGAAAACATTTGCATCCTTGTGATATTTTACCAATAAACGGAATCCAATATTTTCTAACGTGAAAACTTATTTTAAATTACAGAATTAATAGAACTACCTTGTAAAGAAAAATAGTTGTCATTTTCTTTAAAATCAGTACTTAAATGTACAGGCTTTGAAAATTTATTCAGATACACTTTCAAATCTTACAAGAGATCGCACTGAAACGGTCTTCACATGGGCTAGGATGATATATATATTCTTAAAGTCACTACGTAAGCTTATGCAGGGGTCTTTTTTTTTTTTTTTTTTTTTTTTTTTTTGCAACTTTGTACTTAAAGCCACACAGTATCAGATCAGTTAAATAGCACAAACGATATACTGCGCGAATGCTACTATACTTCAATTTCGTAGTTTTAAGTCTTTTTAAAGCATTTCAAGATGACCACTACGACCCGTCGCTAAAAGAAGAGGAGCAGAAGAAGATCACTGACGACGCTGAGAGAAAAACACACTTCTAGTTATAAGTAAACCACAAACATGCCACTACAACACGATCGTAGAGCAGGAAAATTTTTCTATACAATAGTGAAACACGTGATTCAGACCACGATAGGATACCCAGACACATGATGGTACAATAATTATACGATCAGACTATACACTGATGCCGAGAGCAGTGATGTGCAGCGAGCGTAGCGAGCCGCCGCGGTAGAATTTAACTGATTGTTGAGCGCGTAAAAGTCGCGACTCAAGCTAAAACTTCATGTGCTGGTAGCTAGAAATGTTGTCATATTTAATGCTGTAGCCTGGAAATTATATTGAAAATTTCTGCTTAACTGTACCGCGACCTCCTACTCTCACGTCTTTCTTGATAGCTAAATTAATGTCATACTGTCAATTGTCAATCTTTGCTTGACATTCAATTGATGGGCTTGTCTGGTCGTACTTCTCCTTGAAACCTTGTACGTCGTATCTTTCCTGGAAAGCCTACCGTTCCCTTGTAACCTTATATCGTACCTTTTCCTTGTAACCCTTATGTTGTACCTTAACTTGTGACCTAGTATTTTAATTTGAATTACGTAATCAAATTTTGCCATTTTCTTTAATAATCAGCTCATATATTTATGTGTATAAAAATAGGATCTTACTGAGATAGAGATATTAATTTTTTAAAAGACCTGAGCTTGAACCTGATTAAGACCTATTTTACATAATTTTAATTAGAATGCAAATTATGCATTCAGCGAACGCTTAAAATGTCAAAGTCCCGATATGTGAGATTTAATCCCAGATTTTTGCGAAAGCTCACTAATGTTCTCGAAATACTAACTGTAATAAATAGAGAGAACTTGAAAAAGGTATTATTCACGCCACTCTCAAAACCTTTCTGACATGAACGCAGGCAAATTCATAAAAAGAAATTCTTAATTAAATGATGTCATCTATATGTGATCTTTATTGTAAAGAAACTGTCGGCTAGTGAATGTACAGTGTAAACAGGCTGTATTATATAAGATTCATTGCATAATTGTGCACTGTCAAGGACTAATAGTCCGTAAAAAAAAGGAAGGACAAATCATTAATTGGTTCTCAATATACGCTATCCGTGCGAGTGTACCCGACCAAGATAATGAAAATGAACTGAGATTCAGTGTAAAGTAATACCGTTTGAAGGACGCAAATTCGCGACTCCGTACGTAACCAAATGCGAACCTTAAAAACTGTGTTACTTATAAGACGTGCTAGTGTTTTGTAGTCCATAGTGAACTACACGTGTAGTGCAGATTTTAGTGACAGACCTTTAGTGTAAGGACTACCTACCGGTAGCAAAGTGTCACGTATTTAGCATGGCCCTACGCGCGGCTGTGTTCGAACAATTCTTATATAACTGTTGACCAAATAGTGAATGAGCAGATCCACGAGCAAAAGTGATTGAATTTTACAGAGTGACAAAGACACTCCTCACAGCACTATTGTGTACATTCACAGACACTTTCGCGGTGTGAAATATTAAAACAATAGCAATTCAGACACAAAGACTAGATCATACGATAGCGCGAATGGCAAGCTGCGAAGTAAAATAAAATAAAAGCTTTTTACTCACCTGTCTTCATTCTCACCAATCCCACCAAGTGAAGAAGTTGTGGCGAAATATGAATATCGAAGTGGCTCGTACAAATCCGTTGTGGACTCTTAACAGCACTAACAAAACGTGAGCGAAACGGAGAGTATTTATACCGCGTCGCGAACGCATTACTGAACTGGTGTTGCCTCCAGGGTTGCCAACGAGGTCATGATAAAAACCACCGAAGTGACCGTAAAATCCCGCCAAAAACCACCGAACTTTCCGAAGTTCCCATGCAAAAACCCACTGTCGATTCGTTTGTTCTTGACCGATTGATTTGAAATTTGGAAACTATGCATTTTAAAGGAGGAGTTTTTATGGACCTGACTTATCTGTATACACATTAGACGGAAATACAAAAAGATATTGCGTATTCAAAAGCACTTCAGTAAACATGTTATATATGAAAACAAACAATAATTACTTTGAGCCATTGCAATGCTTGTCGGGTACAGACAGCAAATTGTGAAATATTTGAACTTGAAAACAGAAAGTAATCCAGTCTGGAAAGGAGGTCAGCGTCAGTCATATTATTGTCTTTATTTTATGTCAGAAGATCTAGATTTCAGCTATATTCCAATTTAATCACATCTGAGAAAAAAGAAAGTTAACAATGAAAGTACAATCATATATTAAGTGTCTGCAATGTTAAGTCATTTTCACAACAAGAAAAATCTGATAAAGTGCTGTAGCAACAAGTACATACCATTAACACAATGTCAGTTCTTCGTCCTCGACTTCACACCATCATCATCGACAGGATCGGCGCCCGAAGTATTTGCAGCTGTAGTCATATTAGCGATATCTTTTAAAACATTGTCAGAGAATTCATGATCTCGGCAGCATTTCCCAATCTTCTTAAGGCTGCACGGATGGTCAGAATGGCATTAATCATACTGTTCCCCATCCTGTTTCTAAGTTTCGTCTTCACCAAATTTAGCTGACTGAATGCCCCCTCTACTTCGGCATTTGACCATGGCAATACTAGTAAACACATGGCAAGATTACACAGTTCTTGAAAAGGATTTTCGCCACTCGCATTTTTGTATTGTAACACTTCACCAGAATGATACGGTGTTGTTAAAATTTTTCCACTCAATTAAATTTAACTTAGCCCACTGAAGTTCAATTTTCGACATGTCTTCGGAAGGAAAATGCATCAGTTCTGAAAGGGGGACGATTGACTCTTTATGCACTTTCAAAAAGTTTTCTGGTGCTAGGTTGGAGATCTTGTTCAAAACATTTACATTTGATGGCAAGCGCTATTGCAGCTATGTTACAAGAGCTACTGAAAAATCCACACATCTTTCTCTGAGGACAGCTTCTATTTCCGATGACACAACTCCCGACTTTTTCAGTTCCTCCAGTCTTTTTTCGGCGTCGAAACCCAAGTATGGTTTACTTCTTCAACCCCCCCTTTTCTTGTTTTTAAAAAAAACACCAGATTCGGTGGGAAACCACTGATGTTGGCAACCCTGGTTGCCTCCGCCTGCCGCGGGCAACGAATCTATTGTTGACAGCGCAGTGTTGTGTGCTTGTTAAATAACCGCCACCCAGCGCAAACTATAAAAAATAAAATATTAAAGAACGGAGACTGTCATAAAAAGCAGCCTGAAAATTCATTGTAAATAAAGTTTTAAAAGCATCTAATAAACTGTAGTTGTTAAAATATGATAGACTGCCAATAGCAGGAAATAAACCTGTATCTATCTATGTATATAGACGCAGCTTAAGATGTTTCAATTTCAAAGTAAAAGAATTAAGATAAATATGTAAAAATAGATATCCTGATCTGAACGTATGCAAAAATTCTGTACATATTTTTTGTAATATCTCATTGTAAGCGTGCAATCATGTCCGATTGGTCGTTTCAGTTAGGTTAAAGGCAAGGCACTAAACTTACAAAACCCTATTAGATAATACCCCTAATAATAATGTAAAAAAGAAAACAGAGCTGCTTAAATGAATAAATAACGTTTCTGTACATTCTTTCCCAGAAAAGATATTACTGTTACCAATGTTAAGTTACTAATTTGTGTAAAATTGTATCTTTTCATGTACGAATATGAACGTGAGTTTCTGCAACAAGACCCGTGCCCACACCCAACCACCGAGTGACGTCACGTGCCGGCCACGCGAGCAACAGCACGGCGCAGCCCACCGGCGCATGTTCCTGTCCGAGGCCGAGGCGATGCGCAGTTTCCCGAGACTTCCCCCATCACCTGTTGACCGACGCTCAACGCCTGCGACCTGCGCCAGACCACGGGTTCGTTCAAAAGCTGTAGGGCTGCAACCGCGCATGCGCAGTACGGAAATTCGTGTTCAAAGAGCAATCCTGCAGCTTGCTGCAGCCTACCGGCCGTTCGAGGAAGCTCCTGGCTGCAGCGTCCTGCAGCTTCTTGGCTGCATGAGCTGCAGGGAAAATTTCCGCCTGCAGCCTGACTGAAGTCATCGGTACCGCGCATGCGCGGGAGTGCCTGCTTTGCTGCTGCAGGAAGTTGCAGGAAGCTGCAGCCCTGCAGCTCTTTGAACAAACCTCACGTTATCTGCGGACAGACTCATTGAAAATTCTGTTTGCATACGAATAACCCATTAATTGACAGTTAATTTCTTAATTTTCGTTTAGTGCTTCTGTTTTAAAGTCTTCTTGTCACCTACTTGAAAGTTTTCGTTTGTTTTACTGTTTTAAGAGTACATTCTCTCGTATTTTAATAAATACCATTGTTTGTCTCCTGCAGCTTTTCTTTGGCTTAGGAGCTTCTATATTTCGTGTAGATCTTTTACGTTAGAGCAGTGATTTCTGTGTATATTTTGATTTCAGTCCAGAGACGGTTTTTGCTAATTTCTATTGTTTACAACAAGCAGTTTCTAGTAACCACTGTTTAGTCAGCTATTAGTCACATGTAGTGAATTATCGGTCTTGTTACAAATCGATTACTTAATCTCTACAATAAATTGTTGATTTGTTAGGATGGATAGGATGTGTGCTGCGTACGGACGTAGGAGGGGCTGGCCGCCGTTAGCGAACAGCTAAGCGTGCTGATGGCCGCGATCAGTTGCCTTGAGGCTGCTGCCTCGGACTGTAGCGTCAGTAGGGAGTTTGGTGCGTCGCATGGGGCACCTCAGGAGTCACATGCTTCACCCATGGTCCTTGCTGTCGAGACATCTTTGCGTGTACCGGACCCGGTTGGGCCACCCTCTCCCCCAGGGAAATGGCGGGTTCAACGGCGTTCACGTCACTCAAGGCACAGGCTCAAATGAGAGGCTGGCCGTGTGGCATCGCCCGCTCTGCCTGTGAGTGAGCATGTGGCCGCTCCTTCAGCAAGGTCCGAGCAAGCACACGGGGGGGGGGGGGGGGGGTTTATTAGTGATCGGGAGGTCCAATGTTCCAATGTTAGGCGGGTAGTGGAGCCCCTTAGGGAGATAGCGGAAAGGGCGGGGAAGAAGGTCAGTGTACACTCTGTTTGCTTGCCGGGGGGTCTCATCCGATATGTGGAGGAGGCCCTTCCGGTGGCGATAGAGTGCACCGGGTGCACCGACTGCAAATTGTCGCTCATGTCCGCACCAATGACTCCTGCCGGCTGGGTTCAGAGGTTATCTCAGTTCATACAGGCGGTTAGCGGAGTTCGTGAAGGCAGAAAGCCTCGCTCGTGGGGTGGAATGTGAGCTAACTATTTGTAGTGTCGTTCCCAGAACCGATCGCGGTCCTCTGGTTTGGAGCCGAGTAGAAGGGTTAAACCAGAGGCTCAGGCGATTCTGCGAAGGTCTGGGCTGCAAATTTCTCGACCTCCGCTATCGGGTGGAGAAATGTATGGTTCCCCTGAATAGGTCAGGCGTGCACTACACGCAGGAAGCGGCTACAAGGGTAGCGGAGTACGTGTGGAGTGCACATGGGGTTTTGTTTTTAGGTTAGAGAATTCCCTCCCTAGGCCCGACAAGTTGCCTGCTGAGCCGCGACAAGGTAGCAGTATGCAGAACACAACAGGGAAGGAATTGATCAATGTAGTAGTAGTTAACTGCAGGAGCGTCTATAGAAAGGTCCCAGAATTGCTCTCATTAATAAACGATCACAACGCCCACATAGTACTAGGGACAGACAGTTGGCTGAAACCAGATATAAACAGTAATGGGATTCTAAACTTAGACTGGAATGTTTACCGCAGAGATAGGCTGGACAGTGAAGGGGCAGGCGTGTTTATAGCGATAAAAAGTGCACTAGTAGCGAAGGAAATAGACGGAGATCCGAAGTGTGAAATAATTTGGGTGAAGGTCACGGTTAAAGCAGGCTCGAACATGGTAATCGGATGCTTCTATAGGCCTCTTGGCTCAGTTGCTGTTGTGGCAGAACACCTGAAGGAAAATTTGGAAGATATTTCGAGTACATTTCCCGATCATGCTATAGTTTTGGGAGGAGATTTTAATTTACCTGATATAGATTGGGAGACACAAACGTTTATTACAGGTGGCAGGGACCAAGAATCTAGTGAAATTGTTTTGAGTGCATTATCTGAAAACTACCTTGAGCAGTTAAACAGAGAACCAACTCGTGGTGACAACATATTAGACCTTCTAGTAACAAACAGACCCGAACTATTCGGAACAGTTAATGCGGAACAGAAAATCAGCGATCATAAAGCGGTTACAGCATCGGTAATTTCAGCCGTAAATAGAAATGTTAAAAAATGTAGGAAGATTTTTCTGTTCGGAAAAAGTGACAAAGAGGGGATTTTAGAACACTTGACGGCTCAGCTCAGAAGTTTTATCTTAAGTACAGATGGTGTTGAGGTACAGTGGTCTAAGTTCAAAGCCATCGTACAATATGCATTAGATGAGTATGTACCTAGTAAGGTCGTAAGAGATGGAAAGGAGCCACCGTGGTACAACAACCGAATTAGAAAGCTGCTACGGAAGCAAAGGGAACTTCACTGCAAACATAAACGTAGCCAAAGCCTTGTACACAAACAAAAATTACACGAAGCGAAATGTAGCGTGAGGAGGGCTATGCGAGAGGCGTTCAACGAATTCAAAAGTAGAGTTCTTTGTACTGACTTGGCTGAAAATCCTAAGAAATTTTGGCCTTATGTCAAAGCGGTGGGGGATCAAAACAAAGTGTCCAGATACTCTGTGACGTAAATGGCATTGAAACAGAGGATGACACTCTAAAGGCAGAATTACTAAATGTATTTTCCAAAGCTGCTTCACAGGGGAAGATTGCACTGTAGTTCCTTCCCTAGATTGCCGCACAGATTACAAAATAGCAGATATCGAAATAACTGACAGAGGGATAGAAAAACAATTAAAATCGCTCAAAAGAGAAAAGGCCGCAGGGCCTGATGGAATACCGGTTCGTTTTTACACAGAGTACGCAAAGGAACTGACCCCCCTTCTCGCAGTGGTGTATCGTAGGTCTCTAGAACAGCATATCGTTCCGAAAGATTGGAAAATGGCTCAGGTCATCCCCGTTTTCAAGAAGGGTCCTCGAACAGATATGCAGAACTATAGGCCTATATCTCTAACGTCGGTCAGTTGTAGAATTTTGGAACATGTTTTGTGTTCGAAGACTAGGAATCTGCTCTGTAGGAATCAGCATGGGTTTCGAAAAGGACGTCCGTGTGAAACCCAGCTCGCGCTATTCGTCCACGAGACTCAGAGGGCCATAGACACGGGTTCTCGGGTAGATGCTATGTTTCTCGACTTCCGCAAGGCGTTTGATACAGTTCCCCACAAACGTTTAATGAACAAAGTAAGAGCGTATGGTCTATCAGACCAATTGTGTGATTGGATTGAGGAATTCCTAGATAACAGAAACAGCAGGTCTTTCTCAATGGAGAGAAGTCTTCTGAAGTAGGAGTTATGTCAGGTGTGCCACAGGGGTGTGTCGTGGGTCCGTTGCTGTTCACGATATATATATATATATATATATATATATATATATATATATATATATATATATATATATATATATATATATATATAAATGACCTTGCGGATAACATCGGAAGTTCACTGAGGCTTTTTGCGGATGATGCTGTAGTATATAGAGAGGTTGTAACAATGGAAAATTGTATTGAGATGCAGGAGGATCTGCATAGAATTGACACATGGTGCAGGGAATGGCAATTAAATCTCAATGCAGACAAGTGTAATGTGCTGCGAATACACAGAAAGAAAGATCCTTTATCATTTAGCTACACTATAGCAGGGCAGAAACTGGAAGCAGTTAATTCCATAAAGTATCTGGGAGTAGTCATTGGGAGGGATTTAAAATGGAACGACCATATAAAATCAATCGTCGGTAAAGCAGATGCGAGACTTAGATTCATTGGAAGAATACTAAGGAAATGCAGTCCGAAAACAAAGGAAGTAGGTTACAGTTCACTTGTTCGCCCACAGCTTGAATACTGCTCACCGGTGTGGGATCCGTACCAGGTGGGATTGATAGAGGAGGTAGAGAAGATCCAACGGAGAGCAGCGCGCTTCGTTACAGGATCATTTGGTAATCGTGGAAGCGTTGCGGAGATGATCGATAAACTCCAGTGGAAGACTCTGCAGGAGAGACGCTCTGTCGCTCAGTACGGGCTTTTGTCGAAGTTTCGAGAACATACCTTTACCGAGGAGTCTAGCAGTATATTGCTCCCTCCTACGTATATCTCGTGAAGAGACCGTGAGGATAAAATCAGAGAGATTAGAGCCCACACAGAGGCATACCGACAATCCTTCTTTCCGCGAACAATACGTGACTGGAATAGGAGGGGAAATCGATAGTGGTACTCAAGGTACACTCCGCCATACACCGTCAGGTGGCTTGCGGAGTATGGTTGTAGTTGTAGATGTAGATATGTCATTCAAAGTTAGGAAAAATGAAACTTATGTGTACATTTTGTAATATGTATAAATATTTGTGTTGTCATATGTCACCAAACCTGAAAAATAATGCGATTACTTAAATGAATACTGACGAATGAAACTTAAGATATTATATATGAATTTGAACTTGTAAAAACGCCGTTGTAAAGTTTAACTATTGTATGTAAAAGCAGCTATTATGTGAAAATTCATGTAAAGAAAAAAATGTCAAAACTTATGAAAACCAAAAATATAAGAAGCACTAAGGCACTATACCCCCCCCCCCCCACCAAAATAAATAAATAAATAAAGATTGTGCCCCCTTCACCCAAAAAGAAGTAAAAGAAAACCATTCGACTCGTTCGTTTCAATTTTTCTCGAAGCCAAAGAGGGGGCAGTGAAACGACACAATATAAATCGTAGATAAATAAATGAAGTACTTTCTCCATTTCAGCAGCTGTTCAGGTTATAAACCAATAAAACTCAGCAACCAGTTGCTTGTAATTATTTATTTTGGACGACCGGTTTCGGACGCTTGAGTGCCCTTCTTCTGGTCTCGATACAGACAAACAAGTGGATTGGTATACAGTAAAGGCTCTAAATGAACAAAAGACGGTTACAGAAATTTGAAACAGTTTGGAACCAAATCGATTGTAATAAGATATGTTCATATAGTGGGATAAAATTACCACTTACAATTTAGTATTGTTGCTTAATGAATGTAGCTACATGCTATTAGTTACTCTGTGCTAAAAGTCAGTTGAAGCATGCTGTTTGTAGGAACGAGGAACTGTGGGATGCCCAAGAAGTTCTTCCTATTGCTTAGCAGTATTGCTTACGACGCTAAGCAACTCTGATCGTTCACTCAGCTCCTGCATTCGAGGTATTTTCCATTATTCATCAAGATATGAGATTAGATTTATATGACTCTTATCCTGAATTAAATTTTCGACCGCAGGAAGCTCGACCCCTGCTTAAATTGCAAAAAATTTTGTGTTTTATGTTCGGACTGTCTGTATTAACTGCCAACAAATGTCAGAAAACCGAACCAATACTCTCACGTTAGCTCGGTGGCGCCATTCTCGTTCCCTTGATCTACACCAAGCGTAGTTGATTAGTTACCGTTGTACTAGTGCTGTGTATGGCTTTAGGCCTATTTTTCTCCTCTGAAAGAAGTCCTAAACAGTATTCAGTAACGAAATACCAAAAATCATTGCAGTGTGTCAACCAAGAGATCGGCCTTTTCTATTGTTATTGCAATCGTTATCATTCTTCTGTAATGCGGTAAACGTCATAAATTACTATCATTGTTCCCATTAATTCAGTTGCAAAAGCGTTCTTTTCCATCTGGCCAAGAGACCAAAAAGAATGTGTGGTTTGACGGGAAATAGGTCAATAGGAGTAAGCAGGGAAAAAGTTTGTAATTTCTGTTGATTTAACATCGTGACGACAGATTCTAAGCAACAACACATGTAACATTCGAAGAATCCATCAGAAACTTGGGTTTGGATTCTCATCATCATTTGTTGGACTAACAAGGCTGTCACAGTGCGAAATCAATAAGTTGGTTAGTAATCTATAGATTATATATATTTGTTTGCAGATGAAAAACCTCAGAGTTGCACGTTTCTCACATATACAGTTTAGTTTCTGTGTTCATGGCAGTAATCACATAGAAGACATGAAATATTACTTGTACGGTCGTAAGGCTGTATTTTGAAACGCGATCTGTTTCAAGATGCGAAGTTTTTCGTGACGGATGGGGCAACGTTAATTTTCAGTAACTTTTCATGAAAAAAATTAGATTTTGTCGAAATCTAACAAAGAAATTGTTTTAGTCTTTTATTTTGTTGGGGGGAGGAGGTGAAACAAATATCATAGCCTTTGACCTGCCGTATGTTGCAATCACAATATCAGTATTTTTAACTCCTTTAGTCATTTGCTGAAATTATGCCATATTGCTGTAAATCTTCAAGAAATTTGAACGCTGGTTTCTCTCATTAGACGAATTACATATCTGCATCCTAAGTGTGATGATGAAAACTATCTAGAGATAGCGCCGCATTTTAACCAAAATCCGCGAGTACCCTATAGAAACCAGTATGAGACGAGCGCGATTTCGCGTCGTTTATCGCTACACAGGTCTTCCTAGTACACCTAAGAACTGGCAACATCGTTGCTAATATTTGGCAACACTGTGACAGTGCAGTACTTCCGCAAATGGTATTGAATTGTCTCGCTAAGTTCAAATGTTCAAATGTTTGTTAAGCTTAAGGGACTTAACTACGGGGTCATCAGTCCCTAAACTTACAAACTACTTATGAACTACCTACAACTAAGGACGGCACAAATATCCATGCCCGAGGGGGGATTCGAACCCCCGACCGTAGTGGCCGTGCAGACCGTGACTGAAGTGCCTCAGTCCCCTCGGCCACCGCGGCCGGCTCGCTAATTTCACTTGACATTCCTCTTCAACTGTTGCTTTAGAACGTACGCTGGAACGTATTCACATAATTTAGGTCATACATTTACCGTAAGGAATGAAACAATGACCATGAAACATTATAGTGCAGTTACACACTGTGTCTTGATGAAAACATATGAACTGATGACAATAACAAATTACATGAAGGGCTTTTCTGAAAGGAAGGCCGCGTTGGAATAGCCGAGCGGTCTGTAGCACCTCGCTGCGGAGCGCGCGGTTGCTCACCGTGGAGGTTCGAGTCCTCCCTGGGGCATGGGTGTGTGTTTTTGTTCGTAGGTTAGTTTACGTGGGTTTAAGTAGTTTGTAAGCTACGGGCTGATGACCACGCAGTTTGGTCCGATAGATTTACAAACGTTTGAACGTTTTCTGAAAGGAAAAGGATCGCGATTTAAACCACAAATATGTGTTAACCATCGTAGAGTGCTATTGGTTTCGATCAAAAACAATTTTTTGCTTCTCTAATGTGTTGTGTATTAGTGTAATAATATGCTCATCATTCAAAATCAGTGGTTTGTTCCTTTATATGGAGTGTGAAATACAAACCGCAACCCTTTTGTGGATCACCACTCAGCATCACTACAGCACTTTGCATATCCAGTGCGATGAGCGGCGGCAGGCGCTGTGGGCAGAGGACGAGGTAGCGCAGCGCCGCCACCGCTGCTGCCGGCGAGTGGGCCGCGGAGAGCTCTGCCAGAGGCAGCAATGTTATTGGGCCGAAACGTTATTACCAGTGTATCAAAAGTGAAATATGTTACGTATTTGCACTACTTACCCCATGTGTCATCAGCATGCACGAGAGACGTGAAATTAAAATTTTAGTCGACAGTCCGTTTCGATCGCTAAGATTCGCACGCGCAAGTCACGCACTTTACCGCGAGACCACATATGCAGATGACCGCGACCTCTTCTATCTGAACACAAGAAGTGCTGTATGAACTGCCGCAGTCTACAGTGTTGCCAGATTGTGCAGATAGCCGGACTTACAGCGAATCAGCGCGGCCACGTTTATTGTCCCCTGTCGCGATCGGCTCGGACTTAGGCTCAGCGGCGGCCGGCAGCCAGCCAGGATTTTTGTCAAAGAGTGTACGTCTGTATGGCGTGCAGGCAAGGCCGGGCTTAGGACATTTGCCGCCCTTCTTTCACCCTCCCCCCACTAGAATCGACATTTTTGACACTAATTTGGGTTTACATTTTTCTAAATATATGTCAACATCTCACAACATTAACTTATTTTATTGACTGAATTAAGATCAAGGGAAAACAGAACAATTTTAATATATACAAAAATATAACATTGTACAAAATAAAATCAATTTAAAATTTCGCTATTCGAGCTTTTTTGATGCAGAAATGTTTATGATATCGCCATAGTTTATAGAAGCAGCACTATGGATATTATACTCAGATTTGTTATTTGTTAATCGTGCTCCTCAAGTGACTTTTAATTAGTTCCAGCTTGCTGAAACTTCTCTCTCCATACGATACAGAAATTGGAATGGTAAGGTATATTTTTAACACTGTAGTAAGGTTGGGATGCCCCTCTAGAAATTTATTTTTATAAATCAAACTTAATGTGGATGATGCAGTGGAATCCTGCAAGGCTGTCTACTGACAGCGCATGATGTAACTTGAAACTTTCAACATCAAAAGTAAGTTCTTTTTTCGCTAAGATCTTCTGTCTAGGTGTCTGCCAGTTCCGCTGTTTTGGCCTTTAAGTCCTCCACTTCCATTTCTCGAATTTGCAGACCACACAGAAAACTAAACTTAACACTAATTTTCTCCAGTGTGGTAAACCTGGTACTATGATTGATTATCACTCAAAAATTTTCAAATGTTTGTAAATCTATCGGACTCAACTGCTTGATCATTAGGCTTACAAACTACTTACACTAAGGTAAACTAACCTAAGGAGAACACAAATCCCCGTGTCCGAGGGGGAACTCGAACCCCCGACGACGGCGAACGTCAGCGCGCACCGCAGCACGACGCCCCAGTACGCACGGCTAATCCGTCGCGGCTCGATTATCACTCTGTAACGTACCCGTCGCCGTTTTTAATTTTATTTTATATATCCTCGTTTCTGGACTGTGTATTTTACCATTCTGTCAGACACTGCGCCCGATAACTTGTACACTGAAGGTGCATACTGCAAGGTTTTGCGATGCAATATGGCTCCCACACGTTTGTATGTGGAATGACTTGTCTACGCAGGCTTTATCCAGTTTGAGTACATATATGGGTTCCCGCCACGTGCGAAATAAGCGCGTCCAACATCTTTAATGAAATTTAAGAGTCATAAGATTGACCCGCGCAATGGATAACATTACAAACGCATCTGACCTAATTAATCGGAACAATATACGTACTCAAATGGAACGGATACGATACTTTGTTATTTATGCTTCAGTGCACCAATGCAGGCCACAGGAAAGACGTTAAGAATGGAATTATTAGTGCTGAATAGGGTCATCTGAACATTTAGAAATTGCTTCGACACGCATGTGGGATAAAATCGTTATTTATTTAACCACTAATTCTTTAAGATAAACACTATGTGGCATTAATTAAAATGCTAATTTTAGTATCTAAGAGAATTTAAGTGCAACCTTTTGTTGCTATCACCTGAATGGGCCTCCTAGTAAGTTTCCAAAAAGGACAGGTTAATTTCGTCACTCGCAAGGAGTTTCCTCTGATTACCCGCTATGATTTACCACATTCACACAAGGCATGCAAAGAAGAATTACTGTGTGAGCCATCAAATTTGAATCCGCCCGGCCGTTGCGCGCCAGGGGCAGCAAAGTGGTGTGAACGGACACAAAATATTACCCGTGAATGGGATTTGCATTACCGACCTTCTGATCATTGCTAGAACATGACAGGGGATCACAAAACATTACAATGCCCATCTAAGTGGTGAAAATATGTGATAGTGTGGCCCCCACACAAAAACCAAGTTACTGAAATTTAATTTAAAATAATTACCACCACGCTGAATAATTACTATAACACTATTGCATGAGCAGGGTAAGCAATTGCAACAGACCCTCTGTTACCAGACTTACTATAAACTGACCACCACGTGGCACAACGTACACCCTGATCACATTGCACGAAGTAAATCATCTTTATTCAGAGATTAATCCTACACATTTATGCATTAAGCAAATCTAAACCACACGAGAAACAAATTGTAACTAATAAAAGACCACCATTGCACCAACTGGACTCACAAACTACAATTTATCCATTTCGTGTCAAAGTCCTAATTAGAAGGAAAATCACTGTAAATTTGGATATTGACCCTCCAAACGAATATGTACCGGAAACAAATACAAAAACACGTTCAACGAACTGATACTCCCCATGATAATGTAACCAATAACCGACTTAGCAGCAACTTTAACCCACGACAAAGCACACACCATCTCGGTCTGATTCTATCACTTGCAGTCACCAAAAGATGTTGAAATTGACACCTATTGATTGCGTCTCCTAGCGTCACCATGAGCAACATTGCTGAATATTCTCACCAAATCGTTACCAAAACCTCCGCGACACCAGCGAGCAGCACGGCAGTCCTTGCCACAACTACATAGCCACAACCAAAGATTACAATATTGCCTATGTTACCAACACCGAAAGAAATATTAATACATTCCACTCGCACTCCATAGTACACAAGGATGGGGAAAAGAGGAGAGTGACTTATAAAAGGAAAGATATAAAATGTACACCTTCGCCATCTCTGTTTCTACAATTGCTCATTCAGTTTTCAACACCTGCCATAAAGTGTTTCAAGCCATTCCCAAGTGAATCAATTCCAATTTCATTCATTAAGTTGACATAATGAGACATCAGAGCAAGGAAACGAAATAACAGTCTCGTTTCATCACCCCCTCCTTGTAGAAACAAAAATGACTATGGATCTGTCATTCTAATAGGATAACTGATACAGGCATTTTTAAATGTTGGAGTGACGAAAGGAAGGCCCCTAATCCTCTCGCCATTCCTTGTCCATTATTTTATTATAGAACACTTTGGAATACCACTCCAGATACTAAAAAAAAAAAAAAAAAAAAAAAAAAAAAAAAAAAAACATTTGAAATCACAAATTTAAACCAGTAATACCAACAGATATCATGAAATACAAGTTACCACATATGAAAAAGCACAAGCAATTAAGGCTTTAGAAATATAGTTAATACCCTATGGCAGTTCCATACATTAGTACAACAATATTCAAAAAATAATATTTAACACTCTGATGCTGCTCAAAACATTAAGGCAGTCCAACACATAACCAATTATTTGCTTAAGAGGCCAATAAATATTTACCATAGTCAGGAATAATTAACAGAAAATACAAATAGAAACCTCACCAGAAAAGGAAATTACAAGAGGAAAACCTTGTCTTACCAAAATTAATATACATCCGTAAACGGTACGAATAAGATCTGCAAAAATTCTAAATATCGTGTCCAGTGACAACACGTCAATTGTTTTATACTACTTTCAAAGCCAGAGTTAATCTCATTCAAATTTTATGAAAAATTTACATCAGGCCTCAAAATTCATACTGAATCAAGCGTTTTAACATGTTATTATAAAACATTGTAAAACATGCTTCCAAGCCAAACATGACAAATCTTAACAAACAATTACAAAAACATTGCAAAACACACTCGCAAAACAAACATAAAAAATTTTCTACCTTTCAACAGATTATTACAAAACATTGCAAAACTCACTCGCAAAACAAACATAAAAATTTCAACATATTATTACAAAACATTGCACAACACTTACAAAACAAACATCAAAATTTCAACATATTATTAGAAAACAAGCAAACAAACATGAAAATTTTCAACATATTATTACAAAACATTCCATAACAAACTTGGAAAATAAACATGATAAGAAATCTTTCAGACATAGGGACAAAACACTACCAGTGAGAAAATACGTCACCAAGCTCGTCAACTGACAATTACAAAAGAATGTACAGCTCAGCTGCATCTTTCCCTATAGAACAAACAATCTTGGTGGACACTCAACACACACCTAACTCTAACCAAGGAGATGAGGACGGCAGTTTCTTCGAGGGCGACTTGGAGGAAGCAAAATTTCACTCGATAAGCACTCCATGTCGTCACTAGACTCCTCTATTACACCATCCCGAATCGGTGCACTCCCCTCGGCTGAGACGTCGATCCCTCACTGCATTCTCGTACGGTCTCAGACTCAGAGAGCACAACGGTATCAAAGAAGTGTCCCTCATTAGTTGAGTACTCGTCGTCCACTGAATTATCAGCATTGATGCAGTGATCTTAGTCTTCCTTAGTCGTAAATTGGCATTGGCAGGACCCACTCAGCGAAACAGTCCAACTGACATAGTACCAAATGTTTATCGATAAACGGATCGCCGCCTCGACCTCTGGCACTAACAACCCACTTGTAACAGTTCAGTTTTAGCCCAGTCGATCGTACTTAGTAGGCTGCAATGCACATGTGCATAGCTACTTCACTAGTCCATACAGGTCCGTTATCCCATCTCAAACCAACTTCTACCACCTTTTCAGAACCACAATACACTTTACAAGATTAAATGTCTATCTCGGGAGGTGATTGACAATTTCTTCTGCCGCTAACCTTCTGAGGTCTACTGCATACTACCTACAGCTCCCTTCTTCTTAATATTGTCTATTTGTAGCTACATATAGAATGCTGCAGAAAGTCACCAACATGACGTGATTGTCCACGGATGAGTGCACACTCTTGGTTGGTCAGTTCCCATGAGCGTCGTCCCAATTGTTTTTTTTTTTTTTTTTTTTTTTTTTTTTTTTTTGTTTACCAGACAGACAGAAGACTCCACCTGCTCAGCTGCGAGCGACGAGCACGCCCACCTTCAGCTGTTTACGTTGCTGGGCCCTCCATTCATCGCGCCAGCACAGTCAGTGCCTCACAGCAGGTAGCCAGTAGTAGTCAGCTGCTCCATTCACGCTCCGACAGCTGGTCGCCCCGGCGGGGCGAGAGAGGGGGTAGCTCCGCACGTGGTTCTGCTTAGACCGCTGTTGCCAGCGACCGACGCGCTGGCCACACTCAACTGGCGGACCCCTCCTCTGCAGCCAGGCCCACCTTCTCTCTCCGCAGCCGGATAGGATACGACCACTCCATCCGTTACATATGACAGATCGTACATACATCGTTATTACATACAATCCTAGTGGAATCTAACCACATCGTTACTGTCAAAGAAATCTTCTGTACCTCATTTGCAGATTAAATATTACGTTACAATTGTGAGGGCCATGCTTCACCTCAGGATTAATTATTCTAAACAAACAATTGTGAAGATCATGCTTCACCTCAGGATTAACTATTCTAAGCAATTGTGAAAGCCATGCTTCACCTCAAAAGGATACAAAATTGTGTCACAGAAGTGACTCAAAAGGATATTCTACCCCAATACATAAATCAATTTGTTACATACTAAGCTTACAGAATACTAGTTGCATTGACTTTTACAAATGAATATTTACAAAACAAAACACATGTAATACCATTAATTATTCAACGATATTTGTTTCCTAATTAACCTAATGTGTACATTCAATATATTAGATCAGGGCCACAGATAACGCCCGTTGAGTTGGAGAGGAAAGGTTGTTGGGTTATTCGTGTTAATTTTTTTTTTTCATAGAAAAGGCGCCGCAGATTAATAAAATATAACTCAAAGTTACTACCACCCACGGTTCTCAGCATTTCACACTCAATCATACCTCACACCAATTTCACATGCAAAGCAAGAGAAATGACATAATGATGCGCCGCATAGACAAACAAACAAAATCAATTGCGTAGCAGGCTCCCACGCATTACCTTCGGCGAATTACTCATACCCGAGTTTTCAGCGCTTGTCATCGTCTCTCGTATCCACGCTATCCTCGCTATTCGTATGGTGATACGTAATCTCGGAGGTCAGCACCAAAATTAAGTTAAGCAACATCTATAAACATAATTTTCACATTATTACAAGAAAACAATCATTGTCATAATTCAGACACTATAACATCCTAGCAACAAATTTCACAGTAATTAACTACACTGCAAATACTCCCTGTCTCCACGCTCGTCTTTCAATTCGATTTATTGAGCATCAGCTGATGGATCAAAATTATTTTCTCATTTCTTTCATTCGTACGCTGCACACAACCAATTGCGCTATGTCACTCTTCAAGGTCCTTCATCGGGTTCACTTACGGTCCCAGCTTCTCTGCTGTCGACCCACCTGCAACACTCAAAGAAATCTCGGCTCTTGCGGCCTACTTAAGTGATGCTTCGGCGCTCACATGACGCTCAAACTTTCGGCCCTTACGGCCTTCCGCTGCAGATGTTACTTTATCATTCTCTCCACCTTTTGATGTTGCTCACATGCTGCAGGCCCCTAGAACGTTTCGTCCTCAACGTTTCTACTTCCACAACATTTGCGTGAACAATCCTACGAATGCAAAAAGGACCTATGAATACATGAAAAAATTTGTGTGTCTTGTTCTTGCTCTTCGATGACAGTCTGTGGGGTTTCACCAAAATTCTCTCGCCCACCTGAAATTCTAAAAGCCTTGCCGTTCACTTTTGCTTATTCTTTCTTCTCTGCGCCTCCTTATGAATCCTATCTAGTGCCATCTGAATGAATCTGCGATGGATGACTCTCCGTCCTGGCGGGAATTCTACAGCTTCTTTAGCCTTTACATCAGGGTATTTGGTCTTAAGCACGAGTAATGGACAGAGCCCAGTAGACCCATGGGGAACACCATTCAAAATGTTTTGAAATTCTTTGAGATGTTCTGACCACAACCGATGTTCTTTATAGCAATAAACCCTGCAGAACTTCATGAGCTCTTTTATCACTCGTTCCGCTGGGTTCGACGCAGGCCTGTACTTTGATATGTAGACGGGCCCAATATATTGTGAACCTACAGTGAGTATCCCTAGATCCCTAAATAAATGTCTGCAGGATGTTCTTGGGTGGGCTCCAGCAGTTATTCTGATTACACACTTTTGTGCAATGAATACTTTTTTACTCAATGTTGAATTGCCCCAGAATATGATCCCATATGAAAGCAGTGAATGAAAATAGGCGTAGTAAGCTAATTTACTGAGCTGTAAATCACCAAATTTTGCAATGACTCTGATAGCATAAGTAGCTGAACTCAGACGTTTCAGGAGATCTTCAATATGTTTCTTCCAATTCAGTCCCTCGTCAATGCAAACACCTAAAAATTTTGAATATTCTACGTTAGCTACAGATTTAAGTTCAAAGTCTAAATTTATTAATGGTGTCATACCATTTACTGTATGAAACTGTATATACTGGGTTTTATCAAAGTTTAATGAGAGTCCATTTGTAGAGAACCACTTAATATCTTTCTGGAAGATATCATTTACAATTTTATCAGTTAATTCCTGTTTGTCAGGTGTGATAGCTATACTTGTATTATCAGCAAAATGTACTAGCTTAGCATCTTCGTGAATGTAGTATGGCAAGTCATTAATATATATTAAGAACAGCAAAGGACCCAAGACCGAACCTTGTGGGACCCCATTTTTGATAACTCCCCAGTTAGAAGAATTAATTGTTTCATTTATATCATGTGAACTGCTTATTTCAACTTTCTGCACTCTTCCAGTTAAGTATGATTTAAACCATTTGTGCACTGTCCCATTCATACCACAATACTTAAGCTTATCTAGAAGAATCCCATGATTTACACAATCAAAAGCCTTTGAGAGATCACAAAAAATCCCAACTGGTGATGTGCGGTTATTCAAAGCATTTAATATTTCATCAGTGAAGGTATATATAGCATTTTCAGTTGAAAAGCTGTTTTGAAAACCAAACTGACATTTTGTTATAACTTTATTTTTACTAATATGTGAAGCAACTCTAGAATACATAACTTTTTCAAAAATTTTTGATAAAGCTGTCAGAAGTGAGATGGGCTGGTAGTTGTTGACATCGTATGTATCCCCTTTTTTATGCAAATGTTTAACGAAAGCACATTTCAGTCCATCCGGGAAAATATCCTGCTTTAATGAGCTATGAGAAATATGACTGAGAATCCTACTTATCCCTTGAGAACAAGTTTTTAATACCCTGCTGGAAATTCCATCAATTCCATATGACCGTTTACTCTTGGGAGAGTTTATTATTTTCCTAATTTCTGAAGGTGAGGTGGGTAGAATTTCAATTGTGTCAAATTGTGTGGGTATGGCCTCTTCCATTAATTGCCTTGCTCCTTCTTATGAACATTAGATCATATTTTCTCTACAACATTTAAAAATTAATCATTAAAAATGTTTTCTACTTCCGACATTTTGTTAATAAAGTTTTCATTTGTTTTGATGGTAATACCCTCTTCCTCTGCTCTTGGTTGCCCTGTCTCCCTTTTAATAATATTCCAAATTGTTTTAATTTTATTATCAGAGGAGCTAATCTCAGACATGATGCACATGCTTCTTGATTTTTTTAATAACTTTTCTTAATGTAGCACAGCAGCTTTTATAATATTTTATTGTTTCAGGGTTATTACTCTTTCTTGCGGACAGATATAGTTCCCTTTTTCGGTTACACGATATTTTTATTCCTTTAGTAAGCCAAGGTTTTTTGCTTGGTTTCTTAGAATTAAATTTTACTAATTTCCTGGGCAAACAGTTATCAAATACCCTTACTAATGTATCGTGAAATAAATTATATTTTAAATTAACATCATGTTCCTTGTAGACTTTCTTTGAAATTTCTAGTTGTTAAACACAATTCTGGTGGACTGTTTCAAATTACTGAACGGAGCTATGTCATATACTGTTACTAGCTGTGCACCATGATCCGAAAGACCATTCTCAATGGGACAAGCATTTATGTTGTTAAACTTATCTTGGTCTATAAAAAAGTTATCTATCAATGTACTGCTGTCCTTTATTACCCGAGTAGGAAAATCCTTATTCCCGTTCCCGAATCTTCTCCGTCTTTCGGCTCGCTGATCACGCCAAGAACCCTGCTCGCTCCTCCTCTGCTGCTGATTCTCAGCATTGGAGGACCGGGCTGCCCGCTACTAGTACTTTCCGCCTGGCGATTGTCCCCAGCACTATTTTCACTGTGATTACTTCTCCTAGAAGAGCCATTGCTGTCTCCTGTAGGTCTGTAATCATCGTCGAACTCCAAATCCTCCAGATAAGCATGGAAGGACTCAATGTCCTCCTTGCGGTTTCCGGCTAGGACGGCATTGCGCACAGTCCGTGGTAGTTTCGAGGCGCAAATTCTAATTAATTCGCATGGAGGATACGGGTAATCACGGAACTGATTTCGCAGCATCATTCCTTGAAAGAAATCGCTGAGACACTTGCAATTGCTGTTTGCAAAATGGAGAATCACTAATATGCTACTTTTTACCCTTTCCTGCTGCCTCTCTGACCAGTGGGCAGACAGGAAATGCTCCCTAAAGTCCTCATAGTATCGGCAATATTTCAGGAGCGAACGCATGCACGTGGCGAGCTCTCCTTCGAGTTATCCACACACATATTCGATCTTATTCCCTTCAGGCCAGTCCGGGGGCAAAGAAAAATCGAATTGTTCCAGCCATGCATGGGGGTGTATCCCGTTAGCATAGTTCCTGAAAACTTGGTACTTCCTCATGGTCAAGAAGTGTTTATAATCAAATGCCTGTTGAGGCTCCCGGCACAATTCGTACAGTTGTTACCTACCCACAATAGGTACTAAGTAAGTCTCCTATTTCTCCTTATGGCATTCAGGAAAGGTGCAAACCAATACTTTCGTACAACAAATATTAGAATACACGTCATTAGAGACGAGACAGTAACACTTGTAAATTAAATTTCGGTGCAATAAGTGAAAAGTCAGATATGTTATAACATTGTTTAATGACATGATATGTTTTTGTTCGTGATCTGAATCTCAACGCACTGTTAAGCAAGCAACAGTTGTTTGCGAATACAGATCATGCACTTTTTCGTGGCCCCTCTCTGATCGGCGGAAGTTGGCTGAGTTCGTGTGTCTACAGAATGTTTATGCTCTCTACCAACCTTACCTCATAACAGCATTGTACACCGTAGGCCTCGTCAATGTATTGTTGAATTGTGCGCCGGCCGCGGTGGCCGAGGGGACTGAGGCGCTCCAGTCACGGTCTGCACGGCCACTACGGTCGGGGGTTCGAATGCCCCCTCGGGCATGGATATTTGTGCCGTCCTTAGTGTTAGCTAGTTCATAAGTAGTTTGTAAGCTTAGGGACTGATGACCCTGTAGTTAAGTCCCATAAGTGCTACAAACATTTGAACATTTTTTTTATTTGTGCTTGGTATTGAATATTGTTTACATTTTGATATTTGCTAAAAATACATCCACATACCCCGACGACTTCTTTTAGAAAAAAGAAGGCTGTCCTTGAAAGTGGTATGAAGAATGTTAATTCTGATTGTTATTCAGTTACGAAAGTAAAATGAAGTATAAAATGTTGCTACACATCATTAATAAGTCCCTTTAAAATATAAATATTTCGTAGATATACTTCCAGTTTTCCATTACTCGAACATTAAAGTGATAATTTCATGTTACATCTGTGACGCCTTAACCCCTTACATGTTGTTTCTTTTAAATCCTATTATCTATACGCCGTAGGTTGGCGGCACTGGTAGAAAGAGGCGGGTCTTGTTCTAACAGCCAATACTCTACGAGCTGAATGCAAGCTTCAGCTCCCAACATTCTCCGCTCAGAGGCCACGTTTAAGTGCGTGATCTCTAGGCATAAATAGACGTAAAACACTGACGTTTTCGTTAGTATTGGTTTCCAAGAACGATTTCTGAACCCAGAAATTGCATGAAGCTCCTATTGTTGCTAAGAGGTAACCACTGAAGATATGTAATATAGTCATACATCATAAAGTTGTGGAATAGAATGCAATACATTGATGATTTGTTAACTAAGTGCAATCAGAAGTCAGATGTTAAATATGTTCACAAATATATACTAGTACCTGAAAGACGATACAATTAATTTTTTTTTAAATTCTTGAATATCCGTCTCCAGATCGCTTATATTTTCGGGTTTCGGGACAGCTGCCCATCTTCAGATCAAATTTTGAAGTTACAGAGTAACCTGTCCTGTGATGAACGAATGTTCATAGTCGTTATCACATTCGTTCATCACAGGACAGGTTACTCTGTAACTTCAAAATTTGATCTGAAGATGGGCAGCTGTCCCGAAACCGGTCATGTTTTAGAAAATATAAGCGATCTGGAGACGGATATTCAAGAATTTTATTCATATAACGATCGCAGTAACTCCCTGGAGACTAATAAGTCTTGCTTTGATAAAATTATTTTTTTTACAGGCAGGAACTCGAACCCGGCACTATTTGCTATTGTATAATAGGAAGGAATACTGCTGATATTGTTTCTTCCTGGGACTCCAACCCCGCACACACTGTCACTCTTGACCCGACACGATGAGGCGTCTACTATCACATTGTCGTTCACTAGTGGTTAGGATCTTACCGTTCGTACAGACATGGAGGGGTTTGGTATTTTGCGAAAACTTTGTGTAACTTAGTAGCGCATGGACATGTTCAATGTTGATTTGAAACAACGCAGAGTCCTGCGTTCTTCACTTGTCGTTACTGTAGGCGCAGATGGTATTTTTGTGGCCGTTAAAAACTGTTACCCCCCACTCCCCCGCGGGAATCGGGCCCAAACCTTAGCCATTACAAGTTAACCACATCCCGGCATCCAGCGAATTACAGATGTGTTAGTATAATGTTTTTTCACAATGGAGTACTCATTAGACGGTACGACCAGTCAAAGAGCTCAAAGGTGTCTGGCAAGGTAAGACATTCTTCGCCGCACGGGAAGGCACCTTATCGCGGATTTTGCATGAAATTATATTACGTTTTAGTATGCTACATTACGATTTGGTATGACATTTTGCTATAAGCTTATCCAACTGTGGGCTCATGTTAATCAAGAATGTTGGGTAGTTGCTGCCACGATAACTCGAATATTACGCATTTTTAAAGTTATGAAGAGCGTGGATTATGCATTAGAAAAAAGGTTCTGTAATTGGGAAAATAACTTCGTTTAGACATCTATTATTCACCACGTTCAGGAACACAAACAGACGTCGACGAATGAGGTTTCTGTGATTTACTAGTACGGTCAATGACAAGGTATCCGATAACTGGCAAGTGTGTCGAGAAATTATTCTTTACGGCGTGGTTGCCTTCAATAGTCATGTTGAGGTTAAAAAACAGAATTGTGGATTCTGATACAATGTAGCATCGAAAATGCGATGCTAATCATACTATCCAAGTGGGAATGATGGGGGAGAACCAGTCACTGCCATTTCAAAGGTTGGATTCTGGGATTTATCGGAATAGATGGCCATTTCAAAGGAGACATCAGTGCTTGCAGTTGTCCATTATATCCACGTGCTTTTCGAGAGCCAACGGCAGAGAAATAACGACAGTGATAAAAACCTGCCAAGCACAAAATTGTGAAAAGAAGCACGTAGATTATATCAAGGGAGGGGTAGTTGGAGGGAGGGCGGGATCTAAGAATGAGTAGGAGTGCAGAAATGGAAAATAAAAGAGTGAAATGCTTCCAAAGTACTCCTTACTTAAACATATATCATAGTTTGTTTTAGGGTCGAGAGAAAAGCAACGAATGTTCAACAGAACGAAGGATGCATTATCGGAGATATAAAAGAACACTGCTTCATAGAGAAGACCGATGGACAGTAAAGAAAACAGACATTAAAAGAGACAGTATTGTTTGAACGGAAACCACAATTTTTTTACCGCGTTTTGAGGGAAATGACGAAAAGGGCAACTGAGGTTATAATGTAAGGGAGGTAACAGAGAGAGAGAGATTGGAGGAGAAATTAAAAAGAAAAAAAAAATGCTCCAAATCGATTTCATATTTTGTGAAGGACGGAGGGTCTATTAATGGATGGAGGGAAGGAGAGAGACGTATTTGAAATAACATAAATTACTTTAACAGCGTCTATATATATGTTTGCAAAGCTATCGGACCAAACTGCGTGGTCATCAGTCCGTAGATTACAAACTACTTAAACTAAGGTAAACTAACCTACGGACAACAGACACACCCATGCCCCAGGGGGGACTCGAACCTCCGACGGCGAGCAACCGCAGCGTCCATCTAAACTGATTACTCTGTATGCATGGAGGCTGGGTGTAAATGAAATAAAAATACGATATTGAGTGAAATGAGGAGCACAGAATTCAAATTTGTGCCACGGGCGGGAATCGAACCCAGACATCCATACTTAACTTTAATTTAATACTTTTCCTTCCATTCAATGTCTTTCACATACTGACACGGAAAACTAGGTATATAAATCTAATATATAACGCAGTGTCCCTATGTTTGTACATGTTGCATACAAATCTACAGTTTTGTTCCAATCTTTATGAAATTTTCTACACGTAAGTTTCAGTCCACGAGGACGGTCGCCGTAAGTGTAAGAATCACATATATAGTTCTTGAGATATGACATATAAACGATGAGATGCGGGAAAAACTGCTGCATTTTGCGACAATTCTGCTGATTTTCTCCTAAACCATTAGACCGATTTCAACCAAATTTGGTACACACATTCCTTACCGTGAGGTAACAATTGCTGCATGGTGAAGAATCATATACGGCACATGGGTCAAAAGATATTACGTCATAACCAATAGAAATCGCAAAAAATGCCATATAATGTGGCGAGACTTTCGAAATACACTGTATGACAATGACTGTACTTAGCGACTTGCAACAAACTTTAAACATAATTTCAAACCTTTTCTCGCTGGCAACCATAGTAAAATAATGAAAGGAAAAACGTTTCTCGCTTACTACTTTTCAGATGTTTATGGAGTAAAACTACGGCATTCGGTACGAAGTTACAATTTATAATTTGTACAAAACTAATTGTAGCCGCAGAAAATGTTACAAACAGTATACACACATACAGCTGAATGTACCTTCTAAACTGTATCTTAGTACGACACGTAGTTCATGAGATATGACAATATAAACAGTAACGTTCATGGGAAACCGTCCCATCACGCACCAAGGTTTAATCTATTACTTCTTTTCTGTTAATTGTGTTCCCAAGAGACTTTACATATAGTACTTATACAAATGAATATATGCTTGAAAAATGTCAGGAATAAATAAATAAATACCTGGGCAACGCCGTGTTTTCAGCTAGTCTAATATATAAAGCAGAGTGTCTGTATATTTGTACGTGTTGCATATAAATCTATAGTTTTGTTCCAATCTTTATGACATTTTGTTCACGTAAGCTTCAATCCATGAGGATGTTCGCCATGAGTCTGAGAATCACGTACGATAAATATTTCACGACATATGACGTCATAAACAATGGGATACGCGAAAAACTGCTGCATTTAGCGACAATGCTGCTGATTTTCTCCTAAACCATTGGACCGATTTCAACCAAATTTGGTACACACATTTCTTACCGTGAGGTAACAATTTCTGCTTGGTTAAGAATCACATACGGCACATGGTTTAAAAGATATTACGTCATAACCAATAGAAATCTCAAAAAATGCCATATAATGCGGCGGGACTTTCGAAATACACACTATGAGGATGACAGTACTTAGCGACTTGCGACAAGCTTTAAATATAATTTCAAACCTTTATTAAACTTTTTCTCGGTGGCTACCAGAGTCAACTGATGAAAGGAAAAAAGTTTCTCGCTTACTACTTTTCCTCTCTTTATGGAGTAAAGTTACGGCGCTCGGTATGACGTTACAATTTATAATTTGAACACTACAAATTGTAGCGACAGGAAATTTTACAGACAGTATACATGCATATAGTTGTGTTTGCCTTCTAAGTTGTATCACTGTACGACACGTAGTTTACGAGTTATGAGCACATAAACAGTAACGTTCCGCTGTTCATGGACTAAAACTACGGTATTCGGTACGCGAAAAAGTCTGCATTTTGCGACAATGCTGCTCATTTTCTCCTAAACCATTGGACTGATTTCAACCAAATTTGGTACACACGTTCCTTATCGTGAGGTAACAATTTCTGCATGGTTAAGAATCACATACGGCACATGGTTCAAAAGATATTACGTCATAACCAATAGAAATCGCAAAAAATGCCTTATAATGCGGCGAGACTTTCGAAATACACTGTATGAGAATTACAGTACTTAGCGACTTGCAACAAACTTTAAACATAATTTCAAACCTTTATTAAACTTTTTCTCGCTGGCAACCATAGTCAAATGATGAAAGGAAAAACGTTTATCGCTTACTACTTTTCCGATGTTGATGGAGTAAAACTACGGCATTCGCTACGACATTACAATTTATAATTTGTACACTACAAATTGTAGCCGCAGCAAATTTTACAGACAGTATACACACATATAGTTTAATGTACCGTCTAAATTGTATTACATTCCGATGTATTTCATGAGATTTGAGCACATAAACAGTAACGTTCCGTTGTTCGTGGACTAAAACTACAGCATTCGATATGACGTTACAATTTATAATTTCTACACTACAATTTATAGCTGCAGGAAATTTTACAGACAGTATACACGCATGTTGTTAGGCGTACCTTCTACATTGTATCACAGGACGACATGTAGTTCATAAGATATGAGCACATAAACAGTAACGTTCATGTAAAACCACCCCATCACGCACCAAGTTTTAATCTATTCCCAAGAGATTTTACAGACAAACAGCACTTATACAAATGAATATATATATGAAAAATGGCAAAAATGAATAAATAACCGGGCAACGCTGGGTTTTCAGCTAGTTTATAATAAAACAGGATAATAAAGGAACTGTATATTTAAAAAAAACTTCAATTTAAAGGCAGCTCAAAGGAAAAAGAAACTCATATTTTATTTCACTTGCCAAGAGATCTTCCACAGTCTCTCATTTAAGAGATTAAAAAAAATAAAGGATGAATAAATTATTCAGAGTCGCTCATTATTTTGTTTCTTCCATAATGCATCTCAACATATAATCTGTACGTCATCGGACCAGCTTCTCTTCAGTAAAAGCGACGACTCTATCTCGAGTTGATTGCTCGTAGTGAGATGGTCTGATTTGTATTTCTGCTTACCGCTCTTACTATAAAGTCAGGAAGTAAACATTCTGTATTTACGTCAGAGCCCTGCTTTGTGCAGTACTGGAGGCTGATGGCCGCCGCCGCGACCGCCAGCTGGCTGGTTTCCTCCAAGCTTCGCCACGGCAGCAGCTGTGGTTGACCAGCCAACCCGTACATCGCATTATGGAAGAAACAAATAATGAGGGATTCTGAATAAATTATTATTATTTTTTTTATTTTTTAAATCTCGCCTCTATTTTCATATTGTCTAAGTGAGAGACTATGGAAGATCTCTTGGTAACCTTTGAGCTACCTATAAGCTGAAATTTTTGTTACTACACAGTTCCTTTATTATCCTATTTTTCTTATAAAGTTATATTCCTAGAGACAGTTTTTCCTGTCAATATGTGAAAGGCATTGAGTGAAAGGAAAAGTATTGAATTAAAAGAAGTATGGAAGTCTGGGTTCGATTCCCGCCCGCCGTGGCGGCGTGGCCGAGCGCATTGAGGTGCTATGCTGCGATGTGCGAGGCTATTTCCCATCGTGGGTTCGAATTCCCCCACGGGCATGGATGTTTGTGCCTTCTTTAGTATAAGTTGATAAGTAGTTTGTAAGTTTAGGGATTGATGACCCAACAGTTAAGTCCCTTAATCTTAACAAACATTTGAACAATTTAGACAAGTGACATACCACAATTTGTTTTAGGGCCGAGAGAAAAGGACCGGGTTTTGCAGAACGAAGGATGGATTATCAGAGATATAAAAGAACACTGCTTCATGGAGAGGACCGATGGACAGTCAAGAAACCAGACATTAAAAAACGATTATGGTTTTAACGGAAACTACTAATTTTTTTCGTCTTGGAGGAATAGACCAGAAGAACAACTGAGGTTATAATGTAAGGGAGGTGATAGAGAGAAAAAGAGAGAGAGAGGGAGAATGTAGGAGAAATTAATAACGAATAAATGCAAGACCGAATCGTTTGCATTTGCATACTTTGTGAAGGTCAGAGAGTGTATTAATGGATGAAGGGAAAGAAAGAGGCTCATCTGAAATAACAAGACATGCTCTGAGAGCGCTAATGTAAACCGATTACTATGTATGTATGGAGACAGGGTATAAATGAAGAAAAGTTAGATTAATAAACGGAATGTATATTAAAAAGAGCACTCCAATTAAAAAGGCTACTAAAAAGAGTAACTAACTCATATGTTATTTCTTTTGCCAAGTGATCTTCCACTGGCTCTCACTTAGGAAGAAAAGAAAAGGAAGACGTAACAAAACTTTATAGGGACTGTAATATTTTATCCAGAATCCCTCATTATTTTTACTTCTGTCATGCATCTTAGCATAGACTCTATAAGTCGTCGGACGTAACACCCTGAAGAAGCAACTTCCTCCCATGCCTCTAGAACGCAGTCCCAAAGAGCGTCCGGCGTAATTGGCTGGTTTTGTGGCCATTTCTCTGTTAACGTCCTGGCGACCTCAGCCCACATATTTTCCATGGGGTTCATGTCAGCCGCCCGCGGCGGCCAGTCCATGACATTGACGCCAATCGTGGATCATACAGCATTCTCACTGACGGAAGCATCACGTTTTCTAGTATGTGGGCGTAGTGCACACTGTTGAGGATGCCTTCTATCCTATGATGGATTCCTGCTCCTCGAGCAGATATCCAGCCCCAGCAGGAAATGATATGCGCCCACTTCTTCTCGTCGTTGTTACATATTCTCGTCGATGGCGAGTTCCTGGAGGCCTGTAAACGACCCTAGGACCGTCGTTACTGCTGTAAAACACTTTTTCGTCAGTGAAAATAATGTTTTCCAATGATGCCCTAAGATGGATCTCTGAAAATGCCAGCCGGTATGTAATATTGTCTTCGCTGAGTTCCTGTTTCACAGCGGACCATCGTGCGTGTAGTGCAGCGTCCCTCAGCCTTCGGAGAATCGTGTTACTGGAGCCAGGGAAGTTGGTTACCCGCCGCAACTGCTTCGCGTTCAAGAACGGATTCTATCTGCTCGTAGACACTAGCTCACGATCCTCCTGCTGCGATCTTACTCTCTTCCTGCCTGATCCAGGAGCTCTCTCGGTGGTGGCTCTGTCAAGGTAGTTCTTTCTCCATCTCACTGCAGTGGTGTATGTCACGCCAGACCTACCTGCCTCTCTGAGGGAGCATCCTCCATCTTCAATAAGAGCGACGACTCTGTCTCGAATTGACCGCTCCCAGTGAGCCATTGCCACAGACTGCCTGACGCCTACTTCCGCTTGTCGCTCTGATATACCAGGAGAGGAAGTAAACACGTTTACGTCAACATGAGCCTCAGGGGCAGAGCCGCGCGCGCGGCCTGCTGGCCCCTCACAGCACCCCCATCGGGCTTGCCTCGCATCTACATCTACATCTACACCTACATCTACATACATACTCCGCAATTCACTGTAAGGTGCCTGGCGGTGGGTACACTGTACCACTAATAGGCATTTCCTTCCCTATTCCACTCCCAAATAGAACGGGAAAAAAAGGATGCCTATATGCCGCCGTACAAACCCTAATTTCTCTTATTTTGTCTTTGTGATCACTACGCGAAATGTAAGAAGGCGGCAGCAAGATCGTGCTACACTCAGCTTCAAATTCCGGCCCTCTAAATTTCGCATTGGTCGAAGCTACCAGTAACAAACCTAGCTGCTCGCCTCTGAAATGCTTCTATGTCTTCCTTTAAACTGATCTGCTGCGGGTCTCAAACACTTGAGCAATACTCAAGATGTGGTCGTACAAGTGTTTTATACGCGGTTTCCTTTACAGATGAAGTACATGTTCCCAAAATTCTCCCAATAAACCGAAGTCGGCTGTCGGCCTTACTCACAACTGCCCTTTACATGTTCGTTCCATTTCATATCGCTCTGCAATGTTACGCCTAGATATTTGAACGACGCGACAACATCAAGAAGCTCGCTACGAATGCTGTATTCGAACATTATGGGATTGTTCTTCCTATTCATGCGCATCACCTTACATTTTTCTCCATTGAGAGCTAGCTGCCATTCTTCGCGCAAACAAGAAATGTTGTATAAGTCATTATGTATGCTATTACAGTCAATTAAAGACGATACCCCCCCCCATACACCATAGCATCATCAGCAAACAGCCGCAAATTACAAGTTACTCTGTCCATCAGAGAAAAACACAATCCGCCTGTTGCCCTTCATCCATGGCTCGCAAGATGTCATATGAGAAAAGTAGAGCTGAGTTTCACATGAACGATATTTCCTAAACCCGTGCTGATTCACAGAAAGAAGATTTTCCGTTTCAAGGAAAGTTACTATATTTGAACTGAGAATATGCTCCAAAATTCTACAGGAAAGTGATGTCAACGATTTTGGCCTGTAATTCTGTGGGTCAGTTCTCTTGCCTTTCTTACAAACGGGAGTCACCTGCGCTTTTTACCAATCACTAGGAACTTTGCGCTGAATTAAAGATTCGCGATAAATGCAAGCTAAGTAGGGGGCCAATGCCGCAGAATACTCTTTGTAAAACCGAACTGGTATTCCATCCGGACCAGCAGACTTTGCCGTATTTAGCTCTCTCAGCTGCTTCTCTACACCGGAGATACCTATTACTATGTCCTCCATTTCGGAATTCGTAATTTGATCAAATGATGGTACATTTGTGCGGTCCTCCTGCGTGAAAGATTTCTTAGAGGTGAAATTTTGAACTTCAGCTTTCCGTTTGCTTTCTTCTATTACTGCCCCGGAATGATCAACGAGTGACTGGACAGTGGGCTTTGACCCGCTTATCGATTTTACATAGGACCAGAATTTTTTCGGGTACTCGGAAAGATCTTTTGCTAAGGTATGGCTGTGGTAATTATTGTATACTTCGCGCATCGATCTTTTTATAGACGCACGAATCTCTACTAACTTTTGCCTGTCATCATTTGCGTGTTCTTTTTTGAATAGAGAGTGCAACAGTCTTTGCTTTCTCAGCAGCTTTCTAACATTACTATTATTCCACGATGGATCTTTTCCATCCTTACTCGTCTTTACTGGCACATATTTCTCTTACCCTTTATTTACAATGCACTTAAATTTAGTCCACAATTCCTCTACATCCATAAACGGAATTAAACGATGCCCATTCATTTTCTAAGTGCGATCGTAACATTTGCTTATCGGCTCTTCCCAACAAAAACACGCTTCTAGCCTTCTTGATTGGTTTATGAACTTTGGTCACCATCAACGCTATGACGATATCATGATCAATAATTCCTGTCTCTACAGACACATCGTTAATAAGGTCGGACTTGTTCGTGGCTATAAGGTCTAAAATATTTCCATTGCGTGTGGATTGCCCGTTTAACTGCTCAAGACAGTTTTCGGAGAATGTGTCCAAAATTAGCTCGCAACACTGCTTGTCTGTACCGCCTGAAATGTAACTAGAGAGGTCCCAATCTATACTCTTATGGTTGAAGTCTCCCCCGACTAATATTACATGGCCCGGATACCTACGCACTACCTGGTGTAGACTTTCTTTGAATGACTCTAAAACTGCTACAGCAGCACTGGGGGCCAGTAAAAACACCCAACTATTAACTTTACTTCTTTTAGACCTGTTATACGTGCCCAGATAGCCCGCGGTGGAGTAGCTGAGCGGCCTAAAGCGTCTCGCTGCGGAGCGCGCGGTTGCTCGCCGTGGAGGTTCGAATCCTCCATGGGGCATGGGTGTGTGTGTTGTCCTTAGGGTAGTTTACCTTAGTTTAAGTAGTTTGTAAGCTACGGACTGATGACCACGCAGTTTGGTCCGATAGAATTACAAACATTTGAACATTTTGTGCCCAGATAACTTCACAGTTACATTCAACCTCGATCTCAGTAGAAACAATATATTTGTCCACAGCGATGAACACTCCTCCTCCAGTTGTATCCGATCTATCTTGCCGATATACATTCCACATCTCGCTAAATATTTCTGAACTTTCCACTTCATGATTTAGCCAGCTTTCGGTGCCTAAAACTATCTGCGCACAATAATTTCCAGGCAGTGTGGCAAATTCGGGAACTTTGTTTCTAATACTTTGAAAGGACGCGGCTAATATTTTGATATTCGAATTTTTTGTCGAACGTGGCCTGAATTCGCTGTTTCAATGTTGACAGGCGCGTGCTCATCAGAGTTAGCACCTAGCCTAAAAACAACACCTAGCCTAAAACAAATCATACACGTTTCCTCCATACATTGTGCGTTAGCTACCGCCGTTTATCGCGCAGGCGCTATTGTAACTAATATCAGCAAAAGTAATCACTACGATAGCGGCAGGCATCGCGGCTGCAGCGCTGGAGCAGTGACGCAGTGGAAGGCTCCCAGTTACCCGCCAGCAGGGACGGATCTAGGACATTTGCCAAGGGTGTCAAGCTTAAATTTGCCGCCCCTTCTTTCACTCCCCCCCTGTAAGACTCGACTTTTTTATGCTAATTGGGTTACATATTTGTATATTACAAGCTTACCCATCGTACCAATTTATTTTTATAAATTAAACTTAATGTTGACGATGCAGTGGAATCTTGCAAGGCTCTTTCTACTGCCAGCGCATGTTGTCTAAAACTTTCAACTTAAAGTTCTTCCTCGCTAAGATCTTCTGCCAGTTCCGCTGCTTTGGCCTTCAAGTCCTCCACTTCCATTTCTCGAATTTGCACACCACACAGAAAACCAATTTTTGCACCAATTTTCTCAAGTGCGGTAAACCTGGTACTAAGCTCTGTCAATTATTCCTTATTTTTTTTCTGTGAATGTTGGATACTTCATCTTCACAAAGCTCATTGGCCATTTTCTTCTTTCTTCGAATCCTTTTTTCGGAGAATACCGTTGATACCTCATTATCTTCTGCTAGCACTTTGGCCTCAGAAATAGCTTCAGAGGTACAAGAATACCGGAAAGTTTTGAGAAAGCCCAAAAGTCCTTGAATGTTTCGAACAGTTTTATCAATTGCTAAGTATTAACTTCGCAGAAACTGATTAACATGAGCAATTTATTTTAATATTGCATACCAGAAACAAGTTAAAGTAATGAATTTCAGTTTTCTTATATTTTTTAAAATAGATCTTTTCACTGATTTTGTTTCTGGTGTTGACAATTTATAAGTTTCAGTTTCTTCCACGGCCTTTATGAAAATGATTGTAAACAGCTTCAACCGCATCTACTTTTGCAGATCACCTAGTCTTTCTGAATGTCTGCGGAATTTGCTCCTACTAAATTTAAAGAGTGAGCAGCACATGGTACGAAATAGACAGTTCATTCTTCTGAAATATTCTTGACTGGACCCGTTTGTACTTTCCAGGCATGTTTGCCCCATTGTTATGATAATGACCCCTGCAGTACGTAATGTTCAACCCATCTTGTTCCAGTTTTTGCAGTATCTCCTGACTAAGGCCTTCTACTGTTTTGTCTGTAACTGTATAAAAATCAGTAAAACTTTCCACAACCTCTGAGTCATTCGACCTGACTTATCGAATTACTTGTGTCATCTGCGCATTGTGGCTGATATCTGGAGTGCAGTCAAACATCAGTGAAAAGTATTTAGCAGCTAAAATATCTTTAATTATATTTTGTTTTATTTTGTCAGCAGTCAAGCCACGGAACTCATCTTGTATATTTTTGTAAAAATAGCTAATCTGGTCTTTCTTGTGGCGTTCAATACGGAGACGAAGGGGGACATTGTAGTATGATATGAGATCAATTGTATTTAGAAATTTACCGCTATGTGGATCACCAAAATCACCATCTTCTTTTGTTCCTCTAAAAGGACTTCCTTGCTTAGCTAGAAAAAGGACAGCATCAATAATACGGTGAGATTCCTCTTGTTTTATCTGGTCTTGCTGCCCAGTGTGCGATACTTATCAGGTGGGTTTGTCGGAGGACATAGAAAGAGTCGAAAGAAGGGAAGCTTGCTTTGTACAGGGGAGACACGGAAATGATACAGGATCTGGAATGGGAAACATTAGAACAAAGGCGTTTATCGCTGCGACGTGGGCTACTTACGAAACCACAATCGTCAACATTCCCCTCCGAATGCGAAAATATATTGTTGCCTCCCACTTACATAAGTAGAAAAGATCATCTGAATAAATACGTGAAATCAGAGCTCGAAGAGAGAGAGATTAAGATGTTCTTTCTTCGCGCGCGCTATTCGGGAATGGAATGGGAGATAAATAATATGAAAGTGGCCCGATGAACCCTCTGTCAGGCAGTTAAATGTGATTTACAGAGTATCCTGTGTAGATGTCTATCAATTCCACCGCTACCGAGAGAGGACTGTAGATCCTTAATGCTTTTGACTTTCAATAAGAAGTGTGCGCACCTGAAATACTCTTGGACTGGAACGTTATTCAAATTCACCTGTTCTACAAATATTACCTTGATATGAAATATGAATATTCATTTATCTGGAAAATTAATAAACATTGTGCATTTACTTATGCAATAACGCAAACGTCTCCCTCATTCTGGCTAATATCTAGAAGATTTTTAAAGTTTGATTAGCTGAAGTACCTGTGACAGGGCAACACTGAACTTAGCAACCAGGAATTTTAGTTTTATTAAATGATTTCGGCATTTCTTGCAGTCATTTTATTTTTAATAATTCTGTGTCAGTTAATTTTAATAAATTATACCAGAAAGTTACATTCAGTAAAAAAAAAAAAAAAAAAAAAAAAAAAAAAAAAAAAAAAAAAAAAAAAAAAAAAAAAATCGGTAAAAATTTGCCGCCCTCTAAATTATGCCGCCCAGGGCAACTGCCCCCTTTGCCCTTCCCTAGATCCGGCCCTGCCCGCCAGCTCCACAACATCGATGAGCTAAAATTCCTGAAGATGGTCTAAAAGAAGACCGAAACTAGTCGAATAAAATAAATTATTGCACTCTAGACTGTTCTCTATATATAAAAGAATATAATGATAATGAAGCTACCACATAATATTTCACATCGCTAATGCAGAAAACTATTTTCTCCTGTAAGCACCCTGCGGAGTTACTGCGTACTGAACCTAGATAACTAAGCGAGTTTTAAGACTTAAGTGTCGGTTCGTCCATCTCATGTTAATCTTCTGGTTAGTTAACGAGAGTATGACTTTAACGACCAGTTAAATGTGTTCGTTAAGTGCATTGCGTTTGTCATTGCTAGATACACCTCTCGTTTCCTAACCCGCTGAAAACGAGAAGGTGTGATATATTTCGACTACGTTGGCAATATAACAAATGAAAGTGCCGTTTGAATGAACAGCTGTTCGTCATATGTGACTGGCAGACTGTAAGTAACGTGAAAGAAGTTCGTATTTTACAAGAAGTGAGTGCGTGTGTCTTGCGGTCTTAATAGAGAAATATAAGGACACTTGGGGCTGATAAGGGGAACACCAAGAATGGTATAAACGAATTTTGATGGGTCGCAGGTATGTTGTGCGGGAACTCATCCAGGCCACCAAGCTAAAAGGATTTGTTCCAGTGCGCCTTGGTTTCCACGAAAATCTAGATCAAAGTCCAGCGCGAAACAGTTATACCTGTACTAAAGCCCGTCTCAGACGATGCTTGATTTAGTCCTGGATTGCATGCTGGGAACAGCGATGGCAGCAATGATGCCTGCTGAGATGGAAAATGACGTCATTGCTGGCTACGCTGCTGGCTTGCGTGCTGGAATTCGGAGATAGGACATGTCCTATTTTCAGGCTTATTGTCTGTGTTGGATTTTAACTTTGGCGAATAAGGAAGACGCTTTTCGACACATGAGTGTATGTTTTCCAAGCTTGTCACTAGAGTCTACTAATACTACTTTGTGTGCTTCAAGCGTCGTACTGACAACATTTTTGATGGTAGCAGCCTATTATCAGACAAGATGTGTGTTATAAAATAAAAAGTTTAATGGAGAACTTTTCTTACAGCATGTCAAAATTAAAAACGTATCTTGATATAATGTATAAAGACGTTCATTTACAAAATCATCGTTATTAACAAATCTTTTTTTTCAAGCGAATTTCATTATTAATGCTGACTTGCGCAAGTTCACCAGATAATATCGTGAAAACACTTTGCACGTTATCATGGCGAGATAACCAGAAACAACTCTACCATCTACAGTTACCATTTTCACGTCGTTTTCTACGACTTATTTATTCAATAAATAAAAGCACGCTGACTTCTCGTCCCCTACGCTTTGCTACCTCCACTATTACAGCGTCCACGTTGACACTGTTAAGTCTCGTTCGTCTTCTACCGATCTAGGGTGAACGAAGCATCGTGTGCAGCCAACCTCACACAAAAGCCATCGCAGTGCCCAGCGCAACACCACGCTTGACAGCCCACAGGGAAACCAAACACGGATTCCAGCAGCAAATAAGCGTCGCCTCAGGCGGGCTTAAGTCAGCGAAAGTACGTCAGGCCGCATGGTGTAATTAGCAAGGCTCTCGAATGTCACACAGACGTCAAATCCTGGTTGGACTTTTTTTTAACATTTGTCTGACGATTGATTGTGTATAATTATATTCCTTTTTCCTATTTTATCAATTCTTATTGCAAAGGCAAAGTTATATCAGGTAATTACAGTTACATGTGAACGAGACGCTACGAATGACTAGCCACCTGGCCGCAGCATAATAATCCGCTGGAACGAGTCAAGTGGGCACACACTGCATTCAGTCGCCGTAAAAGTATGCTTCGAAATAACGAATTAAACAAAATAATCGTCGTGCAATAAATAACTTTTGAGCAATTATCATAAGTTATTATTATATGACCAATTACTCAAGCATTTACATAAGAGTGACTATGAAAGCATATATGCACAACAAATCGTCGGTCAAGTGCAAAAAAAGAAAAAAAGTTCCAAGTGGGATTTGAACCCAGATTGTCTGTGTGATAATTGAGCGCCTTGCTAATTACACCACACTGACTAATTTACCGCTGGATTCTTAAAACAGGTATAGTTGGACTTTGATCTCGATTTTTCGTGGAAACCAATGAGCATTGGAACGAATCCTTTCAGCTTGGTTTTTTGACATCCTCTTCATTGTCAACCAAAGCTCATATTCCCGCCATTGTCATCATACCGATTCTCACTTAACTAGCCGTTACCCGTAAGCTTGTATTTTGATATCGTAACAATAATTTTAAGGTTATGTTACGTATCTGCAAATATCGAACTCATCGCTACTGACACGGATGGGGCGATTAATATGACGATAAAATTTTCCAGTAAAGATGCTTGCCACACAAGTTTTTCATACATGTAGTGCTTGTTCGATAAATCGGTCTTTATCATGTAATATATTGCGGTATTTTATCGTTTTGTAATCCTTCCATTTTCATAAACATTCTCACTTAACCGGTCGTTAGCCGTGTAACGAGGAGAATTAATACTCGTTAACTTAACAGCCAGATTGAGGTCATTTAACGTCAGGTTAACTCATAACGAAACATTGACAAACGCAATACTCCGCTAACGACGAGTTAAAATCTTAACTGGAAGTGAACGAGACATTGCCAAACCGGCCCTAAACAGTTTTCCTGGCAGCAACACAAACTGTATATACGTAGTATATCATAGTGCACTTATAAAGTGTCTCTGAAACAATAAGTGCTGCACGACTGATGCCCTTCATTTACGTGATTGTTCTGTTATTCAGAGTTAAGTGATCCGTAATGGGTTTATAAAGTTCTGCTTACTTTTATGTTATCCTTACAGTTGTAAGGAAGTGGGGAAAAATCTGTTTGGATTCGAAGGAGAAGGTTGGTGATTGAAATGTCATGGAAAAATCGGAGTCGGCCGCGGTGGCCAAGCGGTCTGCGACGCACCAGTCACGGTCTGCACGGCCACTACGGTCGGTGGTTCGAATCCCCCCTTGGGCATGGATATTTTGTGCCATCCTTAGTATTAGCTAGTTCATAAGTAGTTTGTAAGTTTAGGGACTGATGACCCCGTAGTTAAGTCCCATAAGTTCTACAAACATTTGAACATTTGAAAAATCGGAGAGCAGTGAAAATGTTCTTGTTTTAATTTTGCGTCCGCACCTCATCCCCCTTCCCCCCACCCCCCATTCCACTTGAAGGGGAAGAAACCAAAAACAACCGAGACCTTTATTCCCATAATTGAGTACATTGCACAATCTGATATATTATTTCTACTTTTTCGACGTTCTCCCTCTGTGCCGTCAGGTAATAATGGGACACTGCTCAGCATTGCTGCAGAAGAGGTGGAACAATTATAGGGTTGGCAGTCTCCCTAGGAGACGTTTAAATCTTCTTGTGGGTGGGTCAATAACAGACCGTTTATTTCACATTTGCCAAAATACTTCTTATTCCCAGTTAACGTTGTTTTTAATTGCACCGCAGGTATTTCGTTACATGTATAACCTTCAAATTTATTTTGCTTGTCAATGTCTAGAATGCTGACGAAACTCTTTTGGTAATCATGTTCAGAGCCAAATGCATATTGATGTTTAAGGTCAATTGTCACCATTTGCGCCGTGAAGATACAAATTAAAAATCATTTCGCAGTTGACT
This sequence comes from Locusta migratoria, assembly GCA_026315105.1. Taxonomy (NCBI): domain Eukaryota; kingdom Metazoa; phylum Arthropoda; class Insecta; order Orthoptera; family Acrididae; genus Locusta; species Locusta migratoria. Next base: position 55,962,488 of record CM048745.1, on the reverse strand, counting down.
TTGCTTTTCTGAGAAGTTCACTAGTCGGCAGCATTAACTGCCTCAAATCTAAGAGCAATGTTCTGATTGCTCTCTAAATATTTTGAATATATATTCGAAACAGGAGAAGTCTACTTCACTTTGCTGTAAGAATTACACTTGTCACGTCCTTTTCACTAGTTGACACCGCGTCAGTTACTGCAGACTATTACCTTGCAGACTATTACCTTGCAGACAGAACATCACGATCCCAGTCGCACAACTGTGACTATACTCCTTAGGAAAGTGATACGGTTCGAAGTTGATTACGACTGAAGATGCCAAAAATCCTTTTGGCACTCTATAAATACTGAATTAGTTTGAGAGTACTCAGTAGTTCATGCAAATATAGTATCGCTAAAGTCTCATAAGAGTAAAGATTTCGAAATCCACGCTGGTTTGATGTTAGTTAATATGTTATATATTTCTACATATTTCATAACGTTGGGAAAAGTATTTGTTCCAACGTCCTGCTACAATCGATATCAATACGATGCATCTGTAACTCAGTGGATTACTTTTATTTTCTTTCTTATGTATCTCTGCAACATTCAGTTCGTCTCCCTCACTGTAAATACTTCAATGCTCGACATCACGCCGTAGGAGATGTAATTGAGTAATTGCATAATGTGTGTAAAAGATGTTCTTCTATCGTGTTGGAGCACTCGAGAGAGACATGGCCTGTAGAAAAATTGTCTTCCTGGTACGAATATGGTAGTGAAATGACAACATGGTGGATCAAGTCTGGTGATTCTCATAGTTGTGTTGCTTCCTGGAATGACAGAGATTGGGAGAGTTGTTACCTTGTCGTCCAAGGTCAACGATGACGATAGACGCGAGGTTGGAGTCCCAGGCAGCACAATGCTATTTATTGCGCTACTTCAAAATGTTTGGAAATGTTTGTAAATCTATCGGACTCAACTGCTTGATCATTAGTCCGTACATTACAAACTACTTAAACTAAGGTAAACTAAGCTAAGGACAACACAAACACCCATGCCCGAAGGGGGGACTCGAACCCCCGACGGCGAAGGGCTGCGCGCACCGCAGCATGGCGCCCCAGTGCGCTTGGCTAATCCGCCGCAGTTTGCGCTACTTGTAGCGGAACATGTGCACATACCGCAAATGGTGAGAAAATAGTAAGTATTTCATCTCATAATATAGCTGGGTTTGAATGCCTGCCGGAAAATAAGTCAATTGTATCGTCGTTTCAAGTTGAAATATAGCGCTGTTTCTGAATTTATTTAATATCTGACGTGTGATCATGCTTAGTTAGCGATTCATATTGTCACCTTTGAGTTGCACTGTATTATATACCTTTAGTGGTTATCTCTCAGCAACAATTTGAACTTCATGCAGATCCTGATGCAACGTTAAAGTTAACCATACATTTCTGGGTTCGGACATTGGCCTTGTAAACCGAAACCAATGAAAACCACAATGTTTTACGTATCTATATGGCTAATCGAGTTTCGATCAAAAACGCAAGCTGTTTTTGAGTAACAGTGCGTTCAAATTCAGAACATGAACAAAAACTCATTGTGTCATTGTATGAGTTTGATAATGTATACGATTTGTCACATATTGTAATGGCATTGAATTTACGTTGCTTTCTTTTCTCTAATAACCTGTAGTCTAATATTTTTGTTGAGGACTGACTGCCATAAGGAGGAATATTCTCTACTGCTTCTTTGGTATCCATTGTGAATAGTCGAACGACTGTCCTCTACAGGGGTTATGAATGTGGAGTACCCGCAACACAACTACGTTAGTTGGGTCGCATTCAGCAGTGATCCACTTATTTGCTGTCAAGTGTACATGCAGGGGTTCGACCTCCTCCTCTTCAAAAGCCGAATCGTCTCCGCGGTCGGAACGACAGGGCTGACCTCCACACAAGTTGCGGGAAACGTTTTCTACTCCTCCTCTTCAAAAGCCGAATCGTCTCCGCAGTCAGAACGACAGGGCTGACCTCCACATGCACATACAGAATAAGGCAAGTACACATTCTCACAGGGACAGTGGCGTCACAGAGAAACCTTTCATCTTGCTACAGTCATAGACACAATGATAAATTATTAGCATAATAAAATCGCAGCAATATTACAGAAACTAACATTTAAAAACATGGACACGATGATAGATTATTCGCATAATAAAATCCCAGCAATATTACAGAAACTAACATTTAAAAACACGAAATGAAATGGTATTGCTCATGTCTCCGAACGAGACGGGTTATTGTTTAGTAAAAAAGGCCCTCTAGTGAACTTAGATGATTTACTAAGTTAAAAACCTAGGGAAGACGGCAGACAGCTGTCTTTCAAAGTGTGAAAAGTGCAGAACCATCAATTTAATAGGTCACGATTGCAAAATATTAACACGAATTACTTACAGAAAGATGGAAAAGCTGGTAAAGCCGACCTCGGGTAAGATCAGTTTGGGTTCAAGAGAAATGTAGGAACACGGAGGCAATACTCACTTTACGTCTTTCCCTAGAAGATAGATTAAGGAAAGGCAAACCTACATTTCCAGCTTTTGTAGATTTGGAGAAGGCTTTTGACAGTGTTGATTGGAATAAACTCTTTCTATTTCTGAAGAAAGCAGGAGTAAAATATAAGGAGGTTATTTACAACTTGTACAAAAACCAGACAGCAGTTATCAGAGTTGAAGGGCATGAAATGGATGCAGTGGTTGGGAAGGGAGTAAGACAGGGTTGTAGCCTTTCTCCAATGTTATTCAATTTCTACATTGAGCAAGACATAAAAGAAAGCAAGGAGAAATTTGGAGAAGGAATTAAAGTTCAGGGTGTAGAAATAAAAACATTGCGTTTTGCCAGTGGCATTGTAGTTCTGTCAGAGACAGCAAAGGACCTGGAAGAGCAATTGAACGGAATGGACAGTGTGCTGAAAAGTGCATATAAGATGAATATTAACAAGAGCAAAACGTGGTTAATGGAGTGCAGTCTAAGAATATCAGGTAATGCTGGAGGAATGAGATTACGTAACGAAACAATAAAGGAGGTAGATGAGTTTTGTTACTTGGGCAGTAAAATAACTAATGATGGTCGCAGTACAGAGGATATAAAATGCACAAGAGCAATGGGTAGAAAAGCGTTCTTGAAAAAGAGAAATTTGTTAACATCGAATATTGATTTAAGCCTAAGGAAGTCCTTTCTGAAGGCATTTGTGTGGAGTGTTGCCTTGTATGGGAGTGAAACATGGACAATAAACAGTGAAGGGGATAGAGGCTTTTGAAATGCGACGCTACAGAAGAATGCTGAAGATTAGGTGGGTGGATCAGGTAACTTATGAGGAGGTACTGAACACAACTGGGGAGAAAAGGAATTTCTGGCATACCTTGACTAAAATAAGGGATGGATTGGTAGCATACATTCTTAGACATCAAAGAATCGTGAATTTAGCATTGGAGGGAAGTGTTGGCGGTAAAAACTGCAGAGGAAGACCAAGAGATGGATACAGTAAGCAGATTTAGACAGATGTAGGTTGCTGTTCTTATGTGGAGTTGTAGACGCTTGCTCAGGATAGGGTAGCTGCATCAAATCAGTCTCAGGACTGAAGACCACAACAACAATAAAAGGGTAGCGGGCATCTTTGTGCAAAACTTATTTTTCGACCGTATTGTGTAATTTTTTGAGTTTTCAAGTGGTCAGTTTTATTCAATCTTAAGTCCAATTATTCCAAAGTTGTAAATATGTAGAGAAATCCATGCCACTTTCGTATGGCTTCCTCTGTATAGGGATTCACATATATCCATCTGGCCAAGCTGATAAACAATTACAAATTGAATTAAATTCAGAGTCCAATACCATTTGTTCAGCTGTAAGCAACTGTTTCACCCTTTATGATGTTAAAGATGGAACAAATGTGCTGAACAAAGGGCATTCAGACTCTGAAATCTCTGGTTTTTATTATTATTTTGTGGTAAATTTTGATACTTTTCACTATTTAATGTGGTTTATCATTGTAATATTTTTGTAATCATGTGCACTTGAAAATGGTGCCATAAATCACAGAAACTAATAGTGCATTAATGGTACGAATACTCACGAAAGACGCCTGCCAGGCGTGCGCGGATCACGTGGTACCGCTCCCGGCAGCCGCCACTGCATCCGCCGGCCACGGCAGCGCCTGATTCTCGGACTCTATTGTGCCGTGAGCGCATACACTGAGTTAAAGTCTAAAAAACATTGGCATCTGAGTAACCTAAGCTTACCTTTATTTACAGTAGATGTTCAAAATGATGTCCGTCTATGGAAAGAGCGGCCTGACATCTCTTGAACACATTTGCGAACACCGGCGAATTTCGGCTGCCGAAATCTGGGAAATAACTAGTCGAATCCTTCTTCCATCTCTTCGAGTGTATGGCGATTGCTTGCACCCATCTTGTCTTTTAATATTCGCCAATGTCATAGGGATTTAGATCTGGAGAACGAGGAGGCTAGTCGACTATCCTATCATCAAAAACACTTCGTATTGCTTCCATAGAAGCATTGGAAATGTGTGGTCTTGCATTGTCCTGCATGAAATAACTGTACAGCTTTGACAAAAAAAAAAAAAAAAAAAAAAAAAAAAAAAAAAAAAAAAAAAAAAATTCGACCAGTCGTTTCCCAGACTTCGGCAGCCGAAATTCGTCGAGTGTTCGTAAATGTGTTAAAGAGATGTCAGGCCGCTCTTTCCATAGAGGGACATCATTTTGAACATCTACTGTAAATAAAGGTAAGCTTAGGTTACTCAGATGACAATGTTGTTTAGACTTCAACTCAGTGTATGCGCCCGTGGCACAATAGAGTCCGAGAATCAGGCGCTGCCGTGGCCGGCGGATGCGGTGGCGGCGGCCGGAGCCCTTTCGTGAGACACCGTGTATACTAAAAGGTTGAATTTCATTCCATGATGGTGGTGGCGGCTGGTGCAGCAACAGTGGTAAATAATCAAATAATTCGCAGTCTCTGTTGCAATATTCTTTATTACATCCGCTAAGCGTTTCGCACTGTTAGCGCATCATCAGCCTGGAAACAGACAAATGTTTTATTACAGTCCGTGTTCCTGGTGGGCAGCGAATCTAATATGGCGTAAGGTGAGTAAATTTTGAAAAGTCAGAACATACTTGGGTGGAGAGGAGCCACAGGATTATTTAAAGCTGTGGTGGAAGTAGCTTCATTTATGGTCTGTCATTGTGCCCCTGTATTTTGTACATTTACCTCTTTGCAGGGGCACAATGACAGAACATAAATTAAGCTACTTCCACTACAGCTTTAAATAATTCTGTGGCTCCATCTCCAACCAAGTAAGTCCTTACTTTTCAAAATTTATTCTCCTTAGCCATATTAGATTCACTGCCCACTAGGTACATGGACTGTAATAAAACATTTGTCTGTTTCCAGTCTGATGGTGCGCTAACAGCGCAAAACGCGTTATTGGATGTAATAAAGAATATTGCAACAGACACTGCGAAGTATTTAATTATATTAAAAGGTTTTATCAAATAAGCGACTGTGGCTTTGAAGCATATTTTTGGGTGTTTCCCATATCAGTTATATGTGATAATGACTAATAAAATTTATTTCTAATATGCAATATAGTTATATATTGTGTGTTAGAGACATAGAGAGAGTTAGTCTCACAAAGCGTTTAAGGTCATGCTCACACTCCTCGGCCTTGTCCCCTCCCAGAAAAAAATTCTCTGTGCGCCACGGTTCTTAGTACGATTAATTATTATGTAGTTTCTGAAAGTGCCACATTAGCAACTAACATTTATCTTAAATGGTATAAGAGTTGTGGTCAAGTTACCCCACATGTCGTAGCGTAGTCGCTAGCACAATACATTTTGTAGTATATTGGCATGGGCGGTTTTGTTTTCACCTTGGGTCCTAAATGATTTTCGGGCACTCTTATTAATGAAATAAAAGTATGTTCTGTCAGCGGGCCTCGGTTGCATAGTGGTCGAGTGCCAGACTACAAATCCGAAGGTCGCGGGTTTAATCCCCGCCACTTCCTGGGATTTTTATCTGTCACTTTCCACTTTTTTCACCCTCTGGCAGTATTGCTCACGTGGAAACACCGAGTAGCACCGTGGTTCGGAATACACGTTAAACTGTAGGTCCCCCTATCACTGGCTGGGTAAGTCTGTTCGAAGGTCGGAGGAAGGCAAAGGCATACCACCTTCAAACAGGACCATGCCTAGTGGAATTCAAAGCAATCTTCTGATTGTTGACTGCTTTACCTTTTATGTTCTGTGATATTCAGAGTGGTGCGCATGTAGGAACCCTCCCTCTTCAATATGCGTTTCTTCTGCTTCAGGCACATGCCATGAAATACGTACCAACGAATCGCAAACATGCACATACACATGAACCGGGGAGATACTGTGATAATGAATATTGTAAACAACCAACTAATATAAGTACTTTCATCTATAGATTAAGTACCTTACTGGATTTCTGTGGCAATTTTTTTTTCTGATACTTCAGCATGTCTATAAAATACTTTTGTTTGACATGGTTTCTATGGGCTTTTTTTATTTTAATTTTTTTAATGTAGATTTACCTTCCCTGTAGTTTAGGTATGACTTTTTTTCTTTTTTTTTTTGCACTGATTGAAGTAACATCAACAAAGCGCTAACATTCTGTTTCAAACCGTCATTGTGTTCCGCCGCGGTGGAGTAGCCGAACGGTTTAATAGGGCCCCTAGCTGCAGAGTGCGCGGTTGCTCACCTTCGAAGATTCTAGTCCTCCCTAGGGCATGGGTGTGTGTGTGTGTGTGTGTGTGTGTGTGTGTGTGTGTGTGTGTGTTGTCCTTACGTTAGTTTACCTTAGTTTAAGTAGTTTGTAAGATACGGGCTGATGACCACGTAGTTTTGTCCGATAAATTTACAAACATTTGAACATATTTTTGATTGCGTTTCTTTTATAATTACAATAACAACAGAATATGTGTCCTAATAGTGAATTCTACAGTACTCTATTACTTAATCTACATACAAAATTACTGGTATCATCACGCTATTTACAACAGTCATAATTTATGTGCACGTGAGTCAGAAAACAGGGTAAAGCAATCAAAAGTGAAGGACGTAAACTCCACTAAATAACTAGGAATTACTATTACTTCAGACTTAAACTGTAAAGAACATAGAGATAATGTCTTGGGAAAGGCGAACCAGAGACTGCGTTTTATTGGCAGAACCCTTAAAAGATGCAACAGTACTACTAAAGAGACTGCATAAAATATGCTTGTACGTCCTTTTTTGGAGTATTGCTGCCCAGTGTGGGACCATTATCAGGTGGGTTTGACGAAGAACATCGAAAGAATCTAAAGAAAGGCAGCTCGTTTTGTATTGTCACGCTACAGGGGAGACATCGTCACAGAAATAATGCAGGATCTGGGATGGAAATCATTAAAACAGTGGCGTCCATCGCTGTGGCATGGTACACTGCGAAACTCAAATCGCCAACATTCTCCTCCGAATGCGAAAATATATTGTTAACTCCCACTTACATAGGTAGAAATGATCATCAGAATAAAGTACGAGAAATCAGAGCGCTAACGAAGAGATTCAGGTGTTCTTTCTTCCCGCGCGCTATTCGAGAATGGAATGGGAGATAAATATTATGAAGGTGGTTCGATGAACCCTTTGCCCGTCACTTAAATGTGATTTGCAGAGTATCCCATATAGATGTATTTAAAAAATTGTAGATGAGTAGTCACGAAGCATCCCTCATGCGTATTTACTTCAAAATCCAATACACTGCACATTACCCTACGGAAGTCAGCTGACTGGCGCAGCTCCAGACTCCTCTGTCATTAAAGGCAAATGTTCAGGGCTAAAGTGGCAGATTATAATTAATCGTACTAAGAACGACACGTTTTTTGATAATTCTTCAGTGCACCATTACTTTGAAATAACAAAGCCTGAGTTACAATAAGGAACTCATCAAACACACAAAGAAGGCGTCTCCCAGGGAGAATTTCTACCCGATCCCGAATAGTCGGCTTCGCAGCGGTTCGGTAACCTTCGTTAATATTCGAAGATGGAGCCTTAGTAGCTGGTCTGTGTGTAATGTCCAGTTAGAGAAAGCAGGCACGAATACACTCCAACGATTTAATGAACAAAACGAACGCGAAGAACTATTAAAATTACTTCCATTTCACAAATAGTAATCACGTCTGCCTTAAATTAATGGAGTTTCCTAATAATAGGTCTATATAAAAAAGAAGGTGAATTACAGGCACAGTACCTGTTACAGAATGTAGGATTGGTTTCTTATAGGTAGAAGGGAAAAGGCGTCGTCATCTATTCAAGATAGTTGCTTGGAACTTTGGAAGTAGCAGATAACGAAACTGTGTAATCAATCACCAAGTTTTCCAATTCCTGGCATACTTTGGACGTGTGTTATCAGCTTATTATTCAGTCTTTATTTTTGTTTGAGGTAATTTAACTACGTTTCTTTCTGTAGCATAATTTTATTATATGTTTTGCTTCATGTAGTTCCAACTTGCACTAGACACAGTTTTTTTGACAATACGGATACAGCGCCCTCAGAAAACTTATTTGGATCAATCAAATAACGCAACGTTTAATCACGTATTTGACATCTTTTACTACTTCAGACAGTTGCGCCTTTCAATGTGGCATTGCTACACTATGGCCAGTAAGCGATATAATTAATTTTAGTAAGTCTGTGGAGTCAGTTCTCATAGCATACTAGCTGTTACAAATAGGCACGGCCAAACTTTCACGAAACGTTCCTCAAACACAAAGAAAGAAAATATGTTATGTGGACATGTGTCCGGAAACGCTTAATTTCCATGTTAGAGCTCATTTTATTACTTCTCTTCAAATCACATTAATCATGGAATGGAAACTCACAGCAACAGCACGTACCAGCGTGACTTCAAACACTTTGTTACAGAAAATGTTCAAAATGTCCTCCGTTAGCGAGGATACATGCATCCACCCTGCATCGCATGGAATCCCTGATGAGCTGATGCAGCCCTGGAGAATGGCGTATTGTATCACAGCCGTCCACAATACGAGCACGAAGAGTCTCTACATTTGGTACCGGGGTTGGCGTAGACACGAGCTTTCAAATGCCCCTATAAATGAAAGTCAAGAGGTTTGAGGTCAGGAGAGCGTGGAGGCCATGGAATTGGTCCGCCACTGCCAATCCATCGGTCACGGAATCTGTTGTTGAGACGCGTACGAACTCGTCGACTGAAATGTGCAGGGGCTCCATCGTGCATGAACCACATGTTGTGTTGTACTTGTAAAGGCACATGTTCTAGCAGCACAGATAGAGCATCCCGTATGAAATCATGATAACGTGCTTCAGTGAGCGTAGGTGGAAGAACATGAGGCCCAATCAAGACATCACCAACAATTCCTGCCCAAACGTTCACAGAAAATCTGTGTTGATGATGTGATTGCACAATTGCGTGCGGATTCTCATCAGCCCACACATGTTGATTGTGAAAATTTACAATTTGATCATGTTGGAATGAAGCAAATCAAAAATGTTCAAACGTTTGTAGAGCTTATGGGACTTAACTACAGGGTCATAAGTCCCTAAACTTACAAACTCGCGCCACAGTCCCCTCGGCCACCGCGGCCGGCTGGAATGAAGCCTCATCCATAAATACTAAAATGAGCTCTAACAGGGAAACTAAGCGTGTCCGGACACACGTCCACTTAACATATTTTCTTTCTTTGTGTGTGAGGAATGTCACATGAAATACTCGCCGTACCTTTTTGTAACACTGTATATGCCAAATTATCAAATGACCTAAGTACTCTGGTCATCGGTCCCTAGACTTGCAAACTACTTAAACTCATACTAAAAACAAAACACAGCCAAGCCCGAGGGAGTCTCGAACCTCCGACGCGAGCGGCCGTGCGATCTGTAGCGTGGCGCCCCTTCTCGCGCGGCTGTACTTAACACAGGAGGTCTCTGGCACCACGCTCCCAGTAATGACAATCAGCATCTGATGTGTGTATGATACCAGCTGAAGAGTCCTCCTGTAGGAGCGCAATGGATGCAGGTGTGTTCCTTCTGAGAGGCAGGGCAGTAGCTGCCTCAGTCCTCATTCGGTGCGTGCAGGAAGGGGCGCGAGGTTGTAAGCGCCGTGTCAGGGAATGTGCTCCCGCTCCCGCCAGAGGTTCGAGTCCTCCCTGGGCCTGATTTTGTGTGTATGTGTGTGTTGTCCTTACGAAAGGTTTATGCGTGTATAAGCAGTTTGTAAGCCTAGGGACTGATGACAACAGTAGCTTAATACAAAAGTTTTACAAACAATTGAATTTGATTGTCACAAAAATTCTGGCATGCCAACATATTGGCACTATTATAACACAGAACATACCAAATACTTTTACTTAGTCTTGCAACCACAAAGTAAGTAACCCTCTTTTTCTTTAAAAAAAATATAAATAAAAAATAAAAATAAATAAATAAATAAATAAAATAAAAAAAATCTACATGTCTTCTCTGCAAAGTGTGATTATCATCTGCCTGGCAGAGAGTTCATCGAACTGCTTTATAACGTTTACTAGGTTCTTAAGTAATTACATTCTACCACTTTCAAACATAATACTCAGCTTTTCAACATTACGATGTATGGGGGTTCTGCTCGCTGCAACATTATTCTCCTGGGGCGTCGTGGTAGAAATAAATACTCGTATGTACAATTTTTCACTTCTTTAATTTGCAATCAAACTGCTTGTTATTTCACCAAAACATTACAACTTCAAAACGTACACAATGCCACAGAACGTAGCTGACAGATTGACAAAGTTTCCAGAGCACATGGCAAACGCTGAAACTCGAACTCCCCCATGCAAGGCGGTGAGGCAAATATATAACATTGACAATAATGACATTACATTATGCATTGTTCACAACAATTGAATATACTAATTTACAATTACCAAACAACAGTAAAACATTTCATGTACACAAAAATAATCACAATATAAAATGAAAACTATACATACAATAATTTTAGTTGGCGCATATCTTTTTAAGTCGTATTCTTGTTCCTTTTTGTTTCATAATAAAGAGTAATGTTAAATGTCAATTAATTAGTTAATGAGTACATCATACATGTTCCTAACATCTATTGAACTATCAAATATCTTGGCAATTCTTAAAATAGGTTCAAAATCTCACGTCAGTCAATATATACAAAGAATTGCAATCTTCAAATTTCGACTATTACATTAATTAATACAATTAGCTAGTCTACACTACTTGTTTATAAGCCCTACATATATCAATGCTATTTATTTTCATGGCCTTTTGTGTTAAAAAAGTTTTTACAATTCGTCTGTTTAGTTATTGAAATAATGTACAATGACGAAACTATTGTTTATAGAACTGTCTGGAAAGAAAATATATGAAGCTCTTAATTAATGAAATCTATCACGTGTTAACTAATCACAGTATCACCGAGACACTGTCCTACACTGATTCCTAGGCTGGCTATTTCGTTTGTAACTAACTGCACACGCAACATATATCACTATTGAACCACACAATTCCGGTATCGTAAGATAACATTGAGATGAGAGGGCCAGCAGTATCATCACAATATCCCCCCGTCCCAATCAGCTCTACGATGCCCTCATAAGTCGAGCTGGCTTGGCTGCATTAGTACCTCACTTAGTCCTGACTGGGGTTGGCATAGCACAGTCCAAACGCGCCGGATCACCAGATCCTGAAAGTTCCAAGTGCAGTAAGTAGGTGACAAGGGTATGGCCTCCCAAGAGCAGAGGGCAGAATCGGGAACAGCTGACACTCAAGAATCTGCCACACTGAACTTGTCTGACTTTTTAAGCATCAAAACAAAATACAAAAGAAATAAATTACAAAAAATATCCACGTAACTATACTGTAAAATTTATTGTTCTCAAATTCTGATTTTTTTTTTTTTTTAAACTTTGAGGACATGAAACATGGTATCTTACAAAATCATTAGACACTAACATTAATCAACTGATTCTATCATGAGTTCTGTCAATATCTCAAATACTGTAACTCTTTAATACTCAGGCAACAATTTGAATTCAAATTTTAACTGTGACATAAATTAATACATTGAAAAGTCTAACTGAACAAACTATATTGAAATCAATATACACATTTCATACCTTAACACTAAAGAAGAAAGATAGAATGATAGATATGAGATAATTTGAACAGGTTACAGAATGAGTAGGAGATGTGGCACCAGAAAACCGAAATCAGAAGTATGCTAACACATAGCTGGGAACACAGTGCTTGCCAACGCACTTAGCACACACAGAATGTGTACTTTCCTGAGGTTTACAAAAGTTAATATCTAACATATTGAAAATACAAGTTTCAAGATATTTCATCTAAGAATACATATACACAAAACACTTATAGCTACAATAAATTTGACAAAAAAGCACCTGTACAAAGTCTTATTATTACCCACTACTGTCTGTATGGCTTGAGTTCCGTTATATTCCTCATATATATATATATATATATATAAGAATTTTTCGAGTTAATGGTTGATAGCCTTAGATGTTTCTTGAGATTTCACCAAAACCATTTGTTCGATATCGAAACTGGTAGTTTTCAAACTTCTGTCAGGTCTCTTCCTGGCTTCAGCTTGTTCCTTCATAGTCCTATGTGCAATCTCTTCTCTCTCTTGTTTGCTCAATTCTTTACAAGGTGGATAGCTGACGAGTTCACTGATTAGCTTAGGCGATGATTTTACAAACATAATTTCGTAAGGGCAGAATTTCGTGGAAGTATGTTGAAGGCTGTTCAAAATCTCTTCAATTTCATACACATAATCTATCCATGATGGATGACTTTTGTTACAATATGTCCTGAACAATCTGCCAATTTCCCTCATGTATCTTTCCGCCAAATTGCTGGAGGGGTTGTATGCCGAAATCAATATGTGTCTCATGTTTTAATCTTGTATGAATGATTTCCAATGCTTCGAGGTAAACTGAGTTCCATTATCAGACAAGATTTTCTTAGGTTTGCCGACTGTCGGAAAGTAGTCATTCCTGTATTTGTTAATTATGGTTTGCTGGTGGCTTTCTTCACAGGGTACAATTTAATAAATTTAGAGAACAGATCCACGGCAACAAATATATGGCTATAACCACATTTGGTCTTGGGAAAACTTCCATAAAAATCCACAGCTACAGTTTCAAGCAATTCTTGTGGCAAGATGTTCTGCATGAGACCATTAAATGTCTGATTGGACACATTGACTCGTTGGCATCTGTCACATATAGTCACTAATTTCTTAACTCTTCTGGCAATGTTGTAAAAATAGATATTCTCTTTTATTTTCTGTATACACTTTTGAGTACCACAGTGGCCAAAACTTTCGTGAACATACTTTATTAATACATCAACACAGTTCTCGGGCCAACACAACTTCCATTTATCACTGTAGACACTCATACATCTAAATAACATTCCTTTGTATGTCTTATACTATTGCCCTACATTATCTTCCCCTTTTCTGCCTAACAAGCTCTTGACTAATCTCCAATTATCATCATGATTTTAGTATCTCCTAATCTTGTCACAAATTTTTCGGATTTCTGCTGCTTCTTTAACACTTTTCAGGTACATGACTCTGAATTCCTTTTCACAGGCTCCACTGCTATCTTCAAATTCACCCCCCCCCCCCCAATTGGCAAACGAGAGAGTGAATCAGCAACAAGATTGTCCTTGCCCTTAATGTATTCCACAAAGAAATCAAACTGTTGCAAGAACAGTGTTCACCTGATAATTCGGTTATGGTAAAGTTTGCACTCCTGAATGTAGGTCAAAGCCTTATGGTCTGTGAATACAATAGTTTTTGTGGCCTAACAAGTAGTTTCTGAATTTTGTGAAAGCTCAAAAAATTGCTAAAAGTTCCTTTTATGTAACGGTGTATGCCTTCTTGTGTTTCTGTAATGTTCTGCTTGCAAATACAATTGTCCGGTGTTCTGTCTGGTTATCAATTGTTTTCACTTGAAATAAATGAGCACCAATTCCATTATAACTACTGTCAGTACTTAAACAAAACGGTAATGACAAGTCCGGTCTGTATAAAATATTGCTGTTACAAAGCTGCTTTTTTATCTCTTCAGAGACATGTGTGCATTCTTCTGACCAATTCCAAACAGTATTTGTCTTCAGCAGGTTGTTCAAACATGGGGCATTCAAGGATTGAGTACTTATATATTTGCTGTAAAATCCACACGTGCCAAAAAATGATTTGAGTTGTTTCTTGGTCTTGGGCACAGGAAACTTTGCAATGTCTTCAATTTTCTCATTGTCTGGGAGTATAACTTCTTCGGTTACAATGTGACCAAGAAATTTTAACTGTTACACAGCAAATTTACATTTTTCAAGCTCAAGAGACATCCCTCCTGCTCTTAATCGTCTGCACACTTCTTCCAGTAAGCTTATGTGTTCTACCCAGGTTTGACCAGTGACGAGGATATCGTCCCCATACACCGTTAACGTTTCAAAAAGATCTTTGCCTCATACCAAATCCAAAGCTCTGATAAATTCAGCTACAGAAACATTTAATCCGAATGGGACCATGCAGTACTGATAGCTTCTTCCGCTATACAAGAAAACAGTGAATTTCCTTGAGTCTCTGGCAAGTGGCACCTGATGAAAACCAGAAGTCAAGTCCAGGCTCGTCATATATTTTATATGTTCAAATTTATACAATAGTTCGTCGATGCTGTCTGGATGATCAGTTTCCCTTTCTAAAAACTTGTTCAGATGTCTGAAGTCAAGTACAATCCTCACATCTCCATTCTTCTTGGATATCACGATGATCAGGTTGTTGTATTCACTAGTACTCCTCTCAATTATGTTCCAATTTTCCATCCTTTCAATTTCTTTCTCTACAGCTTTCCTTTTTGCAATAGGGACACCGTATGGTTTGATGTAAAATGGTTCATGTGGTTTGACCCGCAAGGTACACTGGTAGTTTTTCACTCTTCCGGGTCTGCCATCGAACACATCATGATAGTTCCACAAGACTCTTCTCAGCTCTTCTTTTTGTTCTTCGTCTAATTTGATGGCTTCCTCCACCTTGGTATTTACGAGTTCATGATAATTAATATCCTCCATGGCTTCTTCAGGCTCTCAATACATGTCTTCTACATCTCTGTTATGATCTAATAAATCAAATTCTACACTCTGCTTACTCAGGCTATTCCCATTTTTCAATATCATAGCAGTACAACATAAAACACCAGTCTTTGGGTCCACAAACATAACTTTTCTTCCTCCCCAGTCAAATACAGCATTCACTTTCATGATCCAGTCTGTTCCCAGCAAGATATCCTCAGACAGATTAGGTATTACTAGACATCCTTGACGTAGATTGACATCATTCACACTAAAGTTCAACAAGACTTGCCGGTTAAGTACTTTGCTGTGTTTGCCGGCCTTGATCTTAGTTCTTACTACGGGCATCTCCATGTAGAACGGTACATGTTTCACACAATCTCTAAATTGTTCATAAATTCCACTGATTGGACTACCTGTATCAACTAACGCTTCCTTGCCTTTTCCATCAATAACCACAGTAATAGATGGGCATCCAGTGACATCATATTGTATATCTTCTTCTTCTTCATGAGTAATATCTTCAATAATATCTTCATGTTTCATAGTACAGGAATCGGCATTAGCTTGTACATGATTCAGGGACACATTACTTTCAACAGGTTGATAAGCCATACATTCATTAGCAACACAATTATCATTGGTAACACTGCTCTAACCTAGGCACATTATCTTCTAGCTCATGATATTTACACAGTAACTTACCTAGAACATTGGCGTTTTCTTCCGTATCAATGTAGCTCTGTATGACACAATGCAAGATCTCTTTCCCTACCTCTTCTTGTCTGTTTCTGTTTCGACAACTTTCAGTACTGCTCAGTTTCACTGGAACGACTTGATTCTCACAACACCCTCTGTCTCACACTGGTCATCAGACACGATGCAACCTTCCTTGATTTCAACATAAATCATCCCATCAAGTTCCTTCTCCAAATCTTCAAACTCCATGACCTCCACATCTTCTTCACTATCTTTAACACTGCCATCCTCTGACATCTCTGAACTCACACTAGACAAAACATCAAAATCTTCATGATTCTCCGTCTTCACAGTTTCATGAGCAGTAACATTCAGCATCTTCAACCTTATCACTTAGCAATTTACACAGTCCAAACAAATCATGTTCTTCACTTATTTTGGGTTCTTCTACAGCCATATCTTCACTTGCATTGTACATATTGGCTACAGTACCATCATCTAGTACAACCTCTTCTGGTTCAATACAATTGTCCTCTTCTTTCCAAGCCTGGTTCTTGATGACTTCCCACAGTTCTTTGTTAGACTTGAGCCGATTTACCCTGTGCATTACCTTCTGTTCCTGTCTATATTACCCATTTCCCTCTTTTTGTCCAAATCTGATCCTATTTGTGGTAGCCTGATTTCTTGTCCTATTTCTCACCCCAACCTGACAGGCTTCCATATGGGCGACATTTAGTTTCCCTGCCCGTTTCCATTGGACTTGTAGTAACCTTGGTTCCTATCGTTTCTCCCTTGTCTATTCCTATAATCTGTACTCCCACCTTGCTGTCTACTTCGGCTCTCAAGACTATTTTCTTGGTGATTATCTCTTCTGTCTCTTCCATGATGGTCTTCTTGGTAGCGGTTTCTTTCCCTTTCTCTCTCATAACTTCTGTCTAATCTTCCAACAAATCTTAAGAAGTTCTCAACTGAATCGTCAGATCCACAATCTAACCCTTGCTGTATTCTACCTGGTAATCTTCTACGTAGGGTGCCTACCAATGTGATTTCATTTAAGGTTGAGTCATGATGCACTAATTTTCTGATTTCAGCCTCACAAAAGACCCTCATATTGCCATAACTTTCCCTGTACTTTCCCCCATGCAAGAAATCACTTCTTACTCTAGCCTGCTTGATTTTGGACCAGAATTTATTCAAAAAGCACCTCTCAAACTCACTATATGACATATCCTCTGTATCTAACTGATTGACCCAAGTATAAGCTTCATTGTCCAAAAATCTCTTTACAAATTTAATTTTCATTGCATCAGTCATTTCTACAGTGAATTTGTCAGAAAAATGATGTAAAAAGTCTTTAGGATGGATTTTCCCTTCCACAGGGTATGTCTTAATTACTACATTTGCCCAATGAAAGCCACC
This sequence comes from Locusta migratoria, assembly GCA_026315105.1. NCBI lineage: Eukaryota > Metazoa > Arthropoda > Insecta > Orthoptera > Acrididae > Locusta > Locusta migratoria. The sequence goes on along the minus strand of CM048745.1, from coordinate 55,945,210 downwards.
ACAGATCGACATTTTGTTATTTACTACACTTTCTTGCAGTGAACTGACCCTTTGACTGAGGTTATACATATCCTTCTTAACAACACTTTCAGAATTTGTCACACTTTCACTAATTTTATTTTATAATGACACTTTAACTTCCTGAATTTCAGTTTTTCTAATTTTATTTTCCTGATCGAAATACTTTTCTACAGTACTAATTTTGTTTTCAAGGTCAGACTCAACATTACTGATTTTACTCTCTACTACAGTCACACGAGTGTCCAGCTGTTCATGACCGAACTTCATTGGCCTTTCAACATCACATGTTTGTTTCCTGACTTCGTCAACTGCCCTGTTTGTTTCGTTCAACTGAGACTTTAAATCTGCTAAACCGTCATCTATCTTTTTGCTCAGATCGTCCTTAACTGCAGTCACTTCTTTTCTAACAGATTCTACTTGTTTACTCACTTCATGATTTCCCTTGTCAATACGTTCAGTTAATTGTTCTGTTAATCGATTTAACAATTCTATATGTCCTGGTGATGCAAGAACTATTTCTTCACTATTTGATACAATGCTACGAGGTGTACTGGCCGTCACATTCTGTTCTGACATGTCTACACTAGATTTCCTATTCTCAGTTGACATCGTCTTTTACAGTGCCAAACAACCCAGACTACAAATACAAATGAATAAGCGCTGCTGTACTTATCTTGTTATTGTGTCCAGCGATGCGACGATCCGGGACCAAGCATCCAATTTCCAGGTTGAGTGATCCGTTTTTCTTTGCCGTATAGTTCAAGATTCATGTCCTCCTTGGGTTTTCCAACATCGATTATATACATCAAAACATACTTCTCCTGCAACACAAACACTCTGTAGACACTGTATATGACGCAATCCCAGCTCCTCCACCAATTATAACGTTTACTAGGTTCTTAAGTAATTACATTCTACCACTTTCAAACATAATACTCAGCTTTTCAACATTACGATGTATGGGGTTCTGCTCGCTGCAACATTATTCTCCTGGGGCGTCGTGGTAGAAATAAATACTCGTATGTACAATTTTTCACTTCTTCTTTAATTTGCAATCAAACTGCTTGTTATTCCACCAAAACATTACAACTTAAAAACGTATACAATGCCACAGAACTTAGCTGATGGAGTGACATAGTTTCCAGAGCATATGGCAAACGCTAAAACTCGAACTCCCCCCTGCAAGGCGGTGAGGCAAATATATAACATTGACAATAATGACATTACATTATGCATTGTTCATAACAATTGAATATACTAATTTACAATTACCAAACAACAGTAAAACATTTCATATACACAAAAATAATCACAATATAAAATGAAAACTATACATACAATAATTTTAGATAGCGCAGTTTATAGAACTGTCTGGAAAGAAAATATATGAAGCTCTTAATTAATGAAATATATCACTTGTTAACTAATCACAGTATCACCGAGACACTGTCCTACACTGATTCCTAGGCTGGCTATTTCGTTTGTAACTAACTTCACATGCAACATGTATCACTATTGAACCACACAATTCTGGGTCCGACGCAGACGGTATCGTACGATAGCATTGAGATGAGAGGGCCAGCAGTATCGTCACAGCTTTCAAAATATTTCTCTGCAGTTGTAGTACAGTAAAGAGAGCTTCGCGACACTGAGAATCCCCCGTCTTTTGTTTGTTGTCGACGCCCGATACCGTTTCCCCTCAGCCCTCAGCCACTTGCCGGACCGCTGATCAAAGGATGCCGCCACCCTCGAATGATAGCGCTCTTCCCAGAAGGAAAGGATGCTTGACATCGAACATTACTCTCATTTATTACGAAAACAACACTCTTAAGGACGAATGACAGACAACAAGTGACCGCACTTTGGACAATACAATTACTGGGAATAATGACTGATAACGTCAAACACATACTTGCACTTAACACATACGTCACGTGAACAACTCGCCCCTCCGAGAGCAGCCGCCACGACTGGCCACTCGGGGGGCAGCCCTCACCTCAGCCCCACCGCCGTCCCCATCCACCAATACCTGACCCCCACGCCATCAACCACCACTCCTGATTATTTTTATTCCTAATTAGCATATCAAATTAATTTCGACAACCTATGTTATAGCATTAACTTTTTTCCAAAAAGAACAGTCCATTGTCTCTCGGAAATCCTCAGTGAGCAACAGTAGATGCCTAATTTACCTTTAACAACAGTTTAAAAATAATTACCTGTAGTGTGAAATATTTTGGAGGTAACTATGTTTACATAAACAATAAAAAAAATAAAAAAAATAAAAATAAATAAAAAAAATTAAAAAAAACTCGTTTGCCACCTAAGATCTTTGGGCAATATAACTATATACTACATCTTGATACACTCTATTAGGTTACCTATTTTGCATTAACAATTTCTGGAGGAACATTTCATTTCCTCAGATTTGAATCAGTACATGTAGGTAGGTAACGTAATATATCGAACCTTAATTATATCTCGTATGTACCGCAATTTGCAGGTAAATATAGACACATTGTAATGTGTGTACTCTAAGTATTGTATAACCTACGTAGATTTATCGATATTTATTTTAAAATAATTCTAAACAAACATTTGGGACTATCCAAAAATACGAAATGTTCCGTTTTTCGGACGTCTTTCACCACTAAGGTGTCTGGGCAAAAAAACAGTATACTACATACTGATACACTCTGTTAGTTGCCGTAATACAATAACAACTCGTTTGGTACGCAAAATTTGCATGCAAGAATTTCATCTGGAACAGGTATGGTCAATTGTTTGTTCATATATTATCACTCTTTCTGGTGCTTTTATGTATGCTGTGTGTATTGGGAGTAATTTGTTAGTCCTTTTTTTCCAACCTTGTTTCTTCTTCCATGTCTTAAGAATGGGCCTCAGAATGTATTGTTTGGTAAATCTGCAGTACGTGTCTTGGGAGTCAATTTTCTCTTTGTACTTCGGAACTGTATTCATCACCTGTTAGGCGCTGTCCTTGCCTGCAGAAGGCAGAGCTGGGCTGGCATTGTCGAGAGAGGCTTGTCGCTGGCGACACGTTTATGGGGGCAGTTTGCGAGGCGGTACCTATCTGTCTGTAGGCCCAATACCTGAGGTGTCTCCACTCTCTGGAAAACATTCGATAATGTATCGCTTCCCTTTTAGATAGCAGACAGTGGTGGCCGCAATCCATAGGGTTTGAATCATCACGGAGCCTCTTAGTGTATGGCCTTGGGGAGGTCATCACGGAGCCTCTTAGTGTATGGCCTTGGGGAGGTCATCACGGAGCCTCTTAGTGTATGGCCTTGGGGAGGTTATCTTCTAAATATCCGTTAGCCTTTCCTGTCTGCAGAGCCAGGCGCTGACTCGGGCCACGTTTTTTCAGGGTGATATACTGCCTGGCGTCCTTTGGAATTTCGGCGCGCAATGGAGTCTTATCTCGTCTGGTGTTTCATGTCCCCTTTCCACTTTGCTCCTTTATCTGTAGCTATTCGGGCTACGAGCTCACTAGATAAGACTTTAAATTTCTGTTAGGGCAAAAGGCTGGGAAACGTTGGGTGTTACAAATTTTTGAAATGACGGTTGACTCAGGTGGCGTCCTCTGGAGGCCATCCGATTGCCTCCGTCTTTGTAGTCGACAGGTCTAGCTATCTGTCATAGCTGCCTGTCCATCTCATTGGCTGAGGGTGGAGTTTGTCAGTGATTGGTACATCGAATATAGGGGGGCGGTGACGCCCAGTTTTCGTGTGGGCAGACGAAATGTCGGTGCACATTTCTCGTGTAGGCTCTAGCTAGTTCGGACGTCTTCATTCAGATAGGACCTGAAGAGTAATCACTCTTCTAGGTGGGTCCTGAGCGTTTGTTGGACTTCAGATTTCTGAAGTTTCCGCCTACAGCGGGTCGCGGACTTACAAGGAGACCACATAGGTATCGGGTTTTAGAATTTCTTTATATCTATGGTTCGTGAAGTTCAGAACTTCAATAATAATCAGGCAAAGCCATTCGACTCAACTCTCAAAAATTCTTGAGAAAATCGACTTGAAATTTTGCAAAGTGCACGTAAGTACCAGTAATTAAAAGGGTTACAGCATCTGTCGGTTTAGTGCTGGTTGGAGCGTACTGGCATCATAACAGTAGAGTCGGAGGTTCGAATCTCAATGGGACTTTTTTTTCGTTTTCCCATTCAGTTATATAAAACATTTTGGGATCTCTAATTCCACTTGTTGTCTCAGTTTTTGTTTATGTATATGTAGACGAGTTTAAACCCTTGTGATGTAAAACGATGGTTGAGTAGGGTAGCTTCTTGGAAAGCCATTAGTAGCTAGGGAGATGATTTTCCAAATACAGTGCTGTAGCTCTTCAAAAACTGAACAACCAAAGAATGCCGTCATCAACTAATAGCGAAACGAATTCTGTAACAAATGTAACTTACGTTCTTTGATTGACTATCATTATTAACAACCTTGCATAAAATATAGAAAATTACGAATAAACAAAAACACGTGCACTTTTCTTAAAAATTACCGTTAGATATTAAAATTGTGTAATTGTTCGAACACAACCTCGGTTTGCACGCATGCGGTTTTCCGTGTTTGTGCGGCCCTGGCCCTGGTCTAACCTATACAGTCACGACACTCCCGCAGAATTTTGTTATACACTGCGACAGTAGCGCTCCAACCTGGCGGAAAGCTACATTTCTGAATACGATACTGAACGAGAGCGAATAGTATCGTTTGTATTGATTTTAACATACTATTTATATTAGAGAACGCATGAAGTGTCATAAAATAGGTAATAATTTAAAAATAGCTTCACATTTGTCTTTCCTAAGTTTCGTGATAGAGTACGAAACGGTACATTATATGACAGTTTTATTTACATTTATCTTCTAACCTACAGGCTTTCACTGAATAATTTCATTTACTATTAAAAATAAAAAATGACTAGGAAACATCAGAAGAGCTGCGCTTTAGAAGAAAGACGTCGTTTTCACACAAGAACGTTACCGTTTCATCACTACAATTCCAGCAAATTCGGTGAGGGTCGAACGTAGGAAACTAATACAGAATGCAGTAACTACAGTATTTAACGTACCAAATCAGCCACCACAGCTGCAGTTGAAGGAAAAACGTCACAGACGCGGCAATAAAACGACAAATGCAATCAAACTGTTTTCCAACAAAGAAGAGCCCAATTCCACAATTGTTGCTATATATGAATCACAGACGGCAAGAATATTCAAAACATTGGCTTTTGAAGCCAAAGTAATTACACTCAAAAGAATGCGCGTATAAGAAAGACTAGTGAGGTGTAAAAATGGGCAAATGCTTAGACTCCACACTGCATTGAAACTTTTGTGTCTCGTTTCCGCCGGTAGACCTGGGTGTCGGTGGCCGAGTAGAAAGAGACCGACACAGGAATAAAGGATGCACGCTTGTGCGGTATGGAGGTGACCAGCCAGTGGGACAGCAGAAACTAGAAACACTAGAGTAAATTAGAACGAGATATATATTTCATAGAGACTTAGTAATACTTAACTTTTACATAGTTCTTGACTGCAGAATGCTGATACATGGATTATATAGAGGCCTGCCTACTGATAATCCCTAGTGCCTTATCCGATAGCCAAGTCTTTACTGGTGCCTATCTGATTTCCAAGTGTTAACTGGTTCCTATCTCAGTCCCAAGTGGACGATGCAGCAGTCGTGGCCACGAGTGGAGCTGCAGCAGAGGGCGCTCGTGGCTGACGTCGTAAGAACGCCGCACCGTGCGTGCATGGCGGCGCGCGGCGAAAGTAGGTGGCGCGCACTTTAGACTTGTGCGACACCACAGAAACATGTCAAAAACTGCCTGTCATAACAGAAAATTATGTTTGTCTTACGTTTATATTCTACTTACTTTCAGCGGAATAAGCTAGAAATATACAAATATTAGTAAGTATTTCTCATGACGCAGTTGTCCTTTATACCACTCTATCGGTTAAATTCGGTTGTTTTTACATAAATTTTCGTATTATGTACATCAATTGATGTTTTAATAATCTTTATAATACAAAATTATACTAACTATTTGTTTAAATACGTACAAAAATATTAATAAACAAACATCTCTCCTTCAGCAGCTTTCCCACCGCAAGGAGCGTTAGTGTCGTTGCAACTGTCAATTGGTAACAACTTTCACAGCAGTGAGTGTCGCGACTCTATATGTTAGACCGCGGCGTAACTAGGACTTGGCTTGGGGGAGGGGGATACATCTGCTTGACGAACAAGATTTTTGTCAGTTTCCAGACAGACTACCATCTACCACTCCCGTTGAAGAAACTAATTCACTCCCATCCAATGAAAGCTTATGGTAAAACGCCCCAAGTTTCATATCTTTACCTTTACCATATTGCTGTTATATGATTTCTTTTTTCTTTTTCTTTTTTTTTCCTTTTTTCTTTTCGGGTTCTGGGGGGGGGGGGGGTTCTATCCCCCTCATCCCCCCCCCCATAGTTACGCCACTGTGTTAGACTGTGCTTGCGCGTCATGCGGAAGCGCAGTAACAGTGACACAACACCCACCACATCGGTCAGAACCATTAACTGGAGTAAGCTAGAAACACTACAACAGAACAACACCATAGAGTCTGAAGACGAGTACACACCTATGACCCCCAGTCAAAAAATGGCAGTCATTGAAGACATCATAAACCGTATGGCATCATTGCTAAAATCAAAACACCAATCGATAGCAATTCTAGCATCCTTTAAACAAAAAAGAATTTCCCCTAGCTTTTCAGCTAACCGCTGCCGAGGAAAAGGTAGAACTGCTACAAAGCGAAAACGGATAGTTGTGGAATGAAATTCTAAAATTAAATGGTTCGACAAAAGACCTTGAAATCTCATACCTAAAAGACAAAAATACCAAACTAGAGCAGGACAGTGAACAACTACAAAATGAAAATCAGGAACTACGCGCACAAATCATATAACTCACAACGAAACTCACCAGCCAGACCGAGACACAGGCGCAAACACCAAAATGGCAGCCGCTCTCACAACCTCCCCCAGCAAAAGAGACGGTAAACGCATAGAACAGGCTAAGACCAAACAAGCAACAATTGCCTGCAGCAATTCAACAAACGCTCACCCGCAGTATTAACCCCAAAAAAGAAAACTTACATATCAAATCTATGAGAACAAAAACTGCAGTCATTATACAAACTGCTACCCAGGAAGATTGTCGCAAAATCACGGACAAAACAAATAAACATAGAATCGTTAGTTTGTGAGGGGCCGAAAAAGAGAAAACCATTAGTAATAGTATATAGGGTACCCGACACAATCACAGATGATTTCTTGGACTGCCGGTACGAGCAAAATTTGACCAACGAAACCTCCAAAGAGGAATTTGAACATGATGTTAAAATTAAATTCAGAGCCTGGCCAAAAGGGAAAGGTTGCAATCACCAAGTTTTTGAGGTTTCTCCTCGCTTATACAGATCCCTAACTAGGCTACAGAAGGTCTTCATCGACTTTGAAGCCCTCTCAGTCAAAGACTACACAATAATCAACCAGTGCTATAAGTGCTGCGATCTCGGCCACTAAACCAAAAACTGTCCGAAAAAAGACCCAGTCTGTGCCACCTGCGGCCAATCAGGGCACATTCGTAGCCACTGTAGGTCAAACGATGGAGTGGCGTGTATACCATGTGAAGATAGAGGGAAAATTTGTAACAGCGTGAGAGGAGGAGAGTGTCAAACTCACAAACTACTCAAGGATAGGCTCATAGATTCAACAGATTATGGAAACTAGAAACACTTTTAAGGACAAATACGAATCATAAAATTATACCAGACAATACAAATCTCCTTCCACAATCAACAGAAACTTTTGAAGAGCTATCTCTTGGCGGTGACTTCACTGACGGCGATCATATCCCACCACTAACACAAAACACAACACTCATCCAGACATACATTAATACCAGTCAATATATTGACGAAATGATGCTAGACGGCACGATTCACCATATTGTAGCAAAAGAAATTAAAAAGCAAATTGGCTGCATTTTCAATCAGCACTGGTACAACGATTGGATGAACTGGAGGATGAACTCACGAATCTCGAACTAGAAAGTCAAAGAAAGAACACAATGCCAACGCTGTTAAACAATAACACACAACAAACCATGACACACGACACTACAAAATGTAAATCTTATATTAAACCTGTAAATTTTGTCTCTGGAGGAATTTTATATCCCGCCAGCACCATCTCACGAAACAATGAAGAGAAAAAGAAAAAAATTAATCATGCCAAATCCTATCCAAATTGATGACTCCGACGGCGAAACATGTGAAACATGCTCATCTTATCACACACAGTCTGATCATGACGAACACCCTCATATTGTTACCAAAACGAAACTAGGGAATGTTAGTGACGAATTTGGCTCAAATCGAGACTGGGACAGTATCACAAATGACGCCCATAAAGCCGTAAATAAAAATAAACCAAAATGTAATACTAACACAATACTAACAATACTAACCACAACATCAACAACGACACGTCGGCCGCGGTGGCCAAGGGGACTGAGGCGCTCCAGTCACGGTCTGCACGGCCACTACGGTCGGGGGTTCGAATCCCCCCTCGGGCATGGATTTTGTGCCGTCCTTAGTGTTAGCTAGTTTGTAAGTTTAGGGACTGATGACCCAGTAGTTAAGTCCCATAAGCTATACAAACATTTGAACATTTGAACAACGACACCTCTACCAGCTGCAGGAATGCAGAACCATTAACAACCAATCTCAAGAGTTCTGATAGAGAACCCAGACACAAACATACACAAACTAAATTACGAAAACATGGGTAAAATGCTAAAACTAAGTAGATTAGAAAGAAAAGACAGTTTCCAAGCAGCACAACGGATGTTAATTAGACAGATGCATCCTTGGGGCAGGTCGGTATGCTTTCCCACAACAGAACAAACACACCGGGTAACTCGTAGCTCAGAAAACATTCCAACTGAACCCATCGAACTACTGAACCTAGTTCAGCGAGTAGCAACACGTGATCAATGCAGTTCGATCTAGAACAATCATACGAAGATCACGTTAAAGCAGACGGGAGAATATATTTCGACTGTAGCCAAAATGATTGTAAATGCTTCGCATTTGTTAAACATCCTTAAACATGGTGCAGATTCTCCAACTAAATGCAATGCACTGTAAATCAGTCAGCGAAGAACTCCCCAAAGTCATTCCAGAACAGAAACCTGATATAATTTGCTTACAAGAACCCTATGCAAGAAGTGGAAAGCTGCCGGGTCTTCCCAGGGATGCAGTTGTCGTAACAGGAAGTACGGACTGCAAAGCAGCTATTATAATTTTAAATGGAAATGTTAATGTATTCAAAATCTCTGATTATTGTATTCAACTTCTTGTATCTGTAGAGATGTCATACAGGGGAGGCACGTGGGTGATTGCCTCCCTACGCGCAATATAGTCACAGAATCGAACCGTATGCCAACTACATGAAAGACTTAACGAACTACGCAGCTAGGAAAAAAAATAAACTAATCTGTGCAGACATAAATGCCTGGTCCACTCTGTGGAACTCTGACAGGATCTGTGACAGAAGACGTTACGTTAATGACATCTCACATGAATGCCAACTACAAATAGCGAACAATGAAAGCCACATACCGACCCACGTCGGTCATGACGGATCTACCAGTAACATTGACGTCACAATCGCTAACAAACTGGATACACCGCGCTAATTTTAAATAATCATAAATAGTTCTGATTGTTATTTAAGTGAACTAATTCAATTTATTACGCAAAAGGCTGCTTATGTCTACATAAACTCTGCAAAAGTAATACATTTTAAAATTAATTTTATGAAATATATATATATTTAAACGTAAAACTGCAGAAAATGGATTTAACATTACATTATTTTATTAACATTGTAAAAAGTCAAATACTATGGCCTTTAAATTTTACTTTGTTCCATATTTTTATTGTTTACTGTGCATGTACTGGTAAAAACATAAGAATCACTCCAAAAAATTCACAAAAATAAAAACTTCACTACTGCTTTGTTGGTAACTTTTTGTCTTTTCAAATCTTTTCTCTGCACTCGATGCAAATTTTGGTAGAACACTCCAGGCAGATGGGCTTCTTGCAACAATGGCAAACATAACAGGTCTTTCTCTTCTTTTTTGGGTCACAGGTGGAGCATGTTCTACGTTTTTCCAATCGCTCTCCAACTACTTGTAATCTTGTTTGTGCAATCCCCAACACACGGTGAATTGATGCACGAAGTTCACGTGGAATGTGAGAAATTTTAGAAGTACGCCAAACCGGTTTTTCGGTATAATACATCTAAAAATATCATGTCCAGTACCATCTGTGGCATAAATGATTTATAATCTTCTCTGTTCGATTTGAAAACAGCTGAGTAAAATAGTACACCAATAAAAGCTTTTAGTTGATATAAATCTGATACATGCCAAACATTTGGTTCATTTTCAGGCTTTTCTTTGTTTATTTTTACATTAATTCACTTTACTATAAAATTCAAAATAACGTCAGTCATCAGAAAATTCCAAATAGTGAGTGGATCTGGATTGTTACCTACTTGAGCAGGTGGTCGTACAGCCGGCAAACGAATGATATTATGCTGATGCACACGAGAGATCCTCAAAAGTGCCTTTGAAGACCAACGAAAATTGTTTCGACCAAAAATATTTCTTGCAGAATTCTTTGCTGATGATACTGTCTCCATATGTCTGTCTTCATCATTTCGATTACTTGTTTCACTCGAGAAATCCACAGGTGGCAATACAATTTCTTCTTCACTTTCACAGTGATCTGAGTCTGAATTATGTTTTCTTTGAATCTCACAGTCACTGTCTGATCCCACATCACTTCCTTCAGGGTCTTCAAACCATTTCAAAACATTATCCTCAAAATGAGGGTCTGTAACACGCACAGTAGAGGAAGATATCGGTGCTGAATTCATAATGCAAAGGCCCAGGTGCGGTCTCTGAGACCGCTAGCATAAAAGAAGATGTAATAATAGTGCTCGAACTGGTGTTAACGTGGCTACTGACAGTGGAAAACAGTGCAGGTGTTGGAAGCAACGATTACGCAACGCTGTATTAGTTTTCCGCACCCCTGTCCATTAAAAATTGACTAACAATAAGCGCTTGCGGTCTGTGAGACCGAACCTGGGACGTTAAGGGTTAAGTGACCTCGACGTAATTACCTTCAAACTACACAATCAACTCAATAATACTAACACGAATGTTAACAGAAGCAGACTGGAACAAATTGAGATCAACTATTGACAGATACAACATTAACAACATACAAGGTAGTGTTGACTACAGAGCTGACATGCTAACGGACATCATTAGTACAGCTCAAACAATGGCAGTACCAACGGCAGTACCAACGGCCAACGACTCCAGACCGCACCAAATACCTTGGAACGACGAATTGACAAGACTTAAACAAGACGTAAGACGTAAAAGAAAGCTATACCAAAGTACGACATTCGAGCGAGACAAACAAATCCGACTAGAGGCATATAGACACACCAACGACGTCTGCAAACAAAAACTAATAGACACCAGACAGAGACATTGGGACAGGTTTGTCGCTGTTCACACAGAACACAATATATAGGGTAAGCCTTATAAGGCAACAACAGATAAAATCAAAAACCCACTGGTTCTTGGCACTTGACGCAAAGACAATGGTGACATGACCGTGGGATGGAGGCAAACAGCAGAATTTTTGCTGATGACGATACACTTACAGTCACCCAAGAACACAAACAGCTCAGCGATGAAATGAATGCACCATACACCACAGATACCATAACAAGTCCCTTTGTTCAAGAAAAAGTCACGAAGGCCTTCATTGATTTGAAAAACAAAAAGCGCCTGATATAGACAGAATACATAACGAAACACTTAAACAAATTGTAACACATATTACGCCATTCCTAACAGCTCTTCTCAATGACGCTCTACGGCTGGCAGGGTGCCACATACAGACTGCCTCTGTCACTTATACGAACATTTCACTGTGCTCTCTTCGAGTCAGTACTGTCGCGTTGAAACTGAAGAAAACTTGACTTCGGAGGCAACTGAACACAGCACTTATACCGAAAGCTGGTTTATTACGAACTTAACATACACGTAGCATTAACTGCCTCTCGGGCAGAGTGCTCTCCTATTTATACACAGACAGAATGTACCAGAAATTAGAACAGTTAACATAAGGAACAAGAAGAATTTACAAGTGAATACAGGAAAGCTGTAGAACATTCTGGAATTGTTAATTACAAAGAAATAAATTTTTACCGGTGGGCGGGATGGAACCGGCGACCTTCAGCACCACAGTCGTTGACGCTATCCCCTGCGCCACGCCGGCATTTGGGGTTCGTGGTCTCTCGCGGCATTGCTCCCTCTGCTGGAGAAACAGCGACCCACTGTTAGGTGGAGCCAGCTGTAATGTCTCGGATCTTGACTTTGTCATGGGTTCTCTGTGTGGCAGTTCAAGAGAGTCCTCTTCTCCCCGATTATCGAAGAGAGACGTTCCTGTCGTGGCTTCGTCAGTAGCATTACCGCCCTTAGAGTCCTTGAACAAGAAGCCATTGTCGCCTACCTGCTCTTCAGGATCGTAGTAGGGCTTCGTGCGCAGGACGTGAATAATGTCTCTTCGTTTATGTCGTTTCGGCGACGGCTCAAAATCTTCAACTTCGTATGTGATGTCTGACAGGCGGCGTATGACACGATACGGACCAAAGTACCGCTTCAATAACCTTTCTGACAGTCTAACCTTCCGTACAGGGGTAAAAATGCATTCCAGATCTCCTGGGCTGTACACAACAGGTCGGTGCTTGTCGTTACACCGCTGACGGTCCTCCTGGGCGTCCAGTGTCCGTATGCGAGCCAGCTGTCTTCCTTCTTCGACCCTGGTGATGAACTGTTTCACATAGTCATTCTGAGTATCGTCAGGTTGAAACGGGAACAGCGTATCCATTGTCGTCTCAGCTTCACAGCCATGGAGCAGGAAAAACGGCGTGAAGCCTGTGGTGTCTTGTCTTGCGGTAATGTAAGCAAATGTCACGACTGGCAGAATTGTATCCCAATCCTTCTGCTCAACATCGACAGCATATCGGCTAACGTCTAGTTAAAACGTTCCATAAGACCCTTTGTCTGACGATGGTATGCAGTTCTCATTCTGTGGACAATGTCGCATCGTGACATTACCTGTGATATTAGTTTTGACTGAAATACTTTTCCACGATCAGATATCATGACACATGGTGCCCCATGCTTCAAAATAATGTCTTCTACAAGGAATTTTGCGATCTCTGGAGCTTCTTCAGTCGGCACAGGTTTGTTGACACAGCGTAGCGTTTGACGTAGTCAGTGCAGACTATTATCCATCGGTTACCGGTTGTCGACTTCGGGAACCTCCATAAAAGATCGACCCCAATTCGATGGAATGGAGCTGCTGCCGGCGGAATCGGTACGAAATTCCCTGGAGGTAATTACGGCACATGCTTCCGTCGCTGGCACTCTTTACAGTGACTCAGAAAGTGCTTGACAGATCGGTAGAGACCTGTCCAGTAATACCTGCGTCTGATTATGTCTAGGGTCTTCACAAATCTCAGATGACCGGATACTGGAGCATCGTGAAAATATTTGAGAATAGCTGGCTGGAGATGAGCTGGAACAACAAGTAGCCATTTCGGGCCCAGTGGATCGTAGTTGCTCTTATACCATGTTCCGTTTATAAGTTGGAACTCTCCATTGGTCGGTTCTCCTATCTCCAAGGCCTCTATCGTTTTTAATAGTGCAGGGTCTTTCCTCTGTTCACCTATAACGTCATCTAATTCAGGGAGGGCTGAAATTTCATTCATACTGTTGTGTTCCACTAATGGATTCCTCGAAAGGCAGTCGGCATCCTTGTGTTTGCACCCGTTCTTGAATACCACTGTGACGTCGTACACTTGGAGTCTTAGTGCCCATCTTGCTAGTCCTTCAAGCTAATCAGCCAACACAAAGAATGATGGTCTGTCACGACGGTGAATGGTTTGCCAAATAAATACGGCCGGAACTTGTTGATAGCCCAGATAATTGCGAGACATTCTTTCTCAGTTATAGAGTAGTCTATCTCTGACTTTGTGAGTACTCTTGATGCATAGGCTATCACTTTTTCAGCACCTTCCTGAACTTGTACAAGCACTGCACCAAACCCATAACCACTGGCATCTGTGTGAAGTTCAGTTTCCGCATTCTCGTCGTACAAGGCTAGCACTGGTGCGGAAGTTAGAGCCTCCTTAATTGTCCGGAAAGCTCTTTCTTTTGTCTCATCCCAGTAAAACTTGGCGTCTCCATGCAGAAGTTCTTGTAATGGACGTGCCTTGTTACAAAATCCTTTTATGAAACGTCGGTAGTATGAGCACAGCATGAGAAAACTTCTCACATCACGAATGTGCTGAGGAGTTGGAAATTCTGTGAATGCCCTTACTTTATATGGATCAGGACGGGCACCATCTCCGTTGACTAGGTGCCCCAGGATTTTTATCTCTTTGGCGACGAAGTGGCACTTATTTGGATTGAGGCGGAGTCCTGCAGCCTGAACACACTTCAACACAGTTGACAGGCGACTCATATGTTCTTCAAATGTTTTCGAGAAAACGACAATGTCATCTAAATAGCCAAGACACGTGTCGGAGCAAGTTGTCCATCGTGCGTTCGATTGTGGCCGGAGCATTAAATAATCCAAATGGCATTACTTTGAATTCATAGAGGGTGTCAGGTGTAATAAAAGCCGTCTTCTCCCTGTCAGCTTCGTCAATCTCGATTTACCAGTAACCTGTCTGCATGTTCATAGTTGAGAAGTATGTAGCTCCTTTCAAACAGTCTAAGGTGTCGTCAATGCGCGGCAGTGGGTAGACATCTTTCTTTGTGATTTTGTTCAGCTGCCGATAGTCGACACAGAATCACCACGTGCCATCCTTCTTCTTTACGAGGACCACCGGAGACGACCAAGGACTCTCCGAAGGTTGAATATTGTCATCGTGCAACATCTTCTCCACTTCCTCCCGAATTATCCGTCTTTCGGCTGGCGACACTCTATACGAACGCTGGTTGATGATCCCCAGTATTGAAACCGTGCTTTATCGTGGTCCGTTTCGTCTGACTTTTCCCCTGCTGAGGTGTGAATTCACCCGAAAATTGACGTTGTATTATAGCTAACACCCGCTGGCGTTGTTCCTTGGTCAGTCCGGGCCCTATAGGCAGTTCCAAGTTCGTTTCCTCCACCGTGGCCTGTACTAACAGCAGAGCTAGGGTCTTCGTTGATGACGTTGAGATCACCGTCCTGGATTGGTTCAGCTGTCCCGATACACATTCCCTTGGGGATAAGTTGTGACTGCTCGTGACAATTAGTGATCCATGTGGTGTCGCACAAGTCTAAAGTGCGCGCCACCTACTTTCGCCGCGCGCCGCCATGCACGCACGGCGCAGCGTTCTTACGACGTCAGCCACGAGCGCCCTCTGCTGCTATCCCGCTCGTGGCCACCACTGAACGACATCGTAGCACTTGGGACTGAGATAGGAACCAGTTAACGCTTCGGAATCAGATAGGCACCAGTGAAGACTTGGCTATCGGACAGGCACTAGGCAGGCCTCTAGCTCAACTATGTATTAGCATTCTGCAGTACTGAGCTATGTAAAAGTTAAGTATTACTAAGTCTCTAAGAAATATAGATCTCGTTCTAATTTACTCTAGTTCAAATGTTTGTTAAGCTTATGGGACTTGACTACGGGGTCATCAGTCCCTAAACGTACAAACTACTTATGAACTACTTACGAACTAGGACGGCACAAATATCCATGCCCAAGGGGGGATTCGAACCCCCGACCGTAGTGGCCGTGCTGACCGTGACTGGAGCGCCTGAGTCACCTCGGCCACTGCGGCCGGCTTACTCTAGTGTTTCTAGTATCTGCTGTCCCACTGGCTGGTCACCTCCTACCTGCACAAGCGTGCATCCTTTATTCCTGTGTCGGTCTTTCTACTCGGCCACCGACCCTACGACGGAAACGAGACACAACAGCGGCGACGAGGCTGGGACACAAAAATCCAAATCTCTCCTCGACCTCCGGTAATGCTTCTGATAGCCGCTGGTGTGTAAATTTCTTTGGTGAGCCTGATAAACGTTTTACTATCAACAAGCACTTCATAATTTAATCGCACATCTGTGTTTGTGATTGCAACTCTTCTCGTCGTCAACGGCGGGATCGTCACATTGTCAACGGCAATAAGTTCCCAGTAAATTCTGTATTACGTGTACCCGTCGGAACAACTTATTCAGTTTGCAGCTCGGATCTTCCACAGTCAAAGATAGCTTGGGTTGCCTGAAGGAAGTCTCATCCGAGGATGACATTGTAACTACATTCTGTTAACACGAAAAATTCAAACGGCTGGGTCCTGTTGTTGATGGTTATTCTTCGACACAAGTTCCTGCTGGCTGGACGTACTTCCCATCGCGACCTTCAGCACAGTTGCCCCCGTATCACAGAGCATTGTCTACTTTAGTGTGCGCCGGTAATTATCCGACAATACAGAGAAAGACGCTTCTGAATCAAGTGCTCGGACAGGTCGGACGTAGATTATGACCTCAATCAGATTTCTCGACATCTTAGCGACTTTCATCTGTGGCGGCCTCAACTCCGTAGGTGTTCGCCTCGCTTAGTTTTCCTGGGCGCGGCGGCTAGGGGAGCGGCTGGCACCTCTGTATGGCGACGTTGAACGGCTGCGGCGAGTCGGGGAACGACCTCGTCTAGCGTACGGCGATGGGCTTCTTCCCATAGGCCGACTGAACTCATCAACAGGTGATTGTCTGGGTTATAACTGCACTGATGCCTGACGTCTTGCGGCAAAATAATCATCGAATACTCGCCTCCTCTCTCTGCATTAGCGTTCGACTTGTCCAGGGCGCCCACAGTGAAAACACAGTGGTGTGTTGACTTCTGTCTTCCAGACGTCTGTTCTTCTCCAGAGAACACCGACGGGTGTCTGATGTGTAGCTGGCTTACCGCTAGTTTCGTGTCCTTGGGTCTTCTGCTAATACGGACTTTCGGAAGGATGTACTCGGTATATCCCTTGTATTCCGGTTCTAGTCCGTGTAAGCGACGACTCTTACGTTGCCTAATCGGAGCTACGGTGATGCAGCTGTTGCACAGTGTACCCGACACCTCCACCAAACAATGTCGCGTTGCACTGGAAGCAGGCTTGACTTCGAAGGCAACTGAACACAGCACTTATACTCAAAGCACGTTTATTACGAACTCAACATACACGCAGCACTGACTGCCTCTCAGGCAGAGTGCTCTGCTATTTATATACAGATAGAATGTACCAGAAATTAGAAGAACAGTTAACATGAGAAAGATGAAGATATTACAAGTGAACATAAGAAACATGTAGAATATTCTGGAAGTGATAATTACAAGGAAATAATTTTTTGCTGGTGCACAGGATTGAACCGACGACCTTCAGCACCACAGTCGGTGATGTTATCCACTGCTCCACGCCGTCAGTTGGTTAATTGGAAGTCTCGCGACAATATTAATGCGATGCTTATCGTGAAAGGTATTGACGGTTCATTTTTACAGCAAACAATTACGTACTCTCCATCTTTGTGTTGCACTATAAATTTCTTACTTGAATGTAATTATCGACAGGACTACCATCACATCTGGTTTTGACTGAGTTTGTGTCTTCGGGCAAATTATTCCTATTGCACATGTACTTTTAATACAGTGATACATAGCTTAATATGAATGTAGACTAGTAATTTTTACCTATAAAACTAACTACAATTGTCGAGTGCATCAGTACAGTTTTCGCATCACATTATGTAGCTAAAGAGCCATTGTTTTGCTCGGTTTACGTATTGGGATGACTGTAGATACAGTGTATTGTGTAAAAATAGGACATTACGGATACAAACCAATTTTATTTCATACTAGCTTAAACCCGCGGCTCCGCTCGCGTGTTGGTTGATTATGATAGATAATGCGCGAAACGTCACTTCGATTTTTTTTAAAGAGATGTATTAAAAGTTTCTTTTTACTTCTTTATTTATTTACTATTATATTTCCTTATTGGTATGCTTATCCTTACAGAGAAAGAGTTGAAGACATCGTAGCACGCATAGACCAAACACAACATAGACTGCGCACGTCCCTGTCTCTGCCGTGTTGTGTTGAAACCAACATCTAACATTGCCCCGAGTCACGTGACTGAGTTTTCGTCATTTGGAGCAACACTTTTTCTCATTTACAGGTGAAATCAAGCTTTGATTTTAACAATAAAACTACTTCTCGTATTCCAATTACACTCCTAGTAGTGAAGATAACGAAATTTCATCTTGTTATTAATATTAGTGCAGTGATATCGTGTGTACCTGTTCCCAGGTGAAAAGTGTATTGTCAGTTATTTTTAGAAGCAACAAAATTACATATTCTCGGTGTGTGTTCCGCTATGAATCTTTTAATTTTTGCAAGTTATGAATATGATTATCGATTTAAAGACACTTCAAGTTGCTCCTGACCAATTTTATATGTCGGCAAGTCATTTCTGATGAAAATATAGTTTCAGGTACGTTATACGAAGCTAAACATTCTTACAGACTATTTATTATACCAATAAAGTCACTTCTTGCCGAGTGCATCAATGATGTTTTCTCACTACCCTATACTTTCGTTCTTATAAGTTTTGGCATCACGGTCTGTGGCAAAAGTTTTAAACACAACCCGTTGTTAAACTCGGACATTATGGATGCAAACAGATTTCATTTATTATAAAAGCACAACGAAACATTTGACATGTATTGTTGAGGAATCTTAGGGAAGCTGATGCTCCTTTAATACTGATATTTGATCTTCTGCACCTGTGTAAAATACTAACTAAAAGATTCACTGTACAACGACAACAATCTTTCATGTAAAAACTGTTATGTTGCTTGTAGAAAGACTGTCATACGTGTCATCCAGGCACATATAAAAACTGTAGCTGTCGCATTAATTTTTGCATCTGCAGAGAACTAACGCCAATTGTACTACTAAAGATGTTATAAGAATACGCTAAGACGATTTACTGTTCAAATATATGCGCTTAATTTCCACTACAAAGGATAAGAACTGCAACTGTCGGCTATATTTCGTATTATTCGTAATGATGAAAACGGTTTCCAGTCCCGAGTCACGTGACTTAGATGTTGGTTTCAGTAGAATGACGTCACGCTCAGTCTATGTTATCTTTGGTCTATGGTAGCACGCATAGACCAAAGATATGCTCTGCGGCATCACGTTTCGCTATATGTAACTTCCTTGCTATAGAGTCGCAAACGTCATCGCTGGCCTTCAGTCTGAACTTTTTTCTAAAACCATATCTTCCACCCTCTTATAGCTATCGGCATGGAACTGCTATACTGTACAACGGGAGACTTAGGACAACAATTACACACAGACCATTCGTTTGCGTTCTTTAGTTTTCTCTGCAGAGCGAAATATGAACATGCACACGTAGAATTTTATATACACCTATAACTTTCCATCCCAATACACTCCACCCTTTTATAATTATCAACCCACAAGCAACAATGCAACCAATAAAACAATTTTCAAAGAGTAAATATAATTTTCAAAGAGTAATTATTGTTCCGCATTTCGCACTATATTCTTCAAATTACTAAATATCTATCAGATCGCTATAAAACCGTGCCTAAAACCTTCCTCAGGTATAAATTAGTAGCTGTACAAATATTTAAGTCTCTGCGTCTTGTCGTTCGGACGTGATAAACGTACACCGAACAGACATTCACCTTTATAGTTATAGATAAGCGCGTAACAAAACATTTGCACACGTATTGTTGAACAATCGTAAGAATACTGATGCTGCTTGTCAAACTGATACCTCCTATTGTAAGTATTCACTTAAGAAGTGCAATTCTGTTGAATGTAAAATGAACTCTACATATGTTTCTTCTAGGTACTTGTAAAACTCGTAACTATTGCCTTAATAATTACAATTGCGGAGAAATAGCGTCAACTTTTCTACTAAATGTCCAACAATAATACGACAAGACGTTTAATCGCTAAAATCAGTACTCGAATTTAGTGATGAATGAGAAAACGATTACATATGTTCAGATCCACTTCACACTCCTCGTAAAGAAGAAAACGGCTTCCTGCCCTGAGTCACGTGACTTAGATTAGGTTTCAGTGTAATGATGTCACTCGCAGTCGATATTACCTTTGGTCTATGATACAGAAAGTAAAGAGAACCTTTTATGTGTGAATTATTCACAATCGCGCCTTACCATTGGTCCGTGGTCACGTGGTCACGTGGTCACGTGGTACTCGGCAGAAATGTATTGGTTTAAGGTTCATTTCTCTATACGAAGACAGTATGCCGTTATGTTCCTTTCATATTAACTAAAGAACTTATGTAACTGTTTTATTGTATAGAATTGCAGCTCGCACGCAGCAGCTTCGTAATCAAATTAGTGTGGCGCACTGAGCGAAATCGTTATTTTTATGTTACGTAAACTCTAGATAGAATGAAACTTTCACTCTGCAGCGGAATGTGCGCTGATATGACACTTACTGGCAGATTAAAATTGTGTGCCGGAACCGGGACTCGAACCTGGGACCTATGCCTTTCGCGGATCTGCCAGGAAGTTTCAAACTCTAGATAACTCACGTCTGCGTCATGTTTAACATAATACCTCTACTCTGTCTTCTGTATTGTAACTGAGGAATTCTGTCATCGCATATAACAAACATCTTACAAAGGTGGGATTACATTGTCCAGTAGTACTCCGTATGTGACCGTATTGTTATAGCATAATCGGCACAGCTATTGCTGCTTGAACTTAGTTCGAACCCCACCGACCTCACTTTATTTTTATTTATTTCTTTCCTGGTACCTTTCTAACACGTAACAGTTAGAACCAGTAATGTATCGTGACCAATGGGAATTTTCATTCAGTCGGTTATTTTGTTGAGACGATTTAGAACAATTTTGTGTGGGACACAGCTAACACACATTCGGTGATGTGACCTTTTTCTCACTCTTATTACTCTTACAAGAATAGTGCTTCAGTGCCACGTCATTAGTGGTAGCTCAACTCCAGTTTGTGAATACAAACGATTCAACTTCCCACAAGGGGAAAACAATACGGAATGTCGCAGGATGTGTTTTCATACATTCGCTTGTGATTCAGCTAAACTGTGTGAGCTAAGAAACCACACCTCTGTAATACTATTATTATTACACTAGCGAATATGAACTAACAATTCATATCAAATAGATGCTTCCCACGGAATTCTAGGTGGGTTGCGTACATACTTTCGAAGTAGTAAAACTGGCCTGGACGACAAAAAATACTAGATTACAGGAACAAGAGTACGAACATGATAAATGTGAAATGAGTTAGTAAATATTGTAGCCATGATGTTAAGTCAGGTGCCATAACATTAAAATAACTATTTGTGGTTTCAATTTATTATATTTATTAACTTATTAGTAATATTTAATGTAAATTGTAACTTAACCGGAATCTAAATGTTTCATTCTGATCTTTCATTGACGTGTTTGTCATGAACCTATACTTCCGTAAGTCTTATCCAAACACAAGTTATTTCTAGCTAACAATAGACACTAATTAAAAAATGTTTCATAGTATTTAAGGTCGATATAGAGTATTCATTTGCTCAGAAATTTATTATGATTTCATTCCTACTGACATTCAAACGGAAGCCATTGTCTAAGAACTTGCTCAAGCTGACGGATTACAAGTACTGCGCCGCGGCGGAGCGGCCGAGCGCATTGAGGCGCTATGCTACGATGCGCGAGGCCGTTCCCCGTCGGGGTTTCGAATCCCCCCTCGGCCATGGATGTTTTTGTCGTCTTAATTTTAAGCTAGTTCATAAGTAGTTTGTTAGGTTAGGGACTGATCACCCCGTAGTTAAGTCCCATAAGCTCTACAAAAAATAAAAAATAAAAATAAATAAATAAATAAATAAAAATAAAACTGCCGTGTTGACTGCTCGTATCTGTATTTGTAGCATTCACTGATGCAAATCTGTGCTTTGATCATCATAATCATCATCAGAGTGATTGAGCCTTTCATCGTTCAGTATGGAGCATTGTCCCCTTAATAAAATCCTTCCATGATCTTCTGTTCAATGCTAATATTTATGCCTCGTCTGATATTAAGCCTGTTGCTTCAAAATCATTACGTGAAGTACACTAGCGGCAAAACACAAACAATACCTTCACTACGCGATAGCAATGGTAATACTACCGACGACAGTACTGCTAAGGCAGAACTACTAAACACAGCTTTCCGAAATTCTTTCACCAAAGAAGACGAAGTGAACACTCCAGAATTCAATCCAAGAACAGCTGCCAGCATGCGAAACTTAGAAGTAGATGTTCCTGGAGTAGTAAAACAACTTACGTCACTAAACAGAAACAAATCTGCCGGGCCAGATTGTATACCAACTAGATTCCTCTCAGAGTATGCTGATGCCATTGCTCCGTACTTAGCTATAATTTACAACCGATCACTCAGCGAAAGATCTGTACCCAAAGTCTGGAAAGTTGCCCAAGTTACTCCAATATTCAAGAAAGGCAATAGGAGTGATCCCCAAAATTACAGGCCAATCTCATTGACGTCGATTTGCAGTAGGATTTTGGAACATATACTGTGTTCGAACATCATGAACTACCTCGAAGAGAACGATCTATTAACCAATAGTCAACACGGATTCAGAAAGTATCGCTCTTGCGAAACACAGCTTGCCCTTTACTCACATGAAGTGATAAGTGCCATCGCCAAGGGATCTCAAATCGATTCCATATTTCTGGGTTTCCGGAAGGCTTTTGACATTGTACCCCACAAGCGGCTTCTAATGAAATTGCGTGCTTATGGAATATCTCCCCAATCGTGCGATTGGATTCACGATTTCCTATCAGAAAGGACACAGTTCGTTGTAATTGACGGTGTCATCGAGTAAAACAGAAGTGATATCTGGCGTTGCCCAGGGAAGCGTTACATGTCCCCTACTCTTCCTTGTGTTTATAAAGGATTTAGGAGACAATCTGAATAGCTCCCTTAGACTGTTCGCGGATGATGCTGTCGTTTATCGGTTAGTGAAGTTAACAGAGGATCAAAAGCAACTGCAAAGCGATTTAGACAAAATTTCTACACGATACGAAAATTGGTAATTGACACTAAATAAAGAAAAGTGTGAAGTAATACACATGACCACTAAAAGAAACCCGCTGAATTTCAATTACGCGATAAATCAGTCAAACATTAAGGTCGTAAATTCTACTAAATACCTAGGCGTTACTGGAGAGAACACATAGAAAATATTGTGGGGAAGGCGAACCAAAGATTTCGTTTCATTGGCAGAACGCTTCGAAGATACACCAGGTCCACCAAAGGGACTGCCTACATCACACTTGTGCGTCCTCTCCTGGAGTACTATTGCCCATTGTGGGACCCTCACCAAGTGGGAATGACGGAAGATATTGAGAAGGTTCAGAGAAGGGCAGCTCGTTTTGTTTTATCACGTTACGGGGGGGAAACCGTCACGGAAATGTTGCACGAATTAGGGTGGAAATAGTTAAAAGAAAGACGTTATTCATTGCGGCGTGATCTGTTTGCGAAGTTTCAGTCACCTACTTTTTCTTCTGAATGTGATAATATTTTGCTAGTACCTACCTACATAGGGAGACATGACCATCCCAATAAAATAAGAGAAATCAGTTCGTAAACGGCACGATTTAGGTGTTCTTTCTTCCCGCACGCTATTAGAGAATGGAACGGCAGAGAAAAGTTATGAAAGTGGTTAATGAACCCTCTGCCAGGCAATTTAAAGTGATTTGCAGAGTATCTATGTAGATATAGATGTAGACTGAATCAAAGTTCTGTCTCCTTGGGCCGCGGCGGATTAGCCGCGCGTGCTGGAGCGCCGTGTTACGATGCGCGCGGCCGTTCGCCGTCGGGGGTTCGAATCCTCCCTCGGGCATGGATGTTTGTGTCGTCTTTAGTATAAGGTAGTTCATAAGTAGTTTGTAAGTTTAGGGGCTGATGACTCCACAGATAAGTCCCTTAAGATTTACAAACATTTGAACATTTGATCTGTCTCCTTGGTCTACCTTGACGCCTCTTACCCTCTACTAATAAACCCACGAGTCTCTTAGGTAACCTTGTTCTCCCATGCGTGTAATATAACCCCACCATCACAGTCTGTTTGCTCTAACTGCTTCATCTATGGTGTCGATTCCCAGTTTTTCTGGAAGTTACTCATTATGGACAATCTCCTGCAACTGTTCCCATCTGTTAGTACCTGCAATACCCCTTACTACTTTCATATCCGTAACCTCAACCTTATTAGTAAGGTAACCAGTATCCACACTTCTTTTATTCCCATTCAGCAAAGTTGGTCGAAAGATGATAACTTTGTCTTGATGGTGAATTCATTCTTGAAGAAGAGAGTTTATCGTAGCTGAACACTCACTGCATTACCTATGCCACACCTTGATTCCAATATGTTGCCATCCTGTGAGAAAATACATCCTAAGTACTTCAACCTGTCCACCTGTTCTTACTTTGTACCTCCTATTTCACACTCAGTTTAAAACTCTTTTGCGCAGATATCATTTTCTTTTGGAGATGCTGATCTTCATACCATATCCCTTACATCTCTAACTTTGAAATACTAGATTGCAACCTTTCAATCGAATCTGTCATCACAACTAAGTCGACCGCATATGAGGGACTGTTTATTTTGTTTTCACCTATTTTAATGTCATCCTGCCAGTCTATTGTTTTCAACATATCCATAAATAGTATGATCACCAGTGGTAACAGGATACACCAGTGTCTTGCCCCCGAAACTACCTTGAACCATGAATTCAATTTACCGTCATCTCTAATTACTTCTTGACAGTCTACGTAAAGACCTTTAATTTCCTGCAGAAATCTGCCTCCTATTCCATAATCTTGTAGAACTGACAATAGCTTTCTCTTGGGCACACGGTCATAAGCACTTTCCCACTCATTGCACATTTTTATGATTTGCCGTAACCTATAGGTCCGCTCCTGACAGCCTCTGATTAAACCCACATCGGTTTTCATGAACTCGCACTCTCATTTGAACAATATCTGAGAATATTTTGCCCGCAACACTAATTAAGCATATACCTCTGTAGTTGTTACACTGTTTCCTGTTTCCATGCTTGAAAATTGATGTGTTTACTGGTTTTGTCCAGTCATACGGAACTTGTCCCACCTCCCACGCCCTTTCAGTTATCTTGTGTAAGCATCTCAGACTTGACATTCCACTATATTTGTGAGTTCCGACTTAATTTCATCTATCCCAGCCGTTTTATTCCACTGGAATGTACTGACCATTTTCTCCAATCCCTCAAATGTGATCCTGTCTCAGTCTTCATTCCTATCCCGTTTTACTTGAAAATCTGACACATCACTGAACGTTTCACCTATGTTGAGCAACTTTTCCAAATATTCCTCCACCTGCCCAAGGCATCCAAGGGATTCATTAGCAGTTTTCCTGACGTGTACAAACCACTTGTTAATTCCTTCTTCCCTCCCTTTCGAAGGCTGTTAATTAAGCAGTCTGGTGTAGTTCGCGAACGAACTAGTTCGGAAGAGCGCTCCCACAGGCGAACTAAGCGAACTAGATGGCAGATCCCTCGCCTCTTAGTTCGTCCGCTCCTTTTCCGCTGACGGGTAACAGCGAGAGGACGCGAGAGCGCGCAGAATCGCGCGATTCCCTTCTGCCAGTTGCCGTCATTTCGAGCTGAGATGCAGCTCAGCTGTAGTTTTAGTAGCGGTAGCAAAAGCCAAAACGAGCGGACGAACTAAAAAGACCGACCTATTTCGCGGCGGAGCTGGGAACTAAAAGGAGAGCTACCGGTCGCGAACTAAAATATGCACGATAGGTTGTCGCGAACTAAAATATGCGCGATAGGTCGCGAAACTAAAATATGCGTGATAGGTCGTGAAACTAAAAGATGCGCGATAAGTCGCGAACTAAAATATTGGCGATAGGTCGCTA
This sequence comes from Locusta migratoria, assembly GCA_026315105.1. Lineage (NCBI taxonomy): Eukaryota > Metazoa > Arthropoda > Insecta > Orthoptera > Acrididae > Locusta > Locusta migratoria. The sequence goes on along the minus strand of CM048745.1, from coordinate 55,919,003 downwards.
AATTAAAATATGCGCGAACTAAAAGATGCGCGATAGGTCGCGAACTAAAAGATGAGCGATAGGTCGCGAACTAAAATATGCGCGATAGGTCGCGAACTAAAATATGCGCGATAGGTCGCGAACAGAATTAAAAATCACGTGTTTGCCTTCTGCTGATAGAGAAATCTCGAGGTTAGCGTCTGCCTCCTAGATTACATAGATCAGTGCTACAAAATTTCTGCTTTGGAGTGTTCTGCACTCTGTAGTATCTAATAAATTCCATAATGCCAAGATATAGAGATAACTCTAAACTTAAACGCGAGAAATTATCCACAAAGTGTTTCTTTTGGTTTGCGTGATATCGTTAGAGGCTAAAGCAGCAAGAGCAGGAAGCAGCTTGGTGGGGGAACTTCTCCCTCCACCTGTATGCGCAGATCGCACCGCTCAGCCATCACTGGGAGCGGACGAACTAAAAGAACGAACTAGTTCGCGGCAGGGTCGCGAACTAAAGTGAGCGCTCCCGATGCCCAAGTCTATAATTAAGCTCCAGACTGGTTTTTCCGTGGCTTGCCCCGAAGTTTCTGTGCTTACCGCTGACCAGCAGGTAGCACGCCACGAACGAAAGCTCGGCGGGTCAGCCGAGTCCATCGCTAGCAGGCAGCATACCGCGACAAACACGCGACTGTAAATAAAGTGCGGTTTTCTCGGGCCTACTTGGGACCTTCTCTTAGGGAGATCGCAGCGTAGCTGAGAAGCAGTCAAGTGTTCCTGCGTCGGCTCAAGATTGGCCGGCGATCGCCTTTAAGGGAGCAGCCAGGTGATCAGCCAGTCAGTCTCGCATCCAGCAAGCAAACGATAGTCTCGTGGACGACTCCGAAGAAGAAGCCCGCTAAGGGAGAGGACACCGAAGACCGTTCGACGCCGTACCGAGGAACCACTCCGGCTACTCCAAAGGACTTCTGTAACCACCTTCAAAGTAGCGACAATTGTAAATAGTGTAGAAGAAGTTGGTTGTAATAAATTAGTTCTTCAAGAAGAAGATTGTGTTCACAATAGTTTCTAACTCATTACCATAGTCATCTGTTTGGATTTATGTCTTTCTTGAACATAATTTGCTGTGCCGGCCTGTGTATGGAGGCAGTTTTGAAGCGCCTTGTTTTTCTGTTTCGCCTTTCCTTTTTTATTACTACGCTATTATTTGGACTTTCACTTCCCCTTTAAAATCATTACAAACCTGCTGTAATACAGCGGCCCTGTGGTATGCTATGGCAGTGCTTTCCAAACTTTCCATCATTGCGACACCCTTTTATAGCTTACAGTTTTGTGCGACACCCTTTCACTAATATAAATAGATAGTTCTGGCGGGGGGGTGGGGGGCTGAAATGAAAGTATCGCTTAAATGTAGTTTGTAAACGAAACTGAAATCCTCGTACGAATTGACATGTTTAATGTTGATTCTGACTGTAGCAATCACGTACACTCATCGCAAGAAAAGGAACCATTAGGAACCACGGAGATGTACAAACAGAGTAACACCGCAGACAACAATGCCTAAGTCACACAGTAATACTTCCTTCTTCTACATGCGACCCAACTTCCGAAACACGAAAACTGAATTTCGGAAACCGTTTTTCGCTGTCGTGTGCACATGTCAGGGCCAGATACGGTTTTGATGGAAATTAGCTGGTGAAATTTCTGATTTAAACACCACAGTGGCTGTTCCCTTTTAGTTCAATATTATCACATTATTTTCAGAAATAAAGAGGATGTATTTATGACAATTGATGAATTATTATTTAAGTTCTATTGTTAGGTTCTTGCTTCACCACGACCTCGGAAGCGCCGACATATTCGAAAAAAATGGATAAATATTTGTGATAAGTAAGAATATGAATGTCATTTCTGGTCCCAGAATCTGTTACATGCAGGAAACTGAGAGAAAAAAATATTAACGAATGCCAGGGTTCGAACCAACGATCACTGCATTTAAAATACTACTCTCCGTTAATCACCCGGCCATACTAAACATCGCTACTGAAAAGCTTTAGTCAGTGGACAGTTGTGACAGCTTCTACAGCCACTGTGTCACTGATTGACATTTAATTGCGACGTGGCTTTGATAAATCCATTAAAAAACGCTCAGGTGCAGCTTTTTGAGAAGGAAAGCAGACTACAGAGAAGGTTCATTCAAGCAGCTGCCAGTTCCAAAAACCTGCGGGTTGGAAGAGCTGTTATCGAGAATCAGCAGCAGCTCTGCGCATGCGCAGTTTGCTGGAATCTGGCAACTGGCAGCTGCTTGAACGAACCCTGAGTGTCTACTGCCGCTGAAGCACAGCTGCCGCCTAGCGGCTGAGCACGCAATTAATGTGCACCAATCATTCCTTTAATACGTGATCTGTGGTGCACTGAATGAAGAGAAGGGTGATTAACTGCAGGCGAGTCTTCAGGGTAGTATGAAGAGAAGAATATTTTGCGTTATTTTATGTGGTGTTATTTTTTTTTTTAGTCTAAATTTGTTAGTCTCGCGACACCCTTGACACTACTATGCGACACCCAGTTTGGAAAGCTCTGTCTATGGTTTAATTTAACTGAGGTACTGTGTACCACCTTTTGTAAGAAATTACAGAAAACTATTTAAAAAACAATATGTCTCTGGAAACAATTGAAATAACTACTTTCTGGTTTTCGGTAGCATAGAGACTCACTCTTCTCTTTGCAGTAGGACTTAATAGTCGCATTGTAAGTAACTGTATCTGTATTGTTCTGATTTTCATAAGGAAGTACTTAAATAACACCTTCCGCATTCTTATTTCGTAGACTGGGTCCTCCATTTTCATTATTCGCACATTTTCACCATGCAGTACTATTTTCAGGATTTACGTTTTCTCTGGAATTACGAGAGTTGAGGCTGATTGTTGGCGTGTGCAATGACCAGATTTTCCTGTTTGAACATTGTCTTCAAAGCCAAGCAGAAGCGCAACGAATTTTGGTGCCGTTATTTTAAAGTTTTATGATCAATAATTTTGCTAGTTGTGCGATAGTTTCATTTCAGGTCACAAACATTCCAGCAATCATTGCGTTGCTTTACGTACTATCCTGCACAAAGGCGCTTGCAGAGCATGATCATCAATATAGTAGGTGATTATATAGCTTTAATACGGGTGTAATAACGAACATTTCAATGAATGTCGTATTTTACTTACAGCTCCATCACCAGTGTTGGAATGTTACTTTCCGCCAGCCGTCCCTTGTTGTTTAATTACAGTTCTGATATTCACTCTAAATTATTGCTCCGCTATTTTCTGGCCGCACTTTCAATTCAACAGATTTTTATTCATTCACAGTCTTATAACAAACAAGGAAAGTAATATTTCATGTGAACGGAAGTTGTGACATAATGGACCCCAGCCCATAATGCCTTGGGTGTCGCCAGTGCGACTTGTAAAAGAGACCCGACGGGTGTCGGATTTTATAATTTTATGCTATTTATGGTACGTAAAGTTAAGAACTTAAACAGAAATCAGCAATAGCCATTCGAAGCAACTCTCATAAATTCTTGAGAAGATCGATTTTTGAGTTTCGCAAGTAACCGTAAGTACCAACCATTGATGAACTGCAGCGTACGTCGGTGTAGCTCAGGTGGTTGCGATCTGGCCTTGCAAACCTACGGTTGGAATCCGTCGTGACAGACTTTTTAAATTATTTTTTTCATTGTGTTCGAAAACTTACACAATTTTAAAATCTAATGGTAATTTTTACGAAAAGTGCACCTATTTTTGTTTATTCGTAATTTTCTATATTTTTATAGAATATTGTTAATAATGATGTTTCAATGAAAGAAACGTAAGTTAACATTTTTACAGTATTGACTTCACTATTAACTGATCAAATTCTTCAAGGGTTTCCAGCCGGATCATTTTGTCATCTGAACACAATATTTCTGCGGTCTAACTGGCCGCCATCATCAGGTGAGGAAGCTAAGTTGCTCTCGCCGTGACTGAGTGAAACTGTGGAACGGCCGACTCTATATACCCAACTACTTACGAAGGCGCATGCGGTAAGTACAGAGGGCGTGAGTTTACTCGTACCTGTTGACTCCTGGCGCGAGGGAAGTTGTAGCGCCTCCAGTGGTGGGTAATGACGAAAACGATAGATCGTTATGGATTGTCATTCGTAGCTATTTGATGCACATACCGATGTCTGATAACACAGGGTTCCACGATTTACTCAGAAAATAACCACTGTCACGATTAATTGTATTATCTGTTATTCTGATTTCAATTGATTCTTACAAAACACAATCCCAGTAATGTGAGGTGTTTGCAGTAACCTGTGTCTCGTCGTATAGCATCCCGTGTCCCTCTCAGAGACAGCGTTCCACGTTACCAGCGTAAGGAAGGAAACTGGAAGTGTCTGCAGCTGGTTCACGTGGTGGTCCGATCCCAAAAGCCCGTCGAATCTGCCTATCTGTATAGCCACTTTGGTGGAACACATTCTTGAGATGTTGCATCTCTAGAGGTAAATTTTCAGCATCCGAGATAGCATATGCTCTTTTTACCAAGGTCCGTAGGACTCCTGCACGTTGAGAATGAGAGTGACAGCTGGTCTCATGTAAATACCTATCAGTATGCGTCGGTTTCCTGTAAACTCTATGTCTAAGAGTTCCGTCATCTTTTTTATAGACCAACACATCCAAAATTGGTAACTTGCCGTCCTTTTTCAATTTCCATCGTGAATTCGATGTTAGGATGGAGACAGTTAAAATGATCTAATAACCGGTGCAGAGAATCTATTCCATGTGGCCAAACAAGAAAAGTATCGTCAACATATCTAAAAATAGCAAGTCGGCTTCAAAAAATATGTTTTCAGTGCCATTTCCTCAAAGTCCTCCATAAAAAGAGCTTACAGGAATCCGACGCACACTGATAGGTATTTACATGCGACCAGCTGTCACCGTCATCCTCCGCCTGAGGGCGCACGGATGCGGTGTGGAGGGGGGCGTGGTCTGCGCCCCGCACTCCCGACCGTTGTGTCAATTTTCGTGACCGGAGCCGCGACTTTTCAGTCAAATAGCTCCTCAATTGGCGCAACACCGTCTGAAGAGAAGGCCTGAGTAGGTCCCGCTCGCCTAGCTCTCTGGCTGGCCGTTGTCAGTCAGTGACCTGGGCCCCCTCAGCCAGCCAGTCAGCTACACGATTACGACCTGCTCCGCGTGACGCGACACGGCAGCGCACAGACGGCGCCGATTGGCCTCACAAGGGCTGAGTGCACCACGCTTGCCGACAACACTCGACTGACCCGCACGGTTACCCATCCGAGTGCTAGCCCAGCCCGGCAGAGCTTAACGTCGGTCATCTAACGGTGACTGGTGTGTCCACTGCGGCACGGCCTTTGGCAGCCATTTCATATTGATGCATGTATATCGGCTTCAGAGCCTTACTACTGCGTGTAAAATGTGTGTTTTATGTAATTCGTAACCGTATTTATATGGTACTAGCTTAAACCCGCGGCTCCGCTCGCGTATTCGTTGATTATGATAGCTTATCTTCCAGTAGTGTGCTATGAGCCTAGTTTTGAAGGATGAAATGAAATACAATACCTTTTTAGAAACAAATGTTTTTAATCAACATTCGAATAAAAAAATTATGTGATGTGCTTAATGATTTACAATAAATAATACATACATTATTCCTTATAGCCGGCCGCGGTGGCCGGGGGACTGAGGCGCTCCAGTCACGGTCTGCACGGCCACTACGGTCGGGGGTTCGAATCCCCCCTCGGGCATGGATATTTGTGCCGTCCTTAGTATTAGCTAGTTCATAAGTAGTTTGTAAGCTTAGGGACTGATGACCCCGTAGTTAAGTCCCATAGACTCTACAAACATTTGAACATTTTGAACATTCCTTATAGCCTGTGTTGCCATATCTCAACACGTATGGTGAGAGTAATGTCCAAATTCATTTTCATTTCATTTAGTAAACTACGTTATTTATAGTATTGTTTGGAGCGTAAATGTAGAGACATTTTGCGTTGCCCACCCTTGAGCAAGCGTCGTATAATTGACCATGTGAAAAACATGAGAGCTGTAAATGGATTGCTGCGATGTTTAATGATTGTCCTTGAGCTTTGTTAATTGTCATGGCAAACGCTAGACGAACAGGAAATTGAAGACTTTTGAACTGAAATGGCATATCGGAAGGGATTAAAGGAAATTGAACAATAATGATTGTAACAATATCACAGATCGATCACTTGATGTAATGCGCGAAATGTCAAACAGATTTCTTTTAAAGGGATGTATTTTTTCTGCTCTGTTTATTTATTCTTATATTACCTTACAGAGAAAGAGATGAAGACATTGTAGCACGCATAGACCAAAGATATGGTCTATGGCATCACGTTTCGCTGTATGTAACCTCCTTGCTAGAGAGTCGCAAATGTCATAGCTGGCCTACAGACCGAATTTTGGTAAAACCACCATATCTTCCACCCCCTTATAGCAATCGGCATGGAACTGCTTCATCGCCATAAAACAGTGCCTAAAGCATTCCCCGGGTTAGACATTAGTAACTGTACAAATTTTTAGCTCTTTATGTCTTGTGGTTCAGACGTGATAAACGTACACCAATCAGACATTCACAATATAGATTTTGTGAGAGGATACGAAAGCTTACGTTCTGAATAAACTGTTTCGTTTACAGCTAATGTCTGCTCTTCAAACCTTTTACGCAAACTGGGACCACATCCGTTACTATCCAGACGAGCTACGTCGTATTCTAGCTGTCTCCGGCCCCGTAGCTTAGTCGACGGCATCGCTTAATACCACGCAGGTGGCCCGAGTTCGATTACCGGCAGGGGATTGGGTATACACAATACTGTGTTCTCCTCATCATTTTCGTCGCCATTGGCAGCTAGTCGCCGAAGTGGTGTCAAGTAAAAAGACCTCCACTGTTGTTGTTGTTGTTGTCTTCAGTCCGCAGACTGGTTTGATGCAGCTCTCCACGATAACCTGTCCTGTCTTCGTCTGAGAATACTTTCGGCAACCTACATCCCTTTGAATCTGCTTACTGTATTTGTCCCTCGGTTTCCCTCTACGATTTTTACCGCACACACTTCCTTCTAATGCTAAGTTGACGGTTCCTTGATGTCTCAGAATGTGTCCAACCAATGTATCCCTTCTCTTAGTCAGGATAAGCCAGAAACTTTTTTTCTTCCCGATTGGGTTAAGCACTTCATTATTAGTTACGTGATCAACCCATCCAGTTTTCATCATTCGTCTGTAGCACCACATTTCAAAAGCTTCTATCATCTTTTTATCTGAACTCCCTATTGTTCACGATTTACTTCCATACAATACTACACTCCAAACAAATGCCTTCAGAAAGGACTTCCTAACATTTAAACTACTATTTGATGTCAACAAGTTTCGCTTCTTTAGAAACGCTTTTCTCCCCATAGCCATTCTGCATTTTATATCTTCTTTACTCCGGCCATCAGAATTCATGTTGCTACCCAAGTAACAAAAATCGTCTACTACTTTTATTGCCTCATTTACTAATTTAATTCCTTCAGCATCGCTTGATTTTCTGACGCTACATTCCATTATCCTTGTCTAACTCTTGTTGATTTTCATCTTATAACCTCATTTCAAGACATTGTCTATTCCATTCAATTGCTCTTCCAGATCCTTTGCGGTCTCTGACAGGATTACTATGTCATCGGCAAACCGCAAAGTTTTTATTTCTTCTCCCTGAACTTTAATTCCCTTTCCAATTTCTCCTTGCATTCCTTCACTGCTTGCTCAATCTACAGATTGAACAACATTAGGGAAAGGCTACAACCCTGTCTGACTACCTTCCTAACCTCTGCGTCCCTTACTTGCCCTTCGACTCTAATAACCGCTGTCTGGTTTTTGTATAGGTTGAATATAACTCTTCGCTCCCTAAATTTATCCCTGGTACCTTCACAATTTGAAATAGTGTATTCCAGTGGACATTGTCAAAAGCTTTCTCCAAATCTACAAACACTATCTTCTAAGATAAGTCGTAATGTGAGTATTGCCTCCCGTGTTCCAACATTTCTCCTAAATCCAAACTGATCTTCCTCAAAGTCGGTTTCAGTATTTTACAGCCATGACTTATTAAACTGATAGTTCTGTAATTTTCACATTTGTCTGCACTTGCTTTCTTTGGAATTGGAATTACAATATTCTTCTTGAAGTCGGAGGGTATTTACCCTGTCTCATATATCTTGCGTACTAGGTGGAATAATTTCTTCATGACTGGCTCTCGTAACTATATCAGCAGTTCAGACGGGATGTCATATATTCCAGGCGCCTTGTTTCTACTCAAATCTTTTAGTTCTCTGTAAAATCCTTCTCGCAGTATAGTATCTCCTGTGTCCAATAGCGACCAAAAAATTCCACACAGGATCTCCTGTCCAAAACCGCCAATCATTTCATTTCACCCAATTCGCAAACACATTTGGACGAATAAGGAATTACATGTTATGGGAATAAAATAAGTGTGTGTGTAGCTGTACTTGTCTAGGAAGAATTGTGGTATTATAAACCAAATTGTAAAACATTAATAAGGTAATTTAGGGCCGCATATAGACAGTATTTGCTTATGTCGAACGGGGATAGGTGCGCCAACTTTAGACAGGGTAGACATAGACCCCTCTGTTACCAATATTAGACCTCAACAGAGGTAAAGAGAAACGTCCTTCCTCAGCTACACAGTTGAAGCCATCCTAGAAAATTGCCTCCACTGAAATCAAAATACAGGGTGTCCAGAAAAGGACTTCCTGATTTCAAAATTAAATATCTCGAAAACAAAGATCGATAGAGGAATGCAATAAACGGTACGTTTATTGTAAAAGCTATAATAAGTTTATACAGCAGTTTGAAATAATAGTTACAAAAGCTGCTAACAGAAGGCGCTGTAATCACAATGCGTAATGCCTAGTATAAATAGTTATCCGAAGCCCAGAGCGATCAGTTACACTACTGAAACGTGAAAGGAGGTTGGCGTATCGAAGGAAGAGATTAAAACCATGTACTCCATTGTTCAACGCGTTTTTCTGGTGCTAGAGTACCACAGGTTAGAAGAGAGTCCTACGGTAACAAGGCGAAGTTTTCAAGCACGATTTTATGTTCCAAAAGGACCTGATGCGAAAATCATTCGTACGCTCTTCGCAAAATTTCAACGAACAGGCAGCGTCTTAACTGATGATCTAGTGAGTCATGTTGACAGCAAGCAAACCGCAGTTACGCCTGAAAATATCGCCACCGTTATTGGAATTATTCAGCGAAATCCAATGTCATCCGTCCGTAGAACTGCATCTGAGACTGGTTTGAAGCGTTTCAGCACGAAGAAAATACTGAGAAAGAGCCTACACGTGTTTCCATTGAAAATTCAAACGCACCAGGCCATACCCGTACGAGCTGTGCAGCAAAGGGTTGTCTTTGCTAATCAGATGCTCACAATGATTGATAGTGAAGGATTTGATGTTGGCTGCATCTGCTTTACAGATAAAGCACACTTCTACCTGAATAAATACGTGAATAAGCAGAACTGGCGATTTTGGTGTTCCGAAAAGCCATATTGGTGTGAAGCGAAACCCCTGTAGTCTCCTAAAGTTACTTTGTGGGCTGCAGTATGCAGCAGAGGCATTATTGGCCCTTTTTTCATTCGAGAATCGGTCACTGGTGCACTTTACGTTGCAATTTTGGAACAATTTGTAGCGACACAGCAAGCGTTAGAGGATCGACCAGGTACTGAATGGTTTATGCAAGATGGAGCCTGACCACATCGGCCGAACAAGTGTTTCGCTTTCTTGAGGAACACTTCGGGAATCGAGTCATTGCTTTGGGATATCCCAAATTTACTGGTGCAGGCATGGATTGGCTTCCATATTCGCCGGATTTGACTCCCTGTAACTTTTTTTTTTTTTGTGGGGCATAGTGAAAGACATGTTCTACCCGAAGCATCCCGCCACGCTGGACGAGCTTGAATCGGCGATCTCTGTGGCATGTGAATCCATTTCGGTTGAGACACTACGAAATGTAGCGAATTTCAATCTTCGTTTGCGCCACCCCTGTAGTGCCAATGGTGAAAATTTTGAAACCATTGTGATGTGATTGTTTGCGAAGAGTGTTTTCATACGATTTTTCACTTATGTATGAGCTGCACAGCGTACAGCAACATCTGTTAGCAGCTTTTGTAAATTTTATTTCAAACTGCTGTATAAACCTCTTACAGCTTTTACAACAAACATAGCGTTTAGTGCATTCCTCTATCGATCTTTGTTTTCGAGATATTTATTTTTGAAATCAGACAGCCCTTTTCTGGAAACCATTTATCAAGTACAAAATCGAGTATTATCGTTCTCTTCAGGTGGTGGCCCTTGCATAGCAACCTTCCCCGTCAGTGCAGCAGCAGTAGTGCCAGATGAAACGGAAACAAGTCTCGCGGTGACGGACACGCTGGTAACGAGTTTCCCCGTCCAGAGGCTTGCTGTTAATGCAGTGCTAATGGCAGCTGACCGCGAGGTCCCCGGCCTACCGCGGCCAGTGCAATCAGCGGCGGCGAACAGCCCCAGCGAGCAAACCGAGCGCGGCCGAAACCTGTCGATAGCGGAACAGCATTAACGGCCGAACAAAGCGCCACGCCTGCAACAGCGGGAACCCTTTAGCGGCGCAACCACTTACCGCTTCAGTACTGGCGGCCTTTGTACCGCTGCCCAAGCATTCAACTCACCACTCCCTGTGAAATTTGCGTTAACTGCTGAAATCTGTGACGGCTGACGAATTTCAAAGCATCTTGCACCATCCTTTGACTTCTGTGCAAAGTTTGAAGCGTATGCGCAGAGTAAAAACGTAATACCTCGATAAATTACAAAAGCTTTGCATATTCGCCTTTCCCAAAACTCTGCACCATTGCACATGTCGTTCTATTTTGCTTGAGGTAATAGTATGCATAGTTATATTTTTCCTGCGCTGTGAGTGTTGTGACCTTGTCGCCTTTTGTTGTATCCTACTCGTCCCGGTCTAATTGTCAGGAAAGGTACTGGTGCAGAAATCGAAGTCAACTGTAACAACTATTCGGATTAATAATACTAGTTTTATTGTCTGAAAATTATAATCCTCAACTCTAGAACATGTATCTGTTTCTTCTCTCTTCTCGCGGTTTCTTCTGTATGGTGCTAGCTGCGCTCAGACCTAGTGACTGCTAAGTTCGTAGCCGCGTTCTGACTAGTACTGTCCTATTTCTAATTTCGTAGCTGAATAGAAACTGCCCGGCCGTCCAGACGTATGTCGGCCTAGATACAGCCGCTTGTAGAGGGCGCGCATCTTCGGTTACTCCCTCCAGGATGCGCGGCGCCTGCTTTCTGCCGATCGCTGCCTTCTACACGATCGTTCTCTTACGTCTGGCGTGTGGCGCTGACTAATTTGTGCTCGACTGGGACGAGGATTTCCCGCTTCGCGTCAGCGGTCGCCTTAACCAGTTGGGTTATCCAGGCACACTTCCCTTCAAACCCAATTTCTTATCTCCTAGCCCCCTGCCCATTGAATCCTGTTGCTCGAGGACTGTACTTCATTCCTGCAACGGATCGAGCGTTTCAATTATTCCGGATTGAAATTGTCATTACCTGTCGTGAGCATACTTACGATTACTGATATGGCCCAAAATAACATACACCGTAGGTCTATCAATAATTGTAAATATGCCCGAAACAGGTGATGACAATTTCAATGCGAACGCATTTAAACGGTCGATTCCTTGCAGGAATCCAGTACAGGTGCGAGCAAGAGGACAATGGACAGAAGGATAGATGTTGCCCACCAGGAGGCTCACGGTTCTTTCGAGAGTACATGCTTGGCGAGCACGAGGCCCTGAGCTAATGCAGTTTTCCTTCCTTCTTTACTTCCCGGACTGTATTTCTTTCCCCCTCCTCTCCTTTCCTATCACCTTGCCCTTTTCTCACGTGACATATTGCGAGCCATGAATGTAGGGCAACAGGCGGATTGTGTTTTTCTCGGCTTCAATCAGGCGTTCGACGCAGTCCCAGGCTGCAGACTGCTAACGAAGATACGAGCTTATGGATTAGGTTCACAGATTTGTGACTGGCTGGAAGACTTCCTAAGTAATAGAACGCAGTACGTTGTTCTCGACGGCGAGTGTTCATCAGAGACGAGTGTATCGTCAGTTGTACTCCAGGAGAGTTTGATAGGACCGCTACTATTTTCTATCTATATAAATGATCTGACGGACAGAGTAACTTGTAATTTGCGGCTGTTTGCTGATGATGCTGTGGTGTATGGGAGGGTGTCGTCTTTGACTGACTGTAATAGCATACAGGAAGACTTAGACAAAATTTCTAGTTGGTGCGAAGAATGGCAGCTAACTCTCAATGTAGAAAAATGTAAGGTGATGCGCATGAGTAGGAAAAAAAATCCCATAATGTTCGAATACAGCATTAGTAGTGAGCTTATTGATGTTGTCGCGTCGTTCAAATATCTAGGTGTAACATTGCAGAACGATATGAAATGAAACGAACATATAAGGACAGTTGTGAGTAAGGCGGACAGCCGACATCGGTTTATTGGGAGAATTTTGGGAAGATGTACTTAATCTCTAAAGGAGACCACGTATAAAACGCTTGTACGACCACGTTTTGAGTATTGCTGAAGTGTTTGGGACCCGCAGCAGATCAGTTTAAAGCAGTTCAGAGGCGAGCAGCTAGGTTTGTTACTGGCAGGTTCGACCAATGCACGAATGTCACTGAAATGCTCCGGCAACTCAATTTGGGATCGTTGGAGGAAATACGACGTTCTTTTCGTGAATTTCTGTTGAGGAAATTTAGAGGGCCAGAATTTGAAGTTCAGTCTAGTACGATCTTGCTGCCGCCTACTTACATTTCGCGTAGTGATCACAAAGACAAGATAAGAGAAATTAGGGCTCGTACGGAGGCATATAGGCATTCTTTTTTTCCTCGTTCTGTTTGGGAGTGGAGTAGGAAAGGAAATGCCTAGTAGTGGTACAGTGTACCCTCCGCCACGCACCTTACGGTGGATTGCGGAGTATGTATGTAGATGTACATCCTTCCCCTCCCCTCTGGGAGATTGATAACCTTAGCAGTTTAATCCCCCCATCACCCCAACCCAACAACCGCAATCCCCCACTCGACATTGAGAATTTGGGTTGGAAGGGAAGCGTGTATGGATAGCGTGATTCGTTAAGGCGACCACTGGCCCAAAGCGAAAAATCCGGGTTCGAATCCCGGTCCATCTTTGCCATTGGATGTATTTCAATGCCCTGAAATGGTCCCAATGTTTAAATACTTCGAATTCGTAAAATTACGGTCGTTACTGTCGAGAAATGGTGTCTGTTATTTCGGACATGGACGAAAAGGTCACCATATAAATAAATGAAAAAAGGAGTGCGTCTGTGGCAGATGTCTTCTGTTACAGTTACTTCATTTCTGCTGCAACCAAATATAGCGCAAGGAAAAGTCATTGCTTTTTGTCAGTGACAGTTGGGGCTATTTCCTTTCCTAAAACAACAACAACAACAACAACAAAAGAGTTAAAGCTGCGGTGCTGTAGACTGGCGGCCACAAAAAGCGAGAGGCGGGGGAGCTTGCGCCCTGCCTGCGCTGAGACGCGCCTGCGGGGACCGCACACAGCGCTAATGAGCGCACAAACACAAACACAACGGCCGCCTCTGCGCTCGCAAAGCCGCAGACAGGCGCCGCCCACCGCCCGCCGCCTCGCTTCTATTGTTGTTTCCCGAACTAAGGAGCAGCAAACTAACTTGCTCTGTTCCCTTCATCGTCGTTTGACTTGGCACTCAAGTTGCACTCTTTTTCGTGAGACATTTCTGTCTTTGTGTCATCTTAGCCAAAGTTACACGTCCTGAAGTGAAAAAACTTGTGAAATAAGCGCAAAAAACTCCAAATAATTTCGAGTGGTCAAAACAAATCAAGTCTTCAGTTTCGTGTCCGCACAATAAAGCTACCTGTTGTAGCAGATCTGCTCGCAAGGCTTGGAGAACGGTTGGTGGACGCTGACGAAATTCAGTCCTGGTGTTCTCCAGACACGCTCTATGAGATTGAAATCGTTAGACCGAGCAGACCTCTCTATGCGTACAATACCAAGAATACTTAATTCACCCGTTCTCTACGTGGTCGAGATAGATCATCTGTAACGTACCTGCTACAAACTGATAACTTCCATAAGCTGATGCTACATAAATGTCACTTCCACGTAGCAAGGTTACAATTACAAAATTATTTAAGTTCAACACATTACCAGATTGTCGTAAGTTGGGTGTATCTCGTAGAATCTGCTTCGCTTGTAAAGTTCTCCACGTGCCTGAAATTCGGGTTAAGTTTGCGTGCTGGGTGATATCTTACAGACCTACATCACTTAATGTGAACTCAAAACACAAGTCCCACTTTTCATAAAACTATATTCAATAATACATTACATTGTTGGAATCGATCCGCATACTGACACACATAGTGACTGCCTAAAGACAGCTTTAATCATGAGGCCTCAAATCTCTCAGCTCGAATCCTTATATATTATTTTGACATGTGACAACAATACATATTATTGTTAGAACCAGGAAGTTACACATTTATCGTTAACAACGGATTTGTTACAAGATATACTTAATATTGGTAAGTAGAGCATTAAATGTTTATTCTTTTAAATAGGACCACTTTGATAAGAATTGCCACAATTAAGCAATATATGATATTATATGTATTCGAACAATGGAATTCATAAAGACGTTAATAACGTGAGAGTTGTGTTATGAATATAATTCCTAACATGTACAGATTTACGTTTTTGCAAGCTTAACTATTGACAGTTTCTTTTAGTTCTATAAATATCTTAGTTTCAAAGTAATGCTTAAAAGCTGACCATGCGGTCATGTTGATTTCAGATTAAGTCTTCGGAATTCACATAATAAATTATTGCCAGTATTACATTAATGCATAAGACGGCATTTTAAGTCCATGTACTGAGTTTGATGAGAAACTAAAATAATTTAATATGTTTTCTGTTGCTATCTGTTAATTCTACATGTGCTTACTTTATATTCCGGAATACAGCTTTAATATGCAATAACTCTGCTTCCTACCAATGGATGAACATTAATTGAGTAGTTATTAGTTTCTGTGGTGTGTTTACAATCTGGGCCGGCCGCGGTGGCCGCGGGGACCGAGGCGCTCCAGTCACGGTCTGCACGGCCACTACGGTCGGGAGTTCGAATCCCCCCTCGGGCATGGATATTTGTGCCATCCTTAGTCTTAGTTAGTTCATAAGTAGTTTGTAAATTTAGGGACTGATGACCCCGTAGTTAAGTCCCATAGACTATACAAACATTTGAACAATCTGGTAACATTCTTAAAGCAAAGTTATGTGATATCTGTAGATCAGCATAGGGCTAATACACAGGGATTTTCTTACAAGAGTTACAAATTGTATTGGTGTTGCCTACTTGCAAATGTAGTCTTTGGTCTGTTACGTCTCACATCCACCATTACGAAGACTTGAACCGCAGCACCTCGCAACTACCGTACATGTTGTCCACGATATCGTTGCGATATTCCACAGCGGTTAAACCTTATCAATTAACCCGCACTATTTCATGAAGATGGGTTGCAGTGGTCGATATAATCCATGTCCACACCTTAAAGATCCCCGTCGATATTTCTCTCTTTAACGTTAGAAGTACGACATGAGTCATTTTTGACCGATGGGGGTGTTTAGAGTACCCTACCCCACTCTACATCCATCGTAGCACCACACTCCCTTGTGACTTTTAATCATTTGTGGAGTTGTAGAACTCACCAAATCTTGATCCCCCTAGGCCACGTAGAAGTATGAAAAATTTATCTGTAATACCAGTAGTACAGTGTGGGTTATTTTTCAGCCATACACAGTTTAACGTAATTTGACGTCAGTTCAATTTTCTGTGGACTAGCGACATTCAGACCCATTAAATGGTACTAGCGAGCCCCGAAATAATCACACATCTACAGGGTGTGTAGCAGTACAGAAATTTTTTGGAGTGCATCATGACTTCTGGACGATAGCAAAACGAGAGTATATTGCATACAACTTAGGTTGACGGATTTGTTTTGTTTATGTGAATGGTATATTTATACCTAGTAATTTTTATTGTTGCATGTTTTCACGTGAACGCACTGGAGCAGCGGGACTTAACCACAGTAAGATGGCGAACGCTTCCCTGGACATACTAACAGCGTGGAAGCAAAGAATAAACGGGTCTCCCGCGGAGCATAGAAGCGTGTTACAAAAAAGAAACTCTATGTAAAGGGAAAAAATGAATGTGTCCGTAGGTCAAGGTTTTGCTACCAAAAGTAATGTCGATTATTATAAAGAAAAAGTAAATCAGCCATCTAAATGTGATTTACATGATGAATTGATGCATTCTGGGGAGCCGAACGGCGAATTAACGGAAAAGGCAGCCACTTTAAGATGAGATATCAAGGGTAAAGGGCCGTAATTTAATGTTTATCGAATTCTTGTTGCATACTGGAATGCGCCAGTTAGTAATTTATGTGGTATCTTATGTGGTTTTATTCCACGAGTAATTAATTAATCAGTAATAGAACATAATCCTTCGTCTTATTTTTACGAGAATTTACTCGTAAATCAAGGAAGTAACTGGTCATGAAAGTTATATTTCATGCATGTGGTTGAATTTCTTTTGTTATCAGTTTGATGGTCCACAGAATAACTTCTCTTAGCCAGGTGTATAATTACGATCTATTCGTAATGGAATTTAATAGTTACCCTGTATAAAACAGTGGTAAGTTGATTTTATTAAAATTTTTGGACATAGCAGATAGTCTGATTTTTGTAGTTGGGAGTTAGTGTGGATGGTAGATACTGTCGGAGGCTGCGTGTTGTCCGAAGTATCGTGAGTGTGACGGAGTTCCACTCATATTTGTTATTGATAAGTTGGATCTATACTGCTTATGGTCCATATTTGAAAAATAATGCGTGGAAATAGTATGATTCACCGGCTAAGAGCAAGAAGGGCAATTAAATGTAAAGTTACTTTCATGAACAATACAAAGCTTTTCTTATTAAAGTGAAAGGTTGTTTTTGTTTATTAGATGCCGCATAAGGTCTACAGAACAATATAACAGTGATTATTCTATTCGAAGTAATTACGGTACTCCATTTGGGTAGTATCTAAAGTAAAACCTTACCTATTGACGACTACATTCATTGTCTTTCCTAGGCTGTTATTAAAGATCAACAGGCAGACTCTATGGGTTGTGGGAAACCAGACCTTTTGAATGATTAATTTCGCCCACACCTGAAAAACGGCCCTCGCCTTTATTTTGTAATTTTAATTATGAGAGGTGTCCGGAAAGTGGTGGTGGCACTGTAGGTTATTTTCTGTTTTTGTTGTAAAAAGATAGCATAACCAGTGAGGATAGGTATTTGCAAATTTAGAGTCTGGCCAGGATTTGTATTAAAAAATATAAGACTTTTCTTTCAAATAAATCGATCCCTGTGGTCGAATTTAAAGTAAACTTGCAGTGTAACTTATTGTAGTAGTTTACAAATAGTTGACCAACGATCGCTAATGCTACGTGGAAGTATCATTAGCGAGTGTAATTTGTAAAAGTAATATTTCTTGTCTAATCTGCGGTACACTAATTACGTGTGTCAGAAAATCGTCTATTGAAAGACACTACAACAAATTGCATTCAGAAAAGTATATTGATATCACAGGGGATGCCAGAGAGGAAGAATTACGAAAGTTAAAAACTCTTGCAGAAGAGAATTCTGTATCTACAAACGAGGCTGGTACAAGTACTTTAGCATGTATATTTTGGTTGAAGGTCATGAGAAACGAAATAAAATTTGTTTACATTCCTCTAAACGTGTATTAGTTTCGTTTTCGCATAATTATTTCTAATACATCTTTTTTTCTCTAATTTAGTGTGAAGAAGATGAGGGGTGCTGCGAAAGGACTCTCAGAGCTAGTTACAAAGTTGCTCTACGTTTAGCAAGAGCTGGGAGGCCATTTATGGATGGGCCATTAATAAAAAACATCACGTTGGACGTAGTAGAGACAATGAATCCCACATTAACTCCCGCGTACAGCAGAATACTACTTTCCAGAATGACAATATCTCGGAGAATCAACGACATTGCTGAGAATTTGCATGAACAATTGGCAGACAAAATTGAAAAGTTCCTAGCGTACTACATCGCACTTGGTGTTAATGACACGGCTCAGTTAGCAATTTTTTGCGTGTCGTGGACGACGACCTTCATGTAACGGAAGAGCTCCTGCACATGATTTCTGTGGTGTCGCACAAGTCCAAAGTGCGCGGCACCTACTTTCGCCGCGCGCCGCCATGCACGCACGGCGCGGCGTTCTTACGACGACAGCCACGAGCGCCCTCCGCTGCAACTCGGCTCGTGGCCACCACTGAACGACATCGTTCACTTGGGACTGAGATAGCAACCAGTTAGGACCTTCGGAATCAGATAGGCACCAGTGAAGACTTGGTTATCGTACAGGCACTAGGCAGGCCTCTAGCTCAACTATGTATCAGCATTCTGCAGTACTATGTAAAAGTTAAGTATTGTATAAATTCTGTTCAATATACATCTCGTTCTAACTTACTCTAGTGTTTCTAGTTTCCGGCTGCTCCCCTCCGTACCTGCACCAGCGTGCTATCTTTATTCCTGTGTCGGTCTCATTCCACTTGGCCACAGACACCTACGACGGAAAAGAGACACAAAAGCGGCGACGAGGCTGGGACACAAAAATTTCTATGAAGGGCACTGTTACAGGGGCGGATATTGAAGCAGCTGTTGAAATGGCAGCTGAAGGAATAGGACCCCCTTGGGAAAAGCTATTTTCTGTAACTACAGACAGGGTACCAGCAATGTGCGGTTAAGCGAACGGGTTAATTGGCCTACTGCGGAAAAAGCTTGACGTGCCGAAGTTACCTTCCGTTCATTGTTTTGCACACCAGGAGGCTCTTTGTGCAAAAGTTATCGGTCTTCAAGAAGTGATGAATGTTGTGGTGCGTATTGTGAACTACATTCGTTCTCTTGGACTCACTCATCTTCAATTCAAAGAATTTTTTGATTTGCTTGGAAGAGCAGTATCCAGCTATTCCCTACCACGCTGAGGTGTGCTGGTTGAGCAAAGGAAAAGTGATTTCCCAAATTTTTCGACTACTACTATTATTTAAATCTCTTTTATACCGCTAATCGTGTTCCACCAAATTTAGCTCTCCGCCTAGTGACATACGTATTTGGGAATGAAGAAAAAAACAGGGTAAAAGTTTTGAAAATGTCGAGACGCGGCGCGAGCGACGCAACCGTAAGGAAAGAGAGGAAGCAGCGCCGGCCGCGGTAGCCGAGGGGACTGAGGCGCTCCAGTCACGGTCTGCACGGCCACTACGGTCGGGGGTTCGAATCCCCCCTCGGGCATGGATATTTGTGCCGTCCTTAGTCTTAGCTAGTTCATAAGTAGTTTGTAAGTTTAGGGACTGATAACCCCGTAGTTAAGTCCCATAAGTTCTACAAACATTTGAATATTTGAGAGGAGCAGCGCAAAACCGAGGAGTGGGTGGTTTGCACCGTCGTCAACATAGCGCAACGGTCTTCTGCACTCTGCACTGTGCGATGCGCCGGTGCATGCACCTTGAGCGGCCCTGGGTTAGACTGTGGCGCAAGTGCACGCCGAAGACGCTGTAAAAATAACTAGACTCACTGACGGCGCTGCTGTCGCGGGATAATTTGAACCTTCGCCCGGCCGCCATGGTAGTGGCAAGCGTCGCATAAATACCAGTGTTGTTACCAGGTAAATCGTGTATTAAATACCTCCTGCGGGATATATTCTCAATTGATAGTCACTTCTGTATTGTTTGACTATTGCAGTGTACATGAAGCACAATGCTGAATAGCTGCTCAGCGTTTAAAAATACATGAATCAATTTAAGAAAGGAATAAAAAGATCGAGTACTGTATTCCCATGTATATTTCTCAGGAATACAAGTAGACCTACTACTGGTGTTCAGATATAGTACTCTTGCTTAACAGA
Source organism: Locusta migratoria (assembly GCA_026315105.1). Taxonomy (NCBI): domain Eukaryota; kingdom Metazoa; phylum Arthropoda; class Insecta; order Orthoptera; family Acrididae; genus Locusta; species Locusta migratoria. The sequence goes on along the minus strand of CM048745.1, from coordinate 55,898,898 downwards.
CTGTTAGCCAAGACAATATAGGATTGAATGAAATAAATAACAGGCTTTTATAATACTCGTAGCTCTTAAAAAGGAGATACTTTAGGCAGTACTGGTGGACAGGAAGTTCAAAAAGTTTTATGATTGTGTAAAATAACTACTGGGGTCACGAAATTAATTGCCTCATTACAGATCGAATTTTTGTTTATGAAATTAATATTAGCAACTTCTAACGCAGAATTAAAGGTAATCTGCTTTACATATAGGTATAAAAACTGAAAGGGGTTTACAGAACTGTGTATAGTTCCATATATGAATGACACATAGCCACACTGGATGCACATTTGAAATTCAACCCTGTGCCGCCAGTTGCTGACTTTTGAGCAGTTCACGCTACTGCAAGGTATTTGGCTTACAGCATTAAAAATGCTAATATTCGCGCCAGATCCCTAATGCTCATGTTAGATGCCTTAGTTAAGAAAAAGTTATGACATAGTTCGTTTTCTTACAAGAATTTGGTAGTGGCTGGTTGCTGTAATCAGTTATGTATGTGATGGCGTATTTCACTTTCACAGCCGATTTTTAACATCAGCTGTTTCAGTCAGCCCTGTTTGATTTTATGATGCTATGAAATATCTAAATATTGGAGAATACTGCATTAAAGCAAAAACATAAAGTGTGAAACTCTTACGAAATTAATATTTGTACAAAAGTTTCACAATCGTATACTATACTGAGAAAGTGCCAAAAAATCGTTTCTGACGATAAATTCTGTTCATATGCTGCACTTAGAACGCTAAAAACCTAAATGTTGTAGTTCGGTTTCGTTAGGAAGAGGAAACGCTGTTGACCCATTTCTACACCGTATGTGTAATAAATTTACACACAACCGATAGTTGCTGTATATTCAAAGAGTCTGAAGCTGTTTTGTGGTTATATATTTCAATTACACATAGTTTTCGCGACTTAACTCAAATGAATACTCTCTCCAATCAAAAGAGTGTTACGCATATTTAAAGTTCGCGCGGAAGTTTTCCACTACAATGGCCGCCGAGGCGCTCTTCAATTTGTCCGCTGTTCGCAGTTGGCCGCTTACTTGATTGTGCGAGCTTGGTGCACGCCGAAGATTGTGTCCTCTTCGCTGCTGAGTATGTTGTTCGCGAGGCGATCGAGAGATGGCAGGATGGCGAAGCCCGGGAGGTGCTGCGCTCTGCGGCCAGCGGCTGTCTATTTGCCAAACTGCTGGTCCGCTAGGCCCACATGACAATCAGCTGTACCGTGCACGAAATGATCCACTTTCCAGACTTTGTTCGCGTAACGTCGCGGACGAAATGTACAAACAGAAGGGCACTGTTTATCACGTTTAGTCTATTACAAAATGCACAGTGGGGGCAGTTTGCGTCTATCATACAGGACGTCCCTAAGCGGTTTTTGTGTTGCTGTCACTTCTTTTCGCGCAATTAAGCCGTAACATGTTGTGTCCTGCTTCTTACCTAGTTTATCTACAGGCGTCTAAAGACTCGAGTTTTATCTGAGATGTATTAGTCTGGATTTTTATTCGCTACACGCACATCTCTAAGGTTTCTTAGTGCAGTATTGAAGGTTCTCACTTACTTTAATTAGAGATTCACTTGCTTAGAGCTTGGTTACTGTGACCAGCCACACAGATCACTCGATAACTCACGTTTTTCCACACGAAAATTGTTCACATCACATACACTTGTCGATCTTGATGTTCGGGATGTGGTGGCGATGTGTAAAGTGGCATTAACGAAGTTTATCGTCACGAAAAGGTTTCTGATCGGGAGCGATCGCGGACGAGTTTCCATAGAAGCTCACTGACACTGTAGTACACCGCTATGGGTGTTTATCTAACTCGCACGAGTTCCTGATATCACTTGCCAGAGATCAGCCTTTTCTGTGCTCTTCTAGGGAGAGAGACATAGGCGGTTGAGCAGCAAGGAAGCTGCGTACTGCTTGTTCATTGCGGTTGTGAGAAAGTGAATTGGAGCCTCGAATGTCGGTATAGACGATTCTCCAAATATTCCTCCATACATAAGCAAATGCACGAAAGCAGAATTACGTCTCTATTCAAGTGAACGAGACACAAAAGCTTACTATGCTGGCTGAGCACACACTGAGCGAAAACAGCTCAAAAAATAAATAAATAAATAAATAAATAAAATAACTAACCACGAAACGGTAAGAAGTATTTAGCTTTGCCTGCACGTCGGCAGATCATGATATAAATTAGAAGTGAACAGTGAGTTCCTGGACACTATCTCAATTTTCTATCAGGATCGAAACGCACAAACAAAACAAAACACTGCTCAATTAAAATCTCCAGAGTAGTCACCTAAGCGACTTGAGGTAAAGTTCTCGCCTGGAAACCAAAAGGTCGCGGGTTCGAAACCCGGTTGGACCTCGGATTTTTTCAGTCTGCACTTTAACCCATCCTTCACCTCCCAACGATGTGAGGAGTCGCCAGAAACGACACGTGGTTCGGATTCCACGTTAAGCTGTAGGTCCCTTTTCCCCGGTTGGATAACTGGGGTAGGTTAGGGACACGCAAGTCGCCGAAGTGGCGTCCAATTTAAAGACTTGCACCAGGCCAACGAGTCACACGGAATTATTATTACCTAAGCGACTGCCTAAGGAGAGATTCGTTAGACGACTGCCTTCGCCAGCGGCTCTCCAGCTATAACTGGCTCGAAAACTATGAAAAATTCCCTCCAAAACTGTCTGCACACCAATCATCGACAGTCATTTCAAAGGGTAGCCTAGGGGTGTTCGAGATCCCTCCCTACGTCTTACGCGGAGTGGTATAAGGAAATGGCACTCTTCGGCCTGTCACTGCCTGCAAATAGAAATCTTCAGGGTCATGCTGTGTGTCAGGTCGTTCAACTGTTTCACTGACGGTTGGGCTGCGGCGTGTGTTTGCGTAAGCAATCCACCTTGCCAACGGCGGTAGGCATACCACGGCCATTGTGTGAATGCTGGCCGGTCTCCCGTTCTGTTGGCTACAGCTGAGAGCAGCACGCGGGATCCCGTGGCCACCCTCGCTGCCGACCGCCACGTCGAGCAAATATTGCGGCGAAGTTGCCGTCCAGCAATGACCATTTGCATGCAATTACAAGTGGTACATATACGGGGAGGTGAGTGCACACTCCTTACAATATCCATGAAAATATGATTAGCACACCTTTCTAGAACTATGCTCAACAGGCTAGTTATAGAAACACTTGTATCATCTGTAAACAAAAACAACTCTGCTTCTGGCGGTGTAACATAAGAAAAAGCAATGGCCGTAAGATGGATCCTTGTCGGACACCACATGTGATTTCTTCCCAATCTAATGATGACTAGTGGCTCAATTCACTAATCGCTTCCATTGACACCTTCTGATTCCTGTTAGCGAACGTATGACTCGAACAATTTTGGAACACTGCCCATGACACAATACATTTCTAATTACTTAAAAGCATGTTGTTACTCACACTATCAAATGCCGTTGAAAAGTCACAGATATTACCTACTCGTTGTAATTTATCATTTAATGAATTAAGTCCATTCTAGCTGTAGGTGTACATAGCCTTCTCGATATATGAACCCTTCAGAAATCCAAACTATGTTCTGGACAATATGGTGATTGTGATCATGTGGTTGAGAAGTTGACTGTACACTACCTATTCTAGAATTTTTGAGAATGCTGGCAAAAGTGAAATCTGTCTGTAGTTTGATGGTATTTCTTTATCCTTCTTGTTGGATGGAGGTTTAATATCCGCATATTATAGCCAATCAGGAAATATCTCAGTTATATTAGACAGGTTACATCAATAACTGAAAATTGTACTTAACATTATTTAACTTTGCTGAATTTTCATCGTAATCACTAGAATGCTTTTTTTTTTAAATCAGATTTTATTACAGAAGCTATTTCTTCTGGTGAAGTGAGTCAAAGTCATGTACCTGATGTTTTTTGTAATGGGGAGTTTCAGATATCCAAGGGCATTATTTGTTGATCTTAACAATTCCATATCATCAGTAACACACATAAAGTACTTGGTAAATAGATTTGCCATACTATTGCCATCGGTTACCAATCCTATGCTATGTGCTTCTGTTTTTGTCTTGTTCTACCATTCACCTCTTTTTACTGCTCCACATATTGATTTTATGTTTTGCCTGACATTGCCATCTTCTTCTTTTACAGTACTCGTTGTTTTTAGCTAAATCATCAGCACTGGAGCTATTCTTGCTTGACAGATACATTTTCCGTTTTGTCTTACAGGAAATCTTTATTACTTCTCTAATCTATTGTTTTATTATAGAATACTGTTTAATTTGAATTACTCTTAAAGGAAAACTGTTTTTAAACTTGGTACTGACATTACCGACGAATGTGTAATATTATTTATTCATGTCATGAGCACTATAAACATCTTTCCAGTTCATATCTTTGAGCTGGTTTCTAAAATTCCCAATTTTTGTTTGATTGACTAGTCTCCTGTTTTCAGACTTAGTAGTCTTCACAAGCTACTATAAATCTACACATATAACAAGGAACTGCGTCTCATGGCCTGATAGACTACTCGACATGCAGAATAAATCTTTCACTCTGCAGCGGAGTGTGCCCTGATATGAAACTTCCTTGCCCGCGAAAGGCAAAGACCCCAGGTTCGAGTCCCGGTTCCGGCACACAATTTTAATCTGCCAGGAAATTTCATAATATGGTTTTATGAAAGGATTCTGTTCCTTTTATTTGTCTATAAAATGCTATCAATGGCTGTCCTAGAGAATTCAGTTAACTTAGTTGAAAAGTTTAGTTCTTTAATATATGCCAGTTTTTAACAAATGTGGCAACTCCTCCTCCGTCCATATCTACTCTTCAGAAGTAGTAAACTATTTTAAATTCTGAAATGTTTGATATATCTATGCCAGTTATCACATGATATTCAGATTAATTGAATCTATTTTATCAATTCAAATAAGTAGCTCGTCAACTTTATTTTTCAGCTCTGGAGTTTGCTGATGTATTAAAGATAAACGATATTGCCTACTAATTGTAATTGGTTGGACAAAGATATACTGGCAGTTCCTGAATATTTTCTGTTGAATTTTTTAACTTGGCGGCTGTATGCTAAAATCTGCATCCTGTTCATTTGTTCCTCAAAGTGAATATGTCTTCCAACCTCTTTAGAAACTTATTTTTTTCCCCTCCCTATCCTAAAAACGCATCCCTCTGACATATGTAACAAATCGTATTTCACCATTTGCGACAACCCCCCCCCCCCCTGAAGTTACCCATTCCTGTTGAGGTGTAGGGCATGCCTGTTGTAGTCCCAGCTACAGATAGCATCCACAGGAATCAAACCAATATGTTACATAAACAGCCGCTACAGCTCAAAGAATACTGTATACGTATAAGGTGTCACCCTAGCCGTGGGTTGTTACATCATATGTTAAAATATAAAATTGTTCAAAACGAATACATTGATAGCTAAAATGTAAAAGGCTAAGTAAAAGCCTGGCAATAAGACAGTTTCATTTAATATATAAAAGAATATATGTAAGCACTTACTTTAACAGTTTGGTCTTTCATATGTAATAAGAATAGGAGAGTCTTGAATAAACGTGTGGTGAAATATTAAAACAGCGTACTTACAAAGTTATGCAGTATTTGGGTCAGTAAGATGACCAATCAATTTATAAAAATCTATCCTTATGCAAACGCAGTGGAACTTCAGACTTGGCCTAACATCTCCACAAATTACCGCAAAAATTGCAGTAAGACTGATAGTACAACCCAAACAAGAACAGTACAGAAACGTCTGAAGAAGGCATATATCACAAAATGCAAAAATTGTGGGCTCTTCCGCCAAGAGAAGGAACTGCTCCACAAAGCACATTACAGTGTCAAAATCACAAGCATTTACCGCGAGTACACATTTATCGCCCTTTGCAGACACACATACTTGGTGACACCATGCAGCATTGTAACGTTTCCCTTCTTGGCCGATCTTGGCGACTAAAATTTTAGACCGTAAAATCCACAGGGATATCATTACCATCTTCAATTTCAGTTGGCTGTAAACCTTCATCCGACGTATTCAGTTGATGACGTTTCTTATTTTCGTCATTTTGTTTTCTTTTTTTTTGTGTGTGGTGGTGTAGAGATTTATATTAAATACCGCTTATGAAATTGAATGAACTTTGGGATAGCTGCAGGTATTTTTTTTAAAGAGGATAAGTCAGATCAGAACATGAATAATACCGGCGTTAAAAATAGCAGTAGTCAATGTTAGGACAACGGCCGAAAGTACCACTACGAAAGAAAGTTGGCGAAAAGTTACGTTTACATACCGGATGAAGTCTAGATCAGCTGTAGACATTGTTTTGTGCTGGAATAATGATGGACACTTAACTTTCCGCCATAAATCGATGACTATTTTATGCTTCGCGCAACAGTTTCATGACCGCATTAAAGTTATTGTCACAATAGGTGAACAGAATATCGGACTTCGTATGAACAAAACATTAATTGCAGATGATGAAAATCAAATCAGTATAAACTTAATGTAGGAAAAGTTAAATATGAACTAAACTTATGCAATCGCGAAGCCAACCTTAATAATGACCAGACATCGTTTTACGATTGAACGCGTGCTTGCTGAAAACAATGAGCAAAAATTAATGAGAATAGGAAAGGGAATTTTGAATTAAAAAATGTTTGAAATCAAACTGTGGGTTATCAGAGAGTAAGCAGAGGTGACGTCCGTTCAGTACCGCCGTTAAAACGTAAAAGACGACGAGCGCTTCCGTTCTCTCTTCAATGAATAAAATGACCATCAGAAACAAAAGTAGTCGGACGTATATACTGCACAGAGAACGGATACGCAAGCGACAAGCGTCGCAGACATAATTTTAGTAAAAATATTTAATGTATATTTAAAGGTCAAATGCCTTGGATCTGTTCCTTCTCTTTAGACTTCCTGTTGAATATTCTTTTTGGTGGGCTGTAAATGTTTGCAGTGGAAGAAGTCTTCTAATGAATGAAGTAAGAGGATGGTGGCAAAGAGAACTCAAGTTGCAACTGGAAACATTGAGGAATCCCCGAAAGTGGACATGATTGAAGATCGGTGACGGTTTTAAAGCGAACAATTGAGAGCCTTTAAACCCTTTTGCAGCGTTTTCAACGTTGGCCATTTTAATCCAAGCTGTGGAAAACTGTTCTCTTAACTTAAACTTGACGATTACACACTTTGGTGTCGAAAGCATGTAATTTGTTGAGGCGTGATGGTAGAAAACTGTCAGCTTGAATACTGATCTCCCCAGAGACTGGACGGCGTGTGTGGTGTGAGGTGAAGGCGGAGCATCGCTGCGACATTCCGACGACAACACTGAAGAGAACGATGAGACCTGTGGCCGCCCAATCTAAAACACACTTTCCAGGTGAGCGGTTCTTCTGAAAGTATTCGAACCACTTTAGAAAAACAACTACGTTCACACACCCAGAATCAGTTATAGTGATTTTCAACCTACTGGTGGCTGATGTTTGTACACCTACATCTACATCTACATCTACATACATACTCCGCAATTCACCGCAAGGTGCGTGGCGTAGGGTACACTGTACCACTACTAGGCATTTCCTTTCCTATTCCACTCCCAAATTGAACGAGGAAAAAAAAAAGAATGCCTATATGCCTCCGTACGAGCCCTAATTTCTCTTATCTTGTCTTTGTGATCTTTACGCGAAACGTAAGTAGGAGGCAGCAAGATCGTACTACACTCAGCTTCAAATTCCGGCCCTCTAAATTTACTTAAGAAATTCACGAAAAGAACGTCGTCATTCTTCCAGCGATCCCCAATTGAGTTGCCGGAGCATTTCCGAGACACTCGCGCATTGGTCGAACCTACCGGTAACAAATCTAGCTGCTCGTCTCTGAACCGCCTCTATGTCTTCCTTTAAACTGATCTGCTGCGGGTCCCAAACACTTGAGCAATACTCAAGACGTGGTCGTACAAGCGTTTTATACGCGGTCTCCTTTACAGGTGAAGTACATCTTCCCAAAATTCTCCCAATTAACCGAAGTCGGCTGTCCGCCTTACTCACAACTGTCCTTATATGCTCGTTTCATTTCATATCGCTCTGCAATGTTACGCCTAGATATTTGAACGACGCTACAGCATCAAGAAGCTCACCTCTCTAAATAGAAAACAATTGAAGATGGAAAAGGAAGTTATAAAAGTGACATCCTCCTCTCCATGTTTGTTATCTTCACGAAATACCTGGTATCCTTTGCTGTCACTGTTTTAGGTCGATGATTGTCATAGGGCAAACCCGTTTCGTCAACATCTTAGATTGGAAGTCTAATAATGAATTTTGGAAAACGCAAGTGCCCCTTTCAAACTCGCAACCGCGTCTATTATTTTTTTCCTCGCACGTGAAGCGGTTGGCTATTTTTTCTTTTTTTTTCTGTTGTATCATGGTCCATCTGAGAATAAACCAAGGAAACATCTTCTCCAAAGTTTCGCATTAAACCAATCCAATCTTTGTAAATCTATCGGACGAAACTGCGTGGTCTTCAGTCCGTAGCTTACAAACTACTTACACTAAGGTAAACTAACCTAAGGACAATACACACACACTCACTCACACACACACACACACACACACACACCCCAATGCGCCAGGGAGGACTCGAACCTCCGGCGGCGAGCAACCGCGTGCTCCGCAGCGAGGTGCCTTAAACCGCTCGGCTACTCCACCGCGGCTCGAATTAAACGTCGATCAAACTAATGGTTTGACTGAAAGGAAATAGCCGCATGCGTAAAGTGCGAAGTGGCCGCATGTGCAGACATTTCAAAGACGCACCAAATTTTTACCACCTTTATGGTAAAAATCCAGCACTCACACACACACACACACACACACACACACATACATACATACATACATACACACCGTACAACCTGTATTTGTACAAATGAAACCCTAACGATTATTTTGCTTGGTACACCTTAATTTTTTTAGGTTGTTTTCTATCAGTACGGCAATAACCCTCATCTCTAAAATTTCTACTTCTCCTGTCAATACCGTAACAGTAAACAGACTGACTACAAGCACATGGAGCGAGACAGAGGTACTGACACACACTGCAAACGAAGCGGCCTTGACTGTGTGCGGAACTGGGTCACTGTTCCAGCATTTCTTATTTCAGGCGTATTGGTTCCATGGGCGAAATAGCCCTGCTCTACCCTACAAGCTTCTGAGGATAATACCACAGTGGTGGTTGAAAACGGGCGAATAAATAAAAGATTACTTGGAATATAATGGAACGTATTCGAGAAAGATCTCTACGTTCCTCCGATTACCGGGAAAATCTATATCTATAAATGTGAATGTCTGTTCGGTGTACGTTTATCACGTCTGACCCACAAGACATAAAGAGCTAAAAATGTCTATAGGTACTAATATGTACCGGGGAAGGCTTTAGGGACGGTTTTATGGCGATCGGATAGCTATTGACCTATATATATTAATGTGAATGTCTGTTCGGTGTATGCTTATCACGTCCAAACGACAAGACGCAGAGACTTAAATATTTGTACAGTTACTAATTTATACCTAAGGAAGGTTTTAGGCACGGTTTTATAGCGATCTCATAGATATTTAGTAATTTTAAGAGTATAACGCGAAAAGCGGAACAATATTTACTCTTTGAAAATTATATTTACTCTTTGGAAATTATATTTACTCTTTGAAAATTATATTTACTCTTTGAAAATGGTTTTATTGGCTGCATTGTTGCTTGAGAGTTGATAATGATAAAAGGGTGGTGTATATTGGTATGGAAAGTTATGAGTGTATATAAAATTCTACGTGTGTGTATGTTAATATTTCGTTCTGCAGCGAAAACTACAGAACTCAAACGAATGGTATGTGTGTAATTGTTGTCCGAAGTCTCCCGTTGTACGCCATATCAGTTCCATGCCGATAGCTATAAGGGGGTGGAAGGTATGGTGGTTGAAAGTCGTCAAATTATAAAAAAAGTTATGACTGTAGGCCAGCGATGACGTTTGCGACTCTATAGCAACGAGGTTACATACAGCGAAACGTGATGCCACAGACTATATCTTTGGTCTCTCTCTCTCTCTGTAAGGACAAGCATACGAATAAGGAAATATAACAATAAATAAATAAAGCAGTAAAAATAAATTTCTTTTAATATATCTCTTTAAAAAATCGATTTGCCTTTTGCGCATTGTCCATCATAATCAACCAACACGCGAGCGGAGCCGCGGGTTTAAGCTAGTATTCCATAAAGACGAGTAACATGTAGGTTAGACATAAAACTTGTGTGTTTACGCCATGGTGTTTTTCATCAAAGTGGAGGGTACCACGGTGTGTGCTGGAGGGAGACCGCCGGCAGGTGGTGAGGCCGGGCCCCACACCTTGCTGTGCTGTTCTGAGAGCGGCGGCGGCCTTTGCTGCGGCTGCTACTGCGGGCTAATGAGCCGCTCTCGACAGCGCGCATCGCACAGCGTCAGACACAGCGGACGCCAAGTACCTAGTGCCGCAAGCTGTGTTGTGGGCACTTGGAGCAGTAATGTCTGCCGTCTCTGATTTACAGGCGACATCTTAAAATGAAAATCATCACAATATACCATTTTAAGGCGATAATACACTACTGGCCATTAAAGGTACTACACCACGAAGATGATGTGCTACACACGCGAAATTTAACTGAAAGGAGGAAGATGCTATGCAAGTGATTAGCTTTCCAGAGCATTCACACAAGATTGGCGCCGGTGGCGCACCGATTTCTCATACACAAACAACAGTCGACCGGCGTTGTCTGGTGAAACGTTGTTCTGATACCTAGTGTACAAAGGAGAAATGCGTTCCATCGTTTCCGACATTGATAAAGGTCTCACTGCAACATATCGCGATTGCGGTTTATTGTATCGCGACAATGCTGCTCGCGTTGGTGGCGATCCAATGACTGTTAGCAGAATACGGAATCGGTGGGTTCAGGAGAGCAATACGGAACGCCGTTCTGGATCCCAAAGGCCTTGTATCACTAGCAGTCGAGATGACAGGAATCTTATCCCCATGGCTGTAACGCATCGTGCAGCCACGTTTCGATCCATGAGTCAACAGATGAGGACGTTTGCAAGACAACAACCATCTGCACGTTTGCTGCAGCATGGACTATCAGTTCGGAGACCACGGCTGAGGTTACCCTTGACGCTGCATTACAGACAGGAGCGCGTGTAATGGCGTAAGCAACGAGGAACCGGAGTGCACGAATGGCAAAACGTCATGTTTTCGGACGAATCCAGGTTCTCTTTACAGCATCAGGATCGTCACATCTGTGTTTGGAACATCGCGGTGTACGCACATTGGAGACGTGTATTCATCATCGCCATACTGGCGTATCACCCGGCGTGATGGTATGGGGTGCCATTGGTTACACGTCTGTGTCACCTCTTCTTCGCATCGTCTGCACTTTGAACAGTGGCCGTTACATTTCAGATGTGTTACGATCCCTGCGAAACCCTACATTTCAGCAGGATAATGCACGACCGCATGTCGCAGGCATTGTACGGGCCTTTCTGGATACGGAGAATGTTGGACTGGTGCCCTGGCAACACGTTCTCCAGATCTCTCACCAATTTAAAACGCCTAGTGAATGGTGGCCGAGCAACTGGCTCGTCACAATACGCCAGTCACTACTCTTGATGAACTGTCGTGTCGTGTTGAAGCTGCATGGGCATCTGTACCTGTACACACCATCCAAGCTCTGTTTGACTCAATGCCCAGGCGTATGAAGACCGACATTACGGCCAGAGGTGGTTTTCTGGGTACTAATTCCTCGTGATCTATGCACCCAAACTGCGTGTAATGTAATCACATGTCAGTTTTAGTATTATATATTTGTCCCATGAATACCCGTTTATCATCTGCATTTCTTCTTCGTGTATCAATTTTAGTGTACATTGAAGATTTATCACACACGCTTCACCTTAGTTAATTGAATGTCAATGAAATACAAATATCAATGATGCAGTAACAATGACCCCCCTAAGCAAGATATATATGAATAGAGCAATAGATATGATATCTGTGTGGCCATGGGGTTACAGACATCATGTGACGATTCATGCTATGGAAAATGTTTGGTTCGAGTCCTGACAGAACTGATTTTTTTTCTTTAGTAACAGAATCTGGGACGATAATCTTAATGTATTACAAGTCTGTTGTACAGTATTCGGCAGTTTTTTCCCGAATACTTTGCGATGTCAAAGTGTGAAAAGGCAGAATTTAAATGTCACATGTAGGTTACTCATTTCAGCCACAGTGATTTAAACGTGCTCCTTAGGTTCCCACTCTAACACAAACTCGGAAATTAACTTCTTTCACATTCGTATTCGTTTCAGTCGCACAAATTTAACCTGTACTGTTAAGTTCCTGTATAACGACACACTGAAACGAGTACAGTACCAATGACATTTATTCCTTGTAGCTAATAGTTGCCGCACAGGAATAGCCGAGCGGTCTGGAGCTCCATGTTACTAATCGTGCGGCCTCCCGTCGGAGGTTCGAATCCTCCCTCGGGCGTGGATGTGTTTTTTTTGCTTAGGTTAGTTTACCTTAGTTTAAGTAGTTTGTAAGTCTAAGGACTGATGTCCAACGTAGTTTGGTCCTATAGAACTACAAACATTTGAACGTTTTTGAGGTAATAGGTGTGTGCTTAATAATTTTCATTTGTAGGGGATCAGTCAGATATAATTTTTAAGGACATTAGATTGTCATCAAATATTTGTAATAGACATTTATAATTTGTGTCGAAAAATCCATTTTAAATTGTCAGACATGGCTGAGAAACAAGTTATCGTCACATCTCCAAACGTTTAGTTTCACAAAACAGGTTGTCAAGTTCCATAATTGATTACATATCGAAAATTTACTTCATCAGTGCACGAAAAGGAGACATTACAGAAAAGTAAGGCCGCGGGAACTGAGGCGCTCCAGTCACGGTCTGCACGGCCACTACGGTCGGGGGTTCGAATCACCCCTCGGGCATGGATATTTGTGCCGTCCTTAGTATAAGGTAGTTCGTAAGTAGTTTGTAAGTTTATGGACTGATGACTCCGTAGTTAAGTCCCATAAGCTTAACAACCATTTGAACTTTTCTGAACAGAAAAGTAAAGCCTATACTAATATGAGCTTGCTTTACTTTCGTTTACACATCATGTTGTTGTTGTCTTCAGTCCGCAGACTGGTTTCATGCAGCTCTCCACGCTACACTGTCCTGTCTCTTCATCTGAGAATACGTTCGGCAAACTACATCCTTTTGAATGTGCTTACTATATTCGTCCCTCGGTCTCCGTCTACGATTTTTACCCCACACGCTTCCTTCTAATGCTAAGTTAACAATTCCTTGATGTCTCAGAATGTATCCAACCAATCTATCCCTTCTCTTAGTCAGGATATGCCAGAAACTACTTTTCTCCCCGATTCGGTTAAGCATATCCTCATTAGTCACGTGATAAACCCATCTAATTTTCATCATTCGTCTCTAGCATCACATTTCAAAAGCTCCTATCATCTTTTTATCTGAACTCTTTATCGTCCACGTTTCACTCCCATACAATGCTACACTCCAGACAAATGCTTTTAGAAAGGACTTCCTAACATTTAAATTAATATTGAATGTTAACAAGTTTCGCTTGTTTAGAAACGCTTTTCTTCCCATAGCCATTCTGCATTTTATATCTTCTTTACTTCGGCCATTAGAAGTTATCTTCCTACCCAAATAACAAAATTCCTCTGCTACTTTTATTGTAAAACACATCACGTAGCATCACCATATACAGTTATACAGGCGAGCACCATAAATGTTAATTTAAAGACAACTGATGACAGGTATCTGGCATTGCCTTAAAAGAAAAAGTTCGCAGTTTATTTCCTAATAAGTAGCAATTCACGAGTTTGCGATTAGATATGAATTTAACAGATCTGTGAGTGAGTTGCAACATAATTCATATTCGTGCATGTCACAAATCGACGTCTGATTGTTTACCTGTATGTTGTGATCACGGTTCTGGTACCAAGACGGGGCCACAAAACTCGATAGTCGACCTCCATCCACCCTCTGGTACTTCTGGTGCCGCGGTGGAGTAGCCGAGTGGTCTAAAGCACCTCGCTCCGGAGCACGCGGTCGCTCGCCGTGGAGGTTCGAGTCCTCCCTGGGGCATGTGTGTGTGTGTGTGTGTGTGTGTGTGTGTGTGTGTGTGTTGTCCTTAGGTTAGTTTACCTAGATTTAAGTAGTTTGTAAGCTACGGACTGATGACCACGCAGTTTGGTCCGATCGATTTACAAACATTTGAACATTTGTTCTCTTGGCACTTTTGGCAGCGTCGAGTGTCACGGTAAAGCGGACGAGCGACTTGTCGCCAGCACGGCCGTTACTTTTGTGTCCCAGCCTCGTCGCCGCTTTTGTGTCTCGTTTCTGTCGTAGGTGTCGGTGGCCGAGTAGCAAGACCGACACAGGAATAAAGATAGCACGCTGGTGCAGGTACGGAGGGGAAAGCCAGAAACTAGATACAGTAGTTGAGCTAGAGGCCTGCGTAGTGCCTGTCCGATAGCCAAGTCTTCATTGGTACCTATCTGATTCCGAAGGTCTTAACTGGTTCCTATCTCAGTCCGAAGTGAACGATGTCGTTCAGTGGTGGCCACGAGCGGAGTTGTAGCAGAGGGCGCTCGTGGCTGTCGTCGTAAGAACGCCGCGCCGTGCCTCAGTCCGAAGTGAACGATGTCGTTCAGTGGTGGCCACGAGCGGAGTTATAGCAGAGGGCGCTCGTGGCTGTCGTCGTAAGAACGCCGCGCCGTGCGTGCATGGCAGCGCGCGGCGAAAGTAGGTGGCGCGCACTTTGGACTTGTGCGACACCACACTTACTGACTGTGGCAGCGGGCGCGCCGTTCACGATTGTCGTGCCGGACCGGCGTGCGAAACTGAACACTATCAAAATAACTGTATGGTGACGATTTACAGTGTTGATATATTTATCAATATTTTCTCGAATTAGCGAATTTCACTTTGCGTCGCTGTATAAGGTATAGATGTTCTACCAAATGGTGACATGTGAAAATTTGTGTCGGGCGGGGACTCGACCATGGGTTTCCCGCTTTTCGCTAGCGGTCGCCTTAACCACTAGGCTACCCGAACAAGACTCCAGGACCGTCCCAAACTTCCATATGCCACACTGACTGCACTTATGAGTCAAGTAGATTGATAGAGAAAATATTGATAAATATATCAACACTGTAAATCGTCACCATACAGTAATTTAACAGATGCCTAAGCGAGGCAATGACGATAACAGCGTAGGTTAGTGCCTCGTTGTTTCCATTCTCCATGGTGCGGGAATACAGATTAAGCTGCGAGTGCTAAGGGATGAATGTAGTTGACTCATAAGTACAGTGAGTGTGGCATATGGAAGTTTGGGTGGGTCTGGAGTCGTGTTCGGGTAGCCTAGTGGTCAAGGCGACCGCTCTCGAAAAGCGGGAACCCGAGATTGAGTCCCGGCCCGGCACAAATTTTCATATGTCACCATTTGGTAGAACATCTATACCTTATATAATGACGCAAAGTGTAATTCGCTATTGCGAGAAAATATTGAGAAACTATCAAAATACTTGGCAGTATACGTTGTATTCTCTTCCTGTCGATGAGACTATTAAAGAAATTTTCATTACTGGGTGTTTGTAAAGCCGTTATTACACTATCGAATGACTGAAAAAAGAACTGGACAAGGACATATTGGTCGTGGTGTAATGACCAATGTTTCCCAAGTCGTCCAACCTTTAATCGAATTTGATGGAAAAAATCGTTCGTCTTTTGTTTCCTGCAATATTTACGGGTTACGTATCTGTTACGAAAGCTAACAGAACTTCAATGATAACATAAACACGGGTCATTGCATGGTCTGTAAAATTAACATGTTATTCGCTAGAGATTAAATAAGTTGAGGCATGAACCTGGGTCCTACCTACGCTTCACTGGTGATTTATACTGCCATTGGGGAGCTACTTCACTATAACGTTTAAGTGTACTTTGGGTGGGGCTATTTGAATAACAACGGGGGTATATGAATAGAGGTGGAAAACTGATTGAGTATGCAATACAGTGCATTTACAAAAGATTTTCTGTTTTGTAATACTATTGTAATAAATTATTCTTTAATTTTCTTCAGATGGTGAGGACCTGTAAATGAAAAGGAGGCAGCATGGAATGGGATCGATGAAGGAGGCAGTTGAAGTAGCCATGAAAGGAGTATCACTATTAGAAGCCAGTACAACTTACGGAGTGCCTTATAAGAGTTTGAACCGATGTTATCAAAAACAAAAATATAAAGTTAGTAATCATTACCAAAAAGTGTCGACGGTGTTGTGCCTTTAAATGATTCTGAAGATGAGGTAATTGAATGGAATTTAGGATTCTGCCAGGGTAAATGGTCACGCGATGCAGATGAAGATGACGTGACTGGATACAATAACAAACGTGTACACCTCATATCATGTAGCTGCGAGAGGTCGTAAGCTCAAAAATATTCAAATGTTTGTTAAGCTAATGGGACCTAGGAGGTTATCAGTCGATAAACTTACAAACTACTTGTGAACTACTTATACTGAAAACAAAACAAATATCCATGTTCGAGGGATGATTCGAAACTCCAACGGGGAACGGCCTCGCGCATCGGAGGATAGCGCCTCAATGTGCTCGGCCACTCCGCCGCCGCAAGTCGTAAGCTATTTGACTGTGGACGCTGCAGGCAATTTGCGAGAACATTTCATAACCGCTATATTAATGTGAAATTACTATTGTAATTACAGATAATGAGTATTGATTAGAAATTGGCGTATTTTCAGCTAACTATCCCTGAAATTTGGTCGTGCATCTGTCCATAATTAACATTATTCAAATAGCTCTGGCTACTATCCTAAAATGTTTGACAATCGTGTACAACTACCTTTCATCAATAGGTTAAGTATACGCATAGAAATCACAGTAAATGCTTAAAACAAAAATAAATTTGTAAAATAAATACTTGAGAAACAGCTCTTCGGTTGGTAAAATATTTACAAAGGTTTCGGCTTCACTGGGGGAATCTTCAACAGAAGTAAAAGAGTTTTTTTACCTACGAATAAAAAAATTTAAAAGTAGGGCAAGTTACAGAGATAGTATGAAACACCATATCCTAAAATACGATCACAGAAATTAATTACATGTGAATGTATCGTCAGCAGAAGGTCTCGTGCGATAGGGCTCACGTTCTGATGCCACCTGCACTGCTGGCCACACACGCCACCCTTAGCGTCGCGTTGTCTTATCTATATACAGGTGTTTCACTAAATGTGTTTGCCTCTGTAACTTATAAAATAATAGGTGACGGGAAATTTTAATGTGGCAGGTCAACAAAATAAATGTTACACTTTCTGCGGAGCTATGAACATAGTTTATTGTATCATTTTCCAAAGAGTTACAGCACAAATATATAATTTTTAAATGGAACAATACTTTTTCTATCGTGCATTGTATTCGTTGAAACTAGCTGCGTCCAAATCAATTTAAACTAAATTCTTATCACTGTTAGTTTGGGAGCTACAACCCTTAAAAGTTTCAGCTTCTCGCTCCGTGACACTGGCGATGTTACAACACGGCCGCACCACATTTAGAAGGTGCATTGCATTATGCGCAGCGCTTGTGGTATCTGCCCCTGAAACTTTGAAGGGTTGTAGCTCCCAAACTAACAGTGATAGGAATGTAGTTTAAATTGATTTGCACGCATCTGGTTTCAACGAATCCAATGCACGATAGAAAAAACTATTGTTCCATTTAAAAAATTATATCTTTGTGCTGTAACTCTTTGGAAAATGATACAATAAACTATGTTCATAGCTCCGCCGAAAGTGTAACATTTCTTGTGTTGACCTACCGCATTAAAATTTCCCGACACCTATTATTTTATAAGTTACAGAGGCAAACACACTTAGTGAAACACCCTGTATATAAAAATGAATTCTTGTCGTTAGTCTCGCTAAAACTCTAGAACGACTGGACCGATTTGGCTAATTTTAGTCTTGAAATATTCGTGTAAGTCCAGGGAAGGCTTAAACGGTGATAAGATATGGAAGAGTTTTCCGGAAAAGAGTAAAATCTGGAAAAACTGAAGCCGCTTTTTCCAGTAAGTTATCAATACCTTTCGTCCAATTGCGATATAATTTTGTACATTTCATGTTGAAAGCAAGAGGAAGCTTCGCATCAAATAATAACTTGGAAAAGTCACCCGGAAAGAAGGAAAATTTAGGAAAAACCGAAAGCGATTTTTTTCTATAAATAAAAATCAATTGCCACATGATTGTAAGAGCATCACTTGAGTACGGCTTGACAGGTTAATGTTTGTATGAAATAAATTTTTTTGGAAAATTGAAATATTTGAGAAAAACTGAAAGTGCGTTTTTCAATGTGTTCTTGATTGAATTCAGCATTATATACGCACGACGTAAAGGGGTAATTTTTTTTCTCATTATGGTCTTGGAAAAGTTTTCAGTAAAAAAAAAAAAAAAAAAATGGGGACAGTTAAAAAGGGAAGTTGCAAAATTCGAACGAAGTTCCTTCTTCGATGTGTTTCTAAATGTACTCAACACTATCAGTTGAGAACCGTACATCCGATTAAGATAAAATTTTCGACATTTGACGTTCAACAAAAGATGAACGTTCGAATGAACTAAAAATTTGGGAAAGTTACCCGGAAAATTTGAAACTTCGCGAGAAAGTGAAAGAGCTTTTTTAATGGGATATCAATATCATTCGTCTGATTGCCATAAAATTTTGCATATTTGAGGTTCAAGGGAGAGTAACTTCCTTATGAAATAAAAATTTGGAAACGTTTCCCGGAAAATTTGAAATCAGGACAAATAGAAAGATTTTTCTATGAATTAACAATACCATTCATCTGATTGCGATACAATTTTGCACTTTCGACGTTCAAAGAGAGAGGAAGGCTTGAGCGAAGTAAAAGTTTTGAATAGTTGGCTACAAAATAGGAAAATTTGGGGGAAACTGAAAGAGCTGTTTTCTTTGGGATATCAATATCATTCGTACGATAGCTATAAAATTTTGACATTGGACATTCACCAATACTTGGACTATCTGATGATGCCTTTATAAAGCTACTGGGTCTAAAATCCTTATGATTTAAATTAATATGGTTTATATTAAGAGGTAAGTGATACGAAGTTCACCGGGTCGTCTAGTTTGTTTATAAAATTTGCACCGTTCAAACTGCTTAATTCTTAACGCGAACCCTATCGCACGAGACCTTCTGCTGACTATACATTCATATGTAATTTCTGAGATCGTATCTTAGGATATGGTGTTTCATACCATCTCTCTAATTTGCACTACTTTTAAAAATTTTTACTCATAGTTAAAAAAACCACGGTAATATAAATATTTTATCAAAACTTCTGCAAACAAAGAGCTTGTTTCTCAAGTGATTATTTTAGATTTTGATGTACGGTTGCTGTCTTTAACAGCCATTTTTAAAACTGAAAAATTAAGTTGATAATTTACCGGAAACCTTGATGTAAGTTAAATTTTTTTCACAGCCCCGCTATACTCTACTGCACAATAGAGCAAGAACCAATTGTAGTGGGACAAGATAGTCTTACTACATTTTCCTATGTCAGCCCTGTTTTGAAGTTATAAATAAAAAATGAAAGAAAACGAATATCTTATTTAGAATGCATACATATTTGATGTTTATGTAAATGTTGTAATTTTTTTATTATATGATTCTTAAAATATTTTATTTTCTGTATGTTACACGTACGATCGAGGCACCGGAATCAATAATGGCAGCGGCGTCGCCGCCTCAGCCAACATTACAGCAGACGGCCACTATTAAAATTTACGGGGCTACGAATGCTGCGGCGCCTTCTTTATTGCCACGCTTCAAAGAAAAAAAAAGAATATTAAATTATAGTTAGTCTTGTTTGAGAGTCAGTCCAAGCTAGTTGTCCATGTTCACGTTTCTTGCTAAACTGACGCTGCATTAACATGAAGAAGAATAAATATTTGTTAATGTTGAAAGATATCTTGCATTTATGAAGATTCATTTATGATCTAGAATATTTTATAGCAAAAATAAATTTGATTCTTGTGAAAATCTAGTCTTATTTCAGAAAACAATTTAATTCTGATTGAATCACTACTGATTAGCTTCGAATGTGACATTTGTATTTAGTGTGAATGTGGAAAAATAGTGTTTAGAAGGCAGTGGATTGTTAATATTTTTTTCAGTACGAGTTAAGGACAGGAAATAGAAGTGCCTGTGTTTAACTTTGATGAAATTTTAGTAACGGCTACAGACTATTTTCCATGCTACGCTCGTACAAGAACCTTAGTTATTTTTGTCAAAGTATATGATTTATTTATTCAATGTTTTATATATATGTACTATTATTTGAGTGTGTGTTCTTACTCTTTGAAGGTGATAATTGAAGATTACATGAACTATTTTTAATTAGATGTGCAGTTGTTCAGTTGTCTTGGTGATTGCTAGAAGTATCTTAATTATCGTTCTTTAGCGGAATTTTTAATAAATGTTTATTTTCTTCAAGAAAATTGCATTTTATGTTTAATCAACATGGTAGCAGATGTGCGCAGTTGTTGATAATTACGTTTTTATGAAGAACGATAGTTTTGGTCGAGTTTAAGATACTAAAAGTGATGAAAGACGAAACCATGGCCGAAGAAAGACAACAAATTGAGAAACTCACAGGTGAAGAAAATTGGGCGACTTGGAGAATAGTAATGAGAACTATTTTGGAATGTGACGAAATCTTTGACGTCGTAAATGGCGCGCACTGCTTAAACCAGAAGGATGCGGACAAAATTATGAATCTGATATTAAGAAATGGACAAAGGCAAATGCAAAAGCAAGGAAACGGCTAATTTTGTCGCTTGATACTAAGCCTTTACTTCGTGTTGGTGAATGTAAGCCTGCTAAAGAGATTTGGGATAAGCTACACAGGATTTACGATGTTCACTCAGCCGAAAATATTGATCTGCTTCGACATAAATTTCACAACATTGTGTGGGAAGCATCTGGTGGCAAAAGGATACACTCAGCACTTTGGAATAGATTATGTTGACACTTTTTGCCCTGTTGCAAGATTTGAGACAATGAGATGCCTGTTGAGTGTTGCAGTTCAACATGATTGGTGTATAAGGCAATTTGATGTGAGGACAGCATTACTTAATGGTATTTTGTAGAAAGAAATATACATGTATCAACCAGAGGGTTTTGACGATGGTACAGGACGTGTATGCAAATTACTGAAGAGTCTATATGGTTTAAAGCAAGCTTCAAAATGTTGGTATGAATGTCTTGTAAAGATTCTTATTGAATGTAATTTACGGGAGAGTCATTCAGATCCATGTATGTTCTATGGTGAAAACCTAGTACTATTGTTTTATGTTGATGATGGACTGGCTATAGGTTCCACTGATGCAACATCCAAGTTTATAGAACACTTGGGTAAACGTTTTCAGAGTACTGTGGAAAAGGTTGATTACTTCTCAGGTTTACAAATCAAGAAGTTTGACAACTACATTCAAATAAACCAGTCAGCATATGTGAAAAGAATTTTAGAGAAATGTGGTATGGTGGATGCAAAACCAGTATCTTTACTCATTGAACCAGGATGGATACCAGGTGAATCACCGCCTTTTAATAATACTAAGCTATATCGAGAAATGGTTGGAAGTTTGATGTATTTAACACAAGCTACATGGCCAGATTTATCATATGCTGTTAATGTTGCATCAAGAGTTCAAGACTCACCAACACAGGCACATTTTGCATTGCTCAAACGGATGCTTAGGTATCTAAATTCAACAATAACAGATGGTATTCAGTTCATAAAAGATGACCACTGTAATATTGAAGCTTGCAGTGATGCAGATCATGGTGCGGACAGAGGGACAAAGCGGTCAACAAGTGGCATTCTACTCAAGTTCCATGGAGGGCCAGTTGTGTGGAAGAGTGAATTACAAAAGTGTGTTGCTCTTTCTTCAATGTAGGCAGAATATGTGGCTGCAAGTGAAGCCTGTAAATCACTTGTGTGGTTGGATCAACGTCTGAAAGAAATTGGAGCTGTTCATGAAACTTCAGTTCCTGTTCTACAAATAGATAACCAAAGTGCTATCAAATTCATTAACGGTTCAAGGTTTTATGAACGTTCAAAACATATAGAAACAAGGTACCATTACATTCGTCAACTGGTTAAAGAGAATAATGTCAATGTGAGTTACGTATCAACTAATAGACAGGCAGCTGATATTTTGACAAAAGGACTACCATTTACAAAGTTAAAATTGATGAAGGAACTAGCTGGTATGGTGTCTACTTCACAATATATATGAAAACATTGCGGGAGAGTGTCAAAGTATATGATTTATTTATTCCATGTTTTATATATATATGTACTATTATTCGTGTGTGGGTTCTTAATCTTCGAAGGTGATAGTTGAAGATTCCATGAACTATTTTTAATTAGATGTGCAGTTGTTCAGTTGTCTTGGCGATTGCTAGAAGTATCTTAATTATCGTTCTTCAGCGGAATTTTTAATAAATGTTTATTTTCTTCAAGAAAATTGCATTTGATGTTTAATCAACAATTTTTGATGAACTATTTGAAGGAATTATTCGTACAAATTTTAATTTGTGTTGTGGTGCGGGACAGTTCGGAAGAAGTCCAGAGAATTTACACGGTTAGCTTATGACAGTTGGTGTTGCTCGAGAACTGTAAATAATCAACACGTCTCAGCAACTGATAAAACCTTTCTAGTGCCAGAATAATTTCATGATTAGGGACTAAAGAAGAACATGACTAACAATATTAAACATCGCAGTTATCCTGTCGCCGTTCCACCACACAATCTTGCCTCAGCACACACCATTGTGTGTTCTATTAATTTCGTTCAGGAGAAAGGGAATTCAGAGTCTGGTATCCGACGCAGGGCGGTGCCTCTGGATCTGGCAAGAACTGTCCAGGGAGCAGGGAGTTGCTCGCTGGTCGCGGTCAGGCGGCATCGTTTTTTGGGGTCCGTTAAGGAGGCTGGCCGGCTGGTGGGCGTTTCCACGGAGCGGAGAGCGGCCTGCGGTAAGCCTCTTACCGGGTAGCAGGCCACATACGGCCGCCAAGAGCTCAGTGCCAGGGGCTTACTGCAAGCAGTGTCCACAGCGAACCTACCCCTCTCTCTCTCTCTTTCTACAAATTTGGCAGAAAACCAGACGGGATTATGGTCACATGTAAAGTGGTCCAGGGGAAATGCGCGAACAGTGCCTTCAATACGCCAAAGTAATGGTGGTGCTAGCGATGACAGTGCTGCTAAAGCAGAGTTATTAAGTGGTACGTTGACATTATAACGCCGCCTATATTTGTCTCTCAGGACTGGCTACTGATATAAACATGCAGTATTTTTTAAATATGTACGGCCACATTGTAGATGGGTGATACAGTTTGTGAAAGGTATCTGTTTTATGATATTTATTAAATATAATTTATTTTTTGGATTGGTCGTGGAGATGGAACTGGGATTTGCTATCTGACCGTGTGTATGTGTGTGTGTGTGTGTGTGTGTGTGTGGGTGGGTGGGTGTGACTGTGTCTCACTAGCAGTGATTTCTGTTCTACATCTACATCTACTTAGATACTCTGCAGATCACATTAAAGTGCCTGGCAGAGGGTTCATTAACCACTTTCATAACTTTTCTCTACCGTTCCATTCTCTAGTAGCCCGCGGGAAGAAAGAACACCTAAATCGTTCCGTTTTCAATCTGATTTCTCTTATTTTATTGGGATGGTCATGTCTCCCTAAGTAGGTGGGTGCTAGCAAAATATTTTCACATTCAGAACTAAAAGTCGGTGATTGAAACTTCGCAAACAGATCACGCCGCAATGAATAAAGTCTTTCTTTTAATGATTTCCACCCCAATTCGTGCAACATTTCCGTGACGCTTTCCGCCCCGTAACGTGATAAAACAAAACGAGCTGCCCTTCTCTGGACCTTCTCAATGTCTTCCGTCAGTCCCATTTGGTGAGGGTCCCACAAGGGGCAACAGTACTCCAGGAGAGGACGCACAAGTGTGATGTAGGCAGTCTCTTTGGTGGAGCTGGTGCATCTTCAAAGCGTTCTGTCGATGAAACGTAACCTTTGGTTCGCCTTCCCCACAATATTTTCTATGTGTTCTCTCCAGTCAAAGTTGTTCGTAATTGTAACTCCTAGGTATTTGGAAGAATCTACGACCTGGAAATTTCATTAATATTTTAAAAATTGATCGAATATCATATTTTTGCATAGTTGAAATTTTTCTCTTTCAGAAAAATGCCAACTAATTACAAAAGGACCGGATCTTGGTAGCAAGGCATATGGACGAAAGATGGTTTGATGCGGGCTATATATACATGATGTGCGGGATAATATCGTGGGTGTCATTGCTGCAGTAAAGATTTTGGTATACCTAAAACTGCACTGAATAGAAGACTGCAGTCAAAAAATTATTCTAAGTGTAGTATGATACATCAGCCTGGGTATTGAGAATGAACGAAGTCATCGCTCACATTAAGAAACTTCAAGAGCGAGGTTTTGCACCTTGTAGAGATTCGGTAAGAAGTATGGCACTTGAATTTGCTGAAAGGCTAAATGTACAACATACTGTCAATAAAGAATTAAAAAAGACTGGTTACGACTGAATTCATTACTTTATTAGACGCATTTCCATTATGAACCACCACATGAATGTTGTTCGTCATTTGCTAATAGATGTAAGAGCTGTGGTACGAGAAAATATCCTAAAGTTTGCACAAAATCTACAAATCTTAGTATTTACAAAAAAATTGATAAAATTGTTTTGGTCTGAAACGTCTTACTGTATTCATTACTACGTATTCCAATAAAAATGTGTGATTTAAATTCAGTCTTTTCTTCATGTGTAGCAATTATTTACTTGGTCCGTACTGTATATAAGTTTATATGAAAGTCTTAGCAAAATGCTGCCAGAAGTAATATATATATATATATATATATATATATATATATATATATATATATATATATATATATTAAAAACCAATGAGTTATACCCTAAAGAAAAAAAAAGTGGTCCAACTCTCCCTGAGTTACCCTATAACACCGCCAATATTTGTTTCTCAGGACTGGCTACTGATGTAAGCATGCGGCATTTTTGAAATACGCACGACCACATTGTAGATGGGTGATACAGATCGGAATATTGTGCGGCTAGCAGAATTCTAGCGGTAATTAGGGGCTGTTATTGATACAGTGGCGCCGTTATGAGTGCAAGAGCAGCGTATAATCATTCGGTTTCTCAGTTTGTGTGGTGAGGCACCAACTGAAATCCGTCGCCAGTTGTCGTGGCGTATTAGATGTGTGTACTGGGGCGCCGTGTTGCGGTGCGCGCGGCCGTCCGCCGTCTGGGGTTCGAGTCTACGGGTGTTTGTGTTGTCCTTAGGTTAGTGTAACTACGTTTAAGTAGTTTGTAAGCTACGGAATAATAACCACGGAGCTGAGTCCGACTTTTTTTTGTGCATAGCGCTGCTTGCTGCATGAGTAAAAGTAGTTTTGCTCCACTAACACTAACCCTGAGAGTCCTGACTTAAAGTTTAAGTTATTTATTATAATGGTATTAAGTTAGAGGATAAACTATTATTCTTCTATTATTATGTGTTATTTCCATGTAATATGACAAATTTTGTGTTTCGTCCTTCTATTGATGGGAAATAGAATTTTTGTTGTATACATCTACGAACATTGTATCCTTAATGTTAAAATGTTTCATGCAGAAGGACTAAGAGCCTAGCCGTTCTGTTCGCCATATGGCTAATTCACGTGTTAACTTTTTATATCATAATAAGTGTTTGAATTTTAAAATGTTATGTCTGAACATATATTGATGTCATTTGTATTTTTGTTAAATGTTTTGTTTAAATAAAAAGGCACTCCAAGTTTGTGGAATTCCTTATGAGGTTAATATGTTCTGTGGTAACATGGTGCACCAAAGTTCAAATGTTCAAATGTTTGTAGAGCTTATGTGACTTGACAGCGGGGTCATCAGTCCCTGAACTTACAAACTACTTATTAACTAGCTAATACTAAGGACGGCATAAATATCCATGCCCCAGGGGGGATTCGAACCCCCCGACCGTAATGGCCGTGCAGACCGTGACTGTCGCGCTGCAGTCAGCTCGGCCACCGCGGCCGGCGTGCACCAAAGTGTTGGCAGATATCTGAGGGTGTCCGAGGCCAAGACGGAGGCATGAGTTCGTGGACTTCACGCCAGCTGCTCGCAAAGCAGCGATGCCAGCCCGACCTGGCAGTTACCAGTTAGGCTGCACCTACATTGCATCCGGAAGTCGTCCGATCCGAACCTGTCCGGTAATGGGTGATCCGGCGATTCGGTGTCGTCTGGTGTTGAGTGCCTACACTGGGTCCCGTCGCGCAGCTGACTCACCGGCACGCTGGCTGCCGACTGCCCACACATAAACAATGGAAGAGATTAACATGAGTGATTCGGACGATGATGTTTTGTGTTGGCTACTGCTAGACAAGAACGTTTGCCTTAAAAAACGTATGAAAAGGAGTTGGATGCATCGTTTTAATAATGACAGATTTTCAGGGGAATTTTTTACAACTTGCCAGTCATTGCGAAATTTTCCAGACAAGTTCAAAGACAACTACCGTATATCTATAGGAACGTTTGACTATATACTTGAAGGTATGAGAGACAATATATATGGCTAAATAATATTAGAACATTATAAATAAAGTCTGGCATCAGTTACAGTACAATATATTTATTAACATACATATTTGTTAACCTTCCTTCACCTGAATGTAATATCAAATAAGCAACTGTTAAGAGGTACCTATATATGATCTGAAAATTACAATGAAACAATTGTTTAGTTCAAGACTGACAAATATGGACACTGAATGCGATGAGGAAAATTGTGGAGAACAAACGTTAGGTTATACATAAAGATATATTAGCAATTCATTAGGAATAGTCCATTAAAATGAGTTCCGATCAGGTTATTGGACAGTAGAACACATTTGAACTATGCTCACGAAGGAAGACGAATCGTTGCGATAATTAGATGCACCTGATGATGCATATCGTGTTAAAACTTATGAAACCTTATTTCACACGAAATCGCCGCGGTGGAGCGGCCGAGCAGATTGAGGCGCTATGATACGATGCGCGAGGCCGATCCCCGTCTTGGATTCGAATCCCCCCCTCGGGCATGGATTTTTGTGCCGTCTTTAGTATAAGCTAGTTCATAAGTAGTGTGTAAGTTTTGCGACTGATGGCCCCGTATTTCAATCCCTTAAGCTCTACGAACATTTTTTTTTTCAATCGAAATCTCTCACACGACGGAAAAGTTTTCAATTACAGGCTAACGGGAGCTAGAAGATGTGTGGAGTGTGCCTTTGGAATCATTACTGCTAAGTGACGTTTACTGGGAAAATGTATTCCAACGGAATAGGATAGTGAAATGTATCTGCTTACTGCACAACATAGTTATTGACCGTAAAGGTGTTGAGTTCTTCAACTCTGCAACAAACATAGAACAAGACTTGAGTGTATCACATCGTCAAGAAAGTGGTTCATCAAGAACGTTCAGCAGAGCGTCACAACAGGTTCAAATTATCAACGACAAATTCAAGTCATACTTGAATGGGTTAGGCTCCGTTCCTTGGCAAAACGAACGCATCGTGTAGTGACCTTTTCTTTTTGAAAGTTTGATTAAAAAATTATATGTTAAACATAATATGACTGAAATTAGTAGTCATTTGTAATTACATGTAGCGATATGAAAGAAAGTATTAAAACTATTAGACCATAATTTCGATATTTACCTTTGACTTAAAAAATGTTCCCCAATAGATTTCTACAGTGCTCGCTTAAGGCGCGTTCACACGGGTCAAGTTTAGTTGAACGAGTTTACTTGATCAATAAACGCTGAATGAAAAACCTCGTGCGAACCTTCGTTTCAATTGAGTTGATCAACTTTTTAGTGGATTAAGAAAAGATTGACAGAGTCAAATTTTCCGTTCAAGTGACGATTCAACTTTGAGTTGAATCACGTTATTACATGTGTAAACCCACTAGCTGTTTTAAAACTTCATTGCGGATATAGGGCCGGTGTTTTCCGTATTGTTAAAATGTTGCATTTTCAAATATCTCGCAGAATGAGTTTCAAGCAGTCAGAAAGTGTGATGATGATTGATTTTCTTTTTTAGAACTTTACCATAAGCGCGAATGTCTGTGGAATCGTCGTATGGTTACTTACGAAAACAAACAAAGATATACGGGAAAATGCTATGTGAGGTATCGTGAAAGAAATGGACATTAGCGGCTTAACCACTGACAACGCAAAAAAACAAAATAAAAACAATCAAATGTACATCAAGAATATTCATTAGTGTCCAAATAAAAAGAGTGGAGTGGGAACGGAGGAATTGTATGTGTCCAAACTGTTCTGGTATAAAAGAGCATATATAGTGCTGAATGGTGTTACATATTTGTGGTAGGTGCAGCCTTAGGCGGGAAGCCGGAAGACGAGCGGCCGATCTGTCATTACCTCCATAACAGGTGTGCGGTCGAGCGGTCCCAGCCGGGTACACAATCCTACCGGCCCTCGGCGCGCACAATGGAGTCTATGATTAGCAGCATCACAGAAACTGCGCGGCAGCCGTCCTGATCCCGGTCGCTGGTCCGTTAATCTCTTCCGGTGGCGAGCCTCTCGCCGACGCCCAGCACCTGTCAGGAGGCCTGTCACGGTACAAGGGACACCAGGCCTTGCGGACAGGTGCACTAACCACACCCTCCTACTCACGTCGGGAGCAGTTGAAC
The DNA here is from genome assembly GCA_026315105.1 of Locusta migratoria. Lineage (NCBI taxonomy): Eukaryota > Metazoa > Arthropoda > Insecta > Orthoptera > Acrididae > Locusta > Locusta migratoria. The sequence continues at coordinate 55,869,898 of CM048745.1, read as the reverse complement.
AGCTGAGGAAGAGACACAAAAGTAAAAGTATCTTCTTATGTGTGCGGGTTTTAGATTCCTCCAAGTACGTTCTAGAAGATCGTCTCCCTACCTCTTCAAAGGCCCTAGTCGACGGTTCGAACTAATGAGAACAGTGTTTATTGACTTAAAAATCCAGTGTTGATTGGACGACAATGTGAAGGACAGCATCAGGTTGAAAAGTGGTGTTTGTAGTCGAAACCGTGAACGCTGTGAGAGTGCGAAATACGATTCACCTGCAAAGAGGCCCTTTCCCAGTAGCGACCCTGGTCGCCCTCAGCCACTTTAAAAATCATTCATAAACATGAACACACTTTTTTTTTCCTAATTTGTAGTGATTTTAAAAAACATTCTATCCATTTTTTTTATTGAGGAACTGTTTTAGCATAACAGGACACATTCAAAATTGTGATCTTAATTTTTTTGTTTGTTTTTCAACCTCATGTATATTTTATATTTATGATTCCTCTACCTATGTTTCCTTGTAAATTTTGCGTTGTTATACATGTTTGTCCCAACCCCATGGTCTAGCCAGCCACATCTGCATCTCCATTGTTTTAGTTTCCATGGCAATTATTTTTCAATGTGTACTTTTTTGTTTTGTTTTGTTTAGTGTGACATGCCCCAGGTGTCTATGTCGCCCATAGGGCAACCACATGTTAGTTTTGAAAAGTTTGCTGTACATGATGTAATATAATTACCTCAGCTTACATCAAAATTTTCAATTAACGAAGGGTGATGAACGACGACCGTCTGTCGTCTTCCACATAGTTTTGCATAGTTTCCGTACAGTTATAATTTATTTAATGTTGTTAGATTATCATTTTGTTAAAACTTGAACCCACTCTTTTGAAAGCTTGAGGAATAGCATTTCACGTGTTAAAATATTAGTTAATATTGCTAGGTTTTTCTTTTTTTGTTATGTTAATAATTTATTATTTTATTATTTAATGTGGCATAAGTACGGCTTCTCCGCTACGCCACTGTCCCTGTGAGAATGTGCAGTTCTTGTATTTTTAAGTGTGTGCGAGAATCTATGGCTGTTTGAATGTGGGGAGTGATAGCTCGCTTTGCATCATTCTCTCTGGCTCAGAGTCGATAGCTGCTGAGGTGACCAAAGAGTTTTCCACACCCTTTGGCTACAGTCTAGTTAGCGAGCCTTTCCCTCCAGCGTGTGTATCTCTGTCTGTCCCCACCACCGCTGTTTTCGTGGATTTTCCGGCTTTCGGTGCCTTCCCACGTCCGCCGGTGGCCGCGCGATCAGATTCATTCTGTTCTGGGTATCTGGTGAGGTAAGGGTAGTTCTGATCATGTTTCTGGTGATGGTAGCGTTTCATTGACTAACACGTTTAACTTAGATTCGTGAACTTAGAATCATATTTTGAAATATTTTCTCCGATCGTGTGCGGAAATGTGTTCTCGTTTTTCAATTCAGTGATTTCCATTAGATAAACGCAGTGTGTGTGATTCTAGTTGCAGTTTGATAACGGCCTGATATGTTAAAAACTTTTGTGATAATACTTTCTAGCTTTGTGGGGCCCGATTTCTAATAGGTGATATGTTCATTTTATACAGTGCATGTAAAAATCTCATCGTTTCCTTCCGTGAGTGATGTGTTGCACGTGGTTGGTTCATAGAAAAAAGCCTTCAGCATCCACTCTGTTTGTTCCATGCCCATCAGGCAAGTAATTATGCGGGTATCCTGATTTCCACTAACATTTCGCGATCTTCTCTCCCCGCCTATTTTAATGTTGCTGTTTCTTCTCCGACTTTTAGTTCGAACTCTGTCTTTGTCAGTAACTCTCTGAGCCTTGTACAACCTCCTTCAATTGCTTCTTTATGTAATTCTGGACATTTATATGGGTTTCATGCCGTAATTCTTATTTTATTTTTCCGACTGTGATTATTTCATTTTTGTGGTTTTTCTGAGACTGGACTTCATCCATCTCTGTAATCGCCCCCTATCGCGTGTGGCTGTATTTCATTCGCTTCCTTATATAATTCTAAGCATTTCTATGGGTTACATGCAGTAGTTAATTTTCTTTATTTTTCGGAAACTGAATTTATTCAATTTTATCGGTTTTCGGAACCACGTGGGTCCGAGTCCCGACTTCCGGGGTATGAAGCTAGTCGCCTGAGTTCACGCCACTTCTCTTACAAAACCAGTACCTAGCTCGATTTCTAACAGACTGCAACTTAAGTATCCACCGTGATTTTGTGTAATGACTTTCAACCACTCCACCTTCAGTGGAGTTCGTTCATGTAACGTAGCCGTGTGCCGCCGTTAGCATGTTTGCTCGCGTTTTCTGTTAAGATGTAATTCAACTTGCTATACACACGCACCATCTCAAAACAGGCTTCAAAGTGCTTTGTATATTGTGTTTTGTGCTACCTCCAACTTTTTGAATTTCGCCTACGATAACGGCGCGTGCTTCCACCTCGTCTCAGCACGATGATTTTGGTGAGTTTCGCTGTGGCATTGCGTGTGTGTGAGAGAGTGAGTTTTTGTGAATTCCCCCCCCCCCCCCCCAGTAGCGTTCAATCATCTATAATTTAGGCTGGGCACCGTCCGCATTAATCCACGTAAGAGATGCATTTTTATTGTGTTAACGAAATTGGTTCCCCCATTTTGCTTGTTTTCTATCTGAATAAACAAGTTTATGCTCAGCATAATCTGTAAGTTGCCTATAAATTGTAGTTTTAGAGCACCTTCCCTCTTATTTGATATTGTTTCACAAGTGCTGAAAATAAGATCAGATGCTAATTTTTGTAAGTGTAAATTCCGTTGCGTCATAAATGTTTCCTAAACACCTTTCTAAGATAACTTTAATTGTGGTTACTTACTTATTAATATCTGTGTGTATTAACGTGTGAGCTGCTATGTATATTGACCAATGTAGTATTAATTTCCTTTTATTGAAGTCATTGAAACGAGTCAGTTCTCAGTTTGGGCCAGGGAACAAGGCTTTATAGCAAGGAGTAACCAGTAGTTCACACGGACCTCATTTGCTAATTTTAGTGATAAGAGAAGGCTCTTGTTACGTACAGGGGTCGACTTTTACAATAAATTGCTTTCCAAAATCGGGTATTGCTAAGACAGGAGCACTAGCTAACGCGTTCTTGAGTCTCTCAAAAGCTGCCCTTTTTCCGCAATTCATTTAGAGGAACCACTAGTTGCGCAAAAATTAGGGACGAAATTCCTAAAAAAAAAAAAAAAAAAAAAAAAAAAAAAAAAAAAAAAAAAAAAAAAAAAAAAAAATTCCCATATCTTCCAGACGGGCTTACCCTTTAACGTTCTTAGGTACCGGAAATTTATGGAAATTAGGGACGAAATTCCTAAAAAAAAAATTCCCATATCTTCCAGACGGGCTAACCCTTTAACGTTCTTAGGTACGGGAAATTTATTTAACCTTGGAGGGTTTTACAGTAAAGCCTGCCTCACGCAATCGTTTTAACACTTCCCTAACATTCTCTAAGTGCTCTTGAAAATTTTGACTAAATCGCTGGGTCATCAAGGTAATGGTAAAGGCAATTGAATTTCAAATCAGAAAAAAAAAACATTGTCCAAAATGCGCGAAAGCACTGCTGCCCTTATGGACAGACCAAACGGCACTCTGTTATACTCAAATTCCAGTCGGTTACAAAAGCTGTAACTGGCTTAAACTCCTCAGCGAGAGGTAACTGGAAATACGCTTGGTTGAGATCGAAGGTCGTAAACACCGTGGCTTTGTGAAACCAAGCGAAACAAGAATGTAAGTCAGGCACGGGAATAGATTGCAACACTATGTTCTTATTAAGTTCTCGGTAGTCCACCACCAGTCTCACACCACCCTGTGATTTTTGAACTAAGAAAATTGGTGAAGAATAGGGAGATTTTGAAGGCCTAACCACACCATCTCTCGACATCTGAGCAACCGCTTCCCGTAATTATTTCATACGAGGTGGGGAAAGACGGTGCAGGGACTGGGGTATTATCGCTCAATTGTGTTTTATACTCGGCACACTTAAACAACCCTAACCAATTGGTGAGAACATCACGAAATTCCCGACTGTTGTTTGAATTGTTCCCTTTGCTGCTAGTTCAAATGATTCAGTTCAAAACCCTGTTCACTACCACCCCAATTACTGTTGATCGTCATGTGTGTACCCAGACGCAGAACGTGATTCGAAGTTAAAAGGGGACTTATAACGCCAGTCCGGAACCATCCCCACATGTCCTACAAAATCAGCTCCAAAAATCATATGAACTGGGAAACCTTTGGCTACCTTAACCCTGAAGGGCCACGTAAACCTTTGGATACACAATCTGACTCTCGACTCTCCCAACAACAACATTTCACTTCAATTAGCTAACTTGCTCACTTGCCCTTTGCCCGATAATGACCTAAATTTACAAATAAGCTTTATATATATATATATATATATATATATATATATATATATATATATATATATCATAAAATTCCTTACTTATCAACGTCGAAGAACTGCCTGTATCCAATAAGGTACAGACAGGTTCTCGGTTAATCTCAGTACACACAGTAGTCTGCTGGCGGGTACCGCAATTATTTTATACAGCGTGGTACCGTCCGCGGTGCCCCTTTCGTCTGTCATCGTCTTTCGTCTGTCCATCAGATCATTTATATAGATAGAAAATAGTAGCGGTCGTATCACACACCCCTGGGGCACGCCTGACGATATACTCGTCTCTGATGAATACTCGCCGTCGAGAACAACGTACTGCGTTCTATTACTTAGAAAGTCTTCCAGCCAGTCACAAATCTGTGAACCTATTCCATAAGCTCGTATCTTCGTTAGCCGTCTGCAGTATGGCACTGCGTCGAACGCCTTTTTTAAGTCGAGAAAAACACAATCCGCCTGTTGCCCTTCATCCCTGGCTCCCAAGATGTCATGTGAGAAAAGGGCAAGCGGAGTTTCACATGAACGATGTTTCCCAATCCCGTGCTGATGCATAGAAAGAAGCTTTCCGTTTCAAGAAAATTTACTATATTCGAACTGAGAATATGCTACAAAATCCTACATGAAACTGATGTCAACGATATTGGCCTGTAATTGTGTGGGTTAGTTCTCTTTCCCTTCTTATACATGGGAGTCAACTGCGCTTTTTTCCAATCACTATCAACTTCGCGCTGAATGAAAGATTCGCGATAAATGCAAGCTAAGTAGGGGCTAATGCCGAAGAATACTCTTTGTAAAACCAAACTGGTATTCCATCCGGACCAGCAGACTTTCGTATTTAGCTCTCTCAGCTGCTTCTCTACACCGGAAATACCTATTACTATGTCCTCCATTTCGGAATTAGTCCGCTGATCAAATGATGGTAAATTTGTGCGGTCCTCCTGCGTGAAAGATTCCTTAAAGGTTAAATTTAGAACTTGAGCTTTCCGTTTCCTTTCTTCTGTTACTGCCCCGGAATGATCAACTAGTGACTGAACAGTGGGCTTTGACCCGCTTATCGATGTTACATAGGACCAAATTTTTTTAGTATTCTCTGAAAGAACGCCACCTTCGCGTAATAACCTGATCAGAGAGTTCGGCAATTTGGCAAATAACTCTGACATGCTCCCATCTAGCCTCAAACCTATCAAATCACTATCGCCTGTCTCCTCATGAAAGACACCTTTCACTACGGCCTACTTCTGGAACTTTACCCAATAACACTTGAATTCGCTCTTGCAAACTATTTACTTGGTGTGAGACTTTAACTTTTCCCGGCGTAAGGAATGTTCAAACAACTTACGGGTATGCTGCCGGGTGACGTCGTCGACAACCGCCGATATTTCGGCAGGAAAACACCCTGCCATTCTCAAGGCACAACTGCACTTAAGGAAGCAATTTGCAAGCGTATTTAATAGCTCGGTTTGCAAAGTGTAAACAAGGAAGATAACACACACAGTACAAGTCACAGCAGAGTCAACACAACCAAAGGTGACCAAACATCAAAAATATCGATAGTGACTTAATCAACAGGTGAGGCAACATTAATTTTATCCCTCTGTTTTTTGACGAGAAACAGTGCCGGATTCCAAGCAGAATTTAAACAAAAACCACCATCTCTGTTTATAAGGTCGCTTGCTAGTTTAATTTCAACAGCTTCCTTAATAACACTATCCCAATAGGTGGAGGTGCAAGCCAGGATCTCCGTGTTGTTGTATTCCATAGGATGACCGGTGTCAAGACAGTGTTCTGCAACAGCGGATTTGTTGGGCTGTTGTAAGCGCGTGTAACGTTTATGTTCAATACACCGGTCTTCCACAGTCCTGATTGTCTGACCAATATATGACATGCCACAACTGCAAGGAATACGATATACACCTGCCTTACGAAAACCAAGATCATCCTTTACGGACCCCAACAGGGCCTTTATCTTAGAGGGTGGTCGAAAAACACATTTCACATCATATTTCCGTAAAATACGACCAATCTTGTTGGAAATACTTCCTGCGTAAGGCAAAAAGGTCATAGATTTAGGTGCCACTTCATTACCACCGTCACTCACCCGTTGCACAGAAGGCTGATAGCGCAATGCACGTTTTATCTGTCTCTCACTATAACCATTCTGACGAAAGGTCACCTCGAGATGGGACAACTCAGTTGACAAACTTTCAGGGTCTGAAATGACATGTGCCCTGTGAACCAAAGTACGAAGTACTCCTTCACGCTGAGCTGGATGGTGACAACTATCAGCTCGCAGATACAAATCTGTGTGAGTAGGCTTCCTATAAACAGAATGTCCCAATGTACCATCAACCTTCCTTCTGACCAACACATCAAGGAAAGGAAGGCAGCCATTTGTTGGGCTGTTGTAAGCGCGTGTAACGTTTATGTTCAATAAACATGAATTACTCTGATATTTTAGTGAGTTTTGATGTTGTGTCTCTCTTCACTCGCGTTCCTCTGTCAGATTCGTTGCAGCTAATTGAGGTTAAGTTTGGTGTCGAGTTAACAAACCTTTTTCGACATGTGCTGACTTCCACTTACTTTTTATTCAATGGTCAGTACTATGAACAAACTGATGGAGTTGCAATGGGAAGCCCGTTGTCACCTATTGTGGCCAATTTGTTTATGGAGGATTTTGAGGAACGTGCTTTAGCGTCAGCAACTCTGAAACCTGCGTGTTTTCTCAGATATGTAGACAACACTTTTGTTGTTTGGCCTCATGGTAGTGAGAATTTAAATGGTTTTTTGGAACACCTAAATTCAATCCACCCGATTATTAAGTTCACAATGTAGGTGGAACAGAATGGCTGCCTTCCTTTCCTTGATGTGTTGGTCAGAAGGAAGGTTGATGGTACATTGGGACATTCTGTTTATAGGAAGCATACTCACACAGATTTGTATCTGCGAGCTGATAGTTGTCACCATCCAGCTCAGCGTGAAGGAGTACTTCGTACTTTGGTTCACAGGGCACATGTCATTTCAGACCCTGAAAGTTTGTCAACTGAGTTGTCCCATCTCGAGGTGACCTTTCGTCAGAATGGTTATAGTGAGAGACAGATAAAACGTGCATTGCGCTATCAGCCTTCTGTGCAACGGGTGAGTGACGGTGGTAATGAAGTGGCACCTAAATCTATTAACTTTTTGCCTTACGCAGGAAGTATTTCCAACAAGATTGGTCGTATTTTACGGAAATATGATGTGAAATGTGTTTTTCGACCACCTAAGATAATGGCCCTGTTGGGGTCCGTAAAGGATGATCTTGGTTTGCGTAAGGCAGGTGTATATCGTATTCCTTGCAGTTGTGGCATGTCATATATTGGTCAGACAATCAGGACTGTGGAAGACCGGTGTATTGAACATAAACGTTACACGCGCTTACAACAGCCCAACAAATCCGCTGTTGCAGAACACTGTCTTGACACCGGTCATCCTATGGAATACAACAACACGGAGATCCTGGAATGCACCTCCACCTATTGGGATAGTGTTATTAAGGAAGCTGTTGAAATTAAACTAGCAAGCCACCTTATAAACAGAGATGGTGGTTTTTGTTTAAATTCTGCTTGGAATCCGGCACTGTCCCTCGTCAAAAAACAGAGGGATAAAATTAATGTTGCCTCACCTGTTGATTAAGTCACTATCGATATTTTTGATGTTTGGTCACCTTTGGTTGTGTTGACTTTGCTGTGACGTGTACTGTGTGTGTTATCTTCCTTGTTTACACTTTGCAAACCGAGGTATTAAATACGCTTGCACATTGCTTCCTTAAGTGCAGTTGTGCCTTGAGAATGGCAGGGTGTTCTCCTGCCGAAATATCGGCGGTTGTCGACGACGTCACCCGGCAGCATACCCGTAAGTTGTTTCAATATCTACTAGGTCCCGCAATGGACCGATGGACTTATCAAATGCCTCTAACTCTTTCACGCTGCGCAAATCCTCGATTCTGTTCACGTAATATAACGCTCGCGACCAAACTTAATTTGCGAACGGGAAGATTCACTCACTTCAAACACGCCTACCACCGAAGCTAGCTCAGCCAAAGCAGACTAAATAACGAAGACTGCCTCACTCACTTCTGTCGCCCGCACCTTCGTTGGGACCGCCGGCCGTTCCAGCACTTCGCGAAGACGTTGCGCCATATCCGTTGCGCTCCCACCGGTATCTGCGCCCCTAATTCGCAGTTCGTATTGGAAGTTCAGCCTAGCGTAAATCCGTCACCCCGGTCACCTCTCTCATCGCCATTCTGTAACAGGTCGGAGCACAAGTGATATTTGTCACTGTAAGGAACCCAAACAACCACACTAACGTACACCCTAACAAACTTATATTCACCACCCACAGCTCGCAATAACCACAACCACGCTCTGCTACCAAATTGCACCGGAGTGGTAGGACTGGGTTGAACTGTGAGAAGCTTCTGCCCCTCGTAAAACTAACTTTATTTTTAATTTTAAACAAAATTTTGAACTTCTATTAAAACCAAAGTAATAATTTATTCAATGTAGCAGTTTCCAAAGGTTAAGAGTTTACTTTCAATACACACAATGAATCGTTATATCCTTTCTGTTAATTAAGAAACATCTTCAAAACTGTAGCATAGTACCTTCTTGCTGTACAATACGGTCTTGAATATATGAAAACCAACTGAACCAACAAGGCAAGCACTTTCATGAAACAAAATAATTTCAATCGTCACCAACTGTACAAGGGGGAATATATATATATATATATATATATATATATATATATATATATATATATATATGTTAAATAAGAGCACAAAAGTAGGAAACTACGACCACCCTGTAATAAGATTATCTGTCCACGCTCTAGCACTTAGATGCCTAAAGATAAGGTTACCAGATTCTGCTGCCGGCCGCGGTGGCCGAGGGGACTGAGGCGCTCCAGTCACGGTCTGCATGGCCACTACCGTCGGGGGTTCGAATCCCCCCTCGGGCATGGATATTTGTGCCGTCCGAGTTCGTAAGTAGATCATAAGTAGTTTGTAAGTTTATGGACTGATGACCCCGCAGTTAAGTCCCATAAGATTTACAAACATTTGAACATTTGTCCCAAATATTCTGTGTCTTTTACTCTCCAATGAAATGCATTCGAAGATTAGATGTGATGCAGTTTCATCACTGTCATCACAGATCCTACATCTTCTGTTATTCCCATTATATGTAGGTGTTTTTTGAAATTCCCATGGCCTGTCAGCAATCCAACCATGAGTCTAATCTCTCTCCTGTTCAGGCCCAGGATCGCAGAGCTTCTTTTAAAACATGGTTTTGGTATCATTACCTTGCCATGTTTTTGTTGATGGACTTTGGTCCAGTATTCTACGTGCTGTCTTCTGAGCCAGTTACGTAGCTCTTATTTGATCATTGCCTTGGTGATTGTCAGGACAGGTTCCTGTCCAATAAATGGAGTCTCTGCCCCCATCCTGGCTAATCTGTCGGCATGTTCTCTACCACTGATCTCCGAGTGGCCAGGGACCCACAATAGGTTTACTCTATTGCTTTCCCCTAGCTCCACCAGAACCCTGTGACATTCTGCAACAATTTTAGACCTTGTTGCAGGAGCTGCCAGTGATCTCAGGGCTGCCTGACTGTCTGAATAGATATAGATGCTACGGTCTTTGTAGTACCTACGCAAATTCTCCTCCACACACGCCCTGATGGCAGTGATTTCGGCCTGGAATACTGAGGCCAGTTTCCCTAGAGAGATGACGCCCTCTAGTCTTGGCTGCACCCCATATACCCCGGCCCCAACGCCCTGGTCCGATTTTGACCCGTCAGTGAACCAGACAATACCCCCCGTATTGTGTCGAACTATTTTCTCCCACTGCTCCCTACTTCCAATTGTTATATTGAAAGGCTTATTGAAGCAGATGGGGTTATAATATAGTCGGCTGGCATTTCCCTAACTTTTCCTATATTTACCTCACTACTATTTTAGTGTGTGGTTCTGGATATCCCAAAGAGTTCCAGTTTTTGCCAGTTTTGAGTCTGTATACACCAGCCACTCCCTCCATCTTGATCCAAAGGTGTAATGGGGGCATATCCAACATGGTTTCCATCCCAGCAGTTGGTGTGCTGCTAATTCCGCCTGTTATGGCTGAGCAGACTAATCTCTGCACCTTACCAAGCTCCTTAGCAGCAACCTGCTGTTCTACCTTCTTCCACCACACGACCGACCCACAGGTGATTCTGGGTCTAATGCCCGTGGTGTATATCCAGTGCATACCCTTGGGGCTCAGGCACCAATTTTTGCCACAAGCTCTCCTGAGTACCTTTTGCCTTGGAGCAAATATTCCTAATGTGAGGGGTCCATGTCAGTTTCTCATCTAAGGTAACCCCTAGATATTTCATTGAAAAGCTTTAGATTGCAACTTGAATATTGGATATGCTTCTTTGTGAGTGGTCTTATTAGGACTAACCCCAAGATTCTGTTTTCTGCACCAGTCTTGCACAATGTTCAACGCACCTTGAGCCATATTCTTCACTGTGTCAGCAAATTTGCCAAGTATTACTATGACAAGATCATCTGCGTGTCCTTGGCAAAAGTACTGGCTAGAGTTTAATTCTTCAATGAGATCATTCACCACTAGATTCCACAATAAAGGGGAATGAACTCCTCCTTGCGAGCAACCCCTAATGGTGTTGATTACCATTTTTTCATTCATCATGGTAGCCTCTACCTTTTTTCCACTGAGCATGGCCCTAGTCCACCTACATATTGTAAATGCGACATAAAGTCACTGAGGAGGCAGGCGACTATGATGAAATGACTAGGTAGTACTGCTGTGAAGCTGGTTAGGTCGCAAGCTATTTATTATTGGTCACACTTGATGTACAGCGTGCCCTCAAAACGACGAGTTTCGGAATAACCATCATCAGATTAGAATCTAAAATCATAAGAATATAAAATAATAAAATTAATAAAATTCCTCACATGATAGAAAAAGTAGTAGGTTACAATTCATATTGATAATTATGATTTACCGTGCCATGTGCACACGTGAACAGATGGAAGATGTTCTTCAATATACATACAAACGCAGACTACAAGTTTTAACACACATGATACTGTCCAAGTAGACATTTTTGCCACCAGGTGGCATTAAAATGTGTACAGTGGCGCCATATCACATAAGGTATGCGTATCAATTTACATAGGTCAGCTGTGCAATTGTTGTACAAAGTATAAAATATAATTTTTTTTTTAAAGAACAATTATACATATGCTTTTAAAAAACACTTGTCAGCTGCTAAACCTTTGTTGTAAATCATGATAGGCAATATAAGCACTATGTAGTCAAAGTTAAAACAACATAAAAGTAAAATTAATAAAAAAGTGACAGAATAATATTACATTTAAAATGAGATAGACAGCTCAACAAATCCAGAACATTGATGAGATAGACAGCTCAACAAATCCAGAACATTGTCAAAGGTGTTTTAAAAAATGACTAGTATTCCTTATGACAGTTGGCTGTAGCCATAGATAGAACAAGTAGTCATAAAATTAACATAAGGCACTTTACATCAGATAAGGCGGTGTAAAAAACATTTGTAAAAGCAGTAGCATTCATCATAGATATAGGGAACCATCGGGCTGGGCACCGTTCATAATAAATCCCGAAAAATGTCAAAGAACCATTTTCTGTGAGAACGGATTTGTTCGTTCAAAATTCCATCTGGGTTTTCCTTACAGCATTTGTAAATTTCAATATCTTCCAGAATGTCTAGGTCTAGACCTTTCGGCTCTACATGAAGAATTTTTAAGGATTTTTCAATCTTATCTAGATGATGTTTTTTGTCGTTGAGATGACACCCCATAGCTGTATTATTTTTATTACAATGTTCTTTAAATCTGACTGAAAAATCACGCCCTGTTTGTCCAATGTAAACACTATTACATGATGCACAATCTATTTTGTAGACTCCCGATTTTTTGTATTTATCCTTTTTGCTGTCAACAGAGGTACGCAATATTGTCTTAAGCTTTTTGAAGGCGTTAGCAATTTGTTCACAGAAATGCCCTGTGTAGGTCATTGACGCAAATCTAGATTGATTTTTGGTGGGATTAGATTTAGGTGTTTTTCTTTTATTGAACACTGATTTACGAATGTTCTGTATCGCACGTTTGGTATATCCATTACTTATACCTATTTGTGTGATTATATCAATTTCTTTTTGAACACTTGTTTAGCTAACCTGTTGAACATTGACCGAAAGAAAGCATTCTTATGGGCGCGTGGGTGGCACGAGTCTGCTGCAATAATGACGTCAGTGGTAGAAGGTTTTCTAAATATGTCTAAACAAAAGCCCATAGATTGTCTGGTGATGTTCAAGTCCAAATAATTAATGCTCCTGTTTGATTCTACCTCTACCGTGAAGTTTATCTTAGGATGTAATAGATTAAAAGATCCCGCAACCTCATCTATGACTGATCCCGTACCTTTAAGTGTAACGAAAATATCGTCAACATATCTGCAATAGAGAATAATCTTGTCGCATATTGACACATGATTAGCAAAGAATTTACTTTCTAAATGGTTGATAAAGATATCAGCCAGAAGGCCTGAAAGACAGCAACTCATTGCCAGACCGTCCTTCTGAAGGTAGATTTTACCGTTAAAAGTAAAACAGTTGAACGCAAGTGTTAGGCGTAATATCTCTAGTAATTCATAGATTTCCCCTATTGGAAGTTTCATGTGTTTAATAAGATTCACTCTAATGATATCTAATGAACCTTCTCATTAGAAGAAAATTCCCTGCTTCATAAAGGCCTAAATTTCAGTCTTCCCACCAGGATGAATTCTAATACTATTAAACGAACTATAGCCGAAGTAAAAGGCGTATGTGAGATGCTAAAAGTCCCACAACCTGTACAGGCCAAGATTGCGGTGACAACTCATAAAGCACTCAGTAAACCTATCCCCATAGGCACTTTTTCAAATTATCTCTCAACCATCTTAAATAAATTGAATGGACAACTAGTATAAAATAAAGTTGTTGTCACAAAAGCGGACAAGGGAAATTCTATTGTTCTTATTTCACATTCTGATTACGTCTGTTAGACTTCGGATATCTTCCGCTCTAATGATATAGTGGAAACTGTAAGGAACCCCCTCCCTAAATTTGTTACCGAACTAAAGAAATTTGTGAAAGGTCCAACTGTCTCTTTGCCAGCGATCACGCTAAACGTAGGCAAATCCCGATGAACCCAAAACTTCCTGTTCTTAGATCACAAATAAAGCTCCATAAAAGTAATTTGCCGATACGTCCAATTGTAAATGGTAGCCAGGGCCCAAATTACAGGGTTAACAGTTTTTGCTATGCTAAATTAAAAGCTGCATACACTTTTGAAAAAACATGGGCTGTCAAAAATAGCTACGAGATGGCAATGCTGTTGAGAGATACTAAGATTCCTCATGATGCAATAATGGCATCCCTTGACATAACCAATTTGTACACTAATGTGCCTGTAGAAGAGACATTAGATATCATTAGAGTGAATCTTATTAAACATATGAAACTTCCAATAGGAGAAATCTATGAATTACTAGAGATATTACGCCTAACACTTGCGTTCAACTGTTTTACTTTTAACGGTAAAATCTACTTTCAGAAGGACGGTCTGGCAATGGGTTGCTGTCTTTCAGGCCTTCTGGCTGATATCTTTATCAACCATTTAGAAAGTAAATTCTTTGCTAATCATGTGTCAATATGCGACAAGATTATTCTCTATTGCAGATATGTTGACGATATTTTCGTTACACTTAAAGGTACGGGATCAGTCATAGATGAGGTTGCGGGATCTTTTAATCTATTACATCCTAAGATAAACTTCACGGTAGAGGTAGAATCAAACAGGAGCATTAATTATTTGGACTTGAACATCACCAGACAATCTACGGGCTTTTGTTTAGACATATTTAGAAAACCTTCTACCACTGACGTCATTATTGCAGCAGACTCGTGCCACCCACGCGCCCATAAGAATGCTTTCTTTCGGTCAATGTTCAACAGGTTAGCTAAACAAGTGTTCAAAAAGAAATTGATATAATCACACAAATAGGTATAAGTAATGGATATACCAAACGTGCGATACAGAACATTCGTAAATCAGTGTTCAATAAAAGAAAATCACCTAAATCTAATCCCACCAAAAATCAATCTAGATTTGCGTCAATGACCTACACAGGGCATTTCTGTGAACAAATTGCTAACGCCTTCAAAAAGCTTAAGACAATATTGCGTACCTCTGTTGACAGCAAAAAGGATAAACACAAAAAATCGGGAGTCTACAAAATAGATTGTGCATCATGTAATAGTGTTTACATTGGACAAACAGGGCGTGATTTTTCAGTCAGATTTAAAGAACATTGTAATAAAAATAATACAGCTATGGGGTGTCATCTCAACGACAAAAAACATCATCTAGATAAGATTGAAAAATCCTTAAAAATTCTTCATGTAGAGCCGAAAGGTCTAGACCTAGACATTCTGGAAGATATTGAAATTTACAAATGCTGTAAGGAAAACCCAGATGGAATTTTGAACGAACAAATCCGTTCTCACAGAAAATGGTTCTTTGACATTTTTCGGGATTTATTATGAACGGTGCCCAGCCCGATGGTTCCCTATATCTATGATGAATGCTACTGCTTTTACAAATGTTTTTTACACCGCCTTATCTGATGTAAAGTGCCTTATGTTAATTTTATGACTACTTGTTCTATCTATGGCTACAGCCAACTGTCATAAGGAATACTAGTCATTTTTTAAAACACCTTTGACAATGTTCTGGATTTGTTGAGCTGTCTATCTCATCAATGTTCTGGATTTGTTGAGCTGTCTATCTCATTTTAAATGTAATATTATTCTGTCACTTTTTTATTAATTTTACTTTTATGTTGTTTTAACTTTGACTACATAGTGCTTATATTGCCTATCATGATTTACAACAAAGGTTTAGCAGCTGACAAGTGTTTTTTAAAAGCATATGTATAATTGTTCTTTAAAAAAAAAATTATATTTTATACTTTGTACAACAATTGCACAGCTGACCTATGTAAATTGATACGCATACCTTATGTGATATGGCGCCACTGTACACATTTTAATGCCACCTGGTGGCAAAAATGTCTACTTGGACAGTATCATGTGTGTTAAAACTTGTAGTCTGCGTTTGTATGTATATTGAAGAACATCTTCCATCTGTTCACGTGTGCACATGGCACGGTAAATCATAATTATCAATATGAATTGTAACCTACTACTTTTTCTATCATGTGAGGAATTTTATTAATTTTATTATTTTATATTCTTATGATTTTAGATTCTAATCTGATGATGGTTATTCCGAAACTCGTCGTTTTGAGGGCACGCTGTACATCAAGTGTGACCAATAATAAATAGCTTGCGACCTAACCAGCTTCACAGCAGTACTACCTAGCCACCTACATATAGTGGTCCCTAGGTCATGCACCTCTGCTGCCCTAACCTTGGATCGAAGGTCGTGTTGCTAAAAGCCCCCTCGATGTCCAGGAAGATACAGAGGGCTATTTACTGAAAGTGTAGTGCTATCTCCACCTGTCCAACGAGTTGGTGGAGAGCTGTTTCACATGATTTACCTGGCTGATATTCATGTTGGTTTGAATGTAGAGGAGTCCTACTTAGCCTCCTTTCTCCAACATGCACATTAACCAGCTTTTCCAATGTGTTAAGAATGAACGAGGACAGGCTAATTGATGTCATATCATTGGCCTTGGTATGATCAATTCTCCCTGGCTTTGGAATGAAGACAACCTTCACTGCCCTCCAGGCATTGGTAATGATTCCTGCTGCTAGACTAACCCTGAATAACCTGCATAGGAATCTAATAAGATTATCTCCCGCTTGTTGCAGGAGAGCTGGAAAGATTCTATCGGGACCAGGTGACTTGAACGGTTGAAATGTTCCCACCGCCCATCGGACCTTACTGAAATCGACACACTCCTTGGCTAAATCCCAGTCCTCTTTGCGAATACCTGAGAACCGTTGTCTCTCAGGAATTGCATTCTGGTATGAGTTATCCCCCAGAGTATATTGAGGAAAGTGAGTCTTGAGGAGCAGTTCCAGCGTTTCATGTGCTTTCAAGTTACTCGTAACAGCACTGAAACAACTACAACCAACTAAACTCATGTGTAGGACTCTAACTACAGTACACTCTCACCGGCGAACTTCGCTGTCTACAAAATTCCTTTAATAGAAAAGCCACGGTAAAACAGACTTGTGGCGCACTGCGTCTGGCGATATAGACCTCGGGTAGTGTCTTCTTCCTTGTAACTCCTCCCGATATAGTCCGGCGTGCATGCCGGCTGTCAACTCTGCTTCCAAAATCAAAAATCCGCCTCGGGCTTGGTCTCCTCACCTCCATGTCTCGCGGTGGCGCCTCCTTCGCGGTGCTCCCCTTCAGCGCCCTCAAGGAGGTCTGCGGGTGGCCTGTGGCGCGGGTTTCAACCGTCCGTGGCACCGTGACGTCTCATGACGGCACATTTAGCATTGTCGGCCGTTTTTCCACTCGTAAGAAGAATCACTTAGACTGGGATATATCTCGATTGTTATCTTTGTTCCGCATCTTGTGGTGCTTTACTGGACGTGCGGTGGCTGTTCGGCGGACTTGTGATAGCATTCTGCTGCAGACTCTGAATGCGGAAGGCGGAAGACAGTGCGGCGACTCCGATTGCGTTGCCTGGGCAACCGAAGCGAAGCGACGTCCTCTGTAGCCGGCCAGTCGGCCCGTGCCGGGCGGTGCTAAGACTCCTATAAACCCGAGCTGAACTGTCCGCCATTTTTCCCCACGTTCTGGGCGAGTTCACGCGTTACCTCGCGTTTCATTCAACTCGCTCACACTCGCAAACTACTCACTGTATGAACGTGGAATTTTCATCTATTTCTTCGGTAAGAACTACACTACATTTTCTATTTAGTTTTATTGATGGAAATCTATATCTATAAATGTGAATGTCTGTTCGGTGTACGTTTATCACGTCTGAACCGCGCACACTCACACACACACACACACACACACACACACACACACACACACATATATATATGAATGTCTGTTCGGTGTACGCTTATCACGTCCGAACGACAAGATGCAGAGACTTTATTATTTTATTTTAATGTTGATTAAAAATGTTTGTTCCTAAAGAAGGTCTCAGAGCACACTACTGAAAGAAAGCTTCTCTATCATAATCAACCAACACGCGAGCGTAGCTATTGGTTTAAGCTAGTATTTTATAAACAGCATATACTGATAGTTTACGAACATGTACTTTCTGACGACGTTACGGAATTTTCGACCTGCGAGGAACTCTTCTCTCATGAAGTTCTGTGAACACATTAAGCGAATGAAATGTTCAAAATACATCAAATTTTCAACCTTCCCAAACAGCAACTCTGTGAGAAATGTATGACTTAAGATGTCAGTTAAATATGACGAACTGGAATCCGCCCGCCCGTCTAGTAGTAACACGTCTTCCGTATTAGAGCTCCTAATAATTAGGCACATGTAGTTAGCCATACTTGAAGATACTAGTACTGACTTCAATTTAATAGTTGCAAACTACAAAAGTGCTGTGTCTCTATGTAATATTCAATTTCAATTTTTCGGTTACATGGGAAGGATATTCTAAATATCTCAATACAGAGTTCTTCATTATGTGAGGAAATGAGAACAAGTCAGTTCCTCAGCGTAGTGAAGACATCCTTGATATCTGTCATTTTAAACTATTCTCACATAAAATTCTCATTAGATCTACTAACTTCCATTCTGTTACTGCTAGGCATTAAACTGAAGGAAATGTAACTCCTATTAGGTTTTGGAAACGGAGTAGTGGCTCTGAAACACATTGGACAAGAAGCAAAGAAATAAACATTTGTTAGTGACGAAGGAATATTTGCAAATCGAATTATAAATCAAAAACTTCACTCTTTTTCATTCTACAACTATATATTTCCTTGAATAACGCGACAGTTAATGAAGTTTTGCTTAGTAACCATGTGGTAAAATACTCCCCTCTTTGCATGTTGTTTGTCAAAATATCATTTTGATACCTCTAACCGTGTATGAGATACACAGTGATTCATTCTTGCCTTATCGCCATCGGAAATGAGTGCACTAAATAAAATAAAGTTTAGCAGTATGAGTGAAAGGTAAAGATCTCCTCCTATGTCGAAAATAAAATTCAATCCATTAGGAAAGTTTCATTCGCAGCAACATATGGTGCAACATGCACCAAACGGAAAATCATAGCAGCCTCTATTTTTTACTGCAAACTTTTCGTAACGTAGCGCAGTCTCTTATTTCGAAGCCAATATCTTATTAACTATGACTATTAACGAAATGATGAGCATTTCGTTACAATGCTGACATATGGAAAAATTAAATATTTCTATCAATTGTGGTGTGCTGAAATGCAACACTTTAAGCTGGAGGGAGACAGGTAAAATAAAATTAAAAGAACAGAAGTAATTTGGAATAGAATGAGTTGAAACTTTCTGTAATAGAAAAATCTAACGTTTTCTTTACGTACTCCACTCAAAGCTATAGTTTTAAAGAGAACAAAATGCTGAATCTGTGAATGCAAACTGCAGACAAATATTTAACAGAAATTTTGTAAAGCTGAAATTGAAACTTAATTAAAGACTAATAATACACAAACTCATCTTTAAAGCATTACATTTACTACGTGCTGTCGCTGCATTTAAAGTGTTTAAAAGTAAGTACCAGTGAAAAAGCATTTAAGTACTGGAAGTAAAAATTTACTGCTGATACTAAAATAAGTTCCGGATTGCCGATTTATTGGTCCTTAACTACCGCTAGCTCAAAATCGGAAATCCCGAGAGAATGTAATAAATTGGAAGATCACACGGATGCGTGAAAGAAGATGAAACAAATTTATATATTCTGTAAATGGAATCCGTGTCAGCACAAATTGCATCTCCTACAAACGTTTTCATTTCCCGCTAAGATGGAGGACAGAATTTCGCTGACATAAAATGGATCATATTATACGAGGCGCGTCCAGAAAGTAAGTTCCGTTTGGTTATATAAAACGAACGGGTACAGTACAGAAAATATATTGATTGTACAAAAATCTACAACTGCTAAACTACTTTTCTACATAGCTTCCGAAATTTTGTAGGCAATTGTCATAGCATGGCACGAGGTTTTGTGTGCATTTTTCATAGAATGTTGCCGCCTGTGTATTCAACCATGTGGTAACATGTACTTTCAGCTCGTCATCATCGTTGAAGTGTTGTACACCAAGGACAGATTTTAGAATTACTGTCAAAAGATTTTTTTTTCACGATAATGCTTGACTTCACACACCGAATGTGACCAAACAATTCTTACGGAAATTTCAGTGGGACCTGTTTGATCATCCTGCATACAGCTCTGACCTCTCTCCTAGCGACTTTCATCTCTTCTTCCACCTAAAATCTGTCCTTGGTGGTCAACACTTCAACGATGATAAAGAGCTTTTACCACATGGTTGAATACACAGGCGGCAACCTTCTGTGAAGGATGCATGCAAAAACTTGTGGCACGCTATGAAAAGTGCCTACAAAATTTCGGCAGTTAGGTGGAAAAGTAGTTTAAGAGTTGTAGAATTTTTTGCAATAAAAATTTCTTCTGTATCTATGTACAATTTCATTATATTACCAAACGGAATTTACTTTCTGGACGCGTCTCGTATATAAAACTGCCGAAATGTGAGAAGACCAAGATATTAAGTAAATCATGTACTCCACTCTAAGAGTTAAGTTTGAAGCATGATTATTATTAAGACATCCAAGCAAACAGACACATCGTTTAATATATCCCAGAATGTGCCCTAAATAGAAATCTACTATTGTGATGACAAGATAGGAAACACGTCCTACCGTGACAATGACCTAAACGTCAGAGAGAGAGAGAGAGAGAGAGAGAGAGAGAGAGAGAGAGAGAGAGAATATTTCTGTTAGCTCTCTCGCCGCCAGTTCAGGCAATCGACGACTACGACACATTCACTTTTTATCACAGTTCTTACTTTCTCTTCGCCACCTTGTTAATTAACATAAAGTATATGCCAATGGCGTTATGAAATTAATGAAATCAAAACTTCCTTCCTTGGCTGTAGTCTATAATTGATTTTATTTAATCGTATTTTAAATTGTTGTTCATTCCCTGTAACATTATAAAGTCCGTAGGAACAGATACCAAATCTATATTTATTGTTTGGGGAAAAAAAGTGTCAAACTTACAATATGGTTATCGTCCTACGTCACTATTATGTGGGCAGGGCCCCATCTCTTATGTGAAAGTGAACTCAATTGTCATCCATTAACTGGAAGAAAACTCTGAAACTGAAATTACAACAGTGCTATTTTAGTTTATTTTCTTTCAAAAATCAATTAAATGAGAATTCTCATTAAAATGTTGTTTATTCTGTTGGGTGCGTCACCTTTCTGCTGCCGGGCATTCTGCTAAGTGGTCATTTTCTGTAGCAGTTACTTATTTTCATCAAGGTGTGAACAAACAATGCCCTATTGTGTTGCTGACCATATCTATTATTGGTAACTAGGTTTCCTATTTGTTATTCATTATATGTGGTACTACTTTTGCGTCAAAGTAACCGAGCGACGTAGCGCAGTGGTAACACATTGGACTCATATTCGGAAGGATGGTGGTTCAAATCCACCTCCGACCATCAAGATTTAGGTTTTCCGTGATTTCCCTAAATCAGTCCAGGCAAATTACGGGATGATTCCTTTGAAAAGAGCACGGCGGATTTCCTTCTCCATCCTTACCCAAAACTCCGAGCGTAAGCTTCATCTCTAATGATCACGCTGTCGGCGGGACGTTAAACTCCAATGTTCCTTCCTTGGTCAAAGTACATGTGTGACTGCACAGCTATCCTATGAGACTTGTTATACAGGGTGTAGAAAAAGGTACGGCCAAACTTTCAGGAAACATTCTTCACACACAAAGAAAGAAAATATGTTATGTGGACATGTGTCCGGAAACGCTTAATTTCCATGTTGGAGCTCATTTTATTACTTCTCTTCAAATCACATTAATCATGGAATGGAAACACATAGCAACAGAACGTACCAGCGTGACTTCAAACACTTTGTTACAGGAAATGTTCAAAATTCCTCCGTTAGCGAGGATACATGCATCCACCCTCCGTCGCATGGAATCCCTGATGCGCTGACGCAGCCATGGAGAATGGCGTATTGTATCACAGCCGTCCACAATACGAGCACGAAGAGTTTGTACATTTGGTACCGGGGTTGCGTAGACAAGAGCTTGCAAATGCCCCCTGTGGTGTCGCACAAGTACAAAGTGCGCGCCACCTACTTTCGCCGCGCGCCGCCATGCACGCACGGCGCGGCGTTCTCACGACGACAGCCACGAGCGCCCTTTGCGACAACTCCGCTCGTGGCCACCACTGAAGGACTGGCCACTTCGGACGGAGATAGCAACCAGTTAGGACCTTCGTAATCAGATAGGCACCATTGAAGACTTTGCTATCGTACAGGCACTAGGCAGGCCTCTAACAACTATGTATCAACATTCTGCAGTACTATATAAAAGTTAAGTATTGTTACATTCTGTGCAAAATATATCTCTTTCTAATTTACTCTAGTGGTTGTAGTTTCTGGCTGCTCCCCTCCGTACCTGCACCGGCGTGCTGTCTTGTTACTGTGTCGGTCTCGTTCCACTCGGCCACCGACACCTACGACGAGGCTGGGACACAAAAGCGGCGACGAAGTTGGGACACAAAACCCCCATAAATGAAAGCCAAGAGGGTTGAGGTCAGGAGAGCGTGGAGGACAAGTAATTGGTCCGCCTCTACCAATCCATAGGTCACCGAATCTGTTGTTGAGAAGCGTACGAATACGTCGACTGAAATGTGCAGGAGCTCCATCGTGCATGAACCACATGTTGTGTCGTACTTGTAAAGGCGCATGTTCTAGCAGCACAAGTAGAGTATCCCGTATGAAATCATGATAACGTGCTCCAGTGAGCGTAGGTGGAAGAACGTGAGGCCCAATCAAGACATCACCAACAATTGCTTCCTTCAATTGGGCCAACTGACGGCGAATCAAGGAAGTACAGTACATAGTAAAGAAACAATTGGGTATTTTGACAATTGTCTGCACGAATTATTTCAATTTACATTTAAAGAGAAATACTAACATGGAAATTAAGCATTTTCGGACACATGTCCACATAACTTATTTTCTTTCTTTGTGTGTGAGGAATGTTTCCTGAAAGTTTGGTCGTACGTTTTTGTAACACCCTGTATACCTTTTGTCAACTAAACTGATAGTAATTAATCTTTGGCAACGATAGCCTTATTCAAAATTCCATAGTTTTCGTCAAGCAAAACACTGTCACGTCCAAATTCAAATGAAGTAGTAGGTTAGAAGGCGAGGGATACAAGTTTGTTCAGCGGAACCTAGGCGATTTCTTTCAGAGGTCCGTAGGGGTCCACGAAATTACATTTAACATCAAATCGTTCTATCTTTTTAGACTGCTAAACAGTTGCGAAGTTACGACAATTATTTTGGAACAGCTTAAAAATGTGTAGAGAAGAACACATTTGCATAGTTCGCGGAAATTAGACGTGAATGCAGTGCGACAACGGATAACCTGTGGACGTCTACCGCCCTGCTCGACAGTCAGTTTTTATATTTCATTTGTTTCACGGCCTCAGTAGTGTACAGTGAACCAAAAACATGCTGCTAGTCTTTCCTTCTTTTACAGCAGTAAATTTATTTCAGAGGCTTCCTCATTTGTGTCACATTTCGAAGAAAGCTACGACCAGCGATCCTACTTTTTTTCTACAGTTTTATCGGTATTCTACGATACCAAATGTAGCAGGATTTCCTCTGCTTTGCGTCTTTTTTTATAGCTTTCCTTGTGCTGACTGCTTTGTATATTCTACGAGCACCCATCAGCCTGGAGAGAAGAATCAGCTAGACGTTACGTTGCCTACTTCTTTCCATTTGTCCTCGAAACATTTAATGCATAAGGGAAAATGAGGTACCTAACAACGCTGAATAGCATCGAGAGACTGCGACGTTCACTAGGGCCGTGAATTGGATCTGTGACGACAATGATATAGACAGGTGTTTCCGCTTTTTAAACATGTTTCCAAACGTTTTCTACCGTAGATAGCACGCAAAACTATTCGAAAATATGTTTGAAGTTCATTGTGTACGCCGTTTAATATATCACGGTGTTTTAAGAAGTCTTCTTTTCCTTTTACGATAGATAAATTGTGTTACGTTTTGAGGATGGACGATAAATTTCTTTAATCATAGTGAGTTTGACTCAATTTAAGAACTCGAAACTTTGGAAGACCATCTGCTTTGAAAAGCTTGGGCTAGGAGACCACGCATTTATACCATTATTTACAATGATTGTCAATGTTATCTCTACATATATGCACAACTGTCTAATAGCACAACTGTTAGTACATCACTAACAGTTTTACATTTTTTATTATTTGACGGATAATGCAGTATGATAGGTACTCATTGTTTTCTTCACTTTATTCACTCACATAACCTAAATGATGTATACTCCACGTTTCATTTACTTTTATAATTTGCAACTACAAATTTCAAGGCACCTTATAATAACACAGTTGTATTGTATTGCATAAAATGCTTGCACTTTAAAACGTTGCATGGCGCATGATGATAAACCTTACCACTACATGGTTTACATCTTGACACATACATATGTCCCAGAGTAGACCAAAGATAATCATATACACATCACAGCTGTACACACAATATAGCCTTTGCTCTAAATATCCAATGCAAACAAACTTGTAATCTTTAAAAAAAGCTCTGGCTGTGGCTAAGCCATGTCTCCACCACATCCTTTCTTCCAGGAGTGCTAGTCTAGCATGGTTCACAGGAGAGCTTCTGTGAAGTTTGGAAAATGGGAAGCGAAGTACTGGCGGAAGTAAAGTTGTGAGGCGGCATCGTGAGTCGTGTCGGGATAGCACAGTCGGTAGTGCGCTTGCCCGCGAAAGGCAAAGGTCTCAGGTTCGAGTCCCGGTTCCGGCACACAATTGTAATCTGCCAGGAAGTTTCATATCAGCGCAAACTCCGCTGCAGAGTGAAAGTTTCATTTTGTAATCTTTAGTTTGAAATATTACTGTACGCTTACCGAAGAGTGCTTTAGTCTTTAATGAGCAGTTACTGTAAATACAAGTCAAGTATAATGCGAGATATTTATTTTCAACTTTTTCACGATTATGTCATTTTAACCAACTGTAAGCTCTGTAAGTATCTTTATACATAATTAGCCACAATTGTCATCAATCTTGTAAATAATTGATAAGAAGTTTGTAACTTTCGTCTGTGTCAGGCCAGCGCTTGAAAACGGTGTAAAACCTAAACTAGTATTGCGCCAATAAATAAACAGCTTTAGTCACAAAGAAATTGTAAAATATTGTATACATACAGATCGTTTTTCCATACCAATTTTTTTTTCAGGCACCTCAAATGTAGGTAATATAAGTGGAAGTGAAGATGCCGACTAAGATCGCTATAACAGGAAAGTTACGGTTACAGTTACAGTTACTCATTGCTGGTTTGTCGTTTTTTTTTCCCCTCACGTCTTCTATTCACTAAGTTTTTGTAGTTTTTATATACTCTCGGTGGTCGTGGCATAACTAAATGAAGAATGTACCGAGCACTTGTATAGCTCTGCGTCACACAAGGCAAAAAAAGAATTGCTTCGTCATAAACAATGCATGTAGTTTGTTATTGTTTATAAGATACGGAACAGACTCAAAGATGATGTATAAAACCAGAGTATGTATGACGGCCTTCTAGATGTACCCCTCGCATGTTTGGTTGAAAGTAATACAAAGAATCGTTTTTCACTGGGCTGGTGTTGCAGTGCTGCTTTTAAAACATGGGCGTGGCAAGGAGGCTGCGTCACATTTACAATTAATTTTCAGGCATTTCGAATGCGATTTCAACATTGTAACTTTGGGAACATATTGTCGATCAGGTGCATTGACAAATAAAAAATAGCTCGAAAATTAACATTTTTGGTCAATTTCATCAACGCTCCCCTTCCCCCGCCTTTAGTCACTATTTGCCTATATCATTATAAGCTACTTTTCAAGGTCAACGATTACCAGATCGCTGTGTCTTCATTTTTTTCTAAATATTTCAAGTGCCACTATTGCGAACGTTATTTCTGTTCTTTGTAAATTTCTATTTTATTTCATGTTAAAATGTTATGACTGGACTCTGCATAAATTGTAAAAATGAAACAGACACACCCTAGTTCATCGCATGTTGCGCGTTCTAGGCTGCTCCACCTGAACTATGTTCACTCTGATCTGGACTGTTATACCATAGTACTTTAAATAGTGATGTATTGACTGATTTTATTCTTTTTTGACCCACTTTAGGTTACGGCAGTAACACTAAAAGTGGGCCATTGCGATCGTTTTTTGATAGCTCGAAATTTAAATGAAAATAACGGCATAACCATTCATCTGTCGCGAAAATTGAATAGCTGAATTTTAAGAGGAGAAAATCCTCTACAACTTTGCTCTATTATGTTTTTTTCATATCTCGTATCATTTCAGATATATTTGCAAAAATAACGGCGATTTTGGGGTGTATGTCTGTCTGTCTGTCCGTAACGTGTTCCCACTTTCTAATACGAACCGTTCAATCGATCAGCGCCAAATTTTACAGACATAATTGTAGGCCGCCATATATCAGAACCTCCCTTTTTCAAATTTTTCGGACAAAAAATACGGCAGTAATACCAAAAAAAGCCGTTTGTAATATAATTATAATTTTAAACGATCCGTTCATCGGACACGAAAATTGAATAACCTAATTGGTAGAGGGGAAAATTCTTTACAACTTCGCTCTATTATGTTTTTTTTTCATATCTTGCATCGTTGTAGAGGTATTTGCAAAAATAACGGAGATTTGACACCCTCCATTGATTTTGCGAAAACCAGCCGTTCGCAGATGTCACGTGACATTCCACGCCCAGAACTCTCTCTGGCATACGCCATCTTGCGTTGCGTATTAGATGATTTTCTTATTGTAATTTACACGTTGTCATTTCAAAGCAATGGCGCACAGCAGAATTAACAAAAACACATCGTTCTTCGTACGATAAATGATAATCTAGTGTCTAAAAATGCCACAGTAGCATCAGTTAACAACTGCCATGAATAGTACGAAAATTAAGGGCGAATTTCGCAATTGTTCGCCGTAGTGGAGTAGGCAGCATGTTGGATTGTGATGTACATGGTCTGTGGTTCGGGACTCGCCACTACCAAAATACTTTTTTATCTTTTTTTCCTAAAATGGTTACGTGTGGAGTGCATAGATATTATCACAATAGTAGAGTCGTAATCATATCACTATAATTTTTTATTGTTTATATTATTATTTTTGTCCGAAATGTTTGCAAAAAATTATAGAACTACAAATTTAAAGTGGGCCGTAAAACACGTCAGTGCGATTTTTAACTTTACGACGTGAGAATTATGTTCACGAAACTGTATAACACACTACATGTAATCTGAGTGAGTAAAAATGTTGAATTTCACTGTAAAATTTTCTTTTGCCTTACGTAATGTCAGTTAATAGAGTGTATTAATTCATTGTATTTCATGTATAGTTTACATTTCATTAACCTTGCGATGAAGACACCCTTAATAGTGTCAAATCCTAGGTCTAGAATTTCCAAAGTAGCTGCAATTGATTGGCTGTAAGATTATTATTGCGATAATTTGCACAGTTGTTGACAAGAGTCATGTTCAAGATTTTAAATCAGAGCGGATTAATATGGGCACTAAATATTTATTTGTAAAATTACTACACCTCAACCCGAGAGTGACGTTGTACACTGCAAAGGGTTTACCGCCCCCAGACAGCGATGAAAACCGCCTGGGCTGATGATGGCAGACGCTGTAGAGCTGCACCACTTCCGCTAACTGGCTGCTCACCCGAATGGCACCCCGCTCAGGCGTGAAGACGCTTTAAATACCAAACGAGCTAGGGCCAATTTGCAGGAATGCTCCTTAATTGTTCCTTCTGGAGCGGAGAGTACCGAGACTGCGGAACTTCACTCTAAACTAAACAGCAGAATTCTACTGCGTGTTCGTCGCGAATTATGCAATTTCATTGGAAATCTATACACGCCCAAGAGCTTCAAGAATATCTTATCGATATTTCATTTTTCCATAGCAAGCTTCACATTTGCTAGTTTTCAATTATTGTAAGCAAATCTATATCTATAAATGTGAATGTCTGTTCGGTGTACGTTTATCACATCTGCACAACAATACATAAACAGCTAAAAATTTGTACAGTTACTAATGTCTACCCGGGGAAGGCTTTAGACACGGTTTTGTGGCGAGCGGATACCTATATATATATATATATATATATATATATATATATATATATATATATATATATTACTGTGAATGTTCGGTGTACGTTTATCACGTCTGAACGGCAAGACGCAGAGACTTAAATATTTGTGCAGTTACTAATTTATACCTGAGGAAGATTTTAGGCATGGTTTTATAGCGATCTGATACATATTTAGTAATTTGAAGAATATAACGCGAAATGCGGAACAACAATTACTCTTTGAAAATTATATTTACTCTTTGATAATGGTTTCATTGGTTGCATTGTTGCTTCAGAGTTGATAATGATAAAAGGGGCCGGCCGCGGTGGCCGAGGTGACTGAGGCGCTCCAGTCACGGTCAGCACGGCCACTACGGTCGGGGGTTCGAATCCCCCCTCGGGCATGGATATTTGTGTCGTCCTAGTTCGTAAGTAGTTCATAAGTAGTTTGTAAGTTTAGGGACTGATGACCCCGTAGTTAAGTCCCATAAGCTTAACAAACATTTGAACATTTTTGATAAAAGGGTGGAGAATATTGGGATGGACAGTTATCGGTGTATATGCAATTCTACGTGTGTGTGTGTTAATATTTCGTTCTGCAGCGAAAACTATAGAACGCAAACGAATGGTCTTTGTGTAACTGGTGTCCGAAGTCTCCCGTTGTACACCATAGCACTTCCAAGACGATAGCTATTAGGAGGTGGAAGTTATGATGGTCGAAAGTCGTCAAATCATAAAAAAATTCGGACTGAAGGCCAGCGATGATGTTTGTGACTCTATAGCGAGGAGATTACATACAGCGAAACCTGATGCCACAGACCAAATCTTTCGTCTACAATTTCTTCAGCTCTTTCTCTGTAAGGGTAAGCATACAAATAAGGAAATGTATGAATAAATAAATAAAGCAGTAAAAAACAAATTTCTTTTAATACAGACATACAGCACTTATACAAATGAATACATACCTGCAAAGTTATACAACTCTACAACATATAACTCAATAAATATGAGATCGTACGCATTTTATATGTCATTTGTGTTTTGATTACTATCTTTATTTGTTTGGATAGCTATAATTTTGTACATTATGCGACACAGCCTTATTTGTTATTTATTCTCCGATAAATATAGCATGTTTTTAGAAAAAAAGGAGAGAGAAAGGATAGGAAAATTACTAACACAAGGTTGGCATAAATAAATAAATACACGGGCAAAGCCGGGTTTTCAGCTAGTATTATATAATTCCGTTTTGTTTTTACGTCTAATTTTATTAACATACTTTCGGTCAAATGTTAATTGGAGGAAATAAAAGACTCCCTATAAATTATACGACTTGCCAGAATTTTCATAGCCAGAGTCGTAAATGAAGAAATGGGTTGTTGAATACACCAGCGTGGAGTACAGTTCTGCATAGAGATTTAATTGCTTAAAAGTAATGAAATACAGGTATAAGTGGTAGATGTTATTTAATGTTTATAAATACAGCAATAGGACTATTTAGGCTCCATGACTGGCATCATGCCATCTGCGGATAAGATTTTACGTTAAAATGAGTAAAGTAGAGCTACTTACAATTTTGGCACAATTTTCTTGTGGCATATTAGTCCATACTTACCTTCATATTGCACCTTGGAGGTATAATTTTATTTTAATAACAGCATATAATCATTTGATCGTATTTATATTACTTCATGCTTCTCAGGATATTAATTTTTGTTGTTATTCTGACATTAGTGACTGACAGATCCTCCAGTGAAGCTCTATAATTACTGTTTATTATTGTTTATCGTGGAATCTCTGGTATGGTAGTGTGATCTTGTATGACGATACGTCAGAAAGGAGGGACGATAACCCCACAGAATGAATATATTTTTTACTTGTCAGAGATGGTCCACTCGTATGCAATGTGCAAAATCATCATTACATTTGCAAATTCATTTTAAATTTTATTCTCATTAATGATAATATCAAGGGTCGCAACCATATCTTTTTTTTTATATAAAAAGAATGGGGAAGGATTCAACACCCGTAAATCTACAGTCACGGTGGCCAGATAATGGATGCGAGTCCACCAAAAAATAAATAAAGTCCTCTACCTATCTATCTAATGACCCCTCCAAATTAATGAGTTCGAAATTTGTAAAGGAAAGTAAATTTTCGACTTAAATCTATATATTTACTAATTAAGGCACAGAGAAATGAACGGGATAATTAACAATTAATATAAAGGATTTTGTATATGAAATCACAGTTGAAAGTGTAGTAAAGCAATTGGTTACAAATGAATACAAATATTTATAAAAAGGACATCAAACGCAGTAAAATCGGTAACACCGGAAATACAAGTTGTGACCATTTAACTGCCCGAATTTAACAATTAGTATATCTTTACAATTCAAGTCTAATGGGAATGTCACAAATGGAACTGTAAATTTTACATGGAATATTTTCAGCACTAAATTAAACTACACAGTGTAATATCTCGCTATAAATGTGGCTTTCTCCTGTCGGAAAAAAAGTAGCTCGGTGGAAAGAGGCTCTAAGAAATTAATTATAGGAGAGAGAACACAAACATCGATCATACTCACGCACATACACTCTGATGGATGATTACTACAACTATATGAAATAACCCTAGTAAATAGCGAGCATTACTTTAGCAATAACCTTGAGTCGGTTTGATCGGTCGACGCTGGATCATCCTGCAGACTAGGAGGAATCTATGGTACCAACATGATGGCTGTCCAGCCCGTAGTGCACGAATTACTACAGCATGTCTTCATGAATTGTTCCCAAATCGATGGATTGGACGCAGAGGACCTGTACCTTGGCACGCCCGTTCCCCGGTTCTGACGCCTGTAGACTTTTTCTGTGGGGAAAGCTGAGAGATACTTTCTCAAGGACAAAACAACCACCCCCGACGATATACAACGACGTAATACTGCAGCCAGCTGAAATGCTAGCACTTGTGCAGCTGTCGCTCCACACCAGACTGACAGCGTGTATTTATGCTGCCGGTGCTCATTTGTCGCGTTACTGGTTGGAATCCACATAACTAGTGTATGCACCTGTGTTGTTCTTTAGTGTGTGTTAACCATAGGTATTGTACAAGTGCCAGTGTGGGAATGTTTCAAAAGACGATATATCGTAAACGACTTGCACTAAAATCCTGTAACAGACACTACTGATATTCTAGTGCACCCTCCTTCTAGTTTCTTAATGTCTACAGGCATTGTTCCATTAAAAAAACTGCATGTTTTCATAAAAAATTCACTTTCTAAGTAATATTACAATCGTTTTGTTACCTACCAATCCATTGTGTGAAAACCGCACATCAATCGCACTTTCCGTTTCCGCAATATTTGCGGTACAAGTGTTAGGTAATTCACCCCGTATATGTATACATTAGGCAATCAAACGCAACGAACTGGAAGGAACTTGCAGAAGTATTGAAGAGCACTATGCATTTAGGCAAACCCCCAAGAAAGAGAAAACACAGATGGTGGAATAGCCAATACGAAGAGAAATACGTAGATATGATATAAACCGGCTTAAGGAAATAGAACAAGAATTTCTCAAAAACAACACCAGAAACTTTTACACAGTTTTCAAAGAGAACCTAACAGGGTATCAACCACCTAATCTGTGTTTTCGCCGGCCCGATGGATCACTGGAAACCAACACGAGAAACGTCAGGTTTTAGCTAAATATTTTCACGCATTCCTCAACTGCGAGCCGCCGACAGAGCAACTAGATTTCGAAAACCCCACATCAAATCCCGATTCAAAACCACCATCACTTAAAGAAGTAAAGGAAATAATCAATTCTCTGAAAAACAACAAGTCTCCAGATGAAGATGGAATCATAGCAGAAAAGTGGAAATTAAATGACAGTACTCTTACACAAGCAACTCACAGAATTATATAAAAGGTTTGGGAAACTGAACAAATTCCTACAGAGTGGAAATGTGCACTAATACATCCTCTCCACAAAAGGTACAAAAACTGATCCAAATAACTACAAGGGAATTTAACTGCTCCCAGTAATACACAAAATTTTTTCTAAGGCCCTGTTAAGCAGACTAGAAGAACAGGCGGACCAGTTAATAGGAGAGTATCTGGCAGGGTTTCGTCGGGCGTCGAACAAATATGGACTATTTTACAAATGAGAAGATGCAGAAACACTGTAGTGACTTTCGTAGATTTTAAAAAGGCTTATGATTCAATAGACAGGCAAACAATATTACACACTTTGGAGGAATTTCGGATTGAAAGGAAAACAAGGTCAATTATCAAACAAGCACTAACAGGAACGACCTGTAAAGTCAAATTCATGGGAGAAACATCAGAAGCATTTCACATCCTTACTGATGTCCGCCAAGGAGATGGACTCTCCCCCCTTTTGTTTAACTTGGTACTAGAGGAAATTGTGAGGACATGGGAAAAGAAAGTAAGGGAATCCAACTTGGAATTAAAAAGGAGCAGAGAATTAGGGTGAAGCATCTGTTAGAGTAACAAGATCGTCTGCGAAAGCCAAACAAGAGAGAAGAATCGAGACTCGAACTGGAGAAGCTTCATGAAATTCACAGAAAACTGGACTACAAATCTCTTATGAAAAGACTCAATACTTGGAAAATAAGTCTGCAGATAGTATCCCCATCACAACTCAGTATGAAAAAGTGGCACAAGTTTCTCACTTCAGATATCTAGGAGAGGTGATCCAACCATTAGGACTGAACTCAATATCCAATCAAGAAAGGGCCTCAAGATTACAGAGAGCATACAAGCTAACTTGGAACCATTACAATAAGAAATCTATTTCTGTCAATGCAAAACTAAGGCACAGTAGTCCTACCAGAGGCACTCTATGCTGCAGAAACTACAGTGATTCATGGTCATACGAAGATCAGAGAGATTGAAACACAGGAAAGAAAAATTTTGGGGAAAATATATGGTTCAGTGTTTCGGGAAGGAATTTGGATAAAGCGGCCAACTAGAGAGATTTACAAAGACATGGAAACAATAAGGGACACCATCAGAAAGAGAAGGATGAAATTTTATGGACATATCAGCAGGATGAATGAAACCAAGGCAAATATTTGAGATAGCAAACAAGAGCAAAAAGAAGACGAAGTGGATCACTGAAACAGAAGAGGATATTAAAGAACTGGGAATCACACAAGACAACATAAACAATAGCGAACATTCAGGAACATTATAAAGAAACATAAAGTTAAACAAGAACACAGTGAATGCATGAAGAGAATTTGGGAAGAACGAAGGAAGTAGAAGAAGTCATAATTACTCAAGTTCAATCGCTCTCTTTAAAGGGAATAATCGAAAAATATGTGTGTGTGTGTGTGTTTGTTTGTCTTTTTGTTGGTATTTTATTCACGGCCATACCATACATCCGATTGCGATAAAACTTGTCAACTGATTGCTTGCACTCGCGCGAAGGTTATAGGCATACTAAATTTAACTTCGCATGGTGCATGGCGGAGTGTGATTTACAGTTACTTAATTCGTTTCTTTCGCCTTCTCGCTGAAATGGCAGGACGAATGTGAATGAAATTTGGTACAGAGGAAGCTTATATCCTGATTAACACATGGGCTGTCTTTCCTAAGCCAGTGAGCTATCAATAGCGTTCGTCCAATTGCAACAAAATTTTGCACATTTCATGTTGAAAGCAAGAGGAAAGTTCCCATCAAATAAAAATTTGGAAGAATCTTCCAGAAAGTAGAAAAATTTAGAAAAAACTGAAAACGGTTTTTGCTACCAATAAAAAGCAATTGCTACATGATTGTAAGAGCGTCACTTGAGTACGGCTTGACAGGACAGAGTTTGAATGATATACATTTTTTTGAAAATTGGAATATTTGAGAAAAACTGAAAGTGCATTTTTCAATGTGATTTTGATTCAATTCAGCACTATAACTGACTATTCGCACGACGGAGAGAGGTAATGTTTTTGTTTGTTTGTTCATTATTGTCTTCGAAAAGTTTTCAGTAAAAATATAGGGACAGTTAAAAAGAAAGTCGCAAAATTCGAACCAAGTTCCTTTTTCAATGTGTTTCTAAATGTCCAACACTATTTTGATCATTTGAAGTTCAACGAAAGATGAACGTTCTTATGAAAAGTTCGGAAAGTTACCCGGAAAATTAGAAAATTCGCGAGAAACTGAAAGAGCTTTTTTCAATGGGATATCAATATCATTTGTCTGGTTGCGATAAAATTTTGCACATTCGACTTTCAAAGCGGGAGGAAGGTTTGAGTGAAGTAAAAGTTTGGAATACTTGGCCAGAAAATAGGAACATTTCGGAAAAACTGAAAGAGCTGTTTTCTATGGGATATCAATATCATTCGTACGATTGCGATGAAATTTTGCACACTTGACGTTTGCTTTATCTGATGATGCCTTTATAAAGCTACTGGGTCTAAATACATATGATTTATATTAATCTGGTTTATATTAAGAGGTAAGTGATACGAAGTTTACCGGGTCATCTAGTACTGGAATAAATACGTACCCGGGCGACGCCGGGTTTTCAGCTGGTATATAATACAAACGGCCCTCATCTAGAAAGAAGAGTTTCAACGTCAACTTAAAACTCTATTAATTCCCAATTATGAAAGGCAAGCCAGATATTCTTGTTATTCTTGTTAACCCACTCTCGCATCATTAAGGATATAATCTCTTGATTATGTTTCCAGAGTAGATTTGTGTTCGTTGTTTATTTAAACTAGCACTTGTAGGCCTAGTGATGCTCTTATGAATATTCTGAGGGAAAATCATACTAACTACAGACACCCAAAACTGTGTTGCATCACAAGCATTCTAGCGGCTCATGATCTTTTACTTAAAAATGGAATAGACATACACAAAAACAACATTTCAGTTTTCTTTATTCCTCACGAAAACAGAAATTTACAAGTTGTGCGAGAATAACCTAGATATTCTGAATTAGTGTTGCAGATTGCAGCATGCACGAGTAGCTATAATTCCCGGTAACGCGTCCTCTTGCTCTGCTACTTGGCTGTATTCGTCGTGACATAGTTCCCCCTCGATCATCAAGGGGCTCATTCTTTAGATTCTCCCACTCCTCGAGGGCTCTCAAAGTGAGTGATTGCTCGACGTCCAAAACCATCCCTTTTCAATGTAGCTCAGACATGTTAGACAGTGTTTATGTCTGGAGAATATTTTGAGAACTCTAACGTTATGACTAGTATTATGTCATCATCATGAAATAACGCATTCACAGGATGTGCACAATGAGTGCGACAATTGTCAATTTAAACGAATCCCTCACTGAAATACTACCGATAAGTTTGCACTACACGTCGGAGAATTATCCTTGTACTGAATGACCTCCAGTGACATAAGGTGGCTCCCAGTAACGCCACCCCAAAATATCAGTGAACTATCACCTTGCTGCATTCGCTGGACGGTGTCTAAGACGTTCAGGCTGCTTCCAAATAACGTATCCGACGATTTTTTCGTTGAAGGCCGATGTGAATCTCATCGGCGAAGAGCGTCGGATGCCGACTCTGACGCGTCCAGCCGGCCGCGGTGGCCGAGGGGACTGAGGCGTGCCAGTCACGGTCTGCACGCCCATACGGTCGGGAGTTCGAATCCCCCATCGGGCATGGATATTTTTGACGTCCTTAGTCTTAGCTACTTCATAAGTAGTTTGTAAGCTTAGGGACTGATGACCCCGTAGTTAAGTCCCATAAGTTCTACAAACATTTGAACATTTTGAGAAATGACTGAGAGGAAATCGACGGTTCCTGTATTTCTGAACTTCCTCCACGACCGAACAGCATCACTCTGCTCTACTGCGAATTGTCTGGGAACATTCCTTGACCGAAGTCCCTCGTGACACAAACTACAATGAAGATACGATCAAACTTCGGAATTAGCCTTCTAGACGTGTCGGGACAGCAGTCAACACAAGCATTCCTGGTGTTATGACTGGAACCGATCGGCCCTCTTACCATCGTATTCGCACTGTTTATGCTGGCTGTTTACATCTTTGTGCGGGTTGAATGAAATCTATGAAAATGTGAGGAACTGTGTTCTCGGTGCAAGATATCTATTCAACATCAGTATTTCGGAGACCTTGGAACCAAGATATGCCACACTTTTTTTGGTGTTTGTACTTATGCAGAAAAAATTATAAAAGCTAGGGTTTACAAAGCTTTCATTGCCTTCTGATCTATCATCTTGCCGAGTACGTCAGATTCTTCACAGCTGGATAACGTGTTGTTGATACAAGCGGATGAAATTACGTTTAATCAAGTGTGCAATCCTTGACACTGAGGCAGCCGAATTACAATAACGTGCCAGGGACAGATTCTGAGCCTAAAATGCGGTACTTGACTTAAGTGAATGGTTTTTTATTTCGTCTGGCTCTTTAAGGTCATAGTTTTCGTATCCTGGAAAGAATATAAGCCTGTGCAGAGGGATGAATAAACTGACGGCGTATTGAAAGCTTCACTTGTGCGTCCTATTTTGGAGCATTGTGGGATCCCCACCAAGTAGGACTGACGGACGGTTTAGAGAAAGTTCAGAGAAGGGCAGCTGCTCTTGTATTTTGTATACAGAAGAGAGAATATTAAGGAAGTGAGGCACGAGTTGGAGTGGAAATCACTAAAAGGAAGGCGTTATTGGTTGCGGCGATATCTATTTACGGAATTTCTTTCGCCAGCTTTCTCTTCCGAAAGCGAATCTATCTTACTACCCACCTAAAAAGGGAGATACGATCATCATAATAAGGAAAGAAGAGAAATCGGATCGATAACCGGATAGAATGAAGTGTTCCTTTCTTCCGCCCACTATTAGAGAATGTAATTGTGGAAAAATATCATAAAAGCGGT
This sequence comes from Locusta migratoria, assembly GCA_026315105.1. Lineage (NCBI taxonomy): Eukaryota > Metazoa > Arthropoda > Insecta > Orthoptera > Acrididae > Locusta > Locusta migratoria. Next base: position 55,833,067 of record CM048745.1, on the reverse strand, counting down.
TCGATGAACCCTGTGCCATGCACCTGAATGTGATTTGCAGAGTACTTTTGTAGATGCAGATAATGTTCACATTGTCCCGGAGGGAATTGCTACTCCGTGGTTGAATTTAGAGAGTATCATTCTAGTTGCATTATGTTTCTTTATATAATTTTCATAAGAAGACTCTCACTTCCGCTAATCCACCCGTACAGTGCACGCCAGTGTTTTAACGCCCATTAAAGTTTCAACACCAGCGCTGGTACACTTCACGGAAATGAGCTCCATGCGACGGCAGTGCAGACGTACACGTTCCCCGCAGAGACCGTAAAGTTGGTGTCAGCTCCAGACAGACGTATAGTGAGAGGCTGGCGCACCAGGCCATCCCGAGCAAGACGGCGGACCTTCACGTTAGACCTAGAGCACTGTATAATACAAGCAGTACAATCCGCCATTTTGAATCCCAAGTTGAAGGCGCGCATTTGAAGACTACGAACACTTACACTGTTTAATATGCTTTTAAGGCGGTTGAATATACTTTGCTAACGCAGAAATGTTACAGCATAGTAAAGTTGTTTGCTTACATCTGACTGTAAGAGGCAAGCAACTTAAAGTTAGTGATTACATAAATATTTAGAGATATGATACATTCACTTACATTGCAAATTAAGGCATATTTTGCCGTTCTAAATATTTACCACGTACAGTTAAAATACGTTATAATTATCATATTTTCTGGTTTATAAATGGTACGTCCACATACGTTTACGCTAGCTAAGAGTTGCTTTCGAAAACAATTACGGAATATTGTTAAATTGCGATAACTTACCGTATTCCCCCTCTAATGTCCCGCATATTTTACACACACCATGTTTCAGAGTAGATTTTACGTCAAAAATGTCAAAGAACGTCTGGTTTCGTTAGACAACGACTAAATAAAGTCTCTCCGGTAGCATGCTCATCGAAAATAAAGTGAATGTTACAGGCTAAGTTTTTCATGTAGGACTTCTTTCCTGTTCGCATTCTTTACGAAGTTCAATTTAATATTATTGTATTTTCAGATATCCTGTTCAGTCTGGGTTAGGCCTACATATTCCCGTGTTGAGAGTCACATTAAAACACTGAACTAATGCCAAATAATATAAAACCACTACCTGGGTAAAGCCAACTGCACTCATGCATCACTTAAAATACAATTATCGGCCTTAGGATAACTCCTTAGTTGGTCTAAATAAAATCAAGAAAACTAGTTTATTTTAAACACACTGTATGTCGTCTTACGTTAACACTCTGATGCAAAATTAAAATAAACCATTGCTTACATGTATAGGCCTGTATTTCCATTACTACTTCTCTGTGAGCGTAACTATTTCTAATACAAATATAACAAAGGTTTTGTTGTTAACGTTTCGCATATAGTTGGCGTCCATACTTGGCGCCTGGAATATACAAGCCACATTTTACGCCGATCTATGTTTGAAGGAATGCGATAAAACTTATAGGGACCATGTCTGATGTTATTTGAGCTGTTCGGAGCAGCACAACCAACCATTTCACACTGTGAAACAATGAAATCAGAAAATATTCGCTGATTCATTTCGCTACCATACAACAAAGCATACAACACTGCCGTCAGATTGGGATTCAAAATGGCGGATTGTTCAGCTCGGTATATCTAGTGCTTTAGTCAGAACAGAACTGAGCTCCTGCTACTGTGTATAAGGTGCACGCATATTCTACATGGTGAAAGCCTCCTCTCTTATTATTCAGAAGTACGGTAATTTTCCGAAATTCATTCAGTGGCTGCAAAATCTTTGGCATCAGCTATTATGAGTGCTGACGACATGGCATTGATTGCCCATGCTATCACCGATCCACAAAACAGTAAATCTATGATTACAAATTTCATTTGACATAAAAAAAGAAAACAAAGAGATAAAAAAGAAAGAAAGGCTGTCAAAGATACACTTTTTGATCTCAAAATTGATAATAACAACATCTCAAGAATAAAAGAAGTTAAACAAATACGTGAATGGATTACAGAAAATTGTAATGAAAGGAAATCTGTCAAATCAAGACTGTGGAAGCCTTTCAGTGGACAAAATATAGCCCTAAGCGATCCAACCACAAAGAAGAAGAATAAACTGTTGACCATGAAACTCGCCCGCTGTTTTTTGGTTGTTAACTAGCCGTATTTGTGAAGTTAACAATTGATTGCTTGCTCACAAAATCTAATTACGGCGATATTCACACAGCGGCGGAAGTATACAGTTCCCTTAAGCAAAACTCTGATTCTATAAGTTAAGCAACAGTTCTACCTTTACTGTAATCTTTCGAGGAAACTGCACATAATTAAATAATGATCCGCAGTCATGGATCTAAATCAAAAATAAATGTTGGCAACGGAAACGCAACTATTATCTACTACAGAAGGGAGCAGAGACACAAGATACATGAAGAAATTACCCCACATTAATCGAAAATAAATGATAAGGGGAGAATTTAAATTAGCACAAAAGGATTATGGTTTAACAAATTAATTTATTGTTCAAAACAAGAACAACAAGGGGGGAAGACCATTTTTCAAAATACAATAAAAAAACCACACTTTACAAAATATTAAAATATCCACAATTACATGGACCTAAAATTGCCCACCTGCAAAGTTGAATACAGGTTAATTACGATCACGTTTCATAGGGCGGAACGGAGGAATTGCAGCACATTCACACTCAGATTCATATGCCAAGCCATGCAGGTACTTACCGAGCACCCGACACCAATACACCAAGACGACAGCGAAGCAATGTGGAGAATGCAGATCGAAGGTTCACTCGCGCACAATGGAATAGTACTTCGCTTCCATAACGTGTCAAGCTAGTGGCTTAGGCTCATGATGAACTATCAGAAACAAACGCACTTGGTTTAAGACCACAAAGTGCGGTGTACAGACGGAAGTTAAAGTTTCCCTAGATCTTCTAACTATATATTAAATCAAGATTTCATCAAATAGTATCTAAAAACCGTCGCTCTGGCGTTCGTTTAGCACAGAGAGAAGATAAGTACAGAAGGTTAAAGTTGTTAGATCAATACAGCACTCTACTAAGTCGGAACACAAAATGTGTATAAAGGTAACAAAATCAATTTCGAAGAGAATAAGATCGTGCAATGGTTGTTGTCTTGCAAACGTCGCCATCTGTTGACTCAGGGATCGAGAAGTGGCTGCACGATCCGTTACAGCCATGCGGATAAGATGCCTGTCATCTCGACTGCTAGTGATACGAGGCTGTTTGTATGCAGCACGGCGTTCCGTATTGCCCTCCTGAACCCACCGTTTCCATATTCTGCTAACGGTCATTGGATCGCGACCAACGCGAGCAGCAGTGTCGCGATACGATAAATGTTTGTAAATCTATCGGACCAAACTGCGTGGTCATCAGTCCGTAGCTTACAAAATACTTAAAATAAGGTAAACTAACCTAAGGACAACACACACACACACACACACACACACAAACACACACACACACACACACACACACACACACACACACATGCCCCAGGGAGGACTCGAACCTCCACGGCGAGCAACCGCGCGCTCCGCAGCAAGACGCTTTAGACCGCTCGGCTACTCCTCCGCGGCCCAATACGATAAACCGCAATCGCGGTAGGCTACAATCCGACCTCCTCGCAGGTGTCGCTACCGGCGCCAACCTTGTATGAATGCTCTGAAAAGCTAATCCTTTGCACATCACAGCTTCTTCTTCCTGTCGGTTAAATTTCGAGTTGTAGCACGTCATCTTCGTGGTGTAGCATTTTAATGGCCAGGAGTGTACTAACAGAAAACCTGTGGAGCAGCACTCCACGTGGCGGACACGATGGCAACCTCTGCGGTTTGTCCTTCCAGTCGGACTGTCTGCTGCGTGCGGCCCCACACATGCCATGGAAGCCAGGCATCGGGCAACAGAGCACGACATCAAATTCGACTCACACCAGCTGCAAATAGAAAGGAGGGTATGTAGCCTACTGGAAATTTAGTCGACAACGTAAGATCGAAACGAGTATGCGAACAAAGAAGGTGTTCCGATAAGCTTCGTGGAATATGCCAAGGAAGGAACTTAAAACTGTTTTCCGTTTAGCAGAGGATCACGTACCGAACAATTCAAACCCTAGCAATTGTGCTTATCAGCAAAATAATGCCACAACACTGCTGAACGGCTACAACAGCACTAAATGGTACAAACCAGATAACTAGAGGATTAATGAACAAAGCACATTAACAACAACAAAAATCTCTGGCTTAATATTACTCCCGCACTCCAACCAGCCGCAAAGGTACGAGAGGTTTCAGACCAGACTAAAGGAATTTTCACCAATCAAATCTTAGTGTGACAGAAAGAATTCTGTTTACAAATTACTCCCGCACGCTGAACAGAGGTAATGAAACGAGAGGGTACAAGCTAGACAAATACAGGCGTCACCTATCAGTACACTTTCACAACAGTACAGGCAATATCATCGATTGTTTTTTAAGTCGACTCTATGATGGTAAATATGCTAGACCACTAATTACTGCATAGCTGCCACACAAAACTGCACAGGCCTGCATATGTTCTTTTAGACAACAATGCGAAGTAGACACTATGAAATGATGGAGCCTGGACATGACTGCCACTGTGTAACATCGCAGAAAGTATTTTTTTTTTTTTTTTTTTTTTTTTTTTTTTTTTTTTTGCTTCCATAAGTAGCCTTCATCTTTTACTTGGGAGCGCTAGCTTTAAATTATCTTCCGTTTTTGCAAATCGACAAAGCACTTTACATATCTTCCTTCTGGCACTCCTAATTAGATAACACGTTTAAGTTACAATCTGTAAATCATTTTCAATCAGTGCTGCAGAAAGTACTTTGAAAAATAACTTCACTGTTCCGTTGTTGTCAGTATACATCTACGCAACCTGTAGAGGAAAAACTGTGTACCACATGTTCAATCTTTCCTATATCTATATGTTACTAAAGAAGCTCCCCATATTCAAGGAAACACATTAATAAAAGTTTTACGCGTAACAATATGATAATCCTTTGCATTAGTACAATACTGAATACGTTAAACTGTTACTAAGACAGTAAAAGAACATCACTCTAAGATACGATTGATTTATATTGTGATTAACCACGAAATGCGAGGAAAACTTCCAGTAGTTAAATTGAGTAAAATTGTTGAGAAGGAGTGTTATTGTTGACTGAAACCATCTAGAATGCGACTCTACTACATCTGTAAGGTCAAGAAAGCTAATTTCGGCTGATTTCTGTCCAGAACGGAAAATGCGGCCTTAACTAACATTTCGACCGTAAGTAGCCGAAGTCGAATATTCTGTCGGTCGTTTTAGTGGATATATCGGACAAAATTTTGTTACTTTAGGAAACCAATGTAAACAGCAACTGGAATCAAATAAAACCGTCCTACGATGGCCACACATTCGAAACTTGTAACGAATGTTTTTATGTTTCATTATTCGTCTCTAAAGGAGACCACATATAAAACGCTTGTGCGACTTCTCTTGAGTAGTGCTCAAGTGTTTGGGATCAGCACCAAGTCGATTTAAATGAAGACAAAGGGAATTCAGAGGTGGGCTGCAAAGTTACTTACTGGTAGTTTCGGTCTGTTGTAATGTTTCTGGCTTACAGCCGTCATATTCAGATTTGAGAATCGCTTCTGTACAGCAGGTTAGAACAAGTAGACTAAGGATGTTACAGATAGTGTGAGAACCTTAACAGGTGCTAGCAGTAGGTTCGGTTCCCGTTGGAAAGAATGTAGAAAAGATTTCCGTGTTGCCTCTACCTCACACTCATTTTCTGATGTACAGGATGTCCAGAAAAGGACTCCCTGGTTTCAAAATTAAATATCTCGTAAACAAAGATCGATAGAGGAATTCAGTAAACGGTATGTTTATTGTGAAAGCTGTACGAAGTTTATACAGCAGTTTGAAGTAATAGTTACAAAAGCTGCTAACAGATGGCGCTGTAATCGCCATATGTAATGCCTAGTATAAATAGTGATCCGAAGCCCAGAGCGATCAATTCCACTATTGAAACGTGAAAGGAGGTTAGTGTACCGAAGGATAAAACCATGTCCTCCATTGAACAACGCGTTTTTCTGGTGCTAGAGTACCACAGGTTAGAAGAGAGTCCTACGGCAACAAGGCGAAGTTTTCAAGCACGATTTAATGTTCCAAAAGGACCCGATTCAAAAACCATTCGTACGCTCTTCACAAAATTTGAACGAACAGGCAGCGTAACTGATGATCTAGTGGAACATGTTGGCCGCAAGCAAACTGCAGTTATGCCTGAAAATATCGCCACACATTATGGAATTATTCAGCGAAATCCAATGTCATCCGTCCGTAGAATTGCATATAAGACTGGTTTGAAGCGTTTCAGCACGCAGAAAATACTGAGAAAGAGCCTACACATGTTTCCATCCAAAATTCAACCGCATCAGGCCATACCCGTACGAGCTGTACAACAAAGGGTTGCCTTTGCTAATCAGATGCTCACAATGATTAATAGTGAAGGAATTGATGTTGGCTGCATCTGGTTTACAGGTGAAGCACACTTCCACCTGAATGGATACGTGAATAAGCAGAACTGGCGATTTTGGGTTCCGAAAAGCCATATTGGAGTGAAGCGAAACCCCTGTATTCTCCTAAAGTTACTGTGTGGACTGCAGTATGCAGCAGAGGCATTATTGGCCCTTTTTTCATTCGAGAAACGGTCAATGGTTCACGTTACGTTGCAATTTTGGAACAGTTTGTTGCCACACAGCAAGCGTTAGAGGATCGACCAGGTACTGAATGGTTTATGCAAGATGGAGCCCGACCAAATCTGACCGAACAAGTGTTTCGCTTTCTTGAGGAATACTTCGGGATTCGAGTCAATGCTTTGGAATATCCCAAATTTACTGGTGCAGGCATGGATTGGCCTCCATATTCGCCGGATTTGACTCCCTGTGACTTATTTTTGTGGGGCCCAGTGAAAGACATGGTCTACCCGAAGCATCCCGCCACGCTGGACGAGCTTGAATCGGCGATCTCTGTGGCATGTGAATCCATGTCGGTTGAGACACTACGAAATGTGATGGCGAATTTCATTCTTCGTTTGCGCTACCTCTGTAGTGCCAATGGTGGACATTTTGAAAACATTGTGATGTGATTATTTGCAAAAAGTGTTTTCATACGAATATTTCACTTATGTTTGCTGATATGAGCTGTACAGCGTACAGCGCTATCTGTTAGCAGCTTTTGTAACTATTATTTCAAACTGCTGTATAAACTTCTTACAGCTTTCACAATAAACATATCGTTTACTGCATTCCTCTATCAATTCTTGTTTTGGAGATATTTAATTCTGAAATCAGGGAGTCCTTTTCTGGACACCTTGTATAAGGCGGTCGACCGCCTAAACACGATTGTATTTTAATTAATGTTAAATAAACTAATATTAGAACACAGGTAAAATTCTGAGTAGGGAACCCCTCAAAGTTCAGCTATGTCATAATAAAATAATATGCATAAAAATCAATTGTAAACGATTACAAAACATACAAAGAAACAGACAGATGAGCCACAGTCAGTCCAGATCGGGTGTTCAGATTGTCAACGCGTAGCATTCAAGTGAACAGTCCAGATTCGGTGCGCAGTAGGCGAACGCGTAATGGTACAAATTTAGTTTCGGTGTTCAGATTATTAACACGTACTATTTCAGTTCGGAAATATGGTATGGTCACAGCAGATAAATGTTTTATTTAATATTTATGAACTTTAATGCAGAGACAGGGATCAATGTAATTAATTATGTGCAGTTTGCTAATTTTCTGCAGTTATGACTAGAATATAATTGTAACAATAATACATAGATACATAAGAATCAAAAATTATCATAATAACAATAATAATAGTGACCTTGCAAAGGACAGTAAGCATGTTTCATAATCTAAACATCAGCCCTATTACCATTTAGTAATTGCCTTGTTGTGTTCTTATTCAAAGCTATGGTGGAGAGACGAGAGAAGGAAATGAGAGGAGGGTAACAATGGAGGCTGAGCTGTCATTAATATGTAAATTTTGAGTTTCTTTTTGATTGTCAAGTGGTTTAGGGTAAGACGTAGATCACATGACAGTGTGTTCCGCAGTAGTATGGCTGAGATGGAAAACGACCGGAGAATGATTTAGTGTTGTGTGAAAGTGTAGCCAAGATGCTAGACCTATCCGATCAGGTATTGCGGTTGCGGAATGATGATAGCTGTTTGATGTGAGAAGTACTGGGGACAGTGGTGGCTGAGAAATCGATAAAGTAAGCTCAGCGTTTGAAAATCGCACCACTTATGTGGCCGCATCCAACATAGCTGGGTATATGAACGGATATAATCATACAACGGTGTATTGCTCTCGTACCTAACGCAAGCATTCATCATTTGCTCGAGGTAACTCGAATTTTCTCTATTTGTGCCGTGTTGAATTACATCACAGTAGTAAAGATTTGGCAAGACAAGTGTTTGGACTAATTTTTGTTGGTGAAAGTAGAAAGAGAAACAACAGCTAGCTCTCACAATCCTAATATCAAGTCGAAGATAAACCGACTCCTAAGTCATTTATTCTTTCTCATACCCGCCGTAAGACGCGTGAGTGTCCCTGATATGCTTCGGGAACTCAAATGATAGTCGTTGGAGGGAAGGCGATGTTCTTCCTGACAAACACTGTTGTAAAAGTTTAAAAGGTCGAAATTATAAGGGACTGCAGAAGATTCTACTGACACTAACCTACATTTTGCGTAAAGACCGCATGTCAGAGAGATTTGGTCTCGTACAGAGATTCATGCAAGTATTCGTTTTTCCACTCATTCAATACGGGAATGGAGTAGGAAAGCAAGTAACTAGTTGTAAAATGTAAAGTTTCACGGCCGGAATGGTCAAAATTACTAAAAATTTCCGAGCTATTATGCCGTGGTCTTGTGGATTTATTCTGGAAACCCAACGTTTCGTCCCCGACTGCGGTGGACATTCTCAAGGGGGATCGTGGCACTTTTGAATGTCCGATGCACACCCTGGCCCGCTACTGACTAAAGCCAACTCCGTTTACGAGGGCTCGCGCGCAGAGGTTTTTGACATGCGCGCGCAATTCGTCGTTGCCGATTGCCGCCGTCCGTTAATATCGTACCGTGGTGGAAGACTGTTACATTTCTTCTTCAAAATCAGAATCCAAATTTCATTCAGTTTCACGACCTCCTCCATCCTACTGGAATTATTGAGGTGTTTTACAATTTCTATGAAGAGACAGAGCCCTTTAAGCCCGGTTATAGCAAATTTATATATGGAAAAATTCGAGGAACAGACATTGAAAACATCAAACAAAAAACCTGCTATTTGGTTTTTGCTATGTAGACGATACATTTGTTGTATGGAGGCGTGGTAGAGAGGAACTAGATCGTTTTCTTCAAAACCTCAACGGGATTAATTCTAGAATGGAGAAGGGGGCAGACAGAAAACTGTATTTTCATGACGTGTCAGTTTTCAAAAAGGGGAATAGCAGATTGGGCCATGCACTTTATCGGAAGCCCACACACACAGACCGTTATCTGCCCCGGGATTCAAACCACCACCCGCAGCAAAAGCGGGGCACTATAAAGACGTTGGCGGACAAAGCAAGGAACATTTGCGAACCGGAATTACTCGACGCGGAATTGAATCACCTGAGTAATGCTTTACTTAAGAATGGCTATTCGTCTACAGAGATAAAGGGAGACCGAGACGTAGAGTTGAAAACGATGAAAGGGTTCCTGTGAAATCCAAAGTCTTCCTGCCTTTTATTAAAGACGTCACCGACTGCATCGGTAAAATTTTGACGAAACGGAATGTTGCTGTTATTTACAAACCTACTGGGAAGATACAGGATCACCTGAAATCGGCAAAGGATGCTCCCAAACCGCTGTAAAAATTAGGAATTTATAGGATTCCGTGTAGCTGTGGAGACGTTTACGTGGGTACCACAAAAAAAGAACAGTCAAAAATGGCTAGACGAGCACAAGGGGAACTGTAGAAGGGGAGAGACTGACAGATCAGCTGTTGCGGAATATGTTTTTCAACCAGGGGACCACCTTATTCAATTTTATAACACTCAGGTTTTAGCAGCCACAAATGGATATCACGAAAGACTGTAAAGAGAGGCTATAGAAATTGTAAAACACCACAATACTTTCAACAGGATGGAAGAGGGCGTGAAACTAAATGAAATTTGGATTCCGGTTGTGAAGAAGAAATGTAACAGTCTTCTACCATGGGATGATATTAACGGACGGCGGCAATCGGCAACGACGAATTGCGCGCGCATGTCAAAAAACCTCTGACTTCACACCTCTCCGTGCGAGCCATAGTAAACGGAGTTTGGCTTTAGTCAGTAGCAAGCCAGGGTGTGCATCGGACATTCAAAAGTGCCACGATCCTCAATGAGAATGTCCTCCGCAGTCGAGGACGAAACGTTGGGTTTCCAGAATAAATCCACAAGACCACGGCATATGTTGTTGTTATGGTCTTCAGTCCGGAGAATGGTTTGATGCAACTCTCCACCCCACTCTATCTTGAGAAGCGTTTTCATCTCCCCATAAGAACGGCAATCCACATCCATTTGAATCTGCTTACTACATGTGTGTCTTGGTCTCCCTCTGCGATTCTTACCAGACGCACTTCCCTCCAATGCTGGATGTCTAAGAATGTGTCCACCAAGCGATCCCTTCTTTTAGGCAAGGTATGCCAAAAATTTCTTTTCTCACTAATTCTGTTCTGTATGTCTTCATAAGTTATGCGATCTACCCACCTAATCTTCAGCATTCCTCTCTAGCACCACATTTCAAAAGCCTCTATTCTCTTCCTGTCCGCACTGTTTATCGTCCATGTTTCACTCCCGTACAAGGCAACACACTACAAAAATGCCTTCAGGAAAGACTTCCTTACACGTATATTAATATTCGATGTGAGGAAAATTTTTCTTTTTTACAAATGCTTTTCTTCCCATTGCCATTCTGCATTTAATATCCTTTGTACTGCGACCGTCATTTGTTATTTTACTACCCTAGTAACAAAACTCATCTACCACCTTAATTGTTTTTTTACCTGATCCAATTCCTTAAGCATCGCCTGATTTTCTAAGACTACATTCCATTATCTTTGTTTTGCTCTTGTTAATGTTCATTTTATACGCCCTCTTCAGCACACTGTCTATTGCATTCAACTGCTCTTCTAGGTCCTTTGCTGTCTCTGAAAGAATTACAATGTCATCAGCAAAAGGCAATGTTTTTATTTCTTCACCCTGAACTCTGATTCCGATTCCAAAATTTTCCTTGCTTTCCTTCACCGCCTGCTCAATGTACAAATTGCATAACATCGGAGAAAGGCTACAACCCTGTCTTGCCCCCTTCCCAACTAATGCTTCCCTTTCATGCCCTTCGAGTCTAATAACTGTAGTCTGGCTTTTGTACAAGTTGTAAATAACTGTCCTTTTCCTGTATTTTACCCCTGCCGACTTCAGAATTTGAAACATTGTATTCCAGTCAACATTGTCAAAAGCTAAAAATGTAGGTTTACCTTTCCTTAATCTATCTTCTAAGACAAGTAAAGTGAGTATTGCCTCCCGGGTTCCTACGTTCCTCCTAAATACAAACTGATCTTCCCCAAGGTCAGCTTCTACCAGCTTTACCATTCTCCTGTTGATAATTCGTGTTAAAAGTTTGCAACCATGACTTATCAAACTAATGGTTCTATAATTTTTCACACCTGTCTGCGCCTGATTTCTTTGGAATGGGCATTATTACATTTTTCTTAAAGTCTGAGGGTATTTCGCCTGTCTCATGGATCTTGAACACCAGGTGAAATAGTTTTGTCATGGCTGGCTCACCCAGAGGCTTTAGTAGCAAAATAGTCTGGATATTTTTAGTAATTTTAAGCAAGTAACTAGTTAGTAATAATAGGTACCATCCGCCACGCACTTTTGTGTGAATTGTGAAGTATGTAGATGTAAAAGAAGTGGCTGGTTGCAGTATAATTATGAAAACAGCTGGGGTGTACACAAGCCAAACCTGATAACTTAAGTTTATTCTTGTGGACAAAAGTGGGACGTCGGCTGGTCAGCTCAGTTCTTGCAAACAATTTACCAACAGCTGTTCACGTTATAATTTTATTTAAGCGACTAGTTTCGGTACGTTAGTTGTACCATCTTCAGGCCCCTAAGTAGATAGAAAACATTAAACAGATTCAGCCATACAACTGCACTGAAATTTAACAAACAAGTTTATAATTGTTCTATAAGACCAACATATCTTAAGTAAAAACAGATAAATCATATAAAAGAAACAATTACGTTGTACAACGGTGTCACTGTAATAGAATGTGTCCACTGGTAATGAAAATAAAGTCTTGTACATTAATATCGAAACGAGAGTTTAATATTAAGTCACTCAAAAAAAAAAAAAAAAAAAAAAAAAAAAAAAAAAAAAAAAAGGAAACTACGGTTACCTTCAAATACCTGAAATACTCGCGCTCTGTCGAGCAGTAAGGGCATTCAATGTATTTTAATGGCATAAAACTATCAGAACCTAAGCAAAGTCGACCCTGTAGATGTGAGATACATGTAATAAAAATAGGAAGATGGGTCAATTCAAAACCAAGTACCGCCTTTTAGTTAAATTAAAACACTATCCTTCAGTATAGTAAAAGCCATTCACTGTAAGCATTGACTGAAATGAAACTACTCATCTACAAACATTTTGGAACTAAGCAAAACTCATGTCTCGTTATATACTAAAGCGCAGGGCTGGAGTAGGCAGAGATTGAAACTCAATTAGGAACAACAGTAACATCAATACCTAACTTCTTACGAGGGTAAGTCAATTATTATCCGCAATTTAGCTATATTTTTGTTTATGTAGGTAGTACTGTCGTTTTACGTTGGTGACGCATGCTTTGTTTATTTGTTGTTATATATTTGCAATGTTCAAGCTTCTACGTTAGTTTCGTTGTCGCTGCCGTGCTGTCAATCATGGTTGCTCCGATGTCTATTTGCACCAAAGAAGAGCAACGTTCAGTGATACGTCTTTTTTCGTGGGTTGAAGGTGTATCAGGGGCCGAAATTCATAGAAGACTTTCAGTACAGTACGGGAGCAGTGTTTTGCCACAAAATTTGAAAAATTCCGAAATGGTCGCACGAGTGTTAAGCACGATGATGGAGATGAACGACCGTTTACCGCCACAAATGAAGAAAACATTGAGCGATCACGTGAAATGATTCTCTTAGACAGACGATTAACTATTGATGAAGTGGCTTATCGTCTTCAAATTAGTCATGGTTCTGCCAACGAAATCTTTCACAACAGACTTGGGTTTCGTAAAATTTGTGCAAGATGGGTCCCAAAACAACTCACACAGTTGCATAAGCAAACGCGCCTCGACGTCTGAAGAAGAATAAGTAAATAAAAAAAAAATAATAATAAAAAAAAAATAAAAAAAAAATAAAAAAAAAAATTGGATCGCTATGGTAACGAAGGGGACAACGTCATAGACAGAATCATTACTGGTGACGAAACATGGATCCATCATTACGAGCCGGAGAGTAAACGGCAGAGTATGGAATGGAAATATCCAAATTCGCCGTGCAAGAAAAAGTTCAAGACCCAACGGTCCGCAGGAAAACTGATGCTTACGGTTTTTTGGGATGCACGAGGTCCTGTACTAGAACATTATGTTGAAAGGGGCACAACAATAAACAGTGTACGTTACAGTGAGATGCTCACTGGCAGGCTAAAGCCTGCAATTCGAAGCAAACGCCGAGGATTGCTGTCAGAAGGTGTTGTGTTGTTGCACGACAATGCCCGCCCGCATACTGCTGTCCACACTGCTGAAACGCTCCAGAAACTAAAATTCAAAGTACTGGATCATCCTTCATATAGTCCCGATCTTGCTCGTTCTATCACTTGTTTGGTCCACTCAAACAGGTATTAAGGGGCCATCGATTTGACTCGGACGAAGCAGTGAAGGAAGCGTGCATTCCTGGCTCGCAGCTCAACCGCAAACCTTCTTTTATGAGGGCATAAGGAAGCTTGCATTGAAAAGCAAGGAGACTATGTCGAAAAATGATGTTCTTGTAGTTTCGGGCCGGCCACGGTGGCCGAGGGGACTGAGGCGCTCCAGTCACGGTCTCCAATGCTGGATGTCTAAGAATGTGTCCACCAAGCGATCCCTTCTTTTAGGCAAGGTATGCCAAAAATTTCTTTTCTCACTAATTCTGTTCTGTATGTCTTCATAAGTTATGCGATCTACCCACCTAATCTTCAGCATTCCTCTCTAGCACCACATTTCAAAAGCCTCTATTCTCTTCCTGTCCGCACTGTTTATCGTCCATGTTTCACTCCCGTACAAGGCAACACACTACAAAAATGCCTTCAGGAAAGACTTCCTTACACGTATATTAATATTCGATGTGAGGAAAATTTTTCTTTTTTACAAATGCTTTTCTTCCCATTGCCATTCTGCATTTAATATCCTTTGTACTGCGACCGTCATTTGTTATTTTACTACCCTAGTAACAAAACTCATCTACCACCTTAATTGTTTTTTTACCTGATCCAATTCCTTAAGCATCGCCTGATTTTCTAAGACTACATTCCATTATCTTTGTTTTGCTCTTGTTAATGTTCATTTTATACGCCCTCTTCAGCACACTGTCTATTGCATTCAACTGCTCTTCTAGGTCCTTTGCTGTCTCTGAAAGAATTACAATGTCATCAGCAAAAGGCAATGTTTTTATTTCTTCACCCTGAACTCTGATTCCGATTCCAAAATTTTCCTTGCTTTCCTTCACCGCCTGCTCAATGTACAAATTGCATAACATCGGAGAAAGGCTACAACCCTGTCTTGCCCCCTTCCCAACTAATGCTTCCCTTTCATGCCCTTCGAGTCTAATAACTGTAGTCTGGCTTTTGTACAAGTTGTAAATAACTGTCCTTTTCCTGTATTTTACCCCTGCCGACTTCAGAATTTGAAACATTGTATTCCAGTCAACATTGTCAAAAGCTAAAAATGTAGGTTTGCCTTTCCTTAATCTATCTTCTAAGACAAGTAAAGTGAGTATTGCCACCCGGGTTCCTACGTTCCTCCTAAATACAAACTGATCTTCCCCAAGGTCAGCTTCTACCAGCTTTACCATTCTCCTGTTGATAATTCGTGTTAAAAGTTTGCAACCATGACTTATCAAACTAATGGTTCTGTAATTTTTCACACCTGTCTGCGCCTGATTTCTTTGGAATGGGCATTATTACATTTTTCTTAAAGTCTGAGGGTATTTCGCCTGTCTCATGGATCTTGAACACCAGGTGAAATAGTTTTGTCATGGCTGGCTCACCCAGAGGCTTTAGTAGCAAAATAGTCTGGAAATTTTTAGTAATTTTAAGCAAGTAACTAGTTAGTAATAATAGGTACCATCTGCCACGCACTTTTGTGTGAATTGTGAAGTATGTAGATGTAAAAGAAGTGGCTGGTTGCAGTATAATTATGAAAACAGCTGGGGTGTACACAAGCCAAACCTGATAACTTAAGTTTATTCTTGTGGACAAAAGTGGGACGTCGGCTGGTCAGCTCAGTTCTTGCAAACAATTTACCAACAGCTGTTCACGTTATAATTTTATTTAAGCGACTAGTTTCGGTACGTTAGTTGTACCATCTTCAGGCCCCTAAGTAGATAGAAAACATTAAACAGATTCAGCCATACAACTGCACTGAAATTTAACAAACAAGTTTATAATTGTTCTATAAGACCAACATATCTTAAGTAAAAACAGATAAATCATATAAAAGAAACAATTACGTTGTACAACGGTGTCACTGTAATAGAATGTGTCCACTGGTAATGAAAATAAAGTCTTGTACATTAATATCGAAACGAGAGTTTAATATTAAGTCACTCAAAAAAAAAAAAAAAAAAAAAAAAAAAAAAAAAAAAAAAAAAAAAAAAAGGAAACTACGGTTACCTTCAAATACCTGAAATACTCGCGCTCTGTCGAGCAGTAAGGGCATTCAATGTATTTTAATGGCATAAAACTATCAGAACCTAAGCAAAGTCGACCCTGTAGATGTGAGATACATGTAATAAAAATAGGAAGATGGGTCAATTCAAAACCAAGTACCGCCTTTTAGTTAAATTAAAACACTCTCCTTCAGTATAGTAAAAGCCATTCACTGTAAGAATTGACTGAAATGAAACTACTCATCTACAAACATTTTGGAACTAAGCAAAACTCATGTCTCGTTATATACTAAAGCGCAGGGCTGGAGTAGGCAGAGATTGAAACTCAATTAGGAACAACAGTAACATCAATACCTAACTTCTTACGAGGGTAAGTCAATTATTATCCGCAATTTAGCTATATTTTTGTTTATGTAGGTAGTACTGTCGTTTTACGTTGGTGACGCATGCTTTGTTTATTTGTTGTTATATATTTGCAATGTTCAAGCTTCTACGTTAGTTTCGTTGTCGCTGCCGTGCTGTCAATCATGGTTGCTCCGATGTCTATTTGCACCAAAGAAGAGCAACGTTCAGTGATACGTCTTTTTTCGTGGGTTGAAGGTGTATCAGGGGCCGAAATTCATAGAAGACTTTCAGTACAGTACGGGAGCAGTGTTTTGCCACAAAATTTGAAAAATTCCGAAATGGTCGCACGAGTGTTAAGCACGATGATGGAGATGAACGACCGTTTACCGCCACAAATGAAGAAAACATTGAGCGATCACGTGAAATGATTCTCTTAGACAGACGATTAACTATTGATGAAGTGGCTTATCGTCTTCAAATTAGTCATGGTTCTGCCAACGAAATCTTTCACAACAGACTTGGGTTTCGTAAAATTTGTGCAAGATGGGTCCCAAAACAACTCACACAGTTGCATAAGCAAACGCGCCTCGACGTCTGAAGAAGAATAAGTAAATAAAAAAAAAATAATAATAAAAAAAAAATAAAAAAAAAATAAAAAAAAAAAATTGGATCGCTATGGTAACGAAGGGGACAACGTCATAGACAGAATCATTACTGGTGACGAAACATGGATCCATCATTACGAGCCGGAGAGTAAACGGCAGAGTATGGAATGGAAATATCCAAATTCGCCGTGCAAGAAAAAGTTCAAGACCCAACGGTCCGCAGGAAAACTGATGCTTACGGTTTTTTGGGATGCACGAGGTCCTGTACTAGAACATTATGTTGAAAGGGGCACAACAATAAACAGTGTACGTTACAGTGAGATGCTCACTGGCAGGCTAAAGCCTGCAATTCGAAGCAAACGCCGAGGATTGCTGTCAGAAGGTGTTGTGTTGTTGCACGACAATGCCCGCCCGCATACTGCTGTCCACACTGCTGAAACGCTCCAGAAACTAAAATTCAAAGTACTGGATCATCCTTCATATAGTCCCGATCTTGCTCGTTCTATCACTTGTTTGGTCCACTCAAACAGGTATTAAGGGGCCATCGATTTGACTCGGACGAAGCAGTGAAGGAAGCGTGCATTCCTGGCTCGCAGCTCAACCGCAAACCTTCTTTTATGAGGGCATAAGGAAGCTTGCATTGAAAAGCAAGGAGACTATGTCGAAAAATGATGTTCTTGTAGTTTCGGGCCGGCCACGGTGGCCGAGGGGACTGAGGCGCTCCAGTCACGGTCTCCAATGCTGGATGTCTAAGAATGTGTCCACCAAGCGATCCCTTCTTTTAGGCAAGGTATGCCAAAAATTTCTTTTCTCACTAATTCTGTTCTGTATGTCTTCATAAGTTATGCGATCTACCCACCTAATCTTCAGCATTCCTCTCTAGCACCACATTTCAAAAGCCTCTATTCTCTTCCTGTCCGCACTGTTTATCGTCCATGTTTCACTCCCGTACAAGGCAACACACTACAAAAATGCCTTCAGGAAAGACTTCCTTACACGTATATTAATATTCGATGTGAGGAAAATTTTTCTTTTTTACAAATGCTTTTCTTCCCATTGCCATTCTGCATTTAATATCCTTTGTACTGCGACCGTCATTTGTTATTTTACTACCCTAGTAACAAAACTCATCTACCACCTTAATTGTTTTTTTACCTGATCCAATTCCTTAAGCATCGCCTGATTTTCTAAGACTACATTCCATTATCTTTGTTTTGCTCTTGTTAATGTTCATTTTATACGCCCTCTTCAGCACACTGTCTATTGCATTCAACTGCTCTTCTAGGTCCTTTGCTGTCTCTGAAAGAATTACAATGTCATCAGCAAAAGGCAATGTTTTTATTTCTTCACCCTGAACTCTGATTCCGATTCCAAAATTTTCCTTGCTTTCCTTCACCGCCTGCTCAATGTACAAATTGCATAACATCGGAGAAAGGCTACAACCCTGTCTTGCCCCCTTCCCAACTAATGCTTCCCTTTCATGCCCTTCGAGTCTAATAACTGTAGTCTGGCTTTTGTACAAGTTGTAAATAACTGTCCTTTTCCTGTATTTTACCCCTGCCGACTTCAGAATTTGAAACATTGTATTCCAGTCAACATTGTCAAAAGCTAAAAATGTAGGTTTGCCTTTCCTTAATCTATCTTCTAAGACAAGTAAAGTGAGTATTGCCACCCGGGTTCCTACGTTCCTCCTAAATACAAACTGATCTTCCCCAAGGTCAGCTTCTACCAGCTTTACCATTCTCCTGTTGATAATTCGTGTTAAAAGTTTGCAACCATGACTTATCAAACTAATGGTTCTGTAATTTTTCACACCTGTCTGCGCCTGATTTCTTTGGAATGGGCATTATTACATTTTTCTTAAAGTCTGAGGGTATTTCGCCTGTCTCATGGATCTTGAACACCAGGTGAAATAGTTTTGTCATGGCTGGCTCACCCAGAGGCTTTAGTAGCAAAATAGTCTGGAAATTTTTAGTAATTTTAAGCAAGTAACTAGTTAGTAATAATAGGTACCATCTGCCACGCACTTTTGTGTGAATTGTGAAGTATGTAGATGTAAAAGAAGTGGCTGGTTGCAGTATAATTATGAAAACAGCTGGGGTGTACACAAGCCAAACCTGATAACTTAAGTTTATTCTTGTGGACAAAAGTGGGACGTCGGCTGGTCAGCTCAGTTCTTGCAAACAATTTACCAACAGCTGTTCACGTTATAATTTTATTTAAGCGACTAGTTTCGGTACGTTAGTTGTACCATCTTCAGGCCCCTAAGTAGATAGAAAACATTAAACAGATTCAGCCATACAACTGCACTGAAATTTAACAAACAAGTTTATAATTGTTCTATAAGACCAACATATCTTAAGTAAAAACAGATAAATCATATAAAAGAAACAATTACGTTGTACAACGGTGTCACTGTAATAGAATGTGTCCACTGGTAATGAAAATAAAGTCTTGTACATTAATATCGAAACGAGAGTTTAATATTAAGTCACTCAAAAAAAAAAAAAAAAAAAAAAAAAAAAAAAAAAAAAAAAAAAAAAAAAAAAAAAGGAAACTACGGTTACCTTCAAATACCTGAAATACTCGCGCTCTGTCGAGCAGTAAGGGCATTCAATGTATTTTAATGGCATAAAACTATCAGAACCTAAGCAAAGTCGACCCTGTAGATGTGAGATACATGTAATAAAAATAGGAAGATGGGTCAATTCAAAACCAAGTACCGCCTTTTAGTTAAATTAAAACACTCTCCTTCAGTATAGTAAAAGCCATTCACTGTAAGAATTGACTGAAATGAAACTACTCATCTACAAACATTTTGGAACTAAGCAAAACTCATGTCTCGTTATATACTAAAGCGCAGGGCTGGAGTAGGCAGAGATTGAAACTCAATTAGGAACAACAGTAACATCAATACCTAACTTCTTACGAGGGTAAGTCAATTATTATCCGCAATTTAGCTATATTTTTGTTTATGTAGGTAGTACTGTCGTTTTACGTTGGTGACGCATGCTTTGTTTATTTGTTGTTATATATTTGCAATGTTCAAGCTTCTACGTTAGTTTCGTTGTCGCTGCCGTGCTGTCAATCATGGTTGCTCCGATGTCTATTTGCACCAAAGAAGAGCAACGTTCAGTGATACGTCTTTTTTCGTGGGTTGAAGGTGTATCAGGGGCCGAAATTCATAGAAGACTTTCAGTACAGTACGGGAGCAGTGTTTTGCCACAAAATTTGAAAAATTCCGAAATGGTCGCACGAGTGTTAAGCACGATGATGGAGATGAACGACCGTTTACCGCCACAAATGAAGAAAACATTGAGCGATCACGTGAAATGATTCTCTTAGACAGACGATTAACTATTGATGAAGTGGCTTATCGTCTTCAAATTAGTCATGGTTCTGCCAACGAAATCTTTCACAACAGACTTGGGTTTCGTAAAATTTGTGCAAGATGGGTCCCAAAACAACTCACACAGTTGCATAAGCAAACGCGCCTCGACGTCTGAAGAAGAATAAGTAAATAAAAAAAAAAAAAAAAAAATAATAATAAAAAAAAAAAAAAAAAAAAAAAAATTGGATCGCTATGGTAACGAAGGGGACAACGTCATAGACAGAATCATTACTGGTGACGAAACATGGATCCATCATTACGAGCCGGAGAGTAAACGGCAGAGTATGGAATGGAAATATCCAAATTCGCCGTGCAAGAAAAAGTTCAAGACCCAACGGTCCGCAGGAAAACTGATGCTTACGGTTTTTTGGGATGCACGAGGTCCTGTACTAGAACATTATGTTGAAAGGGGCACAACAATAAACAGTGTACGTTACAGTGAGATGCTCACTGGCAGGCTAAAGCCTGCAATTCGAAGCAAACGCCGAGGATTGCTGTCAGAAGGTGTTGTGTTGTTGCACGACAATGCCCGCCCGCATACTGCTGTCCACACTGCTGAAACGCTCCAGAAACTCAAATTCAAAGTACTGGATCATCCTCCATATAGTCCCGATCTTGCTCGTTCTATCACTTGTTTGGTCCACTCAAACAGGTATTAAGGGGCCATCGATTTGACTCGGACGAAGCAGTGAAGGAAACGTGCATTCCTGGCTCGCAGCTCAACCGAAAACCTTCTTTTATGAGGGCATAAGGAAGCTTGCATTGAAAAGCAAGGAGACTATGTCGAAAAATGATGTTCTTGTAGTTTCAGGCCGGCCACGGTGGCCGAGGGGACTGAGGCGCTCCAGTCACGGTCTGCACGGCCACTACGGTCGGGGGTTCGAATCACCCCTCGGGCATGGATATTTGTGCCATCCTTAGTAATAGCTAGTTGATAAGTAGTTTGTAAGTTTAGGGACTGATGACCCCGAAGTTCAGTCCCATAAGCTGTACAAACATTTGAACATTTGTTGTAAGTTTCGTATTTTATTACAATAAAATTTTATAACTACTTTGCGGATAATAACTGACTTAGCCTCGTACATATCTCAATCTGTATGTCGCAGATGTTAATGCAATTTCAAATGGAATCTATCTACACATGGAAACACCAAAAATAATGTGGTAGAAGCTCATCATAATATACGTTAAGGTATTTTTTTCCTTAAAAATTAACCATCCTTAACTTGATAATGTAACGTGATTGCTTTCTGCCAGAAACTGATGAATCTGGTGGCTGACGTGAGGCCAGCAGGTGGCTGTCATTGCTCGGGAAGTGGCCAGCCGTGTCCGACCGCGTGGTTCATCGCCGCAGCCCCACCGCTGGCTACCTGGCCACCTGCTGGGTGGCTGAGTGCAGGGGTACAGGGCGCGCCCTCGCTGCTCTCGCCTGCTGTACACGGCAGGGTGGCGGCGCTACACGCAGCTAGGCGGCCGTGGCTGGCGGCTGAGCTCTTCTGTGGGAGGGAACCAGTCTCCACTGCACGCAACACAGCCGCCGTGAAACGGCGTCCTGTCGTAAACCGAGGCACCAACGCTTCTGCCTCCATTTTCGTCCTGTACGACTGAATGAACTCACTGCATAATGACGTGTACGGCAAGCTGCCTTATTTTTGGATATCTAACGAATCTAAGCATTTTGCAGTGTTCTTGTATAATACACTAGATGAAAACCTGGCGTTGCACGGGTATTTATGTATTTATTCCTGCCATTTTTCAGGTATATATTCATTTGTATAAGGCCTATATGTCTTTAAAATCTCTTGGGAATACAATCAATACTAAAAGAAGTAATAGATCAATATTTGGTGCGTGATGGGGCGGTTTTCCACGAACGTTACTGCTTGTGGTCATATCGCATGAACTACGTGTTGTACTGTGATACAATTTAGAAGGTACGTTCAACTATATGTATGTATACTGTCTGTAAAATTTCAAGCGGCTATAATTTGTAGTGTATGAATTATAAATTGTAACGTCTACCGAATGCCGTAGTTTTACTCCAGCGGAAAAGTAGTAAGCGAGAAACTTTTTTCCTTTCATCATTTTACTATGGTTGTCAGCGAGAAAAAGTTTAATAAAGGTCTGAAATTATGTTTAAAGTTTGTTGCAAGTCGCTAAGTACTCTCATTCTCATATAGCGTATTTATAAAGTCTGAGCGCATCATGTGACAGTTTTTTGGAAGTATATTGTTTATGACGTAATATCTCTTGAACCATGTGTCGTATGTGATTCTTAACCCTGCAGCAATGCAGCAATTATTATCTCACGTAAGGGATATGTGTACCAACTTTGGCTGAACTCGGTCCATTGGTTTAGGACAAAATGAGCAGAATTGTCGCTAAATGCAGCAGTTTTTCGCGCATCTAATTGTTTATGGCGTTATATCTCGTGAACTATGTATCGTACGTGATTCTTACACTTACGGCGACCGTCCTCATGGATTGAAGCTTACGTGGACGAAATTTCTTAAAGATTGGAGCAAAAGTGTGTATTTGTATGCAACACGTACAAACATATGGACACTCTGCTTTATATATTAGATTTACTAACAAATATAAGGCCATGATGACTTTGTGTCGATCACATGGGTATCGGATTTTAGCCGCGGTGGAGTAGCCGAGCGGACTAAAGCACCTAGCTGAGGAGCGCCTAGCTGTCTCCATTAGACATATGTGAGGCGTGGCCATTTTGATGCACTTGAAATAAACTTTAGTCTTGACCACAAATTTCAATTTATTGAGGCCTTACGCGTTTCGACGTTTCGTCATTATCGACGGCTACGACAAGACAATGGAATTAATATTCATCAAACATTTTGATAACACATAAATAAGAACACTATCTTCACACTGACCATATCTTAAAAAAAAAAACTTATTAAAAAGTAAAACTAAAACATTCATTTTAAAATAATCTTTCTCAGAGACGTATGTCACACACAAAATTAATTTAAAATTCCCCCCAGAACATCCCTTAGTTTAAGTAGTTTGTAAGCTACGGACTGATGACCACACAGTTTGGTCCAATAGATTTACAAATATCTGGTTTTAGAATTTCTTTTTATTTATGATGCGTGAAATACAGCACAATAATCAGCCAAAGCCATTCGACGCAACTCTCAAAAACTCTCGAGAAAATCGATTTTGTAGTTTCGCAAATACACGTAAGTACCAGCAAATTAAACCTTCAGCATCTGTCCGCATAGCTTCGGTATGTAGGGTGTTACAAAAAGGTACGGCCAAACTTTCAGGAAACATTCCTCACACACAAAGAAAGAAAATAAGTTATGTGGACATGTGTCCAGAAACGCTTAACTTCCATGTTAGAGCTCATTTTAGTATTTCTCTTTAGATGTAAATTGAAACAATTCATGCAGACAGTTGTCAAAATACCCATTTGTTTCGTTAGTACGTACTGTACTTTCTCGATTCACGTCATCAACACATATTTTCTGTGAAAGTTTGGGCAGGAATTGTTCGCGATGTCTTGATTGGGCCTCGTTCTTCCACCTACGCTCACTGGAGCACGTTATCATGATTTCATACGGGATACTCTACCTGTGCTGATAGAACATGTGCCTTTACAAGTACGACACAACATGTAGTTCATGCACGATGGAGCTCCTGCACATTTCAGTGGACGTGTTCGTACGCTTCTCAACAACAGATTCGGTGACCGATGGATTGGTAGAGGCGGACCAATTCCATGATCTCCACGCTCTCCTGACCTCAACCCTCTTGACTTTCATTTATGAGGACATTTGAAAGCTCTTGTCTACGCAACCCCGGTACCAAACGTAGAGACTCTTCGTGCTCGTATTGTGGACGGCTGTGATACAATACGCCATTCTCCAGGGCTGCATCAGCGCATCACGGATTCCATGCGACGGAGGGTGGATGCACGTATCTTCGCTAACGGAGGACATTTTGAACATTTCCTGTAACAAAGTGTTTGAAGTCACGCTGGTACGTTCTGTTGCTGTGTGTTTCCATTCCATAATTAATGTGATATGAAGAGAAGTAATAAAATCAGTTCTAACATGGAAATTAAGCGTTTCCAGACACATCCACATAACATATCTTCTTTCTTTGTGTGTGAGGAATGTTTCCTGAAAGTTTGGACGTACCTTTTTGTAACACCCTGTAATTATGGTACGTGAAATTCAGAACAATAATCAGCCATGCCATTCGACGCAACTCTCAAAAACTCTCGAGAAAATCGACTTTGAAGTTTCGCAAATACACGTAAGTATCAGCAAATTACACAGCTTAAACATATGTCCGCATAGCTTCGGTAGTAGCGTTGTAGCTGTCTAGCCATAGTGTCGGTGGTTCCAATCCTACAGACAGATTTTTTAAAAATGTTTTTCGTTCTGTTCGAATACTTAGACAAATTTAATATCTATGGTAATTTTTACGGAAAATGTACTTATTTTTGTTTAGTCGTAATTTTCTTTATTATATAAAAGGTTGTTGCTTCGAGGGAGCGACCGAGCACATCGAGGCGCCGTGCTACGATGCGCGAGGCCGTTCCCCGTCGGGTGTTCGAATCCCCCTTCGTGCATGGATGTTTGTGCCGTCTTTAGTATAAGCTAGTTTATCAGTAGTTTCTACGTTTAGGGACTGATGACCCCGCAGTTAACTCCCATAAGCTTTACAAACATTTGGTCATTTTTGAATAATTTTTTGTGGTTGATAATGATGGTTTCAATCAAAACACAAAGTTACATTGTTTCAGTAATGGCTTAATTACTACTTGACGATGGTAGTCTTTGATTGTTCAGTTTGTGAAGAGCTACGACGCTGATTTTTCGGTATGTCATCTCCATAGTTACTAATGGCTTCCTCAACAGCTAACAAACTCAACCATTTTTTTATGGGACGACAAGGTGTTCAGCTCATCTATATACACATAAACAAAAACTGATAAAACACGTGGAATTAGAGATCCCATAATGTTTTACATAGAGGAACTCGAAAACATCGAAAAAAAACTTGGCACAGCAGTATTCGAACCACCGACTTAATGGCCATGAGGGCAGTACGCTATCAACTGACCTACAACGATACAAACTGTTTTCATCTTGTAGAAAATTTTTGAGAGTTGCGTCGAATGGCTTTGGCTGATTGTTATTTAAGTTCTGAACTTCACGTACCATAAATATCAAGATAATCTAAAATCCGATACCCATGTGATAACCTTGTAAATAATGAAAGGGTTCTATTACATTACGGGAATACTGTCGGATGTCCGTAGCTTACTGGTACAATAATTCGGCGCAAAGTCTTCTGGCCATCTTCAGGAAATGACTGATAAGAGAAGTTCTGAGCTCCCCTATTTAAGACGCCGTCGGCACATGCGTGGTGTCTTCTGCTGCCACTGCGCATGCGTCGCTTGAGCGCATGCGCTTCTGCTGCAACTCTGCACGCTGTTCCACGCACCTTCCGCGGTGAAAGATCGCCGCATCGTTATCAGTTAGATTGTTATATTTTGAAAACGATGAATGACGACGCTTTCGCAGAGCACGAAGTTTTTACACAATCGTATTCCACGCTGTGTTTAACTGGAAACCACCATCACTATTTATAAAGGTCTCGTTGTCTGACAATCTTATTTTTATAGATGCGTGGATGATGGAGCTTCAGAACTTTGACGTGGTAGCCTCAATTTTTGTATCGTCATATTTTATCAGATGGCAGGTGGAGATACATTATTCGGCGATAGCTGACTTACTGGGTTGAAGCAAGCGAATAGGTTTTTGATTCTTTACAATGCGATCTTGCACAGTGCGCGTCGTCTGACCTATGTAAGCCTTGCCGCATTGACACGGAATTTTGTACACACCTGCTTTGCGCGATCCTAGGTTGTCTTTCACAGATCCCAAAAGCCGAGCCGAGCCGAGAGTTTAGAAGGAGGACGAAAAATGACTCTATGCTTCCTTAGTATTCGGCCTACTGCGCTGAAACATTTCCTATGTAAAGTAAGCAAACAGTTTCTCTTCTTTGTGCTGTTTTTTGTGAGTCTACAGCGCTTTCTGTATCTAATGGGACGAATATCCCTTGCTTTGAAACACAGTTTGCAGATGTTCCAGTTGCATTTGCAAACTTTCGGCATCTGATATAACGTGAGCTCGGTGGATCAAGGTGTTCATAACACCCATATTTTGTGCCGAATGGTGACAACTAGTGGCTTGTAAATAGAGATCGGTGTGATTAGGTTTCTAAAACCGAATGCCCCAATGTACCATCACTTCTACGTCGCGCCAAGACATCTAAAATGGAGGACAACCATTTTTCTCCATCTCCGTAATGAATGTAACGTTTTCATATATAGAGTTCAGATGTTGAAGAAAATCACGCAAGCTTTCCAAAGTATGTGGTCAAGCTATAAAGGTATCATCAAAGTATCGCCAGAAAATAGTTGCTTTTAAATGGAAGAGGCGAAGGCTCTCTCCTGAAAATCCTCCATAAAAAAATTGGCCACCAGAGGAGACAAAGGATTTCCCATGACGACACAGTCATATAGTTCTAAAAGTCGTTGTTCAATAAAAAATACCTTGAGGTGAGAATATGCTCAAACAGTGATGTAATGTCAGCTCCAAACCTACTTCCGATGTGGTGTAGTGAGTCCACTAAAGGCACATTTGTAAAAAGCGAAACATCAAAACTAACCAACAAGTCACTGTAATTTCTTATGTGATGTGGACATTTGCTACCATGGGTTTTAGTAGAGATGCCAAGCACTTCGCTAAATCATAGGTGGCTGCTCCAATATTACTCACAATTGGACGCAAAGCCACACCAGATTTATGGACCTTGGGCAATCTATACAACCTTAGGTGGAACTGAACTGTTTGGTCTTAATCTCTTCCTTCGGTAGAGAACTGTTAGATAGAAGTTCAGCTGTTTTCCGCATCACTCTGTTGGTAGGATACTTGTCAAGCTTGCTATACATTGAGTCACTCAATAAAACATTGATCTTATTTACATATTTCTCCGATGACAAAAGCACAGTATCATTACTTTCATCTGATTTAAGTACTACTGTATCCACGTCTGCTCGTAAGTTACGGAGGGCAGCCCTTTACATAGGTGAAAGAAAAGGAATAGGCCTTCAGAACAACTGTTTACATACCTTACGTAGGAAATCCACCCCCATGAACCACAGACATTGCCGACGTGGGGTGGCTTGCGTGCCTCAACGATGCAGATAGCCGTACCATAGGTGCAACCACAGTGGACGGGGAACTGCGAAGAGGCCAGACAAACGTGTGGTTCCTGAAGAGGGGCAGCAGCCTTTTCAGTAGTTACAGGGGCAACAGTCTGGATGATTGACTGAGCTGGCCTTGTCATGCAGTTACTTTTCCAGAGGACATGCAGCTCAACTGTACGAATATATGATGATGGCGTCTTCTTGGGTAAAACATTCCGGAGGTAAAATTGTCCCCCATTCGGATCGGGCGGGGCTACTCAGGAGGATGTCGTCATCAAGAAAAACAAAACAGACATTCTACGGGTCGGGGCGTGGAAAGTTCTAACCCTTAATGGTGGAGGTAAGCTAGAAAATTTGAAAAGGGAAATGGATAGGTTAATGTTAGATATGGTAGGGATTAGTGAAATTTGGTAGCAGGATGAACAGGATTTCTGGTAAGGTGAGTACAGGGTTATCAATACAAAATCAGTTGGTGGTAACGCAGGAGTAGGTCTGATAATGAATAAGAAAATAGGAATGCGGGTAAGTTACTATGAACAGCATAGTGAACACATTATCGTAGTAAAGATAGAAACGAAGCCAATACCGACCACAGTAGTGCAAGTTTATATGGCAACTAGCATGGCCGATGATGAGGATAACGAAAAAATGAATGAGGAGTTAAAGGAAATCATTCAGAAAGTTAAGGAAGACGAAAACTTGATTGTGATGGGGGACTTGCACTCTGTAGTAGGAAAGGGAAGAGAAGGAAATGTAGTAGGTGAATATGGACTGGGAAAAAGGAACGAAAGAGGAGATTGCTTGGTAGAATTTTGTGCAGAGAACAATTTGATGATCACCAACACTTGGTTTAATCATCGTGAAAGAAGGCTGTATACCTGGAAGAGACCAGGAGACACTGGAAGGTACCAGATTGATTTTATAATGGTAAGGAATAGATTTAAAAACGAGGTTCTAAACCGTAAGACATATCCAGGGGCAGATATAGACTCTGACCATGCAGATGCACTCTGCAGATTAAAACTTAAGAGACTGTAGAAAGGTTGAAAGGTTAATAGATGGAACCTGGACAAACTGAAGGAACCAGAGGTGGCTGAGAGTTTCAGAGGAAGCATTAGGCAAGGACTGGCTGAAACAGGGGAAAGTAATAAAGTAGAAGAAGATAGGGTAGTGAAGGCAGCAGAGGATCATATAGGCAGATGGACAAAGCCTAATAGAAATCCCTGGATAACACAGGATATGCTAAACTTAATTGATGAGAGGAGAAACTATAAAAATTCAGCAAGTGAAACAGAAAAAAGCGAGCACAAACGTCTAAAAATGAGATTGACAGGAACTGGCTAAGCAGGAGTGGCTAGAGGACAAATGCAGAACCGTAGAAGAATGCATAACTAGGGGAAAGATAGATACCGCCTACAGGAAAATAAAAGAGATATTTCGAGACAAGAGAAGCAGCTGTATGAATATCAAGAACTCAGACGGAAAACCAGTACTAAGCAAAGAGCGGAAAGCTGAACCGTGGAAGGAATAGATAGAGGGCCTATACAAAGGAAATAAAGGCAGTATCCTAGAAATGGAAGACGAAGTGCAGTAAATATTACAAATTCGTCAAACAGGCAGAAACGTCAAAATGCGTTTCAAAGAGCACAATGATTGTTTCAGACTTGACAGAAGCCA
Source organism: Locusta migratoria (assembly GCA_026315105.1). Classification (NCBI taxonomy): domain Eukaryota; kingdom Metazoa; phylum Arthropoda; class Insecta; order Orthoptera; family Acrididae; genus Locusta; species Locusta migratoria. Next base: position 55,803,757 of record CM048745.1, on the reverse strand, counting down.
CAAATCAGCAATAGCTAAACATATAAATGGAACAGAGTACAGCTTTGCAAAAACGATCTCAGTTTTGAATACTCTAGAAAAGAGCTGGGTAATGGACGTCTTGGAATAAATGGAAATCTTTATGCACATGAGAAACGAGAGTAATGCAATACTGAACGAAATGTCATTCATTCAGTAACTCAAAATGTTTAATTGTTTGTTAAGCTTATGGGATTTAACTGCGGTGTCATCAGTCCCTAAACGTATGAACTACTTATGAACTATCTTATACTAAAGACAGCGCAAATATCCATGCCCGAGGGAGGATTCGAACATCCGACGCGGGAGGCCACGCGAACCGCAACGTCGCGCTCCAGACCGCTCGGCTACTCCCGCGCGGCCTTCAGTGACTTCACACATTTACTTTAGAAATAGCATATCAGTTAAACGAACCACACACTATCCCAGGCCTCTCCAACTAATCAGCACTTGAGCGAGGCGCAGACACAGCGCTGCCGTGGCAGTGGTAGCAGAGGAATATGTTGTAGTGCTTAGCGAAACGATAGTCAATGAGTTGTTTGTGAATGGTTGAAACCAACAATAATAATAATGCCAATTTTCGTCTCTAGTAACAAAGAATGGTTTTATTGCGCCTCTTATTTCGTACTAATCTATCTATACTAATAATAAGATCCGGTAGAGGCGCTGTTACTTACATAGTATACCAAATAACTAATAGATAGCGATGCTGCGTTTTTTATTCACATATCTAAGGTGGAATGAAGTGAAAGAAGGGCTACGATTTTCCTTACGGCAGCGATGTAGTGTGTTGATGTTGGCCGTTGAATCCTTTTTGAAAAATCAGTCACGCACTATGAGGGGAATAATTCTTTGTATTTATAATGAAATAAATAATTGATGTTGTTCCAATCAGTAAATTAATGATCCCACTAAGCGAATATTTCGTTGCCACTACAAGTAAAATTTAAGTCTGGTATCATACAAAATGGGAAAAAAATCTTCCTAGCTGTATCCACCATGCCTTGCAATGCCAGGAAAAGAAAAAAAGTGCTTCTTTTCGCGCAAATCATTTGAATTTAAATCATAATGACCTTCCTTTGCGTCTATAGATGTTTTCATTTACTAGGAATACTTTGCAAGGAAACACGAATTTAGTTTCCTTTCTGATTTCGGTACGTACTTTCTACATCTTCATTCTGTTTAGGAATGCCTAGAAACGGTGTACTACACTACATAAAAAATGTAGACCCTGTTAGTTATGTAGTGCGCCAAAAAACTAACAGTTGGCACTGCTGCATTTTTTAAATTTTTTATTTATTTTCGATGTTTATGCCATAGAACAGCAAAGAACCACTAAAGGTGCTTTTGGTTTTGTAGTGCTACAATGAAACGATACAGGATCGTGTTGTGCGTCTTCCGGAGGTATTTTGAATTATGAGTCGCAGTCTTTTCTCTGCAAATACAAAGTAACATTGAACTGCGAGTTGCTGATTACACTTTGTGTATTCACAGATTAACAAGAGTAAAACTAGGGTAATGGAGTGCAGTGTAAGAAAATCAGGTGATGCTGAAGGAATTAGATTAGGTAACGAAACAATAAAGGAGGTAGATGAGTTTTGTTACTTGGGCAGTAAAATAACAAATGATGGTCGCAGTACAGATGATATAAAATGCAGAATGGCAATGGGTAGAAAGGCGTTTTTGAAAAAGAGAAATTTGTTAACATCGAATATTGATTTAAGCCTAAGGAAGTCCTTTCTGAAGGCATTTGTATGGAGTGTTGCCTTGTATGGGAGTGAAACATGGACGATAAGCAGTGTGGACAGAAAGAGGATAGAGGCTTTTGAAATGTGGTGCTACAGAAGAATGCTGAAGATTAGGTGGGTGGATCGCGTAACTAATGAGGAGGTACTGAACCGAATTGAGGAGAAAAGAAATTTCTGGCATATCTTGACTAAAAGAAGGGATAGGTTGGTAGGACACATTCTTAGACATCAAGGAATTGTGAATTTATCGTTGGAGGGAAGTGTGTGGGGTAAAAATCGCAGAGGGATACCAAGAGACGCGTATAGTAAGCAGATTCAAGTGGATGTGGGTTGTCGTTCTTATTAGGAGATGAAAAGGCTTGCTCAGGATAGAGTAGGGTGGAGAGCTGCATCAAACCAGTCTCTGGACTGAAGACCACAACAACAACGTGCTTCTTTTGACAGGAACATTTGAATTAAAAACATAACAACATTCCTTCGCATCTATTGATGCTCTAATTTACATAAGAATTCTTTGCAAGGTAAATCGAATTTATGTAGTTCTCTTTCTGATTTCGGTGTATTCCCATTACATTTTGAGTGCCTTCTGTTTAGGAATGCCTCGAAAACGCCATAGGACAGGAAAGGAGAAAGTGAGGTGATGTTACTTACATCATACACCAAATAACTATTATGGCATTGCTTCGTTTTTTCATTCTTATTGCTATGGTGTAATACACTAGAAGAAGTGGTAAAATTTTACTTACGGCGGTTGCCGACGATAGCAATCTAAACCGCTGCCACGGTAAGTAAAATTTAACCCAGGAAGGACACAAAAAAATTAATCCTAACTGTATCCCATATGCTTTGTAATGTCATGGAAAGAAAAGAAGTGCATTTTTCGACGGGTTGAGGAGGCGTCGCTAAAGGGGCCGTTTACACCATAGTCATCCGTCTTAACCGAACAAAGAAAACCAAGATCAAGTCAGAGATTTCCCAATGTCACGTGACATTTCCACTTTAATGTCGAGGACACAAAAACTATTCTGCGCATCTAACTGCCCACTCCAGAGATATTTCTGCTCTGTGTCTGCCACTAGAGATATATAAACACTCAAGCGACAAACTCATCAAAAACCTCTTTGTTTTCATAATTGTTCGCTACAATATTGCGATAAAAATTCGTAATCACTTACATTCGTTGTAGAATACATTAAGATAGAGAAAGTCGTCTTTTTTCAGAGACAATTGTACTTAGTTATATTTCGACTTCGTGCTTTACGAAGTAATCACTGCAGGGCGTGGAGACATGTATTAGCTGAAAGAGTGGCCGATACTGCTAACACAGTCAAGACAATTCACTGGAAATACTATATTTAATGGAAATTTCTATTCAGAAGATCAGCTGACGCCATTCCTTCAACGATTACACAGACTTACTTTATCGCACATTGACACCACCATGTCGACTTATTTAAACAGGCATGACCTGCTCTGTCGATTGAATTACCAGACTTTCAGCATTCGTCGAGTTTTCGATATTAGGGAGCACTGCATATAAAATAACTACATTACCCCAGTGCAACACTGCAACATACTAATACTTCAGCATACACTAACTGTGAGAGACAAACAGTTCAGTACTACACATTAGAACCAATACATGGCGCTCTTATTATTACTATTTCTTATCTCAACGAAATAAATGTTTTCAGAAGTTTATATCAAACATAAAATTAGACACCGCAATCTTAGCTTTATGAACACAACCTAACATTGAATTTACATCGTTCCCGAGAACGGACATAATTTCACTTTTTGTATGAAAAACTTTATGAATATTAATCGTTTTCGACAATGACTTCTACGAAGATTTGACGTCTTGGCTAGGAGAACTGTGTTTATTGATAGAGCGATCCAACAAGAATTCAGTTTTTACCATGATACGTCTGTTCTAAAGGAACAGACGTTGCTGATTATCTGCAGCTATAAATGTTAAATATACATTTAATAATTCGCATTTTTTGAGAGTTGGTCCGCCGGCCGCGGTGGCCGAGGGGACTGAGGCGCTCCAGTCACGGTCTGCACGGCCACTACGGTCGGGGGTTCGAATCCCCCCCTCGGGCATGGATATTTGTGCCGTCCTTAGTTGTAAGTAGTTCATAAGTAGTTTGTAAGTTTAGGCACTGATGACCCCATAGTTAAGTCCCATAGACTCTACAAACATTTGAATTTTCAGTTGGTCCATCATTTTGTAATATATATAAAAATTTGCGCCGGACCGGGACTCGAACACGGGTCTCCCGCTTTCCACGAGCGGTCGCCTTAACCACTCGGCCACCCGGACACGATCCTGGTCCGGCACAAATTATCATATGTTACAAAATGATAGACAAAGTGAAGAAGAGCACCTTAAGTCGGAAATTCTTGCAAATTGCGAATTAATATAAATATATTTAATTCTGTTTTTGCTAACCTAGGACCGGAACCTTAAAAAACATACATAGATCCCTGTTTAACAACAGTTTGTGAAGCACGGGCATATAAGCTAGTTTATAGTATTCATTGTTGATCTTGGGAACCGATTTGAAAATACTATCTCATATTTGATAGAATCGTTTTGGCAGTTTTATTTCGAAGTACAGCTTCCAAGGAAGAATCAAACTTAACTTTTTTTTAGTTTCGTTAATATTCATAGTTAGACACATTTGTTCACAAACGAACGTTGTTGAGAAGGACATGCAAGCGCATGAATCCTCAGGAATTCTTGTTGATCGACGTCTTCATGAAATGAAAGGAAATCACCATGGTCATGGTAATAGCGATCTGTCAAAATTCAATAGCACTGTGGTTTTATCTGCTCAATTTGGAGACTTGCGGAGGGTATGCACTGGCCCCACAATTGACTGATAACGGATTTGTGTAATCACAGGTATGGTCACAAGTAATTAAAGGATTTTAGAGAGGGAAAACTCAAAAGCTTATATTTGAAACATAACGATTAATTTATTTTTACTTTGCAACGAGTTATCTAAATCATAGGACGTCTTTCACGAAAGCGAGGTCAGCAATCCACTACTCTCCTTCCAAGTATGACTCTGGAGAATCTTTCATATCAGTGAACAGACCTATTTCTTTTCTCAAAACCTAAGGGAATGAGACTAATTTTCAACCATCGAGCAGCAGAATAAAGATGAATGTCTTTGTAAACTGATTCAATATGTTCAAAAAATCCTGTAAAGTACTAATGATTAAAGGCTTAATTTCGACAAACATTCAAAGTTTATGCGTGATGGACATAAACTTGTGGAAAACTTAAAAAAAAATGTTCAAATGTTTGTATAGCTTATGGGACTTAACTACGAGGTCATCGGTCCCTAAACTTACAAACTACTTATGAACTAGCTAACACTAAGGACGGCACAAATATCCATGCCCGAGGGGGCATTCGAACCCCCGACCGTAGTGGCCGTGCAGACCGTGACTGGAGGGCCGCAGGCCGGCGGAAAACTATTACTCATAGCTGTTCTTGATGTAAATGGCAGGTTATTGTCAAAATTGGGGAAAGCTCAGATTCGCGCCTCTCTTTCCAAATGCACTACGAAACGATCCCTTCCTACATTGCAGGGGTCGTGTCAGCTGTAATCCTGTTCAGGCGGTCTAGTAACAATTGCATACCGTTTGAAATCTCCTGTACGACAGTAAAATATCGTTTCCAGCTGTGGTACTTTCCAAAGTTTCTCGGTAACAGTGAAATATTTTTTGGGGTACCTTACGAAAACTGCAAATTGAGCTATGCTGCAAGAGTTATTGCTCTCATCGAGTGCAATCGAGTACTCTGCGAAGTCCCGCTGTTTACTGAGCTAGTGCTTCTTTAATTCCTCACTATGTTCAGATAAGCTTAACGCATCAAATACGGCCAATAAAAACGGGAATATGACCTCAGACACTCTAGAAAATTGGCCGTCCGTGAAAGGTCTTTCACGGTTCCAAATTTTCAGTGCAATAATGTAAATGCTCGAACTGCTCTTTCCAATATGCACTTTTAAATATCTACTGTAGGAAAGTCACTTAAGTAATGCTCCAAAATAAACGTTTATTAGTCGATAAACAACACAAGTCAGTACTTCTCTGACTGTAAGCTACAGTTACACAAGAAAATAAAAAGAGACACGAAATTAGAAAACCACTGCTTTACAGTCCCGTAGGTTGCAAGTCCATTTCCATCAGTCTCGGACGTCAGTGAAGCGACCTGTCGTGGGTCCGTCCCCACAGTCGGCGGCGATGCTGCGGAACCGGAGGGCGTCCTGGGCGGAGCGGCTGGGCGGTGGAGCAGCGGCGGCGGGCGGAGGCGTGGCATGTCTCTAGGCTGGCGTCCCACTGCTGTGGCTAGGCAGTAGAGTTGTGGCGATTCGTCGATGAGTCGTTCATTTGAACGAATACAAATAAAGAATCGCAAGAATCGTGATCCGGACGAATCGTCTGTCTCGTGACGTTTCCAAGGTCCAACGATTCACGATTCGAAAGCAAGTTGCGAATCGTGCTGAATAATTACGAAAGCCAGAAAGCGTGTGAACAAAGGAAGCACAGAACGAAGACCACGAGCAGTGAATTATTAGCCTATTCACGAATTACAGATGACAGAAACAAAACGCAGCGAAATACACAGCTGGCAATACATACGAATATACGCCTTTTATACAGTTTACATATTGTGTATTTAAACGAGCAATCCTTACACATTTATATTTCGCGTATCCCGGAAATGGCTGTAACGATTGGGATTGTATTTTGTGTTTAGAGAGTGTGGTGTCGCACAAGTACAAAGTGCGCGCCACCTACTTTCGCCGCGCGCCGCCATGCACGCACGGCGCGGCGTTCTCACGACGACAGCCACGAGCGCCCTCTGCGACAACTCCGCTCGTGGCCACCACTGAAGGACATCGCCCACTTGGGACTGAGATGGCAACCAGTTAGGACCTTCGTAATCAGATAGGCACCAGTGAAGACTTTGCTATCGTACAGGCACTAGGCAGGCCTCTAACAACTATGTATCAACATTCTGCAGTACTATGTAAAAGTTAAGTATTGTTACATTCTGTGCAATATATATCTCTTTCTAATTTACTCTAGTGTTTATAGTTTCTGGCTGCTCCCCTCCGTACCTGCACCAGCGTGCTATCTTATTCCTGTGTCGGTCTCATCCACTCGGCCACCGACACCTACGACGAGGCTGGGACACAAAATCGGCGACGAAGTTGGGACACAAAAGAGAGGTTTAAGCTTTTTGAGTTCATCTACGTAGTTGTAGGTTTTTTTTTACTCGATTTTAAATGTTTTTCAAGCGATCTCAAAAATCTTTTTTACCATTTTGGTTTTTCGTTATCAGCTTTCCGGAAAGAACCCGATTTTACAAAAAAGAAACATTTTATTAAACGTGAATTTTTTGCATCTCGAAGGAAATTTAGTATTTAGAGACGGATTTTTAATTTTTAATGTTTCGTGTTTCATTAAACTAATTGATTTTACATAATAAGTATTTTATAATGATTAGATATATGTTAATTACTATAGATTTAACAAAATGTATATTTAAATGGCCGAAGTATTCAAACAAAACGAAAAAAATTCATAAGGTTACAGCAGGATTCGAAATAGGTGCCCTAAGTTCACTAAACCTACAACGCTACTAAATGAGCTATCATGACAGCAGAAATAATTGGTAGTGTATTATATATTTATAACCGTTCGCAAAACTTCAGAGCCGGCCGTGGTGGCCGCGGGGACTGAGGCGCTTCAGTCACGGTCTGCATGGCCACTACGGTCGGGGGTTCGAATCCCCCCTCGGGAATGGATATTTGTGTCGTCCTTAGTTGTAGGTAGTTCATAAGTAGTTTGTAAGTTTAGGGACTGATGACCCCGTAGTTAAGTCCCATAATTAAACAAAAAAAAAAAAAAAAAAAAAAAAAACTTCAGACTACTTTCTAGAGAATTTTTGAGAGCTGAATCGAATGGCTTGGCCACATTATTGTTTTAAGTCTCAGCTTTACGCGCCATAAATATTAAGAAATCCGAAACCCATATTTTAACCTTATCGGCATTTTGTAAGAATCGTGCCGTCGCAGACCAGAAAGAATCGTGAACGAATCGTAGGAACAGATGCAAAAGGTTAAGATTCCAACATCCATGACACAGACATGTATTGCCATCTATGAGCAAGATGTAGAAGTAAGAATCGCGCCAATGCAGACTGAAGAATCGCGAAAGAATCGTGAACGAATCGTAGGAATCGATTCACAATGTGGGGTTGAATCGCAAGACTTCGATTCCTAAAAAATAATCTTGTTGCCCAACTCTACTAGGCAGTGCTCGTTCTTAAATAGGAACGCGGAAGGATATCTGCCGGTCGTAACTCCGCGGTCACGTGTCTGGCGGACGGGAGTAGGTCCCGTCTTACTGATAGAGCCACCTGGACATGCTGCTAGCGCCGTGTGCACACTCGCAGAAGCCCGTGGACGGTCCGCCTAGCTTCCTGGCAACCCGCGACGCCTTCGTGTTGTGCGTGTTGCCGTTGTTGCAGGCGGACAGGACACACTTTACATTAGGATATCTGCGGGACAGCAACAACCATAATTAAGTTTAACATTTTACTACACAAAACAGTCCCATAATTTAGTTTAACGAAAATATCTAAAGAGGAATAGCGGAAGTTTGTTCTATTCTTTTAGAATGGACAGTATAAACAAGATTTGCGTCATCAGATTGTGGCAATTCTGATTTTAATTTAGTAATGAATTTCTTTGTGTGCGGTACAATAATCCCCTTGTGTGTTACGTAATGTTTATTTTGGTAATGACGACGCTGTGTCGATGCTTTGATATTTATGGTAGAGTGGCATATTAAGCATAGTGTTTTTCCATCAAATATGAGGAAAAAACGAATCTTGCCATTAACCCTTATGCGGTCGCGCGGCTTTTCGTAACGTTAATAGTTGCGCGGGATGTTGCTAACACCCCAAATAAAATTATCTATAATGACATTGTTGTGTAACATATGACTGATATAAATATGTTTCCTGCACAAATGGCTATTTAGAATGTTATCTCCTGGTACACTATCATTTATTTAGTATTACTTTAGTATTAAATTGGGTTATATGAAACATATGCAATAATCACGATTTTCTTACAATATTTTGTTTAATTTTTTATTTCTCATATACTTCACACTGTATTACAGGTATAAGACATTATACATATAATTAAACATTTTTTTCAGTCAACTCACACAATAAATACTGAAACAGTTTCACATGAATAATCTCTGAACGCATTTAGGCGAACAAGTTCTCTACACTGTGGTTTGTCTCGAATATCATCGAATCTCAAACAACGTAACAAGAAACGAAGGCGCCGTAAACTCATTGTTGCATGAAATATTGCAATTCCAAAACCATTTATGTCCCATAAGTCTTCCAGAATTTGGTATCCATCCGGAAGACATTTGGCTTCATCCTCATTTGTTGCTTTGATATCACGGTCTCTTGTGAAATTTGATGCAATGTGTTGAATGTCAATATTTGTGCATCGTGTAATCATTGTAATTATTGTGTTATTTACAAATATTGAAGAACAGTCCACAGCAATTTTTGCAGATTTTGCGATAGCTTTCACACCAGGGAGATAAATGACAAGGTCACACTTATATTTCTTGCGTTGCGACTAGGAGAATTTTTCATCCATTTTGTAGCCTTATCCTTACCAATAAAAAGAAAATACAATTAATCAATTTAAAAAATGCTTGCTTTCGTTATCCGCTGCGGTTCGACTTCTAGGTTGTCGTCATCCTCCGTTTCTGTGTCACTGTGATGAGAGAGAAGTTCACAATTATCTGCTTTCTCCTCTTCCTCTTCTCTTTCAAAACTTTCGTCCCCCTATGTCCTCTTCTAGAAGCTTCCGCACTCTTTCTTGTTCTATTTCATAACGATACGTAGCTGTTTTACTGCACAGAGAACAATTAAGCAATTTAAAAAATGCTTGCATTCGTTATCCGCTGCGGTTCGACTTCTAGGTTGTCGTCATCCTCCGTTTCTGTGTCACTGTGATGAGAGAGAAGTTCACAATTATCTGCTTTCTCCTCTTCCTCTTCTCTTTCAAAACTTTCGTCCCCCTAAGTCCTCTTCCAGAAGCTTCCGCACTCTTTCTTGTTCTATTTCATAACGATACGTAGCTGTTTTACTGCACAGAGAACAATTAATCAATTTAAAAAATGCTTGCATTCGTTATCCGCTGCGGTTCGACTTCTAGGTTGTCGTCATCCTCCGTTTCTGTGTCACTGTGATGAGAGAGAAGTTCACAATTATCTGCTTTCTCCTCTTCCTCTTCTCTTTCAAAACTTTCGTCCCCCTAAGTCCTCTTCCAGAAGCTTCCGCACTCTTTCTTGTTCTATTTCATAACGATACGTAGCTGTTTTACTGCACAGAGAACAAAATACGAACAGCTGCTACGGAACAAAACTGTGCGCTTTTTCTCGCAACACTGCAACATAAATAGACGCGCGGGGTGTCGACAACACCTCGAGGCACATTTATGCTCGTTTTCTTGTAACTTGCGCTTCCATTGTAGATTATATTGCTAGTGAAAACTTTCATATTGCGTCCCAGAAAGGTGCCAAAGAAGACGACGTTATACTCCCGTCTAGGGCACCTGGATATAGAGTGGCATGCGCATCCGTATTTTTGTTCCTTTCAGCATGGTGGGCTGTGCAGCTCCGTATTGTTCTAATCGTTCAGAAAATGGTTTTCGCGTTTTTTCTTTTGCAATGGATCCCAAAAGGCCTAAAATATTGTTAATAAAGGTGACAAGATCTTAAAAACTATTCGAGTTGGGTTAATTTTTAATTGTAGTTATGCACGATTGCTACACGTTGTAAATGACAGGTTTCGATACGTGTCCTTTTTAGCGAAGGTTCCGAAGCAACGAATTACTGTTACAGACTTTTATTTATATATACATAGGCGATAACAAACAGTATCTACATTCAGATAATAACAATACTAATTACTTTTAAATGATGCACACTGTTTTTTACTAGTTATAATGCCTCATATGGCTCGTAACGACGTTTGAAGCTACTCCGATGTTCATTTTAGTTACAGCTACTGCGATGCTAATTTTAGTTCCTGCATCGACGGCGTAATTTCTTAAAGTTTGCAACAAAATCTTCGTTTTACGAGGACCATTAACTTACTGGCCGGACAAGGGTACATACTACAAGAAGTTAGTAAACATGATAAACTATTTTCTCTCATTCTAGATGTTCGAGTTTTAAAAGAGCATTGAAAGGTCTTTTCCAACATCAGCGCTCAACGCCGCCGAAGTCGTAAGTAAAATTGACCAATTTTATCACAGACAGAATTTTATTAAAGCCCTGATAGCTGTTAAAATTCCATTAGCTGAAAAGTGTTTTGATACTATAACTTGTGAAAATGTTTTAACTTCGTCTTGGATGACATTCGATTCATTGCTTGATTTTTCCACACAGAATGTATTAAACTAAACTAAAGCGCAGATTTGTTATGTTTTTAATGTTTTGTAAATCTACGGACCAAACTGCGTGGTCATCAGTCCGTAGCTTACAAACTACTTAAATCTAGGTGAACTAACCTAAGGATACACACACACACACCCATGCCCCAGGGAGGACTCGAACCTCCAAGACGAGCAACTGCGCGCTCCGCAGCGAGACGCATTATACCGCTCGGCTACTCCACCGCGGCAAAGTGCAGATTTGGTAGTGCATGTGGTATCCCGTAAAATTGAGCTGTCGAATGCGTAAACGTTGCTCACAATACACACCCAGGTTGGCAAATACCAGAAACGTATTTAACGATTTGTCAAACCATATTACAATAATTTAATACGAAGAGATAATTTTTTTTATCCAAATATATATTTATTTTTGGTATGTGTATTAGAAATGAAGCAAACGATATTTCAAAGGAATAACTCGGCTTTTCAAATGCTCACGCAATCACCGCTAGGAACTAAAATGGCGGGCGGATCTGCCGCTACAGCAGAAATTGATGCGCATGTCCGTCTATATACAGGTGCCCTACCCATTCACTACGTAATAATTAAAATGTTTGTATAACGTATGGGACTTAACTACGGGGTCATCAGTCCCTAAGCTTACAAACCACTTATGAACTAGCTAACACTAAGGACGGCACAAATATCCATGCCCGAGGGGAGGGGATTCGAACTCCCGACCGTAGTGGCCGTGCAGACCGTGACTGGAGCGCCTCAGTCCCCTCGGCCACCGCGGCCGGCCGTAATAATTCTTCGATAAGGATGGCTGGGGTGTTCTGAACACTCCGCGCGACCGCTTAAGGGGCAATAGAAATGGCACACTTATATCCGACCTTCCCATTTGACAAGATTCAGAAAGGCTGTTTCAGCGGAACTAAGAAGCCGCGAGAGTGAGCGCTGTCTGTGCCACACACGTGCTGCTATTCGCCGAGGAAGCAGTGGTGGGGGGAATGCACCGAGGCGCTCAAGCACCGAGGAGCCTGCACTATCCAGTGTCCACCTAATTCTACATGTACTATGATGTATTGTGGCATATTTGATTTTACTAAGGCAGGTCAACTACAGATTAAAGATTTACATCTCATCAAGTACAGCAGAAAACATTTGAAATGAGTAGCGACGCTAAATGTCGACTACTCGATACAAACTTTGTTTCGACCGCCATCTTGCTTTGTGTGTCAACCTTGTGTGATGACAGTGAAATCGTGGCGAAGAACGCTGTGTTGTGGGGATAATAAGCACAGAAGTATACGTGCAATGATGCACTCATTCAAACTTTCATAAACAGACTTCATCTTAGCACATAAAGAGACATAACCGTACTTAGGTCATCTTTCTGTTTACACACGTTCATTCCCACATACGTCAAGATGTTGTCAATATAGAATAATATGAACTTTTAGTAATTTATTTTGTGCTAGCTGAAAACCCAGCGTCGCCCGGGTATTCATTTATTTATTCCTGCCATTTTTTCAGGTATATATCCATTTGTATAAGGCATGTCTGTAAAATCTATTGGAAATACAATTAGTACTAAAGCAGTAATACATTAAAACTTGGTGCGTGATGGGGCGGTTTTCCACGTTACTGTTAATGTGCTGATATCCCATGAACTACGTGTCGTACTGCGATACAATCTAGAAGGTACATTCAGCTATATGTGTGTGACCTGTCTTTAAATTTCATGTGGCTACAATTTGCATTGTACAAATTATAAATTGTAACGTCATAGCGAATGCCGTAGTTTTAGTCCATGAACAGCGGAGATGTAGTAAGCGAGAAACTTGTTTTCTTTCATTATTTTGCTATGTTTGTCAGCGAGAAAACAATAAATATTTGAAATTTTGCAAGTCGCTAAATACTGTAAGTCTCATGTAGTGTATTTATAAAGAAGTTTCGTCTGATTGACAGTGTCTTGCAACACTTATTGTTTATGAGGTAATATCTGCTGTACCATGTGTCGTATATTGTTCGTACTCCGACATCAATTGTTATCTCACATAAGGAATATGTGTACCATCTTTGGTTGAAATCGATCCAGTGGTTTAGGAGAAAATGAGCATCATTGTCGCTAAATGCAGCAATTTTTCGCGCATCTCATTGTTTATGACATCATATATCGTGAACTATATATCGTTTGTAATTCTTACACTTACGGCGACCGTCCTCATGGATTGAAGCTTACGAGTACAAAATTTCATAAAGATTGGAACAAAACTGTAGATCTGTATGCAACAGAACAAACATACGGACACTCTGCTCTATATATTAGATGCCTGCTGATGATGCGCAGCTTAGAAACATGTCGCTATTAAATATGATTTAACATTTAAATCATACTTGTGACTGGTAGCGGAAATTTCAAGCAACCTATTACCGAACAAATTTATTTGCATGGTCATCTTCCACAGCAAGTATTTTTTTCCCAAGTGAAACAGCCGTTTCCATGCTGCAATCCAATTATTTCCTCCATAAGCGTTTCGGCATTTTAGGGCATCATCACTGGAATCTATAACTGGATACTATATTTTTACTTACTGCTATAGACTAAACAGTTTACAAACCGTTCACTTTCTTTTAATCGAAATAAATATAGGCTACTCATATTTTATAGTATTGCGATTAACATTATGTTCTTCCCACCTGGTCACTGGTTAATTCGCACAATGTCACCACAGTTTGTGTATTTCCTCCTTCATTTTATCGCTTTTTTACTATTTCACAGACTTGAAAGTGTGACTCGTTCAGTAATTCGTTTGTTTTGAGTTGTTCTCAAATAATCTGAATATGTATATTGGGCGCCTATGTTTTCTGTCCACCAATCATATGTTTTTCTTCCTTGTGCGTGTGCGTGTGTCTAATGTCAGATAGCTGTAGAAATTGTTGTGTTTTGATGTTTCGAACATTGATGAATTAGGAAAATGCCTACTCCCTTCACTTTCCTTTTAACCCCACACCCCTCTAAAAAAACCAGGAAACCACAACATCAAATAAACAGTTGTACTGCTATCTGAGATTACACACTTACACTCACACACAAAACACAAAGCGGAACCATTCACATACTCAATTAAATTGGTGAACTTAATTTGGTGAAATAGTAAACATTGAACAAATGATAAACTGAAGATGGAAATGTACACAATGTGGCGAAGCTGTGTGAATTCACCAGTGAGAAGGTGGGAAGGACACCACGTTAATCGCAAGACTATAAAAATTAGAATAGCTTATATTTATTTCGTTTGAAAAAAGGTAAGTGTTTATAAACTCTAGAGTTACAGCCATAAGCAAACATCTATTTTCCAAACACAGAATCCACTGACGATGTCCTAACATAGAGAGCGAAACGCATATGGAGGGAAAGAAAGGATTACAGCAAGAAAACGGTTGTTTCATTTCCAAAAATAAATATAGTTACTGATTTTCCTACAGTTGGAACACTGCCTGTTAGTAGTAGTCGTATGTATAATGCCCAGTCTAAGTAAGCTGCATAATATCTTTGCCAAATTATGCAGTAGTAATCGTTGTTGTTGTTGTTGTCTTCTGTCCGGAGACTGGTTTGATCCAACTCACCATCCTACTCTATCCTGAGCCAGCCTCTTCATCTCATAGGAACGGCTACCCACATCTGTTTGAATCTGCTTACTATATTCTTCTATAGGTCTCCCATTGCCACCCCCCGAATGTGTCCTACCAATCGATCTCTTCTTTTATTCAATGTATGCCAAAAAATTCCTTTCTCCCAAATTCTGTTCAGTACTTCTTATTATTGATGCGATCTACTCATTTAATCTACAGCAGTCTTCTGTAGCACCACATTTCAAAAGCCTCTATCCTCTTACTGTCTAAACTATTAATCGTACAAGTTTCATTCCCATACAAGACAATACTTGTAACTAACGGACTCTTACCTTTCATAGTCTCGATGCCTGATGCACTTGATAGCTCTGCAGTATGCCCTAGCTTATCTGAAATTGTTGGTGTTACTATTTTATATACTGAAGTTCGTAACATAAAGTTTTAACCTTAAGTCTTTTATTCAGCACCATACGTATAAACAATTAATGAAAGTGACCAGTTCAGTTCTCACAATAGTTTTGACGGTAAGAACAGGTTAGTAATAAACGGCACTAAATTAGTTGACATTGTTAATACGATGCTAGTGCAGCATTTTAACACTTTAACGATGTTGACAGTTATTTGTGTGCCTCAATATCACATAACAGATGATAAAATTTACACAGTTAACTAAAACAAAAGTAGTCATCAGGCTTGTGTGGCATTGGCATGCATTCTTTCTCGTTATGTATCTAACCGCTAACGAACTAATTATCGATTTTAGTCTATTTATAGTATGGCGTAGGAATAATTTTGTTACCTGATAATCGACACAATTGTTTATAAAATGACTAGGTCAGAATTTGAAACTGCAGTTTGGCTATATGTTACTATTACAATTTGGTTTACAGAAATGATTGTTTGACGGAATGTTAATAAAGAATCTTGGATCAGTTATTGTCACGATGAAGGGTTCCCCAATCCTCTGTGACTGGCAGCCATGTTAAATAAAATAATTTATTGCAGAAAATAATTCAACTTTTTAATTCGGGTATCAAACAATCAATGTAGTATATCAAAAGAAAGGAAAAAGCAGCGGCAACAGAAGTATGTAGCCAAAGTCCGGTACCTAACAATAGTTTGGGAGTTAACGGCCATGAATGTTAGCACTGGTATAAAGTTTTAATTTAGATTATTACGTATGTTAACAAATTTTGGTTGATTTCAGATACCTTATTATAAAGTGGAGGTGTTCAACTACACACTGGTATGGGTCATTACATTTAAATATATCGATTTCCACACTCGAAATATGATAGGGCGAGATGAAAATACTTCTTCAATGAACAATATTCCATTATTAATACATTCCATGACTTTACCAATTATCACAATGTGTTCCTACTGTTACACAGAATAGGCTAATGATAAAATTAGTTTGGAGAAGATTTATTAACATTTTTTGCTATTTTGAGTGTATCTACTGTGGTTCCTGCTTATATATGAGATTTTGGAAAAAAAGTAATTTAATCTAAAAGGGTAAAATATGGAGTCAGACATGGTGGGAGCCGGTAACCTTGCTTTGTTACACACACCGCACAAATACCATCAGAAAAGAATTCCTTGCACTTAAATTAATATTCGATGTTAGCAAATTTTTCTTTTTCAAAAACACTTTCCTTCCCATTGCAATTCTGCATTTTATATTCTCTGTACTGCGTCAATTAAATGTTATTTTGACTGCCCGAAGTACCAAACATATCTACCACCTATATTGTTTCGTTTCCTAATCTAATTCCTACTGGATCGCCTGATTTTCTAAGACAGCATTCCCTTTCTCTTGTTCATGTTCATCTTAAAGATCCTTTCAACCCACTGTCCAGGTCCTTTGCAGTCTCTGACAGAATAATAGTGTCTTCAGCAAAACGCAATATTACTTTACCCTGAACTCTAATTCTTTCCCCAAACTTCTCTTTGTTTTCCTTCACAGCTTGCTCATTGTACAAATTGAATAACAACCCTTACTCCCTCCCCAACCACTGCGTCCCTTTCATGCCCTTCAACTCTAATAACTGCTGTTTGGTTAATGTACAAGTTTGAATTGAAAGGTAGTCTCTGTTGCAAATTATTATATTTATTTCTCTATAACGCGTTTCGCGCTGTTGGTGCATCATCAGGGCACTGTAACAGGGAAAATATACAAATACGTCAGTTTTATACCGCAGACCTATCCTCTACAATATCAGGAAACAATGAATTGGGGGCGTGAACTTACCTCAGAAACCGCTGGATGGCTTTAGTTGGTGTAAAAGCACACGATGCTCAGCATTTTAGAGTGTATAAAATCTGAGTATTTAATGAAAAGCATCATCAGGTATTATAAGAGGCGGGACAAAAAGTTCCTAAAGTGGAGGCCGAGAATTTAAAAAACAATCGTGAATGGACAGCGGTAAGCAGATCGAGTGTGGAGGTGTATAGCTTACCACATCAGCAGCGTTGTGATGGATAGGTCCGCGTTCACAGAATGAATATCGATACATCACATGAGCAAACGTTACTGCATGGACATCTGATGGTCAGGTGGTGTGAGAAAACCGCAATATGGCAAACGCCGCTAGGCAGCGCTGATAAACGCTGGCTTGCGTAACTAAGACATGGGCGGTTAGATTTGAATGATAAAATCGATCAACATGGTTGTGAATTATTAACGGATGGAAGAAATAACAATGGATATTAGAGATGAAGTATAAAATACTTGTAAATTAGAATGGATGACAATAATATTGATAATTCATGTTAATAAAATAATCATAAAATTATACAGCCCTAATATACAAATTAATTATGAATGTATTCAGTCACAGAACAACAAATATGGTTAAAATGTAGTATATATGAAGTGGTGTGAGCTGGGTGGTGGTTAAGTTACAGAATCGAGCTCAAGCTAAGACGAGCACCTATTAACAAAAAAAAAAAGGTTCTGTAAAAAGCAAATCGTCATTTGCTGAACACCTCAAAGCATCAGGTCACAGTGAACCTACAATCGATGAACTTCAGATTTTGCACAGACCCCCCAAGGGAAGAAAGCTTAACCTTCTCGAGGAAATAGAAATTACGAAATTTCTTAAATCATTAGACCATCTCAGCCTCAATACCAACTGACAAGTAAAAATCAGTACTATTACGAGATAACGATGTCAGCTTTACAAAAAGTTACCTGATACCCTTACTGTAAGTTGATACGCGCAATCCCCCTCCCCCTCCTTAATAACTGCTCCCCCTCTCCTTCGCCACCAAATTGTCGTCTTAGCTTGAGCTCTATTCTGTAACTTAGGTTAGTTTACCTTAGTTTAAGTAGTTTGTAAGCTACGGACCACGCAGTTTGGTACGATAGATTTAGAAAACATTTGAACATTTCTTTTATCATTGTGCAAGCGTTCTTGATACTGATGAAATATAAACAATCATCTGTTCCAAAATAACAATCGTGTTGTTGATATGGTCTTTCAGTTCGGAGACTGGTATGATGCAGCTCTCCACCCTACCCTATCCTGAGCAAGTCTTTTCATCCCTTCATAAGAACGGCAACCCACATCCATTTGAATCTGCTTACTATAAGCGTCTCTCGGTGTCCCATTGCGATTTTTACACCACACACTAAATTTACGATTCCTCGATGTCTAAGAATGTGTCCCACCAAACGATCCCTTCTTTTAGTCAAGGTAAGCCAAAAATTCCATTTCTCATCAATTCTGTTCAGTACCTCTTCATTAGTTACACGATCTATCCACCTAATCTTCAGCATTCTTCTTTAGCACCATATTTCAAAAGTCTCTATTCTCTTCCCGTCCGCAATGTTTATCGTCCATGTTTCACTCCGGTACAAGGCAAAACTTCACACAAATGCCTTCAGAAAAGACTTCCTTACACTTATGTTAATATTCGACGTTAGCAAATTTCTCTTTTTGAAAAATGTTTTTCTTCCCATTGCCAGTCTGCATTTTATATCCTCTGTACTGCGACCGTCATATGTTATTTTACTACGAAAGTAACAAAACTCATCTACCACCATCATTGTTTCGTTATCTAATCTAATTTCTTCAGCATCGCCTGATTTTCTGACTGCATTCCATTGTCTTTGTTTTACGATTGTTAACGTTCATTTTTTATGCTCTCTTCATCACACTGTCCATTGCATTCAACTGCTCTTCCAGGTCCTTTGCTGTCTCTGACAGAATTACAATGTCATCAGCAAAACACAATGTTTTATTTCTTCACCCTGAATTTTAATCCCTATTCCAAAATTTCCTTGCTTTCCTTCAACGCCTGCTCAATGTACACATTGAATAACCTCGGAGAAAGGCTTCAAATCTGTCTTACTACCTTTCCAACTAATGCTTCCCTTTCATGCCCTTCAAGTCCAATAACTGCGGTCTGGCTTTTGTACAAGTTGCAAATAACTCTCCTTTCCCTGTATTTTACCCCTGCTGACTTCAGAATTTGAAAGAGTGTATTCCAATCAATACTGTCAAAAGTTTTCTCCAAATCTACAAAAGCTAAAAATGTAGGTTTGGCTTTACTTAATCTATCTTCTAAGATAAGTCGTAAAGTGAGTGTTGCTCCCCCTCTCCCCACCCCCGGGTTCCTAAGTTCCCCCTGAATCCAAACTGATCTTCTCCGAGGTCAGCTTCTATCAGCTTTTCCATTCTCCTGTGGATAATTCGTGTTAAAATTTTGTAACCATGATTTATCAAACTTATGGTCCTGTAATTTTCACACCTGTATGCGTCTGATTTATTGGGAATGGGGATTATTACATTTTTCTTAGTCTGTCTCATACATCTTACGCACCAGGTGAAACAGACATGGCTGACTCTCCCAGAGACGTTAGTAGCTCTGAGGGAATATCATCTACTCCCGGGACCTTGTTCCGACCTAGGTCTTCCACGGCTCTGTCAACTTCATCTTTGAGTATAGTATCTTCTATTTCATCTTCAACTACATCCTCTTCCCTTCCTACAACATTTTCTCTAAGTTCCTTTGTAGAGCTCCTCTAGGTAATCTTCCCACCTTTCAGCTTTCACTTCTTTGCTGAGAACTGGTTTTCCATCTGAGTTCTCGATATTCGTAGAGCTGTTTTTCTTTTCCCCAAATGTAGGCACTATCTACTTTTTCCCTTGTTATACAATCTTCTACAGATTTGCATTTGGCTTCTAGTCACTCCTGCTTAGTCATTTTGCACTTCCTGTCAATCTCATTTCTTAGTCGTCTTTACTCCATTTTGCCTGTTTCATTCACAACATTTTTATATTTTTTCCTTTCATCAATAAAATTTAGCATGTCCTGTGATATCCAAGGTTTTTTTTTATAGGTCTTGCCTTTCTACCGCGTTTTTTCGCTGCTGCCTCCACTATTTCATCTTTCAATGCTACCCATTCCTCTTCTACTGTTTTATTCTCTCCCCCCCCCCCCGTTTCTGTCAATGGTTGTCTAAGACTCCCTCTAAAATTCTCAAGAAAGTCAGGCTCCCAATAATTTATCCAAGTCCCATCCCCTTATTTTCCTACTTTTCTGCAGTTTTTTCAATTTCTACCTACAGTTCATGACCAATAAGTCTATATCTGCCCCTGGGTATGTCTTACAGTTGAAAACCTGGTTCCTGAATCTGTGTTGTACCATTATAAAATCTATCTGATACTTTCTGTCCGGTGTCTCCTGGTCTTTTCCACGTATACAACCTTCTTTCGTGATTCTTAAACCAGGTGTTTGTTTTTCCTTCTCTTCCTTTTCCTACTACCGAATTACAGTCTCCCATCACAATTAAGTTTTCTTTTATCTTAATTGTCTGCATAATTTCCTTTAACTCCTCATACATTTCTTCGATCTCCTCATCTGCAGAGCTAGTTGACATATAAACCTGTTTTGTCAGTGATGGCTTCGTATCTATCTTGACAATGATAATGCGATCACTGTGCTGCTCAAAGTAGTTTACCCTCATTCCTATTTTCTTATTCATTATCAGTCCTACTCCTGTAATTTATAATCCTGTATCCACCTGACCAGAAATCCTGTTCGTTCTGCCACTGAACTTCACTAATGGCCACTATATCTTACTCCAACCTATCCACTTCCCTTTTTAAATTTTATAATTTTCTTACCCGATTAAGGGATCTAACATTCCACCCTCCGACCCGCAGAATGCCAGTATTGTCTTTCCTGATGATCACATCCTCCTGAGTAGTCCCCGCCCGGAGATCCGAATGGGGGACTATTTTACATCCGGAATATTTTACTCGAGAGGATGCCATGAACATATAGTCATACAGTAGAGCTGCATGTCCTCGGGAAAAGTAACGGCTGTAGTTTCCCCTTGCTTTCAGCCGTTCGCAGTAACTTTATGGCAAAGCCACATTAGCTGATGTTACGAGGCCAGCTCAATCAATCATCCAGGCTGCTGTCCGTCTTCAGGAATCACACGTTTGCTGTGGTTGCACATATGGTACGGCTATCTGCATCGCTGAGGCACGCAAGCCACCCTAAAACGGCAATGTCTGCGATTCATGAGGGTGGATAACAATCGTATAGAAAAATTATATTCATAACATTTGTAAAGAAAATAATTTTTCTTTGACTTCTCAATACCCCTTACCGAGTTCTAAATTTTACGAGACAAATGTTTATAAATACACGTCAAAACTGTACAGAAAATACGCTCTTTTAATTTACCACCGATTCCGGACGTATTGTTATCTATCGTTAAATCAACCAGTAAGTCCTACATCACCAGGGTACACAACCGTTGGCCGCAATGTGTGCGTTGACAGGCCTCTCTATGCGGACTTTTTTATTGGCGCTTACAACAGCTCTGTTACAATTTGAATATCACTAGAAATTCCCATACAGAGCTGTAACACTAGAAAACACATAGCTTCTTTACTTTTACCTACTGCGAGTGAAAGATATGGTCACTGGATACCACATTAACTATCCGTCGAATACGACAAACCGAATGGCATCGGATTATAGCAGAGGAGGCTTATACAGGGTCGGGAAAATGAAAGTTTTCCCGGGGAGTGGACACGATTTTGAAACTAATTTGTCATCAATAACGGAGGAGTGAAAGACCTACAGTTATTTCCAAAACTGTGGAGCAATTGTTCATACAGCCTGCTGAACCTTGGAGTGCATTTGCACAATCTTCACGCCTGATGCAGTTTTATCAACAGAGATGTGGTCGCGACCCCAGGTGGCCACCCATGTCTCCTGGTTTCCCAGTCTGCTACCATTGCGTGTGGGGGACCCTCAAGTGTAACGTGTGTCGTGTGCCGCAACAACAGTCACTGTCTTCATGAACTGCGGAAGAACGTTTCGGTTGAGATGGCAGCAATTCTAGTAGTGCAGTCACGATCCGCCTTCTGCAACTTGCTGACCCGTACCCAAAGGTCCCCAAGAATCAGTGGTGGTCACTTCCAACATCTGCTACAGTAAATTCAATACTGTATCTCCTGTGCTGTACTGTGTCTCTTTGTACACTGGAACTCTGTTCTTTGGACCACTTTTATTTGCCCCATCGTTTGTCAGACATTATGGAACAACTGCAGATATACTGTCCTTTAAATGGTTTCAGTGGGTGATATTGCTTTTAGAGTAATTAGTAGGCCCTATGTTCGAGTCACTTGTCTTTTCCTCTTAGCCGCACGGATTAGTCACGCATGCGCGCGGCAGTTCGCCGTCGGGGGTTCGAATCCCCCCCCCCCCCGGCATGTTCAAAAATGTTTGTATAGTCTATGGGACTTAACTACGGGGTTATCAGTCCCTAAACTTACAAACTACTTATGAACTACTTACGAACTAGGACGGCACAAATATCCATGCCCGAGGGGGGATTCGAACCCCCGACCGTAGTGGCCGTGGAGACCGTGACTGGAGCGCCTTAGTCTCCTCGGCCACCGCGGCCGGCCCCCCGGCATGGATATTTGTGTTATTCCTTAGGTTATTTTATCTTACTTTAAGTAGTTTGTAAGCTACGGACTAATAACCTAGCCGTTGAGTCCTATAGAATTACAAACAATTTTTGTTCTTCCTTTTGTGTACTTCCGACATAATTTTCACTTAAGAATGTCAATATCCTGCTTGACTGTGGTTTATAATGAACTGTTTTGGATATTATGTTGGGTCATCATCCGCAGCAGCTCTTAAAATGCAGTATAAGAGGTTTCCCGTCTTGTTCTGACTGCAGTTAAGACATTATTACACCAGACGCGCGTCACTTTCATTTTAAAAGCATTTCCTTGTTTCTGTAAATGATACATAGGTTTGTACAATTTGTTTCATACACATAGATTAAAAACAGTTTTTTAACTTTTTGTGCACAGTAGGTCTAAGTGTTTTTACATTGATGTACAGCCCACTAACGGTGTTTCTGTCTGTCCTTAAATCCCGCTGCTGTTATTCCGTCTTGTTGGTTGGAGTTCGCCTGTTTGTGACGTGCGTTTATTGTTTGTATACGGCCATTTCCACCTATTTTTGTGTTCTTCATTTCGTTCCATTCGTCGCCAATTCACTTATTTTAAACTTCGTACAGCTTACCATCACCAGTTTTTTGTCAGTTCACCACAGTGTCTGACTATGCGGTTTTTGTCTGTTCAACTGTATTTCGTATGATCTCTGAGTGTTTTCAATGGTTCATTAATTTTTATTTCATATTAAGTCAATGTGTGTGTGTGTGTGTGTGTGTGTGTGTGTGTGTGTGTTTGTGTCTGTATGCATGTTTAATTTTTAAATTTTGAGAAGTATATGTCTGAGACGTTTGTCAGATATGTAAATGCAGGGTTTGTTGGGAACAGGTGAGTTAGGGGGGGAGTATGAGTATTGATTTGGGTGTCTGTGAGGGGGAGGAGGGTTGACTCTAAGATTGGGAGGTAGTTACACATTCATCTGTATTTTTATTTTAGACCGACAGTAACCTTGAAAATTGTGTCGTTTGAAAAATTGATTTGATCATTTACGAGAGGTTTCTTTTCTGAAGGCTTTCGTGAAGGGTGAGAAGGTGTTTCTTCTTCGACATCTACATCTACATGGGTACTCTGCAAATTACATTTAAGTGCCTTGTAGAGGGTTCATCGAACCTCCTATTCCATTATCGAATAGCGCGTGGGAAGAAACAACATCTGAAACTCTCCTTACGAGCTCTGATTTCTCGTATTTATTCTGATGATCATTTCTACCTATGTAGGTGGGATTCAACAATATATTTTCGCATTCGGAGGAGTATGTTGGGGATTGGAGTTTCGTAAGTAGACCACGCCGCAGCGATAACCGTCGTTGTTGTAATGATTCCCATATCAGGTCCTGTATCATTTCCGTGACAATACAAAACCAGCTGCCCTTCTTTGGACTCTTTCGATGTCCACCTGATCCTTCACTGGGCAGCAATACTACAAATGAGGACAGACAAGTGTAGTGTATGCAGTCTCTTTAGTAGTTCTGTTACATCTTTTAAGCTTTCTGCCAATAAAACGCAGGCTCTGGTTCGCCTTTCCCACATTATCTACGTATTCTTTCTAGTTTAAGTCTGGAGTAATAGTAATTCCTAGGTATTTAGTGGAGTTTACGGCCATCACATTCGATTGATTTGTCTTGTAAACAAAGTCTAACGGATTTCTTTTCGTACTCATGTGGACCACTTCACACTTCTCATTATTTAGAGTAAATTGTCAATTTTTATGCCATACTGATATCTTATTTAAATCGTTCTGCAGTTGAGTTTGATCTTCAGATAACTTTACTACACGATAAATGACGGCGTCGGCTACAAACAACTTAAGAGAGCTGCTCAGATTTTCTCCCAAATCGTTTATATAGATATGGGACAGCAGATGACTAATAACACTACCCTGTGGAATGCCCGATATCACCTCTGTTTTAATCGATGCCTTACCATCGATTACTACGAACTGTATCCTCTCTGATAGGAAATCCCCTATGCTGTCACCAATCTTTGACGATATATCATAACCACGCAATTTGATGAAAAACCGTTTGTGAGGTACGGAATCAAAGGCCTTCTGTAAATCAAGGAATACGGAATAAATTTTAGAACCCTTGTCGAAAACATTCGTCACTTCAGATGCGTAAAGAGCTAGCTGCATGGAAGTTATTGCGCTCAGATAGTTCTAGGCACCGAAAGCTGGCTAAATCATGATGTGGCAAGTGCAGAAATATTTAGCGAAGCGTGGAATGTACATCGGAAAGATAGATCTGATACAACTGGAGGAGGACTGTTCATCGCTGTGAACAAAGATATTGTTTCTACTGAGATCGAGGTTGAAAGTAACTGTGCAGTTATCTGGGCACGTATAACACGTCTAAAACACGTAAAGTTAATAGTTGGGTGTTTTTACCGGCCCCCCAGTGCTGCTGTAGCAGTTTTAGAATCATTCAAGGAAAGTCTACACCAGGTAGGGCATAGGTATCCGGGCCATGTAATATTAGTCGGAGGAGACTTCAACCTTAAGAGTATAGATTGGGACCTCGCTGGTTACATTTCAGGCGGTACAGACAAGCAGTCTTGCGAGCTGCTTTAAGACACATTCTCCGAAAACTGTCTTGAGCTGTTAAACCGGCAACCCACGCGCAATGGAAATATTCCAGACCTTATAGCCACAAACAGGCCTGACCTTATTAACGATGTCTGTGTAGAGACAGTAATTAATGATCATGATATCGTCATAGCGCCGATGGTGACCAAAGTTCATAGACCAATCAAGGAGGCTAGGAGCGCGTTTTCGTTGGGAAGAGCCGATAAGCAAATGTTACGATCGCACTTAGAAAATGAATGGGCATCGTCTAATTCCTGGACTATGGATTTAGAGGAATTGTGGACTAAATTTAAGTGCATTGTTAATGAAGGGTTAGAGAAATATGTGCCAGTAAAGACGATTAAGGTTGGAAAAGATCCACCATGGTATAATAACAATGTTAGAAAGCTACTGAGAAAGCAAAGGCTGTTGCACTCTCGATTAAAAAAAGAACACGCAAATGATGACAGGTAAAAGTTAGTAGAGATTCGTGCGTCTATAAAAAGATCGATGCGTGAAGCATACAATAATTATCACAGCCATACCTTAGCAAAAGATCTTTCCGAGAATCCGAAAAAATTCTGGTCCTATGTAAAATCGATAAGCGGGTCAAAGCCTACTTTCCAGTCACTAGTTGATCATTCCGGGGCAGTAATAGAAGAAAGCAAACGGAAAGCTGAAGTTCTAAATTTAACCTTTAAGAAATCTTTCACGCAGGAGGACCGCACAAATGTAATTTGATCAAATTACTAATTCCGAAATGGAGGACATAGTAATAGGTATCTCCGGTGTAGAGAAGCTGCTGAGAGAGCTAAATACGAAAAAGTCTGCTGGTCCGGATGGAATACCAGTTCGGTTTTGCAAAGACTATTCTGCTGCGTTGGCCCCCTACTTAGCTTGCATTTATTGCGAATCTTTAATTCAGCGCAAAGTTCCTAGTGATTGGAAAAAAAAACGCAGGTGACTCCCGTTTATAAGAAAGGAAAGAGAACTGACCCACACAATTACAGGCCAATATCGTTGACATCAGTTTCATGTAGAATTTTAGACCACATTCTCAGTTCGAATATAGTAAATTTCATATTCATAGAATATATGACTTCAACTGCTATTGGGCAAAGCTGAAAATGTGTACCCAGCCGGGATTCGAACCCGGGTCTCCTGCTTTCTAGGCAGTTGCGCTGACCCCTACACCACTGGGGACACAGTGATCACCGCACCTGCAAGGACTACCAATGCACGCCTCACGTCAGATACAAATTCCCAGCTTCGCCCTGCCCATAGTACTCAAACTCGTAGTTTAACTAATTCCCTTAAGAGTAAGGGCTTCAAACTTGCCCACCCCTCCCCACTAACGATAGGATCATTGCCCGTCACCGGCATATTATATATATACATGTGGCGTTTGTTCGGAAAGAACAGACATCACATTCTGATCCTGCAGCTCTTATTATTTAATATTCATAGAATATATGACTTCAACTGCTATTAGTGGGGAGGGGTGGGCAAGTTTGAAGCCCTTACTCTTACGGGAATTAGTTAAACTACGAGTTTGAGTACTATGGGCAGGGCGAAGCTGGGAATTTGTATCTGACGTGAGGCGTGCATGGGTAGTCCTTGCAGGTGCGGTGATCACTGTGTTCCCAGTGGTGTAGGGGTCAGCGCAGCTGCCTAGAAAGCAGGAGACCCAGGTTCGAATCCCGGCTGGGTACACATTTTCAGCTTTGCCCAATAGCAGTTGAAGTCATATATTCTATGAATATTAAATAATAAGAGCTGCAGGATCAGAATGTGATGTCTGTTCTTTCCGAACAAACGCCACATGTATATATATAATATGCCGGTGACGGGCAATGATCCTATCGTTAGTGGGGAGGGGTGGGCAAGTTTGAAGCCCTTACTCTTAAGGGAATTAGTTAAACTACGAGTTTGAGTACTATGGGCAGGGCGAAGCTGGGAATTTGTATCTGACGTGAGGCGTGCATGGGTAGTCCTTGCAGGTGCGGTGATCACTGTGTCCCCAGTGGTGTAGGGGTCAGCGCAACTGCCTAGAAAGCAGGAGACCCGGGTTCGAATCCCGGCTGGGTACACATTTTCAGCTTTGCCCAATAGCAGTTGAAGTCATATATTCTATGAATATTAAATAATAAGAGCTGCAGGATCAGAATGTTATGTCTGTTCTTTCCGAACAAACGCCACATGTATATATATAATATGCCGGTGACGGGCAATGATCCTATCGTTAGTGGGGAGGGGTGGGCAATTTTGAAGCCCTTACTCTTACGGGAATTAGTTAAACTACGAGTTTGAGTACTATGGGCAGGGCGAAGCTGGGAATTTGTATCTGACGTGAGGCGTGCATGGGTAGTCCTTGCAGGTGCGGTGATCACTGTGTCCCCAGTGGTGTAGGGGTCAGCGCAACTGCCTAGAAAGCAGGAGACCCAGGTTCGAATCCCGGCTGGGTACACATTTTCAGCTTTGCCCAATAGCAGTTGAAGTCATATATTCTATGAATATGAAATAATAAGAGCTGCAGGATCAGAATGTGATGCCTGTTCTTTCCGAACAAACGCCACATGTATATATATAATATGCCGGTGACGGGCAATGATCCTATCGTTAGTGGGGAGGGGTGGGCAAGTTTGAAGCCCTTACTCTTACGGGAATTAGTTAAACTACGTGTTTGAGTACTATGGGCAGGGTGAAGCTGGGAATTTGTATCTGACGTGAGGCGTGCATGGGTAGTCCTTGCAGGTGCGGTGATCACTGTGTCCCCAGTGGTGTAGGGGTCAGCGCAACTGCCTAGAAAGCAGGAGACCCGGGTTCGAATCCCGGCTGGATACACATTTTCAGCTTTGCCCAATAGCAGTTGAAGTCATATATTCTATGAATATTAAATAATAAGAGCTGCAGGATCAGAATGTGATGTCTGTTCTTTCCGAACAAACGCCACATGTATATATATAGTAAATTTCCTTGAAACGGAAAAGCTTCTTTCTATGAATCAGCACGGGTTTAGGAAACATCGTTCACGTGAAAGTCAGCTTGCCCTTTTCTCACATGACATCTTGCGAGCCATGGATGAAAGGCAACAGGCGGATTGTGTTTTTCTCGAGTTCAAAAAGGCATTCGACGCGGTGCCACACTGCAGACTGCTAACGAACATACGAGCTTATGGAATAGGTTCACAGATTTGTGACTGGCTGGATGACTTTCTAAGTAATAGAACGCAGTACGTTGTTCTCGACGGCGAGTGTTCATCAGAGACGAGTGTATTGTCAGGCGTGTCCCAGGGGAGTGTGATAGGACCGCTATTATTTTCTATCTATATAAATGATCTGAGGGTTGTAATTTGTGGTTGTTTGCTGATGATGCTGTGGTGTGTGGGAGGGTGTCGTTTGTAACTGACTGTAATAGCATACAGGATGACTTAGACAAAATTTCTAGTTGGTGCAAAGAATGGCAGCTAGCTCTCAATGTAGGAAAATGTAAGGCGATGCGCATGAGTAGAAAAAAAAATCCTATAATGTTCGAATACAGGATTAGTAGTGAGCTAATGATGCTGTCGCGTCGTTCAAATATCTAGGCGTAATATTGCAGAGCGATATGAAATGGAACGAGCATGTAAGGGCAGTTGTGAGTAAGGCGGACAGCCGACTTCGGTTTATTGGGAGAATTTTGGGAAGATGTACTTCACCTGTAAAGGAGAATGCGTATAAAACGCTTGTATGAACACGTCTTGAGTATTGCTCAAGTGTTTGGTACGGAGGCATATAGGTATTCTTTTTTTCCTCGTTCCATTTGGGAGTGCAATAGGAAAGGAAATGCCTAGTAGTGGTACAGTGTACCCTCCGCCACGCACCTTACGGTGAATTGCGGAGTATGTATGTAGATGTAGATGTGTGTCAGATGAACGATATTTTCTAAATCCGTGTTGACCTTGGGTCAATAGATCATTCTGTTTGAGATAATTCATAATATTTGATTACAGGATATGTTCCAAAACCCTACTGCAAATTAACGTTAATGAAATAGGGCTGTAGTTTAGTTTTCTGATGATATTCATCATAATCTCTGATAATGATTTGATGTTGGTTTTGGTGTAACGTTTCTTGCAAGAGTTGAGTGATTTCATTTAAAAAATCCAAGAAAAACAGTGGAAAAAGAGATCTATACAGAAAGTTTGGAAACACCAAACTAAATGCAAAACATGTGATGGAAGATACATTGATAAAACTAAAAAAAAAAAAAAAAATAAAAAAAAAACATTTGACACCAGATATAAAGAACATGTACGAGCCTAGAAGTAAAAATAAAGTCACTCAGCCTTCGCAGAAAACGTACAACAAAACCAACAAAAAATCACCACTAGAGATGCAGACACAGGAATCATAAGAATATACCGACACTGCGGTAAAGTCATAAACAAAGCGAAAGGCATTCCACTACAATCGGGTGATGAGCAATCTTTATGCAGTTTAAAATAAGTGAATTGAAAACACACAAAAATAGTCCGAAATTGTCGTATTCAATAATAATAATAAATTACAGAACCACAGAAGATGCTTTTAATATAAAAAGAAAACGGGCCTGGTATAAAAATAACTGTCTTGATTGCAGTCAGACGGAGAAGCTCTTAGGATATTATATAGTATGTTGAATATTGAAGTGGATGAAATTTCACCCTAGTTGGGTCCCCTTTATTAAGGCTATAATGAAAACAATCTGAAATATTTGCGCCATTTCACCTACTTACTGTCATGCATTTTTTTAAACATCATTTTTCAGTATGCTCTGAGTGCTACGAACAGCATTTATACGGCCATTACCATATTCGTTCCTCCCACGTTAAAAATCGCAGCTTATCGGTTGGCTCTTCCGTGAATGTTTTCACTATCTGGCAGTGATGTATCGCATCACGCAGATAACGCTTATCCGGCACCAAAAAAGATTTGAAAAAACGAAAAAAGATTTCCGCGTTATAGCTGCACATAAATCGGCGATTTGTTGAAATATGGCGTCGTTCCCGCGAAGTAATTTATCGTCCATTCGTGGCAGAAGGGCGACATCGGGTGCCGTATCGCAACATTTAAGGGCGCTTCTTCCGGAAACTATTCCGACCAACAACCGGATTCGTGGCAGTGGCTTCGTTGTTTCTGCTCAGATAGGCTGTAATTCAGGTCATAAGCTGCTGCAACTGCTATAGGATTTCTATAGTTGCTGCCGAGACCAAACACATCTCACCGAACGTGTTTTGAAATAATTCGGGATGAACGACTTCTTCGCAGTATCCATATATATCAATGAAATTACAGCAAGCTGGGTTTTACTATACATGTTAAACTAGCTGAAAACCCGGCTTTGCCCGGGTATTTATTTATTTATTCCTGCCATTTTTCAGGTACATACTCATTTTTAAACAGGCTGTATGTCTGTAAAATCGCTTAGAAATACAGTTAGTAGTAAAGAAGTAATAGATTAAAACGTCATTCGTTATGGGACGGTTTTCCGTGAACGTTACTGCTTATGTATTCATATCTCATGAATTAGGTGTCGTACTGTGATACAATTTAGAAGGAACACTTAACTAAATGCATGTATACTGTCAGTAAAATTTCCTCCGGCTACAATTTGTAGTGTAGAAATTATAAATTGTAACGTCATACTGAAAGCCATATTTTTATTCCATGAACAGCGGAATGTTACTGTTTATGTGCTCATATCTCATGAACTACGTTTCGGAATGTGATACAATTTAGATGCTACATTCAGCTATATATGTATATACTGTCTGTAAAATTTCCTGTCGCTACAATTTTAGTGTTCAAATTATAAATTGTAACGTCATACCGAGAGCCGCAGTTTTACTCCATAAACAGCGGAAAATTATTAAGCGAGGAACTTTTTTCCTTTCATCATTTTACTATGGTTGCCAGCGAGAAAAAGTTTAATAAATGTTTGAAATTATGTTTAAAGTTTGTTGCAAGTCGCTACGTACTCTCATTCTCATGTAGTGTGTTTATAAAGTCTCGCCGCATTATGTGACAGCTTTTTGCGATTTCTATTGGTTATTACTTAATATCATTTGAACCATGTGCCGTATGTGATTCTTGACCATGCAGCAATTGTTACCTCACGGTAAGGAATGTGTGCACCAAATTTGGTTGAAATTGGTCCAATGATTTAGAAGAAAATGAGCAGAAATGTCGCAAAATACAGCAGTTTTTCGCGCATCTCATTGTTTATGACGTCATATCTCGTGAACTATCTATCGTAAGTGATTCTTACACTTACGACGATCGTCCTCATGGATTGAAGCTTACGTGTACAAACTGTCATAAAGATTGGAACAAAACTGTAGATTTGTATGCAACACGTACAAACATACGGACACTCTGCTTTATATATTAGATATTTCAAAGACACGTCGGAGTTTCGAGTACTCCCTCGGGCATGGGTATGTTTGTTGTCCTTAGGTTAGTTTAACTAGTTTGTAAGCCTAGGAAACAATAACCGCAGTCGTTAAGTCGCATAGATTTACAGATATTTGAATATTGCTGAGTAGTTGCGCGCTGCCTGAGCCGATTTGATCAGATTGCATGAGATTAATACTTGTTCCATTCATCATATATACGTCATTTCGTATTGACGTTAGATTAGTAAATGGTGTCTATACATGACAATCGATATTTTAAGGATTTTTTATTTCGATTACTTTTTACATTTTTCATATTTAAGTCTTACCTAAAAATTCATCTAAAGTGTACAAGGAGTTACCGTCCAGAAATTCTTTTAATTTCTTTTTAAATAACAGTTGGTTATTTTACAGACGTTTGATACTACTTGGTAAGTGATGGAAGACTTTTGTGGCAGCATAATTCACCCCTTTCTGAGCCAAAGTTAGATTTAACCTTGAATAGTAAATATCGCCTTTTCTCCTAGTATAGTATAGTATATAATATAGTATATTGGATCGGTTTGTTAATAACAAATTTCATGAGGGAATATATATATATATATATATATATATATATATATATATATATATATATATATATATATATATATATATATATTGTGAAGCTACAGTGAAGATACCTAGATCCTCAAGTATATGTCGGCACGATGATCTTGGGTGGGCTCCAGTGATTATTCTGATTCAACGCTGTTGTGAATACTTTATTACCCAATGTTGAATTGTCCCAGACTATGATCCCATATGAAAGTAGTGAATGAAAATAGGCAATAATTAAAAACAAGTCTTATATATATATATATATATATATATATATATATATATATATATATACAAACTTGTTTTTAATTATTGTAAGCAATTGTAAGCAACAACTGATGATGTTAGACTACAGATTATAACAAGCTGTACCTGTATTTTCATTACACTCCGTGGTGTTATACTAACGGGCTGGTGTGTTTAGGAAACTTGTAAATAATTTCTTTGTTGGCCCTTTCTTTTACATCAGTATACTTTTAAAATTTGGTACCAAACAGGTACATAATTTTACTTTTATCAGATACTGATCCATTTTTATACCCTTGTATGACATTTTGAAATGTCACTTCACTTGTACTGCTGTTTATGATAGCTAGTAGATGAGAAATTTATTTTTATCTCAATACAAACTATCTAAGTTTCTGTAATATACATGTACAATCTGCATATAACGTTGTGTATCAACAAAATGACTGGACTATCTGTACTTTTTTATGTACATTGTCACAAAAGTAGATATATGGCTATTATGTTATCTCTAGTAATTTAGCCAGCCACACAGTAGGTTCTGTACGTTTTAATTTTTCCTGCTCTTAATATGTACCATTTCTGTAGAAAAAGCTTTAAACATTTGTCGATTTTTTTTTTTTTTTTTTTTTTTTTTTAATTTTATGTTACTTTTAATTTGTATGAGGAAGTTCTGCTTTTAAGGTATTTTATGATTAACTTAAGACAAATTTTATAGCTGCTTGCAAATCGATCTTTTAGGTGTTACTACTATTTTCTTAGTTATAACATTTGCTGGAACAACGCTCTCTGGCTGCAGACAGAGTATTAGTAAACAAACTGCAGTCAGTTGTGCATGCAAATGAGCAATGTTGCGAGTATTGGACTAACTGCGGTTACGCGTTTTGGGCTGTCTGATTATAAATTTTCAACTTTTTCGATGTTTGGCTTGTATTCTGCACTGCACAACTGCCACTGGCCATGCAGAAACTTGCACTAATGTTAATAATGGTTTGAAATGTTTCATGACGAGGTACTGTACATATAACTTGTATATATTTTAATACTGTTGCTATTGTAATATTGACTTCATAAGTTTCTCCTTCCAGATCTGAAGATGGTAAATGTGTTTACCGAAACCAGTAATCAAACATAAATATATTTACAATTGCGAATTTGACAAATTGTCTTTATAAACACTGATATTCCATTTCGCAGTCCAACCCCGTGATGGAAAATCCCTGACGCCACTTAGAAAACCACACAACAACAACGACCCTATGGCTGTTCCAATTAGCTCCATGATGTATGTCTTTATATGGGAGCGTTCATTTTTCCATTTCGCTTCTTTTTTCTTGTTTTTACGCGTGATCTATGATCAATAATCAGTTGTTCTGATTTTGTCGGGCTGTGTACTGTGCCATCTGTATGGGGAAGGGGGGGAGGGGGGAGGGTTGTTGATGCGATGGGGAGGTTCCCGTGTCAGTAGCAGTAAAGCAACAATGCATAAGTTTCCATACAGCTCAGACGGTAGAGTGCTTGACCGCGATACTCAAAGGTCCCATGTTTGAACCACGGTTCCGGCACATAGTTTTAATCTGCCAGGAAGTTACCATACATAGGTTAATGTTTTTCCACTAATAACCCATGGGACGGATTGAGTGTAAGTAAAAACCAGACAGCAGTTATTAGAGTCGAAGGGCATGAAAGGGTCGCAGTGGTTAGGAAGGGAGTAAGACAGGGTTGTAGCCTTACCCCAATATTGTTCAGTCTGTACATTGATCAAGCTGTAATGAAATGAAAGGATAAATTTGAAGAAGGAATTAAAGACCAGGGAGGGAATAAAAACCTTCCGTCTTGCTGATGACATAGTAATTCTGTCAGAGACAGCAAAGGACCTGGAAGAGCATTTAAATAGAATGGACAATGTCTTGAAAGGTAGATATACGATGAACATTAAGAAGAGTAAAATGAAGTTAATAGAATGTAGTGTCAGAAAATCAGGCGATGCTGAAAGAATTAGATTGGGTAATGATGCACTAAAAGTAGTAGATGAGTTTTGTTATTTGGGTAGCAAGATAACTTCTGATGGCCGAAGTAAAGAAAATATAAAATTCAGAATGGCCATTGGAAGAGAAACGTTTCTGGAGAAGCGAATTTTGTTAACATCCAATAATAGTTTAAATTTAATAACTCCTTTCTGAAGGCATTTATCTGGAGTGAAACGTGGACGATAAGGAGTTCAAAAAAGGTGATAGAAGCTTTCGAAATGTTGCGACCTTCCTATCGGTACTCAGCAATAACAATTGGGCAATAATTAACTCAGAGCAGTAAAAGGTTTATAGCTCTTTGTCTCTGTTCGTATGAATGAGTCATATATGTCAGCTTCTGTGTCCTAAACAGCTACACAAACTTCTTTTTAAATAAGGTCAATCTGTAGTTTAGCCAGTCTATTTGCAATAATGACGCGAAAATTATATTTAAATAAACATAAATTTAAGCTCTGAATAACCAACAAAATGGATTCAAAGAGAGAGTCATTCAAGAAGTAAATCTTATAAATGGACTTTATTACTCGTTTTATCATGAAAATGCGGAGATGGCCCAACTTTATAAATCTGTAAGTAACTGAATATTTCCCCAAACTATTGTTCATGAGAGGCACAATAAGTATCACACGCACTCGAGAGTAAAAGTTCCAAATTACCACTCGTAAGTTAGAGTAGTCCATCGAAATTTGCAGTTCCAAGTTAATCCGCGATAAAAGTATTTGTTATAAAAGACAGTTTGTCATTACACAAGTATACGATTGCTCAATTATCACAGTTCCACAGCCCTACTACCGTTCATAGTTTACCACTTTTCACCAGAGATTAAGATCTTCAGTCTCAGTCGCTGCTATTTATACAAACAACAGAATGTACCAGAAATTAGAAGAATAGATAACGTAAGAAACATGTAGAAATTACAATTGAACATAAGAAACGTGTAGAACATTCGAGAAATGATAATTACAAAGAAATATTTTTTTCCGATTGACGGGATTGAACCGACGACCTTCACCACTGCAATCGGTGATGCTGTCCATTGCGCCATAATTACCCAATCTAATTCTTTCAGCATCGCCTGATTTTCTGACACTACATTCCATTAAC
This sequence comes from Locusta migratoria, assembly GCA_026315105.1. Lineage (NCBI taxonomy): Eukaryota > Metazoa > Arthropoda > Insecta > Orthoptera > Acrididae > Locusta > Locusta migratoria. Next base: position 55,767,889 of record CM048745.1, on the reverse strand, counting down.
TTCGTTTTACTCTTCTTAATGTTCATCGTATATCTACCTTTCAAGACATTGTCCATTCCATTTAAATGCTCTTCCAGGTCCTTTGCTGTCTCTGACAGAATTACTATGTCATCAGCAAGACGGAAGGTTTTTATTCCCTCCCTGGACTTTAATTCCTTCTTCAAATTTCTCCTTGCATTTTATTACAGCTTGCTCATTGTACAGATTGAACAATATTGGGGTAAGGCTGCAACTCTGTCTCACTCCCGTGGCGTCTCGCGGCGATATTGTATTTCAGTGGCAATCTGGATTAGCCACCCTCGCTCATCCAAATCGTCGTTCCTGTTTCCGAGTTGATTAATATTTCCCCAACTACCTGTATTCTATTCACTTGGTCCAAACTGTTAGCCGACCAGCTGGGAAATCCAGCATCCTGACAAAACCGGCCTTTCACATGGAAACAATCAGTTTCCCCCTGTATCTGTAATGTCACAATGTGATGCTACAGTCGATTATTTGGTAGATAACGAAAGAAATGAGGAGCTGCTCAACAGAATTGGGGAGAAAAGGAATTTCTGGCATATACTGACTAAGAGAAGGAATAAGTTGGTGGGACACATTCTGGGACATCAAGGAATCGTTAACTTAGCATTAGAAGGAAGTGTGTGGTGTAAAAGCTATAGAGGGAGACCAAGGGGCTAATAACAAGGAATTTAAAAACGATGTAGATTGCCGTTTGCATTCTCAGATGAAGAGGTTTGCGCAAGGCAGGGTAGCGTAGAGTGATGTATCAAACCAGTCTGCGGACTATAGACCACAATAATAATAAAAAACTTCTGATCAATTTAAAATCAGCCATCAACGCGAAGGGTATAAAAAGGAATTCTTTTATTAAATGCTCAGGAAGGAGCGCATCGATAGAAAGAGTAGAAGCGAGGGCTTCTATGGAGGGGAACGTGGCGGCAGTGGTTTGTATGGAGAGTTGTCCTGTGTAGACCCTGAGATGATCTAAGCAATGGAGACTTTTCAGACGTGGAGCTGTGGAAAAAACATCTTGTACAAAACATAACATGAAACACAAAAAACAAAAAATGAAGATCAATAAATATAAATACAAATTAGCCATTAATAGTACACATATTTACAAGTAACAGTGGTGACAGTTCAAAGGTCTTTTCCCCAGGATTAAACATTAAACTATGCGAGCCCAAAATCTGGCTACATGACATGCATTACGGGTAGCACCAGTCAGGTCCTGCATGGTACAGCAGGCTGGACAAAGCTCACACTGTAGCAGATGCTCGGTGGTTTGTTCTTTTCCACACTCGCACATGACAGATGCATCAGAGAGGCCCCACCTTCTCACGTTGACATTGGATCTTGTTCCGTTGGTCCGCAGTCTATTGAGGGACTTCCACGTCATCCAGTCCTCCTCATAGCTAGGTGGGAGTGCTTCCTGTGGGGTCATCCAGCCACCAAGGTCCCCGCTCTGTGCTCTCCACATCTCCAGCCTGGTCAGTTGTGGTGATCTGTCGAGCTCCGTCGTTGCATGCAGAAAGATTTTCCTTTGTTAGAGTCTGCTATAGGCTGTCTGATAATAAAAAAGTGGATGTGTTGATAATTTAGATGCCTTTGCTCGTTCCATTCTGGCTGTGACTTCCCTTCAAATCCGAGGTGGCGCTGTACCAGCCAGGCAGTATAGTTTATCAACTGACGTTGGCCTTAGCCATCCCGTAACAATGCGGCAGGATTCGTTTAGAGCCACATCCACTTGATTAGCGTGGTATGAGTTGTACCATAGTGGGTACGCGTATTCTGCAGCTAAGCAACTCAGGGACAGGTCTGTGGTTCTTAATGTATTGGGTTGTGCACCCCAGTTTGAACCTGCGAACAATGTTATTTCTAGCAGCTACTTTGCATTTGGTGTTCATGCAGCGCTCTTTGTAGGTAAGCGTTCTGTCAAGAGTCACACCCCGATATTTAGGGGTGGCGTTGTGTTTTAGTGAAATACCTTCCTAGTTTATCTGTAGTGGCCTTGACGCCTCTTTGTTCTTTAGATGGAAAGCACGGGTTTGGTTTTTGAAGGATTGGGTTTGAGTTAGTTTTTCCTATAATATGCTGTGAGGTCTTCGAGGGCTCGTGATAGCTTTTCTTCTACGCTCTCAAAATTGTCTGCATATATGAAGTTCTGAGTATCTCGAGGAATGGGCTGATCATTGGTGTATATATTGAAGAGCATAGGGGCCAGAACGCTACCCTGTGGAAGACGTAAAAAAAAAAAAAAAAAAAAAAAAAAAAAAAAAAAAAAAAAAAAAAAAAAAAAAAAAAAAGAAATGGTGATGTGTTACAAAGGGAAGAAGGAGGGAAAAATGTACTGGAAATTGCACGAGAAAAGAAATTGACTAGGACACATTGAGAAGAGTTGAAATCTTCAAATGTTTTTAAAGCCTAACGGTCGGAACATAGCGCCTCAATGCGCTCGGCCGCTTAGTCGCGGCAATGAGACGAGTCTGCATAATTATGGATACAAGTAGAGGCAATAGCTGCTGCAAAGTGGGCCTGGGGAAGGAAATACCAGGTAACAACCGACATCAAGGTAAATGCATGTTATTCAAAGGCAGTTCCAGAAAGGTCGATGAAAAAGCAGGAGCACTGCAGAATGCTGATTTTGCAGCGGTAGACCTGCCTAATGCTCAGAGTGTACACCAATTGTTATAACCGTGATCACAAAGAAATATTATTAAAATACAGACTACTGGTTTCCGTTTAATAGTACTAGTTCTCAGATCATCCTTTCTAAACAACTGCTACAAAGTAGACCACGAAAACATCTTTAATATTGTCAAGAGGTGCTCACATAGTAACTGTTACTGCATTACACCAGTAGGAGAAGATAAACCTTATAATTCTGATAGGCTACACTTAGTAACATTGTTCAGCATATGCTTGTTGTTGTTGTGGCCTCCCGTCCGTAAACGGGTTCGATACAGCTCTCCATTCTGCGCTATCTCCTCACTTGAATTCTATTTGAACCTGCTTAGTGTATGAGTCTCTCGGTCTCCCTCTGCGATTTTTACTCCCAGGAATTCCGTCCAAAGCTAAATCCACGATTCATTGATGCCTAAGAATGTGTCGTACCAATCGATCACTTTTTTTTAATCGAGGTATGCCAGAAATTCCTTTTCGCCCCGTTCTTTTCAATATCTCCTCATCACCCTGAACTTTAATTCCTTCTCCAAATTTCTCCTTTCAGGGGGAAGAATTAAAAACATTGCGTTTTGCCGACGACATAGTAATTCTATCAGAGACAGCAAAGGACTGGAAGAGCAGCTGAACGGAATGGACAGTGTGCTGAAAGGTGCATATAAGATGAACATTCACAAGAGTAAAACAAGGGTTATGCAGTCCACGAAAATCAAGTGATGCTGAAGTAATTAGATTAGGTAACGAAACAATAAAGGAGGTAGATGGGTTTTGTTACTTGGGCAGTAAAATAACAAATGATGGTCGCAGTACAGAGGATATAAAATGCAAAATGGCAATGGGTAGAAAAACGTTCTTGAAAAAGAGAAATTTGTTAACCTCGAATATTGATTTAAGCGTAAGGAAGTCCTTTCTGAAGGCATTTGTGTGGAGTGTTGCCTTGTATGGGAGTGAAACATGGACGGTAAACAGTGCGGACAGGAAGAGGATAGAGGCTTTTGAAATATGGTGCTACAGAAGAATGCTGAAGATTAGGTGGGTGGATCGCGTAACTAATGAGCAGGTAGTGAACAGAATTGGAGAGGAAAGGAATTTCTGTCATATCTTGACTAAAAGAAGGGATCGATTGATAGGGCACATTCTTATGCATCAAGGAATTGTGAATTTAGCATTGGAGGGAAGTGTGTGGGGTAAAAACCACAGAGGAAGACCAAGAGATGGATACAGTAAGCAAATTCAGACAGATGTAGGTTGCCGTTATTATGTGGAGTTGAAGAGGCTTGCGCAGGCTAGGGTATTGTGGAGAGCTGCAACAAACCAGTCTCCGGACTGAAGACCACAACAACATCTCCTCATCGGTAACGCTATAACCACATTGCTTTCTCTGTAGTACCACATTTCAAAAGGTTACCTCGAATTAATTTGTGAACTATTTATCGTTCATGTTTCACTAAGGCAACGCTCCACACAAATTCATTCAGAAAAGACTTCCTAAAACTCAAAATAATCTTAACGGTTTTGACATTATATGTGAAACTGCTGTCATTGAACTTTATATATCCGCTAACTGGAGAAATATTTAAGATATGCAGTACGGAAACATTGTTACAAAACTCTCAAAATGTTATCAACCAATTTATTTCAGATTTTAACACGATATTCTCGTAAACATTCACACAGAATATAGTTATTTTATTATTCTGAATCCTGGCTCTTGCAGCGTATTCAACACTTGAAACAGAGAACACGATACTATAGAAAATATAAGTTCACAAGGAAGAAGAAGGAGATATGCAGTGTGCTACTGTGAGCAGTCTCGCATACCAGCAGTTATCTTGGCTACGTGCAGATAAGCGTCGAAGCTATCATACATTATGTTTGCTGAATCGCTTTCTCAATCATTACAAACCTTCTTACTTATCCTCAACGATTATATTACTATCTGAACAGCACAGCAAAAACACTCGCTCTCACCTAAATAAAGCTCTCTCTGCAATCTTATCTAAATCATTTTCTGTATCGGGTACACGTCTGTGGAACAATCTTCCTCAAAAGTTAAGAGAGATAAAATCAATTCAAAACTTTAAACGACAGCTAAGAGTTCACCTTCTGTCACAATAGCCATCTTTTTCTCCAGTCACCAGCCTGTAGCACACTGTTGTCAATTCCTCCTCCCCCCATAAATGTGTGAATGTTTACGAGAATATCGTGTTAAAATCTGAAATAAATTGGTTGATAACATTTTGAGAGTTTTGTAACAATGTTTCCGTACTGCATATCTTAAATATTTCTCCAGTTAGCGGATATATAAAGTTCAATGACAGCAGTTTCACATATAATGTCAAAACCGTTAAGATTACAAAGATAGATATAAATCAGCTGTCTTGATTTTTTTTTTTTTTTTTTTTTTTTTTGCTATACGTAGGTTCCAAAGTATATACCAAAACAGCAAATTTTTGCCAACAGAACACGGAGAAAGACTAGGGTGTATCTGATTTGAATGTATAACATAAGAGGACTGGTAGAGTGGGTCATTCCAAGAAAATTCCAGACATAAACCCAGGTCCGCAGCCGTTAGCGTTAGCTGACAGGCGTCATCTAACAGCGTCACGGAACACCTGAAACCTGTTTTTTACGAACCACCTGCCAATCAAGAGCTCTAACCACCAATTGTGGCAGCCTCAGGAGACAATGCGCGGCGTATACTGAAGAAGGAGCCGCAATTTCTCGCAGTTTTTGTACTGGTTTGTAAACGTCGCGAAACGTCAAACCCACCTTTCTCTTACCTTGAAGTCACCTAGAAAATTAAAGGTTGCACTGAAAAAATGCTAACATGTCGAATTGTTCGGCGGCGAATTTTTCAAAGACGTTAGGGTATGGGGATAAGGGTTCCTATGAAAAAAGCGTTACTCTATCATGCCTCTTACTTTATATATTCACATCATATACTCCCGGGATTTAAATGGGAGAAACGATCTGTCTAATGGTTTAAACTCCCTGCTACTATCGCCAAATTTGATTGCGAGAAAGCAACCGGAACAGCATATTTTCACAGCACATTTTATCTCTGTGAGACTTAACAAAAAATATGTACCTTGCTATTAATAGAACTATATTTCCATCTTGCATATCATACCTATATATTTGTATAGGAGTATATTGAAAATGTCAAACACAATTACACACACACACACACACACAGAGAGAGAGAGAGAGAGGGGGGGGGGCAACGAGAGAGAGAGGGAGAGGAGTTAGGGAACGAGAGAGAGAGGGGGAAGGAGGGAACGAAAGAGAGAGGGGCGAAGTAGGGAATGAGGGAGGGGGGCGAGGGTGGTAGGGAAAGAGAGAGGAAGTGAATGAGAGAGGGAGAGGGAGGGAGGGAACGAGAGACAGGGGGGACGAGGGAGGGAGGGAAAGAGGGGGAGGGAGCGAGAGAGAGTGGGGGCAGCAACGAGAGAGAGCGAGGGAACTAGAGAGAATTACACACACACACACACACACACACACACACACACAGAGAGAGAGGGGGAGAGAGAGAGAGAGAGAGAGAGAGAGAGAGAGAGAGAGAGAGAGAGAGAGAGAGAGAGAGAGAGAGTGGATAAACACAACGTGAGGAAAAAATGAAAAATGGCACAAATTAACATGCAACAACAAAACCACAAGTAGAATAGAAACTATATTAAAAGACAGCTGCTAAACATAGCATAGGGATAAGAAACACGATACAGAACTAAATGGCCCAAAACCACCGACATGGGCAATATAGTCAATTTCCTTGTCGTTCCTCTCAATCCATATATGTGGGCCGAACATTCAGGAATTTCAGGACCAGATACACAGTCAATCTAAGGGCATTAAAAAGTATCATCCAACTTCAGCTAATGGCAGAGAATCACCATTCTACAAATTTATTTGAAAGTTAGTAAGCTTGGCAATAGCGTACACCAGTAGTCAATAAAGTAAAATAATTAACATACACGTAAAACATTAGTATAAGGAAAAAGTATATACAACAACAACCCTTCACACTCATAGAAAACACTGTTTGCTACAACAGAAGTACAAATAACCAACATTGGTTCCTCCCTCCCTCTCTCTTTCTTTCTCTCTCTCTCTCTCTCTCTCTCTCTCTCTACATACAAAACGCTATCTCAATACAGCTCCACAATACTGCTTCACTCCTACTCTCTGTCAACATACGTAAATGTTACCAATACCATATTAACAGTAAAAATTCTGAATATCAGCAGGCACTTGAAATTCGCTTGCCACGCAACAAATAAACACGCACCAAAAACATGTGAACAGCATACAGCGATATGTACACGCGAAAAGATAACAGTGACGCTAGGTGTTGTGCTAAGCTGGAATAAATAAAATACGTATGAAACGGGCAGAAATCAACACAGCATCACACCGCAAACACGAGGAATAAGGAACAAACGTGAATAAACAATTGAAATACAAATGACGCAGGTTTCGATAAATTTATAGCAGTTTCAAGTGTTAGTAGCTTACTATACGAGTAGTTTTCAGTTTGATTTTCATCAGTGATAGCACAATGTGGTGAAACTCCTATGGCGAAAAAACAATAAGTTAGTTAACAGCATCTTGCCTAATGCGAAATTGCTTGTAATTTATTCTCGGCAAGTATGTAAATAAAGACATAACATATGTAAATACGGTTAATTCGACCAAAAACAAGCCGAGATTTTTGCTAACGACTGACTGTATCATGAATTTACAGAATACATCTATCCAGTTGTTAATATCGTGAAAAAACCTGAAGTAAAGCGGTCAAGAACGTTTGAATTTTGTTCGCAACTACTTGTCGTTATGCACAGTTAATTACTTTTCAATAACCCCATAAATTTATTCCAGTACGACTTAGGGGTTTGAAATTGGGCGCCCACACCTTATTCTCTAATGGCGGACAGGTATGTGGCACCCATTGACGTCACCGCTAATTCTTACATAACGGAACACAGAAGTAAGGGATCTGTTAGAAATAAGAAGAGTATTTGAATCGGACTATATGGTCGCAGAAGCGAGTATCAACTTACTTTACACACAGATATTCAAAACTATCGTACGAATGCAAGTACTACAACATTTTCACTATTACATGCTTCCTGTATTCCTTAGATTTGTTACACGTTAGACGATAATCTTCAAGCTCAATAAATGCAGCAATTATATGTTACATATTTACTATTTATAACTTACACGAGAATACATGACTTTGACAGTAACAATTTCACAATCTGGAAAAAGCTGGGCATTGGAACCCAGAGTATTGTACTACGTAACTGTTGAACTGGTGCCCTTACATCAGTATTCTAAGAATTTGGTGACAGGTCCCCCAGCCAAGGGTTGAGCAGTGATGGTTTTCCACCAGCAGCCCCAACCCCAGCCAAACCACATTTTTTGCCAAATTTGCTGGCGTGCCCTCACAGTCCGCCCAATGAGAGTTTGGGCAGATTAAAGCACATTAAATGAGATTAAATGATGGTTGTATAACAGTGCATAAAGAGTACTGCAGTGAGAGAAAACAAAATATGTATAAATAGGTAAAAAATCAACTGCTGTTTATAAAATGTGAATAAGGCAATATTAAGATGCAGCTGATCTCGGGTTTTTAGTATCACACTAATCCACAAAACACAAAATACGAGTCCTTGTTACCAATCATAGTAATAGTTACTTATTATACAGAGATAACAGCAGTTACATGTCATCTAACCGATGCTGTAATGTTATTGTGAAATTAATTCCCATAAACTAAATGAAGGAAGTGAACTGATGTTATATTAAAGTTCACAGTAAAAGAAATAAACTCATACAAGAAACAGCTATAATGATAATATGCATATCTTTAAGACGACAGTTACCCAAATTTTTGTCTTGTGGTAGTACTACTCTAAGCACTTTGCACTGTCCAACCTAAAGATAGCAGCATGAGCCACAAAAACAAAAATTTAGAACACATAATTCAAGATAGAATCACAAAGTGAAAATTCAGTATATCCATCATCCAGTCGACATACTATTATAGCATGAATACAGAAAAAGCGAGTTCGTGATAAAATAGTAAACCGAATTCAAACAAAAATCCGAATTATTTTACATTAAATTCAGTTTGTTTTTATTATTTTTTTTAGAAAATTCACAAAAACTATATATCTCCCTCACCCAGACGAATACTACCATAGAAAGATAAGGAAAAGGCGATTTTAAGGGTAAAATATTTAAAAATCAACTTAGCCAAAAATCGGAATAAAATGACCTAACTCTTGTCTTTTGTCGCTTAAGATCCCTGAAGCAAGTTTTCTCCAGATATTTCTAATCATTACAAGCCCAACAATTATTGGAATTATTGAGAACAGTCCTGATAGATATATGACACCAAATAGCTTACCTTCAAGAAAATAAAAGAAATAACACCTCTGAATATGAAAATTACTGTGTCACATGAAACAGTAAGATTCCTGGATGTCAAGGATGTCTGACATTAGTTGTAAGTATCGTAAACAGACGTTTTAACGTGTTTATTTACACTTGAAGTGGTGTTACTAGATAACCTTATAGCAGGTGTCCAGATAAGAAATCATTTATGTCAAATGTAAAACAAAGTGTTCCCTATGGAATTGCGTATAACTATTGACACATATTTCTGTGTTTAATGACATGATCATATCACATAACAAAATGTTTTCATAAAAAATAACGCAATGTTAACATCGAATATCGGAATGTTATTGTAAAATAAGTGCCCATCACCTCTGATTTCAGTATCTCACACCTAGTTACAAGCCTAACAGACGTAATAGTTGAAATTGTTGCAAAAAGCAGTATATAAAAAACTAACGGATGTGCTAGACAGTTCCTAACAGTGTTGTTGTTGTGGTCTTCAGTCCGGAGACTGGTTTGATGCAGCTCTCCACAATACCCTATCCTGAGCAAGCCTCTTCATCTCCACATAAGAACGGCAACCTACATCTGTCTGAATCTGCTTACTGTATCCATCTCTTGGTCTTTCTCTGCGGTTTTTACCCCACACATTTCCCTCCAACACTAAATTCACAATTCCTTGATGTCTAAGAATGTGTCCTACCAATCTATCCCTTCTTTTATTCAAAGTATGCCAGAAATTCATTTTCTCCCCAATTCTGTTCAGTACCTCCTCATGAGTTACGCGATCCACCCACCTAATCTTCAGCATTCTTCTGTAGCACCACATTTCAATCCTCTTCCTGTCCACACTGTTTATCGTCCATGTCTCACTTCCATACAAGACAACACTTCATACAAATGCCTTCAGAAAGGACTTCCTCAGGCTAAAATTAATATTCGATGTTAACAAATTTCTCTTTTTCAAGAACGCTTTTCTACCCATTGCCATTCTGCATTTTATATCCTCTGTACTGCGACCATCATTTGTTATTTTACTGCCCAAGTAACAAAACTCATCTACTTCCTTTATTGCTTCGTTACCTAATCTAATTCCTTCAGCATCATCTGATTTTCTTACACTGCACTCCATTACCCTAGTTTTGCTCTTGTTAATGTTCAGCTTATATGTACCTTTCAGCACACTGTCCATTCCGTTCAATTGCTCTTCCAGGTCCTTTGCAATGTTTTTAATTCTTCCCCCTGAACTTTAATTCCTTCACCAAATTTCTCCTTGCTTTCCTTTATTCAGTGTCCCATAGCTACTTCTAGACCTCAATATCAGAATAACAAAAGAAATTGCTGTTAATGACTAGTGAATAACAAACATTTTGGAAAAGATTTTTGACTTTAACAAGGCACTAACTATGCTATCTCGGTACAAATGAGGCATTAAATAATGTATTTTACACTGCACTTACTGAGTTAGGCCCAACAATGTAAAGGCGAGTATTAGTGTCACAAGTAAAGCAAATTGACAATTTGTGTCTTTTAAGTAGAATGCACGGTGTAGGACCTTAGAGGACCATAAATTAACTACCTATTGTAGAAAAATGTTGGAAACAGGCTTATGGATACATTCTCATCTATCCGAAACCGTGATAAATCGTAATATTATAGTAAACTAACGTTTAATATCCTTAAAACAAGTTCTCCAATGCTAGTTCCAAACAAATGTATGTTCAATTGATTGGGGTTTCATCAACACACAACTTGAATGAATGTAGCCGGCCGCGGTGGCCGAGGGGACTGAGGCGCCCCAGTCACGGTGTGCACGACCACTACGGTCGGGGGTTCGAATCCCCCCTCGGGCATGGGTATTTGTGCCGTCCTTAGTCTTAGCTAGTTCATAAGTAGTTTGTAAGCTTAGGGACTGATGACCCCGTAGTTAAGTCCCATAAGTTGTACAAACATTTCAACATTTTGAATGTAGGAGAAGCAAACTAACAAATTGATTACATTTATGCAATAGGTCCACTCAAAATCACATACATCGGCCGAACCATCTTCATGCACAGAAGCATTTGGCTATGTAGGACATACAAAAAACAACACAGCAGAGACGAGACGCAATCCTTCTCTCCGATGTGACCCTTGAATATTTTTAAACCAATAACACCAATTTTTTGCCTCAAACGGATTTGTCTATTCCTTTTAGAGAATATTAACATCCTCTCGAAAATTAAACAATGCCAAGACCAATGTCCACATGATCACATTTCTGAGATTATTTCTTCAGAGTACAACATAACAGAGCAACGCACACCACAGCAAACAAACAGTGCTTAGACGAAACATTAAATGTTAAGTTCGTCAACATTATATTCTGACAAGTATTGCCTTGTACATTATGGAGCCGCCTGTGTGTGGAAAACTCCAGTCACTCTATTTACTTTACACAGTACACCTTCCAATGACATACACAGTTCGATGGCGCACCTACTTAATATTCCCGCCCCACAGAGTAATTCCCGTATTCCTGAGATTCACTCCAATCAGACGACTAGTAAGTTATGCTACGTACAGTCGAACAAAGAATATTTCTGAACTGCTGTCAGTCGTCATGCCATTCACCTTGTGTGTTTAACAATCACTGGTAAGCAAACAGTTCGTTCCGATGATTCACAACATCGTACGTTTCTCGCCAGTCGTTACTCTACGTAGTCACACGCAGTACCACCAAATGCAGAAACGACACATAGAAAAAAACAGTTTGCCACTTTCTGTTCTTTTATCAAGTCATTAGATCCCCCACATTACAATGTATTATATTCCACTTGGATGTAATACAACTACTGAAAATTTTTATTGACCCCTACGAGCAATCATTTGGAAATTAAAGAAACGTTATATCTAGTCCGCTTCACCAAACCATCATAGATTAATTGAAGACTATTCCTCTTGGCCAATACCATATGCTTCCATTCATATTGTAAGTACCACTGACAGACAAGGTGCGTACACCACACCCCTCGCACACCCAGTGTACTTCGAATCTTTATAAATATCTATTACAGTGTGCAACCTCTGCTTTAAAGCATATCGTGTCATTAACTCTGTATTTTGGAGTGGGGAGAGGAAGTTACCAGAAGTATTCCACAGCCTACGCAGTACCACACAAAAATAATCAGTGCCACAACACCGCCTTCAACCCACCATATACAAAGAACTTCTTTTCTTCTATGAATCATCTGATTGCTTATCGACGCACCAATTATGAGACACGTCCTTTCATGTTAGTTACATTTGGCCCCCATTAGTGCTCTTCTTCTCTGTATCATATTTTAAATTATTTCTGCTTAATGACAGATTTCTGCATACTGGCTCTTGCATCCTATTCAACACTTGAAACAGAGAACACAATACGATAGAAAATATAAGTTCACAAGGAAGAAGAAGGAGAAATGTTGTGTGCATTTTCCACTATTTTGCTCCATCACTCACAAGACATCAAGTAAGATAAACGTTACATACCTGTCTGCAAACCTTAAACTATTTAATGCTCACCCACATACAGCGCACACAGCATTGGATTGTCTACAACATGCCCCTACTGTTAATGCTGTCAGTTAGTAATAAAACACACACATAACACATCATGATCCACAACCATTTAAGTAAGCTACAAAACGGATAAAAAGTCACAGCACAGCCATCGAGAACATCTCATATTACACCAACAACCCGAACTAGACTCTTTCTGTCTTAGTACATTCACTGACATAGTGCATCAAATGGTTTACTAGTTTTGTGCCATACCTAGCATTAATGCCGTTAAACAAGTAATACCCATTATCTTCTAAACCATGCGTACGGCTCCTTGTATCGCATTCACGGACCTGCAATTGAGTTCAACTCCTCATACCTTTAACATGTCCTAACTAAGCAGGCCATGTCTTCTACTAACACCTTGTGAGCTTCCCCACACCCCATATATCAATTCCCAAATAGATTTACGGTCAATTAAAAATGCAGGGACAAATTCTAACACATCAAGAAATTGACCCATCCTATCTACCTGTAGGTTTATGCTCCAGTTCTAAATAGATGATTAGGACATCAAATTTCAGGTATCGGTCGAGTTCACATTCCAATGCAGGACCAGATCAATGCCGGCCGCGGTAGGCAAGGGGACTGAGGCGCTCCAGTCACGGTCTGCACGGCCGCTACGGTCGGGGGTTCGAATCCCCCCTCGGGCATGGATATTTGTGCCGTTCTTAGTGTTAGCTAGTTCATAAGTAGTTTGTAAGTTTAGGGACTGATGACCCCGTAGTTAAGTCCCATAAGCTATACAAACATTAAAAAAAAATTAAAACTAGATCAATGGCTAAATTTTGCAGTCAACAGATACAGACCAAATATCTTACTAAAAGTGCTATCTAAAATACACGTTTTCATGGCACTCTACTACTACTACTACAGTACAGTGTGCTGGTGAAGAGGAGAAGAAGATGGAGAATGATCACCAAGCTATTCCTGCAGCAACCTGCGATCTTGAGAGACAATATAGTTTTGGCTATCTCACATAAATCGACTTCCTCACATTAAGTTTCAACTGCCACACAAAGTTTCAGATATCCAGTCAGAGGAAATGTGGATATAACAATACATCCACCAGATCCTCCCGTAGTAAGGCACTACGTTGTGCTCGAATTTAGTTTACTAGCAGTCGTTCTAAGTGAAGAACCAGTTCATTGAGTTGTTGAGCTGGTCTTCGTACACTTAACATGATTTTCTCTACTATGTCCCAGCCTCATAGCCCCGATAAACTGAGACATCTTACTCGAAAGGTTCTAAATCTTTACAACAATTACTTAATACAACTTCAACTTGCAAACGGTAATGGTTGAGTATTCATCTATGATACGGCACAACGAGGATTCTTATGATCTTCAGCGAACTATGCATGAAGATTGTCTCTGAGTATGAATGAAAGGTAGAGATCCACCTACATTGTTTTTATGTCACTTCCCACATCCCAACCCCATCCATGTAACAGGTTTTGGATAGTTCGAAAGCAAGTAACAACGCTAGATGGCATAACACTGGTTTAGTGTCGAATACGCTGTTCTTTTGGTAATTGTCTCTGGTAATGACTCAGTCCTCCACTGCAAAATTCAGAGTTAATGACACGATCTGCTTTAAAGAAGATGTGTCGCACTGTAATATATATGTATAAAGATTCTAAGTACACTGCGTGTTCAAGGTGGGGGGGGGGGGTGGTGTATGCAATTCGTCAGTCGTTGGTAGTTACGATACGAATGGAAGCATCTCAGTAGCATAAAGGAGATGATTGTAATGCTAAATTGCTCTTTCGTCTCTAAGCATAGTCTTCAAGTACTCTGATAGTTTGTTGATGGTAGGTGGACTAGTTTCCACCAATGGAGGTGCATGGACAAGGTGTAAAATATTTTTAATCTCTAAAGAATTACTCATGGCAACAAATAAAATTTTTCAGTTGTTGCATTTTATCGACCTCGGATAAAATACTTTGCACTGTGGGGGCTCTGAATAACTTGATAAGAGAACAAAAAATATCGGTGTTGATGTATATATTGATTTTTCCTGGTAAACTGTTCTGAGTTCGTTCATGCATTTGGTGGTATTACGTGAGTGTATCGAGAGTAAAGACTGACGAGGAAGTTTGTGAATCAGCAAAAGGGACCGCTGGAGCTACATGGAGTGGGAAGTAGGGCAGAACCTGTTGTGTATTACTATGATTATCGATCGTAATGATGACTGCGTCATCGAACTGTGTGTGTCATTGGAAGGTGTATGGTGTAAAGTGAATAGCTAGATTTATTTTCCTTGCACAGGTGGCTGTTTAGCGTACGAGTAAATACTCGCCAGAAAATGATCTGTTGACGAACCTTACATTGCATCTTTCGTCCAAGCATAGCTCATTTGATGTGGTGTATGTTACTCTATTAAGTTGGGACTCTTGCCAAATGAGCTTAGAAGTGTGGTCATGTGGATGTTAGTCGTGGTATTGTTTGATTTTCGAGAGAATGTTAAATTCTCTAATTGGGAATAGACATATTCGTTTGAGGCAAACAAATTCGTGTGATCATTGGCTTAATGAAGAACAACGCTCAAACTACAGAGAAAGATCAGATCTCATCTCTGTTGTGCTGTGCTGTCTTTGACATGTCGTACATATCTAAATGTATCTGTGCATGTAGATTGTTCAACCGATATATGTGTCTTAGAGTCGATCTCTTGGTATAAATGCAATCAATTCGTTAGTGTACTAGTCATACATTCATACAGGATGGGTGTTGATGAAAACCCAGTCAATGAAGCATACAGAAAGTGACGTTCTCTGCACACATTTCTTTAAAAGTAGCAGTGCGGATATTAGACATTAATCTACGATAATATTACGCTTTAACATGGTTTTGGATGGAAGACATTTGTTTAAGCCTAATTCCTTCAATCCTTCTACAACAGATAGTTGATTTAATGCTCTGTAAGATTTTACACCGTTCATTGTACACAAAAGACACAAGTTATTGAATGCTTAACTTATGACCCTAATAGTCGTAGCTCATAAATTGCTAGGCCTAACTCAATACTTTATTTAATTCTCCATTTGTGCCTAGATGTGTAGTTACTCTCCTGTCAAAGTTAGGCAATAGTCTCATCGAAGGTTTTGTCAATCAGTACTGATTACAGCAATGTATTCTACATTTCGGGCTGTTAGTTCTGGAAGTAGCTATGGAACACACACACACACACACACACACACACACACACACACACACACACACACACACACATATATATATATATATATATATAAAGGGTTTTACGTGTTAGGTTTGCGATGACGTTGTGATATTCCATATAAACAGTAGCGTATATTCTACTCATGTGGAAAGTAAGTTATCACGACTGTTTATTATGATTTGAAGTGTTATTATCTGTTTTAGGGTTGGAGGTAGCTACGAAGTGCTCATTTTAGCATTATTTTATTATATTTGATGTAAATAGCGTGAATTTAAATCTGTAAAAAGGCTAGACCGTACCGATTTGAAAAATCTCTTTTCTCAAAAAATTTCTACTGTCATTTGAGCTGTTAGGCTTCGATATAACAAGGGGATGCTGACTTAGTTGAAGCTGAGCCTTAATGTTATGATTACTTTGCGATAATTAATGTCATTTTACAATTTGTAAAATTTCCATTTTTAGGACAAATTCTTTTACGGCGACACTTCTGTACAAACTTTCTCGGACTTCTTGCCGCGTCAATTATTGATAAAATCTCAAGCTTTCGAAGATAGCCTCCATCTTCTTCGTCAGGAGCCGCTGCCTGACAGTGCTGGTGCTGAGGTGGCCTTAAATAGCCCATGGACGGCTTATTTCAGTTTCCATTTTAATGTAATAATTGATTTTTCGACATACATGCTATACCGCTATGGCATTTGCATTGAAAGAATGTATTAATATACCGTACTACTGGGTCTTAAATCATGCAAGAAAAATTTAGGTTTAGTTTAAAACATTGGTACAAAAATCGTAATTAGTACGTTATTGGAAGGTAATGGAAAAGAAAAAAAGAAGGTGATGGAAAAGAGTCGGCAACCGTGTTGGAAATAGTATATTGGCTTTTGATTACCGTCACTAGTGTGATAAATAAGTTTGGTAAACATAATAGTTTTGTTTTTACATACTGTGATATTAATCTTGACTAGACACTTTTTTACGTCAACAATTTATTTTCAATCTACTTTGTATAATTAAAGTTGTTATTAACCAAGGAAATGGCATCAGAATATTTCCTTAAGACCTTTATAGGTTCTACGTTTCAATATATCGATTATAGCAATGTATTCCAAAAAAATGTTCAAATGTTTGTAAAGCTTATGGGACTTAACAGCGGGGTCATAAGTCCCTAAACTTACAAACTACTTATGAACTAGCTTATACTAACGACCCAGGCCCGAGGGGGGTTCGAACCCCCGACGAGGAACGACCTCGCGCATCGCAGCATAGCGCCTCAATGCGCTCGGCCGCTCCGCCGCGGCTGCAATATCTTTCATATTGCGGTATGTCTCTCTGTGCCTTAGTGTCTTTGCTATCAGCTCTTCACTGTGAAGCACATGCTCATTCCGTGAGTTTTGTCAATAAATAAATAACCCTTCACCTTCCTAGCAATCAGTGCATACTTTTTGGCATTACCATCTTTGACTACCTGCAGTTATGGGGCAGAAATGTTAGTTTTTCATTCTGGAGATATGTTGTACATATACTACTATTTACAATAGTTTCAGATGTAGTTAAGTCTGCCAGGTACGCTAATAGCTGGGAGGTACTGAAATTAGAGGGAATGTTTATTGATTTTACAATAAAATTGCGAAATTCGATGTAAACATCACGTTATTTTGTACTGAAACATTTTGTTATTTAATACAACCATGTCATTAAACGCGGAAATATCAGTCAATATGCATCATCTATAGATTAGGGAATACTTACTGTTACATGTGACGTAACTGAGTTCTTGTCAGGATAGCAGTAAAAATGTATGTAGTAACACCACTTTCTTAATAAACAGGTAAAAACGTCTCTAGGATAATCACAACTAATGTAAGGATTTTTCGAGATGGAGGATCTTATTTTTGCATGTGACATACTTATTTTCGTGTACGCGGTATTATTTTTATAATTTTGGGGAAAGTAGGGTCTTTGGTGTGAATATTATCTGTATCATAGTTGTTTTGAATAATTTAAACCAGAGTTTCTCAAAGTGTGCTCCGCATTTGGTGCTCCGCGAAAGAAATTCAGGTGCTCCGCGAAAAGGTCAGGCTATTTTAATTTTTGAAAAAATAAGTAAATGGGACAAAGATTTCGCTCTAGCGATTTTTTGCGCCCCTGAGCGGTGTGTAGAGAAGTATCGAATAGAGTTAAGTAGATAATAATGTTTAGAACCTATCGTATGTCCGCTTCCATGGCTGACTGTTTCAGTGTTTCGGTGGACGCGTTGGAGTTGGGAAGTGCCGTCATGAGTGTTGCGCCATGCTTTGCCCGCGTCGTAAGCCTCTGCATTTACGTGAGTTTATTGTACTTGTTTAGAAATGAATACGATTCAGTGATGTCGCAATCGAGGAGAAAAGATTCCCTGAAATTTACACCCAACGTCATTTGAGGTTGAACAATGGTTAATTAGAAGACCAAGTAAAGATAGGATTTGAAGGTATTATCAGGATCCATCTTCCAATTATCAGCACCGCTAAATATATTCAAATGTTTGTTTAGCTTATGGGATTTAACTACGGGGTCATCAGTCCCTAAACTTACAAACTATTTATGAACTAGCTAACACTAAGAACGGCACAAATATCCATGCCCGAGGGGGGACTCAAACCCCCGATCGTAGTGGCCATGCAGAACGTGAGTGACGCGCCTCAGTCCCCTCGGCCACCGCGGCCGGCCAGCACCGCTAATTTTGTATAACGTGTGAGCCCGAATTATGGAAAAAATTGTTGAATGTAGTGGTGGAACAATGAAGTTCAAGAATTGTGCTGTAATGGTTCGAGATGTGTCCATTCTTATGTCGATCTTCGCATACGAACAATCCAAATATTCTAAGTCACAAGGGATGGGACTAATGCTGTTCTATCTCCATGTAGCAAACCTGAGCAACACTCCAGAAAGTGCTTATAAATTTCCTGTTTTATATGGGGTCCACTAATTGAAGCTCATTCCGTCATCTAATACCGTTTGCGGGTACCGTGCATAAGTAATGTGTGAGGACCAGCCAAGGGCGTGTATGGCTTGTAACTCAACAGGTCACTGCCGAGCCGGATGTATACAAAAGCGCGTAGGACAGTTGCTTGCCGGAGAGTCGTCTAGGCGATATAAGTGCCGATATAAGCGGCGATATAAGTGCCCGTGACGTGGAGTACGTCGCCGCGGCATTTGTATAGTACACGTGGCTCGGCATTACTCATAGTGCGTTATTATACTCACCATTCTTACATGGATATTGGATTCACTGAGTAATCTGCAGCAAAGTCCTGCCAAAAAAATTCAATGTTCCCAGCAAACTTATGTCGTCATTTTAAAGGGTTGCATGAAGAATACAAGGATAAACCAAAGGATTTTTTTAGAAGGAAGTATACTGAACTCAGGTAGGCGCAGAAAAGCATGATGGTCTTATTTTGTAATTTACAGAGTTCCTCAAACTGGTAAAGCCCACACTATCAATAAAAGCTTATCAAGCCTTCTGTAAAAGACATTGTAGAATGCATGTTGGACGAAAAGGCAGCTAAAATCTTAGCAGCAGTTCCTTTGTCAAGTGACAGTTGCACAACGAATCTAGGACTTATCAGGGCATGTGAAAGGTACTTTAATTTCACGAATAAAATCCATTGCATGTTCACTTCAGATGGATGATCCAACCGATGTAGTTCAAATGTTTGTAATTCTTATGGGACCAAACTACTTTGGTCCTAAGT
Organism: Locusta migratoria; assembly: GCA_026315105.1. Lineage (NCBI taxonomy): Eukaryota > Metazoa > Arthropoda > Insecta > Orthoptera > Acrididae > Locusta > Locusta migratoria. The sequence goes on along the minus strand of CM048745.1, from coordinate 55,748,297 downwards.
CCCTAGACTTACAAACTACTTAAACTAAGTTAAACTAACCTAACACACCCATCCATGCCCGAGGGGGGATTCGAACCCCCGACCGAGAGACCGCGCGATGCGTATAGTGGCGCTCCAGACCGCTCGGCTACTTCCGTGCGCCTCAACCGATGTAACTGGATTGGAAACATGAATGGTATTTGTGTCCTACCCACACATGGACTCTTTTCAAGAGGGCTTCTTCTGTGGAAACCACTGAAGACTACGACAATTGGCACTGACATTTTTAAATTATTTGACGAATTTTTCACAGAAAATAACATACCATGCCACAACTGTGTTGATTTGTGCACTGATAGAGGAAAAGCGATGACTGGTAAGACGTCTGATGCAACCGAAAATATAGTAGAAAAAAGGGGGTGCAGCAGTAGTCATTACGTGAGCTATGAAAACAGTTTTGGACGAAAAACTTAGAATAATAAATTTTATTATTTTACCAAACTGTTTAAAACCTTGTGTGATGACGTGAATGGTCTGTACACGTCTTTACTTCTTCACACAGAAGTAAGGTAGCTCTCCCGTGCCGGCCGCGGTGGTCGAGCGGTCTGCGGCGCGCCAGTCACGGTCTGCAAGGCCGCCGCGGTCGGGGGTTCGAATTCCCCCCTCGGGCATGGATGTTTGTGCCGTCTTTAGTATAACCTAGTTCATAGGTAATTTGTAGGGTTACGGACTGATGACCCCGCAGTTAAGTGCCATAAGCTCTACTAACATTTGAACATTTTGCCTCTGACGTGGTAAAAGTTTAATGTGCCCCTTTCAGCTGAGAAAGGGGCTTGACTGAAAATGACTCCGCTTTGGGAGAGAAGTTGTGTGACGACCGTTAGCTAATGAAGTTGACGTAATCAACCGACATTTTTACAAAACTTAATGATTTATGTCTGTGCATCTAAGGGAAAGAAGTGATTACTTTTTATGCTAATCCTAATGTCAAGAATTTAAAAGGAAGATAGTTTTGGGCAGAAGTCGAATCACACATTCCTGAGGATATCGGAAAAGAGTTCGAAGTTCACATATTATGTTTGCTTGATTCTTTGAACTCAGATTTTCTCGACATGTTGCAAGAAAATATTAAAGAAAAATTTTTGGGTTTGTAAACCCATATTATATATATATAAACCACCAGCTTCTTTGACGTCGCAGTAATATGAATGCTAGTTTTATTCAACACCATATTCCGAGATAACCACAAAGTTTGAAACAAAGCAATCAGTCTCCGAATCCTACAGTACGCTGAAGGACGAGTTTAAAATCTTATCAGATAAATCTCAACTTATTCTTTTGCATTTCACAACAACATATGTATGCGAATCGGGGTTTTCTGCGAATGTTTCAACGAAAATAAAAAATAAATAAATAAATTAATTAATTAATTAAAAAAAATAAAATAAAAAAAAATCCGCTCAATGTAGAGCAAGATATTCGTTTCGTTTGCAATTGTCTAATATTCAACCAGATGTAGTATCAGTGTGCAAATTGAAACAGTCTCATCATTCTCATTAACATCGTTGCTTTTTTCTAAACCAAGGGAACCTTGTGACTTTGTGTCTGAATACCTATTTATCTGTGTATGTATGTAAAAATTTGTGTATCTTCAACACTTCTACTGGTGAATTTATTCTCAAATGATTTGTTACTATTTATTGTGTGTGTGTGTATGTGTGTGAAGTTCCATGTAATGAGAAATTGTGGGTAAAATAAACATTTACAGTGATTACTTTTAATGTCTTGTGTGCTTAAATTGTGAAATTACCTTGCTTCGTAAATAATACTGTCACTTAATTTACCAAATGCAGTATATATCTGTGATGTAAAATTTAATGCTCCGCCTTTAGTTCCACTTTTTAAAAGTGCTCCGCGAGTCAAAAAGTTTGAAAAACCCTGATTTAAACAATTTTTGGGCTTGAAATGAATGGAAATAGCTAGAGGAATGTTAAGCGATAACTCAACGAAAAAACCGGGGAATTAGTGTATTTTAATCCAATCTTTGGCGGCGTTAAGTTTTACTTTTTTACCAAAGAAGTCGCGTACATTCTATACTAGTGTATCGATTGCGTGAAGGATCTACCTGAAACGCTCTGTTATAGGTTTTTGTTGTTCATGCTGCTGTCTATGAGAAGGACCGGAAAAAGTGCTTGGAGCAGTGCTGCCACCTGATGAAAGTTTGGTTGAGTGGCACCTGCAAAATACGCTTTATATCACGACAACTATTTCTTTTGTGTAATTTGTGCAGTTTAAATAGTTATTAACTTGAATATAGCATCAGAACACATCCTGTATTTCGTTTATGGGTATTAATTTCACAGTAACTTTACAGTATCCGTTAGATGGCCCATCATTTCTGACATCTATGTTTAATAATCAGCTACTACGGTGGTACAAAACAAGAACTCGTTCTTCGCATTTTGCGGGTTGGTGAAACGGTATTTATAAATGTTGATATCAGCAGAATATTACTCTTTCTTTATTGACATTTTAAAACAACATTTTATGTTTCTCTTGTTTTACTCTCACTGCGACATTATGTATGCAGTGTTATACAATCATCAATGTGCTTTAATCTGCTCAAACTTTCGTAGGGCGGACAGTGAGGGCAAAAAAAAAATTTAGTTGGACAGGGGCTGGGACCTTATAGAAAGTCATCGCCATTCAAAACTTAGCTGGGGGACCTGGCACCAAATACCCAAAAAACTGATAAAGGGCAGTTCAGCAATTTTGTAATATAATACTGCGAATTCCCGTGCATCCTTCGTGACTAAAAGTGCTAACTCTATATTCTTTAGGACACTTCTGTACCTTTCAGTTCCCACGATACTGCCATAAGGGCACTAGTATAGCAATTGTGAAATATAGTACTCTGTATTGCCAGAATATATGTGATCGAACGCATTATTGACGACTTTAAATGCTGACCGTTGTGTAATTAATTGAAGGATGACTAGTACATTCCCAGAATACAGGAGCAATGACCGAATCGGTTACAATCTAGGGTTCAAAGGTTTCTCGAATCTTCTTGTCCCCCCTATTATCGTATCTCTTTAACTATGTGTTGTACGTGATCGTTACACATACGGCAACCGTCCTCACTGTTTGAAGGTGAAGAGTGTAAAATTTCGTAAATACTGGGACAAAACTGTAGATCTGTATGAAAAACGTACTTACCAACACACAAACACTGCTTTATATAGAGGGCGTAAATTTTAAGTTCACAAACTAGAATAACTCGAAACATAAACTTTACACGAAAAAATTTGTAGATTCCTAAGTTGATTATTTTTTAAGGGGACAGCTGATGATGTTAAAATTACCCCGCCATCCTTGCCCCCTGGGGATGGGGCTGGAGGCAACTCAGAACCCCCGTTTTTATTGCATAATTTTTGTCTGAAACATTTCCTTTGGTTCTTGGTAGTTGGCGCTGTAATTCAAGAAAATCCATGGTCTCATTTTTGGGTGGAAAATGGTTACGGATAAATACAAAAAAACTTATTCGCAAATTTTGTTTCGCTAAAACTAAAACTCTCCCTCTCTCCCCTTAGAGCGAGTTTTGAGAGAGAGGACTTAAGAGTTCTACAAATGTTGATCCAAATACTAATTTCTCCTGCAGATTCGGATAACTTTTGTTTGTTTCGTGGTCATGACGCAACACAGCTTTTAGTTCTTCTTCTACTGCTTCGTTAGGACCCTTCAGGATCACGTGTGGCTTGTTTAGCACGACTTCGTTCTTCCCAATACTTCTTCATTCTCTCACTTCTGTTTCTTTCTTCTTCTGTTATGATGACATTGATTTTGGTGTCCGGCCACCTGTGACAGTCCACCAACCATTTACATTTCCCCCTGTCCTGCACCAGTGCTTGCAGATTCCTTTCTTTTATTCCTACAGTCTTCCAGTCATTTCTGACTTCCTTCACCCAGTTGTTCGCCGTATGACATGTGGAATTCCATATCTTCTTAGTCAACCTCTCATCGTCCATCCTCATGATGTGCCCAACAAATCGTAGCCTCCTCTTCCGTATCTCGCTCGATATATGTTCAAAATTTTCGTACAGTTCCACTCGTGCCCTGTGTATCCAGATATCCCCATGTTTTTTAGTGCCCCATATGTCTTAAAATTTTTCGCTCCTCCTTCTCCAACTGTATACAAGCTCTCTTACCGAGAGTGATCGTTTCTGATGCATACAGTGCATCATTTCTTACAGTTTCTGTGTACTGTTGCAATTTGGCATTCCGTGACAGATTTCTCTTGCCATATGTTGTTTTCACTGCGTACCGAAGCTTCTGCAAGAGTTGTGCCCTGTTACTGCGCTACTGCTGCTCTGTATTCCACCAGTTATTTTGTCTTCCAAATAACGAAAACTCTCGACTTTCTCAACCACTTGTCCACCTATCTTCCAGTTTTACAAATGTTAAACCTAATATTAATTTCTTCCACAGTTTCGGGTAATTTTTTTAATTTTTTTTTCGTGGTCATAAGGACACACAACTTTTTATTATCCAACAAATCATCTGACTACCTTTGTTTTATGAAACAAATCATCTAACTAACTAACTAACTAACCGAACATCATACACACTAACGAGTAAACTCATTAAAAAAACTAACTCACGAACGTAATTTTTTATTAGATTCGTAGTAATCACTCACATTGAAACCTACTTGAAAATGAACTGCCACATGTACTTGAAGACCTCAGCATCGAACTTCGACAAAACATGTGGTTTACTATGGTTGTCCAGCGCATTATTCATTAGAAGCGTGCGATGTACTAGATCGACTTTACCACGGTCGCTGGATCGGCAGGGCAGGTACTGTATCGCTTATCAGGAAACGCTTACCACTCGCGAAATCATTGCGCTGCAATTACGCCAGACATTTTACCAAGATGTGTGCAGGGATTTACAGAGCGAGTCAATAAATGCATCGAAGTTGGAGGTGACCACTTTGAAAATTGATTTCATGAAACGGTGAGATGCAAGGGATTTAAGGACAATAGGCAGGCCGAAAATGAGATACAAGCACACACTGGATACAAGCACCCCGAAATTCATTTACTTGCAAGTGTTTGCAAATAATCAATAATGAAACGAAATCAGTCTTTCTTTTCAGGACCACAAAATCTTGAACGGGAATACGTTCATCTTTAGTTAGCGAGTGGGTTAGTCATTTACTCAGTTGGTCTTTTACTTCGTTTACTCTGACACGTTCCACATCCTTACGAAGTGTCGTATTCATGATCGATGGAGGAAGTACTGATCTTATCTAATCTGTAACTCGTTAGTAAGTAGGATGTTTGGTTAGTTTAGGTAGTCAGATGATTTGTTTGATAATGAAACGTTGTGTGGCCTTATGACCACGAAAAAAAAAAAAATAAATAAATAAAATTATCCGAATCTGTGGAAGAACTTAATATTAGAGTTAACATTTGTAAAACTGTAATTCATCTCTTCATAACCCCGCCCTATTGGGAGAGAGAATCAAAACAAATCTTTAAGACAAAATGTACGTAGTTTTTATGTAGAATCTGATACTGAAATAAGAAATGGAGGTCCCATTTAAAATTTTAAAGTCGCCTCCTGCGCCACCTTTAGGGGTCTGGGGTGGCGGGCCAATTTTAGCACCAGCTGATGTCCCCCTAAAACATAATCAACTTTGGTTTCTGCATTTATTTTTATTTTTATTTTATTTATTTATTAATTTTTTTTTTTTTTTTTTTTTTTTTTTTTTTTTTTTTTTTTTTTTTTTTTGGGTGAAGCTTTTTTTTTCGAGTTACTCTGGTTTGTAAACTTTCACTTACACCGTGTATAAATACTTTGAACTAAGGTACAGTTGTACCAGTACTGATGTGATGTTAATTATTACAGAAAAGTTAGATGTAATCAGTAATTCCTAGACCTGCTGATACCTTCTGGACAGTTCAACAGTGGGAATGCAAGCCCACGATGTAATCTGACCCCTTTGGAGTGTAGAGCAATCGTAATATATGCTTTGGTATAGACAGTGGCACCAGGAGAAAAGATACCTATGATTCTCCTGATAGCGTCGTTTGGAATACGGGAGATTCAAGTCGCTCAATACCTAATTTGGAAACTACACCATTTATCAACTGTGAATATGGTTCGTTGCATTGACGTTTAACAGATTTCTATGTAAAGTCCCACAAACATTTTCCACAGTACCTACATACTACCAAGTGGAATAACTAAATAAATATTAATTATCATTATGTTACAATGATACCACAACTATCTATATGGTTTTTAACAACTACCGTTACTTAATTATATCCATAATGGAAGTGAGGTCGCGGTTGTATTTCTTAATTATTTTATCCTGTAGGCTCAACCACAGAAATCATGTAAAAACACTAAAATATGACGCGTTTCAAGGGTCAAGCCCTCATCATCAGATAATCTGTACAAGAATCCTAAAACCTGAGTCAATAAAAATCTGAAACGTAATAAAAGAAAACGTGGTTACTTCCCTTGTAACCGTGTCTACGCAGAAAGGTCCTCAGCATACTGTGCTTCGTCAGGATTCAAATCAGACCCCAGCAGTGGCGGCACATAAACACTAGTGAAATGCACGGAGTCAACAACAGTACTGGGGCGCACGTATGCACATGAAAACAAAAACCTCTAAATGCCAAAGATCATCCACGAGCTAGTGGGTACATTCAGGTGTCACGAAATCATTTGCACAATAAGGCAGAGGTTGAAATTTAAAACAAACGACATTTGTTATAATAGGTCCACAAAGTTTTTAAAAAAGCTGTATGTATTACCTTGAACTTGTTCATTTAATGAAACGTCGCTTTTAGCGTTATGTATTAAAATCTCCAGCTGTTCTAGCAGATCTAATTTTCTTCTCTTATCCTGTTTGTGCAAAATCTTAATGGGTGGCCAGTTTCGCGGATATGCATAGCTACAGCGGACTTGTCAAAATTAAGTCGGAAGGCGTGCACATGTTCCTTGTACCAAACTTTAAAAGCGACATTTCATTAAATGAACAAGATCAAGGTAATACATAAAGCTTTTTTTAAAAACCTTGTAGACCTATTATATGCCGGCCGCGGTAGCCGAGGGGATTGAGGCGCTCCAGTCACGGTCTGCACGGCCACTACGGTCGAGGGTTCGAATCCCCCTCGGGCATGGATATTTGTGCCGTCTTTAGTTGTAAGTAGTTTGTAAGTTTAGGGACTAATGACCCCGTAGTTAAGTCCCATAGACTCTACAAACATTTTTAACATTTTTGGACCTATTATAACAAAAGTCGTTTGTTTTAAATTTCAACCTCTGACTTATTGTGCAAATGATTTTGTGACACCTGAATGTACCCGCTAGCTTGTGGATGATCTTTGAAATTAAGAGGCCTTTGTTTTCATGTGCATACGTGCACCCCAGTCGTCTTGTTGACTCCGTGCATTTCACTAGTGTTTATGCGCCGCCAGTGCTGGGATCTGATTTGAATCCTGACGAAGCGCAGTATGCTGAGGACCTATCTGCGTAGACACGGTTACAAGGGAAGTAACCACGTTTTCTTTTATTACTTTTTAGATTTTTATTGTCTCAGATTTTAAGATTCTTGTACAGATTATGTAATGATGAGGGCTTGACCTTTGAAACGCGTCATATTTTAGTGTTTTTCCATGATTTCTGTGGTTGAGCCTACAGGACAAAATAATTAAGAAATACAACCGCGACCTCACTTCCATTATGGATATAATTAAGTAACGGTAGTTGTTAAAAACCATATAGATAGTTGTGGTATCATTGTAACATAATGATAATTAATATTTATTTAGTTATTCCACTTGGTAGTATGTAGCTACTGTGGAAAATGTTTGTGGGACTTTACATAGAAATCTGTTAAACGTCAATGCAACGAACCATATTCACAGTTGATAAATGGTGTAGTTTCCAAATTAGGTATTGAGCGACTTGAATCTCCCGTATTCCAAACAACGCTATCAGGAGAATCATAGGTATCTTTTCTCCTGGTGCCACTGTCTATACCAAAGCATATATTGCAATTGCTCTACACTCCAAAGGGGCCAGATTACATCGTGGGCTTGCATTCACACTGTTGAACTGTCCAAAAGGTATCAGCAGGTTTGCGGTTTCTACATCTACATCTGTATACATACTCCGCAGTTCACCGTAAGGTGCGTGACAGAGGGTACACTGTACCACTACTTGGCATTTCCTTTTCTATTCCACTCCCAAATAGAACGAGGAAAAAAAGAATACCTCTATGCCTCCGTACGAGCCCTAATTTATCTTATCTTGTCTTTGTGATCGCCATGCGAAATGTGAGTAGGCGGCAGCAAGATCGTACTACACTCAGCTTCAAATTCCGGCCCTCTAAATTTCCTCAACAGAAATTCACGAAAAGATCGTCGTCTTTCCTCTAGCGATCCCCAATTGAGTTGCCGGAGCATTTCCATGACACTCGCGCATTGGTCGAACCTACCAGTAACAAACCTAGCTGCTCGCCTCTGAACTGCTTCTATGTCTTCCTTTAAACTCATCTGCTGCGGGTCCCAACACTTGAGCAATACTCAAGACGTGGTCGTACAAGCGTTTTATACGCAGTCTCCTTTACAGGTGAAGTACATCTTCTCAAAATTCTCCCAATAAACAGAAGTCGGCTGTCCGCCTTACTCACAACTGTCCTGCCATGTTCGTTCCATTTCCTATCGCTCGGCAATGTTACGCCTAGATATTTGAACGACGCGACAGCATCACGAAGCTCACTACTAATACTGTATTCGAACATTATGGGATTTTTTTTCTACTCATGCGCATCACCTTACATTTTTCTTCGCACCAACTAGAAATTTTTGTCTAAGTCATCCTGTATGCTATTACAGTCAGTTAAAGACGACACCCTCTCATACACCATAGCATCATCAGCAAACAGCCGCAAATTACAACTTATTCTGTCCATCAGATCATTTATATAGATAGAAAATAATAGCGGTCCTGTCACACTCCCCTGGGGCACGCCTGACGATACACTCGTCTCTGATGAACACTCGCCGTCGAGAACAACGTACTGCGTTCTATTACTTAGGAAGTTTTCCAGCCAGTCCCAAATCTGTGAATCTATTCCATAAGCTCGTATCTTCGTTAGCAGTCTGCAGTGTGGCACCGCGTCGAACGCCTTTTTGAAGTCGAGAAAAACAAGAACCTTGCATTTTTGGTCATCGCACTGCGAGCTGTTATCGTGACATGTGTTGATGTCAGTGATCCAAGGAAAGGGCTGGTTCTGGTTTTACTCCAGCCCTCTTACACCTCTCCCCCCACGTCTAGTTCTAAGCGGCATGTCATCTGAAATGATGTCCTCTGCCACATATGTTTTTGACCACTGAAGAGGCGTCAAGACAAGCCCTGAAATCTGGGTAACAGGGATGGATAAAGGGCAACTGTCTGGTTGTGTTTTTCTCGATTTCAAAATGGCATTTGACTCAATGGCGCACTGAAGTCTGCTAACGAAAATACGAGCATACGGAATAGGTTCACAAATTTGCGACTTGATGGAAGACTTCCTAAGTAATAGAACGCAATACGTTGTTCTCGACGTCGAGTTTTCATCTCATCAGAGACGAATGTATCGTCAGAATGCCCCAGTGGAGTGTGATAGGACCGCTGTTATTTTCTATCTATACACGGTGTTACAAAAAGGTACGGCCAAACTTTCAGGAAACATTCCTCACACACAAATAAAGAAAATATATTATGTGGACATGTGTCCGGAAATGCTTAATTTCCATCTTAGAGCTCATTTTAGTATTTCTCTTTAAATGTAAATTTCATTCCTACGTAATTAAATTGTAAATTTTCACAATCAACATGTGTGGGCTGACAAGAATCCACATGAAATTGTGCAATCATGTCATCAACACAGATTTTCTGTGAACGTTTGGGCAGGAATTGTTGGTGATGTCTTGATTGGGCCTCATGTTCTTTCACCTACGCTCACTAGAGCACGTTATCATGATTTCATACGGGATACTCTACCTGTGCTGCTAGGACATGTGCCTTTAGGACACAACATGTGGTTCTTGCACGATGGAGCTCCTGCACATTTCAGTCGACGTGTTTGTACGCTTCTGAACAACAGATTCGGTGACCGATGGATTGGTAGAGGCGGACCAATTCCATGGCCTCGACGCTCTCCTGACCTCAACCCTCTTGACTTTCATTTATAAGGGCATTTGAAAGCTCTTGTCTACGCAACCCCGGTACCAAAAGTAGAGACTCTTCGTGCTCGTATTGTGGACGGCTGTGATACAATACGCCATTCTCCAGGGCTGCATCAGCGCATCAGGGATTCCATGCGACGGAGAGTGGATGCATGTATCCTCAATAAAGGAGGACATTTTGAACATTTCCTGTAACAAAGTGTTTGAAGTCACGCTGGTACGTTCTGTCGATGTGTGTTTCCATTCCATGATTAATGTGATTTAAAGAGAAGTAATCAAATGAGCTCTAACATGGAAATTAAGCGTTTCGAGACACATGCCACATAATATATTTTCTTTCTTTGTGTGTGAGGAATGTTTCCTGAAAGTTTGGCCGTACCTTTTTGTAACACAATGTATAAATGATCTGATGGACAGAGTAACTTCTAATACGCGGCTGTTTGCTGCTGATGCTATGGTGTATGGGAGGTGTAATAGGATACAGAATGACTTGATCAAAATTTCTAGTTGATGTGAAGAACCTCTAAATGTATAAAAATGTTCGGTGATACACATGAGTTGGAAAAACAATGCCGGCCGCGGTGGCCGAGGAGACTGAGGCGCTCCAGTCACGGTCTGCACGTCCACTACGGTCGGGGGTTCGAATCCCCCCTCGGGCATGGATATTGGTGCCGTCTTTAGTATAAGGTAGTTGATAAGTAGTTTGTAAGTTTAGGGACTGATGACCCCGTAGTTAAGTCCCATAAGCTTAACAAACATTTGAATTTTTTTTTTTTTTTTTTTTTTTTTTTTTTTTTTTTTGAAAAACAATGCCATAATGTTCAAGCAAAGCATTAGTAGTGGTCGTCTTGATATAGTCCCTTCGTTCAAATGTCAAGGCGTAACATTGCAGAGTGACATGAAATGGAACAAACATTTAGTGACAGTTCTGAGTCAGGCGGACAACCGACTTTGGTTTATTGAGGAAATTTGGGGAAGATTTACTTCATCTGTAAAGGAGACCGCGTATAAAACGCTTGTAGGACCCCGTCTTTAGCACTGCTCAAGTGTCTGGGACCCGCAGCAGATCTGTTTAAAGGAAGACATAGAAGTAGTTCAGAGGCGCGCAACTAGGTTCGTTACTGGTATTTTCGATCAATGGGCGAGTGTAACAGAAATGCTCCGGGAACTGAAACGGGAATCGCCGGAAGAAAGACGATGTTCATTTCGAGAAATACTGTTGATGAAATTTAGAGTGCCGGAAGTTGAAACTGACTGCAGAACTATCTTACTACCGCCTGCTTGCATTTCGCATGAAGATCACAAGGACGAGATGGTAGAACTTAGGGCTCGTACAGTGGCATATATAAATTCTTTTTTGCCTCGTTCTAATTGGGAGTGGAATACGAAAGGAAATGCCTAGTAGTGGTACTGTGTGCCCTCCACCACGAACCTTGTGGTCGTATGTGATTTGTAGATTTGGAGGGGGTAGCGTTGAACGACATTTTGCTGAAGTGTAGCTCCAATGAAGCATCAGTAATACCCTTTAAAACTCACGGGCGTGTTTTCAGATCTAGCCATCTTTGCGGATTTCTCGGCAACGTGATGTCTGAAGCTTCGGTAAGTCCGCGAGAGGCGTCGCGGCTTGCCATGCATTTTGATTGTTGAAGGGAAAGGTGGTGGCACCTGTGAGCACAATTTGTAAAGTTATAATTTGCATTGAGCCACAATCACAAGGTGCGCAATGCAATAGTTGGGATAAGACTCCCTTACCGTAACGATGTCACAGGTCTTTCGAAATGTTATTTTTTTTGCAAATTTGACTTCTGCAAAATATATACGAGGGCCGTTCACAAAGTAAGTTCCGTTTCCATTTCTATCCGCGGCGGCGATACTATTGCAGTTCCGAGCATGCGCGGTAGTTACTCTGACTCAAGGGGAAGACATGTACGCCATTTTCAGATCGCTGCTGCCGAAGTGTGCCTTGCAGTGCTTCTTTATAATGTCAGCCGTAATTGAAAATGCCGCCGCGTGTGAAATAAGATCTGTAATTCGTATTGTAAAAGCAAATTAATTGGCAAATATGGGAGGTTTACTGACAAAATGCTATGAGAGATTCAATGTTTACAAAATGAATCCGACTGTTCAATGAAGGGTATGATGATGTGCACTATTAAGGACGAAGTGGGCGCCCGTCTTTGGTTACTGGTGACCTGGTTGACACAAATGAAGAGAAAATTAAGCTCAACCGTAAGTTTACACTTACTGCCCTTGCTATGGAAGTTCCGCAAATATCACGATCACTAATTCATGAAATTGGTACTGAACAACGGAAATTTCGAAAACTTTGCTCACGTTGGATACCCAAAATTCTTACTGAAAACACAAAAAAGAACGGATGGGCAGTGCACTTCAGTTTCTGACATGCTACAGTGAAGACGGCGATGTTTCTCTTTCTCGGATAGTCTCGGGGGATGGAAATTGGATATCGTACGACACCCCTAAAATAAAACGGCAATCAATAGAATGGAGGCACACTTCATCCACAACGAAGGTTAAGCCTAAGCAAATCTTTACACCTCGAAAAGTCACGTACAACGTTTTTTGGAACAGAAAACGCATGTTACTGATTGATTTCTTACCAATGGGCCAAACAATCAATGCACATGGTTACTGCGACACCATTCAGAAATTGTGCCGTGCAATACAGAAGAAGCGCCGAGGATTACTGTCAGAAGATCAGAATGTGTTGTTTTTTCTACGATAATGCCCGACCTCACAGGGCGAATGTGACCAAACAACTCTTACGGGAATTTCACTGTGACGTGTTTGATCATCCTCTGTAGAGCCCGGACCTCGCTCCTGGGGACTTTAATCTCTCCTTAAACCTAAAATCTGTCCTTGGTGGTCAACACTTCAACGATGATAAAGATATGAAACAACATTTTACCACATAGTTGAAGACAAAGGCGGCAACCTTCTATGAAAAAGGCATACAAAAACTTGTGTCACGCTGTGACAAGTGCCTACAAAATCTCGGAAGCTACGTAGAAAAGTAGTTTGACAGTTGTAAATTTTTGTACAATAAATATTTTTTCTGTATCTGTACTTGTTTGATTTATATAACCAAACGGAACTTACTCAGTGGACATACCTCACAACAGATGCCAGACAGATTCATTGGAAGAATCCTCAGGAAGTTTAGTCTGTCAACAAACACTTGAGGGTAGAACAAATGAATAGCTAGTACGAAAATTCGTGTCTGCAGGTCGATCATGTTATCGTGCGCAGACGATCGTAGGGGTCGGGAGAGGTGGTGGTGGTGTCAGGACCACCTGGCGGAGTGCTAGCAGTGCAGCCACCAGTGGGGAGGCAACAGTCCTGGTGAACAGCGCCGACATCCAAAAACGCCCGCCTGCCGTCCGGTATGTGTTCCGAGTTAATTGCTCGCGGGCCCCGCCCGAACTGATGGAGCGGTTACCCTACACAAAGCGACTGCCGCCATTGTATTCAAACAGCTCCGATTAACGCCAGAGTCCAGCAGTCGGGGAGGCATTTTGTAATCAGTCCACTTGCTTCGCCCTACCTGCCGCTTTGTGTGGTCCGTCACCGGCGAAATGAGACGCAAACGAAAAATAGAACCGTTTGCTGGCCAGTAACTGTTCCACGTGGCACGCTACCGACAGTTATTTAGTAACTTTCTGTTTATTAATTTTCGATTAATAGTTCAAACTGGGGATATAATCCAATAAGCAATAAAAATATATCAAGTTGACATTCGTCTTCGAATTGCCAGTGCTGCTGATCTCAATACCATAGTTGCTTCTGCTAAAAGAGAAAAATAGTGCTCCTCCATAAAACACTTTCTTGGTCAGTTCTATATTGCAAAACACCTACTGCTTTACTTGTGGAAATTGAGACATTTAATATCAAAATCAGCTCTATCCACATTTTCCCGAATATGGATTTTTCGATTTTTAGCAAGTGCTTGTGTGCTTACATAACCCATTTTGTTCATAAGAAGTTCCATCCACCTAGAATGAGCTAGGGAAAATTTTCTTTGTTTTCAGAACCGGCTCCATCAATTTTCCCGATATGGCCGGTAAATAGCACCAGCACTATTTCACCAAAGCTTCAGTTTGTAACCCTCGACTATTAGTTGCGTTGTTAAATGTTTGTAAACCAAACGCCTACGGTCATCGATGCCTAACAAACTATCTTAACAAACCTACACTAAGGACAAAACACACACACACACACACACACACACACACACACACACACACACACATACACACGTGAGCGAGGGAGGACTCGATTCTTCGGCAGAAACGACCGCCCAGTCCGTAGCATGACGCCTTAGAACACGCGGCCATGCCACGCGACCATTAGTTGCGCTCCGCTATGAATTTACCTTCCGATTTTCAGTAAATTCTGAGTTTCGGTCATGAGCTTGACATTATTTAGTGATAGAATACGTTCCACTCCCATGAACCACAGACATTGCCGAGGTGGGGTGGCTTGCGTGCCTCAACGATACAGATAGCCGTACCGTAGGTGCAACCACAGCGGAGGGGTATCTGTGGAGAGGCCAGACAAACGTGTGGTTCCTGAAGAGGGGCAGCAGCCTTTTCAGTAGTTACAGGCGCAACAGTCTGGATGATTTACTGAAATGGCCTTGTAACATCAGCTAATGTGGCTTTGCCACACAGCTATTGCGAACGGCTGAAAGCAAGGGGAAACTACAGCCGTTATTTTTCCCGAGGACATGCAGCTCTACTGTATGAACATATGATGATGGCATCCTCTCGGGTAAAATATTCCGGAGGTAAAATAGTCCCCCATTCGGATCTCCGAGCGGGGACTACTCAGGAGGATGTGATCATCAGGAAAAACAATACTGGCATTCTACGGGTCGGAGCGTGGAATGTTAGATCCCTTAATCGAGTAGGAAAATTAGAAAATTTAAAAAGGGAAATGGATAGGTTGAGGTTAGATATAGTGGGGATTAGTGAAGTTCGGTGGTAGGATGAAAAGGATTTCTGGTCAGGTGAGTACAGGATTATAAATACAAAATCAGTTGGGGGTATCACAGGAGTAGGATTGATAATGAATAAGAAAATAGGAATGCGGGTAAACTACTATGACCAGCACAGCGATCGCATTGTCATTGTCAAGATAGATACGAAGCCAACACCGACAACAGTAGTACAGGTTTATATGCCAACTAGCTCTGCCGATGATGAGGAAATTGAAGAAATATATGAGGAGCTAAAGGAAATTATTCAGACAATTAAGGGAGAGGAAAACTTAATTGTTATGGGAGACTGGAATTCGGTAGTAGGACAAGGAAGGGAAGGGAAGATAGTAGGTGAATATGGTCTGGGCAAAAGGAATGAAAGAGGAAGCCGCCTGGTAGAATTTTGCACGGAACATAATTTAGTTATAACGAACACCTGGTTTCAGAATCACAAAAGAAGGTTGTATACGTGGAAGAGACCAGGAGACACCGGGAGATACCAGATAGATTTTATAATGGTAAGACATAGATTTCGGAACCAGGTTTTGAAGTGTAGGACATACCCAGGGGCAGACATAGACTCTGACCATAACTTGTTGGTTATGAACTGTAGGCTGAAACTGAAGAAACTACAGAAAGGTAGGAAAATAAGGAGATGGGACCTAGATAAATTGAAGGAACCTGAAGTTCTTAAGAATTTCAGAGGGAGCTTCAGGCAACAATTGACAGAAACAGGGGAAAATAAAACAGTTGAGGAGGAATGGGTAAAATTGAGAGATGAAATAGTGAAGGCAGCAGAGGACAAAATATGTAAGAAGGCAAGACCTACAAAGAATCCTTGGATATCACAGGAGATACTAAATTTAATCGATGAAAGGAGAAAGTATAAAAATGCAGTAAATGAAACAGGCAAAATGGAGTACAGACGACTAAGAAATGAGATTAACAGGAAGTGCAAAATGGCTAAGCAGTAATGGCTAGAAGGCAAATGCAAGGATGTAGAAGAATGTATAAATAGGGGAAAAATAGATACAGCCTACCGGAAAATAAAAGAAACATTTGGTGATAAGAAAAACAGCTCTATGAATATCAAGGACACTGCTGGAAAACCAGTTCTCAGCAAAGAAGGGAAAGCTGAAAGGTGGAAAGAGTATATAGAGGGGCTCTACAAAGGAAATGAACTTCGAGACACTATTGTAGGAAGTGAAGAGGATGTAGATGATGATGAAATAGGAGATACTATACTGAGAGTTGAATTTGACAGAGCACTGAAGGATCTAAGTCGAAACAAGGCCCCTGGAGTAGATGATATCCCGTCAGAGCTACTGAAGTCTCTGGGAGAACCAGCCATGACAAAATTGTTTCACATTGTGTGTAAGACTTATGAGACAGGTAAAGTACCCTCAGACTTTAAGAAAAATGTAATAATCCCAGTTCCAAAGAAAGCGGGTGCAGACAGGTGTGAAAACTACAGAACCATCAGTTTAATAAGTCATGGTTGCAAAATATTAACACGAATTATATACAGAAGGATGGTAAAGCTGGTAGAAGCCGACCTCGGGGAAGATCAGTTTGGGTTCAGGAGAAATGTAGGAACACGGGAGGCAATACTCACTTTACGGCTTATCCTAGAAGATAGGTTAAGAAAAGGCAAACCAACATTTCTAGCTTTTGTAGATTTGGAGAAGGCTTTTGACAATGTTGATTGGAATAAACTCTTTCAAATTCTGAAGCAAGCAGGAGTAAAATATAGGGAGGGTAAGGTTATTTACAACTTGTATAAAAACCTGACAGCGGTTGTCAGAGTTGAAGGGCATGAAAGGGATGCAGTGGTTGGAAAGGGAGTAAGACAGGGTTGTAGCCTTTCCCCAATGTTGTTCAATTTGTACATTGAGCAAGCTATAAAGGAAAGCAAGGAGAAATTTGGAGAAGGAATTAAAGTTCAGGGTGAAGAATTAAAAACATTGCGTTTTGCCGACGACATAGTAATTCTGTCAGATACAGCAAAGGACCTGGAAGAGCAGTTGAACGGAATGGACAGTGTGCTGAAAGGTGCATATAAGATGAACATTAACAAGAGTAAAACTAGGGTAATGGAGAGCAGTGTAAGAAAATCAGGTGATGTTGAAGGAATTAGATTAGGTAACGAAACATTAAAGGAGGTAGATGAGTTTTGTTACTTGGGCAGTAAAATAACAAATGATGGTCGCAGTACAGATGATATAAAATGCAGAATGGCAATGGGTAGTAAGGCGTTTTTGAAAAAGAGAATTTTGTTAACATCGAATATTGATTTAAGCCTAAGGAAGTCCTTTCTGAAGGCATTTGTATGGAGTGTTGCCTTGTATGGGAGTGAAACATGGACGATAAGCAGTGTGGACAGAAAGAGGATAGTGGCTTTTGAAATGTGGTGCTACAGAAGAATGCTGAAGATTAGGTGGGTGGATCGCGTAACTAATGAGGAGGTACTGAACCGAATTGGGGAGAAAAGAAATTTCTGGCATACCTTGACTAAAAGAAGGGATAGATTGGTAGGACACATTCTTAGACATCAAGGAATTGTGAATTTAGCTTTGGAGGGAATTGTGTGGGTAAAAATCGCAGAGGGAGACCAAGAGACGCGTATAGTAAGCAGATTCAAGTGGATGTGGGTTGTCGTTCTTATGAGGAGATGAAAAGGCTTGCTCAGGATAGAGTAGGGTGGAGAGCTGCATCAAACCAGTCTCTGGACTGAAGACCACAACACAGAATACGTTCCAGTTATTCTGTGATTCGTTACCTCAGTCGCTCCGGCAAAAATAAAGGACGTATATCATTTACTATAAACACATTGTAGCACAGACTCGAAAGAACCCATGTGGTATAAAAACGATTATAATGGTTTATTAACTTGAAATTTTTACTTATATAATCCCCATGTTAAATCCCTATACAAAGCAGTAGGTCATATGTCTTAAAATTTCTATCTTAATACCTTTTGATTGAAATTATCTTTTTCGTTTTAATGAAGACAGTGGTAAAATGATGAAAAAAGGTAGCATTACTGCGAATTTTTCAAAACCAGCTCAAACGAACATTAAAATTAGATTTGTACGCAAACAAAATAAATAAATAAATAAAATGTAAAATTTGTGTTATATCCTTCACTAAAGGAAATCTCTAAATTTACTCATCTAGAACCAAAAGACACCAGCAAAATATCTTTCTCTAGTCCTGTAAAATTTTTGATACTAAAGGCCTCCATTATCTTCAGCATAGTTGGGAAATAATTTTACTCTTAATTTCGATACTGCTCATCAGTTCAGGCCAACATGTAAGCCAAAACCACTTAAAAGTGTATTAAGTGCATGAAAACAAAGATACTACCAAAAGTCTACACACGGATGTCATATGCCGGTCGCTGTTAATTCTTCTCGTCCGCTTTTAAGAGAACAGTTAAGAAAAAACGTTTGATTTTCCCACGTCGTCCTGTCTGATGTATCTGCTCGATAGAAGACTGAATTTAATGTCATTACGAGTTATAATTTCTGTGTTGCATCGATGTAAGTAAAATATTGACGGAATTTTCAGAGGTATGGCTGATGATCGATCATTCAGGGAGAGAAAAAAACAATATAAATAGTATGCAGTGTACTGTATCATGTTGCCATCTGCCTCCACTGCATACGTGTAAACACAGTGCTCAGTTGACGTACAAAGTGTCGGACGTTGCCATCCAGTGTGTTATACGTTTCGTTCTGCAACAGTGACTCCTCCAAATGTAGAATAATAACTTCTGTATTACATATTGTAAAGATAAATATGGGAGTTGTTTGAAAATAAATACTTTTTTATATTTATTTGTTATTTAATCTTTAGTTTCACTAATAACAAAGAAAGATTCAATATCGTAAATTGTTTAACTCAATTTGTAATTTAGCATTATAGTTAATTAATGTCTTGGTTTAAACTACATTTAATTTCGCAAATATAAGGGGAATTAATATCGTAAAGCATATTAGCAATATGTAGAACATTAAAGTGTTCCATGGACACACTGTCAAAGAAAACACATGATGTATCAAAATATAAATTGCACGATAAAGTGTAAATGGTCGTTACCTGACGTCTAAGTTACAATATTATTCCATCAGAAACTTGAAATGTACAAAAATGCAAGTGTCGCAACGTATTCCTTCCACCGTAAAAATCAGTGCGGTCCCACGTGATACTAAGACGGTTATTTTAGTTAGAATCTACTAGTGCCTCTGTCAGTAATTCTGTCATAAGTAGTTATATATTCAGTTACGTAACAACTTCTGTAGTGAACAGATCAATATTAGACATCTTTCTTTGTTTAATAAATGTAATGGCTTGGCATCAGAATAAATATAATGAGTTGTCAGTTGCAGGATTTTGAAATTTCAGAGTCTAATCAGATGTCATACGCCAAATCGAGTGACTCTGGTAAGTCCTGCGTACACTTGACCTCGTGTAAGATCTGAAGAACCGATATCTATCACTGCAGTGTTTGGAATTACTTACAATAGAAATAGTTGAATTCACAGATGCTTTCATAGATTGTGACTAAGATAACAGACTTCGATTTACATGATATATCACAACATTTTACGGTGGAGGAAATCCGTCAGAAAAATTGCAGTTTCGTACATTTCCGATCCGATCCGAATACTCCTCGTTTATTTTCTTCTTGGGTAACATATTTTGTATGTCAGCTATTGATGTTCTTAAATCCTACTCCATGTGTATTGCTTTCCCTCAGAGGATTTGATGCAACAATTTTCACAAGTCTGGACGGTAAGGGCTGCGATTTCGTTTACATTCGCGAGCGTTGATTACACGGAAGTCGGTATTAATTAGATGAAATTCGTGCAGATTTATCCTATTCCTGATCACATATGAATACTAATAAATCGGTGTTTATCAGTACACTGTTCACACATACAACTTATCGTAACATTCGAAGAACGTATCGTTTCTGGCGATTCTTCACATCATAGAGAGGTGTAAGCAACGTTAAAATGAGATTTGCAGAGGAACCATGTAAATGTAGATTTAGATGTAATCTGTTAAAAATTAGCGATTAGTAGAGACATCTTGAGAAGTAATATCATCATCAAAATAAACTAACGTGGTTCGACGTCTTTCTGTTAGTGTTTGTACTGATGAGAGATTCAACTGGAATAAACACATTGAAGATTTTCTGAAACGTTTGAGTTCAGCTGCTTATGCTGTCACGGTCATTGCAAAATTTGGTGATATACATCTCAGTAAATTAACTTACTACGCCTATTTTCATTCATTGCTTGCTTTCATATGGTATCATATTCTGGGGCAATTCAACATTTAGTAAAAAAGTATTCATTGTACAAAATCGTGTAATCAGAATATGATCATCCTGCAGACATATATTTAAGGATCCAGGGATTTTCACTGTAGCTTCACAATATATGTATATATATTCACTCATGAAATTTGTTATTAACTATCCGACCCAATTCAAAAGTAATAGCAGTGTGCATAGCTACAATACTATCAGAAAGGGTGATATTCACTATTCAAGGTTAAATATAACAGAAAGGGGTGAATTATGCTGCCAGAAAAGTCTTTGGTCACTTACCAAGTAGTACATCCGACAGATAGCCAACTGGTATTTAAAAAGAAATTGAAGGAATTCTTGTATGGCAACTTCTTCTACACTTTAGATGAATTTTTAGATAAAACTTAAAAAAATAAAAATAATAAAATGAAAATTAAAAAATACCTAAAATATTGTCATGTTTAGACACCATTTACTAACCTGACACGTTCCACATCATTATGAAATGTCGTTTATAGGATCGATGGATCAAGTATTAGACTAATCCAATCTACTGAGTGGAGACTACAACATTACGACAATCGAGATAGTGTTACTAACAGAAAGTTGCTGCAGAGGAGGATTGCTGTTGACTTGTGTTTACCAAACAAGTTACACAAGCGGTTGGGTTCAGAGAGTCTATTGAGCAGATAGCGCAATGCACCAACAACGTCAATTACACGAGGCTATGGTTCAATTCAAACTTACAAACTACTTATGAACTAGCTAGGACTACAAACGGCACAAATATCCATGCCCGAGGGGGGATTCGAACCCTCGACCGTAGTGGCCGTGCAGACCGTAACTGGAGCGCCTCAATCCCCTCGGCCACCGCGGCCGGCCGAGGCTATGGCATGGTGAGCCACAGGAAGGTTCATAGCCGGCCGCGATGCCCGAGGGGACTGAGGCGCTCCAGTCACGGTCTGCACGGCCACTACGGTCGGGGGTTCGAATCCCCCCTCGGGCATTGATATTTGTGCCGTCCTTAGTTGTAGCTAGTTGATAAGTAGTTTGTTAGTTTAGGGACTGATGACCCCGTAGTTAGGTCCCATAAGCTATACAAACATTTGAACATTTTTTGAAGGTTCATAGTGGGACAGACACAGAGGGAAGTGGCTGCAGCTATTGGAATGTCCCAAAGTATAATTTCCAGGACTTGAACGCGATGTCAGACAACAGGAACTGAAGAAAAAAAAAAAAAAAAAAAAAAAAAAGGCAAAACAAGATAACATCAGCAAGAGATGAACATTATCTCCGGTTAACAATTCGTCGAGACTGGAGGCTAAATGCAATTCAACGCACCCTCCAGGCAGTAACAGGACTCGCAATATAAACACAAACAGTCGGGAAAGTTTCTTCTATGCGCGGAGGCCTACGGTGTGTGCTCTATTAAAATCACGACACCGTCTAGCCCACTTAAACTGGGCAGAGGATCCTCAGTCGCAATGAATTGCTCCGTCTTCTGTTCACAGATGACTCAAGATCGTGTGTCCAGCCGAACAATTGTCGTTCCCTCACTAGAGAGACCTCGGAACAATCCTGCTTATGTACAGAAAACATCACATGATGGCGGACAAATGGTTTGGGAGGAGTCACGGGGCCGATCGAATAAAAAGGAGCACGTGGTTTAGAGACGATTCTCAGAAGAAAAGAAGTTCTCTGAGTACGTTCTTAATTTCGTATTGTGAGGATACAGGGTTTTAGGTTAGTAACCGCTTTGGTAAGTATTGGCCGAACGATAGTTATCATTGATGTGCAGTGTGAGCTGCTGGGAACAATGCTTCGGTTTACAATGCTTCGGTTGGAATGTTCTTTGTTTGTTGGCCGGTGTGCGACAGTCTCCCGCCGACCGCAGAGCGAGGCGGTAGCATGTCGGCAGTGAGTTCGTAACCTGCGTTTAGTGGTGGCTAAAGTTTTTGCCATTCCGTCGTATCGCATACGGGTTGCAGTTATATATTGAAATGTTTCAGTGTGGACTTGTAGCCATTCATCGTAGTGGCAAGCAGTTATTTAATCAGTGTGTTTAAAGGGAAGAGTTTTTAACATTTGTCGTTCCATAATGAAGTTAACAAAGTTTACTGTTATGGATCAACCTCGTAATTGTCTGCATCCCATACTGTCAAATCATTGGAACAATTATTAAATGATTAAGCATAAAAATAGAATGTAACGGCAACTTCGCCCATTGAGGATTAGGTGGACGCAGCTGTGACGTTACAGTATGAATAAAAACTTCGAATCATATTCTCTGAGCAGGAAATTCATTCTCGCTACCTTCCCTCCTGCTTGAGTAAGTTATCTCTTCTACCGTGTATTTCTTTAAATTAGGCCAAACAGGCAAATTATCCAGTGTACAAATATGGAGTAGGTATGTACGTGTTCAGGAAGAAATGTACTAAGTTTAGATATTCGTTTGTTGTGCAGCAGCATATTATTAAGACTAAATTTGCACTTTTTACGAAACTGTATGTTTCTGACAATGATACAAAATTTTCGTCTAGGAGATGTGTTCCTTCTGGAGAATGGTAACGCTCGTCCCCACAGAGGTGCACTGGTGGACAACATGCTCCAACCTGAGCGGAATGGAGTGGCCAACTTCTTCGCTGGACTTAAATACGATTGACAATGTGATTCTTGAAGTTTTTCCGGCGTACGGAATGTTTCATGGAGTTTCAGGATTGCAGCCGGATGCCGACGACTTCTTGCCCGATATTTCGGTTTAGCATGCACCTTTTATAATGTTTACAAAACTGGGTATTGTACTTACATACTGTCCACGCCACGCAGGTGTGCAACTGTACTGCTCGTCCGAGGTGATCGCATACCCTGTTATGGGGCAACGAGAATTACTTTTTCCACTATTATCGGCACTCCATTGTGGCCTGCTCTATTTATATGCTATGTAAACCTCAAGTAAAGAGATGAGACAGAACAATATCGTACTGATACAATTGTAACAAACCTCTGAATAAAACACATTACCTAAGGTATAATGTATATGATAATTCACATGATCCACCTTATTGTTCTAAGCAGTGTAGATTTTGAGAACACCTAAAGCATTCACTCCGCAGACCGACAGTCCTTGAACGCAGAAGGCTACTGGGTAGTTCCTCAGCGTCAGTGTTAATCGTCAGTGAGACAGTGTTCACTAAGCGACGCCTCGGTGCCAGCTTCCCGTCTTCTGTTGCATCCTTGGAGAGATGAAGAGTGCACGTAACTGCACGTAACATCGGCAGACGTTGTAGTGACAACCAACAGTTCAAAGTGCATATTAAAATAAATGTAAATATGAATTATTTATGTGGATGGATAGGTATATGCGTATGAATGTGTAAGAATGTAAGAGAGAGAGTGGTGTTAGCCGTGACGGATTAGCCTTGCGCACTGGGGCGCCGTGCTGCGTTGCGCGCGGCCGTCCGCCGTCGGGGCTTCGAGTCCGCCATTGCGCATAGGTGTCTGTGTTGTCCTTAGGGTAGTTTAATTTAGATTAATTAGTTTGTAAGCTCAGATTTAGGACCAAGTAGTTGAGTCCAATAGATTTACAAACATTTGAACATTATGAAAAGTGGTGTTGCGTGACTGTCTGAAAGACAATTGTGCGTACTTTTAAGGTATGAAACAAAGTAATTAATTGAAATAAAATGTATCGTTTCATGCATCGGTTGGATTGGACGTGTGAGCTAAATTCCTTTACTTGCGTGAAAGATAATGACTGTATTTCGGAAATCACGGTGGGATCGAATTTTAATTTATCTTGCAAGCAAATACGAATTAATATGCTGTAATCAAGCGAAGCAATTAATTACGACCTTTAAAAATCAGAGTAATAACAAAAAGGAACAGTCTGTCGTTTGCGAGCAATGTAGTTAATTACGCTTTCGAGACTATGTACGGCAGCAGATTGAATGAGGAAACCTCACACACAGGCACACCAACAGTCTGTATTCCTACACTAGATGTCAGATGTGTTTGCAGGAAAGAACAGCGTCACATTCAGTTGCAGCAAGAAATGTATATTTCATGAAATGAGTACCGCTTTTTCGTGTGTAAGCAAAACGAGATCTGATTTGAAGCATAAATTAAATGAAAATTGTTCTGTGTAAAATTAACAATTGACCCGACTAGCTGATATATTTCAAGTGTCAGAAGATTACGAAGTATCGTTTGAGTCTCACAGAAAATAAAAGCGCTGCAGTCTGTTAAATGCTGTTGTTTACAATTATTAATATTGGACATTTCTTTATCTCAGCATTGAAGCAGTATGTTCCTGTATTGAACGAAGTTGTGTGTGCCACAGATTCTTACGTATTTTAATAGTCAAGGTAAGTAACATATTGAATATTAAGTTCTGTGTTCCATCACAAATAATAAAGCACATATAACGAGAAACAACTTACATAAATGCGTGTCGTACTTTACTGTAAACTGTGATTAGTCCCACACCTGAAGGCCAAGGGAGAGTAATCAGTATAGTGTAACGATGAGCAAAGTTGTGTGTCACGTAATTTGTTTACCTTGGCACAGCTACAGAGAAGATGCTGTTCATAGTTACGAATAATGATCACAAACTACAAGTAGGAATACCTTACAAATGCACTGCTAAAATCCAGGAAATATTAATAAATGGAAGCAACAAATGATTGTTAAAGGAAAACCTTACTTCATAAACAAAAAGAAAAAGCATTTTCTCTGTTGGGTAACGCCGGATCTCCCTGTTTGATTAATAGTAAAAAGAAATCCCCAAATTTAAAGAATGTAATAGAAGCTGCATTGCAACAAACAAAAAATTATAATTTTCAGAGCAAAATATTTGAAATATCTGAGTGACTTTCCAAGGTTTTGTTTCTCTTTTTTTAAATACGTAATCCTATTTCTATAACCTTTTTTAATTAGCTATGTTGTTACTGCTAAGTCTCAGTCGTTCGACAATGCAAAGCGTGATGATAATAGGAATAACAAAATCCTATTTTATGTGCTGTAGACAAAACCTTGATTTATAAACTGCCATCCATATTTGTATTAAATCATCCACTCTATTCTTTTAGTTTGCGAAATTACGATACAACGTGCTTCCACAACAACCACACTTCCAGCGAGTCTTCATTGAAACAATTAGAAATATTATCCGTCGAGGTACACTAGCTGTACGATTAACACTACCCAGTTTCCCCCTCCCGAGCAAGCAATGATATAAAGCGAAACACTCTCCAAAGGTATAAGAGCCGTGTTGTTATCAACATAACACTTAATTTCTACATTGTTCATTATCCACTTTCAATTGAACCCTTATAATGATATTCTACAGTACCCTATTTTCTTAAAATCAGATTCTTCGTTTAAGGTGTATGAAGCCTATTCTCATACGACATTTCCACATAAATGTTAATGGTAAAGTCTATGTTTAATAACAGAACTTTGTTTAAGACGATTGTCGGTATCATTTCTAATCATAAATGATAGACTTTAGTACAAGTTCTTCATAAATCATACTTTTGAGTTTCAACTTATTTCCATGATTACATGGTTTTATAGGGATTTTATTTCTTTATTTGGATACCTACTTGGTAGTGACAACAGTTTAAACAAGGAAATTATACGATAATTCAGTAATTTATAGTTTAAAAAATTTGGCTAGTAACTTTATTTTTAATATCACTAATAACGTCAGTGTATCAAAGTTCTTACTTCACAGATCTTTTAACTGTTTTACTAATAATCATTTGTAAGGTGTTTTAAACTTTTATCTGCATGTAATTTCACATTTACTTGTGAGTAATTTTAATTGGAAGCCTGTTATAATTTGCTCTATTACCATTATGTAATTACAATTTATCGCTTCTCAGTTTATCGATTTTAGCAGTGTGTATATTTAATTGCAACGCTTTTATTATTTTCTAATCTTCGCTTTTATCAGTGTATAATTTTAGTTATAACTCTTTTTCGATTTCCTATCTTTTCAATTTTATTTGTGTATAATTTTAATTGCATGTTTCTTGATTGGGCAAGTTATTAATCGTTCCTAAACACCTCCCCTCTTTCAATCCTTCCCTCGGCGATGTTACCAACGCACTTCGTGCCAGTGCCCTGGTTTGTAAACGGAGCAGCACT
Organism: Locusta migratoria; assembly: GCA_026315105.1. Lineage (NCBI taxonomy): Eukaryota > Metazoa > Arthropoda > Insecta > Orthoptera > Acrididae > Locusta > Locusta migratoria. The sequence continues at coordinate 55,721,590 of CM048745.1, read as the reverse complement.
TCACGCGAGGTAACGTGTCGATATGCAACTTCAGTGCATATCTAAAATTCACTCTTTTACTAACCTTGTGTCTTCTGTCGTAGTTGATGTCCCATTGCACAAGTGAAGCACACAGGTCGCGCATCCGTTGTACCTGAAGTGATGTTTAAAGAGGTGTTGAAATGTGGCTAGGAAGTACTGCACTACTATTACCTTTAGCTTTTGTAGGATGCCAGTGCTTGTTTTTATTGAAAAAATGCCAGTGAATATCCAAGCACAAATATACAGACTGAGTAATATGGAATATATAAACGATACATAACGTATAAACTCTCCGTGGCCCGCACTGAACTAACATGAATGTGCAAGGTATGGCGGTTGGCGCTCGACTGACTGTCGCCGCACCTCACTGCGCGCCACAAGCCACCGTTTTGGTGCCAAGCGAAACTTCTAGACTAACATTGTTCAACTTATTACAAAATATACAAATACTTAAATCTTTGAATTAACCGAAACATAGCTTAGCACAAGAGCATTACAGAAAGTATACAGGTAAATTTTAATAGACATAGGAAAGTTAAATATTAATAAAAGAAGCTTAAAGTTTTGGCGGACAACTAGTATAGGCGGGAGCCAATCAGATCTCAACTTGCAATAGGGGCGGAGCTTTCCCACAGGATACAAGCTCATCTACTGTCTCTCTCTCTCTCTCTCTCTCTCTCTCTCTCTCTCTCTCTCTCTCTCTCTCTCTCTCTTTCTCTCTTTCCCTCACACACACACACCCTTTGTATTACGTAACACTGTTCTCCACCTAATATGTTGATATGCGAAATAAACGGCTCCATGTCAGTCCCCTCACAGCTTTTAGCTTCTCGTACATTTTATAACAGCCCAGACGATGTTATAAAGCCGAAACTGGTAGTAAGTTAAATAAAAGTTTTTGGAAGAAATTAAGTGTCATGCATTTCATGTTGTTGTTGTTGTGGTCTTCAGTCCGGAGACTGGTTTGATGCAGCTCTCCACAATACCCTATCCTGCGCAAGCCTCTTCAACTCCACATAATAACGACAACCTACATCTGTTTGAATCTGCTTACTGTATCCATCTCTTGGTCTTACTCTGCGGTTTTTACCCCACACACTTCCCTCCAACGCTAAATTCACAATTCCTTGATGTCTAAGAATGTGTCCTACCAATCTATCCCTTCTTTTAGTCAAGGTATGCCAGAAATTTCTTTTCTCCCCAATTCTGTTCAGTACCTCCTCATTAGATACGCGATCCACCCACCAATCTTCAACATTCGTCTGTAGCACCACATTTCAAAAGCCTCAATCCTCTTCCTGTTCGCACTGTTTATCGTCCATGTCTCACTCCCATACAAGGCAACACTCCATACAAATGCCTTCAGAATGGACTTCCTTAGGCTTAAATCAATATTTGATGTTAACAAATTTCTCTTTTTCAAGAACGCTTTTCTACCCATTGCCATTCTGCATTTCATATCCTCTGTACTGCAACCATCATTTGTTACTGTCCAAGTAACAAAACTAATCTACCTCCTTTATTGTTTCGTTACGTAATATAATTCCTTCAGCATCGCCTGATTTTCTCAGACTGAACACCATTACCCTAGTTTTGCTCTTGTTAATCTTCATCTTATATGCCCCTTTCAGCACACTGTCCATTCCGTTCAACTGTTCTTCCAGGTCCTTTGCTGTCTCTGACAGAATTACTATGTCGTCAGCAAAACGCAGTGTCTTTAAATCTTCACCCTGAACTTTATGCATTTCATAAAGTTTATCAATGCTGTCGGTGATCGCGCAACCTTATGTTCAACAGAGACCATGTAGGGCATTTCCGGAGTGGCTCAGTGCTGTTACGGTGCCGCCATGCAGTTGTGTGGTGGAACTATTAATCACGACCACGCGGACTGTAGGGCGGATTTTTTTATTAATAGTGGTGACGTATTAGAGGGCGAGGGGCCCCACTCACTGCGACAGCCCGGCGGGCAAAGTGTGGCGTCAGCGAGATAGTCGTGACATATGACGTCACAGGCGGCGGGACGGCATATCTCAGCCGCGTTATGAGTGGCCCGCCGTATAACACGACGGCTTGCGACGACGGAGGAATAGCGAGGGCACTTGCCCTCAACTACGAGGCAGTGATATAAATTTTCACACATTCTACTTCTTTTCTGTTACACACAACACGAGCTGTCTCCGAACTACATACGTCAAGTTGAATACAGAATAATGCGTTTGTACGTACACTCCAGGAAAATGAAAAAAATCGCACTGATGTGTTTTACGGCCCACTTTAGATTTGTAGTTTTTGCAAACATTTTGAACCAAAATAATAATCTAAATAATGAAAATTAATAAGAGGGGCCTAACCGAGCGGGTGGCGCAGTGGTAACGCACAGGACTCGCATTCGGAAGGATGGTGGTTCAAATCCACCTCCGGCCATCCAGATTTAGGTTTTCCGTGATTTCCCTAAATCACTCGAGGCAAATTCCGGGATGGTTCCTTTGAAAGGGCACGGCCGATTTCCTTCCACATCTTTACCCAAACAATCCGAGCGTAAGCTTCATCTCTAATGACCACGCTGTCGACGGGACGATAAACTCCAAGCTTACTTCCTCCTACCTAAGAGTGTCTGAAACCCTAGTAGGAAAAAAAACTTCAGGTAGTTGCAGGTTCCGAAACACAGACCTTCAGCGTCACAGTCCAACACATTGCCCACTACGCTACAGCTAACAGATAGGTAGTGTATTCTTTAATCTTATACTATTGATGGCCGTTATTAACTGATGTTAATATGGCATTTGTAGACACTAGATTATCATTTATCGTACGAAGAACGACGTCTTTTTGTCAATTCTTCAGTGCGCCATTGCTTTGAAATGACAGCGTGTAAGTTACAATAAGAAAATCATCAAATACGCAACGCAAGATGGCGTATGCCAGAGAGAGTTCTGGGTGATGAATGTCACGTGACATCTGCGTACTGCTAGTTTTCGTTAATTTAATGGAGGGTATCAAAACTCCGTTATTTTTGCAAATATCTCTCAAACGATACGAGATATGAAAAAAACCATAAGGGAACAAAGTTGTAGAGAATTTGCTCCTCTACAAATTCGTTTATTCAATTTTCGCGGGGTATGTACGATTTATTTACAATTAAAATTACATTACAAACGGCTTCTTTTGGTATTACTAACGTATTTCTTTTCCGAAATATTTCAAAAGGAGACGTTCTGGTCTCTGGTAGCCAACACTTATGTCTGTAAAATTTGGTGCCGATCGGTTGTACGGTTCGACCTAAAAAGTGGGAACACGTTACAGCCAGACAGACATCGTCAAATCGCCGTTATTTTTGCAAATATCTCTACAAAGATGCAAGATATGTAAAAAAAAAAGAAAGACATAAATAAATAAATAAAAATAGATCGAAGTTTTAGAGAATTTTCCCCTCTACCAATTAGGTTCTCTACCAATTAGGTTATTCAATTTTCGTGTCAGATGAACGATTCATTTGCAATTACAATTATATGAAAAAGGGCTTTTTTTGGTACTACTACCGTATTTTTGTCCGAAAAATTTGAAAAAGGGAGGTTCTGGTCTCTGGCAGCCTAGAATTATGTGTGACAAATTTGGAGCTGATAGGTTGTACGCTTCGTCTTAAAAACAGGGAACATGTTACGAACAGACAGACGGACAGACATACATCCAAAAATTGCTTCGTCTTAAAAACAGGGAACACGTTACGGACAGACATACATCCTAAAATCGCTGTTATTTTTGCAAATATCTCTGAAAGGATACGAGATATGAAAAAAAAAACCATAAGGGAGCAAAGTTGTAGAGAATTTTCTCCTCTACAACTTAGGTTATTCAATTTTCGTGTCAGATGCAAGGTTAAACCGTTATTTTCATTTAAATTTCGAGCTGTCAAAAGACGATCGCAAAGGTCCACTTTTAGTGTTACTATCGTAACCTAATGTGGGCCAAAAAAGACACTACGAATTAGTCGACCAGCAGACGGAAATTTTATTGACACATTCTTGAGGTTGTATGTTGTTGTTATGGTCTTCAGTCCGGAGACTGCTTTGATGCAGGTTGTATACGACGCACTATCACATGGGCAGATGTCCGCACGTGAGTATAGTCACTAGAAGCGTCCGCAATGTTGACGTTAATACCGTGTATACTCTCCTTTTGCAGGAATGCAAGCTATAATTGGTTCATGCAAATGACCGTAGAGTGTTCGGAAGTGGTTATGTGGAATGGCGTGCCATGAAACGTCCACCTGGTGAGTCAGTTGGGTCAAATTTCGAGCCGCTCAAGTAGACCGCCCAACATGACGTTTCATGCGGTCCCAAACTTTCTCAATGGGGGAGATATCTGGGGACCGTGCTGGCCAGGGTAGTTGACGTAAACCTTGAAGAGCACGTTGGGTGGTACGGGATACATGAGGATCCGCATTGTCCTGTTGGAAAAGCATATCACCTTGTTGGTGCACGAGTGGTAGCAAGACAGGTTAAGTGATGATTTCAGTATACTGTTCTCTAGACGATCACTAAAGGAGAATGGCGAGAATACAATATCGCACTCCCCACAATGATGCACGATCATGTGTGCCGTTAGAGTGTCCTCCGCTCATGGTAACTGCACACATTCACTTAACTACATCTGTGTCTTGTATAAAATGATTTCCAAAGTTCAGTTAGATCTGTATTGTAATCTAGAACTTATCACAGTATCTTTGGTTCTTATGTTCTTTAGTACTTATCATAATAACTTTGGAGCTCATGTTTTTTGCTATGTTTATTTCTGTTGTCATCTGGTGCCTGTGAAACGTACATGTGGTGCAAAAATATGTGGTGTAAATGGTGTAAACTTAAAATCAGTGCAGTTACTAAACACAAGTGGCTATATATAACAAACCAAAGTTCATCTGTGACCACAGGGAGAAATGGTTTGCGATGGATACAAATAACAAGTACTCCAGTTGAACATTACAAGTAAGTTCCGTCCTAAAACGAGCCAAGTACATAATCAATGTATTTTACACATGTATAACTATAATAACTACAAATTCTGTGTATCCTAGGACACCAGTTGTATAGAAAGCATAAACCATCTGAAGATGAATGTATAATATTCTAAACCGGTAATGGTACTTTATAAATAAAGTATAATAAAACCAGTTGTGGCTGGTTGCTGTTCTTCTGTTTACTACAAAATTGAATTATAGAACTAAAATGTAGCCCTCGCGATGTTCACAGTTTGATAATAGTGATTAGTAATTTGCCTGCACTAATTCTTCAAATGGCACGATCGTCTTTTGACAGCTCGAAATTTACGGCTTAACTATTCATCTGACACGGAAAAAAAACCGAATTTGTAGAGGAGAACACTCTCTACAACTTTGCTCTCTTATTATTAATTTTTTCTTTTCATATCTCATAGCGTTTCAAATATATTTGCAAAAATAACGGAGATTTTGTGATGTCTGTCTGTCTGTCTGTAACGTGTTCCCTGTTTTTAAGACGAACCGTTCAACCGATCAGCACCAAATTTTACAGATATGATTGTAGGCCGCCAGAGACCAGAACCTTCCTTTTTCAAATTTTTCGGACAAAAAATACGGTAGTATTACCCAAAAAAGCCTTTTGTAATATAATTGTAATTGCAAACGAACCGTTCATCTGACACGAAAATTGAATAACCTAATTGGTAGAGGAGACAATTCTCTGCAACTTAGCTCCCTTAGGTTTTATTCATATCTCGTATCGTTTCAGACATATTTGCAACAATAACGGAGATTTGACACCCTCCATTGAATTAACGAAAAGCAGCCGTTCGGCGGTGTCACGTGCCATTCCTCGCCCAGAACTCTGTGTGGCATACGCCATCTTGCGTTGTGTATTTGATGATTTTCTTATTGTAACTTACACGTTGTCATTTCAAAGCAATGACGCACGGAAGAATTAACAAAAACACATCGTTCTTCGTGCGATAAATGATAATCTAGTGGCTAAAATGCCATATTAACATCAGTTAACAACGGCCATCAATAGAAGAGATTAAAGGACTCATATTTTGATTCATAGCTGTAGCGTAGTGGGCAAGGCGTTGGACTATCACGCTAAAGGTCGGTGGTTCGGAAGTCGCCACAACCAATTTTTTTTTTTTCCTAAAAGGGTTTCAGACACTCTTATTACTTACGCTTTTATTATTTAGATTATTATTTTGGTCCAAAATGTTTGCAAAAACTTACAACACTATAAATCTAAAGTGGGCCGTAAAACACGTCAGTGCGATTTAAAAAAAATAAGATTTGGACACTTTCTGACAACTTACAGAGACATGATCAGAACTTTCGCTTACTCAGTTTATGAAGGTGTGATGCGGTTGAGATTCCGTCGGTACTGACTGTTACCCTCCATCGATCGAAAGATGTTATAGTTGGTATATGAGCGCTGACAATGGTTGCTATCAATTTTAAGTCAGTCACGGATGAAATTCACTGAAGACAAACACCGCTTACATTCACTTCTCCACGATTTTCTGGTTCCGGAAGCAGAACGCTTCCAAGATGCAACAGCTCCACCAAAGAGACTGCCTACATCACACTTGTGCGTCCTCTCCTGGAGTTCTGTTGCCCCTTGTGGGACCCTCACCAGGTGCGACTGACGGAAGACATAGATAATGTTTAGAGAAGGGCAATCCGTTTTGTTTTATCATGTTACAGGGGTAAAGCGTCACGGAAATGTTGCACGATTTGAGGTGGAAATCATTAAAAGAACGACGTTATTCGTTGTGGCGGGATCTATTTGTGAAATTCCAATCAGCGACTTTTAATTCTGAATATGAAAACATTTTGCTAGCACCAACCTACACCGGGAGACATGACCATAACAATAAAATAAGAGAAATCACATCGAAAACGGAACGAATAAGGTGATCTTTCTCCCGCACGCTATTAGAGAATCAAATTGCGTTGTTATAGTATATCGCCCCAAATCTGCGATTGGATAGGGGATTTCCTGTCAGAGAGGACACAGTTCGTAGTAATCGATGGTAAGGCATCGACTAAAACAGAGGTGATATCGGGCGTTCCACAGGGTAGTGTTATTTAGGGGAAAATCTAAGTAGCTCTCTTAGGTTGTTTGCAGATGACGCCGTCATTTACCGTCTAGTAAAATCATCTGAAGATCAAAACCAACTGCAGAACGATCTGAATAAGATATCAGTATGGTGTAAAAATTGGCAATTGACTCTAGATAATGAGAAGTGTTACGTCGTCCACATGAGTACGAAAAGAAATCCGTTAAACTTTGTTTACAAGATAAATCAATCAAAAGTGAAGGCCTTAAACTCCACAAAATACCTAGGAATTACTATTACTTCAGACTTAAATTGGAAAGAACGCATACATAATGTCGTGGGAAAGGCGAACCATAGACTGCGTTTTATTGCAGAAACCTTAAAAGATGCAACAGAACTACAAAAGAAACTGCATACACTACGCTTGTCCGTCCATTTTTGGAGTATTGCTGCCCAGTGTGGGATCCTTATCAGGTGGGTTTGACGGAGGACAGCGAAAGAGTCCAAAGAAGGGCAGCTCGTTTCGTATTGTCGCCATACAGGGGAAACAGCGTTACGGAAATGATACAGGATCTGGAATGGGAATCATTACAACAACGGCGCTTATCGCTGCGGCGTGGGCTACTTACGAATCTCTAATCGCCAACATTCTCCTCCGAATGCGAAATATATTGTTGATTCCCACTTACATAGGTAGAAATGATCATCAGAATAAAATACGAGAAATGAGAGCTCGGACGGAGAGATTCAGGCGTTCTTTCTTCCCGCGTGCTACTCAAGAATGGAATGGGAGATACATATTATAATAGTGGTTCGATGAACCCTCTTCCAGACACTTAAATTTGATTTGCAGAGTACCCCGTGTAGATGATGTAGATGAACGGTAGAGAAGTGGTTTGAAAGTGGTTAATGAAGTCTCTGCCAGGCGCTTAAATGTGATTTGCAGTGTATCTATGTAGATGTAAATTTGTGTTCAGTAAATCTTTTTCTTGTTGTTGATTCTTGCTTGGTACAATGATGTCTAAAAAAATCCAAAGTTTATCTGGCAGGTTTATGTGGCAAAAATCTATATTTCTCTTATTTTATGACGCGTTTCCGTCTGTTGGAACGTATACACTTTCAAGACATTTATGTTGAGGCTCCTGGCTTCTGCATTGTACATTTGTCGCACTGTTTAACGTGTCTTCGCGCCCCTGAGTCATTTCCAGCTCGCCTGTATGACTGTGACCAGCGGGTGTAACACATCCCGCAAATATTAGTAAGCATATTAGGTAATTCTTTTCTGGGGTGAATTATCCAGAAGATGATGGTCTTTTCCAATCGAATCTGTCCATAAAAATTCTGTTCCGTTTCATGCTCGTGATATCTCTGTGGCATCTCTGTCGACATGTCGTTTGAATGGACATTAAGGCTAGTTTACACGACGACACTAGGTTTCATGAAACTGCACTACTGGACAGTGCACATGCCCGGCAGGCGTATGCGCAAATCTTTGGCGAAACAAAATAGTTTTGGCTCCAACTTTGGGGAAACTAAAGCGCGAGTTTTTAGGTTAGGTGATAACCAAAACACAACAAAATACAAACTGAAGTGGGGTATGGAAGAAATAGTTCGGTGTTGGACATATATGCAATGTATAGGTGTTAATGGGATTTTAATGATAAATTTTTCTGGAATAAGCAGCGGCGTGTAGGTGCTCTTGAAGCAATCTTTTCGTGAGTTAAATATTGATGTGTTAACAATAAGTAATTTTCAGAATAAAATGCATTCAATTCGAAATACCTATACAAACGAACTTTGCAAAATGCTTTCTTGTAAAACATCTGGGTGTGATCAGCGCAATTTTATAAGACAAGGATCTAATGGTTTGAACTGGCAGACTTTTTAAGAAAAAATGTACACAGAAGAAAATGCTAACATAAATCTGTTACGCTGAAATCTTTTATTTTAGAATATTTGTTTAAAACTTGACAGTTTTTACATCCACATTTCTTTGTAAATTTTTATTTAAAACGTGACAGGGTTTTACATTCAATTTTTTGGAAATACCGTACTTTCAAACATGCTAATATTGTCACGATACATATCCCTCTGCAACAAAGTTGTTAGCAACCGAGGCGCACAGTAGTTAGCTAACTATGTTTTAAAAAAGTGAACTGCTCTTGTGACATTCTAAGATGATTAAAATAATTTTTTAGGTTCTTCAACCAGAATCTCTTTCAGCGAGGTCGCTGACCAACGGAGCCGACGTCTTTTTTTAATGCATTTATCAACCGAAACACTTTTCTTGCCTTTTGTATGATCAGTCTTATGAAGTGACTTCACACAGAAAAATGTTACAGCTGCCAAAACTTTCATTTTACGACGACTACGGCACTTGTAAAACAACGAAACTGAAGTGTATAGTTCTACCGGCATGTCTACAGACTTACACGAAACCAGTTTCTCGCAACGAGTGTCGCAATCTAGCGTCGTCGTATAGAGTAGCCTTTAGAATTGGTTTCGCTGACAAGTGGCCTTTCTTATCCTGATGAGGGAGACATGTACGAAGAACATTTATTTTTATTAATTCTCTTAACGGATACGATAATTCGAACCGTTTTTCCTGGAGAGAGTCGAGATGAAAGGGCCTGCGTACCGGACCGCCATGCTGATGCTGTGAAGTCAGCGCTGATGATGTGGCGCGGCCCAATAGGCATATTTCTGAGCTTTTATTTGGGTATCGGAGCTCGTGGTCATCTCTTTGTTACCAGCCACCGAACACGACGGATCGGTTTTCAAGAGACGCAAGATTACTGCACTTCGTCCCCCCTTATGTATTCCTTTTTATAATATATAAAGCAGAGTGTCCGTATATTTGTACGTGTTGCATGCAAATCTGCAGTTTTGTTCCAATCTTTATGAAATTTTGTACACGTAAGCTTCAATCCATGAGTACGGTCGCCGTAAGTGTAAGAATCACATACGATATATAGTTCACGAGATATGACGTCATAAACAATGAGATGCGCGGAAAACTGCTGCATTTTGCGACAATTCTGCTCATTTTCTCCTAAACTATTGGACTGATTTCAACTAAATTTGGTACACACATTCCTTACTGTGAGGTAACAATTGCTGCATGGTTAAGAATCACATACGGCACATGGTTCATAGGATATTACTTCATAACCAATAGAAATCGCAAAAAATGCCATATAATGCGGCGAGACTTTCGAAATACACTGTATGACAATGACAGTACTTAGCGATTTACAACAAACCTTTATTAAACTTTTTCTGGCTGGCAACCATAGTAAAATGATGAAAGGAAAAAAGTTTCTCGCTTACTACTATCCCGCTGTTTATGGAGTAAAACTACGGCTCTCGGTATGACGTTACAATTTATAATTTGAACACTACAAAGTGTAGCGACAGGAAATTTTACAGACTGTATACACATTTATAGTTGAATGTAGCTTCTAAATTGTATCACAGCACGAGACGTAGTTCATAAGATATGAGCACATAAACAGTAACGTTCTGCTGTTCATGGACTGAAACTACGGCATTCAGTATGACATTACAGTTTTTAATTTCTACACTACAAATTATAGCCGCAGGAAATTTCACACACAGTATACACGCATATCCAAATTATATCAGAGTTAGTTCATGAGATATGAGTACATAAACAGTGACATTGATGGAAAAACCACCCCATCACGCACCAAGTTTTTAATTATTTTACTTCTTTACTACTAATCGTATTTCCAAGAGATTTCACAAACATACAGCCATTATACAAATGAATATATACCTGAAAATGGCAGGAATAAATAAATAAATACCCAGGCAACGCCGGGTTTTCAGCTAGTCCTAAATAAATCGCTTCAGAGTTAATCGTGGCTTTCATTTATCATTCTGATATTCACCGCCTATCCTGTAGCCCACTATCGTAGCTCAGACATTCTGTACAGCCATTTCGGGCGAGATCCGCTTGCGTCCCGTCTTCACTTTTTTCAGAACGAAGAGAACTACCATTATGTGGCATCCTTGTGCCTTCTCCAGTGTATGTTCATGGCCCACGAGAAGCGATACAAGATGCAATACTTTCGTGCAGTTTTTGCAGATATTTTCTTTCATATACAAGCAATTGAAAGAGTTGGTAAACCCCTTTTTCGTTATTGTTACATTCACATCTGTTTTGGGAGAAATATCACGAAAGAAGAGAGGGGGAAAGACAATGCAAAGTGTGAAGCAAAAAGCTACAGGTTAGTATTTCCCTTAATTTTTGTCTTCTTCAGATTGCCTAGTAACCACATTTGCCTTCAAAAACAGATAGAAAATGTAACAGCTGGTCCAAAGTCAGAGATCCGGATTCGAGTCGAATTCTGGCACAAATGTTCAACTTCGCTTTTGAATTTTATTCAACGCACTGGAACAGCAACGTACTCAAGATATTTCTAATCCCTAAATTTATGGCTGCTATATCAATCAATAGTGCCTCCTCTTCTTTCGTAAATGTCCGAAGGAACAGGTACTCTCTCTCTCTCTCTCTCTCTCTCTCTCTCTCTCTCTCTCTCTCTATATATATATATATATATATATATATATATATATATATAGCTCTTGACAACTTGTCAAGGGACTCAGACATTTTCATTTGTTTGCTTAGATGTGAGATCATCATTACTGTATACCGCACACCCAAAGCGACGACACAGTTCTACAAGTTGGAGGCGATAACTCTTGAAATCAGATCAGTATAATAGACCACAGTGGTTCACGGGAATTCCTGCTACCGCTAGACTTTTAAGTTTTCCATTAGAGTCAAAACTGGCAAAAGTTTTCTCCAAATGTACAAAATCTATAAATGTGGCTTGGCCTTTCTTTATCTTTCAATGTAACTTGTAAAGTCAGTACTTACTTGTATGATCCTACATTTTTCCTATATGTAAACTGATCTTCTCTGAGGTCAGATTCTTTCCCATTATTTTACTAATAAATCGTGTTAGTACTTCACATCCCTGACTAACTAAACTGATATTTTTTGCAAATTTACACATGTCTGCACCTGCTTCCTTTAAGAATGGGGCTATTACATTATTCTTGAAGTCTGGCGGTACTTTTATTGTCTCACACATCCTGCATACCCGATGGAATAGTTTTATGTCAAGGCTGTGTCCCCCAAATATTTTAGAAGTTCTTACGGAACGTCTGGTGCCACAGACAGAATGTTGTAGGTTATACGGGTAGATCGGATAATTAATAAGGAACCGGACGGAATTGTGAAGCAAACTAATATTTGGGCCGTAACTTGACTAAAACCAGTAATCAATTGATGGGACACAAATTTAGTACTATAGGTAAATGACGAGTGAGAGGCGAAAAATCTAAGGGAGTGACCACGAGACGAGTCCAGTAAGCAAGTCAAAAGAATGTCGTCTGTCTTTATTATTTGGTTCGGGATAGAGAGTAACATGAAGACCAAAAATCAAACCAGTATTCGGATTGGAGACTACAACAAAGCGTCAATAAATTATCTTTTCACTAATATGAAAAAGTACTAAGTGTTGGATTAGACCGCTTATCAACATGGAAATTGCTGCAAGTAAAAGTGAATGATCTGGTACTTGTACATTAAGTTGCATGTAACAGTATTAAAATGACTAGAAGGTAAAGGTGAAAACTTATTTAAACTATTGTGTAGTAAAGAAATTAATTTAAATAGCAGTAGTGTTTATATATGTTATTATTAGAAGGCTAAATGGCGTCTTGTCACCACTTATTCATATGTTGCGCCAGGGTATGTTTTGTCCAAAACTATTTCCTGCTTGATAACACTTTACCGAAAGCCTGAGTGAGTGATGTGATGCAAGGTAACTATTCCTTAATAGGTACTTTATTACGTTGACATACATATGTGCTGATAGTTGTTATATTGTTTGTGTCTACGTAAATGTTATGTAATTTGTTACATGGCGAGTCCCGATGCGATATACGGGCGATGTAGGAAGCGTCTTAAAGAAAAATTTCTGGCGCTGTGGAAGTTTGCGCGGCAGCCGTATGGCGTGCAAGAATCCTCCGGTGTTCCCAGCTTTGAACTTCTTTGTTAAGGAAAATTAGACTGGAAAGGCGATTTATGTATCGATGTTATGTAACATGATTAGAGTCAGTCTATCGTATGCTTCCTCGTATGACAGACATATATGAATGTGATGTAATAAAAATCGCACTGTCATGTTTTGCGGCCCACTTTAGATTTGCTTGAAGTTTTATGATTTCCACCCAACACCTAATATTCTTTCCCACCATATTTTAACAAACAGCCATAATTATTTGATATTTGAGTTTAGCTTTGCCAAAAATACTCTTTATCGAACTTTTACCTCTTTAACTATTATTGTCTCTCTCACATCTTCATTAACTTTTTCCGTTAAAATATTATCATCTGTGTCCCTTTGGTATTTTGTTCTAAATTTAATTTCTTTGCCTGTACTGGTTACGAATATCTATAGTCTGGAAGGAAGGTATCTTACATTTGACGTTCCGAAATCGCCCGAAATCTTGACCAAATTTTTTTCATACGCCATATTGCTTTGTGTATTTGATTATATTCAAATATATTATATTCCAAAGTAATGACACACTGAAAGTAGTAAAAAACACGTCGTTCTTAGGACAATGAATTATAATCAAATGTCTAAATATGCCATGTTACCAGGTAATAACTGCCATCGATGGTACGAAAATTACGGATTACTCTCGCAGCTGTTCGGCGTAGCATAATGGGCCACGAATTAGTTTGCGATGCACGAACATGTTAGACGGTGGTTCGAAACTTGTTGGGCACAGTGACTCATTGTCCTAGGTCAGAGGGCTCGACGCCCTCTGTAATGGAAAAACTGAGTCAACGATGAAACGATAAACACCAAGGACTGATCCAACCAAAGAACCAATGAAAAGAGAGAAAAGGAATAGGTCCCAGCGACATCTGCAACAAAAACTGAGCAAAATTCTCAACTAACAACCCAGAACGAACATGAACAATTCCGAGTTGTTCAAAGGTAATAACGCTTTCTCTGAAAATTGATTTTGTTCTATTTTGTGAACATACCGTGAAATACATGCCGACGAATTGCAACCGCAAATTTCTTTTTCACATGTACATAAACTGGGCAGATACTCTTATAATGTCTGTTGTAAATGACATAATGATAGTAGTAACTTTCTATATAAATTCAGTACTAAATTTATGAGGAATTCAATGTTACCACAATTTTTCCGTTTGTTATTCTAGCTGTGAAAGAAAATTAGTCACGGTTTGAAACAGATTATTTGCGCTTTATGTCCGCGCATTGCAAAGTAACATGACCAAAGTCATATCTGAAATACAGAAAAGGTAGTACAATCTACGTTATAAGCGTACATAGCAGACACAAACATTTTAGTAGACGCATTGATTATAATTAATGACTTTCAATATATTCCATAAGTAGTGAATAAAAGCTTAGAAAAAAGAAGTTAGGGAATTTGCTATGATGTATACACTTCCGTTTAACTAAGGAACGACTGTTGCCACAGAAATCTGGAACTTCATTTATGTATGAAACTATCAGTATCAGTACGTTGTTTAGAACATTCATTATTACAGTATTCTCCTAATTTGTGTCTATATGCTTCAGAAGACCATTGTTCAATTCGTTATTGCGTATTTCAATGCATGTTCACGAAACAGAACAAACACACATTTCAGAGAGAGCACTTTTATATATGCACAACTCTGAACATTGCAAAACATAGGGCTATTTAATTAATAAGAGTCAAGGCGAAAAACAAAATGGCAGTTGAGGGTTTCGAACTCCCGACCGTGTGCATCAAAAACTAACGCGCTGCTCACTATACTACGGTGAACAGTTACAAATCTGTTACTTAATTCCCTCTGTACTGACGGCAGTTAACTGCTAATATGGCATCTTAGACTATAGATTACAATTTATCGTAGTAAGAACGACGTGTTTTTTTGTTGATTCTTCTGTGCGCCATTGCTCTGAAATAACAACGCGTAAGTTATAATAAGGAAATCATCAAATACACAAAGCAAGATGGCGTACGCCAGAGAGAGTACTAGGCGGGGAATGTCACGTGACATCCTAGAAACCTGGTTTACGTAAAATGAAGCGAGGGTGTCAAATCGCCGTTATTTTTGTAAATATCTCTGTAACGGTGCGAGTTAAAAAAAAAAAAAAAAAAAAAAAAAAAAAAAAGAACCATAAGAGAGTACCGTTGTAGAGAATTTTCTCCTTTTCAAATTCGTTTATTCGATTTTCTTGTCAGATGAGCGGTTTATTTTCATTTAAAATTGCATTACAAACGGCTTTTTTTGGTGCTACTAACGTATATTCGGAAAAGAGAGGTTCTGGTCGCTGGTGGCCAAGAATTATTTAGAATAATGTCTAAAATTTGGTGTACATCGGTTGATCGATTCGACCTAAAAGTGGGAAGGCGTTACAGACAGACGTTTGTAGATATCTCTGAAACCATAGGAGATATGAAAAAAGATAGCAAAACTGTAGAGAATTTTCTCGTCTACAAACTCGGTTGTTCAATATTCATATCAGATGAACGGTTAAGCAGTTATTTTCATTTAAATTTCGAGTTGTCAAAAAGCGATCGCAAAGGCCCACTTTTACTACGGTAACCTAAAGTGGACAAAAAGACCGTTCAGTGAATTAATTTGTTCTTAATTCTGAAGAGCGAATTAGATAACTAATTCTTGTACACAAGTAGTAACTATAATTTGCAAAAAAAAAAAAAAAAAAAAAAAAAAAAAAAAAATAATTGTTTCAGATTTTTAAGAAGAATTTGTTGAAGTGAGAAAGTGTTTAACAACGTGAGAATCAAGACATTAGCTTGACCTTTTTCACATAAAGACAGTGCTAAAATGATAATTCATTTTTGAAACTTTTGAATAAAACAAAGGTATACTTGTTCGCAGATGTGTCACAATATCTTTCATTACTAATTGAACATGCAGGTTAATTTAATGTTATTTAAGGGGATTGACGCTTTAAAATATGATTGCTGACACAACTTGCGCTAGAAGTTCGAATAGTTACGGCCTATATAAAATCTGTTGCGTTTAACTGAGGTACTGCACTCGGGATGTTACATATCGTTTTCACGATGATAAATCAGATATCTTATTGGATTAACAATGATTTTAGGTAAATTAGCAAATAAGTTAAGATTTATTCCAGCATTTTGCACCGTAGTTAATCTGGTGAATTGGTACTACGACAAAATTTTTGGGGTCAAGGGTTCCAGACTAGACTAGACTGTGATTCAGTATGGAAAAGTAGCCAATGGAATCGGACTGTAAAACTCAAACTGGCTCCTAAACTAGAGCAGATACTTGCTGATCGAGATTTTGTTTGAGATTTCAAAATCATGTTCACCTTGTAGGAGGGTTGCCCAGAAAGTAATACGCCGCATTGTGTTTCCTTCAGGCGTAGTAACGACGCGAATGCGAAACATTATGTAAATTTGCTGACTATTCCGAGGGATAGAAAAGTTCGAGGACCGTTTCAGAGGACGTCATTACGTGATGTACATTACATCCAAAATGCTGTTGTGAATATTCATATAGTTTGTGCAATTCTATGATGCATTTCTGTCGCCGACACAAGTCGGTTAACATCGAGCAGCTAAGTATGTTTCACGATTTGTTATTAGACCTTCATATTGTCCTAAGTCGATTGGGCTTAGTCATGTTTTAGCACTGAGGATGATCAAGGAAAATTTTCTGGGTAATGAAAAGAAAACTTTTTACTAAACGTGCTGGTTACTCAATTTATTGTAAAAATTATTTCGTGCTCCTGCACATCCTTCCAGAAAATGGAATCCAGTCTCAAGCAAATTAGGTTTTCCGTAACGCTTACAATTTTTTTTTAATTTCGTTACGCTCGTGGGAAAAGCTAAATTAGTAATATTAATGGCATAGCCAAGCAACCAGTCACATATGTGACTGAAGTACAATGTATTTCAAATCTCGTGTGATGCGTATGCCGTATAGCCAACTTGGCTTCATTTATCAGAAAATTTCCTGGCATAAAAGCTGCAAGTGTCGAGTGGAAAAGCTCTTTGAATCCGAGCACAGGGGACATCAGTTTGCATTTAGGAAAAATTTAGGAACAAACAAGTCAGTACTGGCTTTACAATTTACCTCAAAAGGTAACGAAAGGCAATGCTACGTTTGCAAATATTGGTGAAAGCTTCTTCCAATGTTGACTCTAATACATAATTTCAAATTGTGGAGTTATCAGGGATAAAATATAGGGAACGGAAAGTTACCTGCACCTTTTACAGTATTCTGACAGCAATTATAAGATTTACAGTTTTAAAGAGCTTCAACAAAATAGTAATTAGCGGGCAAACACAAATACACACACCACACACACACACACACACATACACAATGCTCGAAAATGATACGCACACAGAGATATAACAGATGATTCTACACCCACAGAAAAAAGAGGGTCCCACATCTTAATAGCAAAACAAAGAGCACGCAATAGATGTGTATAAGACACACCTAAATATATCCAGTGTCGGTAGAGAACAAGGTTGTAAAAATTGAAGACGTATGTGCACAAATGATTAGAATGAAGTAGGCAGCATCAAATCGCGAGATTGACTAATTTTTATATTGTGTATTACGAATAAAACCTAATGTTACACATGATAGCTTGGCAGATTTGTGACAACAAAGATATTTTTCCTATTTATTTTGCTTTATATTGATCACATTCCATAGGTACAAATTGAGGAGCAATTCTCCATGGTCTTGGAACGAGTCATTACATAAAATTGTAACAAAATAGTACCAATAGATAAAGTGAAACGCATAGCAATCCTATGTACACTACGGCTTAAGCATAAGAAAACGAACCTGTAACGTAACACAGGGAGTGGCTTATTAAAAAAAAAAAAAAAAAAAAAAAAAAAAAAAAAAAAAAAGAGACAGGAATTTCTAGACCCAATAGAAAGAGTGTGCCAGGAGGAAACTTTTCTGTTTAGCTTTCAAAGTCCGGGGATGCTACTAAGCTTCTTGAATTCTTGAGGTAGTTTGTTAAAAATGGATACGGTGGAATAGTGCACACCTTTCTGCACAAGGGTCAAGTAGATGTGATCCAAATGCAGATTCGATTTCTGTCTACTATTAACTAAGTGAAAGCTGCTAACGCTTGGGAGTAACCAAACATTATTGACAACAAACAACATTAAAGGGAATATGTATCGAGAGGCCAATGTTAGAATTTCCATGCCATTATACAGGGATCGTACGCAATGTTTACTCATACATTGTTTTCCTGCTGAATAAATACCCGTTTTGAACCAGAGGAGTAACGGGAGCAATACCACAGTCATAAGTGGATGGAAATAAGCAAATTAGACTACTTTTCGTGTTGAACTATCAGTAATTTGTGAAACTGTTCTAACAGTAAACAACGCAGCATTTAGTTGTTGAAGAATATCCTGAACTTGATTTTTCCATGAAAGGTTATCCATCTGAATGCGTAGAAATTTGAACTGTTAAGTCCATTATCATGTGCCCATTCTGTTTTTGTTGAATTGTGAGTTAGAAACCATAAAAGCTGAGTCTCACAATGATGTAGCATCAATTTCTACAAGCCATGAACTTCTTTCTTAAAACTTCGTTATTTGATACTGCATCAGTGTTGCCAGCAACATCCTTCACTACCAAGCTAGTGTAATCAGCAAACAGAAATATCTTAAAATTTACACTTATGCTACCAAGCATATCTACTCGTATATCTATAAGCATGAATGTCTTTTCGGTGTACGTTTATCACGTCTCAACCACAATATATAAAGAGCTAAAAATTTATACAGTTACTGATGTCTACCCGGGGAAGGCTTTAGGCACGATTTTATGGCCATCGGATAGCTACTTATCTATATTTATATAAATGTGAATGTCTGTTCGGTGTACGCTTATCACGTCCGAACGACAAGACGCAGAGACTTAAATATTTGTACAGTTACTAATTGATACCCGAGGAAGTTTTTAGGCACGGTTTTAAAGCGATGTGACAGATATTTAGTAATTTGAAGAATATAACGCGAAATGCGGAACAATAATTGTTGTTGTTGTTGTGGTCTTCAGTCCGGAGACTGGTTTGATGCAGCTCTCCACAATGCCCTATCCTGAGCAAGCCTCTTCATCTCCACATAAGAACGACAACCTACATCTGTCTGAATCTGCTTACTGTATCCATCTCTTGGTCTTCCCCTGCGATTTTTTCCCCACACACTTCCCTCCAACGCTAAATTAACAATTCCTTGATGTCTAAGAATGTGTCCTACCAATCTATCCCTTCTTTTAGTCAAGGTATGCCAGAAATTCCTTTTCTCCCCAATTCTGTACAGTACCTCCTCATTAGTTACGTGATCCACCCACCTAATCTTCAGCATTCTTCTGTAGCACCATATTTCAAAAGCCTCAATCCTCTTCCTGTCCGCACTGTTTATCGTCCATGTCTCACTTCCATACAAGGCAACACTCCATACAAATGCCCTCAGAAAGGACTTCCTTAGGCCTAAATCAATATTCGATGTTAACAAATTTCTCTTTTTCAAAAACGCTTTTCTACCCATTGCCATTCTGCATTTTATATCCTCTGTACTGCGCCCATCATTTGTTATTTTACTGCCCAAGTAACAAAACTCATCTACCTCCTTTATTGCTTCGTTTCCCAATCTAATACCTTCAGCATCACCTGATTTTCTTACACTGCACTCCATAACCCTAGTTTTGCTCTTGTTAATGTTCATCTTATATGCACCTTTCAGCACACTGTCCATTCCATTCAATTGCTCTTCCAGGTCCTTTGCTGTATCTGACAGAATTACTATGTCATCGGCAAAACGCAATGTTTTTAATTCTTCCCCCTTTGAAAATTATATTTACTCTTTGAAAATTATTGGTTGCATTGTTGCTTGAGGGTTGATAATGATAAAAGGGTGGAGTATATTGGGATAGAAAGTTATCGGTGTATATAAAATTCTACGTGTCAGTGTGTGTGTGTGTGTGTGTGTGAGTGTGTGTGTGTGTGTGTGTGTGTGTGTGTGTGTGTGTGTGTTAATATTTCGCCGTGGAGCGAAAACTAAAGAACGGAAACGAATGGTCTGTGTGTAATTGTTGTCCGAAGTATCCAGTTGTACACCATAGCAGTTCCATGCCGATATCTATAAGGGGGTGGAAGATATGGTGGTTGAAGGTCGTCAAATTATTAAAAAAATTTGGACTGAAGGCCATCGATGACGTTTGCGACTCTATAGAAAGGAGGTTACATACAGCGAAACGTGATGCCACAGACCATATCGTTGGTCTATGCGTGCTACAATGTCTTCAGCTCTTTCTCTCTAAGGATAAGCATACGAATAAGGAAATATAAGAATAAATAAATAAAGCAGTAAAAATAATATTTTAATACATCTCTTTACAAAAATCGATTTGACGTTTCGCACATTACATCAAGTGATCGATACTATTACAATTACTATTACTATTACAATCATTATTGTTGAATTTCGTGATTGGATTCTTCGAAATGAGTGCATTTTTACGTGTGATTGGATTTACACTACTTAATTTCCTGATAATGTTGAAGGTATTGAATTTCATTTCATCCTTCAAAAACAGTCTCAGAGCACGTTAATGAAAGATCGCTTATCTATCATAATGAACCAATATGCGAGCGGAGCCGTGGGTTTAAGCGAGTCATTTTATAAATGAGAAAGAATAATGGACCCAGAACAGGAACCTGGGACACACCTCGCTGTGCCCCATTATGAGCGATAGTGATCATTGAGGATACTTTGAAATAAATTGAAACGTGTATAGCTTAAATAAGACTTTCATTACTGTTCGCAAAATGCGGTGTACAATCAATTTGACTTGCAGTGCTGCTCGGCTCATGAATTTGTCAGTTACGATCAGCAGACGTTCGCAAGCTACTCTCCCACTACACGCATGCAAAAGCGTCCGAATGGAATCGATATCGCTACATGCATACAGTAGCCGCCGAATGGAATAGGGACTCTGGTGCAGTTGCAGCTGTTTACTGGAAAGGGGCGCTTGGAAAGAATGCATGAGTTGGCGGTGTAGCGTCTGCAGACACAGCTGGAAGTCGTCACATATTCAGGGCACATGCGAATGCGCGCTGTGGCCCCTACGTAATAGGCACATTGTGTGTGTGTGTGTGTGTGTGTGTGTGTGTGTAACTTGCGAACGGATAGCCACAGGAATTCATACTCGCGACATAGAGAAGCAGCCCTTGCCTCGCTATGCATACCAATAAACGTTTCTTTCTCTGTGTTTTCCGGAATAAAAATTCCATCTGAATGCGAGCGTCATACATTTAAAGCATTCAAGAGGAATTCTGTTCAACATTTTACCAGCCAGAGAATTATGGTAAATGACATTTTACTTAAAGTCACAAGGATTACATGAAATCTGTGCAAAGAAGTTTAGAATTTAATAGCGTGTATTAGACGAGGTTATTAGAGATGGAACACAACCTGCGACCAAACAAGGATGATTAGATTAGATTAGATTAATACTTGTCCCATAGATCATGAATACGACACTTCGTAATGATGTGGAACGTGTCAGTTAAATGAAATATGTCTATACATAATATTACATGACACTCAATATTTGAAATTTTTTTAATTTTTTATTTATTTTTATTTATTTTTTATTTTTATTTATTTTTCCTAAAGTACTATCTTTTATCTAAAAATTCATCTAATGTGTGGAAGGAATTGCCATTCAGAAATTCTCTTAGTTTATTTTTAAATGCTAGTTGGCTATCTGTCAGAATTTTGATACTATTTGATAAGTGACCAAAGACTTTTGTGGCAGAATAATTAACCCCTTTCTGTGACAGAGCTAAATTTAATAGTGTAGGTCACCCTTTCTCCTAGTGTTGTAGCTATGCACACTGCTGTTACATTTGAATTCAGTTGGATTGTTAATAACAAATTTCATATGAAGCTACTGCGAAGATTCCTAGATCCTTAAATAAATATCTGCAGGATGATCTTGGGTGGGCTCCAGCAATTATTCTGATGACCCGCTTTTGGGCAATGAATACTTTCTTACTAAATGATGAATTACGCCAGAATATGATGCCGTAAGAAAGCAGAGAATGAAAATAGGCATAGTATGCTCATTTACTGAGTTGTACATCACCAAAGTTTGCAATCACTAGTTGCCTTTTACAAAGACATCATCCTCCATTCTCTTAAGATTGTCTAATGGGAACTGCGGAGGACGTAAATCGGATTAGTGTTCGGTTTCTCGCTAATGGAGGTACTTTGTTTTAGTGACTGCAGCACTTTATTAGCTCCTGAGAAACTCGAGTGAAACGACATTGGAACCGTCGTTACCACACACCGCTCTCTTTTGTAGTTAGGATAATGTATGGCAGTGAGGCAGCTTGTACATTACGGCAGTTTCTGACAATGATTACCATAAAATCATGTCTCAGAGTGGCTGACAGATAATATAAATATCTCGAGGCATCAGTTATTATTTGTGATCTGCTACCCACATAATACGTACGTCAATAAGCTCTGGAGGCTATAAGGATACCAAACAGTATGGATAAAAACTGGAGACATTCACTTTTGAATATTCCGATGAAGCTGTTCAAACGTTACGCCATCTTACAAGCAGTTATCATGCTCTGCAGATGTAACGCGTAAAGCTATGAAAAAGTATCAAATAAACTATGAAGATTTAGCATTTTGAAATCCTAATTTAGTATTTCTATTGGGGATATATTTTTAAATGAGTTCATGCAGTTTATGCACATGTAAAGGAGCCACGATAATATTAATAATAATATTAAAATGTGTTCTTCAAAATTATTGTTCGCCCACTTGAAATTCATGTTGCAAAAGGAAAACAAAGGAAATTCTGTCATGAACGTAAAAGCTACCTTATTTCACATAGGCACTGTCGATTTTATAAACTGACAACAGAAAAATTCATCACCACAAAAAGATTTACAACTGGTATATATTTGCCACTTTCCTAACAAATATTTCTGTGTTTAGTGCAAGGACACTGAAAATATATCTCTGCAGGGAATGAAGCAAATTAAAAAAAGTAAAACAATGATTAAAATTAAATGAAAGAATTCTATACTATATATTCGCAAGCAACTAAGCAAGAAAACATTGTGTTCAAAGTCTTCTAATGAAGTTTTGTAAACTGGACATTTTTATTATTATTTTTATTTAAAAATTATTATTATTATTTCACTGGTATTGACTCTCATGCATCTTTATTCATCCAGGTATAAATGAAATAGTCTCGATATTTCAAACTGTCTCACCCACTCTGTGGTAGATAAAAATGCGAAAATGTGTCTTAGGAGAATTTAGAAGAACATCTTATATAGCACATATATGTATTACCAATCGTAACGTTTATAGCACTTACGTAGGATTTATTGCATTTACTTAGGATTAATAGCATATACGAATATCTGGTAGCTGTAGTTAAGGGTTTTAGTGTTTTTGCGCTATACTTCTCTCGAAACACTAATTCAAATTTATCTGGGGAACATTCCGGCATCACGATTCTCACGGTGTTCACATTGCAATATTTAGCGTCCGTAGACGATAGATTTACTGGGAAATTTGATGGAGGTGTCTGAGTGTTTACATCTGCACAACCCCTTAATTTTTGAGTAACACGTGCCTCCTACATCCTCAATTTTCGCAGGATGTATTCAGATATTGGTATTTTCCTACAGTTTTTGCCTTATACAGCCACTTCTAGTACCATGGCACCTATTCCGAGAGTTCTTAACAGTGGGGACTCGTTCTTCGCAATCTTATCAACCCACCTAATTTAAAAGATCATTTTTCAGCACCACGTATCAAATAATTCGATTCTCTTATGTTGCGAATTTCCTACTTTCATATTTCACATGCACACGAAGCTATTTTCGAAAGCTATATACTCATAAACTTGTTCCTGATACCAGTAAACACCTCTCAGTCATGAACGCCCCCTTAACATCTGGTATTGTACGTTAAAATGTTGGTACAAAAAATGTTCAAATGTCTGTTAAGGTTATGGGACTTAACTACGGGGCCATCAGTCCCTAAGCTTACAAACTACTTATGAACTAGCTAATCCTAAGGACGGCACAAATATCCATGCCCGAGGGGGAATTCATAGATATTCCTAACATATATTGAACTATCAAATGTCTTGCCAATTCTCATAATAGAATCCAAATATCTGGTCAGTCAATACATACTGAGAATCACAACATTGAAATCTCGACTATTACATTAATTAACATAATTAACTGGTGAACACAATTTGTTTACGAGCCTAACATGTATACAATGGTATCTATTTTCATGTCTTTTGGATTTACATAAAGTTTCTATAGATAATCTGTCTAGTTCTTGAAATAAAGTACAATGACAAAACTATTATTTTTTCGATTTCCGTCGTCCTTAGTTCCATATAAAATTGGTGAAGGTGTATTACCGTCTTTAGCAACGAAATGAGAGGCGTTCCTTTGTGTGCCATACGCGTTTCGCTTCTTTATTTATGAAGCGTCATCAGTGGCCTGTAATACATGTTATTTTTGTATAATATTGTTGTCATAATATTATATGTATTTTTCATAGTATGACAGTTAACAGTCTTGTTACAATTTCTAAAGTTTGGATGTGCTAGGTTAGAAACAACTTCTGTAACACTAGGTTTTGCAAAGTTAATTTAATTATCCAGTTTTTGGCCCTATTTACGGTTTTCTGTGTTATTGCACGTGTGTCTTCATGGAGATGTTTGTGAGGTCTTCGGTTGGAAACGGTATTTTCGTTCTTGATGAAAACCCTTGCATTACCACTTCACTGTGTACTCGTTTTTGAAAGTTTGTTTACAATGTTTAGTGTTGCCAACTGTCGCTTTTCGTCTGTCTCTTGTTTGTGTTCCTTATATCTCTGAGTGTATCAGCTGTTTTTGTTTGTGTTGATGTCTGTGTAGACTGTGTGTGTGTGTGTGTGTGTGTGTGTGTGTGTGTGTGTGTGTGTTATTTGTGTTAGTTTTTTGTGAATATGGGAGTAGGGGGAGGGGGAAGGGGAGCGAGAGGGAGACGGAGATAGGGAATTTAATGTTTCATTACTGTTTTTCACTGTTTTTGTGGCCAGCTTGATCAGTGAGTTGTTACTTATGTTGATCTGATCATTGATCACTTTATTATTCATTGCCAGGGCTCTGTGTATATGGCTACAATATTATACAAAAAAACATGTTTCACAGGCCACTGATGATGCTTCACAATAAAGAAGCGAAACGCGTATGGCACACAAAAACGCCTTTCATTTAGTTGCTAAAGACGGTAATACACCTCCACAAAACTATTGTTTATAGAACTGTTTGAAAACACATATACTAATCTCTTAATTAATGAAGTCTCTCACTTGTTAACTAATTACAGTATCACCGAGACACTGTCCTTGCTATGTGCATTCTTGTACTGATTCCTAGACTGGATATTCCGTTTGTAACGAACTTCACACGAAACATATATCACTATTAGACCACATGATTCCGGTCCGATGCAGACGGTATCGTAAGATAGAATTGAGATGAGAGGGCCAGCAGTATCATCACAATCGTCATACCGTTGATCACTGGTGGTTGGTTCGCAGTTTCCCACTCCGGGGACAACAGATTGCCCTGAAAATCTGTCCACTTTGCCTCTCTCTTTTTCAAGGTTGTTGTGCCGGCTTTCCATGGCCCCTGAAAGGCCGACAACCACACCTACACAGAAAATTTCCGGAAACGTACACGCCCGGCGAGCTGGAGTTTAGCACAACAGGAAAACGTCAACAGCGACTCTCTTCCACGGTACCTGTTCTTCGAAATGACTCCGTCGCACTGCACGCCGGCGTATCCCTACGCCAGACTGCCATTGGTGTGCCGCCCTTACTTAAGTCCACGCTGGCTCGCCCCATGCAGCATTCATAAGGTGGCCAACTTTTTCAAAACTCAATGCGGGACATTTAGAGGATGTGGAGGACTAAGATCACGTGACTTATTGTACCAGCTGTTCTGAAACTAGGAAAGAAATTTAGTCGGGCATTTAAAGTAACATATCTTACATGGGTGACCAGCTTTTATTTACAGTTGACAAATATTTGCGCATTGTTCTATTTCGAATTTTATAGTCTGACAATTTTTACATATTCTTTCGCCGTTACTTGTTCCGATCACCTTCCTTGTCCGTACTTCTTTCAGTTGTTGCAGCTCTTAGAGCATCGTGCTCCATACATTTTGGTAATAGCTTACACCGCCCAAAGAATTGTTTTGCAACGAACTCGATTAAATTTGATGAACACTACTTTTTAAAACCATTTGAACTACTCTATTATATAAGTTCTTTCGATAAAATTCAGAGTTTAATTGTGCCTTACTCCAGGCAATGCTAATTCACTGTCATTATTGCATTTTCAGAATTTCACCATCTTTTTATTCCCGAAGGAAGTAAGATGAATGCTTATATTGTATTTGCATCTCAGATTTTAAATACGTTTATGCAGACTGTTATAGTATTATGTTTGCCATCGTGAGCACCGAAAAATATTCCGTTATACTTATTGAAACGTACCTTAGAACAGAAACAGAAAATATGTCAAAAACAGAATTTTTTAATAAGTCGTCATATCACCAAGTGCAGTACCAGCTTAAGACAAAAACATCTTTCAGTACTAGCGACTTTGTTACTTTCAAATAGGTGATGTTTATCTTTGTTTGCGTATTTAATGTTAGAAGACTGACATTTATTCGTAGATTGTGCACTGTGAAGTATGACAGCGTGCGTACACGAAATCGGCTTGTGCTTTTAGACCAATAGTTTTAAAATTACTAGAACGCCGGACGCTCTTGCCACTTTGCGGGACATTTGGAGTAATCATTCCAATGCGGGATGACGAGTCCAAATGCGGGACTGTCCCGCAGAAACCGGGACCGTTGGCCACCTTAAGCATTTATCCAGTCGTAAGCGCCGTACCTGCAGGACGACTGCAGCCTTCGCGACGACCACCGGCAGAAGAAAAGACCACACCACTGGGCATTGTCTGTGCGGTTAGTCCCGGGACTGTCCGGTCATGTTGTGATGGAAAACGTAGAGCTGTGTACTTAATTTTTAACTGCGAAAAATAAACTTTCTGTCTAGACTGACCACTGTTGACGTTATCTTCTTCTCCCGAAAGATACCGGCTTCCATTATTAATCATTTTAAGGACCGGTTCGTCCATCTCTCGTTAATCTTCTCGTTAGTAAACGACAAGAGGTCTTTAACGTCCAGTTAAATGTGCTCGTTAAGTGAATTGCGTTTGTCATTGCCAGATATACCTCTCGTTTTCTAACCTGGAGAAAACGAGAAAATGCGATATATTTCGATTATGTTGCCAATAGAAACAAATGAAGGTGCCGTCTGAATAAACAGATGTTCGCCATATTTGACTAGAAGGAAAGAGGTTAGCAGGCAGTTGTTATTTGGCGCTACGGAAAACAAACGTGAAATAAACTTGAATTTTACAAGAAGTTAGTGCGAGAGTCTTGTGTCCTTAATAGAGAAATATAAAGACAGATTGGAATGACCTCTAGATCGTACAAAATATTGACATCGTCGTAATTTTCAACCAAATTTCTTATTCCAGCCATTTTCACCATACTGATTCTCACGTAACTTGTCATTACTCGTAAGATTGTATTTTGGTATCGCAACAATAATTTGAAGGTTATGTTGCATATCTGCAGTATATCAAACTTATCTAATCGCTACTGACATGGATGGGGCGACAAATATGACGACACAATTTTCCAATAAAGCTGCTTTCCACAGTAGTTTTTTCATAAATGTAGTGCTTCTGTTATTTTGTTCGATAAATCGATCTTTATCACATGAATAGGTTATATTGCGATATTTTAGCGCTTTGGAATCTTGCCATTTTCATACAGATTCTAACGTAACTGATCGTTATCCGTGTAACGAGCAGAAATTTACTCATTAACTTAACGGCCAGTTTGAGGTCTTTTTAACGTCAGGTTAACTAATAAAGAAACATTGACAAACGCAATTCTCCGTTAACGACAAGTTAAAATCTTAACCGGAACTTAACGAGACATTGACAAACCGGCCCTAATCATAGTTTAAGCTGTGCTGGGGCCATAACTGGGAGCGAGGACGCTTTGGTCTTAAATCAACTTACCCCAATTCGCTAGAGGTGAAGTACAATTCCGATCTTTTGTCTTTTATGCATGACCCTGGGACGGTGTCTATATCTATATCGATACTGTTGAGTATGCAACGACTGACGTCTGTTGGTACCCGCTAGTGCAACTTCATTTGGCACGTGTAAAAGATGGGTCTGCGTAAGAGATCATACATATAGATCTCATTATGTGAAAGTAGTGAACTAAGCAAAGGGTCTGCAGAAGGTAACAATGGGTTACCGAAACTAGTACTAAAGAATTTACAACATTAACGACTGAAGGTGTGTGTAGGTCTATTTGTATTTACAATACCTCTGAATGTATCTGCAAAATCACATCACTGTACGGCGCGTGGTACACAGAAGACGACGGGACAGTTAGAAGCTTCAAGAAATACTTTATCCTTTAGGGGTGAGGTTCTTATTCGTTATATTACTAGCTGTAATCGGTCACGCGTTTTTTGTGGTCTATTCCAGATTAAAGTAAAAGGAAAGAAGAAAGAAAGTAAATATCTGTAATATGTGTAACTAGCTGTAAACCCGGCGTTGACCGGATGTTTATTTATTCTACACTCTCGTAGTGCACCTCCCCTTCCCTCCTCTATCTGCATTCATCTTTTTCTTTCCAATGTCTGCCTCGGAGGCGTCGGTCGCGATCCCTCAGCTACGGTTCTAAACAGTTGGTGCGCAGTGATACGTGGCAATCTCGAGCTGGTCTTACGTGACTGTGCGGAGGAAAATAGTTGGGGTTTAGCGCGCTCTCTGGCGGTGCTCGTCGCGTCCTCTGGTGACTCCGAACCGCCGCTGAGGAACGCCTCACTGGTAGGCAGCCATGCGGTTGTACCCTGCACTGCGGGTTGTCCGCTGTTCAGGCGAAACACCGGTACATGACAGTGATGACCAACGAGCTTAAATTTCATAGAGTGGCTAACACACAGGCTACAGCGCTCTTTGCGGCAACCTGCGTAAACTCAGCCGCCATATTTTTGGTGGTCAGTAGACGTGAGAGTAGTCGGTCTATCGTATGATGTTGTTGAGCTTGAAGTGTTATATTTAGTATATATTGTATGTAGTGTGTTTTGCCTGTACAAATTTTTGCTGCTAAAATACGCCTAAAGTGTGTTCGGCATTTAAAGGCACAAATAAAAGTGATAAAACTACAAGTAATTCGTGTAAGAAATCCCAAATGTTTTGTCTGCTTTGAACTCAGTGTGTCTATACCCAAGTTCCTGACTAACGCCACTTAGCTGCCCCAAGAGTGAAGTTTCAGATGACCTATCCTGAAATTCTCTTGAAGTACACACCATAAAAAATGCTTAGTTTTCTACGTAATGTTGGTGTATTTTTGAGATATTTCTTTTTCTGTCGCTCCTGTGGCTGATGAAATCACACTTTGAAGTGTTTACACCTTCTTTAAAAATGTTTTCATTTGATGTTGACAATACTTCATCGGGCATGGATGAGATGCAACCAGTTCAAAGTGTGGAAACAGTAGTGACAGTCAGAATTTTTTCACTTGTATATGTCTGTGTTCTTTGCAACAAATCTGTACTTAACGAAAGTAATTAATGTTACGTCATTTCGGTGTGGAATGCTTATGTGGCAGCTGGTCCAGGCACATTTTTATTGAAATATTTTGTTGTTACTTTCGTCTTTGTACTGAAATTTCACGTACCAAACGTTACTTCTTTCAACATGGCAACAAAGAAATTTATTAATGACACCACATTTCGACGTGTAATGCTTTTATGGCACCTAGGCGCATTTTTAACTGCAGTATTTTGTTGTCACCTTTGTCTTTGTACTCAAATTTCGTCCACCAAAGTTTACAACAAAACACTTTAAAAGCAATTTTACAAGTTTGTAGATTTAATAGGTTTAATAAACACAAGATAGGTGTGTACTAGACTTTATGAAAGCAGTTTTTACAACACATTAACAGCAGATGAAGATAAATTGTCCTGATTGTTCGTTATAACAGTTACTGTTCAGTGTATGTTTAGCAGCTCGTTTAGACCATGTACTTGCATTGAAATCAACAAAGGTGAATCCGCAGCGACACTTTCGTTGTCATTGCAATTCTCAGCTTTTACGTTTCGAAATCTAACTGTAATACTGAGAGGTTGGTGTTATTTCATTATCACATTTTTAGGAAATTTACTACAAGCCTTGTCAATTCGCAGCTTCGAAAAAGTCTGACGGAACTTGATGCACATCTGTATTCAATAGTCAACATTTGTTTAAAACGTGGGACGGTGAATAGATAAAGTTCCCGACTGGGTGTGGATACCAACTGTCAGCCGATACCCCAAACAACATGGCAGACACCAGTTCAATTTGCCTCAAACATGGCGGAACTGTCGCCACTCTATGAAATTTAAGCTCGTTGGTGATGACCCTCAAAATTAAGGTAAAGCAACAGTTTTTTGATGGGTGTGTATGCGGAACCAGAACCGATCACTGAGCCAACTAAACAAAGCGTACCTGCACCCAGCCTGTAGTCTCATGACATTAAGGCAAAATTTTTTTTTGTTGTTGCTCTTTTCAGCCGCTGAAAACTATGAAATTCGCACTGACAGACGTTACGAAAATTCGTAGTCCCATCATGACTCTTTCTTGGAGAAAGCTCCATCTAGATGAAAATTTGAAGTGATGGTAGTTGTGTAGGGGAAAAATAAAATTGATTCTACTGTACTACACTCAGCCGTTAGGGTTGGCTTAGTGGATTTTTGTGAGATCCTAGCTGTGGCGAGAAGCGCAGGAGAAAGGTCGCTCTGGTGAGACGGGCCGTGGACGCCGGCTACACTCTTGGCCGTACACCAAATGACGGAGTTTATACTCTTGCCCCTCGGCCCCAACACATTAATAGTGTTTTTTGCGTCTGGTGCGGTGCCGTGCAGCATTACTTGTTGATCACCGAGTCTTCAGTAAGAATACTCGCAGCTTTTCAGTTAGGTAGTATAGCGATACATGCACTGTTTTAAAGGTAAACGCGATGCTTGCCATTTCGGTCCTGTTCTCCTTTCAAAATAAGCCCCGAACTTGTGTACAGAGTTTCATTCATGAATCCTTCCATTATCTTAACTAAAAAAAAAAAACGACTGTGACTCTTCAGTTTCTCCCGGCGTATTTGATAATCAAAATATCCACGGGTGTACTGCCGGTCTATAGTGTCCAACGGGCACAATATTTCAGCGATCATACATGTCACCATCATCAGGTGAACTGACGGACTGAGCTCCTGGAAACGCGCCGGCACGGAGATCCGCACGCTACGGCTGCTCGAAGGGAACTGGGTTCTAGCCCGGTAGCGGGCCATTTAAATACCCTCGGCCCGCGGAGCGACCCCTCCGCGGTCCGCGCCCCGCGCCGCGGCCGCGCAGTGTAACCGATTGCGCCGGCGTCTGAGATGACGTCGGTTTGAGGGCTCTGTCCGCCGTGGTCGTCACTTCGTTACGTTTGCTAGATTTACTCTTAATTAACCCAAGTGCTGGTTCCCAAGCTTTGTTAAGATTATAGCCACAGTCACGGTTTATGAGGTCGTCACTTGTGCGAATTTCAATGGCCTCTCTAACGACGCAGTCCCAGTATCTCGACGTCTGTACCAGAATCCTAGTGCCTTCATAGTCCATCGCATGATTCTCCGACAAACAATGTTCAGCGACCGCCGACTTGCTCGGATACATCAATCGTGTGTGCCTCCGGTGTGCAACGCATCGATCCTCGACGGTACGCATCGTCTGTCCAGTTTATGACTTTCCACACTGGTACACGCCGGCCTTCCTCAAACCGAGATCATCTTTGGCGCTCCCCACCAGTGCACGAATTTTCTTCGGCGGACATAAAAACAGTTCCAACCTGGTGTTTTTTCAAAATGCGGGCGATCTTCCCCGAGAGTGCGCCGGTATATGGAACGAACGGAGTGCCTACATCCTCCCTCGTGTTTTCATCCGTTTCCACAGGTTTTGATGTACTGGTTGGGCGGAGAGCCCGCTGACTCTGCCACTCTGAGTACCCATTTTTTCGAAATACAGTTCTCAGGTGTTCCACTTCCTGGGGTAGACTCTCTGCGTCGAAGATAGTGCGCGCCCTATCCTCAATAGTTACGTGATCTACCCAACTAATTTTCATTACTTGTCTGTAGCACCATATTTCGAAAGCTTCTATCATCTTGTTGTCTGAACTCCTTACCGCCCGTGTTTCACTCCCATACAATGCTACGCTCCAGACAAATGCTTTCAGATAGGACTTCTTAACATTTAAACTAATATTGGGTGTCAATAAATTTCGCTTCTTCAGAAACACTTTTCTACCCATAGCCATTCTGCATTTTATATCTTCTTTACCTCTGCCGTCGGAAGTTATCTAGCTACTCCAATAACAAAATTTATCTACTAATTTTATTGTCTCATTATCTAATCTAATGCCTTCAGCATCGCCTGATTTTCTGACATTCCATTCCATTACACTCGTTTTACTCTAGTTAATGTTCATTTTATACATTCGTTTCCACACAGCGTCCATTTCGTTTAATTGCTCTTCCAGGTCTTTTGTTGTCTCTGACAGAATTACTATTTCGTCAGCAGACTGCAACGATTTTATTTCCTGTACTTTAATTCCCTCTCCAAATTTCCCCCTGCATTCCTTCATAGCTCGCTCAATGTACAGATTGAACAACATTGGAGAAAAGCGGCAACCCTGCTTTACTGCTTTCCCAACCACTACGACCCTTTGATGACCGTCGACGCTAATAATTACTGTCTGGTTTTTATATAAGTAGAAAATTACTCTTCGCTCCATACATTTTACCCCTGCTACCTTCAGAATTTGAAAAAAGTGTATTCCAGTCAATATTGTCCAAAGCTTTCTCCAGATCCACAAATGCTAAAAACGTAGGTTTCCCTTTCCTTAACCTATCTTATAAGATGGGTCATAATATAAG
Source organism: Locusta migratoria (assembly GCA_026315105.1). Taxonomy (NCBI): domain Eukaryota; kingdom Metazoa; phylum Arthropoda; class Insecta; order Orthoptera; family Acrididae; genus Locusta; species Locusta migratoria. The sequence continues at coordinate 55,688,226 of CM048745.1, read as the reverse complement.
TATAGCCTCGCTTGTTCCTACATTTCTCTTAAATCTAAACTGATCTTCCCCAAGGTCGGATGCCATCAGTTTTCCCATTCGTCTGTAAATAATTCGTGTTAGTATTTTGCAACCATAAGTTATTAAACTGATAGTTCTGAAAATTTCACATTTGTCTGTACTTCCTTTCTTCGGAATTGGATTCAATATGTTCTTGTTGAAGTCTGAAGGTATTTCACCTGTCTCATACGTATTGCATAGCAGGCGGAAGAATTCTCTCATGATTGGCTCTCATAATGTTAATAGCAGTACAGACGGAACATCATCTACTGCAGGGACCTTGTTTCTACTCAAATTTTTTAGTGCTCTTTCAAATTCTTCTCGCAGTATAGTATCTCCTATCTTAGCTTCCTCTACATCGTCTTTCATTTCTAGAATGCTGACTCCAAATTTTATTTTCCTTTGAACAAACCTTCTGTTTTTTCCTTCACCTTTTGTCTTTGTCTTCTTTGCTTATTACTGGTTCTCCATCTGAGTTCTTGATATTGATCCGCTGCTTTTCTTGTCTCCAAATGACTCTTTTATTTTCCTGTAGGCGGTGGTGATCTAGTCTTCGACTGCCTTGCAGTACTCCTCTAGCACTCCTGCTTAGCCAGTCTGCATTACCTTATGCCTGCTTCACTTGAAGCATTGGTATATCTTCACCTTTCAACAATTAAGTTCAGTATCTCCGGCGTTATGCAAATGTTTCTATTATCCTTGTCCTTCTGCCTACATGATCCTCTTCGGCTTTCACTATATGTCTCAGAGCTACACATTCTTCTTCGACTGTATTACTTTCCCCTGTTCAGACAATCCTTGCCAATGCTCCCTCTGAAACTCTCAACCACCTCTATTTCCTTCAATTTGTCCAATCTTCTAAATTTTCCACGTTTCTGCAATCTACAATTCATAACCAATAAGTTTTGCTCAGAGTCTATATCTGCCCATTGTCATATAGTTTAAAGCCTGGTTTCTAAACATTTGCCTTACCATTATAAAGTAAATCTGGCACCTCTCATTGTCTCCTGGTCTCTTCCACGAACATAAACTTTTATCATGATGATTAAACTAAGTGTATGTGATTAATAAATTGTGCTCTGCAGAAAACTGTACCTGGTGATCTTCTCTATCATTACTTCTCCCTAGTCCATGTTGACGTACTACGTTTCCTTTTCTTTCCATTCCTACTCCATCACTAATAAGTCTTCATCTCCTTTAACGGTCTGAATAATTTCTTTTATCTTCGCATATATTTCTTCGAACTCGTCATCATCGGTAGAGCTACTTGGCATTGCAAACGTGTAATACTGTAGTCGGTGTTGGCTTCGTGTCTATCTTTGCTACAATAATGCGTTCAATATGCTGTTCATAGTAACTTACCCGCATTCCAATTTTCTTATTGATTATCAGAACTACTCCTGCGTTACCTTTACCTGACCAAAAATGCTGTTCATCCTGTCACCGTACTTCACTAATCCCCACCATATTTAACTTTAACCTATCAATTTTTCTTTTCAAATTTTCTAACTTACCTCCGATCCGTAGAATAACTGTTTTGTTTTTATTTATGACAAAATCCTCATGAGTAGTCCCCGCCAGGAGATTCGAATGGAGGACTGTTTTACCTCCGGAATATTTTACCCGAACGGATGCCATCAACATATATTCATACAGTAGAGCTGCATGTCTTCGGGAAAAGTAACGACTGTAGTATCCCCTTGCTTTCAGCCGTATGCAGTAACTGCAGGGCGAAGCCCATGTTAGCTGATGTTAGAATGCCAGCTGAGTCAAACATCCAGACTGTTGCCCCTGCCTCTCTTCTCTCTTCAGGAACCACATATTTGTCTTGCTGTCGACAGATACCACTCCTTTGTGTTTGCACCTACTGTACTACTACCTGTATCATTGAGGCACGCAAGCCTCCCCACCTCAGCGAAGTCTATGATTCATAACGGTGGTTGTGTTGCTTAGAAGGAAAAAAATGTTCCTGTATACGTAGTCTGAAGATATACGAGAGGAACTAAATGTTTATGCAAATGAAAAAAATTTGCTGACGAGTCGCTTCCTTTACAAAAATTATAGGTGTGACTCTTCAGTCATTTTACGTACTGACGAGAGTGATGTCAGAGGAGTTTATTTATTACCTACATAGAAATTAAACACAAGTGAATTCAGCTGCGTGTTTCGCCCGTTTGTTTGGAGTGCATATTTATAGCTGTAAACAGCTACGCAGCAAAATTATACATTATGATTTTAAGTACAGTCTATTAATGAGAACATATGACGTTAATTCCAAATAAATTGCATCCCAGGACTTCACTGTCTGTATCACAAAATAAATATTGCTGCAATACCGGGTTCTGAAGTATTTTTTGTACTGCTTTCGTTTATTCTACCCAAGCCTGTTGGCCTATTGAAGATTTGTTTTCCGACTTAGTAAATGTAACTTCGTTATATATGAGTGCATGTTTTCGCGACGATATCCAAGACCAAGTCCACCTAATTTTTACGGTCTGCCACAGGTGCACAAGAAGGATACACCGTTAAGGCCGATAGTGTGTACCATCGGCTCTCCTACCTATAGACTTGCCAAACACCTGGCCACACACCTCTCCACGCACGTTGGACACTGTGAACATCATATAAAGAATACGGCGGACTTCATCGACCGAATTAGAGGACGGCAGGCTGGCCGCGGTGGCCGAGGAGACTAAGGCGCTCCAGTCACGGACTGCACGGCCACTGCGGTCGGGGGTTCGAATCCCCCCTCGGGCATGGATATTTGTGCCGTCCTAGTTCGTAAGTAGTTCATAAGTAGTTTGTACGTTTAGGGACTGATGACCCCGTAGTTAAGTCCCATAGACTATACAAACATTAGAACATTTTAGAGGACGGCAACGAAGGGAGGAAGTTATTATGATTAGCTTCGATGTGGTCTTCCTTTTCCCGTGTGTTCCCATCACAGATTCTATTGACTTATTGGCCGAGTTGTTTAATGACAGCATCATGGATTTATTTAAGTACACCCTGACGTCATCATATTTCTTATATGGTGGAGATTATTTTAAACCAGACAGAAGGCGTTGCGATGGGAAGCCCTTTAGCTCCAGTTTTAGCCAAACTCTTCATGGAGCATTTCCAACAAATTGCCTTAGACACGACTCCTGCAAAGCCTAGCTGCTTTTATCGTTACGTTGACGATACCTTCGTCCTGAACGTTCTTGTAAGTCGTAAACCCGACGGAAGTCTGGATCACAGGGTTTACCGCGAACCCACTCAAACAAACCGGTATTTGCACGCCACTAGCTACCTTCACCCAGCAAAGAAACAATCTGTTCTGAAGACCTTAGTACATAGAGCCGTAACCGTATCAGATGCTGATAACCTGCCAAACGAGCTTAGCCACTTGCGCAAAGTTTTCAAGGATAACGGCTACAACAATATACAAATATCTCAAGCAGTTTCACTTAAGGCACGTAGTCAGAAGACATCTGAAGAAGAAGTCAAGAAGACCGCATTTTTGCAGTTACGTGGCTCAACAACAGGGAAAATTAGCCGGCTCCTGAAGAGACATAAAATTGACACAATCTTCAGGCCTCCAGCAAAGATCCGACAACTAATGAAGCCTGTGAAAGATGATGTAGCTCTCAGAACACCAGGCGTTTATAAAATTCCTTGTGAGTGTGGACGACCCATAGAACACGAGCGGTGTTTTCGATTACGCTATCCCGAAAAGTCAGCTGTGGTGGACCATGCTTTGGAAATCACACCGTATTGCTTTCGATGAGACATCTATTATTAAACGGACCGACAGCTTCTGGGACAGCGTAATAAACGAGGCAGTAGAGATCAGAATTTCAGAAAACACCCTCAATAAAGAGGGAGGTTTGCATCTCAGTACGGCTTGGGATCCCTTAATTGCGGAGTTGAAGCGGGCGCGGCGTACGCGCGACCAAAACATTGCCTTATATGGTCAAGGAACTGGGCACCAGTGACGTCACTGGCGGCGGCGCGGCTATATAAGCACGACAGCGGCCGCGAAATGACAGTCATCCACTTGACAATGGCAGAGGAGTTCTCTGTCGAAAGCTCGTGGGCAGTAAACCACATGACGCGGCTTGTAACCCGAGAAGATTTCATTAGTTATGTTAGAGGTACGCAGACACAGCAGGGAAATTACTAACTGGTTACTTACATACCTAGCAGTCTGTTTCTTGTAACAAAATCGCACGGCCCATCGCTTCTCAGCAGATCATCCGGTGTCATATTTAACAAAAAGTGTCTCCTCTTACAAAGCTCCGACAGTGTTTCACGTTGAAAAAGATAAGAATGTGATCCATTCTTAAAATTCCGTTCGCAAATTACGCTAACAAAACTACAATAAAAAAGTTTCTCGCACGACCAATATTTTGTAACATCGTCAGAAGAATACGTTTTTGTAAGAAGTCCATATTTATTCATAATAATATGATGCTGAGGAACAAAAAATTATCTAAACATAGTACAGGTTTTTCTGTGCACGTAGATACCTATTCCATTTTTGTCCACAGAACAATTTCCTGATTGGGATAGTTTAAAGAAGTATGCGATTGAAGAACTGAGGACATGATATTCAAGAAGGAGGTGAGCTAGCGACATTGAACTTCCTGATCACAACACATGCTTCGAAGTGTTTATTCTCACGAAACAGAGAACTTATACAGAGAATTTCTTTTGGTCCGATAACTCATTTTCCAGCAAATACAGCTGATTGCGCGCCGCTGAGCTATTTTCAGGTAATTTCTTGTTACTTTTTATAATGATTGAATGTTGAGTGTAGGCGACTCCATCCGGAATCTGGTGCAGAGCGACCACATTAAAATTGGAAGAACCAGCTTTGGCTGCATTGAAATCTTTACTTTTTATAGACAATACAGATCGATTTCGGTCAGTGTCTGACCATCCTCAGTGCTGCAAAAAACTCCAAAGAACACAAAATCAGCTTCTAGAAGTCATACAAAAATTTAAAACGTATAGGCTATCACAATATGAAGAGAAGAAATACAACACAGTGTCATACCTACAAGTCCTGTGGGCCCAAAAAAACTAGCACTTTGAATATTAATATCAAGTAGGCAGTACATAAGTAGAATGTCAAACATAAACTGATTTTTTAGCTAATAAACCTAGCTTCGTGTGTGTGGATAGCACCCAGCACCCTCTATACAAAATTTAACTTCCAATAAGCCATACTTTTTAGACGACATAATATAAAATTTAACCTGAGCTACATGATGTGATCAGCAAAGAAATAAAGTTTTTATATACATGGTAGCGTATAAAACAAAGTCTAAAATGCAATCTACATTGAAATTTGAAAGATTTGCGGTTTATAGTGTTACCCTCTACAACATTATGCAAAGAGTGTCACAATTGAAAGAGTAAAAATTGCAAAAAATGTATAACAACAAAAATACATAAGTAGGATAATGATTTGTAAAAGGAGTAATATTCATTAAATTAAGAAAAACAGAATACGGAAAGCAGGCCAAGTGCGCCCTCTGTCAAAACCAATCAGTAACGTAAAGCAAGAGTTGTAGCTCTTTCAGCAAATACGACATTTGAAATGTATCTTCAGTAGAGATAAATAAATCCAATAGTACATAAATCGTAAATCAAAACATGCTACTTCAGGCAGGACAACATGTGTTTCTTAAACAGAACAGTAACTTAATACAAGAGTTGTCATAAGCAAGGAAATACAATATCTCAAAAAAAAAAATTTCCACACAGAAAAACAATCTGACAGTACGTAAATCCTAAGCCAAAATGTGTCTTCATGAAGAAGAAAATCTTTTATGTAGAGGACTAAAGTACAATGTGGACACTAAATTTGACCATAAAGCTATCAGTAATACATTAGCGCATGTGAAGTTTTCCATGGATACTTATAAAATTGACAAGATTGAACAGAGTAAAATTGGATAAAATATTACAATAAGAAGAGAGGAAGGTATGTAGACATAATAATAACGAAATGAGAATAGTGAAACAGATAAATAAGAAACGAATAGAGGGAGATGCTATCGTTACGAAAGCTGATAAAGGTAACTCTGTTGTGGTGATTAAAAAGGAAGCATATGTTGATAAGACTTTACAATTTTTTGCCGCTAATAGCATCAGTAGTATGAGTAAGGATACCAAAGGGGACATACAAAAGAAACTGTGTATGAAACTTAAGTCTTTTTCTGAAATTATTTCACCCTATGAGGTACAGCATTTGAAAGTTATGAATCCCAAAGCTCCTGTATTAAGATCACAGGGAAAGGTAAACAAAAAAGGCGATAAACCAAGACGTTCGATTGTAGATGGGAGGGAGGGGCCGTTATGCAAAGTATATCAAAAGTGCTTAAAAATTCTTGAAAAGCAGTTTAAGTTCCGACAGCGGTTTTCTGTGAAAAATAGCGTGCAGTTAATAGAAGCGGTTAAATATGTTCCCATCACTGACACTGACTACTTTTCCAAATAGAAACCGAAACTGCTGCCGGAAACAATATTTTGGTCGAAACTGTCCGAATATTCGGTTGGTCGTTACCCATAGCCATACTCTTTCTGCACGACACCCCAGGTGCCATTTTGCAGCAAGGCAGTCGACGACTACGTGCCTTCTCGGTGCCAAATGATGTCAGCCTCTTGCCCCGGCCTTCAGATCAACGACTCGTCGCCAGTCGGAAATGTGTGTGATATGGTGACACGACGGATGCAGCGCTCTGGCGCAACGTCAACCACCACAGATTGGAACCAGGTGAATGCAGAATGCATGTCCTCACCACAGAACACCATTCGCCTCATATATGTCGGTGACATTACGCATGAAACAAGTTATCGTGGGCATGGCAGACCCTACGCTTACTATGCAACACGACACATGCTGAGCCGAAGTGTGATGCTAATCACTTCTGCAGAACATCATTATCATTATATAAATACGATAACACGAAAATTGTGGTACAGAGAACTAATTTATTCGTACAAGAAGGCCAATGAAAGTTACATAATTCGAAAGATTGTTTGTCGTAGATTTCACTAATATAAATGTGTGCATTTAGCCATTATAAGTGGTGAAAGGAAGTAGAAATTTTCCTATCTACAGCTTGGATCAAGTTCTACATTCTCCAATAATCAGATCAATGACGCTGTAATGCAGCGCATCTGCAGTATTAAAATAACGTATTAAAATAAGTGAATATCGAAACATGGAGTTCTCCCAACTCACTTTCTTGTGCCGTTAAAGTGCTTCGTTTTCGTAGTGATTAAGAGTGGTTAAAGGAAATGGATGTTTTCATATGAATGCCGATATAAAGGATAATGCGCCGGGAGAGGCATGTAGCGGTGCACGGGTGGAACTACGAAGTCGAAATGTTGTCAGCTCTGGAATTCTGAATATCGCAGTATCGAAATAACATTATTTCTTGGCGTTGTATAAATATAATAACACCGAAATTGTAGTTCCATTTCAAATATTAGGCTAATTAAAGTTATAAATTCTTCCGTTTTTATTTGTTGTTATTGTGTCAGGCATTTTCCTTAACACGTAAAAGATACTGTTTTATACCTCCCAGTGCCGGTTAAATTTTACCAAATATCCCAGCGACCTCCTATGATAATGTTGGCAACAGATGCTGAATAGTGAGAATCCTGTGATTCTTCATTTTAGCCAATTGCTTGACAACGCTGATATTTTCTCATGGAATCTTCGCTTTACGAGGGCAATTATTTTTACTGAGCGGACGAGGGCACATACAAGAACCTGTCAACCATAAAGCAGGAACAGCATTATTTGTTTACTTCATGGTCTGTACGATACACTAAAAGAGTAATTCTATGTGATTCGAACAAACGGGCAAAACTTTTCTATCGTGTTGTTGATGTTGCCAACATAATCATGATACGTAAAATTTTAACCCCAGTGACCATTGTAAACACAAGTGGTCGATTTTCGACCACAGACAATACTAGTACAAATAAATGTAAACTCCCTATATTCTTTCAAGGGGCTCTGTTTAGATTATCAATGCGAATTGTGTTAACAAAACAGAGAGTAAAGTGATAGATGGTTCGGTACAACTTCGTTATTAAAATTATTCCAAATACAAAAAATAGAATGCCTTTAAAAAGTTGTAAAAGACCGATACGTTATGTGTAAATTTTTGCAGAATAAAATAAATGTACCTAAATAAAACACATGAAGAGCTGGGGCTAACTGGTATCGAAGACGATTTATAGTGTAAAATATGTATTTAAAATTATCGATGATATAGGTACACTTGACAGCAAAAAAAAGTGGATCACTCCTGAAATCCTAAGTGGAGGCCGCACCTGACGCTATGCAACCACCAATGCACAGCTGCGTCGCAGGTCGTCAAATCATTGCACAGTACAGTTATTACCTACCCACAATAGGTACTAAGTAAGTCTCCTATTTCTCCTTCTTGAATTCAGGCAAGGTACAAACCAATACTTTCGTACAACAAATATTAGAATAAACGTCATTAGAGATGAGACAGTAACAGTTGTAAATTAAATTTAGTTGCAATAAGTGAAAGTCATATACGTTATCACACTTGTTTAGTGACATGATATTTTTTGTTAATGATCTGAATCTGAACACACTATTAAGCAAAAAACAGTTGTATGCCTGATCGAGATGCGATTACAGGTCACGCACTTTTTCGTGGCCCCTCTCTGATCGGCGGAAGTCGACTGTGTCAACGGAATGTTTATGCTCTCTACCAACCTTACCTCGTAACAGCATTGTACACCGTAGACCTCGTCAATGAATTGTTGATTTGTGGTTCGTATTGATTATTGTCTTCCACTTTGTTAATTGCTGAAATAAGTCTACATACCCCGACGACTTCTTTTATAAAAAAGAAGGCTGTCCTTGAAAGTGGTGTGAAGAACGTTAATTCTGATTTTTATTCTGTTACGACAATAAAAAGAGGCAGAGAGCGTTGTTACACCCGCTTAATAAGTCCCTTTCTAATATTAACATTTCGTAGATATGCGTTCCATTTTTCTATTACTCAAACATTAAAGTGATACTTAAATTCGTGTTCCATCTATAACGCCTTAACCCCTTACATGTTGTTTCTTTTAAAACCTGTAATCTATACGCCGTAAGCTGCCGGCACTGGGGGAAAGAGGTGGGGCTTGTTCTAACAGCCAATACGCTACGAGCTGAATTCAAGATTCAGCTCCCAACATTCTCCGCTCAGGGGCCACGTTTAAGTGCGCGTGATCTCTAGGCATAAAGAGACGTAAAACACTGACGTTTTCATTAGTTTCTTAGACCGATGTCTGAACCCAGAAATAAATGATAATCTTAGCACTGCACCAGGAGTTGCATGAAGCTCCTATTGTTTCTGAGAGGTAACCGCTGAAGATACTTAATATAGCGCAACTCACAGATGTCATACATCATAAAGTTGTAGAATAGAATACATTGTATTGATGATTTGTTAACTAAGCACAACCAGATGTCACATATCAAATATGTTCACAAATAGCGTTATACTGGTACCTGAAACGACGTTATAATTAATTTTTCGCTGGCAGGGACGCGAACCCAGCACTATTTTCTATTGTATAATAGGAAGGAATACTGCTGATATTGTTTATTCCGGGGACTCCAACCCTGCACATACCGTCACTCTTAACCTGACACCATGAGGCGTCAACTGTAGTTCACCAGTAGTTAGGATCACCCCATTCGTAGAGACGTGGAAGGGGTTTGGTATTTTACGAAAACTTTGTTTAATTTAGTAGCGCATGGACATGTGCAATTTTGATTTGAAAGAAGGCAGAGTCCTGCGTTCTTTACTGGAGTTACTGGAGGTGTAGATGCTATTTTTGTGGCCGTTAAAAACTGTTACCCCCAGCGGGAATCGGACCCATACTTTAGCTATTACAAGTTAACCTCATCCCGGCCTCCAGCGAATTACAGATGCGTTGGCATAATGTTTTGTCATAATGGAGTACTCATTAGACAGTACGACCAGTCAAAGAGCTCAGAGGTGTCTGGCTAGGTAAGACATTCTTGGCCGCACGGGATGGCCACGTAGTGTGAGGCGCCTTATCGCGGATTTTGCATGATATTATACTACGTTTTAGTATGCTACATTACGATTTGGTATGGCATTTTGTAATAAGGTTATTTAAGTATGAGCTCATTATGATAAAGATTGTTGGGTACCTGTTGCCACGATAACTTGAATATTAGGCTTTTTTATAGTTATGGGGAACGTGAATTAGGCGTTAAAAAATTTTAAATTCGGAAAGTAACTTCGTTTTCACATTTATTCACCACGTTCAGGAACACAACAGACTTCGATGAAGGAGGTTTCTGTGATTTACTAGTATGGTCAGTGACAAGGTATCCAATAACTGGAAAGTGTGTCGAGCAATTATTCTTCACGGTGTGGTTGCCTTCAATAGTCATACTGAGGTTACAAAACAGCAATGTGGATTCTGATACAATGTTGCATCGAAAATGCGATTACATGCGAAGCATAATATCCAACTGGGAAGGATGGGGGAGAACTTCAGTCTCCGTCATTTCAAAGCTTGAATACTGGTATTTGTCGGCATAGATGTCCATTTTAATGGCGACAATAGTGCTTTCACGGTAAGGTTCAGTTGTCCATTATATCTACATGCTTTTCGAGAGTCAACGACAGAGAAATAATGAAAGTGATTAAAAAAAGTCTGCCAAGCACAAAATTGTGAAAAGAAGCATGGAGAAGCAGATAAATATTTCAAGGGAGGGGTAGCAGGAGGGAGGGCGCGATCTTGGAATGAACAGGAGTGCAGAACTGAAAAATAAAAGAGTGAAATGCTTGCAAAGTACTCCTTACTTAGACATATATCATAGTTTGTTTTAGGGCCGAGAGAAAAGGAATGAATGTTTTACAGAAAGAAGGATTGTATTAATGGATGGAGGGAAGGAGAGAGACGTATTTGAAATAACAAAAATTACTTTAACAGCGCCCATCTTAGCTGATTACTGTGTATGCATGGAGTCTAGGTATAAATGAATAAAAATAGGATATTGAGTGAAATGAGAAGCATTGAATTAATATTTGTACCACGGGCGGGAATCTAACCCTGAGCTCCACACTTTCTTTAATTCAATGCTTTTCCTTTCACTTAATTTCTTTGACATACTGACGTGGAAAACTGTCTCTACGTATATAAATTTATAATAAAATAGGATAATAAAGGAACTGTATATTTGAAAAAAAACCAATTTAAAGGCAGCTCAAAGGAAAAAAAAACTAATATTTTATTTCTTCTATAGTCTCACTTAGGAGATTTAAAAAAAAATTAAAGTACCAATAATTTATTCAGAATCCCTCATTATTTCTTTCTTTCATAATACATCTCAGCATAGAATCTATAACGCCGTCAGACCAGCTTCTTATCAGTAAGAGCGATGAATCTATCTCAAGTTGATTGCTCGCAGTGAGACGGCCTGATTTGTATTTCGGCTGTCTGCTTTTACTATGATGCCAGGAAGTAAACATTCTGTATTTACGTCAGAGCCCCACTCTGCGCTGTGCTGGGGGCTGTTGGGCATCACCGCGACCGCCAGCTTGCTCGCTTCCACCAAGCCTCGCCTTGGCACGAGCTGTGGTTGACCGGCCAGCCCATAGCTCTCGAGCCACGGCTGATACAGGCACAGACCGCAAAACCAGGCTCAAACGTTTCTGCCGACCTACCCAAGTGTGTAGTATTAACTACCACAGCTAAGGCTATTTTGTTATAAAATGATGCAGCCACTTTATATTTAACATTTCATTCAAATATTTAACGAAGTTAAAGAATAGAATCATGATAAACGCAGCTACCACATAATGTTTCACCTATATAGCAATTATCAGCACAGGAAACTATCTTATCAGCTCTCTGCATTAGATTTAGACACAAGAAAATATGTATTCAACCTAGAAAACTGCGTATGTTTTAAAATTAAACAATCCTGCTGGGAACAACACATATATGCCTGAGGGAGGACTCGAACCTCCTACGTGAGCAGCAGCCCGATCCATGACATGGCACCTTAGACCGCGCGGGTACTCTGCGCAGCCTTCTTACAATTGTAACATACTTTGTACGGTAATGAGTACAAAAGCTCTCTGCATTTGTAGGAGAAGGTTGGTGATTGAAATCTCATAGAAGAAGCGTGCTACACTCAAAACTCTTGTTTTAATAATTTGCTTCCCCACCTCATCCCCCTGCCGTGTCCGCCCCCTCCCCAACCTAAGTAGTTAAAAAAAGGAAAACATCCGAGACCTTCTTTCCGCTAATTTACTATACCGCACAATCTGATATCTTTTTCCGTGTCCTCCCTCTATAACGTCAGGTAATAATCGCACATTGCTCAGCAATACTGCGGAAGAGGTGGAGCAATTGTAGGGTTTATAGCCTTCTAGGGATACGTTTTAATCTTCTAATGGTTGTGTCAATAACAGGCGCTTGTCTTATATTCACCAAAACATGTAAATTTCGTAGTTAACGTTGTTTTCAATTGTACCCACCACAAATTTTGTTAGGTGTATAATCCTTATATTTCTTCTGTTTATCGGTTTCTCAAGAACTGACGAAAATTTTCTGGTAATCATGTGGTGAACTATACGCATATTTATATTTAGGGTCAACTGTCTAATTTGCATCGTGAAGATATAACTTCAATATCATTTTAAAATTGGCTCTGCTTTTCTGAGGTGCTTACTAGACAGCAGCATAATCTGCCATAAATATTTCTCAATTCGATATATCAGTTTCTAGCTCTGTCACAGAGTGCGTAAAATGTTACTCTCGCCTCTTAATCTTTAAAGGGCGACGACATTTTCATGAAGGAAGCGAACAGCTGCAGCGTCTATCGCCTCCTCGTTGCCCTTGTGAAGGCCGATGCAGATAATTCAGAAAGTAAGGATCGAGAATAGTTGTAGTTACTACGTGAAATTCATCGCCCTTGTCTATAATCATATATGTGATAAGTAAATGACACACCGAAGTTCAGTTTTCAGACATTTTAATTGGAATATCACCAATAAGTGAATCTTGAAAGGTTCTTCTATATACATATAACTGTCGTCACTGTTCTTTCGAAAGAACAGAACCACATGAATATGCATAATTAAGGTGAAGACGAGAACAACTCCAGCCTTCAGCGCAAATGCACACTACGCCTGAACTCTCGAGGTAATCGGCAAAGTGCCACGAGCAGTGAGTGCAAATTGGAAACGGCAACTACGTGAGCAGTGTGAGGAAGTTTGAGTCTTGTGTGTGATGAGGGGGGAGAGGAGTGGAAGCCCGCGCACCTGCGATGATCGTTGTTTTCCCGCTCGTGCAGTGGTTACCGTAACTGCTCAAAGAACGGTAGGAACTGGACCCGAATTCCGGCTGGGCACAACTGTTCAACTTCCCCGATGCGTGCACTGTCATTCCAGGAAGCAGTACAGCTATCACCAGACTTGATCCACCATGTTGTCATTTCACTACCATAGTCGTACCAGGAAGATCATTTGTCTACAGGCAATGTCTTTCTCGAGTGGTCCAACACCTTAGGAGAACACCTTGTGCACACATTATGCATGGCTACGATGTGAGGTCGAACACTGATGTATTTATAGTGAGGGAGACGAATGGAATGTTGTAATCCACTGAGTTACAAATCCATTGTATTGATATCGACATATATCAGGACGTTTGAACAAATACTTTTTCCAGCGTTATGAAATATCTAGAAAAATTAACATCAAACCGTCAAAGGTTTCTAAATCTTTACTGTTGTGAGACTTTGGCGATATTATATTTTCATGATCTACTGAGTGCTCTCAAACTAATTTCATATTTATAGAGTGCCAAAACGATTTTTGGTATCTTCAACGCCGCTGTGGAGTGGCCAAGCGCATTGAGGTGCTGTGCTCCGATGCGCGAGGCCGCTCTTCGTCGGGGGTTCTAATCCCCCCTCCGGCATGGATGTTTGTGTCGTCTTTAGTATAAGGTAGTTCATACGTATTTTGTAAGTTTAGGGACTGATGACCCCGCAGTTAAGTCTCTTAAGCTTAAAAAAAAACTATCTTCACCCATAATCAACTTCGAGCCATATCGCTTTCCTAAGTTGTGCGACTGGACTCATGATGTCCTATCTGCAAGGTAACAGTTTGCAGTAACAGACGAGGAGTCATCTAGTGAAATGGACGTGGCGAGTGTAATTCTTCCAGCAAAGTGAAGTAGACTTATCCTGATTCGAATATATATTCCTAATATTTAATGAGCAATCATAATATTGCTCTTAGATTTGAGGCGGTTAATACTGCCCACTACTAAACTCAGAAAAGTAAAGTCAATTGCGAAATGAATTTGAATTTGTATCTTCACGGCGCAAATGGCGACAATTGACCTGAAACATCAATATGCATTTGGCTCTGAACATAAGTATTCAGAGTTTCCCCAGAATTCTATATATCGATAAGAAAAAAAAAAACAACAAAAAAAAAAACAAAAAAAAAAAAATAAAAATAAAAAATAAAAAAAATTAAAAAAATGAAGGTTATACATATAACGAAATTCAAGGGGGTGCAATTAAAAACAAAGTCAACTGTGTGTAACATATGTTTTGGCGAATGTGAAACAAACGGTAAGTTATTGACACTACCATTAGGAGATTTACACATCTCCTATGGAGACTGTCAAGCCTACAATTGTTCCCCCTCTTATGCAGTACTGCTGAGTAGTGTGCGATTATTACCTGATGGAATAGAGGGAGGACGTCGAGAAAGTTGAATGAATATATCAGATTATAACTCGCACATATGCTATTTGGCACTTCAAACAACTTACGGGTATGCTGCCGGGTGACGTCGTCGACAACCGCCGATATTTCGGCAGGAGAACACCCTGCCATTCTCAAGGCACAACTGCACTTAAGGAAGCAATGTGCAAGCGTATTTAATACCTCGGTTTGCAAAGTGTAAACAAGGAAGATAACACACACAGTACAAGTCACAGCAGAGTCAACACAACCAAAGGTGACCAAACATCAAAAATATCGATAGTGACTTAATCAACAGATGAGGCAACATTAATTTTAT
The DNA here is from genome assembly GCA_026315105.1 of Locusta migratoria. NCBI lineage: Eukaryota > Metazoa > Arthropoda > Insecta > Orthoptera > Acrididae > Locusta > Locusta migratoria. The sequence continues at coordinate 55,673,065 of CM048745.1, read as the reverse complement.
CCCTCTGGTTTTTGACGAGAGACAGTGCCGGATTCCAAGCAGAATTTAAACAAAAACCACCATCTCTGTTTATAAGGTCGCTTGCTAGTTTAATTTCAACAGCTTCCTTAATAACACTATCCCAATAGGTGGAGGTGCATGCCAGGATCTCCGTGTTGTTGTATTCCATAGGATGACCGGTGTCAAGACAGTGTTCTGCAACAGCGGATTTGTTGGGCTGTTGTAAGCGCGTGTAACGTTTATGTTCAATACACCGGTCTTCCACAGTCCTGATTGTCTGACCAATATATGACATGCCACAACTGCAAGGAATACGATATACACCTGCCTTACGCAAACCAAGATCATCCTTTACGGACCCCAACAGGGCCTTTATCTTAGAAGGTGGTCGAAAAACACATTTCACATCATATTTCCGTAAAATACGACCAATCTTGTTGGAAATACTTCCTGCGTAAGGCAAAAAGGCCATAGATTTAGGTGCCACTTCATTACTATCGTCACTCACCCGTTGCACAGAAGGCTGATAGCGCAATGCACGTTTTATCTGTCTCTCACTATAACCGTTCTGACGAAAGGTCACCTCGAGATGGGACAACTCAGCTGACAAACTGTCAGGGTCTGAAATGACATGTGCCCTGTGAACCAAAGTACGAAGTACTCCTTCACGCTGAGCTGGATGGTGACAACTATCAGCTCGCAGATACAAATCTGTGTGAGTAGGCTTCCTATAAACAGAATGTCCCAATGTACCATCAACCTTCCTTCTGACCAACACATCAAGGAAAGGAAGGCAGCCATTCTGTTCCACCTCCATTGTGAACTGAATATTCGGGTGGATTGAATTTAGGTGTTCCAAAAAACAATTTAAATTCTCACTGCCATGAGGCCAAACAACAAAAGTGTCGTCTACATATCTGAGAAAACACGCAGGTTTCAGAGTCGCTGACGCTAAAGCACGTTCCTCAAAATCCTCCATAAACAAATTGGCCACAATAGGTGACAAAGAGCTTCCCATTGCAACTCCATCAGTTTGTTCATAGTACTGACCATTGAATAAAAAGTAAGTGGAAGTCAGCATATGTCGAAAAAAGATTTGTTAACTCGACACCAAACTTAACCTCAATTAGCTGCAACGAATCTGACAGAGGAACGCGAGTGAAGAGAGACACAACATCAAAACTCACTAAAATATCAGAGTCATTCAAACGCAATCCCTGCAATCGACGTAAGAAGTCCGCCGAGTTCTTAATGTGGGCCGGCCGCGGTGGCCGAGGTGACTGAGGCGCTCCAGTCACAGTCAGCACGGCCACTACGGTCGGGGGTTCGAATCCCCCCTCGGGCATGGATATTTGTGCCGTCCTAGTTCGTAAGTAGTTCATAAGTAGTTTGTAAGTTTAGGGACTGATGACCCCGTAGTTAAGTCCCATAAGCTTAACAAACATTTGAACATTTGAACATCTTAATGTGGTGTTCAGAACTCGGCGGAATATATCAGATTATAACTCGCACATATGCTATTTGGCACTTGTATTTATTATTATTATTATTATTAGTATAAGCGTGGAACAGTCGAGAAACTGAAGCGATTATATGAACCCATTACAAAACACTTCACTGTGAATAACAGAACAATTGTGTAAATGAAGAGCCCCAGCAGAAGGTAATATCCGTTGTTTAGCAGTTATTGTTTACTGAGACATTGAAAACACTTTATAAGTACACAAAACGTGAATAATATACTACATGTATACATTTGTGTTGTTGCCACCAGAACTGTTTAATTTTACAACATGCTTACATTTCTAAGATAACTGCATATTTCATTACCTTCTAGATCTAATGCAGAGCGCTGAAAAGAGAGAATAATTTTCTGTGTTATATGATTGCTATCTTTGTGAAAAATTATGTGGTACTACGTTTATCATGATTCTATTCTTTCACTTCGTTAAGTATTTGAATGAAGTGTCAAAAGATAACGTAGCTGCTCATTTTATAGCAAAATAGCTCTAGGTGTGGTAGTTTATGATACACGTTAGGGTAGGTTTGCAGAAACTTTTCTTACTTCAAGGGTTGAGTCTCGCTGTATTAGCCGTGGCTTGCGAGCTACGGGCAGGCCGGTCAACCACAGCTGGTGCCCAGGCGAGGCTTGGCGGAAACCAGCCAGCTAGCGGTCGCACGGCACCAAGCGGGGCTCCGACGTAAATACTGAATGTTGACTTCGTGGCTTCATAGTGAGAGTGGTAAGCAGAAATACAAATCAGGCCGTCTCACTGCGAGCAATCAACTCAAGATAGAGTCGTTGCATTTACTGAAGAGAAGCTGGTCCAATAGCATTATAGATTATATGCTGAGATGCATAACGGAAGAAACAAATAATGAGGGATTCTGAATAAATTATTAGTCCTTCAAATGTTTTTTTAATCTCATCTCTATTTTCATATTTCGTAAGTGAGAGACTGTGGAAGATCTCTTGGCAAAAGAAATAAAATATGTGTTTCTTTTTCCTTTGAGCTACCTTTAAATTGAAGTTTCTTTTAATATACAGTTCCTTTATTATCCTATTTTTATTATAAATTTATATACCTAGTGACAGTTTTCCGTGTCAATATGTCAAAGACATTGAGTGATGGGAAAAGTACTGAATTAAAGTAAGTATGGAAGTCTGGGTTCGATTCTCGCCCATGGTACAATTTTCATTTCAACAGTTTTCCGTATCAATATGATAAAGACATTGAGTGAAGGGAGAAGCATTGAATTAAAGTAAGTATGGAGTTCTGGGTTCGATTCCTCCCTGTGGTACAAATTTTAATTCGATGCTTCTTCTTTCACTCAAGCCTCCATGCAAACATAGTAATCCGTTTAGATGGACGCTGTCAAAGTAATTTTTGTTATTTCAGATACGTCTCTCTCCTCCCCCCGTCCATTAATACATCCTCTGTCCTTCACAAAATACTCAAACGGTCTTGCATTTATTAATAGTTAATTTCTCTTCTGTTCTCTCGGTCTCACTCGCTGTCGCCGCTCTTGCATCATAGCCTCAGTTACCCTTCTGGTCGGTTCCCTCACAATACAGTGATAAAATCTATTGGTTTCCGTTGACAGCATGCACTCTCTTTTAATTTATGCTTTACTTACTGTATATCAGTCCTCTCTATGAGACCGTGTCCTTTCATACCCCTTACCTATAATAAATTCTTCGTTCTGTGAAATACAGAGCTCTGATGTTTCGATTGACCTCCTCTGCTTTCATCCCAACAGACTATATTGTTACACATGGTATCTATTTCCCGTTTTAGAAACCGTTTTCTAATGCGTAAACGACACTCCTTGCTACTTTTAAGATGCGTAATATTTCATATATTATGGTAAGAGCTATGTTACATTCTTGAGCGCCCCGGAGAGTAGCTGCGCGGTTTAAGGCCTCATGTCTTGAATTGGGCTTCTGCTCGCGTCGGGGGTTCGAGTCCTTCCTCGGTCTTGGGTGTCTGTTTTGTCCTTAGTTAAGATAGTTTAAGTAGAGTGCAGACTGATGACGTTAGCAGTTAAGTCCAATTAGATTTCACACACATTTTTCATACAAACTTGAGTGAAACGAGACTATACTTAAATAAGCATACAGCAACATGTCATACAATATCACCACAGAGCATGCTAAAACGTAGTATATTATCGTACGCAATGCTACATAATTCTACATACTGTATATAACTTTTTCGTTACAGTCCTAATGGACAAATCACCTGAGGTCATTAGTCCCTACCTAGCCTTACATGCTACTTTCATTAATTTACGCTAAGCAATACATGCACACACACACACACACACACACACACACACACACACACACACGCACACGCACACACACACACAAATACACATGCCCGAGAAAGGAGTCGAATCTCTGGCTGGAGCGACCGCAACTCCGCGACAAGACGCCTCAGACCGCGAGACCAAGAAATTACTATTACGTAGACAGATACCGCCGAACTATTTTACTTCTCGTACCATGTGTTCTGCACTCCATTTTGACGAAAAACATTATACTACCACATCTGAAAATCGGTAGTTGATCGGGCTGATGCCATCTTGTAATGGCTAAGATATGGTTTGATTCCTACTGGGGAAACAGTTTTTAACAATCGCAAACATCCCCCTCTCCACCACCAACAGCGGAAAGTAAGGAATTTAGGACTGTGGCGTCTTTCAAATCACATTACACATGTCCATTCGCTACTGACTAGAACAAAGTTGGATTAGTTCTCATTGTTTCTTCAAAATGCCAAACCCCTCCAGGTCTCTACGAACGGCGCGATCCTAATTACTAGTAAACGAGATTGGGAGAGCTGTTACCTAGTCATCTGAGGTCAACGCTGACGATAGGCGCGGGGTTGCATTCCCAGGCAGCACAACGTTATTTATTGCGCTACTTCAAAATGTTTGTAAATGTTTGTAAATCTATCGGACTCAACTGCTTGGTTATTAGTCCGTAGCTTACAAATTACTTAAACTAAGGTAAACTAACCTAAGGACAACACAAACACCTATGCCCGTAGGCGAAAAGCCGCGCGCACAGCAGCACGGCGCTCCAGTGCGCACGGCTAATCCACCGCGGCTTGCACTACTTCTAGCCGAACATATGCACATCCCGCTAATGGTGAGAACAGTAACTATTTCGTCTCTATATAATAAGTAGCAAATAGAGCCGGGGTTTTGTCCCTGCCGGGAAAGAAGTCAATTGTATCGTCATTTCAAGTTCAAATATAGCGTTATCTGTGAATTTATTTAATATCTGACGTGTGATCGTGCTTCGTTAACGATTCATATAGGTACTGCGTTCTGTTCCACAATTTTATGACGTTTGACACCTGTGAGTTGCACTGTATTATATACTTTTAGTGGTTACCCTTCAGAAACAATTTTAACTTCATGCCATTCCTGGTGCAATGCTAAAGTTAACCGGGTTCGGACATTGACCTTGTAAACCGATATCAATGAAAACGTCAATGTCTTACGTCTCTTCATGCCTAATCTAGTCTCGATCAGAAATGCAAGCTTTTTTTGGTCAACAGTGTGTTCAAATTCAGAGCACGAACAAAAACTCATTGTGTCATTGAATGAGTTTGATAAGATACCCGATTTGTCACTTATTGTAATTAAATTGAATTTACGTTGCTCTCTCGACTCTAATAACTTGTATTTTAAGGTTTATTGTATGACGGTATTGAATTACATGTGGACCGACTGCCATAAGGAGAATGTTCTCTACTGCTTCTTTGGTACCCATTGTGAATAGTGTAACGACTTTACTCTATAGGGGTTTTGAATGTGGAGTACCCGCAACACAGCTACGTTAGTTGGGTTGCATTTAGCAGTGATCCACTTTTTTTGCTGTCAAGTGTACATATATAAAAGAGACTGAAGATCGACGGAAAGAAATATTGAACAACAACAAATAACATAAACGTTTTTGACTACAGAAGTAAATACCATAATCTCTTTAGATCAAGCTTGATCTTACTAGTGGTTGTTAACAAAGCTCAATTTGTGCAAGACAATAATATATATTCGTTTATATTACAGTTTCTAGAAGTTACGAGAAACAACTTTAATATTAGTCATGAAGAGCTTGTGACTGTGTTTCAAATATGCCTCTTTCGTGGAAAAATTGCTCAGTTGTTTGCCTTAGACTCGAACACGTATCCAGAGAACCAACTCCTGAGCCACGGAGGTCGATATATATTCTCCGTGGTTTCCGTGGACATAAAACTCAGATGTTATCGGATGCATTTTTTATTTAATACTTCATGCGTTATTCATGATGTACTCGTAAAAAATGGACAATCGTACCTAATCCTGAGGGCCCTTCATTATCAGTAAAAGCGTTCATGACTAATTCATTTAAGACATTTACCTTGTCTCTATAAATAATAAACATTCCGTAAGGTCCCTAACCGTATGTGGATTAATGTTTTATTCAGAAAGCGAGCGCTCGGCACTTCAAAATATTTCCAGCAAAGGTCACGGTAGATTTCGCCATGTTCGTGTGAAATAACCTGTGTTCTTTCGGATCATCCTTAGAATCTATATCCCCGAATAGGAATCAATTCCACTACATTTTATGTGGGCATTTAAACGTATCATCATCGCCTTTCACGAAGTAGTAACGGTAAATCAAATCGAATAGAGCTGTGTAGGTTCCCCTAACGTATATTAAATATCACCGTGGCTGTGTCTTTGAACGTATGTGCCGCAGTCTCATTAATTTTCATGCGGAATCGCGTCACGCTAGCGGCACCTGCACCGTTTACTACTACATTTCACGAATCCCCGGTTCTCTTCATTCCTTCAGACTTACGTTATTGATTGTGGGTAACTAAGATTACGTTTATGTAATTGTAAAAAAGGCAGAAAAATACCAGGGAGACATTACGTAAGTACATTAAAATTTTAATCTTATCACTATGCACTTATACGGTGAGGAATAACGTGCTAAGGACAAGCTGCCAATTTCTATGAAACATAAGGTATTCATATACATGCGGCGTCTATTCCGAAAGAACAGACGTCACTTCTGATCCTGCAGTTGTTCACTCTTTTGTGTCCCAACTTCGTCGCCGCTTTTGCGTCCCAGCCTCGTCGTAGGTGTCGGTGGCCGAGTGGAATGAGACCGACACGCTGGTGCAGGTACGGAGGGGAGCAGCCAGAAACTATAAACACTCGAGTAAATTAGAAAGAGATATATATTGCACAGAATGTAACAATACTTAACTTTTACATAGTACTGCAGAATGTTGATACATAGTTGTTAGAGGCCTGCCTAGTGCCTGTACAATAGCAAAGTCTTCACTGGTGCCTATCTGATTACGAAGGTCCTAACTGGTTGCTATCTCCGTCCGAAGTGACCGGTGTCTTTCCGTGGTGGCCACGAGCGGGGTTGCAGCAGAGGGCGCTCGTGGCTGTCGTCGTGAGAACGCCGCGCCGTGCGTGCATGGCGGCGCGCGGCGAAAGTAGGTGGCGCGCACTTTGTACTTGTGCGACATCACACCCCTCCCCCCCAAACCACCGCGTCGTCGTGGCGTAGGGCTGAGGGCCACGGCGACGGCACTGGGAGGAGGGCCTGGGCGGGGGCGTTACTGGTGGGACGGGCGTCGTAGCTGAGGCTGGGATCGAGACGCCGTCCGCGCCCCGGCATCCGCCTTGCGATCCCCCAGGGAACCCACCGAAACCTGGGGAAGGGCGCACCCCCCCGCCCAGAGGGAGCAGGTCATCTTCTTCTGAGGTGCGTGGCCCAGGCGGCGGCGGCACGCACGGTCCCGGAGTCCCTCTCGGTGACGCTGTCATCCGCGGCGGCGAAAGCGGCGGCGTCGCGTCGATCTCCATCGGGACGATCTCGTAGTCCGGCGACGCTGGACCCGTTGACGAACGATGTGGTTGTGCTCCCTGGCGGTGAACTGGGTCTGGAATCAAGAAACCGGAGACAGGATCGCGCGGCCTATGCAGAAGCAATTGGTTTGCGTGGCGCCGCAGCTCCGACCCTGTGGAAGAACGTACAACATACATATTGCGACCGAGCACGCGCTGAATGGTGCCCGGCATCCATGTCTTCTTCATACCAGCAAACACCCTGTACAGCACCGGCGTAGAAACCTGAAAACGCGTAGCGCCATACGAACCGACTCGGTGCGTGGGAGGCTGCAACAGGTGAAGGAGAGTGCGGTGACGGCGGCCGTGTAGCAGCTCGGCAGGAGACGGGCCGTCACGTGGCATGCACCGATACGTAGACAGGAAAATTTGAAGAGCTTGCTGCCTGGAGTGCTGACCTTTCATCTTCTCCATGTGAGACTTGAATGTTCCAACGAAACGTTCCGCTTCACCATTGGACTGAGGGTGAAAAGGTGCGGTGGTGATATGCTGAATGCCATTCGCACGACAAAACTGTTGAAATTCCGCACTAACAAACTGAGGTCCATTGTCACTGACGATAGTTTCAGGCAAGCCTTCGATGCAAAACACTGATGTTAAGGCACTGATTGTACTAGAAGCTGTCGTTGAGTTCATGGCAATCACAAAAGGAAACTTGCTGAAAGCGTCTACAACAATTAACCAGCGCGTATTCCAGAAAGGTCCGGCAAAGTCAATATGTAAACGTTGCCATGGTCCCTTGGGGCGTGGCCAGTCTGAGAAACGTTGCGGAGGAGCCGCCTGATGCTCCGCACAAACAGTACACTGTGACGTCATGTTCTCTATCTGAGCGTCCATACCAACCCAGGTACAATGACGTCTGGCCAGTTGCTTTGTCCTAACCATACCCCAATGTCCTTGATGCAGGAGGCGTAACACTTCTCGTTGCAGGGAACGAGGAACAATCACTCTTGCTTGGTCGTTGTCGGTATGCAACAACAGTACACCCTGACTTAAAGATAATGCATGACGTTGTGCAAAATAACGTCGAACCAGAGGCCGATCAATGTCTTTGGCTCTGGCAGGCCACCCTGAGCGAACAAAACGTGCTACCACACTTAGGTCTGCATCCGCAGCTGTTTCCTGTGCAACCCGACGAGAGTTCAAAGGGAAATCTGCGACAGCGGAAGCATCTCTGGAGGCTATCTGACAACATGCCAATTCGGAAGAATCAAAAGACACATCCTGGCCAACCGGAAGTCGGGAAAGTGTGTCCGCGTTAGCATGTTTACAAAATCTCATACTGATAATTAGACAATATCAAGGACCATCTCTGAAGCTTTTGTGCCGTACGGGGCGGAATCGGCTTTGCGGGTGAGAACAACGACGTGAGAGGCTTGTGGTCTGTCAACAAATAGAATTTTCTGCCATAGAGATAATGATGAAACTTTGTGACGCCGTAAATGATTGCTAAGGCCTCCTTTTCTATCTGACTGTAATTCTGTTGCGTTGGCGTCAGTAGCTTGGATGCAAAGGCAATAGGACGATCGTGACATCCAATACGATGCGACAGAACGGCACCCAGACCGTACGACGAGGCGTCAACTGCTAACACTACAGGCTTCTGTGGGTCAAAGGGAATCAAACATGCATCACTGAGTAGTGCAGACTTTAGTTTGTCAAAGGCAACCTGACAATCTTTAGACCATACAAAAGGAACATTCTTCCTACGTAAGTGATGCAGCGGAGCTGCAATCTGAGAGGCATTGGGAATAAACCTGAAATAATAGTTAAGCTTTCCCATCACTGCTTGCAATTCATGCACATTCTTAGGAGGAGGCAAGTCTTTGATTGCTCGAAGATGTGACTGTAAGGGATGAATTCCTTGGGCATTAATCACATGGCCTAGGTACTCTATTTCAGTTTGAAAAAACGAACACTTTGCTTTATTGCAACGTAGACCTGCTGCAGTCAAAACTTTGAAAAGGCACTCCAGGTTTGCTAAATGTTCTTCAACTGTACGTCCGGATACCACAATATCATCTAAGTAGTTTGAGCAACACGGTACAGAAACTGTCAGCTGTTCCAAAAAACGCTGAAAAATAGCGGGGGCGGGAGAACTGCCTAAGGGTAGGCGTTGAAATTGAAAAAGGCCCATGTGAGTATTAATGACGAAAAACTTTTTTGACTCGTCATCAAGCGGAATCTGTAAGTATGCCTCTGCTAAATCAATCTTAGAAAAGAAGCAAGACTGTCCTAATTTGTCCATCAGTTCCTCAGGTCTGGACAGGGGATAAGTGTCTACAATTGTTTGACTGTTCACTGTTGATTTGAAGTCCGCACAGAGACGAAGTTTTCCTGACGGCTTGGGTATAATTACTATAGGCGAGGCCCACTGACTCGCAGACACAGGAGAAATCACACCACTATCTTGCCAACGTTTAAGTTCTGCAGCAACGTTATCACGAATTGCGATAGGCACTGGTCTAGCTTTACGAAATTTTGGAACTGCAGATTCTTTCAAAGTTACATGTGCCACGAAGTCTTTTGCACAACCTAGTTCCGGCGAAAACAAGTCACTATATTTGTCACAAAATGCATTGATTTTTTCCTGAGGCACTACTGACGAAATTTGAAGCACATCTCTTTGAATTGATAAACCAAACAAGTCAAAAGCATCTAGTCCAAAAATGTTCTGTGTCGATTTGGCCTGAAGAACTACAAAAGCAACTGTTTTTGTTACACCTTGAAAAGAGGCGGGCAGGCTACACGTTCCTGGCACGGGAATTTTTGTGTCCCGACTTCGTCGCCGCTTTTGTGTCCCAGCCTCGTCGTAGGTGTCGGTGGCCGAGTGGAATGAGACCGACACGCTGGTGCAGGTACGGAGGGGAGCAGCCAGAAACTGTACACACTAGAGTAAATTAGAAAGATATATATTGCACAGAATGTAACAATACTTAACTTTTACATAGCACTGCAGAATGTTGATACATAGTTGTTAGAGGCCTGCCTAGTGCCTGTACATTAGCAAAGTCTCCACTGGTGCCTATCTGATGACGAAGGTCCTAACTCGTTGCTAAGTCAGTCCGAAGTGACCGGTGTCTTTCCGTGGTGGCTACGAGCGGGGTTCCAGCAGAGGGCGCTCGTGGCTGTCGTCGGAAGAACGCCGCGCCGTGCATGCATGGCGGCGCGCGGCGAAAGTAGGTGGCGCGCACTTTGTACTTGTGCGACACCACACCCCTCCCCCCCAAACCGCCGCGCCGTCGTGGCGTAGGGCTGAGGGCCACGGCGACGGCACTGGGAGGAGGGCCTGGGCGGGGGCGTTACTGGTGGGACGGGCGTCGTAGCTGAGGCCGGGATCGAGACGCCGTCCGCGCCCCGGCATCCGCCTTGAGATCCTCCAGGGAACCCGCCGAAACCTGGGGAAGGGCGCCCGCCCCCGCCCAGAGGGAGCAGGTCATCTTCTTCTGAGGTGCGTGGCCCAAGCTGGGGCGGCACGCACGGTCCCGGAGTCCCTCTCGGTGACGCTGTCATCTGCGGCGGCGACAGCGGCGGCGTCGCGTCGATCTCCATCGGGACGATCTCGTAGTCCGGGGACGAACGATGTGGTTGTGCTCCCTGGCGGTGAACTGGGTCTGGAATCAAGAAACCGGAGACAGGATCGCGCGGCCTGTGCAGGCGCAATTGGTTTGCGTGGCGCCGCAGCTCCGACCCTGTGGAAGAACGTACAATAAACGTATTGCGACCAAGCACGCGCTGAATGGTGCCCGGCAACCATGTCTTCTTGTTTCCAGCAAACACCCTGTACAGCACCGGCGTAGAAACCTGAAAACGCGTAGCGCCATACGAACCGACTCGGTGCGTGGGAGGCTGCAGCAGGTGAAGGAGAGTGCGGTGACGGCGGCCGTGTAGCAGCTCGGCAGGAGACGGGCCGTCACGTGGCATGCACCGATACGTAGACAGGAAAATTTGAAGAGCTTGCTGCCTGGAGTGCTGACCTTTCATCTTCTCCATGTGAGACTTGAATGTTCGAACGAAACGTTCTGCTTCACCATTGGACTGAGGGTGAAAAGGTGCAGTGGTAATATGCTGAATGCCATTCACACGACAAAACCGTTGAAATTCCGCACTAACAAACTGAGGTCCATTGTCACTGACGATAGTTTCAGGCAAGCCTTCGATGCAAAACACTGATGTTAAGGCACTGATTGTACTAGAAGCTGTCGTTGAGTTCATGGCAATCACAAAAGGAAACTTGCTGAAAGCGTCTACAACAATTAACCAGCGCGTATTCCAGAAAGGTCCGGCAAAGTCAATATGTAAACGTTGCCATGGTCCCTTGGGGCGTGGCCAGTCTGAGAAACGTTGCGGTGGAGCCGCCTGATGCTCCGCACAAACAGCACACTGTGACGTTATGTCCTCTATCTGAGCGTCCATACCAACCCAGGTACAATGACGTCTGGCCAGTTGCTTTGTCCTAACAATGCCCCAATGTCCTTGATGCAGGAGGCGTAACACTTCACGTTGCAGGGAACGAGGAACAATTACTCTTGCTTGGTCGTTGTCGGTATGCAACAACAGTACACCCTGACTTAAAGATAATGCATGACGTTGTGCAAAATAACGTCGAACCAGAGGCCGATCAATGTCTTTGGCTCTGGCAGGCCAACCAAAGCGAACAAAACGAGCTACCACCCTTAAGTCTGCATCCGCAGCTGTTTCCTGTGCAACCCGACGAGAGTTCAAAGGAAAGTCTGCGACAGCGGAAGCATCTCTGGAGTCTATCTGACAACATGCCACTTCTGAAGAATCAAATGATACATCCTGGCCAACCGGAAGTCGGGAAAGTGTGTCCGCGTTGGCGTGTTTAGTGGTAGGTCGGTACAAAATCTCATACTGATAATTTGACAGTATTAAGGACCATCTCTGAAGCTTTTGTGCCGTACGTGGCGGAATTGGCTTTGTGGGTGAGAACAACGACGTGAGAGGCTTGTGGTCTGTCAACAAATAGAATTTTCTGCCATAGAGATAATGATGAAACTTTGTGACGCCGTAAATTATTGCTAAGGCCTCCTTTTCTATCTGACTGTAATTCTGTTGCGTTGGCGTCAGTAGCTTGGATGCAAAGGCAATAGGACGATCGTGACATCCAATACGATGTGAGAGAACAGCGCCTACACCGTACGACGAGGCGTCAACTGCTAGCACTACAGGCTTCTGTGGGTCAAAGGGAATCAAACATGCATCACTGAGTAGTGCAGACTTTAGTTTGTCAAAGGCAACCTGACAATCTTTGGACCATACAAAAGGAACATTCTTCCTACGTAAGTGATGCAGTGGAGCTGCAATCTGAGAGGCATTGGGAATAAACCGGAAATAATAGTTAAGCTTTCCCATCACTGCTTGCAATTCATGCACATTCTTAGGAGGAGGCAAGTCTTTGATTGCTCGAAGATGTGACTGTAAGGGATGAATTCCTTGGGCATTAATCACATGGCCTAGGTACTCTATTTCAGTTTGAAAAAACGAACACTTTGCTTTATTACAACGTAGACCTGCTGCAGTCAACACTTTGAAAAGGCACTCCAGGTTTGCTAAATGTTCTTCAACTGTACGTCCGGATACCACAATATCATCTAAATAGTTTGAACAACACGGTACAGAAACTGTCAGCTGTTCCAAAAAACGCTGAAAAATAGCGGGAGCGGAAGAACTGCCAAAGGGTAGGCGTTGAAATTGAAAAAGGCCCATGTGAGTATTAATGACGAAAAACTTTTTTGACTCGTCATCAAGTGGAATCTGTAAGTATGCCTCTGCTAAATCAATCTTAGAAAAGAAACGAGACTGTCCTAATTTGTCCATCAGTTCCTCAGGTCTGGGCAGAGGGTAAGTGTCTACAATTGTTTGACTGTTCACTGTTGATTTGAAGTCCGCACAGAGACGAAGTTTTCCTGACGGCTTGGGTATAATTACTATAGGCGAGGCCCACTGACTCGCAGAAACAGGAGAAATCACACCACTATCTTGCCAACGTTTAAGTTCTTCGGCAACTGTATCACGCAAGGCGATAGGCACTGGTCTAGCTTTACGAAATTTTGGAACTGCAGATTCTTTTAAAGTTACATGTGCCACGAAGTCTTTTGCACAACCTAGTTCCGGCGAAAACAAGTCACTATATTTGTCACACAATGCATTGATTTTATCCTGAGGCACTATTGACGAAATTTGAAGCACATCTCTTTGAATTGATAAACCAAACAAGTCAAAAGCATCTAATCCAAAAATGTTCTGTGTCGATTTGGCCTGCAGAACAACAAAAGCAACTGTTTTTGTTACACCTTGAAAAGAGGCGGGCAGGCTACATGTTCCCAGCACGGGAATATTTTGACCTGTGTACGCTGTTAACACTTGCTGTGACGGCGACAATTTTGGCGAACCCAGAAGTTCATAAGTATCTTTATTAATTAATGTAACAGCGGAACCAGTGTCGAGCTGAAATTGCACAGTCTTATTTTCTATAGAGAGAGTAACAAACAGCTTGTGCTTCTGGCGCACGACCGGTGCGTGGATGTGGGCAACGTCTAATACATATTGTTTTCTGCGCTTGCGCGGGTTGCGTGCGGTAGGAAGCGGCGCATACTCGGCACACAGCGGATTAACCACACTGTCACTAGATGACACTACCGCCGGATCGGCGTCCGCGCAATGCGAGGCTACTGCATTAAAATTACTTTGAGTAGCTACACCAATTCTACTGTCACTAGCTACACAGTACTGGGCACTATTACAATTAGAAGTTGCAGAAGGCACTATTTTCACTACAGGAATGCACTGTTCATAGTCATTTTGCGTGTCCCGAACCCTTTTCCGTTGCTCTGTTTTACGCGCTCGTCGGCGCTTGCTACGTGGTGCACTATATAGTTTTGCCATAGGCGCAGAACTACTTTCTTGCAATGGAGAACCAAGGAAAGCACTGTTCAAGTTTACAGCGTGTATGACATTTACAGAATTAACTGTTCTCGCACTCCGCGAAGCACTGATTCTAACGTTACTGTTCTTTGAGTTTTTAATTTGCATACACACAGACTGCACATGTCCCGATTTGCCACATTGATAACAGGTTGCGTTGCGACTAGGGCAATGAGCACGCTTGTGGCGAGACACACACTGGGGGCAAGATTTACGTACATTTTTCTGAAATGAGCGTTGGCGCCCGTTATTCAAATTACTGTTTCTAACACGACGGGGCGACCTTTGCGTCGCACTTTTACACTGGCTACTGTTCACTGTCTGTTCAGCACGGCCTGTAGAATTTAAAGAATCACTCGTGCTACACTGAGAACTACGGCTAGGAAAGCGTCCGTTACGGCGCACTGAATTTACACTATGGCTTTGCATTTCTACATCTGCTAAGTCAAAAGTATCATGCGCTTCAATAAGCTGCAGTACACTGTCTAATGAAGGGTCAGACTGTTTCAAAATTGCTGCCCTAATTCTGGGGTCCTGAATATTCTGCGTAATCGCATCCCTCAACATCACGTCACTATACGAAAGTCCACAAGAGCAAGTAAATTTACATTGGCGGGTTAAGCCCTTCAATTCCGTAATCCACTCTTGGTGTGACTGCTGCGGTAATTTTTTAAGTCTGAAAAATCGGTATCGTGCAGCGGCTACGAGAACTTTTCTCTCATAATGAGCATTCAGTGCATCTACAATTTGTTCAAAGTCTACATCACGAGGAGATGCGAGAGGGAAAAGTTTTTGCAATAGTACGAAAGTCTGGGGGCCCACTACAGATAATAACAGATGCTTCACTCTCTGACCTGTAATTTGATGAGCCGCGACGAGTTCTTGAAACTGTGCGAAATAGTCGCTCCATTCTTCCTCACGTTCGTTGTACTGGCGGAACGTCGGAAGCGGTGCGGCGGCAGGTGTGGGCTGCTGAAGCGGCGGCTGTTGTTGTTGGTGAGCAGCCTGTGAAGTTAACTGCGACACCGCCTGGAGAAGCTGGGTAATTTGCGCCGTCTGTAACTGAATAATTTCCATTAAGTTTGGGTTCGGGGTAGTGGCCATGCTGACCGATTAGGCGCCGCGTATACAAGTAACTTAGTACAAAACACAAATGCAATATGAAAGAGGACGCTCTGCAACAAAAAAGTCCACAAAACACGTAACAAAATATCTTTCCCCAAAATCTTATAATAAGGGTGGGTGGGCGGGAGCAATTTTTGCGTGCTCTGACTGCTGCTGTCTGGCTGCTGCAAGTGGGCTGGTCCAAGGTTCTATCACTCCTCGTCGCCACTTTTGTGTCCCGACTTCGTCGCCGCTTTTGTGTCCCAGCCTCGTCGTAGGTGTCGGTGGCCGAGTGGAATGAGACCGACACGCTGGTGCAGGTACGGAGGGGAGCAGCCAGAAACTGTACACACTAGAGTAAATTAGAAAGATATATATTGCACAGAATGTAACAATACTTAACTTTTACATAGCACTGCAGAATGTTGATACATAGTTGTTGGAGGCCTGCCTAGTGCCTGTACATTAGCAAAGTCTCCACTGGTGCCTATCTGATGACGAAGGTCCTAACTCGTTGCTAAGTCAGTCCGAAGTGACCGGTGTCTTTCCGTGGTGGCTACGAGCGGGGTTCCAGCAGAGGGCGCTCGTGGCTGTCGTCGGAAGAACGCCGCGCCGTGCATGCATGGCGGCGCGCGGCGAAAGTAGGTGGCGCGCACTTTGTACTTGTGCGACACCACAGGAATAATTTGACCTGTATAAGCTGTTAACACTTGCTGTGACGGCGACAATTTTGGCGAACCCAGAAGTTCATAAGTATCTTTATTAATTAATGTAACAGCGGAACCAGTATCAAGCTGAAATTGCACAGTCTTATTTTCTATGGAGAGATTTACAAAAAGTTTGTGCTTCTGGCGCACGACAGGTGCGCGAATGTGGGCAACGTCTGCTACGGTTTGTGTGCTGCGTATGCGCGGGCCGCGTAGTGAAGGAAGCGGCTCAGACTCGGCACGCAGGGGATTAACAACACTGTCACTAGATGGCACTACCGCCGGATCGGCGTCCGCGCAATGCGAGGCTACTGCACTAAAATTACTTTCAGTATCTACAACAAGTCTACTGTCACTAGCTACACAGTACTGGGCACTATTACAAGGAGCAGTTGCAGAAGGCACTATTTTCACTACAGGAATGCACTGTTCATAGTCATTTTGCTTGTCCCGAACCCGTTTCCGTTGCACTGTTTTACGCGCTCGTTGGCGCTTGCTACGTGGTGCACTATATAGTTTTGCCATAGGCGCAGAACTACTTTCTTGAAATTGAGATCCAAGGAAAGCACTGTTCAATTCCACAGCCCGTATAACATTTACAGAATGAAATGTTCTCGCACTTTGCGAAGCACCGTTTCTAACGTTACTGTTCTTCGAGTTTTTAATTTGCATACACACAGACTGCACATGTCCCGATTTGCCACATTGATAACAGGTTGCGTTGCGACTAGGGCAATGAGCACGCTTGTGGCGAGACACACACTGGGGGCAAGACTTACGAACATTTTTCTGAAATGAGCGTTGGCGCCCGTTATTCAAATTACTGTTTCGAACACGACGGGGCGACCTTTGTGTCGCACTTTTACACTGGCTACTGTTCACTGTCTGTTCAGCACGGCCGGTAGAAAAATAAGAATCACTAGTGCTACAGTGAGAACTACGGCTAGGAAAGCGTCCGTTGCGGCGCACTGAATTTACACTGTGGCTTTGCATTTCTACATTTGCTAAGTCAAAAGTATCATGCGCTTCTATAATTTGCAGTACACTGTCTAATGAGGGGTCAGACTGTTTCAGAATTGCTGCTATAATTCTGGGGTCCTGAATATTCTGCGTAATCGCATCCCTCAACATCACGTCACTATACGAAAGTCCACAAGAGCAAGTAAATTTACATTGGCGGGTTAAGCCCTTCAATTCCGTAATCCACTCTTGGTGTGACTGCTGCGGTAATTTTTTAAGTCTGACAAATCGGTATCGTGCAGCGGCTACAAGACCTTTTCTCTCATAATGAGCATTCAGTGCATCTACAATTTGTTCAAAGTCTACATCACGAGGAGATGCGTTGGGGAATAGTTTCTTCAGTAACACGAAGGTGTTGGTGCGCACCACAGATAATAGCAGATGCTTCACTTTCTGACCTGTAATTTGATGAGCCGCGACGAGTTCTTGAAACTGTGCGAAGTAGTCGCTCCATTCTTCCTCACGTTCGTTGTATTGGCGAAACGTAGGAAGTGTTGCGGCGGCAGGTGTGGGCTGCTGAAGCGGCGGCTGTTGTTGTTGGTTAGCTGCCTGCGCTGTGAGCTGGGCCACAGCCTGCAGGAGCTGGGTAATTTGCGCCGTCTGTAACTGAATAATTTCCATTAAGTTTGGGTTCGGGCTAG
The DNA here is from genome assembly GCA_026315105.1 of Locusta migratoria. Classification (NCBI taxonomy): domain Eukaryota; kingdom Metazoa; phylum Arthropoda; class Insecta; order Orthoptera; family Acrididae; genus Locusta; species Locusta migratoria. Next base: position 55,655,220 of record CM048745.1, on the reverse strand, counting down.
CGGCCATGCTGACCGATTAGGCGCCGCGAATATACAAGTAAATTATAACAAAACACAAATGCAATATGAAAGAGGACGTTCTGCAACAAAAAAGTCCACAAAACACGTAACAAAATATCTTCCCCCAAAATTCTAATAAGAAGGGTGGGTGGGCGGGAGCAATTTTTGCGTGCTCCGACTGCTGCTGTCTGGCTGCTGTAAGCGGGCTGGTCCAAGGTTCTATCACTCCTCGTCGCCACTTTTGTGTCCCAACTTCGTCGCCGCTTTTGTGTCCCAGCCTCGTCGTAGGTGTCGGTGGCCGAGTGGAATGAGACCGACACGCTGGTGCAGGTACGGAGGGGAGCAGCCAGAAACTATAAACACTCGAGTAAATTAGAAAGAGATATATATTGCACAGAATGTAACAATACTTAACTTTTACATAGTACTGCAGAATGTTGATACATAGTTGTTAGAGGCCTGCCTAGTGCCTGTACAATAGCAAAGTCTTCACTGGTGCCTATCTGATTACGAAGGTCCTAACTGGTTGCTATCTCCGTCCGAAGTGACCGGTGTCTTTCCGTGATGGCCACGAGCGGGGTTGCAGCAGAGGGCGCTCGTGGCTGTCGTCGTGAGAACGCCGCGCCGTGCGTGCATGGCGGCGCGCGGCGAAAGTAGGTGGCGCGCACTTTGTACTTGTGCGACACCACACACTCCTTCATATTCACAGAATATATGACATCAACTGCGCATGGGCAAAGCTGAAAATGTGGTCCCAGCCGTGATTCGAACCCGGAGCCCTTACTCTTACGGGAATTAGTACATAGTGACTATGAGTTTGAGTACTGTGGGCAGGGTACAGCTGGAAATTTGTTTCTGACAGGAGGCGTGCCTAGATAGTCCTTGCAGATGCGGTGATCACTGTGTCCCCAGTAGTGTAGCGGTCAGTGCAACTGCCTAGAGAGCGGGAGACCCGGGTTCGAATCCGGGCTGGGTACACATGTTCAGCTTTGCCCATGCGCAGTTGATGTCATATATTCTGTGAATATGAAACAAGGTATTCGACTGTTTCATGGGAATCGACCTAAGTGGTTAATTATGTGATGTTATGCTCATATAATGCTTTCTTTACTCGTCAATATCAGTACTAAAAAAGGAAAAGGAGATTTCAAATAAATTTAAAAGCCCGCTAAATCGCCCTATTTGACTGATCCCACAGGATGATGCTCCTGCTATCGTAAAATTCACTAACAGTGATTTATAGTTTGAACACTCACGTTTCGAATAAACGTCTAAAACATTGCAGTGTACCGATATAAAAACTGAAGAATAATTTATATTCAAGGAATGTACGATATTACCTGCGAATGGGTAAAGTTGAAAACATGTACCCAACCCAGCCGAGTTTCGACCCCAGGTTTCCTGCTTGCTAGGCAGTTGCAATATATACTGTCCTTGGCAATCATTTTGATTACACTGTGAATTTCAGTATTAGTGGGCAGGCTAAAGGTAAGATTTTGTATCTCGCGGGAGGCGTCTTTGACTAGTCCATGCAGGTGTGTTGATCGCTCTGTCCCCCGTATTGTGAGATCAACGCAACTGTCTAGTAAGCGTAATAATACTAAGAAGAATTGTTTTGTCCGTTCTGCAACGAGACGTGTAGAATGTACTTGAAACTAGCACGCAGAGATTCAAATGAGCTAGGTACAGATCAGTAAGCTAATGTTGGGCTGATAATGGGGTCCTTTAGGAATATGGCCGCTAAGGAGGGGAAGAAATCCAGTGTGCGCTCCGTGTGCATACAGGGTGGAGTCATTCCAGATGTGGAACTGGTCCTTTCGGATGCCATAAAGAGTACGGGGTGCAGCCAGCTGCAGGTGCCTCACGTTGGTAATATCGATGTGTGTCGCTTTGAATCGGAAGAGAGCGGCCATTCTTGCTTGTAAGGTGAAGGCAGACCTCATCATAGCTGACAGGACCGACTGTGGACCTTTCCTACAGAGCAAAGTTGAGGGGCCGGCCGCGGTGGCCGAGGAGACTGAGGCGCTCCAGTCACGGTCTGCACGGCCACTACGGTCGGGGGTTCGAATCCCTCCTCGGGCATGGATATTTGTGCCGTCCTTAGGATTAGCTACTTCATAAGTAGTTTGTAAGTTTAGGGACTGATGACCCCGTACTTAAGTCCCATAAGCTATATAAACATAAAAAAAAATTAAAAAAAAATAATTAAAAGTTGAGGGTCTGAATGAGAGGCTCAGGGTTTGTCTCAAAGATTACACATCACTGATATGACGAACAGATATGTAGTAATCATTGGTTAAATAGTTGTAAATTGGTAGTTGTGTGGGGAAATTACCAGAGCTCCAAGTGCTAGCAGAAAGTACTGCTAAAGCCGGAGATGAGTTCAGGTAAAATTTATAAAAAGGGGCAAATGGTGTTTAGTGAAGATAGAATGAATAAGCTAGAAAATAGCGTGTTTATTGCTGTCACTAACGGTTTATCTTGTAGCAAAATTGAAGTAGATAGTTCCTGTGAGTTGGGAGAGGATATACCTGACAATCATAATAAATTAGTAATTTGTTCTTTTTATCGACCCCCTTTCTCAGGTGATTCGATTCCAGAAATGTCCAAAGAAAGCAAGAATCATATTTCATAAACGTACCCAGAGCATACAGTATTAATTGGTGGTGACCTTTACTTACTCTCGTTGTATTGGCGAAATTACATCTTCAAAACCGGAGGAAAGCATAAAACATTCTCTGAAATACACCGAATGCTATCTACGAAAACTATATCGAGCAATTTGTTCAAGAATCCAGTAAATTAGTAAATGGGTGTGAAAACATTCTTGACCTCATTGCAGTAAATAATCCTGACTTGACAAATCAGTGAACACAGTAGTAGCGAGAATGAATATCGAAATTCCCAAATCCATCATATTTCAATGAGCAATATATTTACTCAAAAAGTAGACTGTTTCCTGAGTGAGAGTCTTCCTTCTTTGTAAACTAACAAAGTAAAAGTAGATCAGATGTGGCTTACATTCAAAGAAATAATATCGACAGCTATTGACAGATTTAAACAAATAAATGAACAAATAGGGGACCGATTCCCTGTGGCACACAAAACACATTAGGTCACTACTGCAAAGGTAAAGACAAAAAACGGCAAAAAAATCAATACGTTTATCACGCTATACCAATAGTGATACCATCGATGACAGTGCTGCTAAAGCAGAACTGCTAAACACCACTTTCGGAAATTCCTTCACCAAAGAAAACGAAGCAAATACGCCAGAAATAGTATCAAGAAAAGCATTCGTAATTTAGAGGCAGATATTCCTGGCGTATTAAATCAAATGAACAAAAACAAGTGTCCCGGTCCATATTGTATATCAACTAGGTTCCTCTCAGACTATGCTGATGTAATAGCGCAATACAATCGCTCGCTCAGCGAATGATCCGTACCAAGACTGGGAAGTTCCACAAATCACTCCAATGTTGAAAAATAGAAATTGGAGTGATCCGAAGAATTACAGGCCTACACCCATGACGTCGGTTTGCAGCAGGATTAGAGAACATATACTGTTTTTGAAACTTCTGAACTACCTCGTAGAGAACGACCTACTGACCCACAGTCTGATTCAGATCGTTGTCCTGGTGATACATAAAGTGATGAGGGCTGTCGACAACGAAACTCAAATCGATTACATATTTTTACATTTCCAGAAGGCTTTAAACACTGTACCAAGCAGCTTCTAATCAAATTGCATACATATGGAATATCGCCACAATCGTGTGATTTTATTCGCGACTTCCTCAAATGTTCAAATGTCTGTAAATCTAACAAGGAAAGTACATGGGCTCGAATGAACATATCTGTATCAACGTTTGCTTACAGGATCTCTACGTATACCTCACTGTGCTGGTGGGTGTCATTTTTATGCAAAACTCTGCTATCATGCTCTAGATAGCACTGTAGATGTAATTGTAGACGCCGTACGTAATGCAGATATCTTAACTATAAGTTATGTAACAATCAGCGTACATGTTCTCTAGCGTATTGTCATCAAAAGCTGTGATGATAGTTGCAACTTCAACCTTTTTCTTGGAATACTGTTGGTATTCACTGCCACTGCTTCCATCGCCTCTTCCCGCACCTGCCGTAGCACTACCGATTGCAATGAGTTGTTCGTCATTATCATCCCTATTATCATCATTATGTGCGCCTTAGTGCGCATGGGTATTCCGCCGCTGCTCCTGTCAGAAAGCACACAGTACATATAAATTGAGGGGAAAGTCCTCGAGCAAAACATAAGTGATAACTGGCGTTCCTCAGGGAAGTGTTATTTGGCCCTACTGTTGCTTATTTTAATAAACGATTTCGGAGAAACAATGAATAGCTCTCTTAGATTGTTCGCGGATGATGCTGTCGTTTATCGGTTAGTGAAGTCAACAAAGGATCAAAAGCAACTGCAAAGCGATTTAGACAAAATTTCTGCATGGTGCGAAAATTGGCAATTGACACTAAATAAAGAAAAGTGTGAAGCAATACACATGACCAATAAAAGAAATCCGCTGAACTTCAATTACGCGATAAATCAGTCAAACCTTAAGGTCGTAGATTCTACCAAATACCTAGGAGTTACAATTACGAAGAACTTAGACTGGAGAGAACACATAGAAAATATTGTGGGGAAGCCGTTTCATCGGCAGAACGCTTCGAAGATGCACCAGCTCCACCAAAGAGACTGGCTACATCACACTTGTGCGTCCTCTCTTGGAGTACTGTTTCCCCTTGTGGGACCCTCACCAGGTGGGACTGACGGAAGACGTTGAGAAGGTTCAGAGAAGGGCAGCTCGTTTTGTTATATCACGTTACGGGGGGGAAAGCGTCACGGAAATGTTGCACGAATTGGGGTGGAAATCATTAAAAGAAAGACGTTATTCATTGCGGCGTGATCTGTTTGCGACGTTTCAATCACCGACTTTTAGTTCTGAATGTGAAAATATTTTGCTAGCACCCACCTACTTAGGGAGACATGACCATACCAATAAAATAAGAGAAATCAGATCGAAAACGGAAAGATTTAGGTGTTCTTTCTTCCCGCGCGCTATTAGAGAATCGAACGGTAGAGAAAATTTATGAAAGTGGTTAATAAAACCTCTGCCAGGCACTTAAATGTGATTTGCAGAGTATCTATCTAAGATGTAGATCTATGTAGATGAAAATATTGTACAGAAATCGAACCAAAGGCTAACGTTTTATTGGCAGGAAGAAGATGCAACAGTTCTAGTAAAGAAACTGCCTACAGTACACTTGTGTGTCCTATACTGTAGTATTGCTGCACTTTGTGGGATTCCCACCAAGTAGGACTGACGGAGGAAATAAAAGTTCAGAGAAGGGCAGCTCGTTTTGTATTATCCAGATATATGGGAGAGAGTGTCACAAAAATGATGCAGGAGTAGGGGTGGAAATCATTACAAGAAATTTGTTACGGCGATATCTATTTCTGAAACTTCTTTCACTAACTTTCTGCTCCAAAAGCGAACAAATTTTGTTAACACCCACTTACACAGGGAGACATGATTAAAATAAAAAAGGAATCAGATCAATAATTTGCAGTTATAGAAGGGAACGGTAGAAAGCGCCATGCACTTAAATGCAGCTTAATTGTGTAGATTTAGATGTTTACTTCTGGGTAGTATCTGTTCACGATATGACACACCAGCGATTTATATTTAAAAGAATTCACTATTATAGTTGGTACATAATTGAAGTTGTTTGTCAGTTTTGATATTTACATCAGTGATGCAGTACTTTATTATTAATGATATATCAACGATCTGTCTCTCAGAAACGCTTTACAGAGCATGTGGTCTGTATACATGTTTTTGGTAAAATCGGGAATGCTTGCTTATTTCGTCAATACAATAGAACCCGAAAACTCGGCACTCAGTAACCCGGCAGCCGCCCGCGGTGGCTGAGCGGTCTGCGGCGCACCAGTCACGGTCTACACGGCCACTGCGGTCGGGGGATTGTATCCCCCATCGGGCAAGGATGTTTGTGCCGTCTTTAGTATAAGCTACTTCATAAGAAGTTACCGAACGAGGTGGCGGAGTGGTAAGACACTGGACTCGCATTCGGGAGGATGGTGGTTCAAATCCACCTCCGGCCATCCAGATATCACTCCAGGCAAATGCCGTGATGGCTCCTTTGAAAGGGCACGGCCGATTTCCTCCGACATCCTACACCGAAAATCCGAGCGTAAGCTCCGTCTCTAATGACCACGCTGTCGACGAGACGTTAAACACTAAGATCCCTTCCTTTCCATAAGTAGTTAGTAAATTTATGGACGGAGAACACCGTAGTTAAGTCCCTTAAGCTCTACAAACAATTGAACATTTGGTAACCCGGTAGTTCGGAAAACTCGGTAAATCCCTGCTTCCTCTGGTATTATTCCGTGCGCGCAGAACGCAAGATTGAACTGAAATCGTAGCTTGTAGCAGTTACGGGCTATGACATAAATCGGTTTGGACGTCATATTTTCTTGTGCCACTTACACTCTGTTTAAAAATCCTTTGAGTTTCATTAATTCAATATGTAGATGAGATTTGATATTAAAAAAACAGTCGTGATCAAAATTATGGGAGTGCATTTATACAGTGCTTTTTAAAATCGGCTTAGACGTGATGGGAATTTTAGTGAAATATGTTTTGTGAAATATATCACTATTGACCGTACTTTTCATTGTTCGAGGGTGTATGCTTTTTTAAAGTAGTTTTCAAAAATGTTCAAATGTTTATTAACCCTTTCGGATCCTCTGGCTACAAATGTGTACCTAACTTCTACGGTGTCTAAAATGGTTCAGAAGCATTTTTCTCAATGGAAAGAACATGTATACGACACCTGAGTGTTCAATCATTTCATCATGCACAATTACTGCCACCTGTGGAAGATCTCTATAAAAATATTAAGAAGCGGGTGTTGCACTGCACAGCAGTTTGCGAACTTTAAAGAACACGGAAATTGTGGGTTACTTGTATGCCACTGTATAAAGTACTAGTTGTTATTTTGCGATGTAGTTATTGAACGGTCAGTTTATTTAGTACAACAGTTAGTACTACAAAAATAATTGATTTAGTCTTAAAAAAAACATTGTTTTTCAGTATACGCAGTGTTGTAGAATGAAAATCGTTCCATATAATTACTTCTAAAATCAGTGAAAATTTAACTTAAGAGTATTGCAGCATTAAAAAGTAATTTCCTTGACAGAGGAAAAATTCAGGTCTGAAAGGGTTAAGGTTATGGGACTTAACTGCGGGGTCATCAGTCCCACTACTTATGAACTAACTTATACTAAAGACAACACAAACAGCAATGCCCAAGGGAGGATCCGAATCTCCGAAGCGGGAGGCCGCGCGATCCGCAACGTGGCGCTCCAGACCGCTCGGCTACTCCCGCGCGGCAAAGTAGTTTTCTAAATGTAAATTGAAGTACGTACTTGTAAGTAACGAATATCATTTCTCAGATATTCTCTTAATTTATTTTGTGTTACTGTACTCCATCATTTGTAGTGCATTATAAAGGAACAATAGAAAGTATTTTATAACAAAAACTCTTACCTACTCTTTTTTAACACCGTTCCCGATTACCCGGTATTTTCACGAACTCGGCCACCCTTCGGTCTACATTAGACCGAGTTTTCGGGACTCTACTGTAATTCAATAATTCTATTATATTTCACAAAACCACAGTCTACTGCTACAATAAAAGAAAGAGAGAGAAATAAATAGAAATAAAATAAAACCAACAATAACGTAAGGTTGGATTTGAATTTGGAATGCAGAGTTGTTAAACTATGACGCTGTTGGTTTATTTTATCCGGCCCTCCATCCCTCATTATAGTCAAGCCATGTTCTCACCAGTGGCGGATTACCCATAAGGCAGAGTAGGCAGCTGCCTAGGGACCCCGTGCATTTTAGGGGCCCCATGTGACCGATATGCCAATGAGGAATTTTTTAGAAAGACTTTTGCGTTTTAAACAGTAATTAGTTGCCTTTTCGTTGTTTGTCTACAGGCAAGTGAAAGAAAATATATATTACAGGAAATAGGTTCTGATAGTTCTGAAGAGTTTGAGGAGTACAAGAATGTCACTTAGGGCCCTTCTTAGTCTACAGCGGAAGTAGTTCACTCCAAAATTTATTGTAGCTCGTAAGCGGCTATCTTTGGGTGGCCAGAGTTCAAAAACAAAAATACGAGACACATATGGATACCTAAGATTGCGCCACGTTAAGAATCACACAGCCGCTCACGTTTGAGTTTCGAGCCCTCTCTCGGACATGGGCGTGTCTGTGTGTTGTCCTTGGTGTAAGATATTTTAAGTAGTTTAGAAGTCTACGGACCGATGACCACAAAAATTTCGTCCCTTAGGTTACAATCTTTTTGCCATTTGGGAGTTCGGTATTTTCTCATAGATTTTTATAATAACGAACTTCTGGAGTATTTCGAAAATGATTTATTGTTATAATTACTTCATTTTCACACTAAATATTTTTCGTTTTCGCCGCCCATAAAGTATAGGTGGTGGAGCAGCATTAGTGTCAGGCAGACCTAGCACAAACCGAGTCACGAGCTACAAATTTTTATACCAGTGTTCTTCAAGTGGAAGTAAGTTGAAAATGGAAGACCTGTTTTTACTAACTCACTACCCAATTCTCAATTAAGTTTTTGATCACCTACATTTTTCTCGCGGTTCAATTCCTAAAAAACAAATTGGTTTTCACATCTTTCTTTCATATTATTTTCGCCGAACTCCGGTAAAGTTTTAAGACTTTACTAGACAGATTTTCAACGAAAAAGATATTTGAGCTGAACAAGATTACAGCATATGAAATGGGTATGTCCATTTCGCAATATAACAGATTAACGTCTAGTGAAATGAACATCTAATGTCCTTGAAATCAAATTCTTTCAGCACATCAAATTCTAGCACTGTAATTATTAGTTAGAAAACCTCCAAATTTCATGTCAAATCATTATGTAATACCAACTAAATAAATTGGAAAATCGAGTCTTATTCACTTTTAGTTATAGTCTATTTTCTGTACTGTTTGAACATGATCCCATTTTTCTCAGTTTGGGTACACTGTAGATTCTTTGAAAACACGTTATGTCAAATTATACGGGGCGGTTAGTAAGAAAACGGGACAATATAAGTCCCGTATTTACTTTCTCGGGACAGTTGAGCTAAATAACGGACGATCCCGTCAAATAAGGGACGTCTGGTCACCCTAGGCTATCTTACACTATGGTCGAACCTGTTAATTCACAAATGTTCAAATGTTTGTACAGCTTATAGGACTTAACTGCGGGGTCATTAGTCCCTAAGCTTACAAACTACTTATGAACTAGCTAAGACTAAAGATGGCACAAATATCCATGCCCGAGGGGGGATTCGACCCCCGACGGTAGTGGCCGTGCTGACCGTGACTGGAGCGCCTCAGTCACCTCGGCCACCGCGGCCGGCACCTGTTAATTACTTAAAACGAGTGCTTCGGTTGTGGAATACCGCAATTTTATTATTATTATGGATTACCTCAATTTTATTATTTTCGTTATTATTACCAATGTATTGTTGATGTTTGTTGGAAAATTAGTAACTTATTAAGGGATGAATTTGAATTGGGGCCCCAAGATTTGGATTGCCTAGGGGCCTACAGAGGGCTTAATACGGCACTGGCTCTCACCTGCTTTGCCGGCAAGGTACTAAGCTTTTGTCTGTTGTTTTTCTATCAGGGTCGGTTCCTGTATAGGTTTGCAGGTTAGCGCTACCCCCAGGAATAATAACATTGTTCGTTTACTGTTAGAGCTTCTATGCACGGGGAGAAGTAGCGCTCCATTTATCTTTTTTGAAACACCTGGGCTGTTACGCACCTACCGCCTCCGAGTGGACCGAACTTCGCCGACGGCGGCTGGGTTTGCAGCCGGCCTGCAAACGCCGACAACGGTGTCTCAGGGGGTGTGCGGGGAGCGGGGGCAACGCCTGCCAACAGTGTTCCCGTATAGGCGCCTCGAGTGTGTAAACATCCCGCCAAAGCCACCCTGTCAGCCGCAGAAACACAGTCCAAACTCTAAAGGCTAGTTTACACGACGACACTACGTTTCATGAAACGGCGCTACTGGCCAATGCGCATGCGCGGCAGGCGTTCGCGCAACTCGTTGGCCAAACGAAATATTTTCTGCACCTTGCAACTTTGGCGAAACTGATTGCGCGTATTTTTAGGTTAGGTTATAACCAATACAGAACAAAATACAATTACAGGGGGGAACGGAGGAAATAATTCGGTTTTTGAACATATATGCGTTGTGTAGGTGTTGGTGCGATTTTAACGGCGTGTTAGTGCTCTTCCAGCAATTATTTGTGAAATTAACCCTGGAGTGGGCGCGTGGGGTACCCCTGTCACCCAGCGGATTTACATTGCCATTATTTCCGTTACGGTTACAGTTGCAGCGTTCCCGCGCTCAGTACCTTTCAAACAGGTTCATTGTTGAAGATTCGTTTTGATTTAACCTCAGTTGCGCAGCTAAACTTGTAGCAGCAGGACGTCGAATTGAGCTGGGGTACAACTGTCCACCACGCGCATAACCACGTAACATTTCTTAAGGTAGGCATTCTCCCTTTTCTTAATACTGATTTCATAGTAAATGCATTGAAAGTACAATATTTGAATTATTTTTCTTAAGCTGGCATATAACTACGTTAACTGATGTCAGTGGGACTCACCGAAACATTACAGGTGACAATTGGTTCAGCAGTATACCATTAGCTAAGATGCTACTGCAAGACAAGGGACTGACATACGTTGGAACACTCAGAAAAAACAAGAAGGAGATCCCAAAAGAATTCTTACCTAATAAACAAAGACATCAATATTATTCTATTTTTGGCTTCCAGGAGAATTGCACCCTAGTTTCATACTGCCCTAAAGTGAACCAAGCTGTCCTCTTGATATCTATATTACATCATGATAATTCCATTGATAAGGATTCAAGAGAGTCACTGAAACCAGAAATTGTAACTTTTTACAATATGACAAAGATTGGAGTTAATTTACTTGATCAACTAATTTAAAAAAATGATGTTTCCCGAAACACTCGTAGGTGGCCTATGGTTGTTTTCTATAATTTACTGAATGTGTCTGCCATGAACGCACTGTGCATATACCGATAAAACTGTAGAACACCAAAACCAGTGAAAAGAACGGAATTTCTGCAGAGGTTGGCCTGGGAAATGACGAAGCCGCAATTTCAGTACCGATCTGCTATACCTCAAATTCCCATCGAATTACGGTTGCGTGCACGTGCTCTACTGGGCATAAATTCAGAAATTACACCTCAAGACAATCCCAGAGAAGGTTCCAAGGGACGCTGTTACGAGTGTGGAAGGCAAAAAAATAAGTCAACCAGAAAATGGTGTCATAAGTGTAAAAGGTGGATGTGTTTGGCTCATTTGTATACTGTATGTGTAAACTGTGTCTGGAATAAATAATTAAAATTTTGTTTAGAAAATGAGTGTTTTATTTCCATCCTCATACTCGTACAAAGGTAGAAAAACATTAAAAACTTAATTTGATAATTTCTTCGATGCGTATTTAAAAAAAATGAAATGGGGTACAGGAGTACCCCGCGCGCCTAACCGTGTTACAATAATCCACGCGCCTACTGCAGGGTTAAATATTGATAGGTTGACGATTAGTGAATTGCAGATTAAAATACATTCCATTCCAAATACCTATACAAACGAACTATGGCAATTGTCAATTTCGAAACACTGTACAGGTACTGTAGAAACGAATATCTACTTGACAAGAAACATAATGCAATTTGTAATTTCAGTTCTGATAACAATGCTTCACGCATAACAATATCTTGTTTCTTTATTGCTTTACTAACTCTGTTTAAAAGGAACGTTAACTGGTCTGGTGACATTCTAAGTTGATTAAAATAACGTCTGTGGTCTTCAATCACAATTTCGTTCAGCAAGGTCACTGAGCAACAGAGCTGACGTCATTTTTTTTAATCAAGTCTCGAACTCAAACACGTTTCTTATTCTTTTTATGTTTGGTCTGATGTAGCGACTTAACACAGACAAGCACTAGATTCGCCACAACTCTTACAGCTACCAAAACTTTCATTTTACGACGACTACGGAACTCAGAAAACAACGAAACTGAAGTGTATAGTATTGGCGCCGTGTCTACAGACATACACGAAACCAGTTGCGCGCAATTCATTTCATGCAACGATTTTCGCAACCTAGTGTCGTCGTGTAGACTTGCCTTAAGACAAGCGGAGTCTTCGGCCCTTCGAACAAACTGTGCTTTTCGCACCTTCTTACCAGTTCACGTGCAGCTGCGAACTGAGTAACTGTGCGTTGTGTTCGTTGTTTAGCGGGTGTTGTAGTGAATTCTGAGGCTCAAGTCAAAAGGTGAAATAATGAATCAGGTAATTTTCTTGCCGTCTGAACCCTTCAATTTACGCAGGTCTGAAGTTGTTGTTGTTGTTGTTGTTGTTGTGGTCTTCAGTCCGCAGACTGGTTTGATGCAGCTCTCCAAGCTACCCTGTCCTGTGCAAGTCTTTTCATCTGAGAATACGTTCCACAACATATATCCTTTTGAATCTGCTTATTATATTCGTCCCTCGGTCTCCCTCTACGATTTTTACCCCACACGCTTCCTTCTAATGCTTTGACAATTCCTTGATGTCTCATAATGTGTCCAACCAATCTATCCCTTCTCTTAGGATATGCCAGAAACTCCTTTTCTCCCGAATTCGGTTAAGCACCTCCTCATTAGTTACATGATCTACCCATCTAATTTTCATCATTCGTCTGTAGCACCTCATTTCTAAAGCTTCTATCATATTTTTATCTGAACTACTAATCGTCCACATTTCACTCCCATACAGTGCTACACTCCACATAAATGCTTTCAGAAAGGACGTCCTAACATTTAAATGAATATTGGATGTTAACAAGTTTCGCTTCTAAAGAAACTCTTTTCTTCCCATATCCATTCTTCATTTTATATGTTCTTTACATCGGCCATCAGATTGTTATCTTGCTACCCAAATAACAAAATTCATCCAGGTTTGAAAGGTTTGACTATTTCACAGACAGTTAAAAGTCGTCAGTTCAACAGAAAATTTAAGTCTGAACTGTACTGCAAGTATCAATGGCTGTGTGCATCGATGTGTAAAACGCATAATTTTCTTTTCCCTTGCCTATTATTTGGAGGAGAGTTTCCGTGGACTAAACAGGGAGTCAGTGACATTCAACACCTTCACTATAAAATTAGGAACCACGAACTTTCTTCAGTCCATGTTAATAATGTTTCGATTCTGGCAATTCTAGGCAATATAAATATAGCCACTCAATTAGACAGTGAGTATAGAAGGTTCATGTCATTATGCAATCAAAATGTTAGAAATAATAGGTACATACCAAACCTAATAATTATTTCCATTCTTTTCTGTGGTTCTTTAAACTTGCACTCAGAGGATAGGATGGGACTGTATCATCTTCTAATCCTGGCGTTTTTCGTGCCTTGATTAATTTTAGTGCAGAATTATATTCAGTATTAAAATCGCATTTGGAAAATGCAACAGTTTAAAATGATCTAGATTGAACTCCTCTAACGCATACTTCTAAGAACGAAAGATGCCGAGTTTCTGTAATAGCTGACGAAACTGTGGTGTCGCACAAGTACAAAGTGCGCGCCACCTACTTTCGCCGCGCGCCGCCATGCACGCACGGCGCGGCGTTCTCACGACGACAGCCACGAGCGCCCTCTGCTGCAACCCCGCTCGTGGCCACCACGGAAAGACACCGGTCACTTGGGACTGAGTTAGCAACCAGTTAGGACCTTCGTAATCAGATAGGCACCAGTGAAGACTTTGCTATCGTACAGGCACTAGGCAGGCCTCTAACAACTATGTATCAACATTCTGCAGTACTATGTAAAAGTTAAGTATTGTTACATTCTGTGCAATATATATCTCTTTCTAATTTACTCTAGTGTTTATAGTTTCTGGCTGCTCCCCTCCGTACCTGCACCAGCGTGGTATTTTTGTTCCTGTGTCGGTCTCATACCACTCGGCCACCGACACCTACGACGAGGCTGGGACACAAAAGCGGCGACGAAGTTGGGACACAAAAGAAACCATCGATGTAGCATGTGTTTTCCAGATAGTTATAGTATGTATGTACATCATTAATAGAAGACCAGTTGAAAGATTTTGGGATTTTATAGCAACAGAAAAGCATGATGCCTAGAACAGTGTTCAGTAGGCACTTAGTTGCAGCAGTTTCTACCAGAGAAATTCAGCACTTATTTCTTTAATAACTACTATTGAGTGCTATACTTTCTTGGAACCAAAGAAACTTCGAACAGAACTCACTGTTACTTACGGGAGAGAGGAGTTCAAAAGTATGTGTGAAGCTTTGGACTTGTTAGGTTATATAATAGAAAATAATCTTTGTGATACATTAAGTGAATCTGTGAAACTGTTGAAAGCGATAATTACGGTCCCAGTGACCACGTCAGAAGCAGAACGTTGATTTATATCACTGAAACGCATCAATGTATTTTCACGGAATACGATGGTCCAAGAAAGACTACCAGCACTCATAATACTCTTCATTGGACGAGAACACGTTTTAGGAATTGCTGACTTCAAAGGGAGGTTAAAAATTATCTCATATGAAGGAAAGAAGAGGCGACTGCGGTGGCCGAGGGGAATGAGCCGCTCCAGTCACGGTCTGCACGGCCACTACGGTCGGGGGTCCGAATCCCCCCTCGAGCATGGATGTTTGTGCTGTCCTTAGTATTAGCTAGTTCATAAGCAGTTTGTAAGTTTAGGGACTGATGACCCCGTAGTTAAGTCCCGTAAGCTATACAAACATTTGAACAGTTTTTTGAAGGAAAGAAGAATGGAGTTCCTGTACAAGTGGCCACTACCAAGTCAAACAGCAGAGGCTCCGTCGAATGGCGTCACTTTCGTCCTGTTAAAAAGGGTTAGTAAGGCTGGTCTGCTATTATTTTCGTAAATCATCTTAATTTCTTTTCAATCGTAAAGTAGTACTTTATTCTGAGTAATAACACTAAACTACGGTGATAATTATCGGCTATCTTTTTTTATTGCATGATATTAACGTATCGATAGCCGATAATTATCACCGTAGCATGTACTCGTAATAACACTATGATCTATGCCTGATCTGGTTCATATTGTTATCGCCAACCATTCAGAAGACAGCAATGCTGTTTTTAATTATTACGTTCATTACAGTAAGAAGTGCCATTTATTTCTTATATAACAACAAACGTAATCCTCTACTTTCATAAGAAGACATAGAATACATAAAATATGGCCGGCCGCGGTGGCCGAGGTGACTGAGGCGCTCCAGTCACGGTCAGCACGGCCACTACGGTCGGGGGTTCGAATCCCCCCTCGGGCATGGATATTTGTGCCGTCCTAGTTCGTAAGTAGTTCATAAGTAGTTTGTAAGTTTAGGGACTGATGACCCCGTAGTTAAGTCCCATAAGCTTAACAAACATTTGAACATTTGAACATAAAATATGTCATCATTATTACGTTGGCTACAGGCTCTGTTAAAGATGTTCGAAAGGGTTGACTTCATAATACCTCTAGAGGTCAGTTTGTTAAATTAAAACGTTAAAGAAACAACCGTCATCGTTCCGTTTAATAGAGAAATACTTGCAAACACAAAGCACAAAAATTACAATGAGCATAAAATTGAAGAAGAAAAATACCTCTCACCCTCCTGAAGTCAAGAGGTCATTTCATATAAAATTTATATCTCTTTTGACTCGTCATCTATAATAATATTCTACCTGAGAGTAACTTCAGGAATTTAGCATTTTTTCCTATATTTATATTTGCCTTTGTCAGTAGATGGTGTTGTTATTTTAAGAACATCCAGAACTCCTCCATACTTTTAATTTTGTCCGTCATAAAGTAATGTACTGAATGCCCTGTGAGTCAGATGTCGAAGTTTCTTTTTCTGTTGGGACACGGTATCTTTTCTTGATAGATGAAGTTTTCAGGAGTAATGACAATCGCTGATGTGAGCTATTGTCTAATGATTTTCCATATAACTTTGGCATTTTAGGACACACAGCTATGATCTTCATAGTCAATTAAGTCACAAGTGCAGTCAGCTGAGGCACCAACCCCTCGTCCCCAGCCAGCCCTCTCTCCCACCTGGAGCTAACACACATTTCAAGTTTCAAAATGATTGGCCTTTATCAGTATCAACGAACAAGGCTCTGCACGCCTGTCGTTTCTAATGTCAGACCAGTATTGCTTACTATACACTACGCCGCCTCCCTCAACTTCCACCGCAAAGTCCATAGCGACCCTGCAAGCTCCTACCGTTGTTAAGCCGCAAACATTGTGACAGGGAAATGTGTTAAGATCTTGCTTTGTTCACTTTAGCAAGACGGAATAAGGTCAGCAGCCGGTAGCAGAAAATGCTCACCCGCCTTGCGTGATGACGGCAGCCGCTGCGTCGGCAAGTTGGAAAGCCTACCGTCAGCGAACTGTGTGTGAGTGAAATGGCTGTCAGACAGAGACGCAGCTAGTAAACATTTCATAACTACACGTAACTCTGTCACAAGAATGAATAAGATCGTGGATGCGTCAGCGGTAAAGAAACATCGGGTGAACACTGCATTTTCAAAGGGAACACATTCAAACCGTTTCATACGTCATAGCTTCAGCCAATTTTATGTATAACTACACCCACATTTAGAAGTAGCAGTCACTTGGTCTTCTGAATCGACGATGCCCAGGTGGTAGTTGTCAATTCACTGGCCTAATCGTTGTGCTCAGTCTTAGTCGCAGATAGCAGTACATACGGGTACGGTGGCTACCGGAGGCCAGTGCAGTCTTCAGTAGTTGGTTACTAAAGGCCAATGTTCCTGTCGTCGAGTTAGCACTCTGGTGCTAATCCGGCCAGCCGGTGTCCCGAGTCGGGAACCAGCACGACATCCTACTTCAGAGGGGTCCCTGCGTGGATACACTGACCGCTGCATAGCCTGGTGAAGGGACAGAGCACTTCACAATAACAGTCTTTGCATCGCTTCCCGGCATCGCGGCGTGGCGCGAGCACTACCATCGTAGCCGGCCGCGGTGGCCGAGGGGACTGAGGCGCTTCAGTCACGGTCTGTTCGGCCACTACGGTCGGGGGTTCGAATCCCCCCTCGGGCATGGATATTTGTGCCGTCCTAGTTCGTAAGTAGTTTGTAAGTTTAGGGACTGATGACCCCGTAGTTAAGTCCCATAAGATTTACAAACATTTGAACATTTTTGAACTACCATCGTACGAAACACGAAGGTTGCAGCTCGAAGGCGACGCCTCCTACTGCTCTAGCTCCTGTCGAGCTAGCGCCTTTATCAAACTTATGTATGTAACAGAATAAAATGTGTCAACTATAATTCTGTTTCACTAGCGTCCCTTGGCGCTCCACCAGGTTCCACGCCTCATCCTGCCCTAAAGCTGGGAACACACCGCTCGGGCCCAGCACCGTATTCAGTCCGCAGTGGATTTTACTGCAATGCGCAATTTTCTCGCTATTGGAGAGGTGGAACGTAAACAAAAAGGGAAGCTGCAGCAAAACAAGTGTAGCAGCGTATCCCTTAATGCTCGTCGCTACGCGGCGGTGGTTACCTGGTAACCGGTGGCCGGCGCACCGCAGAGTGGTTACTGGGGAGCCTGATGGTAGACGCGGTCTGGCCTCAGCTGCATTGAGAGACGGCGGTGAGAGCCACGGAGTGGAAGGCGGCTAACAAAGACGGATGGCCGCGAGGGCGGCCTGCAGAGGCTGAGGCTGGTAATTAGCAGCAGCCAGGGCTCTGGTGACGCGGCCGTCGACTACCAGGCCAGCCGCACCGCCACATAAGCGATGTTTTTAATGCAGGCTGCGCTCCGCAGGCCGTCGGTATTAATCTAGCAGCCACTGCGAGGCTACACAATTTTCATTTGCGTTTTTCGCTGCCACCCGGAATTATTATTTTTTTTATTTTTCACACACACACACACACACACACACACACACACACACACACAGACACACTGCTACCGATTAACAATCCGTAAATTCTTTTTTTAAGTAAACCAGTTGATATGAAGATCAGCATCTCCAAAACGAAAGTAATGTCGGTGGGAAAGAGATTTAAACAGATTGAGTGCCAAATAGGAAGAACAAAGTTAGAACAGGTAGACAGTTTCAAGTATCTGCGATGTATTTTCTCACAGGATGGCAACATAGTGAAAGAACTGGAATCGAGGTGCAGCAAAGCTAATGCAGTGAGTGCTCATCTAAGATCTACTCTCTTCTGCAAGAAGGAAGTAAGTACCAGGACTAAGTTAGCGGTGCACCGCTCTATCTTTCGACCAACTTTGTTGTATGGGAGTGAAAGTTGGGTGGCTACAGGTTACCTTATTCATAAGGTAGAGGTTACAGATCTGAAAGTAGCAAGAATGATTGCAGGTACTAATAGATGGGAACAATGACAGGAGGGTGTCCATAATGAGGAAATCAAAGAAAAGCTGGGAATGAACACCATAGAGCGAACAAACTTAGATGGTGGGGTCATGTTACATGTATGGGAGAAGCAAGGTTACCTAAGAGACACATGAGCTCGGCAGCGGAGGATAAGAGGAGTCGAGGTAGACAAAGAAAAAAGTACTTAGATTCGGTGAAGAATGATTTTGAAGTAAAAGGCATAAAATCAGACAATGCATCAATGTTAGCATTGAATAGGGGATCATGGAGGAATTTTATTAGAGGTACTATGCTCCAGACTGAACGCTGAAAGGCATAATCAGTCTCTAATGATGATGATGACCAGTTGTAGCTGCGATAATAATGTTTTAAAGACGCGTTTCGCCTTTCTAGGGCATCATCAAAAAGCGCTGGTGACTTCCGTTTATAAGAAAGAGAACTGACCCACACAATTACAGGCCAATATCGCTGACGTCAGTTTCATGTCGAATTTTGGAGCATATTCTCAGTTCGAATATAGTAAATTTCCTTGAAACGGAAACGCTTCTTTCTATGAATCAGCACGGGTTTAGGAAACATCGTTCATGTGAAACTCAACTTGCCCGTTTCTCACATGACATCTAGGGAGCCATGGATGAAGAGCAACGTGCGAATTGTGTTTTTCTCGACTTCAAAAAGGCGTTCGACGCAGAGCCACACTGCAGACTGCTGACGAAGATACGAGCTTATGGAATAGGTTCACAGATTTGTGACTGCTGGAAGACTTCCTAAGTAATAGAACGCAGTACGTTGTTCTCGACGGCGAGTGTTCATCAGAGACGAGTGTATCGTCAGGCGTGCCCCAGGGGAGTGTGATAGGACCGCTATTATTTTCTATCTATATAAATGATCTGATGGACAGAGTAAGTTGTAATTTGCGGCTGTTTGCTGATGATGCTATGGTGTATGGGGGGGGGGTCGTCTTTAACTGACTGTAATAGCATACAGGATGACTTAGACAAAATTTCTAGTTGGGGCGAAGAATAGCAGCTAGCTCTCAATGTAGAAAAACGTAAGGTGATGCGCATGAGTAGGAAAAACAGTCCCATAATGTTCGAATACAGCTTTATTAGTGAGCTTCTTGATGCTGACGCGTCGTTCAAATATCTAGGCGTAACATTGCAGAGCGATATGAATTGGAACGAACATGTAAGAACAGCTGTGGGTAAGGCGGACAGCCGACTTCGGTTTGTTGTTGTTGTTGTTGTGGTCTTCAGTCCAGAGACTGGTTTGATGCAGCTCTCCACCCTACTCTATCCTGAGCAAGCCTTTTCATTTCCTCATAAGAACGACAACCCACATCCACTTGTATCTGCTTACTATACGCGTCTCTTGGTCTCCCTCTGCGATTTTTACCCCACACACTTCCCTCCAACGCTAAATTCACAATTCCTTGATGTCTAAGAATGTGTCCTACCAATATATCCCTTCTTTTAGTCAAGGTATGCCAGAAATTTCTTTTCTCCCCAATTCGGTTCAGTACCTCCTCATTAGTTACGCGATCCACCCACCTAATCTTCAGCATTCTTCTGTAGCACCACATTTCAAAAGCCTCTATCCTCTTTCTGTCCACACTGCTTATCGTCCATGTTTCACTCCCATACAAGGCAACACTCCATACAAATGCCTTCAGAAAGGACTTCCTTAGGCTTAAATCAATATTCGATGTTAACAAATTTCTCTTTTTCAAAAACGCCTTTCTACCAATTGCCATTCTGCATTTTATATCATCTGTACTGCGACTATCATTTGTTATTTTACTGCCCAAGTAACAAAACTCATCTACCTCCTTTATTGTTTCGTTACCTAATCTAATTCCTTCGGCATCACCTGATTTTCTTACACTGCACTCCATTACCCTTGTTTTACTCTTGTTAATGTTCAACTTATATGCACCTTTCTGCACACTGTCCATTCCGTTCAATTGCTCTTCCAGGTCCTTTGCTGTATCTGACAGAATCACTATGTCGTCGGCAAAACGCAATGTTTTTAATTCTTCACCCTGAACTTTAATTCCTTCTCCAAATTTCTCCTTGCTTTCCCTTATAGCTTGCTCAATGTACAAATCGAACAACATTGAGGAAAGGCTACAACCCTGTCTTACTCCCTTTCCAACCAATGCATCCCTTTCATGCCCTTCAACTCTGACAACCGCTGTCTGGTTTTTGTACAAGTTGTAAATAACCTTACGTTCCCTATATTTTACTCCTGCTTGCTTCAGAATTTTAAAGAGTTTATTCCAATCAACATTGTCAAAAGCCTTCTCCAAATCTACAAAAGCTAGAAATGTTGGTTTGCCTTTTCTTAATCTATCTTATAGGATAAGCCGTAAAGTGAGTATTGCCTCCCGTGTTCCTACATTTCTCCTGAACCCAAACTGATCTTCCCCGAGGTCGGCTTCTACCAGCTTTTCCATCCTTCTGTATATAATTCGTGTTAATATTTTGCAACCATGACTTATTAAACTGATGGTTCTGTAGTTTTCACACCTGTCTGCACCCGCTTTCTTTGGAATGGGGATTATAACATTTTTCTTAAAGTCTGAGGGTACTTCACCTGTCTCATACATCTTACACACAATGTGAAACAATTTTGTCATGGCTGGTTCTCCCAGAGACTTCAGTAGCTCTGACGGGATATCATCTACTCCAGGGGCCTTGTTTCGACTTAGATCATTCAGTGCTCTGTCAAATTCATCTCTCAGTATAGTATCTCCTATTTCATCATCATCTACATCCTCTTCACTTCCTACAATAGTGTCTCGAAGTTCATTTCCTTTGTAGAGCCACTCTATATACTCTTTCCACCTTTCAGCTTTCCCTTCTTTGCTGAGAACTGGTTTTCCATCAGTGTCCTTGATATTCATAGAGCTGTTTTTCTTATCGCCAAATGTTTCTTTTATTTTCCTGTAGGCTGTATCTATTTTTCCCCTATTTATACATTCTTCTACATCCTTGCATTTGCCTTCTAGCCATTCCTGCTTAGCCATTTTGCACTTCCTGTCAATCTCATTTCTTAGTCGTCTGTACTCCATTTTGCCTTTTTCATTTACTGCATTTTTATACTTTCTCCTTTCATCGATTAAATTTAGTATCTCCTGTGATATCCAAGGATTCTTTGTAGGTCTTGCCTTCCTATCTATTTTGTCCTCTGCTGCCTTCACTATTTCATCTCTCAATTTTACCCATTCCTCCTCAACTGTTTTATTTTCCCCCGTTTCTGTCAATTGTTGCCTGAAGCTCCCTCTGAAATTCTTAAGAACTTCAGGTTCCTTCAATTTATCTACGTCCCATCTCCTTATTTTCCTACCTTTCTGTAGTTTCTTCAGTTTCAGCCTACAGTTCATAACCAACAAGTTATGGTCAGAGTCTATGTCTGCCCCTGGGTATGTCCTACACTTCAAAACCTGGTTCCGAAATCTATGTCTTACCATTATAAAATCTATCTGGTATCTCCTGGTGTCTCCTGGTCTCTTCCACGTATACAACCTTCTTTTGTGATTCTTAAACCAGGTGTTTGTTATAACTAAATTATGTTCCGTGCAAAATTCTACCAGGCGGCTTCCTCTTTCATTCCTTTTGCCCAGACCATATTCACCCACTATCTTCCCTTCCCTTCCTTGTCCTACTACCGAATTCCAGTCTCCCATAACAATTAAGTTTTCCTCTCCCTTAATTGTCTGAATAATTTCGTTTAGCTCCTCATATATTTCTTCGATCTCCTCATCATCGGCAGAGCTAGTTGGCATATAAACCTGTACTACTGTTGTCGGTGTTGGCTTCGTATCTATCTTGACAATGATAATGCGATCGCTGTGCTGGTCATAGTAGTTTACCCGCATTCCTATTTTCTTATTCATTATCAATCCTACTCCTGTGATACCCCCAACGGATTTTGTATTTATAATCCTGTACTCACCTGACCAGAAATCCTGTTCATCCTGCCACCGAACTTCACTAATCCCCACTATATCTAACTTCAACCTATCCATTTCCCTTTTTAAATTTTCTAATTTTCCTACTCGATTAAGGGATCTAACATTCCACGCTCCGACCCGTAGAATGCCAGTATTGTCTTTCCTGATGATCACATCCTCCTGAGTAGTCCCCGCCCGGAGATCCGAATGGGGGACTATTTTACCTCCGGAATATTTTACCCGAGAGGATGCCATCATCATATGTTCATACAGTAGAGCTGCATGTCCTCGGGAAAAATAACGGCTGTAGTTTCCCCTTGCTTTCAACCGTTCGCAGTAGCTGTGTGGCAAAGTCACATTAGCTGATGTTACAAGGCCAGCTCAGTCAATCATCCAGACTGTTGCCCCTGTAACTACTGAAAAGGCTGCTGCCCCTCTTCAGGAACCACACGTTTGTCTGGCCTCTCCACAGATACCCCTCCGCTGTGGTTGCACCTACGGTACGGCTATCTGTATCGTTGAGGCACGCAAGCCACCCCACCTCGGCAATGTCTGTGGTTCATAGGAGTGGGACTTCGGTTTATTGGGAGAATTTTGGGAAAATGTACTTCAGCTGTAAAGGAGACCGCGTATAAAACGCTTGTACGACGACGTCTTGAGTATGTCAAGTGTTTGGGACCCGCAGCAGATCAGTTTAAAGGAAGCCATAGAAGCAGTTCAGAAGCGAGCAGCTAGATTTGTTACCGGTAGGTTCGACCAATGCGCGAGTGTCACCGAAATGCTCCGGCAACTCAATTGGGGATGTATGTAGATGTACCTGAAGAACCGGAAAGGAATTCATTATTTAGTTATTGTGCTACCATGCACTGCTGTAACTTACAGTCTAAAGACATTTAACTATTTAAATGAGTTAGCAATCCAAGTACGAGGTATGTGAACAATGTAAGTTCCGTTTGGGTTTATAAAAAAAGATGTACAGATAAAGAAATAAATGTTGTACAAAAATCTATAACTGCTAAACTACTTTTCTACGTAACTTCCGAAATTTTGTAGATACTTGTCATAGCATGGCACACGTTTTTGTATGCTTTCTTATTAGAGGGTTCCCGCCTGTGTATTTAACCATGTCGTAACATGTTCTTTCAGCTCGTCAGCATCGATGGAGTGCTGCCACCAAGGATAGAATTTAGGTGAAAGAAGAGATGATAGTTGCTAGTAACGAGGTCCGAGCTGTACGGAGGATGATCAAACACGTCCCAGTGAAATTCCCGCAAGAGTTGTTTGGCCACATTCGCCGTGTGCGGTCGGGCGATATCGTGAAAAAAATTACAGTAATCTTCGGTGCTTTTCTGTATTGCGCTGAGCAATTTCTTAATGGTCTCACAGTAGCCATGCAAGTTGGATTCAAGGTAAGAAATTAATCAGAAAAATGCCTTTTCTGTCCTAGAAAACGGTGCACATGACCTTTAGAGATGTCAGAAATTGGTTAGGCTTAAATTTCGTTCTGCATGAAGTGTGCCTCCATTCTATTGATTGGCTTTTTGTTTCAAGGGTGTCGTGGTTATCCGAGAATGAAAACCATCGCCTTCTTCATTGTAACGTGTCAAACACGAAAGTGCACTGCCAGTCCTATGTTTTTTGTGTTGGTCAGTAAGAAGTTTGGATACCCAACGTGAGAATTTTTTCGAAATTTCAGTTTTTCAGTAACAATTTCATTAATTAGTGATTGTGAGATTTGTGGAACTTCCATAGCAACGTCACTAAGTGTATACCTACGGTTATGCTTAATCTTCTCTTCAGTTTTGTTAACCAGTTCATCAGTAACCACAGACGGGCGTCCACTTCGTTCTTCATCGTACACTTGATCACGTCGTTCATGGAACAGTTTCACCCATCTTCTAACCATTGAATTACTCGTAGCATTTTGTCGCTAAACGTTGTAGATTTGTCGGTGAATTCTTCTTTGGTTTAAATTTCTTTGCATTTAGAAAACGTATCTTAGATCTGATTTGATATGCGATGGCACCTTGAATGACGGCTGACATTATAAAAAAGCACTACATAGCACACGTCGGCAGCAGCGATCTGACAGTGGTGTACTCCTTGAGTCAGAGTAACTGCCGCGCATTCTCGGAACTATACTCCGTTCACCGAAACGAGAGACGTTCTGTAAACACACTGAGGCACGTGACTAGGAGTGGACAAAACGGGGTCGGTCGCTAAATTTCGCCACATCCGTTTCAGGTGTGAAATCGTTGTGTGTTTTGTAATATACCCGTGCTATTAGAAGCGAAACATTTAAAATTCATTTCTTTTAATGATTCATCTAAAACTGATTTTCTCCGAAAATTTTTCAAATCTGCATCTTCCCTTACCACAGCCAGCGCTTAGCCAAGTGTTTCTTACGAAAAACTTTTCTTCATATCGCATTGCACTCAAAGCCATCAAGACGTTCTGAAAGCTTGTCATTCTTTTTATATTGAAGGCTTTAAAGAGTGCGTGGTTTTCTATTGACTGTGTTCACAACAATATCAGTCGCTGACTGTACTGGACACAACAGCTGCGTTTCATACACACTAAAGAACTTTATTTCTTCTATGAACGCTTATTGGGTGGACTGAAATTGATAGATGGCATAATGAGGTTACTCTTACGAGATACCAGTGAGAGAGAAAAGGTCACACACAGAATGCTGCAAGTTATTGTAACAACTAATACTTAAGTTACTATTCACCAACTGGTCTTTCAAGATGAAGTTGACAGTCAACACCTATTATCACTGCTATATAACAAATACACACACACACAAACACACACACACACACACACACGACCTTACACTTGAAACGGATGCAAAGAAATTGAGCGAGCGTCCCTGTTTTGTCCACCTCTAGTCACGCGTCTCAGTGTGTTTACTTTACGTCTCTCCTTTCGGTGAACGGAGTATACGACCATAGCGCTGCCGCTGTTAGGAATAGAAACGGAACTTACCCTCGAATAATCATACGTTAAATTGGGATACTGGGAAAGTGCTTACGAATGGGTACTAATAAATTAAATTGAGAAATGAAGATACGGTTCCAGCATGCCAACTCAAGTTCAGAGGTGCAGTAATGCCACTACACGAAAGTTCACGCAATTACTGAACACTGAAGACCGCCCGCCACACTAATGACGTCGAGCACGTTCAGACCTTAGCATCAGAGCGCCGCGCTTAGCTAGGTAGATGGTGTTGCTCGCAGAAGGCCTTCCTCATAATAACCAATATTTGTTGTAACAAGCATTAAAACAAAGACAAATTGAGAGAAATTCGTGTAATAGGAATTATAAAAATTAGACACTTTATTTATTTATTCGTGTCAGAAGCATATTGTACAAAACATAACACGAAACACAAAAACAAAAATGAAGATCAATGAATATAAATACAAATTAGCCATTAATAGTAACACATATTTACAGGTAACAGTGGTAACAGTTCAAAGATCTTTTCCCAAGGATTAACCATTAAACTATGCGAGCCCAAAATCTGGCTACATCACACGCATCACGGGTAGCACCAGTCGGGTCCTGCATGGTACAGCAGCCTGGACAAAGCTCACACTGTATCAGATGCTCGGCGTTTTGTTCTTTTCCACACTCGCACATAACAGATGCATCAGAGAGGCCCCACCTTCTCATGTTAACTTTGGATCTTATTATGTTGGTCCGCAGTCTATTGAGGGACTTCCACGTCATCCAATCCTCCTCATAGCCAGGTGGGAGTGCTTCCTGTGGGGTCATCCAGCCACCAAGGTCCCCGCTCTTTGCTCTCCACATCTCCAGCCTGGTTAGTTGTGGTGATTTGTCGAGCTCCGTCGTTGAATGCAGAAAGATTTTCCTTGATTTGAGTCTGCTATGGGCTGGCTGATAATCAAAAAGGGGATCTGTTGATAATTTCGATGCCTTTGCTCGTTCCATTCTGGCTGTGACTTTCCTTCTAATCCCAGGTGGCGCTATACCAGCCAGGCAGTATAGTTTTTCAACTGGCGTTGGCCTTAGACATCCCGTGATAATGCGGCAGGTTTCGTATAGAGCCACATCCACTTGTTTAGCGTGGCTTGAGTTGTATCATACTGGGCACGCGTATTCTGCAGCTAAGCAACACAGGGACAGGGCTGTGTTTCTTAACGTATTGGGTTGTGCACCCCAGTTTGGGGATAAAAATCACCGCTCTCGTCCTAGCAACGGTTCCCATGATATATTAAAAAATACTATGTGCCACTTCGCTTATCGTTGATTTTCAGTTTTGCATCAAAAGTCCATATGCGACAAACCTAACTATAGTTCTGCAACAGTAGACCTTATGTTTTGATTTACAGAAGACGTTGCCTCTGCCTAAGATTCCTACCAACATACCGTGGAACTCAAGAAGTTGGCAGCTGCCTCAAAAACATATCGGGGGAAATGTCACCGCAAAAGAACTTATTCTTTGGTCAGACTCGTGTGAAGGCCAAAATCGTAACATAAAAATAATGTTGTTACTTAAAACGGTTTTGGAAAGTTATCCTGCATTGGAAAAGATTGCTTTGCACCATGTTCTCTCAAGGCATAGTTTTTTGCCCAATGACAGTGATTTTGGAGACATAATGTTGCACTGAAGCTACAACAACGGTTGTACGCCGTCGATGATATTATGAGCATAATGAAAGTATGTCGTAAAAAGAATGCTTTGGTCGTTCACAGAGTCGAAACCAGAGACTTCGTTGGAATGAAAATGCTGGGAAAACAAATAACAAACCGCAAATGTGACACAGAAAACCACAAAATAAATTGGCTGAAGACTAAAGAAATTGGAAAGAGAAAGTAAAAGTATTTTTATGAAAATCGACATTGACCAGGAGACTGTAGCTGAAATATACATTTAGAGAAAGAAAAGAAGAGGGCGACCACTTAATACCACTGTGGCCAGGAGGAAACCCGATTTCTAAAGAAAAACTGGCAGACTTGAAATATCTTCTGCTGCTGATTCAGAAAGATGCAAGACAA
Source organism: Locusta migratoria (assembly GCA_026315105.1). Lineage (NCBI taxonomy): Eukaryota > Metazoa > Arthropoda > Insecta > Orthoptera > Acrididae > Locusta > Locusta migratoria. The sequence goes on along the minus strand of CM048745.1, from coordinate 55,627,665 downwards.
ATCTACCGGTCGTTCCGAAGTGATCACAGTGTGGAAGACAACATCGATGGTTTCGATGGACACGTTGACTTCGAAATTGAATGCGAATAATGACAACTACCTCTAATTTCGTTTTGTACAAGTTTCATTGTGTTTCATTTAACAGGGTTTGTACAGTAGGTCCATTGTGATGTACATTTGGTTACACTTATTTCAATTTAGAATGTATGTAGTGCTGTCATAGACATTCGTATAGGACCCATGAAGTGTCTGTAACGTTATTTGCATGTTACAATTGACTTGTGTCTCATACAATTTCATAAATAAAATGTCAATGATACAAAATGATACAAGAACTTCAGGACTGATACCTTCTGCATGTTATTCACAATGCTTAGCTTACAAAATGTAATTTGTTCTTTATTTCAGCTTCGTTTTCAGTAATGTGACCTCATTGTGTTGTAACAGGATCTGAAAGGCATATGGCTTCCTAAGGCTTTATTTTTATGATAGACCTAATGCACAGTTCAGTTACGCATAATGAGACCAAAGGACGTTCAAGTCTTTTAGTCCACTGATGCATAACACAACTGCACAGGCAACAATTAAGCATTAGTAGTCTAACGACCATTTGTGTTACTTTTTCGTGTTATTTAGCTTTTAATTGCGGTGATCTTCCATTAATAAGTGAATCAACCCTTCGTCTGTACAAAAAATTGGGTAACTTCAACAATAAATACATTTTTGAGGCAACGGTAACTTTGGACGCCATTATCTCGCTTATGACATTCTGCCGCTTGGTCTAGTTATGCATAACACCGTCCAAATATACTAAAGGCAAAACACAAACAATACCCCCACTGCGTGATAGAAATAGCGATCCCGCGGATGATAGCGCTACTAAAGCAGAGTTTCGAAACTCATTTACCAAAGAAGATGAAACCAATATTCCAGATTTCGAATTACGAACAGAGGCCGTAATGAGTAACGTAGAATTAGATAACATCGGAGTAGTGAAGCAACTGAAATCACTGAACAAGAACAACTCTTCTGGTCCGGACTGTATACCCATTAGATTTCTATTTGATTATGCTGATGCGATAGCTCCTTACTTAACAGCCATATACAACCGCTCTCTCAGAAAAGAATCTGTACCAAAATACTGAAAAGTTGCACAGGTCACACCTATATTCAAGAAAGGCAGTGGGAGTAACCCACTAAACTACAGGCCTCCTTCATTGACGTCAATTTGCAGTAGGGTTCCGGAACATATCCTGTATTCAAATATTATGAATTATCTCGAACAGAACGACCCAAGGTCAACACGGATTTATAAAATATCCTTTATGTGAAACACAACTATCTCTTTACTCACACGAAGTGATTAGTGCTATCAACAAGGGATCTCAAATTGATTCCGTATTTCTAGATTTCCAGAAGGGTTTTGACACCCTACCTCACGAACGGCTTTTAATCAAATGGCCTGGTTATGGAATATTACCCCAGATTTGTGACTGGATAGGGGATTCCTGTCAGAGAGGACACAGTTTGTAGTAATCGCTGGTAAGGCTTCGACTAAAACAGAGGTGATATCCGGCTTTCCCCAGGGCAGTGTCATTGTTCCTCTGCTGTTCCTTATCTACATCAACGATTTGGAAGTCATCTGAAAATCAAATGCAGAATGATCTAAATGAGATATCAGTTTGGTGCAAAAATTGGCAATTGACTCTAAATAATGAGAAGTGTGAAGTCGTCCATATGAGTACGAAAAGAAATCCGTTAAACTTTGTTTACAAGATAAATTAATCAAAAGTGAAGGCCGTAAACTCCACAAAATACCTAGGAATTACTATTAATTCAGACTTAAACTGGAAAGACCAAGTAGATAATGTCGTATGAAAGGCAAACCGGAGACTGAGTTTTATTGGCAGAACCCTTATAAGACGCAACTAGTAAAGAGACTGCATACATAATGCTTATCCGTACTTATTTGGATTATTGCTCCCCAGTGTGGGATCCTTCTCAAGCGGGTTTGACGAAAGCCATCGAAAGAGTCCAAAGAAGGGCCGCCAGTTTTGTATTCTCACGATACAGGTGAGACAGCGTTACGGAAATGATACCGGATCTTGGATGAGAATTATTACAACAATGGCGTTTATCGTTACCTCGTGGTCTACTTACGAATTTCCAATTGCCAACATTCTCCTCCGAATGAGGAAATATATTCTTGACTGCCACTTACGTAGGTAGAAATGATAATCAGAATAAAATACGAGATATCAGAGCTCGAACGCAGAGATTCAGATGTTCTTTCTTCTCGCGCGCAATTTGAGAACGGAATGGCAGATGAATAGTATAAAGGTGGTTCGGTAAACTATCTTCCAGGCACTAAAATGTGATTTGTAGAGTACCCGATGTAGATGTAGAGTGACGCAGTGTGTGTGGGGGGGGGGCCCTTCTATCTAGTACTTCCTCTGTTGCGAAATGACGTAGATCCGGCGCTGCTGGGTTGGTTTCCTATAAATAGAATTTCCCAACGTATGAGGGGTATTAGAGCGCAGCGGGAAGCCGAGCGGAGCGGACGCACGGCAGCGCAGCAGCGCATTTGTCTCGCAACCGACTTCTCCAGTAGCCATGTCCGGACGCGGAAGAGGAGGCAAGGAAAGGTCAAAGGGTGGCCTTCATCGGCCATTATGAAGCATTTCGCTTGCGAGGTGTTACATAAGGCCGGAAACTACGAGAGGAAGAAGCGGAAGAAGAAGAAGAAGCAGATGACAGTGCAGTGTTTTCACTGCCAGAAACTTGGCTACCTGGCCAAGGACTGCAAAAACGCAGCTGCGTGTCTAAAGTGCGTCGAGGCGCACGACACACGCGACTGCAAGAAGCCGCGGGAAGCCGCGAAGAAGTGTGCCAACTGTGGTGGCCCACAATACGCCAACTTTCGCCGCTGCAGCTACATCTGTAGCTGAAGCGGCGGAGGAAGTAAGCACACAGACAAGGGCTCCATTGAGGGGATGGAGAACCAAGAAGAACCCGCTGCTGATCCGCCCCCTCCGCGAAGAGGGGACAGCGGACCAAGCTGCGAAGACACGTCTGCGGCCGTCGACGCGATTCGCGCTCTCAAATCCGCCATGGCGGAGGAGAGAGCGCCGCTTCGCGCCGAACTCGACGCGGCGTGGCGCCAAGTGAAGAACTGGTGCGGGAACTTCGCGCCGCGAAAGAAGAGGCGACCGCCCTTGCTGCCAACCCGCAAGCCGGGAGGAAAGCAGGGGTGGACGCAGGGACGCAGACGGAAGAAGAAGCCACACCGACAGTCGTTTCCACGGTCCCTGCAGCAATGCAGGAGGCCGAGGGGGCGCACATGGAGGCGGACACATCTCCTCCTGGACAGGAAGAGTCCGAAGAAGAGGAGGACGCATGGATATGGACTACGACGACCACAGAAACTGTGGTCATGGAGGACGAGGCTCCGGAAACGAAAGAGTGCTTGCCCATGCCGGACAAGCACAGTGTCAAGAAGGTTCTTGACAAGCTCGTCTCCTCCATCCGAGACAGGACCTACCCTAACCTAGACAATCCTTATCCTTTCCTTCTGTCCCATCTTAAACGCAGTCTCATACACAAACCTGTCCGTCTCTTTCAACATCTGAGAGAGCATCTATCCCCGATCCTGTCCAACAAGGAGTTCAAACTCCTCAATTTCCACCCCATATTCTCCACTAATCAGTGGGAAGTCATCTGCCGCGAGGCAGATGAGTACACAAGATGGGAGCGAAGAGACCCGCGCCCTAGAGGAGCACGCGGGAAACCACACCGCTAGCTGTTGCTAGCAGCCAGGACTACTTATCTGTTGCAGGACCAGCAAATCTAGGATATTCCAAAAAGCCGGGCTACAACAAACACCAACAAGCCAGGATAGAAGAGGGACAGCAACTATCTGCTTAGACTCTGTAGACATCGGACCAAGGTCGAGTCCCATCTATAAAAGCGTATGAGGGATATAAAGATGAAAAGGTACAAAACGACACTGTGATTATAAGTGAAGTCTTGATTCCAAAGTATTCGTCCGTCACTCCCATCTGGTGTGGATCCCACAATGCGTTGCAATACTCCAAATATGACGCACAAGTGTAATGTAGGCAGTGTCTTTAGTAGAACTGTTGCATCTTCTTTCTGTCAGTGAAACGTAGCCTTTAGTTCGCCTTCCGTACAACATTTTGGAAGTGTTCTCTCCAATTAAAGTTGTTCGCATTTGTTATTCCTAGTTATTTAGTTTAATTTAACCGCTAAATGACAGCATAATTCGCAAACAATCTAATATAGCTACTTAGATTATCTCCTGATCGTTTGTTAATAAAAGGAAGTGTAGGGGCCCTACAATACTTCATTTTGTAATGGCAGGTATCACTTCTGTCCAGCTAGATGACTCTCCGTCTGTTACAACGTACTGTGTTCTTCCTGTAAGGAAATCACGAATGCAATTGCACAATTGTGGCGATATTCGGTAAGCACGGAATTTGCTTGGAAGATGCTTGTGAGGTATATTGGGCTAAGCCTTTCAGAAATCTAGAAAAACAGTATCTGTTTGACTTCCGCAGTCGATAGCAAATGTTCAAATGTTTGTAGAACTTATGGGACTACGGGGTCATCAGTCCCTAAACGTAAAATCTACTTATGATCTAGCATATACTAAAAGACGGCACAAACATCCATGCCCGCGGGGGGATACGAACCCCCGACCGCAGCGGTCGTGCAGACCGCTCGGCCACAGCGGCCGGCAGTCGATAGCACTCATCACAGCTTGTGAGAATGAGTTAGCTGGGTTTCACAAGAAAGATACTTTCTGAATCCGCGTTCACTTTGGGTCAATACATCTGGAAGGTCAAAATTGCCCTCAGACGTATGGAATGACTTGGTGGGTTGCCAAAATTAAAAACAATTGCTACATTATGAATTTATCAAATGTTCAAATGTTTGTATAGCTTAGGGGACTTAACTACGGCGTCATCAGTCCCTAAACTTACAAACTACTTACGAACTAGCTAATACGGCACAAATATCCATGCCCGAGGGGGGGGATTCGAACCCACGACCGTAGTGGCCGTGCATACCGTGACTGGAGCGCCTCAGTCCTCTCGTCCACCGCGGCCGGCATGAATTTATTTAATTTAGAATAATCATTAGGAGAAGCCCATTATAAAAATTTAAAATTTGATAACCAATCATTCGCTGAAGCCCAATTTAAAATTTGAGAAGCAGTGGGCAAGGCTCGTACAGTAATTTGTTAATCTTACAAAGACTTTAAAAGGCAAGGCGCCAATTTAAAGTGAATTCTTAAACAATCATTACCAAATGAATACGATCGTTGGGTGAAGCCCACATAAAATCTGATAACTAGCAGGTGAAGCCCGTGTATTAATTTGTTAATTAATCCTACAAAGATTTTAAAATGCAAAGTACAATTTTAAACTAATTCTTAACAATAATTACCAAATGAAATCTGAGAAAGAGGAGGTGAAGCCCGCAAAAAAATTAAACGTTACAAAAGTTTTCAAAGGCAAAAATACCAAATTTAAGACAATTCCTACACAATAATCACCAGAGAAATTAATTAGGCAAGGCATGAACCTTAAGCGGATTCTTAAACAGGCTGAATGAAATCAATAGATAAAAAAGCAGCCCTCGGTCGCAAATTTAAAATTGTTTAACCTGGTTTCGGCAATTACTAAGATTACCTTCATCAGAAAGTATAAAATAATACAAGTCACATAATAAAATATACTACTTAGATTTAAAGCTTACGTCACAAAATTTAAAATGAAATTTTTAGAAAAAGCTAGCCACTATGGGCAGCACGCCTGCACTGAGGCATCAGACTGGCGCGTGCTAAGTGGAGTTGTGAACAGGAAGACGTTACCTCAGTAGTGCCGTCTCCGTGTAGTAGCCGCAATTAAAACTAGGCTACTGTACAGACAAAAACAGTATTTTAAAAAAAAGATAACAACCATGAGAGATCGATGAGGAGTCATTTTGACAATACAATGTTCGCACAGAGAATAAACGAGTAACTAAGATTTAATAAGCACGATACTTAAAAATTAGCTTTTGGAATACATATGTTTGGGATCAAGTCAGAAGAAATATTTCAGACACTGCTTGAAGTACAACATCAAAGACCGAGTAACGACTTAGTACCACTAAAAAAACTTCTATTACAGAGTTGTAACTATTCCGGAGGTAAAATAGTCCCCCCTTCGGATCTCCTGCTGGCGGGGACTACTCAGGAGGATGTGATCATCAGGAAAGACAATACTGGCATTCTACGGATCGGAGCGTGGAATGTTAGATCCTTTAATCGGGTAGGGGAGTTAGAAAATTTAAAAAGAGAAATGGATAGGTTGAAGTTAGATATTGTGGGGATTAGTGCTGTTCGGTGGAAAGAGGAACAGGATTTCTGGTCAGGTGAGTACAGGATTATAAATACAAAATCAGTTGGGGGGTATTACAGGAGTAGGGCTGATAATGAATAAGAAGATAGGAATGCAGGTAAACTACTATGAGCAACACAGTGATCGCATTATGGTAGTCAAGATAGATACGAAGCCAACACCGACCACAGCGGTACAGGTTTATATGCCAACTAGCTCTGCTGATGATGAGGAGATCGAAGAAATATGTGTTGTTGTGGTCTTCAGTCCGGAGACTGGTTTGATGCAGCTCTCCACAATACCCTATCCTGAGCAAGCCTCTTCATCTCCACATAAGAACGACAACCTACATCTGTCTGAATCTGCTTACTGTATCCATCTCTTGGTCTTCCCCTGCGATTTTTTCCCCATACACTTCCCTCCAATGCTAAATTCACAATTCCTTGATGTCCAAGAATGTGTCCTACCGATCTATCCCTTCTTTTAGTCAAGGTATGCCAGAAATTCCTTTTCTCCCCAATTCTGTTCCGCCGGCCGCGGTGGCCGCGGGGACTGAGGCGCTCCAGTCACGGTCTGCACGGCCACTACGGCCGGGGGTTCGAATCCCCCCTTTGGCATGGTTATTTGTGCCGTCCTTAGTATAAGGTAGTTCGTAAGTAGTTTGTAAGTTTAGGGACTGATGACCCCGTAGTTAAGTCCTATAAGCTTAACAAAAATTCTGTTCAGTACCTCCTCATTAGTTACGCGATCCCCCCACCTAATCTTCCGCATTCTTCTGTAGCACCATATTTCAAAAGCCTCAATCCTCCTCCTGTCCGCACTGTTTATCGTCCATGTCTCACTCCCATACAAGGCAACACTCCATACAAATGCCTTCAGAAAGGACTTCCTTAGGTGTAAATCAATATTCGATGTTAACAAATTTCTCTTTTTCAAGAACGCTTTTCTACCCATTGCCATTCTGCATTTTATATCCTCTGTACTGCGACCATCATTTGTTATTTTACTGCCCAAGTAACAAAACTCATCTACCTCCTTTATTGCTTCTTTTCCCAATCTAATTCCTTCAGCATCACCCGATTTTCTTACACTGCACTCCATTACCATAGTTTTGCTCCTGTTAATATTCATCCTATATGCACCTTTCAGCACACTGTCCATTCCGTTCAATTGCTCTTCCAGGTCCTTTGCTGTAGCTGACAGAATTACTATGTCGTCGGCAAAACGCAATGTTTTTAATTCTTCACCCTGAACCTTAATTCCATCTCCAAATTTCTCCTTGCTTTCCTTTATAGCTTGCTCAATGTACAAATTGAACAACAATGGAGAAAGACTACAACCCTGTCTTACTCCCTTTCCAATCACTGCATCCCTTTCATCCCCTTCAACTCTGACAACCGCTGTCTGGTTTTTGTACAAGTTGTAAATAACCTTACGTTCCCTATGTTTTACTCCTGCTTGCTTCAGAACTTGAAAGAGTTTATTCCAATCAACATTGTCAAAAGCCTTCTCCAAATCTACAAACGCTAGAAATGTAGGTTTGCCTTTTCTTAATCTATCTTCTAGGATAAGCCGTAAAGTGAGTATTGTCTCCCGTGTTCCTACATTTCTTCTGAACCCAAACTGATCTTCCCAGAGGTCGGCTTCTACCACCCTTTCCATCCTTCTGTATATAATTCGCGTTAATATTTTGCAGCCATGACTTATTAAACTGATGGTTCTGTAGTTTTCACACCTGTCTGCACCTGCTTTCTTAGTGATGGGGATTATAACATTTTTCTTAAAGTCTGAGGGTACTTCACCTGTCTCATACATCTTACACACCAGGTGAAACAGTTTTGTCATGGCTGGCTCTCCTAGAGACTTCAGTAGCTCTGAGGGAATATCGTCTACTCCAGGGGCCTTGTTTCGTCTTAGGTCTATCAGGACTCTGTCAAATTCTTCTCTCAGTACAGTATCTCCTATTTCATCTTCATCTACATCCTCTTCCCTTCCTACAATATTGTCTCGAAGTTCATTTCCTTTGTAGAGCCCCTCTATATACTCTTTCCACATTTCAGCTTTCCCTTCTTTGCTGAGAACTGGTTTTCCATCAGTGTTCTTGATATTCATAGAGCTGTTTTTCTTATCTCCAAATATTTCTTTTATTTTTCTGTAGGCTGTATCTATTTTTCCCCTATTTATACATTCTTCTACATCCTTGCATTTGCCTTCTAGCCACTCCTGCTTAGCCATTTTGCACTTCCTGTCAATCTCAATTCTTAGTCGTCTGTACTCCATTTTGCCTGTTTCATTTACGGCATTTTTATATTTTCTCCTTTCACCGATTAAATTTAGTATCTCCTGTGATATCCAAGGATTTTTTGTAGGTCTTTCCTTCCTACCTATTTTGTCCTCTGCTACCTTCACTATTTCATCTCTCAATTTTACCCATTCCTTCTCTACTGTTTTATTTTCCCCTGTTTCTGTCAATTGTTGCCTAAAGCTCCCTCTGAAATTCTTAAGAACCTCAGGTTCCTTCAATTTATCCAGGTCCCATCTCCTTATTTTCCTACCTTTTTGTAGTTTCTTCGGTTTCAGCCTACAGTTCATAACCAACAAGTTATGGTCAGAGTCTATATCTGCCCCTGGGTATGTCTTACACTGTAGAACCTGGTTCCGAAATCTATGTCTTACCATTATAAAATCTATCTGGTATCTTCCGGTGTCTCCTGGTCTCTTCCACGTATACAACCTTCTTTTGTGATTCTTGAACCAGGTGTTTGTTATAACTAAACTATGTTCTGTGCAAAATTCTACCAGTCGGCTTCCTCTTTCATTCCTTTTGCCCAGACCATATTCACCTACTATCTTCCTTCCCTTCCTTGTCCTACTACCGAATTCCAGTCTCCCATAACAATTAAGTTTTCCTCTCCCTTAATTGTCTGAATAATTTCCTTTAGCTCCTCATATATTTCTTCAATTTCCTCATCATCGGCAGAGCTAGTTGGCATATAAACCTGTACTACTGTTGTAGGTGTTGGTTTCGTATCTATCTTGACAATGATAATGTGATCACTGTGCTGGTCATAGTATTTTACCCGCATTCCTATTTTCTTATTCATTATCAATCCTACTCCTGTGATACCCCCAATTGATTTTGTATTTATAATCCTGTACTCACCTGACCAGAAATCCTGTTCTTCCTGCCACCGAACTTCACTAATCCCCACTATATCTAACTTCAACCTATCCATTTCTCTTTTTAAATTTTCTAATTTTCCTACTCGATTAAGGGATCTAACATTCCACGCACCGACTCGTAGAATGCCAGTATTGTCTTTCCTGATGATCACATCCTCTTGAGTAGTCCCTTCCCGGAGATCCGAATGGGGGACTATTTTACCTCCGGAATATTTTACCCGAGAGGATGGTAAGACATAGATTTCGGAACCAGGTTTTAAACTGTATGCCATACCCAGTGGCAGATACAAACTCTGACCATAACTTACTGGTCATAAATTGTAGGTTGAAACTGCAGAAAATGCAGAAAGGTAGGAAAATAAGATGAGACCTGGATAAACTGAAGGAACCTGAAGTTCTTTAGAGTTTCAGAGGGTGCTTTAGGTAACAATTGACAGAAATGGGGGGAAATAAAACAATATAGGAGGAATGAGTAGCATTGAGAGATGAAATAGTGAAGGCAGCAGAGGACAAAATTGGTAGGAAGGCAAGACCTACAAAAAATCCTTGGATATCAGAGGAGATACTAAATTTAATCGATGAAAGGAGAAAATATAAAAATGCAGTAAATGAAACGGGCAGAATTGAGTATCGAAGACTAAGAAATAAGATTGACAAGAAGTGCAAAATGGCTAAGCAGGGGTGCCTAGAATGCAAATGCAAGGATGTAGAAGAATGAATAAATAGGGGAAAAATAGATACAGCTTACAGGAAAATAAAAGAGATATTTGGAGATAAGAAAAAAAGCTCTATGAATATCAAGAACACTGATGGAAATCCAGTTCTCAGCAAAGAAGGGAAAGCTGAAAGGTGGAAAGAGTATATAGAGAAGCTCTACGAAGGAAATGAACTTAGAGGCAATATTGTAGGAAGTGGAGAAGAAGTAGATGAGGATGGAATAGGAGACACTATACTGAGAGATGAATTTGACAGAGCACTGAAAGACCTATGTCGAAACAAGGCCCTTGGAGTAGATGATATTCCCTCAGAGCTACTCAAGTCTCTGGGAGAACCAGCCATGAAAAAACTGTTTCACCTGGTGTGTAAGATGTATGAGACAGGCGAAGTACCCTCAGACTTTAAGAAAAATGTAATAATTCCCATTCCAAAGAAAGCAGGTGCAGACAGGTGTGAAAATTACAGAACCATCACTTTAATAAGTCATGGTTGCAAAACATTAATCCGAATTATTTACAGAAGGAAGGAAAAGCTGGTAGAAGCCGACCTCGGGCAGGATCAGTTTGGGTTCAGGAGAAATGTAGGAACACGGGAGGCAATACTCACTTTACGGCTTATCCTAGAAGCTAGATTAAGGAAAGGAAAACCTACATTTCTAGCTTTTGTAGATTTAGAGAAGGCTTTTGACAATGTTGATTGGAATAAACTCTTTCAAGTTCTGAAGCAAGCAGTAGTAAAATATTGGGAGCGTAAGTTTATTTACAACTTGTATAAAAATCAGACAGCAGTTGTTAGAGTTGAAGGTCATGAAAAGGATGCGGTGGTTGGGAAGAGAGTAAGACAAGGTTGTAGCCTTTCTCCAATGTTATTCATTGAGCACGATATATAGGAAAGCAAGGAGAAATTTGGGGAAGGAATTAAAGTTCAGGGGGGAGAACTAAAAACATTGCGTTTTGCCGACGACATTGTAATTCTGTCAGAGACAGCAAAGGACCTGGAAGAGCAGTTGAACTGAATGGACAGTGTGCTGAAAGGTGCATATAAGATGAAAAGTAACAAGAGTAAAACAAGGGTAATGGAGTGCAGTCTAAGAAAATCAGGTGATGCTGAAGGAATTAGATTAGGTAACGAAACAAAGGAGGTAGATGAGTTTTGTTACTTGGGCAGTAAAATAACTCATGATGGTCGCGGTACAGAGGATATAAAATGCAGAATGGCAATGGGTTGAAAAGCGTTCTTGAAAAAGAGAAATTTGTTAACCTCAAATATTGATTTAAGCCTAAGAAGTTCTTTCTGAAGGCATTTGTGTGGAGTGTTGCCTTGTATGGGAGTGAAACATGGACGATAAACAGTGCGGACAGGAAGAGGATAGAGGCTTTTGAAATGTGGTGCTACCGAAGAATGCCGAAGATTAGGTGGGTGGATCACATAACTAATGAGGAGGTTCTGAACAGAATTGGGGAGGAAAGGAATTTCTGGCATATCTTGACTAAAAGAAGGGATCGATTGGTAGGACACATTTTCAGACATCAAGGAATCGTGAATTGAGCATTGGAGGGAAGTGTGTGGGGTAAAAACCGCAGAGGAATACCAAGAGATGGATACAGTAAGCATATTCAGACAGATGTAGGTTTCCGTTCTGATGTGGAGTTAAAGAGGCTTGCTCAGGATAGGGTACTGTGGAGATCTGCATCAAACCAGTCTCCGGACTGAAGACCACAACTACAACAACTGTTCATTTCGAATATGGCCGTCATTAAAAGGATAATGTTTAAATATTTAAATGTTTAAATATTTAATGACTAAGTGGAGTTGTAAATTTATTTTTAAACATTGTGATGTAAGCTTTACAGCTGAGTACTATATTTTATTACGTGACTAGTTTTATTTTATAATTTCTGATGAAGGCAATCTTAGACATTGCCGAAACCAGGTTAAAAAAATTTATTTGCGACCAAGGGCTGCTTTTTTATCCATTGACGTTGTTAACGGTCGCTGACAATAGCAGCTATGTTTAAAATAAAATTTAAAAAAAAAAGACTGAATGAAACTAAAGATTACTACAAGAAAGGTGCCATAAAATATTAAAATTTAAAGCCACAGTACATACATGACACAATACAATATAGTAAACTAACATACAAATCTGATGTTGTTGTGAGACATTTGGATGACAATAGTTAAACCTCAAGAAAGACTGGCGACTGCAACTATTAAACACCACAATGAAACAAATCCACGCGATGGGAGGTATCAGGTGGAGACAGCATAATAATATAAAAACCTCCAACCTAAACATTCCATATGAGGGCTTGGGCAGGGTGGGTGCCAAAATTCCTTAACACCGCCAAATACACCCACTCTCTGAGGCAGTAATCCAAGTAGGGCAGAAAGAACCATTTGTATATAAACTACAGTATTTCCCATAAGTGGAACAAAAATGTTTCCAAAAATATGAGAAAGAACGATGCCTACAAATAGGTTTATGGCCATGGCAGGTTACTGACCGGCAACGACTACAGAAGCAGACAAATACCCTAGTTACTCTTCACATATTTGCAATGAAAACAAGAAGGTGGTCACAGATTACATAATACACTGAGAAATTATTAAGCAAAGCCGAAATGGAACTTGGAAAATGGTTTATGTGAGCCATCACTAGAGGTGTAGACATACTTATTTTCCACAGTGACGACAGTCATAACGTCCTTGGTTACACAAATGGCTATTCAATCAACATAGCACAGCCCAGGGTGCCACTGTGCTAGTGAATGAAACAGCACACAAGTCCTCCAGAAACTTGTCTTGAGAAAGATGCGAAACAACCTGCACCTAAGTGGTGATGCAGGTAGACAGCTAACAGGACAAAATCTGCTACTGGCACCAAACACGAACACACTGTCGGAGCACGTTGCACACTCTGCTGACACTGCGGAAATCCTGCTGACTGAACAGTTGTCCGTTGCAAGAGGTCCCACTCATTAGCACGCATATGTGAAGGAGTTCATTTGGGAAAGATCTGCCCACGCACTGTGACAAGTGCAGCGTCAGTGATAGGAAGAGGATAGATAATCGACAGTGCAGCTGGAGTACTCTGTGAAATAAATCGTGCGAAGGAAGAAGACCAATCTGAAGAGGGGAACAATGACCAGCCAGATAAATTTAGAAGAAAGGAATACACAGAAATTAGAAAGCTAGGTGGTCGTCAGTGCTGAGAGAAGGGCAAGACAGGAGAATAAAATGTTCAAATGTTTGTTAAGCTTATGGGACTTAACTACGGGGTCATCAGTCCCTAAACTTACAAACTACTTATGAACTACTTACAAACTAGGACGGCACAAATATCCATGCCCGAGGGGGGATTCGAACCCCCGACCGTAGTGACCGTGCTGACCGTGACTGGAGCGCCTCAGCCACCTCGGCCACCGCGGCCGGCACAGGAGAATATATGCATGAAATGTTGTGAGAGCCACCAGGGCTCAGTCGTTCTCTTCAAGGTAGTTCATAATATTTCAGGAAAGTATATGTGACCCTTGCAACTTTCCAGTATTTTGGTACAAATATTTCGCTGAGTGAGCGGTTGTATAGGATAGGTAGGTATGGAGCTATTCCATTAGCATACTCTGAAAGGAAACTAATTGGTATACAATCGGGACTGGGAGACTTGCTTTCGATAAGTGTTATAAGTTGCTTCAATAATCCAAGGGGATCTACTTGTAAATCACGCATGCTGACAACTGTAATTGATATGAATTCTAGAGTATTTGCTTTGTCTTTGGCGAAGAAATTTCGGAAAGCTGTGATAAGCTATTCTGCTTTAGCAGAACTGTTCAGCATTGATATCATGTAGTGGAGGTATTGATTGTGGTTTGCCACTAGTATACTTAACATACATCCAGAATTTCTAAGGACTTTGTACCAGCTTACGTAGCTTAGTTTCGTTGTGCTAATTCCTGTAAGCTTCTCGCATTAAGGTTTGAGCTAATTTCTGGTCTTTGTAAAAGATTGCCACTCTTTGGGTTTTTATATCTGGTAAAACTTGTCATGCTTTTTCCTTCGCGTTTGCAAGAATGATCCAATCTGTTTTGTGTACCATGCAGGGTCTTCCCTCTCCTTTATTAATTTCTTTGGTGTAGATCTGTCAAAGATTGTCGATATTATTTCTTTAAATATAAGCCACCACATCTGATGACCACATTTTTAGTTTCGAAAGACTGGAGGTTCTTACTCAGAAGGCAATAATCCAATTTTTATCTGCTTTTTAAAAAATAAATATATATTTCTTTTAGTCTTGTTGGATTTGGGAAGTCCAATAGTAGGTCTCACTACGACTGCATCAGACCTCAAGCGAAGAAAAAAAGAAAAAAAAAGAAAAAAAAAGAAAAAAGAATTACGGCGAGCATCGCCTTGCTGCTGAGGGCACAGCTTTGACATTTTTAAGGGGTAGGGGACGACACACTTCATTTCCCTCGATGTCACACTATATTATTCCAAAGCGGTATATTGAAATTTCAAACGGCTTTTGTTCTTGAGACGTTTCGTACCTTTTAATATGAATGGCTCTCGTAATATCTCTCTTCCTTCGGCCTCTACATGAAGGAACTGATGATAGCTATTGTTTTTTCACCTCTATAATTAAACGAATATTAGGGAGGGTTTAATTTAAATGTCTTGGAATGAGTCCGCCTCCGTAGTCCACTCCGTAGTTCAGTGGACAGCGTGGTTGATTGCCAGGAAGGGAGCCCGGGTTCGATTCTTGGACGGGTGGTCGGTTTAGTGATTTCCTCCTCTCGGGGACTGTGTGTTGTGTTGTCCTCATCACCCTTTCATCACCATCGACGCAAAAGTCGCTCAAGAGGCGTCACCTAAAGACTTTCATCTCACCTGGGGTGTAAAGACCACAAAAATGCCACACCGAATCATCATCAGTGGCAATCTATAAGCTTGTGACCACGTAAGAGGGAATACGTTTATAACTAATTTTAAATTTTGATAGAAGCTTATTGGAGAACTGCTCTCATCATCAAACATTGGGTCAATATAGTATAATATGAACTACATTTTACACAAATGCTTTTTTTCGCACCTCGATGGTTATATAAAGAACTTGAGAGGTCCAGGGGTGGATCGTAGCAACAGAGAAATAACAATTTAAGAAAGACCGCTTACTCTCTCATTAACATGTTCAAATACGTATTAGTATCATGTAATGTTGGAATAAAACCTTACTTAAAACATTTAATTAAACAGTGACAAAAAACCTTTAATGTGCCAGGTAATGTTGAAGTGTCTTAACCCCTAATACAAGGCTCCTTACTACACAAGGTAACACATTATTAACAAATACAGGAACCTGTGCACATGAGACTTTAACTTAATGAACAACAAGTAATAGAATAGTCAAATGACAACTTAGACCATAACTATATTGGCAACTTAACGGACGGTCTAACGTAAGTCAAGCCCAAATTAGTGATACCTTTAAATAAAATGCAAAGTTCAGTTAAGCAGATTAAGCACCAATCGGATTCGTGAGATTCTGGCATTTAATCACAACTAGCCCGAACAAGGTACCAATAGAATTAATAAAATTAACGATAAGTGGAAATTATCATTTACTAGAAGGCACAGAAGTGGCTAATGAAAGGGTATTCACAGTAGTACAAATGGTTAAGATCACTGCAACTAACAGAGGAACTGCCAAGAACACAGGGTGTGAGTTGCCCATTCCCCACTCGGAAACTTTAGTCCGGGAGGTAGGGACTTTACAATAATTAAAATTTAGCTTACTCAAAATACATTCGTTGACGGGTCACACGATGACGAAAGGAAAAGACTTTGAGAAAATAAACAGTAAGGATTCCCCCAGTAACACTTAGCAATTTGTGAAATCATTCACATTCAGTAAATTGATTGATAATGCACCCTACAACACAAGGGTAATAAATTGAGTAAATCACAACAATTGCACCGGTGAGGTGACACCAAACACACAACACAGGGACAAACGAAAGACATGGAAGACAACCTCTGGGGGCCGGTTACGATTCCGAAAAATCGACAAACACACACTAACACAAACACTCTGGGGTTGTAAATCGCAGGGTGGCACAACTAGGCATGCAATCAACCAATTAACTAACAGTACGCACCCCAAAGGAACCGGGAGGGGGGTCTCAGGAAGTACACCAACAGCATTTTACTAGATAGCATTGACAACTACACGTTTGGACGGAGGAACTACCGGGCGACACGTCATAAGTACTAGGTAATGGATCACAATGGCGAAGCAGTGTTTAACGGAGTCACTGACACAGCTTTCCACAAGAAACCATTACGGACGGTGACGGACAGAGGATGATAGACTTGCGGAGCAGTTACAATCCGGTCTTACAAGCCCGCCATGTCCGCCAGGAAGAAAGCTGGGCCGCAGTCCTGGTACCGCAACAACGCAGAAAGTGGAGGGATGCGCCGGCTTCTGAGAGTGCCACACACACACTACTGCCCCGCGGCGCTCATGACCTCAAGTCGCTCCACCTCACGGCAGTTCCGTTCACCGACCACGACAGCCGCCTCGAGGAACCTCCGTTGACCCGCAATCCACCACCGCCCTCACCGCGGCGCGCATGTCCATTTAAGGACCGCACCAGTCAAGGATTGTAGTGAGGAACAGCAGAAATTCATCGCAGCGAAATGATTATCGATATCACTCGATCAAAGTAAATAGAAAGATAATCAAAATACATAACAAGTAATTAAAGAAGAAGGGTAAGGGAGAAATGGTACGATGCTGAGCCGGAACGTTTCAGAACTGTGTTCTACCAAGGTATAAACTTACATGTAGATTAAGTTATACATGTGGATAATGTCAGAAAATATTGGTATGTAATAAAACTTCACGCTTGATGCTGAAGTTAAACTGAATCTAGGCAGAAGGTAGTTTTCGATGCGTCACGTCACAACGTCACATCTCCTGAACTTAGAGCCACATAATATCACTTTGCAGGTGCATTCGGTGATTTATGTAGGTGGTGTCTACAAAGCTTTTGAGTGTAGAGTTAGTTTTTGAAAGATAGTACCGCAAAATCTCGCTAATCCGAATCCCGTAATCCGAACGTCGGTTAATCCGAACATGAAAAATGTTGGTCTAAGTATGGAAAAGTAACTGGTAAACTGCTGTACATACAATTTTAATTTACACAGTACAGTAAACATGTTATCAAACCTGACAAGAAATCTAGAAGTTTAAGCAATGCATAACAATGAAAAAAAGCTGTCAAACGTACTAAAATAAAGCGGACATTTTATCTGTTTTATAGATGGCGTAATGAAGACTGTCTCTTATGTGGTGCATAATAGCGCCATCGTCTCATAAAAGTCGAATCAACAGGTGTAGTATGTAGTGAGACGAACATAGGCGATCTCTACTTCCGTATATCAGTCCTGTTTTGTAGGATATAAAAGTCTGTTTAACCGACGGGTACGGGGATACTAATCCGGCTGCGACTTCTCTATTGCCGCGCGTCGATCGTTTTCAAAGTAGATTATGTTGATTACATTGTTATAGTAATTTATGATTTGTCGTACTCATTTGGACTTGTAATATTTCAGGTGACAATAAATGTATTTTGCATTGAAAAGTATTTCAAGTGTGTTTCGAAGATTTATTTAACGTGTGCTTTATATCTGCAGCAGGACAAAATCCTATTTACTCAAAGGTTTTAATTCAGTCAAGAACATTATTTAACGAATCAGTGAACTTTTACATTGAATTACACTCAGTTTTGAAGAGGTAATTTGTATTAATTGTGATTGCGAATCATCGAGTTTAACAGGCAGAAAACTTTGATGTTCTGGTGGTGCAGGAACGTCAGGTTAGAGCGTATAATATCACGGCCAAATTTGACACTTGACGTTGCTAACGAACAGTAAACTTTAAATCAACAACTACCTAGCAACTATCTGAATCTTAACTACAGTGAATTATTTTTAGTAATAATATTCATATACGGACTTCACCATTCCAGTATGGCACTGAATTACAGATTTACCATCACCCGAACCCCGTCTCACCGCAAGCACTGGGCTGTTGCCCCAAATAACGTAGCTGCTATGACACTGCGTGGCACCAGCTCACCTTCGTTGTTTTCAGGCTCATTGTCATTTCCATCACAGCAGTCCACCTGTTGCTGATCTTGAGTCTCATCAGCAACTAAATCAGCGTCAGTACGATTCTCCACACATGCCCCATCCGCTGCCATCCACTCATCTACATCTCCTTCACTAGCTTCTTCACATCCAGGGATTGTCTGTATCATCACTTCGAGACAACTTCACGACATCTCTGACAGTATTAATATAGTCCAATGTTTTTTTAAGCCTGAGAGAGAAGCATTACAAATTTCAACTGAATCTAAAGTTTTAATAACAAGGGAAGGTTAAAGATAAATGAAAAACGATTAACTTTGGCATCAGCATCAGATACTTCAAGCTAAATTCCTGAAAGAACACAATTGAATGTTCATAAATACGTACACCTGAAAGGTCAAAAAGACCGACGTGCTTCAGGATGAATAAAGCTAGCATAGTGGGTAAAACACGGACACTCATTACTACTCGCTTGGGGACCCGCGTAAAAAACTGATCATTTCTTTCACGTATGAAATGTCGTCTCTCGCTATGGTCACGTTTTGCATTGCCTCTTGAGTCATAAGGTAGGTTTTGATTTTTCCCGATTTTTTTTTTAATTTATACAATTTTCTTTTCCATCTCAATTTTATATGGTTGCTCAGCAACCCCAAATATTCTTGGGGGGGGGGGGGGTGCACGAGCCTCGGAGCAACCACGGAGTCGGCTCCCGTGGTCTGTATCCTCTATAGTAGATTATCCTCTGCAGTTTCATCTAGGTTGTCCTGAAATTGAAGAGTTGTTTCACAGTTTTCTCTACGATTTTCTCAGAGTATCTTCTGAAATATTCTGCCACGCCTCTGCGGCCCAATACATAACATCGCATTGGTCTTTTTTATTTTGGCCACTACATGAATGCTATCATCTTGGACAGCATTCTTAAAAATTGTTTTCAGTAAATCAGTTCGTTTACGCACGGCTGTATAAGTGATGTAACATTCGGCGGCAAAACCTTCGCCACCATTTCTCCGTACGTAATTCTTCAGTGCTGAGGCGAGATGGCGCGTTATCACTGAAAAGGATTGCACGGGGAAACAAATGACTTTCCTTAGAAAGAGGGAACAAACTGGCCGTGAAACCGTTCTTTGAACAGCTTACCACCTATCCATGCTTTTCTCTGGTTGCGATAATACACGTGCAGGAACTTCATGTTGCAGTTTTTAAAAGCTTTGTGACTATCAGATTTGTCGATCAGCAGCGTTGCTGCACGCTAATAGTCACACGATCTTTGCACATTTTAAAACCAGGAGCATGGTCTTCTGCTTTTGATGTCAGGCATTTCGTTGGCAATGCTCTAGAATTAGGGGCAACCTCGTCAGCGTTATTAATTGTTTGGGAAGAGTTCTTTCCCTCTCTTATCATTTTCGAACTCACACAATTTTCCTTCGCTGCTTCACAGTCAGAAGAAAGCTTATCTACAGCAATTGTTAGCTGACGGATTCAATGACGTTTTCTGAATCTGTCCAACCAACCCGTATTCGCACTAGAAGACTCATCACCGTTCATTAACTTGTTCCGGTAAACAGTCTTCCCCTGAACAAACGCTCCACAGAAAGGAGTTCCCCTTTCTGTTTCTTGCGTAAACCGAAGGAAAAGAGCTTCATCTACTTTAACATACTGGGACTGTTTCAAAGTCTGCCGAATTTCGATTGTTTTTCCCGAAGACGGTGCACAGGACTATTCAAGCTTCACTCAACCATGAATGGTTGCTTTACCAACACCCAGTTACCAGTTTAGATACATGTTATCCGATTCAACCCATTCAGTTTTTCTTTGAGAGTCAACGTTGTATTTTTCCGATTACTCATGATGAAAATACGTACACACTACACCTGGACGAATACAACTGTCACGTGTGCCAGCGATCGATGACGAACATAAATCGAGCGCTTTTCGGCCCAATTGGCAGTGCACTGACCTATGACACTACAAAGGTCCCTCAACGTAAGGGTAAGGAGCGACAGTGAGCCATTGTTACCACACTTGTTCCCATTTCTTACCATGGTGTACCCACTTATCTGCTTGGTATACTTCATTCTAGAAACTCGTCACCGTAATTCCGGGCAAATTGGAACAAATTGGTAATCCGAACAATGTCCGGTACCAATTAGGTCGGATTAACGGGACTGTACTGTAAACTGAAACGCCATGGCAGAACTTGGAAATTGACCTCATAAACAGTGAATCTAATAAGTGAATCTAATATATAAAGCAGAGTGTCCGTATGTTTGTACGTGTTGCATACAAATCTACAGTTTTGTTCCAATGTTTATGAAATTTTGTACACGTAAGCTTCAATCCATGAGGACGGTCGCCGTAAATGTAAGAGTCACATACGATTTATAATTAACGAGATATGACGTCATAAACAATGAGATGCGCGAAAAACTGCTGCATTTTGCGACAATGCTGCTCATTTTCTCCTAAACCATTGGACCGATTTCAACCAAATTTGGTACACACATTCCTTACCGTGAGGTAACAATTTCTGCATGGTTAAGAATCACATACGGCACATGGTTCAAACGATATTACGTCATATTCAATAGAAATCGCAATGCCATATAATGCGGCGAGACACTCGAAATACACTGTATGAGAATGACAGTACTTAGCGACTTGCAACAAACTTTAAACATAATTTCAAACCTTTATTAAACTTTTTCTCGCTGGCAACCATAGTAAAATGATGATAGGAAAAAAGTTTCTCGCTTACTACTTTTCCGCTGTTTATGAAGTAAAACTATGGCTCTCGGTTTGACATTACAATTTATAATTTGAACACTACAAATTGTAGCCGTAGGAAATTTGGCAGACAGTATACACACAAATAGTTGAATGTACGATCTAAATTGTATCACAGTACGACAGGTAGTTCATATGAGCACATAAATAGTAACGTTCATGGAAAACCGGCCCTTCACGCACCAAGTTTTACGCTATTGCTATTCCCTAGAGATTTTACAGACGTACAGCCCTTATTCAAATGAATATAAACCTGAAAATGATAGAAATGAATAAATAAATAATTACCCGTGCAACGCCGGGTTTTCAGCTAGTATGTCATAAGTGAGAATATATATATATATATATATATATATATATATATATATATATATATATATATATATATATTATTTTTTTTTTCATCCTTTTATGAGCGTCTTCAAGGAGAGAAAGGTTTGCAGGCTTTTGAAATTACATGTAACATCTGTTGGAAGTAACTTCGAAGTATCAATCCCAGTAATGATCGAACACGTTTTTCACACTTTAGTGGTAATTAGCTTCAAGACACAGTTTCATAACGAAACGTGTGTGTTTGAGAGAGATTTTTGGTCTTTCAAATATAAAATTGACATATTTGAGCACCAACACAAAGACACACTTTCTAATGCTAGTGCTTATGTTATCATGTTAAATGTAACATTATTCCACTTAATCAGCAGAAATTACAGCATTTTAAAGTTCTCTGTAACTATGTACGAGGCGCGTCCAGAAAGTCAGTTCCGTTTCAATTTATCTCCAATGCAGAGCTGCGATTGCAGTTCCACTACGGTCGGGGGTTCGAATCCCCCCTCGGGCATGGATATTTGTGCCGTCCTTCGTTGTAGGTAGTTCATAAGTAGTTTGTAAGTTTAGGGACTGATGACCCCGCAGTTAAGTCCCTTAAGCTTAACAAACATTTGAACATTTTTGATTGCAGTTCCGCACATGCGCTGTAGACGATGTGTATCAAGGAGAAGAACGTGCGCCATTTGGAGATCGCTGTCAGTTACGTATGCTTTGTTGTGCTTGTTTGAAATGTCGACGTTGATTGAAAATCCCGCCGCCTGTGAAATCAGGTCGCTGATTGGGTTTCTGAATGCGAGGAAAGTGAAACCAAGTGAAATTTATCGGCAAATTTGCGATGTTTACGGACCAAATACGATGAGTGATTCGATGGTGAGAAGATGGGTCCGACAGTTCAATGGCGTGCGTAGTGATGTGCACGATGAAGAACGGAGTGGGCTCCCACCTTTGGTTACAGAAGAACTGGTTCACGCGATGATGACAAGCTCCAGGAAAACCGTAAGTTTACAATTAGTGCTCTCGCTATGGACTTCCCCCAAATTTCACGAACACTGATGCATGAAGACACATGCGGCAGATTTCTATGAAGAAGGTATACAAAACCTGGTGCCACGCTATGACAAATGCCTGCAAAATTTCGGCAGTTATTTGGAAAAGTAGTTTAAGAGTTGTAGAATTTTGTGCAATAAAGACTTCTTCTGTATCTGTGTACAATTTCATTTTATTACCAAACGGAACTTACTTTCTGGACGCGCCTCGTACAACAAATTTTTACTTAGTCTTCAGTAAAGTCATGTTATTAACAAGATATCTTATTTGAACTCCAGTTACAATGTAGTTATTTCATTAGCGTGTTTTCGTACTTGGGAATTCAGCTGGCTCTGTTCTGCTATCATGTTCTGGCTCTTGCAATTCGTAAGATTGCCATCTGCTAGTAGTGTCAAAGTCCTCTGTTTGTGTTTACTCACCTGTTTTATCTGCTCTGTACCGTCCTCTGGAGTGAGAGTTTGCTGGCCTCTGAGTGGGATGCAGCGGCTATGTGACCACCTAGTCATCTGGTGAGCTGTCTATCTAGCATGCCACAACATGCACCCATCATTTCCTGGAATTTTGCGCTACTGCCGGAACGTTTCTCCTGTCACATTTTGTTAGGTATAATCTATGTAGATAAACACGTGGTCAGTTTTTCCACTATTTTCTCCGTCAATATCACTATCCTCGGCTACCGTCACTTATATGTGGCGTGATCACTTTTAAAACTTTTCCATTTAACTTTTCTCTATTTTTATTGTTGAATAGTTTTATAGAAATTCTTTCAAATGGCAATGTTTCATCCCCTTAATGTTCATAATGTTACTGTTCCTGGTCAGTACTCTTCTTAAGATGGCCTAAAATTTTTCACCAAAATTCACAAATTAACCATATTCTTCAGTTTCAATAACGTTTAAATCAATCCCTACAAGGGATTCCATGTACAACAGCTCCACGACATTAAAAGTACATACTATATGCTTGATTGTATTAGAAATGCCGTGCATATGAGGTTGTTTGCTGGAAGTGAGCACACACTTCACAGAATGTGTTTTCATAAGATTCTACCTCAGGTCTTGAATACATAGCTGTCCCTTCTTCAGTTGGTAGTTGGTTGTTAATGGTTTGGTGATGCTTCTATTGTTAAGATTTCGCACCATATGGAACTTAGTAAGTAATCAACTTTCCTGTTAGATAATAAGTCGTCTTTAGGATTGCTGCCGGCCGCGGTGGCCGAGGGGACTGAGGCGCTCCAGTCACCGTCTGCACGGCCACTACGGTCGGGAGTTCGAATCCCCCCTCGGGCATGGATATTTGTGCCGTCCTTAGGATAAGGTAGTTGTTAAGTAGTTTGTAAGTTTAGGGACTGATAATCCCGTAGTTAAGTCCCATAAGCTTAACAAATATTTAATTTTAGGATTGCTGTTACATTAGGTGCTAGTTTAATGATTTCTTAACTTGTCATTAATATTCATAATTAGGAACCAATTTCGATTTGTTATTGATTCCTCCGATTTTAACCTCTCATCTATTTACTCAGTGTTTACTGTTACTTTTACCATCTTATGTACAATTTTTTCACTTGGTTAACGCATTGAATTTGCGCACCCTTCTGCTATTATGTTGATTTGTTTGCTCGAAACTTTTTTCCACCAATCAGAATTCGTTTCATTGGGTTACATGGGCAGGCTCGCCTAACTTCTTCATATTACGGTTTCATTCCCACTAACAATGATTTTGTAAACGGTGATTATATCTAAGTTTTCCTATTTGATAGTAATTCAAAAGTACATTTCATTAAGGAGAGATTTGTAGAATATTATTTCATGGTTACTATATAACTTATAGTCGCATTTTTTCCTTAAAGCTGAGCTGCAAGAAGCATTCAAAGTTTTAATTCTTACAGTTTCATTTACAACGTTCGAAGAATCTGCAACTCTTTCCAATTAAGGATCTTCCTACTCAAGGTATAGTTGTGCGATGACAAACTGAAGCAGCGTCTTGCTCTACTTTTCTCTTGTGCCAGAAATGATAGCGAAATCGAGAGCTTGATTTTGGCTTGTGGTCAAGAGAAAAGAAAAGTTGTTTACGTTGTGGGACAGTAGTGCTGGAGGGGAGGGGGGGAGGAGCCGAACACATCGCCCTCTCTCGACGCATACAGGCCAAAAACTTTTCAAAGTGACGCTTGTTTTCGGTCATTAATTCCATCTTGGTTGACTCACAGTCGTTGGGATACGATGTTACTCCGTTGTAACTTCTATTCGTCGCTGACTTTCCGGTGACTAATCGTGGGAATTATTGGGAGTAATATTAAGCTTTGCAAAACTAGTGTCGCTCTTGAACAGCTATGTTTTGTCTGGCAATAAGCTATGTTGACAATATCGTTCAGACTGTATTTTGTATTTGCTCTTCTCAGCATACTACGATGATATTATGCAGTGTCTCTGCAGTCAACAATGCTTCTTCTTACTTCAAAGCGGCGTATATACCAATGAGAAGCATGAATTTCTCTCTTTTTTCTCTTTAAGAATTCTAAAGAGTCTTATTTCATTATTACTTCTGCACTAGACACATTAGCTGCTGTATTTAAGTCCGTAAGCGCTTTTTCAAGTCGACGAACTGGTAAAGCGTGCGTTTTTCATTGTTTCGCCAGGTATCAAAGCACTTGACCTTATCTCTGTGTATTTGGCAACTGTGAACAATGAAGGTAGAATATAATATTTTAAGAGGCTTTCAAATACTAATTTTCTGTCCAGCTCTCTAAAACCGACTGCAACAAGGAAACCAATGACAGTGTCATCACGTACACTGTAAAAACGGGTCACAATACTATGAGTAGCAAAAGTCTTGGGATATGCACAGATGTAGACGGAGCTAGAATCGAGTATTAGTCCCCCTAAAAATTCCAACAACAAGAATGGAGTACTCAAAGGACAGAAGACCGGTACACAGGGAAATATTTATTTATTTATTTGGTTATTTAACCTGACCAGATAAGGGCCCTCTATTACATCTGACCAGGAACAATATAAACAAAGGATTTAAAAACAAAAAACGCAGCATTAATAATATTAATAATAACAACATTTGCTAATACTACTAATAATAATGATAATAATAACAACACAAAAATCACAGTAATACTAAGAGATATTTACATGGAGATAGAGGTTTAACACATTTGAATTAAGTTTAATATAAACAGAAGGAAATAAATGATTAATGAAAGAGGAGAAGATTGAAAAATGACAGTGCCAGTGGTTGTTAGGAAGTGGAGATATATATATATGAATAGAGATCTCTGTTGACGAAAGGAAAGGGAAACATTTGTGGGGGGAGGAGAATTGACAACAGTGAGCTACAGACTGGTAAGTGGAGAAAAAGGTGGCTACTGTGACACAAAGTGAACCCTTGGCTGTCTTTTGAAGTATTGAATTGATTTTATCTCTCTTAACTTTTGAGGAAGATTGTTCCACAGACGTGTTCCCGATACAGAAAATGATTTAGGTAATATTGCAGTGTCATGTGATGGTAAAGAGAGAGTTTTATTTTGGTGAGGGCGTGTGTTTCTGCTGTGCAGTTCAGATAGTAGTGTAATCGATGAGGATAACTAGGGTTTGTAATGATTTAGGAAGCAATGCAGCAAACATATTGTGTGATAGGATCGATGCTAATCTACACCTAATGTAGTGGAACTGGCGAACACAACTCTTTAATTGGGCAAGAGACTGCCTGAAAAACTGTTAATTCCTTTTTACTTTTAAGCAAATTAAGGTTCTCACTATAACAGCATAAAAGTTGTTTATGGCAAGCCTACAAACTTAAACTTTCTTTTACCGCGAATAGACTTCGTTTCCGATTTGCCGTCCACTAACACACGAAAAAATATCATTACGTTCTTCCACTCTAAGAAGTTCTCACATTTAAAGAGGATTTTAGTTTCATTTAACACTTAGGTCTATGTGCACAAGAGCCAGGAGTTACAAATGATTTCATAAAGTTTATACCTTCAAGAGATTCCACCAAGTAAAAATTCACGTAAGTTATTGCAAGAGTTTCTAAAGATGGTTACCCTTTAATTTAAATAACCAGCGATGACATCTAATTAAAATCTCATAACTTCGCCGTTCACAGAAACTTAAAGTCCCATTAACGTTTGTTAATATTCCAGAAAATTTCTGAAGTCTACTCTTCATAGAAAAAACTGTGGTAAGTAACATTCATTCCATTTAAACTTTCTATACACATCAATAAAATTCACACGTCGTAATATATTTTAACAAACATGCACTTTTATTAATATAAATCTATCGGACACAAGAACTCATCGCCAGCTCCAACCTATGTGAATTTTCGTGTGACAGTCTTTGCAGAATTGCATCACCGTCATATAGGTGTCTTAATGAGCTTGTTTTTCAGCTGTAAAGGAAATGCTTTTTTGTATTTCTACGGTGAATGAAGTTACGCATATACCTTCTTACAGACTGTGGTTTGAGTGCTCTGTCCAATCCAAGTACTGATCAAATATTACTCCTAGGTTCTTTGCTGAATGAGAAAAGCGTATTTGTGCGTCGTTATTAAAGATGGAAGAGATTCTCTGAGCTGTTCAGTAACGAGTATTTTACGGGCCACTAAGATTGTGTGCGATTTTGATGGATTCAGTTTCAAGTCAATGCTCTGTGCCCTTTTTGATAGTGACAGTAAGTCTGCATTTACATGTTGGATGGCTGTAGTTAGGTTTTTAGGGCTTACAATCAGATATAACTGAAGCTCATCAGCGTATATGTGAGATTTACAGTTGAAAACAACAGTGGACCCACCATCTACATAAAGTAAGAAAAGTAAAGACACCAGTACAGATCTTTGTGGAACCCCTTATATAACATCCCCCCATTGTGACCTATTTTTTCCAGCTATTACACACTGTTTACGGGTGGTGAGGTATAAGTGGAATAACTGAACAGCACCTGTAGAGAAACTTACCTTACCAAGTTTAGCAAGTAAAATGTCAAAATCGACATTGTCGAAAGTTTTGCTAAAATCTAAAAAACACACAATTGCCGCTTGTTGGTTATTCATCCAGGTAGACTGTCACTTTCATAAGAGCGGTCGTCGTGCTACGATTTTGACGGAAACCTTACTTGTATTCGTTTAGTAGGTCGTGTCATGTTAAATAGCTAGTTAGCTGCTCATAGACTATATATTCCAAGGACTTGGATAATGATGGTAGGATGCAAATATGTCATTCATATAAAGGTTTCAGACGCGATTGTGATCAAATGGACGATTTTCAACTCGTTTGATAGAGCAACATGCATGAGACAGTTCATTTCACAAATCTTAAGGGAATTCAATATTCCTAAACCTAGAGTGCCAAGTGTGTGCCGAGAATATTGTTGTTGTTGTAGTCTTGTCCGGAGACTGGTTTGATGCAGCTCTCCACCCTATTCTATGCTGAGAAAGCCTCTTCATCTCCTCATAAGAACGGCAACCGAGATCCATCTGAATTACTTACTATATTCGTCTCTTTGTGTCCCTCTGTAATTTTTCCCCAACATACTTCCCTCCAAAGCTAAATTTATGATTCATTGATATCGGTGTGCTACCAATCGATCCCCTCTTTTAGTCAAGGTATTCCAAAAGCCTCTTTTATTTCAATTATGTTCAGTATCTCTTGATTAGTTACGTGATCTACCAACCTAATCTTCAACTTTCTTCTGTAACACCACAATCCAAAAGCTTCAATCCTTTTCCGGTCTGAACTATTTATCGTCCATGTTTCATTTCCGTACAAGACAACACCCACCCAAATGCCGTTCATTTCATTTTCCAGATCCTTTGCTGTCTCTGATAGTATTACAATGTCATCAGAAAAACGCAATGCTTTTATTTCTTCACTATGAACTCTAATTCCTTCTCCAAATTTTTCTTTGTTTTCCTTCACACAGCTTGCTCAATGTCCAAATTGAATAACATTGGAGAAAGACTACAATCTTGCTTACTCCCTTCCCAACTACTTCCTCCCTGCATTTTGGGTGATATAAAAGTTGTAAACAGGATTTCCCCGTATTTTATCCATTCTGACTTCAGAATTTCAAATAGTGTATTCCAGTGAACATTGTCAAAAGCTTTATCCAAATATACAAAAGCTAGAAATGTAGATTTGCCTTTCCTTAATCTACCTATTGCCTCCCGTGTTCCTACGTTTCTCCCGAATTCGAACAAACTATTCCACAGGTCAGCACCTATCAGCGTTCCAATCGTTCTATAAATACTTCGTGTTAAAATTTTGCAACGATGACTTATGATGGTTCTCTCATTTTCGCGCCTGTCTGCGCCTGCTTTCTTTGGAATGGGGTTTTATTATTTTTTTTAAGTCTCGCGGTATTTCACCTGTCTCATTCATATTACGAACCTGGCGAAATAGTTTTTGTCATGTCTGGTTTCCACAGAGACTTCAGTAGCTCGTAGGGAATGTCATCTAATACAGGTGCTTTGTTTCGTCTTAGGTCTTTCAGTGTCCTGTCAAATTCATCTCTCATTATAGTATCTACAATATTGTCTGCAAGTTCGTTTCCTTTGTAGCGCCCCTCTACGTACTCTTTCCACCTTTCAGCTTTTCCTTCTTTACTCAGAACTGGTTTTCCATCTGACAAGGAAAGTATGGGCTCGGACAAACATATCTGTATGAACGTTTGGTTACAGGACCTCTACGTACACCTCAGTGTGCTGGTGGGTGTCGTTTTTCTGCAAATATCAGCAACGATGCTCTAGATAGCACAGTAGATGTAACTGTAGATGCCATACGTAATTCAGATATCTGAACTATAACTTATGTAATAATCATCGTACATGTCATCAAAAGCCGTGATGATAGTTGCAACTTTAACCTTCTTCCCGAAAGACTGTTGGTATCCACTGCCACTGCTTCCATCGCCTCTTCCCGCTCTTACCGTAGCACTACCACTTGGAACGAGTTGTTCGTCATTATCATCCCTTCTATCATTATTATTAGTTTGTAACAACAGTATCTAACTTATGCTCATATTTCTGTACCATAACAGATACGAGAAAGCATGCAAATGATTCATATTCTACACTAATACCATCTTCACGAAGAAGGGTTCTTCGTAACTTCATCTCAACTAATCGCAATACATTAGCAGGATTGATTAGCAATCGCCGCCCCATCTGACGCTTCACCACACAAATAACATCACAAAACGCAACCTCGGAGGCACACTGCACCGTCCCTACAGGCGAACCGACAGGTCAAAGCGCAATGTGGCATGGCACACGAAGCCTCTAAAGGACGACAGAGTTTTGCAGATGCGGGAGTATCACTAGTGCAATAAGGGATCTTTACATTATCTCTCATACGATTTTGGTGTAGATGTGTTTGTTCGAGCCCAAGTACTTTCCTAGTTATTTCTTAGTATTAATACAGCTATTTTTCCTGTCTCCAAATGTCTTCTTTATTTTCCTGCAGGCGGTATCTATTTTTCCCCTAAATATACATTCTTCTACAGACCAACATTTGACCTCTAGCCACTCCTGCTTAGAAAATAGTAAATTTAAAGCATCACCTTCCGTCATGATCGACACTGGTTGGCGACCTGTTATTAATGACTGACAGCAGCGACTTTTGTGCTAACAGTTAGACAACACTGTATGAAATAACAGCAGGAACGTGGTACGTACGACGAACACAACCGCTAGGACAGTTGGAATCAGTTTGGCGGTAATGGGAAATGGCAGCAGACGACCGACTCGGCGGCACTGATAGCAGCGCAGGGGCTGCGATGCGATTGCGACACATCGGCTGCAGCATAGACAACCACAAAATGATGGCTTGGGCCAAATTTCAGTTGGCAGGAGCTGATGATGGGGTCCTTACGTAGCGGAAATCTGTGAGGCCGTAGTCCAAGCATTTTGTGACGGCGTAAGGCTAAACTTGCAGATATTATTACGTTAAAACAAAAAAATAGCAGCATGTAGGAAATTAAATTCCAAATAGACTTTCTTTATATTGAAACTCGAGCCTAGATGGCGAAATTTGCCGAAAACAGTCACAAAGGTGCCAAAAACGGTTTCTTAAATAAGTACAAAACGATAACACCGATGGGAAAATGTGACATTAGTACGTTATAACCCTTAAGATTATCTGTCAAAATCCTGTTTTGTTTGGGCGTATCGATTGGTTTGATAAGTTTCGAGACATATCGAAAAAACAATTCAAAATCTTTAAAAATTAGATTCCTTATATCTAGTCAACATTCTCGTTTCCAAACTACCCTACCTTGTGCGACTAGTATTTTCACAGCTGAGCAGGTGGCCATCTCTCGCGCTCTTACACATTTCCGCGACTGCCCCGGGGAGTCCATAGTTATCTGTAGTGACTCCCTGAGTGGCTTGATCGCTCTTGATCAGTTTATGCCAAAGCACCATTTGGTTCGGTCCATTCAGGACGCCGTTTTCACTCTTGGCGAATCAGGCCGTTCGGTGGTTTTCATTTTGACCCCGGGGCACATAGGCATTCCGGGCAACGAACGGGTTGATCACTTGGCCAAGCAGGTCACCACATCACGGCTCCAAGGTCTCCAAGACCAGGACATCAGACTGCAACTGACCCGTAAGGTTCTGGGGATTTGGATCTCGGAATGGGCTGCCTTGAACGAACCAAATAACCTGCGCATAGTCAAGCCCACCACAGCCGTGTGGAGATCCTCCCTGCGAGCCTCTCGTAGGGAGTATGTAGTCCTCTGTAGACTACGTATTGGACATACGTGGTTGACACATAGCCACCTTCTATGTCGAGAGGACCTGCCAAATTCCCGTTATGGTGCACTATTGACCGTGGTCCACATTCTAGTAGACTGCCCACTTTAAGCCGGCTTGAGGCAGTCTTTTACCCTGCCTTCTGAGCTTCCATTGATTTTATCTGACGATGCCTCTTTGGTTGACCGCGTTTTAGGTTTTATTCGCGCAACTGGCTTTTATTGGTCTATTTATTGGTGGGGACCATTTGCCCGCCTTCTCGGGCTCCCACCCCTCCAGAACAATAGGCCGTTGTCCTTTTATGGGTTACGAATTGTTTTTCAATTAAGGAGTTTAGTGTGTGCAGAGTGGCTGGCTCATCCTCTATTATTCTTGTGATCAGCCAGCCACACCCTTCTGATGTCCTCTTTTAGTTAACTGTCCCTTTGGTCAACTACTGTTCTGTTCTTTGTTATATGTTATCATTTAACCCGAGTATACTGGACATCGAATATTATGCGACAAAAGGGAAAGTTTTAAGATGTATACTCTTAGCTGAGAACAGGGGACTGATAACCCAGCAGTTGAGTCCCCTTTAAACACCCAAAAACAACAACAATAACAACAACAACCAAACTACCCCCTTTCTCCCTCCCCCCCCGTTCCGTTTCCCAATGGGAACCCCCCCCCCCCCCCGCTCTAGCCTACGGCACTGCGCGTTTGCACGCTTCACTTTACCACTCGATTAGTAACACTGGAAGACAATGATACTTATCCAAGTATTTTTACTTAATAGTGTTAGTATTCAAAATTAAGATCCATGAAGCACATCGCTGTAAATTATTAATTACGTACACAAGATTTCTTCAAAGAAAGATAGTGATCTCCGGTCCAAAAGGTCGTAGAGCAACATTATTCGTTTTAAAATCTGAAAAAAAAATGTCAGAAGCATATTTCTTTAACAGTTCCTTTCATAAAATAAAAATAGAAATAGTCTCTTGAAGAAAACGGGCCTAAAAGGTGCAAGTTTTTTAAGTCATTCTGTGATACTTACAATTAATAGTATGACATGACTATTCTTCACGAAGAAAACAGATGCAAATACGTTACTGTATGTCTATCCCCTGACCAACTCTACCAATTTTCGAGGAGGCCTTATTTTGAAAAATTAATATATGTAAAAAAAATACTCAATATTCTTAATTTATTCCGAAAAGGTCTTTTTTGACTTTTTTCTTGTCACTATTTATGGTAAATAATACGTTTGGAAACACGAATGTTGACGACATATAACGAATCTAGTATTTAAAGATTCTTAAGTGTTTTTTAGATAAATCTCGAAACGTATGAAAGCAATCGATAAGTTCAAAAAATCAATCGATAAATAATCAAGGGTTATAACGTTTTAATTCAATATTTTCCCATCGGAATTATCGTTATTTTGAAAAAAAAAAATCAGTTTTTTGCCAATTTGGGAATTGTTTTGGCAAATTTCGTCATCTATGCTCGAATTTCATTAAACCCTATTTGAAATTTAAGTTCGTACAAATATTTATTGTTGTCAGATAACCACTTCTCCCTAATGCTTGGACTTCATGGGCTGAAGTTGTCAACAAGGAGCTGGCGTTCACTCGATAACTGTGTGGGCTGATTTTATATGCGATAGACTGATCCAAGCGATTATGGATTGGAACTGGTCATTTTCCGCTATCATAAAAACCATTTGTACCATTTTATGGACTTCACTTTGTAAAGCAACTGTGAAGATTTTACGGATGACAGTGCACCAATTCAATGGGAAAATTAGCGATTGGTTAGAAGAGTATTCTCAGCAGTTGCAGCGAATGATTTAGCTATCGCGCAACATTCCTCGATCTAAATCAAGAGTCCGTTTCATGAACGAAGTGGAACACTGCAGTACCTCTTTAATTGCGGACACCTATAAAGGTTCATTATTCCTGCAGGGGACTTTCATCGAATTGAGTCAATGCAAAGTCAGGTTGCAGCACATCGACAGGTGAAAGGTCTGACAAGATCTTTGGATGTGTCCCATGAGAGAATAATAATGAGTGCTGATTTCACGGGGCGCGGCAGAATAGCCGTGCACACGAAGGCGCCGTGCTGCGGTACGGGCGGCTATGCGGCGTTGGGGCTCGAGTGGGCGTCTGTGTTGTCCTTAAGGCTAGTCTACACGACGACACAAGGTTGCGACACTCGTTGCGTGAAATGAGTTGCCCGCAACTGGTTTCGTGTAAGTCTGTAGACATGATGCCAATACTACACACTTCAGTGTCATTGTTTTGTGAGTGCTGTAGGAGTTGTGGTAGAGGTTCTCTGTGTAATTAGCTGCATAAGACTAAATATAAAGAGAATAAGAAACGTGTTTAGGTACGTGCCGGGTTTAAAAAAAGACATCAGCTCCGTTGCTCAGCGACCTTTGAAAGAAATTAACTTAGAATGTCACCAGAGCAGTTCACGATCCCTTTAAATAGAATTACTAATGCAATTTAAAAAAAAAGGAAAAATTGAAACAAGATACTGTTATTCGTGAAATATTGTTACCACAACTGAAATTACAAATTCAATTACATTTCTTGTCAAGTAGATATTCGCCTCTACAGTGTCTGTACCGCATTCCAAAATCGACAATTGCTATAGTTCGTTTGTATAGTTATTTCGAATTTAGTATGCAATTCACTAATCGTTAACCCATTAATATTCAATTCACGAATAATTTCTTCAAGAGCACTAACACGCCGCTTCTTATACCTGAAATTTTCATCGTTAAATTCGTACAAACACCTAAGTATCGCATATATGTACGAAAACCGAACTATTTCTTCCGTCCCCCTCCTTTTGTTATATTTTGTTCTGCTTTGGTTATAACTTAACCTAAAAACACGCTCGATCAGTTTCGTCAAAATTGGAAGGTGCCGAAACTGTTTAGTTTCGCCAACGAGATGCGCGTGTACGCCTACCGCGCATGCGCACTGGCCAGTAGCGCAGTTTCATGAAACCTAGTGTCGTCGTGTAAACTAGCCTTTAGCATAAGTTACTATAGGTTAGTGAAAGTATTTTGTAAGACTAGGGTCAGATGACCACTGTAGTTAAGCCGCTTAGATCTACAATTTTTTTTACTTATTTTGCCGTTTTCACACGAACAGCAAAGATACGATCACTGATCAAAGTACGAGGTATGTCCACAAAGTGAGTTCCATTTGGTTATATAAAACAAAGTGTACAGATACAGAAAAAAAACATATATAGTACAAAAATATACAACTACAAATCTACTTTTCTACATAGCTTCCGAAATTTTTTAGACATTTGTCATAGCGTGACAGAAGTCTTTGTATGCCGTCTTCGTAGAAGGTTGCCGCCTGTGTATTCAACCATGTGGTAACATGTTCTTTCAGCTCGTCATCATCGCTGAAGTGTTGAACACCATGGACAGGTTTTAGGTGTAAGAAGAAAGTCGCTAGGAGCGAAACTGTACGGAGGATGATCGAACACGTCCCAGTGAAATTCCCGGAAAACTTGTTTGGTCACATTCGCCTTGTGAGGTCGGGCGGCATCGTGAAGGGAAGAAGAAGACTCCTTTCATCTCTTCTTACACCTAAAATCTGTCCTTGGTGGTCAACACTTCAGGCCGGCCGCGGTGGCCGAGGGGACTGAGGCGCTCCAGTCACGGTCTGCACGGCCACTACGGTCGGGGGTTCGAATCCCCCCTCGGGCATGGATATTTGTGCCGTTCTTAGTCTTAGTTAGTTCGTAAGTCGTTTAGGGACCGATGACCCCGTAGTTAAGTCCTATAAGCTATACAAACATAAACACTTCAATGATGATGAGCTGAAAGAACATGTTGAATACACAGGCGGAAACCTTCTATGAAGAAGGCACACAAAAACTTGTCCCACGCTATGACAAGTGCCTACAAAATTTCGGAAGTTATGTAGAAAAGTAGTTGAACAGTTGCAGATTTTTATACAATAAATATTTTTTTCTGTATCTGTTCACGTTTGGTTTATATAATCAAACGGAACTTGCTTTGTGGACATACCTCGTATTTACGAAACGTTTCGTGAATGGAACGGCTACAAAGATAACTGTGAGGAAGTAAAAACAATAGCATGAAAATGCGTAATGGGATCGCAAGAATAGAGTAACTTTGCATGCATAGTCGAAAAAAAGTGTACTATATGGAACGTAAAGGTTCGGAGACCGTACAGACGAGAAATACACAAATGCGTTTTCACTATACAGACTGTCGTAAAGTCACACCTTACCCACTCGTTGCAGTGCTAAAGGACTAAAACAATGCTGCAAATCAAAAATAGGGAAAAAAAGTTGGAGATTTAAGTGTGGAATCAGTACTCGTGGAGTTGCGGCGCGGAAACGTATACCGCCTGAATTGGGTTTGCCGGTGTGTATTTTCATCTGCGCCACGTACGATACGGGCAGTGGGCATCGTCGGCAGCAGTAACGCAGGCTGCACGGCCAGATGTTGTTCGGAGATAGCGGGGCGCACACAGCAGGTAGCTCTGTATCAGGCCGGCTGAGCTCTGCCACTTTTAATTAAAACTTGCGGCTATTGTGTACGGCGCGACCTCGGCCGCATTGTCGCTGCGGAGCGAAACCAGGCGGTCAGCCGGGGCGAGCTGAAACTACAGGCACACACGGCGAGGCGGAGGCAGCTAGCGCCAAACTCTCCGTCCACTCTGCCACTAACCGTGTGTTCCCGTCTCAAT
Organism: Locusta migratoria; assembly: GCA_026315105.1. NCBI lineage: Eukaryota > Metazoa > Arthropoda > Insecta > Orthoptera > Acrididae > Locusta > Locusta migratoria. Next base: position 55,591,565 of record CM048745.1, on the reverse strand, counting down.
CACCCTCTCTCTCTCTCTCTCTCTCTCTCTCTCTCCCATCCTCCTTCTTATCCCCCTCCCCCGTCGTTCCCATTACCTTTCCTCTTCCTCGTCCTGCTTTCTGTAAACTCTGCGTCTTTCAAACCCAAACGCTAACCCTTCCGCCTCCCTCCCTTCTACCATGTACACACACACACACACACACACACACACACACACACACACACACACACAAACTCACACACGCACATAAAGAGAGAGAGAGAGAGAAAGAGAAAATCACAGAGGAAGAGATACTATCACGTTGAAATATTTATTTATTTATTTATTTAGCCTGATGAGATTAGGGCCATCAGGCCCTCTCTTACATCGGACCAGGGTTTTACAAATACAGTATTTGTTTACATGTAAGTTACCAATAACATAACAATGATTGTTACAGATAAACAGTTAATAACATGATTTATACAGGTCGATTACATGTAAAAGGATGTAGATAAAAGGTACTGACTTAACTCTAATAGTATTAATACTAGCAGTACCACTGAGACACCTTCTGCTGCTGCTGGTGTAATAACAGAAGTAACAACATTGATATTAGCAGATACAAGATGTACTTTTGAATACGAGGCGCGTCCAGAAAGTAAGTTAGGTTTCAATTTATCTCCGCTGCAGCGCTGCGATTGCAGTTCCGCACATGCGCTGTAGACAATGTGTATCAAGGAGAAGAAGAACGTGCACCATTTGGAGATCGCTGTCAGTTACGTACGCTTTGTTCTGCTTGTTTGAAATGTCAGCGTTGATTGAAAATCCCGCCGCCTGTGAAATCAGGTCGCTGATTCGGTTTCTGAATGCGAGGAAAGTGAAACCAAGTGAAATTTAGCGGCAAATTTGCGATGTTTATGGACCAAATACGATGAGTGATTCGATGGTGAGAAGATAGGTCCGACAGTTCAATGGCGGGCGTAGTGAAGTGCACGATGAACAACGAAGTGGGCTTCATTCTTTGGTTACAGAAGAACTGGTTCACGCGGTTGATGACAAGATCCAGGAAAATCGAAGGTTTACATTAATGCTCTCGCTATGGACTTCCCCCAAATTTCACGATCACTGATGTTTCCAACTTGAAGATTTCTATGAAGAAGGTATAGAAAACCTGGTGCCACGCTATGACAAATGCCTGCAAAATTTCGGCAGTTATGTGGAAAGGTAGTTTAAGAGTTGTAGAATTTTGGGCAATAAAAATTTCTTCTGTATCTGTGTACAATTTCCTTTTATTATCAGACGGAACTTACTTTCTGGACGCGCCTGGTATATCGAGACTGGTTACGACATGGCGAATTCTGACAGAAGGAATTTAAGAAAGCTGTACCTGGCGAGAGCAATGGCAGCCGGAGAATATCTGGGAGCAAGAATGGATGTGACGTACCTAGACCGTAGGGTAATAAAGATTGGCGTAATTATTGCTTTAGTAGATAATCAATTAACTGTCGTTTGAAGCTGGCGTGTTATTCAGTTCTCTGATATACTGAGGTAGATTGTTCCAGAGCCTGGTTCCTTCTACTGAAAGGGATTTTGAGAAACCGGCTGAGTGATGGATAGAGACACAAAGCGTTTTGCTCTGACAGGAACGAGTAGTTCTGTTATGTTGATCAGAGTGTTACGGTCGAGGAAAGATATGAGGGACAGTGTACGTTGATAAGAGAGTAGAGGAAACAGAGTCTGTGAAAATTTCTGCCCTTGTCAGCACGGAGCCAGGGTAGTTGCTTATAAAATGGTGAAATGTGATCAAAGAGACGGATGTTACATATATTTCGAACACAGGCATTCATGATTAGTTCCAGATGTCTTGAGCTTTCCCAAGAAAGACCTTGCAAGATAACATGACTGTAATCAATAATTGGAATTACAAGTGTTTGTATAAGTTTCTTTTTAAGATCGAGAGGAATAAACATCTTATATCTCTGTAGGGCATGAAGAGATTCTGATGCCTTCCTACACACGGCGGCTGTGTGCTCAGCCCAATTTAGTTTGTCGTCTATTATCACTCCCAGACTTTTTGCAGAGGGCGAAAAATAGGTAGCTGTCTCATTTAATATTAATGATGGTTGAGATTCGCGGTATTTGTGGTTAATGAGCCTAGGATGACCTACCAGAATCGCTTGTGTTTTACTTGGATTGAACTTTAATTCTATATTCTGTGCCCACTTTAATAGTGCACATAGGTCAGAATTAAAATTCTCGATTGCTGTCTTCAGGTTTTTGGTTTTGTACTTAAATACAACTGAGGTCATCGGCATACATCTGATAATTACAAAAGGACAAGACCGATGATACGTCATTTACGTACAATAAAAAGATAAGTGGACCTAATACCGAGCCCTGTGGTACGCCTGATAGTACTTTTCTCCAATGTGACTTTTCGGTGCCGGACATGACGCACTGAAGACGCGATGTCAAGTATGAGCGAAACCAAAGCAACACGCCTTGAGAGAAATTTAGGCTGCTAAGTTTAGCAAGTAACATATCAAAGTCCACAGTGTCGAAAGCTTTGCTAAAGTCTAAGAAGCACATAATAGTCGCCTCTTGTCTACCCATTACCTGCTTCAGATCGTCTGTTACTTTTATCAAAGCAGATGTGCTGCGATATCGAATAGGTAGGGGGATACGAAACTCGAGTTAAACTTTACAGTTCATGATACAATCTGCTACAAATAGGTGAAACTAACTCGTTAGACACTACTTTCACGTCACTATATGGTTGATTACATGTAAGGAAAGATGCCAATATTACAAAATTTTTATTCTCCTTTTTCATGACGACCGGTTTCGACACTATGGTGTCATCACCTGGTCTCATGGACAAAAACTGCGTATAACAGTGTTCCACTTAAACTCTGGTACGTGTACTGGTTGATATCTCGATGTATAAAAATTATGTGTTGGTTTGCATGTGTTTGAAAATCGGCCAGTCGTCGTAGACAAAATGTCCTTAGGTCCTAAAAAATTGCAGGAAGCTGAATTTTTGGTATGTTGTTAGGACAGATTAGAGTAGCATTAAACCAAGTTTGCAGCTTAGAAATCCTTTAGCTTAACTTTTAAGAGCCAAAAAAACCTCGAAATTTTCGGCCTTTTTCTGGTTTTGGTTTATAACTCGTGAAGGATTTTTTTTAACCAAAAGTCAGTCACACCTCCATTAATGTAGATAAAATATTCTAAAATTTAAGCCCAACCGCAGCTCTGTAAGTCCCATAGTTCTCGAGGTACTGGACTTCAAAAATTGACTTTTTTCCCCAAAAACTTCAAATTTTCGATTTTAGTCATCTTTCTGCTAGAATATTGGCTCTGATGATCATCGCATAGAGAAAGTCATATAAAAAAGTTATAGGGTAGTAATTTACGTTTAATCTGAGTACAGAACGAAGTACATAGGCCCAATAGATTTCTAGTTATCGTTAAAAAACGAAAAGTAGGAAAAACTGGAGTATTCAATAAACTGACCCAGACGAATTGCAGTCGTCTTATCCTATATATGTTAAAGAAAAAGGAGGAATTATTCACGATGATTATTAACGTATTGTATATAAATAGGTGTAATTTATGTGTTAGTGGATACCAATATATTTGTGGACGTAGGTATTGCTGTAAAATAACGAAAGCCTCTCCGTTTGTGGGTATTGGTTAGCCATTAAGGGATTGGTACATTCGTTCATAGCGAGGCCTTTTGTCGTGTGAAGGCATCCCCCGCCCCCCACACCCCTCACTCCGAGTGGTGACCCAGCGGGTGTTCTGTCCTCCCTCCCAAACTTCTTGTCTCCGAGGTCTTCCTCACTACACCCAACCTACCCTTAGAAACGGCCGTATTCGGATCTGTGAAGAACGTTTCAAAGAAAATCGTCTAAATCTCGATCGTAGTGGTGTTTTAAGTACTTTCTTGTTTACAATATGTTGGAGGTACCCCTGTAAGATGTTTGTTTCATGTGTCGATAAGTGCTTGGAGAGGGAACAGTGACAATGAAAAAAAACGGGGTATTCAGACGCTGATACAAGTGAGTGAGAAACGTGGGCTTGAAGGAAACTTGAGGTTTTGTGCAATTTAAACGAAGTGGCCGTACATAACGCACGCAGGAAGAGTTACACTGTGGAAAGTAATGTGAAAGCATCTGTCCAGTGAGGTGGTGGTGTTTCATCTTCTCAAACCATCGTCTTCGCGTGGGGAAATGCTGAGAAGTGCGTCGGGTTCAAAGCGTCACATCATTGGAGATTGTTGTTTCCTTGTGGTGAAAAATTCTCCAAGGAATATTTCGAGAAGCAGATAAAAATTGCCCAAATATCTACGGGATGAACTCCATCAAGTGGAAACGCTATGGGAGGAATGTGAGTGTGGTGTTCGATGGCTACTCAGAGGAGGGGGCTGTAAGTAGCACAAAGGAGTATCTACGCCGTTGTGCACTACCTGCATGCATCGAAATAATGTTCCAACATTGTACTGTGATCAAAGGGGTTCAGAGAAAATTTCTTTCCAACGGAAAGAACAAGCAGCACTTGATCAACTTTATTCGCGCTGGAATGAAGAGCAAAGGACTAGAGACCAAGCAAACTACCGGCGACGCGGCCTTATCGTCAGGGCAGCACTGGAGAAGAGCCGACAACATGAACACGTCTAATAGCTGGAGAGGATGTCGATTTTGTCGGTCCTCCTCAATTGGTTGGGCTCAAATACAAGGATCATATTCTTCCAAAAAGGTGGAAGGGGTGGAGGTAGTTGTGGACAGTTGTCGTCAATATCCTTCAATCGAGGACAAATGTCACTCCCTCCTGGAATAGAGCTGTTGCTCCGAGGGTATCTGCCATTTTCGAGCAGGGAAAAACAATAATGAAGGGGATAATTGAGAAGAATATCTAGGTGATTGGCGTGGCTGCCACATTCCTAAAGCCACATGCCACGAAAGAAGGCTGCAAGTGCTCGGTCGCCCTATAGGATGGTGGGGAGGACGACAACCTTCAAACTCTCCGCTAGGAACTTGCCCTCAGATCTGCTGCGAGTGCAAAAGTCCAGCTTACTCGTCTATCCGGAACCCAGGAAGCAGCGGCCCAGCACTCCTACAGGACATACCACCAGGTTCAGATTTGGTTGGGCGTCGAGGAAGAGCCCTCTGACTGGGGTTGGACAAGAAGCCAGCAAGGGCTAACTCCTATCACCACAATCCAAGACCCAGCACCCTCTGCCTACTGAAGATGACGCCGTGCAAATGTAGGAAAAGGTTTGCTGACGGGACCTTCTCAGGCCAAAGAGTAGGGCTCAAGTGCTCTGTTCTTTGCCGAATCTGCCAGGGCAAGACATGCCGCAACACCCCGAACGTCTCGGCAGATTCGGAAGAGGAAGACGAAGATGTGGACGAACGAACTTCGGTTACAGAGCTCCAACAGAGAGAAGAAACATCGGAGCCCGAGCCAGGAAGGAAGAAATCCCGGCATTCTCGTTAAAAAAAAAGAAAAGAAAAATGTTTGTAGAGCTTATGGGACTTAACTTCGGGGTCCCTAAACTTAAAAACTTACAATACTGAAGACGGCAGAAATATCCATGCCTGAGGGGGGGATTCGAACCCTGAACCGTAGTGGCCGTGCAGAACGTGACTGGCGCGCCGCAGACCGCTCGGCCACTGCGGCCGGCATTCTCGTTAAAACGAATGGTAAGAGACATTTTGAGTAGGTACCTACTGCTTTATATTTCAGTTCGTTGCAGCTTCAAACTTAAGAAGTAGCGCATTACATAACTACAAATTTATGTTGTGGTGTAAATCTGCTGCAGGAACACCAGGCGTTTCCAACGACGAACGCCGCCCCCCCCCCCCCCCACTCGGCCACCACAACTCTCACCTCGACGTACCACTTAAGTTTTTTACATGTACGTTTTGTAATAAGTAGGAATACCTGTAAATAAAAATTTGTTTTCTTAAAAATTAATCATCTGGACCAATTTATTCAACTATCCGATTTTCCCAACTTTTAGTTTTTTAACGATAACGCCTATGGTTTTCGTTATGTACTTAAATTAAAGCTAAATAACTGCTCTATAACTTTTTTTATGTTTTTCCCCTGGGATGATCATTAGAGCCAATATTCTAGCCGGAAGATTACTAAAATTGAAAATTGGAACTTTTTGGAGAAATAAGTCAATTTTTGAAGTCCAATATCTCGGGAACTATTGGACTTACAGAGCTGCGGTTGGGCTTAAAGGTTGGAATATTGTATCTGGATTAATAGATGAGTTAGTGATTTTTCGTAAAAAAAAAAAAAAAAAAAAAAAAAAAAAAAAAAAAAAAAAAAAAAAAAAAATTAATAAAAATAAAAATAATAAAATAAAATAAAAAACACCCTTCACGAGTTATAAGCCAAAACAAGAAAAAGTCTGAAAATTTAGAGGTTTTTTGGCTCTTAAAAGTTAAGCTAAAGGATTAAACTTTGTTTAATACTACTCTAATATGTTCTAACAACATACGAAAAATGCAGCATCCTGCAATTCTTTTGGACCTAAACATACCTAGCGACTGGCTTGTATGAGTATTTCAAAGCATTCGGTCAAGAAATTTCGAAGATAAAAGATTTTGAACATAAGAACACACATCGTTCTTAGATTTCTAAGAAGAGATACAGGAAGGGTAGGCAATGACGAAGATGGGGGGGGGGGGAGATATACGCGTACTTTCTTAATTGTAACCAAGACTTCAAATACCACTTTTGTAGTTCAGGCCGCATAACTAGCATAATAGCAGCATTTTTCAAAAATCTTTTCATCCCCTATTTCACCTCCTTAAAGGCTGATTTTCAGAGAAAGCTGAAAGAAGTCATTTCTAAATTCTAACCTAAAATCCGTATACCAATTAATGTACGTCTAGCATGAAAATTGACTGGATAACAGCGTATTTTCAAAACAGCGTATTTTACCCTATTTCACCCCCTTAGGGACGGGATATCGAGAAATTGCTTCTTAAACGTCGCCAACAGTGTATCATTTTTTGAAATCCAACCAATAAGGGGGTAAAATAGAGGACGCAAAAAATTGATTTTCAAAAAATGTTGCTGTTAACTCAAATTTCAAGCTATAACTACGAAACTTAGGATATGGACTCTTGATCAGGATTAAAAAGATACGAGTGTCGGTACTTTTGGAAATTCAAAAACTAAGGTGCTAAAAGAGGGGATCAAAAAGTCTTTTCGAAAACACTTTGTTGTCCAGACAATTTTGAAGCTATAGCAATTTTTGACGGCTACAAACACGCCTCCACCTAATTTGTTTAATCTATCTTTTCGGAACAAAGTTAAATCTTTTGCAAATATTTCTGCTGAAATTATTTCCGGCTTGGGCCAAATTTCACTGCCTACAATGATGTGTGTTTCGGTGCTTTCTATTAACTATTGGAGTTCTGGTACTTTCCTGACACAGCTACGACAATTTACAACTGTTATACCGATAGTTCTTGGATCTACATTTCTCCTTTGATCCACCTGCTCTCTTTGAGATTGCCCATTTTGTTTTTCCCCGAAGTTCTCTATCCTAAGAAACTGTCCAGTCCACGCCACACTGTCCCCGCTATCCGTGTAGCCGCTTCCTGCGTGTAGTGGACTCCTGACCTACTCAGCGGAACCCGGAAACCCACCACCCGATGGCGCAAGTCAAAATCTGCAGCCTACACGGTCGCAGAACCGTCTGGGCCTCTGATTCAGATCCTCCACTCGGCTCTGTACCAGAGGTCCACAGTCGGTCCTGTCAACTATGCTGCAGGCGGTGAGCTTTCATCTTGCAAGCAAGACAGGCAGTCTTTACCACTTCAGATAGCCGCCCGAAACCTGAGAGGATCTCTTCAGATCCGAAACGACACACATCATTGGTACTGACGTGAGCCACCACCTGCAGTTGGTTGCACCCCGTACCCTTCATGGCATCCGGAAGGAATCGTTCCACATCTGGAATGACTCCACCCGGTATGCACACAGAGTGCACGCTGGCCTTCTTCCCCTCCTTGGCAGCTATCTCTCTAAGTAGCTCCATCACCCGACTAACGTTGGAGCTCCCAACTACAAGCAAACCCACCCTCTTTGAAAGCCGGGATCTTGAAGGCTTAGTGGTGACCTCAGGAATGTTGTCCTGAACAGATAAGGCCTCAAACCTGTTCGCAAGACGAACCAGGGAGGCCTCACGATCGGTGCCCAGGAATGTCTTGCGCCTCCTGCCACACACTAGAGCAACCTCCCACGCAACCACGGTTGGGGTGTCTGCCTCACTGCTGGCAGTATCAGGGCATGTCGCTGCCGCAGGCCGATCGGTGGAGACGACGGGAGTCTGTTCGGTCCCCACTACCGGCCAACAACAACGACACCCCTCGATCGCAGCTTCTAGCTTGAAGCTGGGAGCGAAGTGTCACCAGCTCTGACTGCATCCGTACACAGCAGTCACAGTCCCTATTCGTGCTTAAAGTGCCGAGAAAACAAAAACTACCGTCGCAATTATTTCAGCCGGTCGTGAAAGCCTTCACTGCATCTTCTAGATCGCTCCAATAATGAGCTCCTTATAAAACATTTCTATTTTCTACCACCGTCGATAGCTACTGAAAGGAAATATAGCACAAAACAAGTCACCACAGACTGGGAGGAGGTCGAATAGTAATCTAGGAATACACGTGATAATGCTTATCCCTTAGTTTGGGTGGATATTATATTTCGTTGTGTAGGCACTCTTATTCCAGACACGAGCGCAATATTCACCAGGAGAGTATACTAGTGTAAGTGGAGGAAATCGTGAGGTATTGCCGTCTGCAAACCTTCTGAAACGGACGGAGAAGGATGTGAGGTACTGAAGTACAGAAAATGAGGAGATGTGTCTGACATTCGTTAAAGATGTGTACACTGCGCTAATTAATACCACCGAAAGCAGTTGCAGAGGTGTAGACAACTCTAAAACGAGCACTCACAGACATCGGGAAAAATTATATTAATTACAAATTAAAAGCTGTGTACGTGTAGTTTGATGTGGAACCTATCGTTAAATCAGACAACAAATTGTTCATTAACACAGTAATTTGGTTTACTTATGACCCTGATATTGATGTATATACTGTTAAACTGATTATGTGCGCAACGGACCTTTTAACAAAACTACTGTGACAAACAACCTGCATGAAACACACAGACTATACTAAAAAAATTTGACTGCGAAAAAGATATTAAAAAAACAAACCACTTTCTTAATGTTTGACTGCGAAAATTTTATGCAGATCAGTACCTGATTATAAAAATTCTATATCATAATCAATTAACTGTAGTGTTGCATAACAATCATTTACTACACCACCAATAACGAAATCTGTTTAACAAGATTATCAAAATCAATACTGCACTTAAAATCCACAAATAACTAATTATCAAATAAAGGAAGTAGGTTAATCTTCTAACTACGTAAATGAAACAGGAAAGAAAGGCCAACTTAGTTACTTATTATTAGTAATCACCATTACATTACCTACATAATACAACCTTTTCTACATTCCAGCGGTGGTACAACGTTTTTATAGTAATAAAAAATACAATATTTATTCCAAATACAATCAAATCAACTTGCTGGCACAGCAGCCTCTGCTCTACATCGGAGCCATACACACAACTCAACTGCTCTCTAAGTGAGCTGAACCACAAGTCCCAATCTCTCTCTGCCCGAGCTACAATGGTATGCGATACATAATCTTTGCCAAAGATGAAACTTCACGGACTTAAATACACATATCGATACACACAGTAGGAGAAATATTATACATTTTCTTGCAAGGAAGTTACTCGACACAAAACAGGAGGCACAATATTAGACATTTTCTTACAAATTCAGAAATAAACATTTTCTATAGACACGTTTCAGAATGTATGTGGGGGAGAAATTGCCTGATGAGAAAGAGAAAAAAAATGAGTTGATTTTGAACGGATAAGAGTCTTAGTGTTAGTCAAAATTTAAAAGAGATTTACAAGGTGTGAGACGAAATAATGCAGAGGAAGGGGCAGATAACATTTCATTACACTGATAAAATCATTGGCAGTCTTTAGCCAAACGACTACCGAAGTTTGAGAATTTAATCAATGAAACTGATGACTCAAATCATACAATGAAGATGAAGACTCAAAATTAGACTCGCAGAAAAATATAATCCACGGCATTCTGAAAGAAGCAAGAGCTGGTAAGTAAGAGAACTATCGCTTAAACATTAACGTCTTTGGTATCCACATTACAGAAGAGCAGAATGGGACGAGAAATGAATGATCTGTTCGATGACGATCAGTCCGGCTTTAGGCAAGGCTAAGGCCGAAGAGAGGCAGTTCTTACACTAGTAGTGGAAACAAGACTGAAGAAAAAATAACATGAGTTGTTCTTGGGAATTTTCGACTATGAACGTACGACAATAAAAAAATCGTATTGACATGTTTTATGGCCCACTTTAGATTTGTAGTTTTATAAGTTTTTGCAAACATTTTGGACCAAAATAATAATCTCAATAATAATAAATTAATTAATAAGAATGTCTGAAACCCTTTTAGGAAAAAAATTAGATAATGGCGGCTTTCGAACCACCGACTTTTCGCGTCACAGTCCCGCACCTTGCCCACTACGCTACGGCTATAAATCAAAACAGAGGTTCTTTAAACTCTTACTATTGATGGCCGTTCTTAACTGATGTTAATATGGCATTTGTAGACATTAGATTAGCATTTATCGTACGAAGAACGATGTGTTTTTGGTAGTTCCTCAATGTGCCGTTCCTTTGAAATGACAACCTGTAAGTTACAATAATAAAATCATCAAATACGCGTGGAATGTCACGTGACATCTCCGAACGGAGGGTGTCAATTTTTGCAAATATGTATCAAACGATACGAGATATGAAAAAAACATAAGGGAGATAAGTTGTAGAAAATTTTCTCCTCTACCAATTAGGTTACTCAATTTTCGTTTGCAATTATATTACAAACGGCTTTTTTTTTTGTTTTACTACCGTATTTTTTGTCCGAAAAATTTGAAAAAGAGAGGTTCTGGTCTCTGGCGGCCTACAATCATGTCTGTAAAATTTGGTGTAGATCGGTTGAACGGTTCGTCTTAAAAACAGGGAACACGTTACGGACAGACAGACAGACAGACGGACAGACTGACAGACATATATCCCAAAATCGCCGTTATTTTTGCAAATGTCTTTGAAACGCTACGAGATATGAAAAAAAAAAAAAACATAAGAGAGCAAAACTGTAGAGAATTTTCTCCTCTACAAATACGGTTATTCAATTTTCGTGCCAGATGAATAGTTAAGACGTTATTTTCATTTAAATTCGAGCTGTCAAAAGACGATCGCAAAGGCCCACTTTTAGTGTTACTACCGTAACCTGATGTGGCCCAAAATGTGTTCGACATTCGAAAAAAATTGTAGTTAGGCATGTAAGAGCATCATTTGGGAACAGCTTGACCGATTCGGCTGACAATTTCTTTTCCTTTTAGGACAAGGTTTGTATGAGAGAAAATTTTTGGAAAACTAGAACATTTGACAACAACTTGCTTTGTCCTTCCCGATCTATCTTTCAGGGAAGGATCTGCTCAGGACGCGTGGGATGCGTTGATAGGTAAAACAGCTATACAGATTCGTAATACAAGTTTTATTTACTAATATTTATATCAAATACTCAACTTCTAGAAAGTATGTCTATTCTCGCGGTGGCGTCTCCTTCTTGCACGATGCTAGCTGCGCTTACTCCTTCTCACTGCCTACTTCGAAGCCGCGTCCAGAGGTGCCCTTCCAGACGCATGTTGGCCCTGATACAGCTTCTCGGTTGCTCCCTCCAGGAGGCGAGGCGCCGGCGTGTGATTGGCTGCCGGTCATCCGCTGCCTTCTTCACGATCGTTCTCGTGCGCATGGCGTGTGGCGCTGGCTTTACGCCACAGCACAACTAAAAGTGCGTATTTCAGTGTGATTTTTTAATGATTTCATCACCACATCTCACGATTCGGACGTCGGAGAGGGTTAATTCTTGTTTGCTATTTGAAGAGTGGAAATGCTATAGGATGTAAGTGCCATTTTTTGACTTTCAGGGTTTTTCACTGCTAACCGATCTATGTCTTCGCGCCAATACTCTGCTAAGAGATTTATGTGCTCCAGTCATTCCTTGTAGTTGCTACTGACCCCAAGAGATTTTCTATTCCTATGTCCAGATGGGTCTGCTCTGCTAATGGATCTATGTGCCACAGGCATCTGGCGCTAGCCGAACAGCAGTCTGTAGTCAAGGCTATGCCACAACGCTATTGTTTTGCTTACTGAAGCTGTTGCTTGCTATCTAAAATGATGTACCTGTTAATAATGATAATATGAACACCAGTTAGTGGTGATGGAAGTGTTGAGAACGTTAAGTTCAGGAAGAAACAGGATAAGGCAAGATTAAGCGCAACGATGTATCTCACGCAGAAGAAGCAGAACACGGAAGGAAATTGCTGCAAAACAACCGTCACCTATGAAACATATGAAACAAGCCCACATTATCCAGTTGTAGCAGGTTGATGTACATATTTTTCGTTTGTTTTGTGTTTAGGTGTTCTGCAAGTGTAAGTACAGTTGATATGAAAACTCAGCTCTCAGCTCTTTGAAGAATATCATCAACTTGACCTGAGCCAACAAGGCAGTTACCTGATGGAGCTTATAGAGACTTTTTTTACTCAAAGACGACGCCATGGGACGTATAATGAAGACGCAGAGAGGTAAAAGGCAGTCAACTGTCTGCTACACACTTTCTGATGGGACAGGAGACCTCAAAAGACTATGCGAAGCTACATTTTTAAATACATTTAATGTTTTTGAGAAAAAAGTCAAACAATTGTTACGAAGAAAAAAATCAGGTTCTCAAGTTTTCAAAGACACAGCTTTCTCTGATCAAAGTACAAACAACAGTCTGGTATTGTGTCCTGCAAAAGAAGCTTTTCCGATCACTGTGGTTGGGAGAATTTTCATGTCCTGAAGAAAGGCAAGACAATGAAAGACACTGCAGCGGTGGAATTGATAAAACTTCCAGCTACTGTTCCACTGGCACCAAATAAGAAAACGATTTTTTAACTATTATTGATTACGTGGACGAAAACAACAGGGACTTTTTCCGACAGCTGTTACCTCCATAAAGTCCATGTTGTCTCGTAGCACTTAGATCTATTAGCTATGACAAAACCTATTCCACTTGCACCTTTCTGCATAAAACACTACGTAACTTTTCGATTTTTCAAAGTAAGTAGACAAACCTTTGTCAACATTTGTATAACCATGTAAAGAGTTAATATGTTTTGTTAGAAATAAATATCCATTTCTCACAGAGACGTGCAGTTTTTTTCGTTTCCTCAACAATTTCATTTTCGGCACTTAGCACCTTTAGCAATTCCACTCTTCATTCGTCATGAAAAAGGTTTGAGAAAAATTTGAGACAGCAACAAACATTTAATACATAAATACTCTGCAAGTCACATTAAAGTGCATGGCAGAGGGTAGAGAAATTCGAACAAGGTGTAAAACCCATAGCTGACGGTAGGGACGGCATATTTGGTTTATCCGATCACCGTCACCCTTAGTATAATTCAGTACCATTCCTTTGGGAAGGTATCTATGCTCCTCAACCCACCGCACGGTTTATGGCGAAGGTTGAAATTGGCGCCAGATTAACACTTCAGAACGGCTCGACCGATTTCGCTGATTTTGAAAATCGACCGGAAAAGTCAACAATATTTGAATTCTTCTTCTTCTTTTTGTATGAAATCCTGAATAAAATAAATGTGACTATCAGCATGAATTTCAACAAAAAAATTGAAATTTTTAATTTGCCAGATCTGATGTATGTTTTCAGACGAAAAAATGTTGGTTAAGCTTAAGGGACTTACTTGAAATAAACTTTAGCGTCTTAACCACTAATTTAAATTTATTGAGGCCTTTCGCGTTTCGACGCTCCGTCATTATCAAAACATATCTTTTAAAACTTATTAAAAAGTGAAAATAAACATTTCTTTTTTAAAAAATGACTGTCAAAGACATATGTCAAACATAAAATACATTTAAAATTCCCCCCCAGAACATCCCTGTAGTGCATGCACTTGACCATCCTATGTCTTTGACAGTCATTTTTTAAAAGGAATGTTTATTTTCACTTTTTAGTAAGTTTTAAAAGATATGCCTTCGATAATGACGGAACGTCGAAACGCGTAAGGCCTCAAATTTAAATTAGTGGTCGAGACTCTAAAGTTTATTTCAAGTGCATCAAAATGGGCACGTCTCACAAATCTCTAATGGAGACAGCAAGGGTTAAGGGACTTAACTTTGGGGTCATCAGTCCCTAAACTTACAAACTACCTTATACTAAAGACTACACAAACATCCATGCCCGAGGGGAGATTCGATCCCCCGACGGGGAACGCCCTCGCGCATCGCAGCACAGCGCCTCAATGCGCTCGGCGCTCCGCCGCGGCGTTTTCACACAAAACAATAAGAAAATCCGCGTTGAATAAGGATATTTTGGGAACTAGAAGACAACTGAAACCGATAGTTCAGTGTGTTATTGGTGGTGATGATGTCTTTCATGTTGCAAAGATAGAATTGTTCTAAGTAATATTTTTGACTGTTGTAAACTCATTGAGTACAGATCATCAAATGTCCTCAACTATCAGGCCAGCAATGAAATAATTTTGTAGCTATATTCGCTAGTGTCGTACAATGATATACTTACATCTATAACCTTCGCGAAAAATTACTGAAAAGTGCCAAATTTCATTGTCATTGTTCATGGAAAGTATGTCTTTCTTGCCGTCAACTTCGATTGAGATTGGATACAAGCTTGAGCGTGAGTTTCGGACACCTTGAGCAGGAATTTTGCTAAGTCTATCGCCAAACCGCTGGGGTGAAGGATACCGGTATTATCGACCTTCTCGTTCATGAGCGGTGCTGTCTGTACCTATTAAGCTGTTTCTACAGCTACATCTACATGGGATACTCTGCAAATCACATTTAAGTGCCTGGCAGAGGGTTCATCTAACCACCGTTATACTATTTTATCTCCCATTCCATTCTAGAATAGCCTGCGGGAAGAAAGAACAACAATCTCTGTTCGGGCTCTGTTTCTCGTATTTTATTCTGATGATTATTTCCCAATGTAAGTGGGAGTCAACAATATATTTTCGCATTCGGAGGAGAATGTTGGCGATTGTAGTTTCGTAAGTAGCCCACGCCGCAGCGATAAGAGCCGTTGTTGTAATGATTACCATCCCAAATCCTGTATCATTTCCGTAACGCTGTCTCCCTTGTATCGGGACAATACGAAACGAGCTGCCCTTCTCTGGACTCTTTCGATGTCCTCCGTCAAACCCACCTGATAAGGATCCCACACTGGACAGCAATACTCCATAAAAGGACGGACAAGCGTAGTGTATGCAGTTTCTTTAGTAGTTCTGTTGAATCTTTTAAGGGTTCTGCCATTAAAACTCAGCCTCTGATTCGCCTTTCCCACGACATTCTCTACGTGTTCTTTCCAATTTAAGCCAGAAGTAATTGTAATTCCTAGATATTTTGTGGAGTTTACGGCCTTCACATTTGATTCATTTATCATGTAAACAAAGTTTAACGGATTTCTTTTCGTACTCATGTGCACGACTTCACACTTCTCAATATTTAGAGTCAACTGCCAATTCTTACACCATACAGATATCTTAATCAAATCGTTCTGCTGTCGGTTTTGATCTTCAGATGATTTTACTAGACGGTAAAATACGGCGTCATCTGCAAACAACCTAAGAGAGATACTTACATTTTCCCCTAACTCGTTTATGTAAATAAGGAACAGAGGACCAATGACACAACCCTGTGGAACGGCCGAAATCACCTCTGTTTTAGACGATGCCTTACCATCGATTATTACGAACTGTGTCCTCTCTGAGAGGAAATCACCTATCCAGTTGCAAATTTGGGGCGATATACAGTAACCACGTAATTTTATACAAAGCCGTTTGTGAGGTACGGTGTCAAAAGCCTTCTGGAAATCAAGGAATACGGAATCAATTTGTGAACCCTTGTCGATAGCACACATCACTTCGTGTGAGTAAAGAGCTAGTTGTGTTTCGCATGAACGATATTTTCAAAATCCATATTGGCCCAAGGTCAACAGATCATTCTGTTCGAGATAATTCATAATATTTTAATACAGAATATGTTCCAAAACCCTGCTGCAAATTGTAGTCAATGAAATAGGCCTGTAGTTTAATTCGTTACTCCTACTGCCTTTCTTGGTGTGACCTGTGCAACTTTCCAACTGTTGGACATCGGATGAAAGACAGCCCGATAGCGGAACCGCTGGGGTCAAGGATGCCGGTATTATAGACCTTCTCGTTGATGAGCGGTGCCGTCTGTACCTATTGAGCTGATGGACATCGGATGGAAGTCATCCATGATTCTTTAAGTTCATGTCAGTTTGCTTCTATCTGCAAAGACGTGTGTGGTGTCGTCTGTGGTAGGTTCCTTCTGGGACAGCTTTGACTGTTTGGTGGACAGCTCCGTGGGTGTTTGTGGCTGCAGTTGATTAGGGACGTCGCGGTTGTCATAGTTTTGTTTGACTACTTTCTAATCTGCCCTCAGGGCACCTAAGTGCATCAGTGGTTTTTTTTTCTGCCGTCCACGAACTTCTAGCTTCTCCAGGGCGTGGGCATATTCACAGGGAAGCTGTTCCTTTTTTCTTTTTTTGATCGCTCCGCACGTACGGTTTGCGCACGGGGAGTTGAGAGGGGTGATTACATTTGTGATCTGTTTTGTCAAGTTCTCTTTGGTGGTTGTCTGCAATGGCGTTGAGGCGACAGCAGTTTGCTTGGGGCTGCGCGAAAAAGCGCTGGTAAGGTAAAAATTTACGCGCGTCAATTATCCATTATCACCTTCTGTGAAGGGTGAAAAGAATTGTGTCAACTGGGTGTTGTAGTTTTATTTAAAGGTTTTTGGCATCCAGGCTCTTGGAGTACCTAAATTAGGGGAAGGCTTTCCTGTTGCGGTTCAGTTGTCACATTTATTACAATTGTGGAATCTACTTGTAAGGATTTATTTTGGTTTAGCAAGTGATCTAAAAGTTTGGTTTCTAATTGTGGAATGTTTACATTTTTTGGTTTTCCATTTAAAACATAGTGTCTTATCTAAATTCAGCTAGGTTTTTCAAGATTAGAATTAATTACTGGTAAGGATAAATGGCACCTCATTGTTTGTCAATCATTTTAGAATCATTTGATACTATTAATCATATAGTGAATATTGTTTTTTGGATTTCTAATGATTAACCAATGATTAGAAAATTGTCACAGAGGTTGGTCTTTGGAATTAAAGAGGTAAAAATCATACAGTGTAAACTTTCACGGCCGGCGTTGTCTTCAGGTAAAATTTCCGGGCTGATGGGCCGTGGTCCAGATGTAAAACTTCCTCCAGACGTTTCGTCTCCAACTGCGGGAGACATCTTCAAGGTTCTTCCGGCTACTGCCACTGTGGGCCGAGGGGCTCTCGCATTTATAGAAGGCGCCATCATACGTCACGTGATGCTGACTTTGTAACTATTCAAATGTGGGGTCATCAGTCCCTAAACTCACGAACTACTTATGAACTACTTACGAACTAGGACGGCACAAATATCCATGCCCGAGGGGGGATTCGAACCCCCGTCCGTAGTGGCCGTGCAGACTGTGACTGGAGCGCCTTAGTCCCCGCGGCCACTATCTCTGGATGACGTCGTCATTCTCGATTAAGAATAATCGATTGTCGTTTTGTTGGTGCAGTGTCGACATGCACATTTTATTTAACTTCAAACCTTCTTCTTTCCTATTAAAATTATTCTGGTGTTTCTGGATCTCTATTGTTTCTCTATACATGCGTGCATGGTACTGAGATGTCCTAGCTAAAACGCTCGTCTCGTCAAATTTTATTTCATGATTTCCTTTTTGAAAAACATGTTCAGCCACTGCCGATTTTTCCATGGGGCCCAGACGACAGTTCCTTTTATGTTCAGATATGCGAGTGTTGACGCTTATTTTTGTTGTACCAATATATACTTTACCACAGCTGCAAGGAATTTTATAAACTCCAGGTGTTGCTAGGGGGTGACGTGCGTCTTTTGCTGATCTCAAATATTCATTCTGTAGATGGTTTCGACGCCATGCTTGGACAATACTTTCCCGATTCGATCGGTAATCCTGCTAATGTACGGCAGAAAAACTTTTGCAGATTGTTGTCGTTGTTGCTCAGAATTTCTGGATTCTTCTCTTCTTTGCTGGAGAGCTCGATCAATTTCCTTGGGACCATACCCATTTTTCTTGAAGGCCGACCGTAAGTGATTTAGTTCATCCTGCAAGTAAACTGGCTCACAAATTTTGTTGGCTCTATCCACCAAGGTTTTAATGATACCTCTTTTTTGCCTCGGGTGATGGTTTGACTCCTTGTGGAGGTATCGATCAGTATGTGTGTACTTTCTGTATAGCTTATGGCCCAAAGTTCCATCCTCTCGTTTTATTACCCATACATCCAGGAAATTAAGTTGGCGAATTGCTCTTTCTCCATAGTGAACGTATATTCTGATCAATGCTGTTGAGATGCAATAAGAAGACATCCAACTCCTCTTCACCATGGCTCCACACAATTAGTTGGCTTCTTTCTGGCAGTCTGCAGCGCCTGCTGTTCGAAGAACTCCATAAATAAGTTGGCAACAGCTGGACTAAGGGGGCTGCCCAAAGCCACTCCGTTAATTTGTTCATAGAACTCATCGTTGCACTGCAAATACGTTGTGGTAAGGCAGCTTTGAACAAGACCACGATGTCAGATGGAAATAGCATCGTTTACAGGAACCACAGTAAACAAGGAGACTACATCAAAACTCACCAGAATATCACTCGAGATAACATTAATCTCCCTTAGTTTCTCAATAAAATGCACAGTGGCTGTCAGTTTTTCCAATGCACGGCTGCACCAGAGAAGCGAGATGTCTTGCCACCTCATAGGTGGGAGATCCTATGGCGCTCACAATCGGTTTTAACGGGACCATGGGCTTATGCACACTTGGTAGGCCATATAGTCTGGGTGGATAAGCTTCTGTTTTGCACAGTTGTTTTTTATCATCCGAAAAGAGGTAAAAGTTCAAAATGAGTATGTTTGTCAAAGCTAAACTCAAAGAATTTTACGTGTTGGATGCATCGATATTATCACAATAGTAGAGTCGTAATCGTATCACTATAATTTTTTATTATTTTTGTCCGTAATGTTTGCAAAAATTTATAAAACTACAAAACTAAAGTAGGCCGTAAAACACGTCAGTGCGATTTTTTTATCTGCAAGTCTCCCTTAATATTCTTGCATCCAAAATTAAGCAGTCTGTTTTCTTAGTCTCTACATAAAAGCGAAAGGACACTCACTCACTCACTCTGACTAAACACGAAATCTCGAAACCTACTTCACCTATGAAGCTGAAATTTGGTAGGAATGTAGTTTATAGGTAGAAAACGCCAGCTAAGAAAGTATTTTGTGATAAGAGCATGGTGGAGCATACTTCTCCTACAGACTCACGAAATCTACAGTTTCATTATGATCTTCACGAAAATACGTACGCTTGATCTTCAAAACAAGACGAAGGTTATCGTCTACCTTTCGTTTCGTACGGTGCATGTGGTAGGGTACTTGGCAACATAAAAATGGATCCCTAAATATGTTGGTCGCGCCATAACTTGAAAATGGCTCGACCGATTTTATCAGATCCTTTTTTTGTTGTAACCAAGTTAGTAGTCTGAAACCCGTTTCTAAGATTTTCTTTCAAATTTGTAATTTTGTAAAGAGATATATGTAACAAAATAAAAAGATTAAGTAGTCTAACTAACGACAAAGTGCGTTTCTTTAAGTCCCAGTTCTTTCATGATTTTTAATTGCTTGTAGTGATTATTCAGATTTCAATTGGATAACGTCAGTTACGTTGGGAAGTTTTCCATAAATAGCTGTAAAAGCTGTTATGGTGGAAGATTGAAGAAATACATGTAAGTCGTTACACGTATTAGCGATCGAACATGTAAAACGAATTAGACACAGTTTCAGTATTCAAAAACTTTAAATTGGAATTCGATGCGGAAATCTTCATATTCTTAAGTTGAACACTTTTCGTAGTACGGTTGTGGAATACAAAATTTCAACTCAGGTATTCATTTGTAGGCATGCAACCTGTTGGCTGCAAATGCTATTCCAACTGAAAATGTCATCCCTTTCGGAGTTAATCATTGTGTCGAAAAATTTTCACAGTTCATAACTCATCCACTGACAAACATGTATCCACAAACCGATCGGGTCACTGCACTGGATGCGATATTTGAGCTGTTATGTCTGTCGGAAGTCTGTGAATTTACAGTCACCATCTATATGTCGGACACATCAATAACCTGTTGCTTTGTCGACGTATCGACATATGTTTCTACGTCACTGCCACTGTCGCTGACTACAGTCTACCAATGTTTCCGAAAATGTAAACAGGAAACTTTCGTTCTAATACTGTACATACCCAGTATTTCAAAAGCGTCACCAGAAATTCTTTCTGCATGCTATCATAGACGATGGCGCTGAAATATTTCGTATTGTAACTGGTAGTCAATTTTCTTCATTTCTTACTAGAATTTGAAACCCCGAAAAGAAACGATACAGATAAATAGTGTAAAATAACTGTAAGGACTACGTATTTTTTTTAAACGTATGTTAGTTAAATTACATTAACGTACGCAGGGTGAAGTTTGGGAGGTACCGTCAGAAGGGGGAAGTCGATCAGGTGGGGGGGGGGGGGGGGAAGTCGACCGGCAATACAGCATTATAATTTACACTACTTCCGCCTGGCGGTACATCCGGGAACTTCACGCTGCACATACTTGTTGGAAGCCAATGAGTTGCAGAGTAGTGTGTACCTGTAGAATTTTCTCTCTGAGTATCCGTTCAGTGGGATTGTGGTATGCATTTTGGTGGCCTGTGAATGAAGCAAGACTAAACATGTCACAATACGACCTTATAGGCATATAATTCTGCTGTTTTCGGACTGTTAGTCGGTAAGTGAACTCATTGTCATTTGATTTGTGTATTTTCAAGAGCAAACGTTTGTTGTATGGACGAACAGTGTTCTAAAAATTGAATTGTCATATTTTGTAGGGTGAAGTCGATCATGCCGTGAACATACGTGAAGAAGGTGGAAAGAGAAGGAAAAAGGAACTACAATCCAGTATATCTAAAAAATGCCGTTCAGGAAGTGAAGAAAGGGAAGTTGAATAATCGTAAAGCATCTGAGTGTTACGGTGTGCCCTATACAACGTTAAACGAGTGGGTGAAAGGCAAACGTAGATATAAATATGGGGGGCAGCCTGTTCTTAGTTCAGCCAACGAAGAAGTTGAAGGATTGATCAAGTGTATTTCCAGATGTTCCTGATGTACAAAAGACTTCATTCACACAAATTGTAACAAAAATGAAGCCTAAGGGCATTGGTCGTGGACGCTACAGTTTTCCAGATTTTGACTTTTCAAACATTGAGTGAAAATTCATTATGATGCAAGATAAGGAAATTTTTAAGGAAAATACAATGTTCTAACCATAAAATAGTATATTTGTTAATTTTAATAATGTTTGGTCCCTGAGAAAGACCCTCTACTATTTTAAAACTTCGTTTAAACATAGCTTGGTAGATATTTGAATGTAAAAGACGCTCGGTTTCACCCCATTGTCTGGGTGAAGCCGTTATAGGTCTTCAAAAAATGAGTGATCGGCTTCATCCCACTGGGTGGGGTGAAGCCGATCAACCTTTAAATTAAAAGAATTTCAAAAGCACAATAGGCTATTTCTATATTCAGCATTAGATGTAATGTCGAAATCCTAAGGATTACACGTAATATTTTTGAAACGAATTCTTCCAGAGGTTCCCACTAAAACAACAGAAAAACTGAATTTTGTGATCGACTTCACCCCTTCTAACGGTAGGAAACGAAGTACTGGTGGATCTAAATCTGTGAGTATGGGCTGTGAAGCGTGCACAGGTAGTTCAGTCGGTAATGTGCACCATGTAAATTGCTAAGGTTCTGGATTCTAAATATTTTTTAGGCTTGTGCTTTCGTTCCGTTATTTTCAATATAATGTTTTTTTTATAAACTCTGTATTCTTCTGTTGTTTCATATACTCAACGATGTAACACTATACGAAAGAACTGTGTTTTTTCCACATACAACATTGTATTTTACAGGGTCAAAATCTGAGACATAATAATTCATTATTAATAGGAAATACCTGTACAAAAAAGAAAGATTTTTATGTAGTGACGTTACGTTTTGTAGTACCATTTTAATTTCTTTATTTTCCTACACTACTAACTGTAAGCCCGTCGTTGCCCGGGTGTTTATTTATCCTACATTCTCGTAGTCCATCTCCCCTTCCCCCTCTCTCTGCATACACCTCTTTCTCTCCCATCTTTCTGTTCGTTTCCACCTTTCCCTCTCTCAGCAACGTCATCTGCAAGGTACTCTCTGTCATGTACCATACAAACATTTATGTATCCAGTGATCTTCCTCTTTGTTTAAAGTTCACGCGTGTAAAAATTCATTAAGATTGGAGCAAAACTATTCATTTTGTAAAATTCCGTAAATTAAGTACCCTCCACCATGCACCGAACGAAATTTTATTTAGACAGTAACATTCCTCTTTTTTTTTTTTTTCTTAAGTTAGAGTGTGCAAAATTTCATCAATATCGGAAAAAAAACTATAGATTTCTCTGCAATATAAATGCACGGTCACACTGAAAAACCCACTTCGTTGTTCGCAAACATTCTAGTTCTATTTTATACAACCCTTGTTTTGAGGGTAATGAAAACAACTAAAAAAGGCTCTGTGAAATCGGTCGAGCCGTTTTCAAGTTATGGCGCGACCAAGATATTTAGGGATCCATTTTTATGTTGCCAAGTACCATCCCCGATGCACCGTACGAAACGTACGGTAGACGGTGATCTTCCTCTTGTTTTGAAGGTCAAGCGTGCGAAATTTCCTGAAGATCGGAATTAAACTGTAGATCTCGTGAGTCTGTAGGAGAAGTATGCTCCACCCTGCACTTATCACAGAATACTTTCTTAGCTGGTGTTTTCTACCTATAAACTACACTCCTGCCAAATTTCAGCTCCATGGGTGAAGTAGTTTTCGAGATTTCATGTTTAGTCAGTGTGTAAGTAAGTGTTATTTCGCTTTTATATAGGTGGGGATTAAGAAAACAGATTGCTTAATTTTGTATTCAAGAAAATTAAGGGAGACTTGGAGATACAAAAATCGCACTGACGTGTTTTACGGCCCACTTTAGGTTTCTAGTTATTGAAATTTTTGCAGACATTTCGGACATAAATAATAAAAAATTATTAGTGATACGATTACGACTCTACTATTGTGATAATATCGATGCACCCAACACGTAAAATTCTTTCTGACCGTATTTTAACGAACAGCCAAATTTATATGATATTTGACTTTAGCTTTGACAAACATACTTATTTTGACCTTTTACCTCTTTAAACTATCATTTATATATCTCGCCCACATTTTCATTATATTTTTCCGTTAAAAATTTTATCACATGTCTTGCCTTGGTAGTTGGTTCAAAGTTTATTTTCTTTGCCTGTACTGGTTACGAATGACTATAGCCTGGAACACACGTAGCGTACATTTGGCGTTCGGACGAGTAACTATAGCCTGGATGGAACACATCATACTACATTTGGCGTTCGTAAATCAGTTAAGTGACTTCTCACGCTCGAAAATCTCTTTTGCGTACAACATTTTGCTTCCTTCGCTTGATGATTTTGTTATTATAACTCATGCGTTGTCGTTTCAAAGGAATGGCGCACTGAAAATTATCAAAAACGCGTGGTTCTCAGGACAATGAATTATAATCTAATGTTAGTTAACACCTGCCATCGATGGTACGAGAATCGCAGCTGTTCGCCATAGCGTATTGGGCAACTCGGCGAGGTGGCGAACGAAACCGCCACAGTTCCACTATATCATCATATTGTCTCCAGACTTACAGGACACGATAAAATGGAAGGCAGAATAACTTTCACAGAACACTCTGTGATCGCTGGATACTGAGGTTGAACTGTAACGTCCATGGCTTCCACAGTCTGGACAGTAGCCAAACCCTCAAGGGACGTATCTCCATCTGATCCTTAAAGGCAGCGGTATGTGTTGGTGGCACAGTAACCACTAGGGATTCTCTGTTCTTTATCCTCTTTTCTCGCTGCACCTTTGGTTTCTCGTGGTGGGAAGTCTTTGTTGACAATCTGAGGGACTGGATGTGCGCTTGAGGCCCTACGACCAGCAGTTCAGGGCTCAGCAAATTAACGTCTTGAACATCAACAAACATTTAGATATTGGTTGTACAACATCATACTTGTCCAAATGTAATATTGTGTCATACTGCACAACATTTGAATAGAAACAAGAATTTTTGTCGATGTTTAAAAATCATCATGAATGGTGTTAGTTATGGTACCATACAAGCAGTCAATCATACTGAACATGATACAATTACTCATTTGGTTTACAACAACATAAGAATCAAATATAGTGAAAAAAGATGATTTAATATTCATTAGTTAAGTAACTGTAAATTCGTAATTGCAAACTTAGAAATATTTGCTCAGAAAATCTAATACTTTTCAATAACAATATTTATTGTATGCTGAAGTAATTCTGTTAAGGATGAAGAAAGCAGTAACTTTAAATTACTGTTTCAAAACTTCAGAAAAATGAGGAACATTAAATACTGAAATGCCAGCCATATAAAAAAATAAATATTTAATATCAGAATGAGTTTTAATGTACTGAAAGTAGTAAATATTATATAATTAAACTGTTAAAGTTTATTAGGAATCTAGGCATTACTAAAATGTTGCTCTGATTAGTACAGTACTGATGGTCTTAACAGAAATGCAGCCATGTTAAAATCACTGTTTAACTAGGTGTCACTGTAAAGATACGTGTTTAAGATGTCTCTTAGAAAATCTCTCTAAAATTATATGAAACTTCAGAAAGATGATCAATAAATAAAATACGAAAAAAGTGTAAGCGTCTGATTTGTCATTTAAACGAATCCAACGCCTGAAATTTACACCAAACTAGGATCGCAGAAGTAGTGGCCAAAATGCAATGTCATATCAAGAGATTTTCATAAGGTTTTATCTTTTTATTTTTTATATTTTTTTAAAATTGCAGATCTAAACTGGGTTAGATGCTGTTAAGGTAGATAACTCACAACAGTCTGGAATTTCTTATGATGTTTGTGATATTACTAATAATGTTCTTACCAACAACCATATCAATGTAACTAGTGACAGAAAACTTGTATCAAACATCAATTGTAAATTAAAATAAAAGGACACCCTTATAACAAATTCTGATAATGGCAGTTCCTTAGTAGTTAATAGTAAACAAAAATATGTAGAAAAAGCTTTGCAATTTTTCCAGGATAGACCTACTTCCATGTTACAAAAAGAAATGACGTCTGGTATCAGTGATGCCAAGTACTTACTTAACCCTTTCAGGAAAAATCTTAATTAATATGAACCTAAACTAAAACTTATTTCAAAAAAGAAATCTCTGATGAACAAATTACTGAGTTCATAAACTTAATTAATGTTGTTGTTAAATATAAATATTTTGAATTTAATGGGCAGTTGTATCATCAACTTGACGGTCTTGCAATGACAACCCATTAGCTAGTATTTTAGCAGACGTTTTTATCAATATGTTAGAAGAAAAATTTGTCAAAATTTTCCAGCCACTGATTTAGGTATGCTGTCTCATCATGTATTTAAGTTTTTCAATGAGAAAAAAAAAAATTACGTTCACTTGTGAAAGTGAGAATGATCAGTGGCAATTAAATTATTTTGATATGACTTTAACTGTCATTGACATTTCTGTTTCTTTCACAAAGAAACCTGCACTGAGCAAATTATACCATCCGCTGAACACACCCATTATCGTATAAAAAAGCCTTCTCTCATTCCTCGAGACATAGAGCCATTTCTACTGCATCTGATGAAGATCTGAAGTCTGCAATTAATCTGATCAAAACTGACGGGTATGAATCAACTTTAGTAGATCCTATCCTTCATAAAAAAATAAAAAATCAATAAAAGGTTACAACTCCGGATGCCACCGTATCTGACAGCAAAAATTAATATTTTTCTATTCCATTTACAGGTCCTACATCATAGAGAATACAACGTCTTCTTGAAAAGAAATACAATTGCAACATAGCATTCGCTACTAATAACAGCCTTAAAAGCAATCTAATTCATAATTTAAAATCCAATGATGTCCCGTTGCAGAAATCCGGAGTCTATAAAATTACCCGTGATGCATGCCCTTCACATTACATAGGACAAATTGGACGAGCTTTTGCTACTAGATGCAAAGAACATTTCTTAGGTAAAAAAGGCACAAATATTTACAACTCATCTCTCTCTTGCCTTCCCCATTACGATTGAACTGTGTTGTGAAAAAAGTAATTACAGAATGGAGAGAATAAAAGTTCGTTCAAAATATAGATCAATTAATCAATTTAGACAGACGTATATTACAGTAAACTGCCTCGCCTTTGCAGTGATATAGCAATTTTATTTACAGATATTACCAAAGCTCAAAAGCAAATTGAAATTCTTAAAGAAGTTGCGGAAAAAGTAGGACTACAAATATCATTTAAAAAACTGAATATATGACATGCGACAAACAAGAACCAAAGTTTTTGATCACAAAATGTGGAAAAATAAATAGGCATTCTCAGTTTAAATGCTTGGGGGGAAATCATGCAAGAAAACATCTGAAAAAAGCAAGCATATTCCATAATTTTTCCTTTCGCACTAGCGACAGGTGGGGTTGGAATTACAACAGGAGGAAGTGTCCAAACCTCCAACACTTGAAGCAGCGCATGGGGGAGGAACGTTGGGTTTTGCGTCCCACCGGTAGATCATCACCCTGACCTTATCAGGCAGTAAATCGCCATAAAAGGCCAAGATCAACGCACCAATATCGAACGTTTTATCCTTCGGGAACCTACAAACCTGCCGAAGAAAGTGGATTCCTCGTCACTCCAAGTAATTGTGTATTTCATCATCTGACAGCTATATAAGATCTCCATAGAATATATTTCCTGGACCATGTCCAGGCTGTTGTGGGGAGTAATTGTTACCGGTACATTGCCCACCTTGTCAGAGGCACGCTTTTCTCGTGACAGCGCCGGGGATGACGTCATAATGAGGCCTGATCCTGATCGCATCTCTGACGCCCCCATACACTTCTCATTTGCCCTCCAAATTTTCCACGAGACAGAGAGGCTTTGCGGTCATGAAACATTCACCATCTGTCGTAGCACACTCTAAACATCGTGGAGCATCTGTCCTCATTGGGTTTGAGCCCTACGTTCCTCCCATGGTGTGGATAGTGAAGGGAATATTTGGGGGTCGACTTACCAGGCTTAGAGACGACAAATGAGCGTCCGCCAACAATATTTTTCGATCGTTTGTTATGGTCTCACGAAGAGATAGGGAAGTAAAGGTCCACCCTGGGAGAGCCCTGCTTGCCAGGGTATGCCTGATACAACTGATGTGCGGCAGGTTCCCCGCAGATTGCTCGCTTGCGGAACAGCTATGCATCTCCTCGGCTCCCAGTACACCCAGTACGGCTCTTTTTCTGTTTCCATTCAACGGTTGGAAATGTCTAGCCTAACATCATCTGGTGGTAATAATGATTTTTATACTACATTTGGTGCAAAGTGGGAGTTACGTATAACTGCTAACATCCATGCATGCTGCTGTATCATGCCTCAAGAGATAACTGAAAGACACTGTATGATACGGAAATTGTGTTCATTGACAAGACTAATTATCTTCTGGAAACAAATCAAACAAACTTCTGTAACTACGGCAAAAACAACAAACATCAACTAAAAGTTTGCTTCTTCACCAATTACGTACAAGCCATGAAGATAACGACAGCCTCGAGAGAAAGGCCAGGGAGACGGCGCCGGACAATGTTCCCGTTGCGGGAAGTCCTGGAGGCGCGGCGTCGCTGGCAGGGACTCTTTCCCGGAGGAGTCGGTCGCGAGCTATGGTTCTCGTTGGCGGTCGGCGGGGAACTGCCGGTAGGTTGCACTACGCCCCCCTAAATAGCCGGCGCGCAGTGATACGTGGCAGTCTCGAGCTGGTCTCACGTGACTGTGCGGAGGAAAATAGTACCGGTTTAGTGCGCTCTCTGGCGGTGCTCGTCGCGTCCTCTGGTGACTCCGGAACCGCCGCTGTGGAGCGCCTCACTGGTAGGCATCCATGCGGTTGCACCCTGCATTGCGGGTTGTCCGGTCGACAGGAGAACTACCGCTACATGACATACCCATTGTGGTGTATTTATACCACTCACTTCTCCGGAAGTCATGTTTATGATTTGCAGTTACACACTTTAGCTATAGCAAGTCGAAAGTGTGTTGAATTATGTATAGTGTGTAACTACAGAACACAAACATGACTTCTATAGAAGTAAGTGGAGAAATTCAACACCACAATGGATGTAAGTAAAAGGCGACTGGTTGCTATTTATTGAATATATTCACCACAGTCTCAGCGTTCCTCATCGATAATGCATAAAAGTTTAGTAAATATTTTTTGTCAATCTGAATGCAGATGACATTTTTTGACAGCGAACGTTGTTCGCAGCTTTTTAAAGACTGTTTTCTTGCATGATTTCCTCCAAGCAGTTAAGTTGACAATGCCTATTTATTTTCCCATATTTTGTGATAAAAAACCATGGTTCTTGTTTGTTGCGTGTTACATATTCAGTTTTTTAAATGATGTATGTAATTCTACTTTTTTCGCAACTTCTTTAAGAATTTCAACTGCGCGCCGGCTATTTAGGGGGGCGTAGTGCAACCTACCGGCAGTTCCCCGCCGACCGCCAACGAGAACCATAGCTCGCGACCGACTCCTCCGGGAAAGAGTCCCTGCCAGCGACGCCGCGCCTCCAGGACTTCCCGCAACGGGAACATTGTCCGGCGCCGTCTCCCTGGCCTTTCTCTCGAGGCTGTCGTTATCTTCATGGCTTGTACGTAATTGGTGAAGAAGCAAACTTTTAGTTGATGTTTGTTGTTTTTGCCGTAGTTACAGAAGTTTGTTTGATTTGTTTCCAGAAGATAATTAGTTTTGTCAATGAACACAATTTCCGTATCATACAGTGTCTTTCAGTTATCTCTTGAGGCATGATACAGCAGCATGCATGGATGTTAGCAGTTATACGTAACTCCCACTTTGCACCAAATTTTGAGCTTTGGTAATATTTACAGTTAAAATTGCTAGATCACTGAATAGGCGAGGCAGTTTACTGTAATATTACTTGTGTCTAAATTGATTAATTGATCTATATTTTGACTGGACTTTTGCTCTCTCCATTCTGTAATTACCTTTTCCAAAACACAGTTCAATCGTAATGGGGAATGCTCATCTCCCTGTCTAACACTTTATATCAAATGGTTCAGAAATTTCTCCCGTGAATTTAACTTTAGAGCTAGTGTTAGTAAAATTTCTTTAATAAATGTCAAAGTTTTGTTATCTTACCCATGTTCCTTTACAATCTTCAAAAGTGATTCACAACTGAGTCGTAAGCCTTTCTGAAATCCACAAATGTATATAAATATTGTTAGTGGGATTCCTTTCGTGCCTAAGAATTAGTTTTAAATTTTTGTTCCGAACAGGATTGTTTGGTCTAAAGCATGCTTAGCATTAGCCAGTCATAGGTTCCAACTATTTATTCTTGGGCTCGGTCAAGTACACATTGCAAAAGAATTTTGTTTGGGAGAAAAAGAGATTCCTCAGTACTTATTAACATAGGTTCTATCTCTTTTTATGCAGTGGTTGAAATAGGGCTGTTTTCGAATACTCAGTTTTTCAGTTATCTATATCAATGAATGTGAATGTCTGTTCGGTGTACGTTTATCACGTCTGAACCACAAGACATAAAGAGCTAAAAAATTTGTACAGTTACTAACGTCTACCCGGAGAAGGCTATAGGCACGGTTTTATGGCGATCGGATAGCTATTTATCTATGTATATTAATGTGACTGACTGTTCGGTGTACGCTTATCACGACCGAACGACAAGACGCAGAGACTTAAATATTTGTACTGTTACTAATTTATACCTGAGGAAGGTTTTAGGCACGGTTTTTAGAGATCTGATAGATATTTAGTTATTTGAAGAATATAACGCGAAATGCGGAACAATAATTACTCTTTGAAAATTATATTTACTCTTAGAAAATGGTTTTATTGGTGGCATTGTTGCTTGGGGGTTGATTATGATAAAAGGGTGGAGAATGTTGGGATGGAAAGTTATCGGGGTATATAAAATTCTACTTGCGTGTGTGTTAATATTTCGCTCTGCAGCGAAAAGTACAGAACGCAAACGAATGGTCTGTGTGTAATTGTTGACCGAAGTCTCCCGTTGTATACAATAGCAGTTCCATGCCGATAGCTGTAAGGGGGTGGAAGATATGGTGGTTGAAATTCGTCAAATTATAAAAAAATTCGGACTGAAGGCCAGCGATGACGTTTGTGACTGTATAGCAAGGAGGTTACATACAGCAAAACGTGATGCCACAGATATTATCTTTGGTCTATGCGTGCTACATTGTCTTCAGCTCTTTCTCTGTAAGGATAAACATACGAATAATTTTTTTTTTTACTTGAATGTGGATTTAAAATGTTTGTTCTCATAGCACACTACTGACAGATAGCTTATCTATCATAATCAACGAACACGCGTGCGGAGCCGCGGGTTTAAGCTAGTGTCCTATATTTGAGTGATCTCTTTTATAGTGTTTGGAGCAGCTGATTATAGTAGTTCTACAATCATACAGTTTTCTCCGGCTGCTTTATGGTTTTATATCTCTTAATTTGTTTAGTTATTTCGATTTCAACATGTTCTTTAGAGTTAGAATTGGTGTTATTAGTTTGCTGTGGTCAGAATTTATTCGCTAATTCTGAACAGTAGTTCTTCAAAATAATTAGCAAGTACCTCAGACGTTTCCTGGTTGTTAGGAGCCAATCTGCCACTTCAGTTTTTGAAGTAGACTTGGAGTTTGGTAACCGGTTTGAACAGGTGCGTGTACGATCGTTCCCTTGTGTATCGACCTATCGGTTCTTCATCGTCTGTTTAATTTTAGCGCGTTTGATCTTTGGCGCGGCCGACTGCGAACAGCGGACAAATTGAAGAGCGGTTCGGCGGCCATTGGAGTGGCAAACTTCCGCGCGAACTTTAAATGTGCGTAAGATTCTTTTGATTAGAGAGAGTATCCATTTAAGTCGCGAAAACTACGTTTAATTGAAATATGTAACTACAAAACAGCTTCAGACTCATTGAATATGTAGCAACTACCATTTGAGTGTAAATTTATTACACATACGGTGTAGAAACTGGCCAACAGCGTTTCCTCTTCCTAACGAAACTGAACTACAACATGTAGTTTTTTAGTGTTCTTAGTGCAGCATATGAAAGGAATTTATAGCCAGACACACTTTCTCAGTATATTCTACAATTGTGAAACTTTTGAACAAACATTAATTTCGGAAGAGTTTCACACTTTACGTCTTTGCTTTAGTGCTGTATTCTCTAATATTTAGATATTTCATAGCATCAAGAAATCAAACAGGGCTGCCTGAAACAGCTAATGTTAAAAATAGATTGTGAAAGTGAAATATGCCATCAGATACATAACTGAAAAATAGCTTCTTACCTTGTGAGTACACCAAGCAGGCATTACGAAATTCTTTTAAGAACAAGAAGTATGCCATACCTTTTTCTTAACTAATGCATCTAACATTAGCATTAGGGTATCTAGCAAGATTATTAGCATTTTTAATGCTGTAAGCTTACAGTAGCGTGAACTGCTCGAAAGTCAATTGCTGTCAAAGGGTTCAACTTCACAAAGTGCATCCAGTGTGGCTATGTGTCATTCATATATGGAACTATACACAGTTCTGCAATCCCCTTTGAGTAGTTATACCTATATGTAAAGGAGACTCTCTTTAAATTCTGCGTTACAAGTTGCCAATATTAATTTCATAAACAAAAATTAGAACTGCAGTGAGGCAACAAATTTCGTG
The DNA here is from genome assembly GCA_026315105.1 of Locusta migratoria. Lineage (NCBI taxonomy): Eukaryota > Metazoa > Arthropoda > Insecta > Orthoptera > Acrididae > Locusta > Locusta migratoria. The sequence continues at coordinate 55,559,328 of CM048745.1, read as the reverse complement.
ACGCCAGTAGTTATTTTACACAACCATAAAATGAAAGTTTTTGAACTTCCTGTCCACCAGTACTGCCTAAAGTAGCTCCTTTTTAAGAGCTACCAGCACTATAAAAGTCAGTTATTTGTATCATTCGATCCTAAATTGCCTTCACTAACAGTCAGTTAAGCAACAGTGATTATCTCTGAACACAAGTAGTAGAGCTACTTGTATCCCTGAGAAATATAAATGTGTAGTCAGTATTTGATCTTTTTATTCCTTTTTTAAATTGATCTATGCATTTAAACGCTGAGCAGCTCTTCAGCATCGTGCTTCATTTACACTGCAATAGTCAGACAGTACAGACGTGACTATCAATTGTGTATATATCCCGCAGTAGTTATTTAATACAAGATTTACCTGCTAAAAATCCTCGTATTTATATGTCGCTTGCCACTACCATGGCGGCCGGGCGAAGGGTCAAATAATCCCGCGACACCAGCGCCGTTAGGGAGTCTAATTATTTTTACAAGGTCTTTGGGTGTGGAGTGCAATGTGATCAAGTTCGGCGCGAGGCATGCACGAAGCGGTGATGTGTGTGCGGAGGTCCGTACGCGGCAACACGGCACGGGGATTGCTGAAGTGGTGAAGATTACCGCCGCTTCTCCAGTGGTCTACAAGTGCACGGCTGAGTTCTGTCAACGCCACCTAGATACAAGGCCTGTGCGTTGCCCTCCAAGAGTAGTCATAACACAAGCAAACTATTTGTCTTATGTAGCTTTGTGCTGAGTTTGGGAATACACAGACGTTGCAAACTATGTTTCAGAATGTTCATAGTGTTATTTATGTGATTCACAGATAAATTTGTTTTCGTATAAGTTATTTATGAACTAGTAGTAAGGTATGTATTGCGGACTTCAATGCGAGAATCTTATAGTTGTTTCCACAACGAAATCCTGTCTCGTAATCTTGCAGAAAATCCAAAGAAATTCTGGTCATATGTGAAGTACACTAGCGGCAAAACACAAACAATACCTTCACTACGCGATAGCAATGGAAATACTACCGACGACAGTACTGATAAGGCAGAATTACTAAACACAGCTTTCCGAAATTCTTTCACCAAAGAAGACGAAGTGAACACTCCAGTATTCAATCCAAGAACAGCTGCCAGCATGCGAAACTTAGAAGAGAGATGTCCCTGGAGTAGTAAAACAACTTAAGTCACTAAACAAAAATAAATCTTCTGGGCCAGATTGTATACCTACTAGATTCCTCTCAGAGTATGCTGATGAAATAGCTCCGTACTTAGCTATAATTTACAACCGATCACTCAGCGAAAGATCCGTACCCAAAGACTGGAAAGTTGCCCAAATTACTCCAATATTCAAGAAAGGCAATAGGAGTGATCCCCAAAATTACAGGCCTATCTCATTGACGTCGATTTGCAGTAGGATTTTGGAACATATACTTTGTTCGAATATTATGTACTACCTCGAAGAGAACGACCTATTAACCAATAGTCAGCACGGATTCAGAAAGTATCGCTCTTGCGAAACACAGCTTCCCTTTATTCACATGAAGTGTTAAGTGCCATCGACAAGGGATCTCAAATCGATTCCATATTTCTGGATTTCCGGAAGGCTTTTGATACTGTACCCCACAAGCGGCTTCTAATGAAATTGCGTGCTTATGGAATATCTCCCCAATTGTGCGATTGGATTCACGATTTCATATCAGAAAGGACACAGTTCGTTGTAATTGACGGTAAGTCATCGAGTAAAACAGAAGTGATATCTGGCGTTCCACAGGGAAGCGTTATTGGTCCCCTACTCTTCCTCGTGTTTATAAACGATTTAGGAGATAATCTGAATAGCTCCCTTAGACTGTTCGCGGATGATGCTGTCGTTTATCGGTTAGTGAAGTCAACAGAGGATCAAAAGCAACTGCAAAGCGATTTAGACAAAATTTCTACTTGGTGCGAAAATTGGCAATTGACACTAAATAAAGAAAAGTGTGAAGTAATACACATGACCACTAAAAGAAATCCGCTGAACTTCAATTACGCGTTAAATCAGTCAAACCTTAAGGTCGTAAATTCTACCAAATACCTAGGAGTTACAATTACGAACAACTTTGACTGGAGAGAACACATAGAAAATATTGTGGGGAAGGCGAACCAAAGGTTACGTTTCATTGGCAGAACGCTTAGACGATGCACCAGCTCCACCAAAGAGACTGCCTACATCACACTTGTGCGTCCTCTCTTGGAGTACTGTTGCCCCTTGTGGGACCCTCACCAGGTGGGACTGACGGAAGATATTGAGAAGGTTCAGAGAAGGGCAGCTCGTTTTGTTTTATCACGTTACGGGGAGGAAAGCGTCACGGAAATGTTGCACGAATTGGGGTGGAAATCATTAAAAGAAAGACGTTATTCATTGCGGCGTGATCTGTTTGCGAAGTTTCAATCACCGACATTTAGTTCTGAATGTGAAAATATTTTGCTAGCACCCACCTACTTAGGGAGACATTACCATCCCAATAAAATAAGAGAAATCAGATCGAAAACGGAACGATTTAGGTGTTCTTTCTTCCCGCGCGCTATTAGAGAATGGAACGGTAGAGAAAAGTTATGAAGGTGGTTAATGAACCCTCTGCCAGGCACTTAAATGTGATTTGCAGAGTATCGATGTAGATGTAGATGTAGATGTTACCGATACTGCAACCGGATGATTCATATTAGGCATTTTGTCTCATACCAGCAAACATCTGCACGGAGAATCACACAGATAACACGAAGAACATTCTGAAACACAGTGTGCAATGTGTACATATTCCCAAACTCAGCACAGCACTATGTAAGACAAATGGTTTGCTTGTGTTGTGACTGCTCTCGGCAGGTTGCGCACAGGCCTTGTATCTAGGTGGCGTTGGTTCTGTGGGGAGGGACTGTGTCTGCCTTACTGGCAAGTGTGGTTTCCGGACTCGGGAACGATTTTTCGAAGTTGTCCGTGCGTATGGTGGTGCGTTTCTTGGGAACATAACCGACTGGTATGGTATTGCGGGCTGTTACTAAGCTTGGCGAACACAGTTTGCTAAGGTTTTGCCGCTGTAACATGAACTCGCAATCTGTTAGAAGAAGTTCTCCGGTTCACCCTCCCTAAGGGTTATTCCAACTTTCTAGTTGACTGTTGCTGAACTACCTAACTTGGGAAGATTTTTTCTCTCTGCAAGCCAATTGCTCTAACTTTGTAAATTTGCTTTTATTGAGAGAACCCTTGTGAAGAATTGCTTCACACATCCGTAGCTAATGCTTTTAAGCTTCTTAGGAAGGTGCGTGTACCGTCTGGCGTCCAAATTCAAGTGTTTTACGTTTCTGTTTTAATGCCTTGCATGCTAAGTAATGGTGCCTCTGTGTTATAGAGCCAGTTTCTATGTTGGTTGTGGCTGTTGTGGTGGGACCCAAGGCTGGCGTGCTTAGTGGGACTGTCGGCTGTTTCGTACGAGCGGCCGTGCTGTCCGGGGGCAGTCCAAGTGACCGGATTGGCTGCCGTCCTCGAGCTCCTGAGGTTGAGAACACGACTGTTGGACTTCTGCTTGGTCTGCTCCCACCTTAATTTACGTGATTGTATATGTCTTAATTATGTAAAGTTTTCACTGAAGTCAAACCACATTGTTAACTTTTGATGTCTTAAATGGGGGCAAGATTTAAGCTTCCGTTTCTCAGGTGATACTTGTAGTGTAGTTCTTGTGGCAAGTTTTCAAGATCTACATGGGATACTCTGAAAATCACATTTAAGTGCCTGGCAAAGGGTTCATCGAACCACCATTACACTGTTTTTCTCCCATTCCATTCTCGAATAGCGCGCGGGAAGAAAGAACACCTGAGTCTCTCCTTTCGTATTTTATTCTGATGATCATTTCTGCCTATGTAAGTGGGAGTCAACAATATATTTTCGCATTCGGAGGAGAATGTTGGCGATTGAAGTTTCGTAAGTAGCCCACGCCGCAGCGGTAAGCGCCGTTGTTGTAATGATTCCCATCCCAGATCCTGTATCATTTCCGTAACGCTGTCTCTCCTGTATCGCGACAATACGAAACGAGCTGCCATTCTCTGGACTCTTTAGATGTCCTCCGTCAGACCCACCTGATAAGGACCCCACACTGGGCAGCAGTACTCCAAAAATGGACGGACAAGCGTAGTGTATGCAGTTTCTTTTGTAGTTCTGGTGCATCTTTTAAGGGTTCTGCCAATAAAACGCAGTCTTTGTTTCGCCTTTCCCACGATATTATCTACGTGTTCTTTCCAGTTTAAGTCTGAAGTAATAGTAATTCCTATGTATTTTGTGGAGTTAACGGCATTCACTTTTTGCCAATTTGTACACCATAGTGATAACTTATTTTTTATCTTCAGATGATTTTACTAGACGGTAAATCACGGCGTCATCTGCAAACAACCTAAGAGAGATATTTAGATTTTTCCCTAAATCGTTTATGTAAATAGGGAACAGCAGAGGACCAATAACACTACCCTGTTGAACGCCTGATATCACTTCTGTTTTAGTCGGTGCCTTACCATCGATTACTACCAACTGAGTCCTCTCTGACAGGAAATCCCCTATCCAATTGCAAATTTGGGGCGATATACCGTAACCACGCAATACCGAAGCCTTCTGCGCATTTTCAAACTTTAAGTTGGTTGCCTCGCAATTTTCTGTAAAGGATTGACGTACATTATTAGATTGTGTAATCAAGTTATAAATTAGTTGTTTCAAATTTATGTTTCTTTTCAGCCAATCAAAATTTTCTTAAACTTGTAAAAGGAGTGTAGATTTTTGTTACACTTCGCTGTAGTGTTTTTAAAAGCCGAAGGTGTAAAGGAGTTTTGTATTTAATTTTCTGTATTCTTTTGGGATTCAATCTTATATAAAAAAAGAACCTTTGGGAATTTTTTCTTAAAAATGTTAAATGCATTGTTAAATAAACTGTGCGTTTTGGTGACAGATGTTCAAAACAATCGTTGGGCAGTCCTTCCATAATTCCTCGCTGAGCATGTTCCTGCATAATTGGCGGTTTCTCGGTTACGTTTGGTTTGAATTATTTACGAAATTTTCTGGTATCCTTTCAGAAATCATTTCGATTTATAAATGTTTGGAGTTTTCGTAGTTTCTATTAGTCTGTCGGATTGATTTAGACGTTTCTTTTCTTACAGTCAAAAAGATGTACGTATTTTCCGTTTTGTTACTATTATGTATTTTCCATTTTGTTACTCTTCCAATTTTTCAACACATCATACCTAGACTTCACAGCTATTTCAAAATCCACTTTCCACCAAGACTGTAACTTTTGTTTATTTTTAAAGGAAATTAACTTTTGTACTGTTTTTATTAACTTCTCTCTTTGGCTTTGGAAATTGTTGCATTTTTTCTTTTTGGCAATTTCGTTTGCTTGAGCTTCGGTTATTTTAGTTTGGGATAATTTGTTTCTGTTTTGAAGAGTTTTTGAGGTCATGCTATCTATATTGATATTTAATAACGATCGGAATCAGTATTAATCCTTTTCCTAAGTTGGGCATTTGAAATTCGTTTGTAATTAGGGTATGAAATCGCTTTGTGATCGATCTGAAATTCCCAAATCAATGTATTAGATGCCCGCCAAGTATTTTATTAGGAAAGGTTCTTCATAAAATGTGTTGACATGATTTTAAAATTGAATTTTTTACATGTTTCAATAAGTCTTTGAGCATTTTGTTTTGTCCATTAATGTCCAGTAAATCCACCAAGCGTTTTCTTATGTATCTTTATCTTTACCTAACTGAGCATTGAAAGAACACATTAAAATTTTAACTTAGTTTTTTCTAGACGATACTTTCTGACATTTCACAACCTTATTAACTTCTTCAGGTTATTTACGCTTATCCTCCGACTAGCATATGGGCATCAATTAATGTAAACTTGCGCATTTAAAAGAAATTGTCGTTAGTCTATTATTAATTGGTCTTCACATTTAAAATGTTTTAGGAGACGACAAAAGCAAGTCGCATTATTAAGTATTCTCTTCTCAGTTTTATTTTAAAAAGGCAGTAAGGATGTTATCGTCAGCCGTTGATGTTTCTTGAAGTATAAAAGGAATAGAAGATTAATATTTTAATATTTTTCCCATATTTATGAAGTTTACCTGAATGGCAAAGTGTATGTTAAATGATGTAAAAAATGTATTTGTTTCTGGTGGCCAGAATACTCTGATGTCCTCTCTCGAATCACACTGCATTTTAATCTGGCCACACCTGAATACGAAGGACTAGTGGCGCAAGTAATACTGGCGTTGGGTTGACCACGTGATGTAATATTATGATGATCAAAATAGTCCATGATGCTTGTACCCGGAATCGGGTGGGGTTTAGTAAACTCTCTGAACGAGCTCAGAATGTTGCAACTGGAAGCGTCAGTTCCAGAATACAAATTTCAGCCGCACCACAGGTGAATAGCCGCTGACCACATTGCCGTTCGTTACAGCACAGACGTAAAGTGGATTAGCTTTTGTTTCGCTTTGATCCTGGACTGCTAATTCTGTATTTGCAGCCGTGCACCATATCTGATAAAACTGTTGTAAGGATGCTATATAAGGCGAAAACTTTTTTTCGGGTGTGTAGTACAAGCTATTTCATTGATATGTCATGGAATGTATTGTTTATTCGAAATTTTATTGCAATGTATTATTTTCTTCCATGTGCCACTGTAAGGTATCGTCTTTATATTATGCTGTGACATCTGCGTAATATCTTTGAGAGCCACAATCACACTATGGTATCTGTGAGTGTGGGGCACCAGCGCTAGTTGTTGAACTGACGCTGGAGAACGAAAATAAGTAGAGGTAAAATTTGTTTCTTTCTTGTAATCGACATTGTTGCCGCAATTTTGTTTCGAGTATTTGATGGAAAAGGGTTTTATAAATTGATTTCAGTATTTCCTTTAATTTTTTTTTTGAAACTTTTTTAAATCCAGCCTGCCTAAAAATTAAGTGACGATTGTACACCCTGAGTTATGACACAGTTTAATGATCTAATTATCATTGTATTTGAAATTTGAAATAGTTATTGTTAATTAAAATTACGAGCTGTAGCTGTGGACAGCTGAGTCACTTCCGAGAGAAGCGTTAGCCACGAGGTAAGTGACGAAATTCCCAGCCCCTAAAACAAAACATGTTCGTCACAATTATTGTGTTATGTTCCTGTGTGACGTAAACTTAATTTTGTTCTTATTTCTAAAAGATGTTAGCTTCTTTTCGGTTACACGAAATCTGCATCATTTAATTGTCACGGAACAATGGTACAATTATGTCAAAACTATTGAGCAAGGCCAAACGTCAATATTGGCAAGTCTTAATGAACAATGATTTACATATATTTGCATTGATGGAAAACTTTGAGATGCAGATTATCAATTATCCTCACTACATTAACATTGCTGATTATATCTATATATACACTGATCAAAACAATTAGAGGACCAGTTTAGTTATCTACGTTCTTTGTTATTGTCATCGTCAGAATGAACTAAAATAGTTCGACGTCTTTCTGTCGGTTCTACAGAGTGGAAACAACATTACGGCAAACCGAGATAGTGGTAACAGAAAGTTGGTAAAGAGGGGGTTTGTGTTGACTTGTGTTTACTCTACCAGACGAATTACACAAGCAGTTGGGTTTAGGTAGTGCAATGCAACAACAACGCGACTTTGCCGAAGTTGTTGCATGGAGAAAGATGGGAAGGTCGGAAGCGGGACAGACACAGAGGGAGGGTCCCACAGTGTAATTTCCGGTACCTGGACGCGATTTCAGACAACACTAACCGTTAAAAGAAGGCAAGGCCAAGGTCGTCCATGGGTAACATCAGCAAGAGATGACTGCTATTTCCTGTTAACACACCGCCGAGGCAGGAGGATCAATGAAAGCTGCAAAGTAACCACCAGGCAGCCAATATCAGACATTCCGAAATCGCCTTTAGGAAAGTGGCCTCTACGTACTCTACCTACGGAGGCCTATGGTGAGTGACACATTAAAATCATGACACGTTTTATCCCGCAGAAACCGAGCGCAGTAACATCAAGATTATAGTCTGAACGAATGGCGCCGGATTCTATCTCGTATGAGTCAATATTTTTGTTCAGCCGGACAATCGTCGTTCCCTCATCTGGAGAGGATTGGAAACTAGGAACAATCCATCTTATGAGCAGTAAACACCGCCATATCATAGTGGTGGACGCATATTGTAGACATGTGTTAGTATTGGCGGTCGTACAGACCACAAAGTCGTTCATAATGGCGCTATGACTGCTTAGAGGTATTGAGCTGTAGGAGATGGGTTGCGGTCACCCCTCTCTACAGAGCTGCACTGGTGAACAACATGGTTGAAGGTCAAGGAATTGAACGAATGGAGTGGCCAGATTATTCACTGGACATAAACAGAAATGAGCAAGTCTGGAATGTACTAGGCAGATGCACTGCTGCCAGACAAGCATCTCCCACAATGGTTTTCGGTTTGCTAATGTACTGTCCGTCCGACGTGATCACACACCATGTTAGAGCACAACGAATATGACTATTTCAGTATTATGTTAGCGCCATGGTGCGTCGCTCTGTTTAAACGCCGTGTAAACCTCAAGTAAAGAGTGAAGACCGCATAATATTGTACTGTATCACACACAAATTGCAATTGTAATCAACATCTGAATGAAATCTCTTAGCATATGAATAATGTGTATGATATCAAACCTCATCCCATAATTATTCTGAGCATTGTACATGTCTCACGAAAGACGCCTGCGAGGCGTAAGCGGATCGCGTGGTACGGCTCCTGGCCGCCGCCACCGCATCTGCCGGCCACGGCAGCGCTCGATTCTGGGACTATTGTACCGCGGGCGCATACTCTGAGTTAAAGTCTAAAAAGCATTGCCATCTGAGTAACCTAAGCTTACCTTTATTTACAGTAGATGTTCAAAATGATGTCCCTCTATGGAAAGAGCGGCCTGACATCTCTTGAACACATTTGCGAACACTGAAATCTGGGAAATGACTAGTCGAATCTTTTTTCAAGCAACAAATTATGCCACGTATGTGAACAATATCCTGCATTCATTTTTTCAAGAACTTTCATCCAACGAAAAGCTGTACTGTTATTTCAGGCAGGACAATGCAGGATCACACATTGCAATGCTTCTATGGCAGCAATACGAAGTGTTTTTGATGATAGGATAGTTGACTGGCCTCCTCGTTATCCAGATCTAAATCCGTGACTTTTATCTATGGCGAATGTTAAAATAGAGGGTGTATGCAAGCAATCCCCATACACTCGAAGATTTGGAAGACAGGATTCGACTAGTCATTTCCCAGATTATGATGTAAGCCAGCTCATTCCTAAATGGTGACAAACTAGTCACTATTCCAATGGGCCAGAACCAGCAGTTAGGAAAGATCTGGCCAAGGAGTTCCGACGCAGACAGAAGTCGTATGAAGACCTTTGGCGAAGATAGAAAAACGAATACCTGTTGCTACTAAGAAACTACCATGAAGTGAAAGGCTACCCATCAAGAAGAGGACCGAGAATAGGAGAGGTTGTTCTGCTTCAGGAGGATATGGAACCCCGACATGTGTGGAAGAGAGCAGTGGTGGAAGAAGTGCGGTTTGGCAGAGACAACAAGGTCAGGTGCATCATTCTCCGGCAGCCCGATGGAACGAAGATCTGTCGACCGGTTCTGCTGCTCATCCCCTTGGAGATAGACCATGGTGGGGCTGATGTTGCAGGTTGAGAATGGAATTTACGCCATCTATTGACGGTTTTGTAACTTGTGTTGACAGTGCTGCCCTTATCAGGAAGTGTTGTAATTAACTTCAGACTGTTTTCACTACTGTAAGATAGAGGTGTCGAAATAAAGCTGTTTGTGTGAAGTTCACTGTGTTCAATTCTCTTAATACTAGTGTGTAGCAACACTATGCCTCAACCTCGAACTGCTACGAAGTTGACGATTCGAAATAGGGTGGAAACTCTTCCTGGCATACGCCAGATTACTTTGTGTATTTCATGATTTTATTATTATAAGGGCCGCAGTAGTGAGGTGTTCGCCGTGACGTAGTATATAGCGCGCTAGATTTTGAAGTAAATACACGTGGGTGGTGGTTCTCGACGTGCCGGCCGCCGTGGCAGAGCAGTTTGCGGTGCGCCCGTCACGGTCTGCACGGCCACTACGGTCGGGGGTTCGAATCCCCCCCTAGGGAATGGATATTTGTGCCGTCCTTAGTATTACCTAGTTCATAAATAATTTGTAAGTTAGTAAGTATGGGGACTGATTACCCCGTAGTTAAGTGCCATAAGGTCTACAAACATTTGAACATTTTTGGTTCGCGGCTCACAACGACCGACAATTTCTTTTTTCACCATGGGCTCAAAATGGTTTTCTGACGTTCTTATTAATTAAATAAAGCTATATCGTTTTCAGAGTTGTGCAGGTATAAGAGATTTTCGTCTTAAATGTGCATCTGTTCTACTTCGTGAAAATGCCATAACATACGTACCAACGGATTGCAAATATGCACTGGCACATAAACTGAGGAGATATTGTGATAATAGATATTGTAAACAACGCGCTTATACTAGTATTTTAATATGTAGATTAAATACTAGATTTCTGTGGTAACTGTTTCTTAATGATACTGAAGTGTATAGATTCCACCAAATTGCCTCGGTTTTTAGTTTCTGTCTTTCTGGTTTTTTTTTCTTTTCCTATACAACATATTGATAATCACCAATTATAATCAGTGCGTGTATTAAAATCTTTTTCCTTTTGCATGCTGTCTATGGACGTTTTTAATGTAGATTTACGTTTTCTGTAGGTGTTAGTGTGTTCATGTTACTTCATTCTACGCTAAAATAAAGTGCAAACATTCTGTTTGAAACTGTAACAGCGTTTCCTCTGGTAGCTAAAATAACAATACAATGAGTGTGCTAATACTAAATTCCGCAAACTCTAGTACTTAATCTACATACGAAATTACTAGTATCATCACTTCTTTACAACAGTTACTGTTACACATTTCCCCCTTAGTGTGCATGTACGTCAGAACATCAAATTTAGAATTGTACTTTATAAATCTATGTGATGGGTCGCGAAATACTGCCTAAGCGTATATACTTCAAAAATCTGTAACGCTATCCACTACACTACAGCCAAATCTGGATGTCCTCTCTCAAAACCCTCCCGTTATTGAAGGCAGATGTTAATTGCAAATGTGGCACTTCTGGACGCCAGATTATAATGTTCAATGTTCAATTGTTTGTTAAGCTTATGGGACTTAACTACGGGGTCATCAGTCCCTAAACTTACAAACTACTTATGAACTACTTACGAACTAGGACGGCACAAATATCCATGCCCGAGGGGGGATTCGAACCCCCGACCGTAGTGGCCGTGCTGACCGTGACTGGAGCGCCTCAGTCACCTCGGCCACCGCGGCCGGCGCCAGGTTATAATTAATCGTACTAAAAACGGTGTGTTTTTGATAATCTTTCAGTGAGATATTGCTTTCAAATAACTACGCCAGACCTATAATAAGAAAATCATTTTATACACTTCACTGATGAAATATTAAATGATTTGAATAACCGGACATCACCAGTTGGGATTTTTTGTGATCTCCCAAAGGCTTTTGATTGTGTAAATTATGGGATTCTTCTAGATAAGCTTAAGTATTATGGTAAGAGTGGGACAGTGCACAAATGGTTTTAATCATACTTAACTGGAAGAGTGCAGAAAGTTGAAATAAGCAGTTCACATGATATAGATGAAACAGTTAATTCCTCTAACTGGGGTGGTATCAAAAATGGGGTCCCACAAGGTTCGGTCTTGGGTCCTACGCTGTTCTTAATATATATTAAAGTCTTGCCATTCTATATTCACGAAGATGCTAAGCTAGTACATTTTGCTGATGATACAAGTGTAGCTATCACACCTGAGAAGCAGAAATTAACTGATATAATTGTATATGATATCTTTCTACAAATGGACTCTCGTGAAACTTTGATAAAACCCAGTATATATAGTTTCATACAGTAAATGGCATGACACCATTAATAAATTTAGACTTTGAACATAAATCTGTAGCTAAGGTAGAATAATCAAAATTTTTAGGTGTTTGTATTGATGAAAGAATTGAAAGAAACATATTGAAGATCTCCTGAAACGATTTGAGCGCAAACAATCATGCTATGAGATTCATTGCAAAATTTGGTGATATACATCTCAGTAAATTAGCTTACTACGCCTATTTTCATTCATTGCTTTCATATGGGATCATATTCTGGGGCAATTCAACATCGAGTAAAAAAATATTCATTGCAGAAAAGCGTGTAATCAGAATAATTGCTGGTGCCCACTCAAGAGCATCCTGCAGACATTTATTTAGGGATCTAGGGATCTTCACTGTTGCTTCACAATATATATATATATATATATATATATATATATATATATATATATATACATATTAACTCATGAAATTTGTTACTAACAATCCGACCCAATTCAAAAGTAATAGCAGTGTGCATAGCTACAACACTAGGAGAAAGGATGATGTTCACTATTCAAAGTTAAATTAACTTTGGCTCAGAAAGGGGTGAATTATACTGCCACAAAAGTCTTTGGTCACTTACCAAGTAGCATCGAAAGTCTGGCAGATAGCCAACTAGTATTTAAAAATAAATTAAAGGAATTTCTGTATGGCAACTCCTTCTACAATGTAGACGAATTTTTAGATAAAACTTTAAAAATATAAAAAAAATTGAAAAAATAATAAAAAAACACAAAAATGTAATCCTTGAAGTATTGATTGTCAAGTGCAGACAACATTTACTAAACTGACACGTTCCTCATCATTACTAAATGTCGTATATAATTATGATCTATGCAACAAGTATTAATCTATTCTAATCTGAAGCAAGATGATGTAAGAGTATGCCAGGTAAAGTTTCCACCCGATCTCGAATTGTCGGCTTCGTAGCAGTTCGGTAACCTTCGTTAGTAACCGGTCTGTGTGTAATGTTAAATAGAAGCAAGGCACCTTGGAACGCTCGGCCACTCCACCGCGGCAAGAGGGGGCCCCTTTGGTGGGAGTCACGGATTTCACCGATCATATGTTTGACCGTTGCCGAACAAAATGTATAATATGCTGCAAGGTTACGTCCAAAACATCGTACGTCAATTTGTTCACTGCGGTCGCATCTCAGGATTAACACGTTCGCAGTACCGCCAACTTGCAGTAAGGTTTCTGTGCTGTCTGGTTCATATTGTTGGCCTAATTTAGGTTACGGTAGTAACTCTAAAAGTGGGCATTTGCGATCGTCTTTTGACGGCTCGAAATTTAAATGAAAATAACGGCTTAACCATTCATCTGACACGAAAATTGAATAACCGAATTTGTAGAAGAGAAAATTCTCTGCAACTTTGCTCTTGTATGTTTTTTCATATCTTACATCGTTGCAGAGATATTTGCAAAAATAACGGCGATTTGGCGATGTCTGTCTGGCTGTAACGCGTTTCCACTTTTTAGGTCGAACCATTCAACCGATAGTCACCAAATTTTACAGACATAATTGTTGACTACCAGAGACCAGAACCTCGCTTTTTGAAATATTTCGGACAAGAAATACGGTAGTAATACCAAAAAAATCCATCTGTAATGTAATTTTAATTTTAAATAAACCGTTCATCTGACGCGAAAATTGAATAAACGAATTTGTAGAGAAGAAAATTTTTCATATCTCGTATCGTTTGAGAGATATTTGCAAAAATAACGGAGTTTTGACACCTTCCATTGAATTAACGAAAACCAGCCGTTCGCAGATGTCACGTGACATTACTCGCCGAAAACTTTGGCATGCGCCATCTTGCGTTGCGTATTTGATGATTTTCTTATTGTAACTTACACGTTGTCATTTCAAAGCAATGGCATACTGAAGAATTAACAAAAACACGTCGTTCTTCCTAAGATAAATGATAATCTAGTATCTACAAATGCCATATTAGCATCAGTTAACAACGGCTACGAATAGTACGAGACTAAAGAGTGCAACTTTTTTACTGTTGGCCGTAGCGTAGTGGGCATTGCGTCGGACTGTGACGCTGAAGGTCAATGGTTCGGAACCTGCCATTATCTAAATTTTTTTTACTAAAAGGGTTTGAGACACTCTTATTAATTAATTTTTTATTATTTAGCTTATTAGTTTGGTCCAAAATGTTTGCAAAAACTTATAAAACTACAAATATAAAGTGGGCCGTAAAACGTCAGTGCGATTCTTTATCGACCCAATGTTCTTCTTCGTATGATAGCTTTCGGTAAATTTTACAGCAATGGTTTCGAAGAATCATTGTTTTCGACTTTGATGTTGGAAAGTTGACATTCTGTTTACACAAGTGAAGTTCAGTACTGTATCTTCCGGACGTAGAAATTGATTTCGTTTATCGATTATACGGTACAAATCCCTTCTCAGACGTGCTAGCACTGATGAAAGTACATTTAGAGAACACTTAAGTAGCAACAGGTATTTAACCAGCCGAACACGAGAGGGAGAACAAAGTCCTTAAATTGGGGAATGGTTGCGTTAAGCATTCAGGCCGCTGCGTTTCTTACACGATCGGCCTGTGAAACTGTATTAGCACCGTCTCAGCAGCGGGCGGAAGCGCTAATTCGCTTCTCTGAAATGCGCTCGCAGGTTAACGCCGGAATCCTGCAGTGCTGTTTCAAGAGATTAGTGCCGGGGATTTGTCCTTTATGCTCCAGGCTCAGAGAGCAGCTCCCGCGTCACACAGAATCTCTTGCTCGTGGCTTTAAGCGCAGGGCCTGCTGAGTATTCACAACAGTGAAACCACGCACTCTGCGTGCCTAGTCATGCCAATAGGGTTTTGTGTTTCGGAAACATAGCAGTAATTGAGAGATGTTAAGGAAAGGGAAAACTACGTTTTTAGCGTTTGTCGATTTGGAGAAAGCTTTTGACAATGTCGACTGGAATACACTATTCCAAATTCTGAAGGTAGGAGGGGTAAAATACAGGGAGCGAAGAGTTATATTCAATCTATATAAAAACCAGACAGGTTATTAGAATGGAAGGGCAAGAAAGGAACACAGAGGTTGGAAAGGGAGTAAGACAGGGTTGTAGCCTTTCCCCAATGTTGTTCAATCTGTACATTGAGCAAGCAGTGAAGGAATGGAAGGAGAAATTTGGAGATCGAATTAAAGTTTAGGGAGAAGAAATAAAAAGTTTGCGGTTTTCCGATGACATGGTAATTTTGTCAGAGACCGCAAAAATCTGGAAGAGCAATTGAATGGGATGGACAGTGTCTTGAAAGGAAGATATAAGATGAACATTAACAAGAGTAAAATGAAGGTAATGGAATGTAATGTCAGAAAATCAGGCGATGCTGAAGGAATTAGATTAGGTAATTACACAATAAAAATAGTAGATGAATTTTGTTATTTGGGTAGCAAGATAACTTCTGAAGGCCGAAGTAAAGAAGATATAAAATTCAGAATGGCTATGGGAAGAAAAGCGTTTCTAAAGAAGCGAAACTTGTTAATATCCAATATTAATTTAAACATTAGGAAGTCATTTCTTAAAGCATTTGTCTGGGGTGTAGCATTCTATGGGAGTGAAACATGGACAATTAGGAGTTCAGATAAAAATATGATAGAAGCTTTTGAAATGTGGTGCTGCAGACGAATGATGAAAATTAGATGGGTAGATCACGTAACTAATGAGGAGGTGCTTAACCCAATCGGGGAGAAAAGGAGTTTCTGGCATATCCTGACTAAGAGAAGGGATAGATTGGTTGGACACATTTTGAGACATCAAGGAATTGTCAACTTAGCATTAGAAGTGGGGTAAAAATCGTAGAGGGAGACCGATGGACGTATATAGAAAGCAGGTTCAAGAGGATGTAGGTTTCCGAACGTATTCTCAGATGAAGAGATTTGCACAGAACAGGGTAGTGTGTAGAGCTGCATCAAACCAGTCTGCGGACTGAAGACTACAACAACAACAATGCCATAATTTACCCTTTTTACGTGTGGTTATTACTAGGCAAAATCTGAAACTTCGTAAAATATGATATAACATTCGGCAGACATACACACTGCTCCGAGACATATTAGCTTGTAAATGTGTTAGACGAATGGCATTTCTTTTAACCACTTAATGATTAGTAAGCTAAAAGCTGTGCTTTGGTCTCATGGATCGCAATGGGGCCTCATTTGAGTCGTTAAGTGGCTTCATTTATGTCTGTGGCGCTATCTAGATACACGTCCCGCGTGCAGTCTGGTAAAAACATGGCGGCCACCAGCCGGTTGGCCACTCTCTCGCTATACCAAGCCCCCATATCTTCGTAAGCGACCGACTGCGAACAGCGGTCAAGTTGAAGAGCGCCTCGGCGGCCATTATGGTGGCAAACTTCCGCGCCAACTTTAAATGTGCGTAAGACTGTTTTGATTAGCATGAGCATTCATTCGAGTTAATTCGCGAAAACTATGTCTCATTTAAATATATAACACAGCTTCAGACTCTTTGAATATACATTAACTTTCGGTTGTTTGTAAATTTATTACATATACGGTGTAGAAAACGACCAACAGCTTTTCATCTTCCTGACTAAAACGAATACAACACTTAGTTTTTTCAGCCTTCTAAGTGCAGCTTATGAACGGAATTTATCGCCAGTCACGGTTGTTTAGAATTTTACGATGGTGAAGGTTTTGTACAAAATTTAATATCGGAAGAGTTTCATAACACTTTACCTCTTTGTTTGAATGCCTATTGTATTCTCCAATGTTTAGATCCTTTATACCAACAAAAAAAGAAACAGAGTCGCCTGAAACAGTTATTGTTAAATATCGACTCTGAAAATGAAATATCTCGTCAGATACATAAATGTAAAATAGCTTCTTACCTTGTGAATACAGTAACAGGGCACTACCAAATTCTTTTTAAGAACACGAAGTACGCCATAACGTTTTCTTAACCTTTAACTGGGGAGGTGAGGATTCACAACATATCTAGGGCACAGCACAGCACAGCACCCTACATATATACCATACTGAGGTTTCTATTTCTTTTCTTAAATTGTTTATTATGCAATAAACACAGCATTTAGTCTTCATTAATTCATTTAACTACAATTTTAATCACTGAGGTACTCCAATAATTATCCATTACTGATAAATCAATAACATGTATGAAATGGTTTCAAATGTTCATATACATACTATTTTTTCAAATTAATCAAATAAGAAAATCTTTAATCATTTTCGAATTATAGAGAGATGTTAACAGACAAACCAACAGACATATTTATATAAATCACATAAATTGGTTACACTTGCAACAGAAGAGCCTTTTTTTTTTTTTTTTTCTTTTTTTCGTCAGCTTGTCTTGCGCAAACTATGCATCTTCCAGACGTACTGTTATTTCTTTGAACTGCTGTGATAAACTCTTTCCATGCATGTTTGAGATCTTAGCTGCCTTCAGCCGGACAGATATTTGTACAGCAGAATTTTAAGCTCTTTTTAAAACCTAAGGATGTATATAAATGTTGGTGCACTCTACAACTGAGCGAATTATTTGCATATTTATAAGCACAGCAAAGCATTCTGCACCGGTCTTGCAGTTTTTAGCAATTACTGTGGTACCAGGAAGCTGAGTTGCCATATTTTGCTTCCTTGTTCTGATATTATTTGGCTTTGATGTAGTCATCCATTTAGTTACTTCGTCCACACTAAGCTTGAACCTCTCCGGTGGCCCATGTTATCCAACATCGTCATCAGATTGATGACTTGCCGTTGAATGATCGTTTTCTTTGCACTGTTCTTCTTCATTGTCATCGGAATCTTCCAACTGTGGAATCTCACAGTCTTCGTGATCATTAAAATCTCTCCCCGTGAGGCATCGGATCCCGTGGTTGTAATTTGGCGTTCCATCGGTTTGTGTAAACCCCTTAGAGTCAGAGCTGTAGTTCTTGTTAACCGTTGGGCACCTTATTCATCCCATTCCTGTTCTGAGTCGGCTCATCTGTTTTACCTGTGTGGGTGTATTAAATTATCGAGTAGCCAGTCCCCCACCTAATTGTGATTTTCCTGTAAATAAGCTGAACTGGTGTCATTTAAATTGCAGGGCTTATTTGAAAATGTTGTGTGTTGTTTAATTGCCCTTCTGCCCATTGATATCAATGAGCGCGATTTCCTGCTACCAGCTTTTACTATTGAAGTAAAATTCAGACTTTAACTTGAATTTTTGAACTCGTCTTTAGTGTGTTTTCGTAATTAATGTTAAAGGGCTGTGTTCACTTAAATTTTGGATCCCCTCTTTAGCGTGATTTTGGTAATTAAGCTGAGCTGTTTTCATTTGAATTGTAGGGGTCATTTTTAATTTCTATTTTATTTACAAGGGTTGCTTTTCATTTAAAATTTTCCACTTTCGCTTAAATTGCTGGGTTCGTTATGTCCTTTGTTGTATTTTAAAGGGTTTCTTTTACTAAATTTCGGGCTTACCTCTGATTGTTGGTATTACGAAAAATTTCTTTGGGCCCTCAGCCCCTTACTAACTTATCAAAAAATTGGTTCTCTCAACTTGGTCTTCTGCCTTGCATCACTTATTTGGACTGTCTTGTTGGGCATTCAGCTTCTGACTGTATATAAAATATATATAATCTTACTTAAAACAAATGGAACCTGAACTGACTACTCTTGCTTAACTTCACCAACCAACTACCCACTGGTCTCGCAAACCTAACCTCTCACATGAATAGCTCAAAAGTCAGCAGCTGTCACCATAGGGTTCAACTTCACAAGGTACCTCCAGTGTGGCTTATGTGTCATTCATGTATGGAACTATACACAGTTCTGCAAACCCCTTTTGTTATACCTACATGTAAAGCAGATGACCTTTAAATACTGTGTTACAAGTTGCTGACATTAATTTCATAAACAAAAAGTCTAAATGCAAGGATATAACTGATCTCTTGCCCCCAATAGTCATTTTACACATCATAAAATGAAACTTTTTGAACTTTCTGTCTACCAGTACTGCCTAAAGTAGCTTTTTTAAAGAGCTACCTGTTTTTTAAAAGTCTGTTATTTATTTCATTGAATACTATATTGTCTATACTGACAGCCAGTTAACAAAGAGGAACTATCTCTGAACACAAGTAGAAAAGCAACTTGTATACCTGAGAGATATACATAAATAGGAAGACAGTATTCGTTCTTTTATTCCTCTCTTAAACTGATATGTGCAGTTAAACGCTGATCAGCTCTTCTCCATCGTGCTTCATGTACAGACGTCATGTCAAACAGTACAGACGTGACTATGAATTGTGTATATATACCGCAGTAGCTATATAATACACCATTTATGTCCTAACAACTATCATGGCGGCCGGTCGATGGTTCAAGTTATCTCATGACAGCATGACAGCAGCGCCTTAGTGAGAGTAGTTATTTTTTACTCGTGTCGACACATTGTAATAACTCAGATTCTAATGAGAAGGGATTGGTGCCACTGGCTGCACAATGTCCAAGCGCACTCAATGCTTAGTAGTCAATGAAAAATCTGATAAACAGTGTATATTATCCATTCTATGTCGAATCAGGATTACCAGTCCTGTCAGCAGTAGCTAAAAGTATAATGTTAGCAATAGTAAATAGCCCGAGACGAGTAAATATATACCTCGAGTGGAATAGGCATGACTGTTGTGGAACCGAAGTGCGAAGCCTTTCTTGTACACAGTTTTATCAAAAGGACAAAAATTTCCCTTAAGAATCTGTCGGGCATCCTTACAATGACTATCTTCCTTGAAAGTCCGATTAACGTTGGAAAAATACGTCCGAAACTCGGATTCTTGGAAACCAATAACTAACAGAAGTTACGTAGGTAGGAGTGTAACGCAAGAAAATGATGCAGCCACATTACAGACACAGTACCTCCAAACATAACCCTGATCAAGGACCTTCTCTTAAACTGCGTCAAAGTCTGGAAAAATATTAAAATTCTTTGAGCTTGCGAAGCGAAGGGTCAGCGTCAGTGATAAAATCTGCAAGTTCAGAGGTTTTCAGACCTGGTGAGGGCTGGTGTCTAAAGGATTTGTAAATGAAGGAACATTTATCGATATACATAGGTTTATTCATACTGGAAGGAGATTAAGTTCGCAGACTCATAATATGAAATCAGGTTCGTGATATTTTATACGCAAAACGCAGATTTGCTGTAGGCTTCATTATATCTGAATCTATAGCAGGCCATCAGCATTTTCATCACAGATTTAGAAATAGAACAATCATTAATAACTCTCTAAATATCTTGGATGAGAATCTTGCTATAAACGTTGTGTGATA
Organism: Locusta migratoria; assembly: GCA_026315105.1. Classification (NCBI taxonomy): domain Eukaryota; kingdom Metazoa; phylum Arthropoda; class Insecta; order Orthoptera; family Acrididae; genus Locusta; species Locusta migratoria. Next base: position 55,538,933 of record CM048745.1, on the reverse strand, counting down.
ATGCATTCCTTTTTTTCGATGTAGGGCGAAATGGAATTTTAAACAGATGTTACCGTTTGAATGATAACACCAAATTGAGTAGAAACAACACAACTGATGAAATGCAGTTAGTTAAGCTATCACGACTCCTGATTTCAAAATATAGAGGAATGAGTGTATATTTTGATAGATAACAACTCTTGTTATTCAACTGGCTAGAAACTTTGTCATTTGCTGTTTAATAAACAGAGAATTGAAAGTCTCGATAAATAAACAAGATAGAACGACAGCGGTTAAAAGTGCTTTCCATAGCTAAAACATATTATGAAAACTGTCTGAGTAAATAGATAAGAAAGAGACAGCGGTGTAAATGGGAAAGCTACACAGAATGCATGAAGAGTCATGGTTCAGAATGTAGGTAATTCCTCTCGCAAATTGTAAATTATTCTTGGTTAGTTTTCGCTTTAATGTTTTCGAACTACTAGTTATGCACGCTCACGAAAACTAGCAACTCTCTGCAGAGAACGAGAAGCCCGCGCGCACGTTCCGGGTATTTGCTGCAGTAAATAATCATAAAAACCGTTGTTATTCAGCTATTTTTAAACGTTGCAAGTTGTTATAAATATAATATGTGATGTTACATTAGTGGAAGTGTTAGCGTAGCGTTGAATAAGTTAAACTGTGTAAAAGGTGTTTTTTTCTTCTCGCGTCTGTAGCACGTTTTGTTAGTCCTAATTTAACGCGCGCTTATCTTAAAGAGTGGGTAAATCTTGTATCTATTTACCCATTCTTCTATTTCTTTTACTCACTACATATAGTATTTAAGGTTTATGAAGTCTGTCAACCATAAATAAACGTAAAACAGTGTAGGTTGAAATTTCGTGATTTAGCAAAAGTGTTTAGTTATCTCTGTTTGAAGGCCTACTTTTGTTTTCGTGAGCACGTTTCTTTTATTCAGTGCCCTTTGTCAATTTATACTAGTGTGAACAGTTTTTAATGCCTCTTTGTGTAACTTTTACTTTTCAGTAAATACACAATCAAGTTTTTAAGATTTCTGTTTTTACCATGGGTGAAAAGTGTTTGATATGCTGTAGGATCATTAGTTACGGGACGAATGTAGTGGCGTGGAAAAAGGGGTAATAAATGAGACACACCAGTGATTTTGTAGGATCTGCACTAGAGATAGGAAAATAATGGAACAGGAGGGGAAAATTGCAGCTGTTCAATCTGAATTACATAAGGCAAGGGAGAATCTGAGCAGGTTAAAGAGGGAGAAGTGTGGACAGCGGTGGGAAGTAACAACAGGTAACAGGGGGAACAGGCTTACGACAGTTTCAGTTTTGTCATTAATCTCAAAAAGAGATGTGATCTGTTGCCTCAGTCAGATTCAGATGAGCCACATGTAGTTGAAACTGTAGAAAGTGCGCACCAATCTTTCAAGATGGGTTTGAAAAAGTTAGGGAAATTTGTGAAAAGAAAGGAAGTCTTGTTGTGAGGTAGCTCTCATGGTAGAGGTGTTGGCCAACTACTGTAGGAGGAGCTAGATCCATAGTACCAGGTCACAAACTTTCTCAAACCAATTGTGGGTCTGTGTCAGGTAAGAGAGAATACCGGTTCTTTATGCAAAGATTTCACAAAGGACGATACCGTAGTTATAGTGTGTGGTCCGGGAAATAGCATTGACAAAGATTCTGAGTATTCCTTAGAGCAGTGCTTTCCAAGCTTTCTCTCATGGCGACACCCTTTTATAGTTTACAGTTTTGCGCGACACCCTTTCAGTAATATAAATACATGTGGTAGAATTGAGATGTTTCTAGCGGGGGGGGGGGGGGGGGGCGGAAATAAAATATCGCTTAAATGTAGTTTGTAAATGAAACTAAATCCTCGTACGTATTGACATGTTTAATGTTGATGCTGACTGCAACAATTACGTACACTCATCGCAAGAAAAGGAAACGTTAGGAAATACAAAGATATACAACAGAGTAACACCGCAACAACAATGCCTAACTCACACAGTAATACTTGTTCCTTGTACATGCGACCCATCTTTCGAAACACAAAAAACTGAATTTCGGAAACCGTTTTTCGCTGTAGTGTGTACATGTCAGGGCCAGATAAGGTTTTGCCGGATCGATTGAAAACGGCATCTGGAAATTAGCTGCTCGGATTTCTGATTTAGACAGCACAGTAGCTGTTCCCTTTCACTTCAATATTATCACATTATTTTCAGAAATAAAGAGGATGTAATTGTGACAAGTGATGAATTATTATTTAAGTTCTATTGTTAGGTTCTTGCTTCACCACGACCTCGGAAGTCCCGACATATTGGGAAAAATGGATAAATATTTGTGACAAGTAAGAATATTAATGTCATTTCTAATCCCAGAATCTGTTACACACAGGAAACTGAAAGAAAAAATATTAACGCATACCAGGATTCGAACCAACGACCACTGCATTTAAAAACTTACTCTCCGTTAATCACCCGGCCATACTCCATACTGAACATCGCTACTGAATAGCTTTAGTCAGTGGACAATTGCGACTGCTTTTACAATCAGTGACAGCTTTTACAGCCACTGTGTCATTGATTGACGTTTAATTGTAAGAAACGCTACCGAGGGTGACGTGGCTTTGATAAATCCATTAAAAACGCTCAGGTGCATCTTTTTGAGAACGAAAGCAGACTACAGTGAAGGTTCGTTCAAGCAGCTGCCAGTTCCAGCAAACTACGCATGGGAAGAGCTGTTATCGAGTATCAGCAGCAGCTCTGCACATGCTCAGTATGCCGGAGTCTTGCAATTGACAGCTGCTTGAACGAACCCTGAGTGTCTACTGCTGCTGAAGTAGAGCTGCCGCCTAGCGGCTGGGCACGCAATTAATGTGTGTCCTTTAGTACCTGATATGTGGTGCACTGAATGAAGAGAAGGATGATTTGCTGCAGGCGAGTCTTCAGGGAAGTATGAATAGAACGGTATTTTGTGTTATTTTTATGACGAGTTGTTTTGTTTAGAGTCTAAATTTGTTAGTCTCGCGACACCCTTGATACTACTACGCGACACCCCAGAGTGTCGCAACACCCAGTTTGGAAAGCTCTGTCTTAGAGAGTGACCTGGTGAAGGTAGCATCAGCAACGAAGCACACTAGTGTGGGATTTATCTGTTTTGAGACGCCATGATGGCCTCATTTGAACTCTTCCGTCAGGAGAGTTAACTTGGTGCTCGAACGGCTACTCATGTCAGATATGGGGTCCCATATTGGTTTGGTTTCTATGGATGGTATCTGCAAGTGGGAGTACACTAGGAATCGCCTACACCTCAACAAGAAAGGGAGAAGAAAACTGTGTGGGTAAATTGCAAGTAACTTACGAGGGTGGGGTGGCATTGTCACAAATGGTAAAATACCAGTGGCTACAGGTTTCAGAGGGATGCCTTCTTTAGGATAAGGAGGGGAGAAAGAAAACAAGTTATGAGAGAGCTGAGAGTTTGAGAAAACAAGTAAACAGATAAACAGGAGATACATTTTAGCAAACTTTGTTTAACAGAAAATACTCTTAATCTGCCAGTAAATCGTTGTTCAGCCATTCGTATGCAAAATTAGTAATCTTTATTACATCAGGACATCGAAGGACTGAGACATAAACTTGATGAGCTACTCATTTGTATTGATGAGATTCATCTAACCCTATTGAAATAATTAACCTCTCTGAATATCATGTCACCACTGATATAGATATGTTATATATTCCAGTATTTCCTTTAGCTTCATACTTCTCTAGAGTAGAAATGGAGGGAGGAGGAGTTGCCACATTTATTAAAAACTGCTATAAATTCAGGAATATTGATATAAATAATTTCTGTCTAGAGCAGAATTTCTGAGCTTGTGCAACAGAAGTTGACTTCCATAACAGATGCTATGTAACAGTCACTATTTACCGAGCACGTGCAGGAAATTATATTCCTAAATTATCTAGGAGCTCTATTGGATTAATTAACAGGAAAAACAAAAAAATCTTGCTAGCTGGTGACATTAATACAGATTTTCTTATTCAGTCTACCAGTAAATATTTATTGCAGCCAGTAACATTGTCTTTCAATCTAACTCATACTGTAAACTTTCCAATTAGGATAACTGAATCATCTAGTCAGCCATTGGTTATATTTTTACAGACAAATCAAAGGAACAAAATCATATTATAAAACCAATAATTAATGGACTATCAGATCATGATATGCAGCTTCTTCTTTTTGGTACAGATTACGAAGACTGCTAAATCCACGTACAGGAGAGTAGTTATTCCACCCAAAAATGAGAATTTTAGAAAACTGCTCAAAAGTATGAACTGGAAAGCTGTTTATCGTGCTCATGACATGAATAAAAATATAACATATTCATTAATAATATCAGTATTATGTTTTAAAACTGTTTTCCTCTAAAAGTAACTCAAATGAAAAAAAAGTCTATAATAAAACCAAGGATTACACAAGGAATAAAAAATTCATGTAAAGCAAAAAGGAAAATGTATCTATCATCTAAGAGTAGTTCCAATGACGATGACTTTCTAAAATATAAGGAATACTGTAAAATATTTAAAAACAGCAATTCAGACATCTAAACAAATGCATCATGAGAAAAAGATAGCAAAATCAGACACCAAAATAAAATAAGTATGGGATATAGTGAAAATGGAGAATGGTAGAAACAGAAAGGAACAGGAGCAGATAACATTAAGAGTAGGTGATAAATCAGTAACTGATGGGCATAGTGTGGCAAGCTATTAAACAAGTACCTTAATCTGTCACTGATAGTATGGGATTGTTAGGGTCAGTAAATAATGCCCTTGAATATCTGAAACTAGCATTTATAAATAACTTCAAGAATATGAATATGTCGCTCACTTCGCCATAAGAAATAAGTTACATTAATAATCTTTAAAAGCAAAGCATTCTAATGGTTACAATGAAATATCAACAAAGTTAAACGGTGTTCTTGTGAATTTAGCATGATTTAAAGTTATTTGTGTAACCAATCTATTGTAACTGGGACATTTCCTGATTGGTTGAAATGTGCGGATATTAAACATCTGTTCAAAAAATGGGATAAAGAGACACCATAAAACTACAGACCTATTTCACTTTTACCAGCATTCTCAAAAATTCTAGACAAGGCTTCTTACACCTACTGTGATAATTTACTTGATTCTTAGAATAATAAATTACAAGCAGCAGGTATTTTCCGTGATTTATCAAAGCCATTTGACTGCGTGAACCATAACATCCTTTTAAGTAAATTAGAATTCTATGATGTCACAGGAATTGCTGCAAAATGGTTCAAGATGTACGTTGCTAACATGAAACAAAGGGTGTCACTGCAATGGACTAGTGATTAAGCCAACAGTCATCAATAGATTTGGACGAAATTACATGTGGTGTCCCACAAGGATCAATCATAGGGCCATAGCTTTTTCTTGTGTACGTTAATGAGCACTCATCAGTTACACTGCCAGAAGCAGAGTCCGTTTTGTTTCCAGATGATACAAGTATTCCAATAAATAGCATTATGATCATATTTCTAGAAAGGTCTGCTAATGAAATTTACATTAACATTAATAAATGGTTTAAAGCCAGCTAAATGACATTTAAGTTTGAAAAGACTCACTGCATGAAAAAACTGCAGCAAGGTAGGAAAATAAGGAGATGGGACCTGGATAAATTTAAGGAACCTGAAGTTCTTGATAATTTCAGAGGGAACCTTAGGCAACAATTGACAGAAACGAAGGAATATAAAACAGTAGAAGAGGAATGGGTAGCTTTGAGAGATAAAATAGTGAAGACAGCAAAGGACCAAATAGACAGAAAAGCAAAACCTACAAAAAAACCCATGAATATCATAGAAAATTCTAAATGTGATTGCTGAAAGGAGAAAATATAAGAATGCAGTAAATGAAGCAGGCAAAATGGAGTACAGACGACTAAGAAAAGAGACTGTCAGGAAATGCAAAATGGCTAAGCAGGAGTGGCTAGAAGCCAAATGCAAATCTGTAGAAGAATGTATAAGAAGGGAAAAAGTAGATACCGTCTACAGGAAAATAAGAGATTTGAGGACAAGAAAGACAGCTCTACGAATATCAAGAACTCAGATGGAAAACCAGTTCTCAACAAAGAAGGGAAAGCTGATAGGTGGAAGGAGTACATAGAGGAGCTCTACAAAGGAAATGAACTTAAAGAAGGAAGGGAAGAGGAAGTTGATGAAGACGAAATAGGAGATACTATACTGAGAGATGAATTTGACAGAGCGCTGAAAGACCTAGGTCGGAACAAGGTCCCAGGAGTAGATGACATACCCTCAGAGCTACTAAAGTCTCTGGGAGAGCCAACCATGAAAAACTATTTGAACTGGTGTGTAAGACGTATGAGACAGGCGAAATACCCTCGGACTTTAAGAAAAATGTAATACTCCCCATTCCAAAGAAATCAGGCGCGGACAGGTTGAAAATTACAGAAACATCAGTTTGATAAACTTTTAACACTAATTATTGACAGGAGAATGGAAAAGCTGGTAGAAGCAGACCTCGGGGAAGATCAGTTTGGATTCAGGAGAACGTAGGAGGCAATACTAACTTTGCGTCTTATCTTAGAAGACAGATTAAGTAAAGGCTTTTGTAGATTTGAAAAAAAGCTTTTGACAATGTTGATTGGAATACACACTTTCAAATTCTGAAGTCAGCAGAGGTAAAATACAGGGAAAGGAGGGTTATTTACAACTTGTACAAAAGTTAGACTGCAGTTATTAGAGTCGAATGGAATGAAAGGGAAGCATTAGTTAATTATTCAATTTGTTCATTGAGCAAGCTATAAAGGAAAGCACGAAAAAATTCGGAATAGGGATTAAAGTTCAGGGCGAAGAAATATAAACATTGCGTTTTGCTGATGACATTGTAATTCTGTCAGAGACAGCAAAGCACCTGGAAGAGCAGTTGAATGGAATGGACAGTGTGTTGTAGAGAGTGTATGAAATGAACAATGACAAGAGCAAAACAAAGGTAATGGAATTCAGTCTTAGAAAATCAGGCGATGCTGAGGGAATTAGATTAAGTGACGAAACAATGAAGGTGGGAGATAAGTTTTGTTAGTTGTCAGTAAAATAACGTGCGCATTACAGAGGATATAAGATGCCGAATGGCAATGGGAATAAAGCGGTTTTGAAAAAGAGAAACTGACTAACATCGAATATTATTTTAAGAAAGTTTTCTCTGAAGGAATGTGTGTGGAGGGTTTCTTTGTATGGGAGTGAAAATTGGACGATAAATTGTTCAGACAGGAAGAGTATACTGGCTTTTGAAATGTGGTGCTACAGAAGAATGTTGATTAGGTGGGCAGATGGCGTAACTAATGAAGAGGTACTGAACAGAATTGGGGAGAAAAGGAATTTTTGGCATACCTTGAGTAAAAGAAGGGATCTATTGGTAGGACACATTCTTGGAGGAATCGTAAATTTAGCATTTGAGGGAAGTGTGGGGCGAAAAATCGCAGAGGGACACCAAGATACGCGTATAGTAAACTAAATGGATGTGGGTTGCGTTCTTATGAGGCTTGCTCAGTATAGAGTAGGGTGGCGAGCTGCATCAAACCAGCCTCCCGACTGAAGACCATAACCAACCAAACAACTAATTGTAACCCATGAATGTTAAGCTGCCGTTCTGTTATTTTTATCGCAATAGTGTTGCTCCATTAAGTGCTGAGCTTTTGCAGTGAGCCCCTACTCTCCATATCAGCTTTGTTTTGCCGGAGATGAAAATTAAACATTTCATATTAATGAAAACGAATTATTTAATGTTGAGTAATGGTTTTTATGATATGTTACTTAAGAATGTTTTGTATTTGTTTGTTTCATGATCGATCGAGGTACTGCAATAAACAGGAGCAGTGTCGCCGCAGTACCGACCGACATCACACAGTTGGCCTTTCGTTATATGAAGTTAGCCGACGGTCACGGGGCAGCGGATGTCTCTGCGCCTTCTTTAGTGCGGGACATCGATCGTCCTCTAAGAAGATTGGTTAACATTACTATTGCTATGGATGTTCGTCAGTTCAGGTTATGTCCTTGTATATGTAACATTAGATCAGAAGCAAATAGTATATGCTTGTATTGCAAGAAGACCAATAAACATGTGATGTTTGACTGAAGAAGAGTTTTAAATAATTACGTCATGTATATTACATCATGCATGTACATGTATATGGAATGATTTATTATTTAACGTGAATTATGCAAATGTTATTTGGTCTTTTACATCTAGGAAGAAAACACCATCAGTTTGAAAAGTTTATAACAGGCTATTGAATTTCAAGACGAATTCAAATGAAACAGTGGTATTTTAAATGTAAAACTAAAATATAGTAGGCTCTGGATCTCCGCTCGAACGATAGTTTCGTGACTGAATTGGTACTAAACAGTCCAAACTTTGAATGTGAATTTATATACTGGCCTTATATTTTCTCCCGCGGGTATAAGGACCTGTTTGTGTTTAAGAAAAGATAAAAATATAAACTATTGTATATTTTTTTATATTAGGCGGTGGACATAGACTTCGGAGGGAAGTCGGTGCCACGGTTCAAGATAGGTGTTAAGTTGCTAGGTGACGTTAGAAAACATAAATATTTACTTAGAAACTAACTATAAGAGCTATAAACAAGTTTTCTTAATAAGACTGAACTAAATTTGGGACGAGTTTGGTATGATACGAGATTGTTTTGACAATTTAAAGTTCATCACCTTTTCCCTTTGTCCCATCGCACTTTGTACTCACTTTCGCCTTGCTAGTTTCATGTTATCTGGCCACAATCATTCTTAATGCTCGTCAGTCGTTGCCAGTAAACTTCAGTTTCGCCCAGTCACTCTCTTTGCCAATGACGGTTTACCTTGTTTTGTGAACGCTGTCGTTATTGATGATACTGATGCTAATGAAACGTTAAACAGTACACTCGCTTGTGTCACAGACGCTCCTAGTAGTTGCACACCAAAGAGCGCCTGAAACACCACGCATTTCACCGATCATTTGTGCTGACCGCAGAAGAAAATGTCTAATATACTGCAAGGTACTTCAACTGTCCAGTGCGGTCGCGTCCCTGTGTTAACACAGACACATTAGCGAAAATTACAGCATGATGGTATTCTGCAAAATGTTGGTGCTATTTTGTCCACCACGTATAGTAGTTTCGCATCAACCTGCCTCGAAATGTTATCGTTTGCTTTGTTGCTTGCTAAAAAGATTCGCCACGAAAAATGAAATAGACTTAGACCGTAATATACAGGGTACTTATAATTAAAGTTAAACCTTCGAAACTCTATAAAAATAACACCACTTGCAAATATGACGTCAAGTTGCAAACGGAAAAAAAATTACTGTGAAAAATGATCAATAGATGGCGCTCTAAGAATCATAATTTAGTAGTAATGGACTGAAACAGACAGACCAATCAACAATGCCTAATGTGTAAGACATTAAACAAACTGTACTACTCAGTTTGCATATGTGTACAGGTGTGTTTCTACTTAGGACCATTCACAACGGCAAAGTCATAGCATAACGGATGCGAATGATATGTTTTTAATTGCCCTGAGGCCTTAACCCGCATAAAACCAGGCTGAAATCGAGACACAGCATGTTCCATTGTTCACTTTGTTGGGTGCTATAGTTATCAGTCCTTTGACTTATAAATTACTTAAACTAACCTAAGGAGAACACAGCCGGGCATTCTCCAGAGAGGAATCTGCGAAGGCGACCAACCGCGTGATCCGCAACAAGGCGTCTTGGAGCGCTCGGCCACTCCACCGCGGCTTAATTTGAAATGCTAGAAACTCCTGGTCTGAACGCCGTGTTTCGATATGAATATAACTGATGTGAAACCTTTCACCGGCGTAATGAATGTTCAGAGAACTTACGGGTGACGTCGTTGACCACCTCCGATATTTCGACAAGAGCGCCACCTTGCCATTTTCGAGGGAGAACTTCCCAGTTTGTACAGGGTGAACAAAGAACATGACGCACATTGTACAAGTAACTGCAGAGTCAACACAACGAAAGATGACCAACATCATTAATGGTCGCGGTGGAACGGCCGAGCGCATTGAGGCGCTATGCTACGATGTGCGATGCCGTTCCCCATCGGGCATGAATGTTTGTGATGTCTTTAGTATTAGTTAGTTCATAAGTAGTTCATACGTTTAGGGACTGATGACCCTGCAGTCAAGTCCTATAAGCTTAACAAACATTTAAACATCAACAATGACTGTTAATCAACGAACAAACTGATGAAGATGCAATGGGAAGCCTGTTGTCACCTGTTGTGGCCAGGATTTCGAGAAACCTGCTTCGGAGTCAGCGACCTTAAATCCTGCGTGTTTTTTCAGATACTACTTTCCTTTGGCCTCATGGTAGTGAGAATTTAAACGGCTTTTTGGAACACCTAAATTCAATCAATCTGAAAAATCAGTTCACAATACAGTTGGTAACGAATGGCGGCCTTCCCTTCATTGATGTGTTGGTCAGAAGAAAGATTGATGGTATAGCTCGTGCAAGAAGTCGTGGCTCCTGACTTCTCTGCTCGGGTGCTGCACGAATCAATTCCTTTATTTTGGATGGGCTGACGCCTCAGTTGCATGCTGTCTACTGGTCGCGGGGAGCAGTTGACTGCCGGCTTAACAGAAGAAGAGTACGCCCCGCAGCCAACGTGTAACTGAGGCGGCCGCCCCTCAGAAACAAAGGAACGAACTCGTCCGGCGCACACCTCGAGAATGCGTTTCTGCGCACGGGCTACGACTTCTTACAGGAGCTATACAATGGGACATGCAGCTTACAGAAACCTACTCACATTGATTTGTGAGCTGATAGCTAGACTGGCGCATAATAGTTCGCGATCGGAAGCGCTCACTTTAGTTCGGGGCTAGAGCCGCGAACGAGTCGTTCTTTTAGTTCGTCCGCTCTTAGTAACCGTTGAGCGGCGTGGTCTGCGCATGCAGGTGGAGGGAGAAGTTCCCCCACTTAGCTGCCACATGCGCTTGCTGCTTGAGCCGCTGACGAAATCACGCAAACCAAAAGAAACAGTTTGTGGATAATTTCTCGCGTTTAAGTTTCGAGTTATCTCTATATCATCGCATTATGGAATTTATTAGTCAGATATTGCAGAGTGCAGAATACTTCAAAACAGAAATTTTGTAGCACTGAACTATGTAATCTAGCAGGCAGACGCTCACCTCGAAATGGCTCTCATCAGCAGAAGGCAAACACGTGATTTTTAATTCTGCTACTCACCCTCTCGCTATTGCCCGTCGGTATTCGGAAAAGAATCCAACGAACTATGAAGCGAGATACGTTCGGCATAATAGTTCGCGACCGGTAACGCATGTTTTAGTTCGTGACCGATTGCACATCTTTTAGTTGTTTTTACATCAAATGACGTATTTTTACTTTGTTTACATCCTACTAAATGCCGTAGGGATATTATATCTACTTTATGAATGTCACAACAATTACTGAAAAAAAATACTTCTTTGGAGTAATAAATGTAAGTGGTCTGGAAATACAAGTAAATTGCATTGAAATACAAATATAAATGAGAATAATATGTATAACTGAGAAGCAGAGATGTTGAATTGTTGTTATATAAATCGAAATTGTGACTATAATGAATAGTTTGTGCGATATCATCCTCTAAAGTCATCACTTTTCGCAACAGTCGTGGCAAATCATTTCTGCATGCACCAAGAATAACCACACCTTGCAAGCTTTGCAGAGTTATTTAGTTTTGCTCTCCTTTCACTTACAGTATCTTCCCCCTCAACTCCAATTACTTCACTACTGCTATCATGGTCACTGTTTATTTCGAACTCTTTGTCCGCCTCAGAATCGTCAGTTTCACTCTCATAATGGTATAAAATTTTACAAATTTCACAGTATGAAAAACGTTATCATGCCTTTTTATACTGAATGCAATTGACAATGATAATCTGGTGTTAGGACATCACAAATAGTTCATAAAATATTTTGAAACTGAATGAAACACCAAATAAAAATCGGCCCGCACAGGTAGGAATTAGTAATGTAAACGGTCGAGCTGTGTCTGACAGATCCGCGCGCTTTTTCAAGGACTACCAAACAATGTCTAAAGAATGAAAACCCTTATTCGTGATGTGAACTCTTTCTCTCGGATGAATCAGTACGCTAACAGAGTGCTCGGTTCAGATAAGCTACTATAAACATATAAATTTAGTGAAATAGAATCTAGTGACAATGTTTTGGTAACGTGAGAGTTAAAAGCCGTTATATATTTCATAAAATGCATCTTGAACTATCACCTGTTTATTAAATCCGTAAAAATCGACTGACTTCGGTCAGGGACATAAAATGTCATTACAACTGATTAGTCAAATATATTAGATAATATAAATCTGGCTAATAACAGGAGGAGACAATTTCGATAAAATTATGTTGGATTATGCTACCAGTGAAACAAACATACAAAACTAGAATTTATGTTTGTTTGACGATACGATGATCCAATAGGCTAATTTTATTGAAATGGACTCCTGTTGTTATCAGCCAGATTTATTTTATCTAATACATTTGACACTTTTAATACTTTTCCTTATGATGGTCCACGACCGAAACTAATCGACTTTTGACGATTTAATAAACGGCTGATGATTGAAGATCTAATATATAAAGCAGTGTGTCCGTATGTTTGTACGTGTTGCATACAAATCTACAGTTTTGTTCCAATCCTTATGAAATTTTGTAAACGTAAGCTTCAATCCATGAGGATGGTCGCCGTAAGTGTAAGAATCACATACGATATATAGTTCACGAGATATGACGCCATAAACAATGAGATGCGCGAAAAACTGCTGCATTTTGCGACAATGCTGCTCATTTTCTCCTAAACCATTGGACTGATTACAACCAAATTTGGTACACACATTCCTTACCGTGGGTTAACAATTGCTGCATGGTTAAGAATCACATACGGCACATGGTACAAAATATATTACGTCATAACCAATAGAAATTGCAATAAAATGCCTTATAATGCGGCGATTTTCGAAATATAATGTTTGAGAATGATAGCACTTACCAACTTGAACCAGACTTTAAATATAATTTCAAACCTTTGTTAAACTTTTTCTCGCTTGCAACCACAGCAAAATGATGAAATGAAAATTTTTTCTAGCTTACTACTTTTCTGCTGTTCATGGAGTAAAACTAAGGCATTCGGTATGACGTTACAATTTATAATGTGAACACTACAAATTGTAGCGACAGGAAATTTTACAGACAGTATACACACATATTAAATTGTATCACAGAACGACGCGTAGTTCATGAGATATGAGCACATAAACAGTAACGTTCATGGAAAACGGAACCATCACGCACCAAGTTTTAATCTATTACTTCTTTTCTACTAATTGTACGACATTAACGCAATAAATAGGAGATTGTATGAATTTTATATGTCTTTTGTATTTTAATTACTGTCTCTCTTTATTTGGATACTGCACTTAGAATTTTGTACATTATGCAAGACAGCGTTATCTATATCTATAAATGTGAATGTCTGTTCGGTGTACGTTTATCGCGTCTGAACCACAAGACATAAAGAGCTAAAAATTGTTCAGTTACTAATGTCCACCCGGGGAAGGCTTTAGGCACGGTTTTATGGCAATCGGATAGCTATATCTGTTCGGTGTGCGCTTATCACGTCCGAACGACAAGACGCAGAGACTTTAATAATTGTACAGTTACTAATTTATACCTAAGGAAGGTTTTAGGCACGGTTTTATAGCGATCTGACAGATATTTAGCAATTTGAAGAATATAATGCGAAATGCGGAACATCAATTATTACTCTTTGAAAATTATATTTACTGTTTGAAAATGGTTTTATTAGTTGCATTGTTGCTTGATGGTTGATAATGATAAAAGGGTGGAGTATATTGGGATGGAAACTTATCGGTGTATACAAAATTCTACGCGTGTGTGTGTTAAAATTTCGCTCTGCAGCGAAAACTACAGAACGAAAACGATTGGTCTGTGTGTAATTGTTGTCCGAAATCTCCCGTTGCACACCATGGGAGTTCCATGCCGATAGCTATAAGGGGTGTAAGATATGGTAGTTGAAAGTCGTCAAATTATAAAAAAAAATTCGGACTGTAGGCGAGCGATGACGTTTGACACTGTATAGCCACGAGGTTACATACAGCGAAACGTGATGCCACAGACCATATTTTTGGTCTATGCGTGTTACAATGTCTTCAGCTCTTTCTCTGTAAGTATAAGCAAACAAATAAGGAAATATAAGAGTAAACAAATAAAGCAGTAAAAAAATTCTTTTAATACAGACATACAGCACTTATAAAAATGAATACATAATTGCAAAATTATTCAGTTGTACAACGTATAAGACAATAAATATGAGACCGTACGCATTTTATATGTCATTTGTAGTTTGATTACCATCTTTCTTTGTTTGGATACTGCAGTTATAATTTTGTACATTATGCGACACAGCCTTATTTCTCATTTATTCTCCGATAAATATAGCATGTTTTTTTTAGAAAAAAGGAGATGGACAGAGGGAGAAGGGATAGGAGAAGTACTAACTCACAGCAGGAATAAATAAATAAATACCCGGGCAAAGCCGGGTTTTCAGCTAGTTTCTTATATATTCTCCGATGAATATAACATGATTTTAGAAAAAAAAAAAAAAAAAAAAAAAAAAAGGAGATGGACACATAGAGAAGGGACAGGAGAAGTACTAACTGAAGGCAGGAATAAATAAATAAAGGCCAACCCTGGGTTTTCAGCTAGTGTATTATATGAGAAAGTACTGGGTCTCACAGACCCAGCGAGACTAGGGTTAACAAAAATTATCTGCTTACAGCCGTTATTTAGAAATACAGGTTAGTTGTTAGTATGAACTAATAATCCTCTAATGCTGGATAAAACTGAGCGTATTTAATAAAAGAAAATAGTGTGAGAGGCAGAGAACGAAACGGTCGGCGACGCAGTCATTGCAGGAGTTTTTCGGCCGTTAGCGCATCATTAGGAGGACCTGCAGAACTGGGGCAGCAGCGCGCTGAATTCCCGGCCCTAAAACTCGTTAGCGCACTTAGCGCAGGTGAAGGTTCATTACCTTTCATGAGATTACGCGCTCAAAATTTCCGACAATTACGTCTAGTTTCTCGTTTAAGTAGATTACGCTCACCAGAGCCAATCAGCGCCGCGCCCTTTATTCAGTAAAGAGAGCAGTCAACCGGCGATTCGTTCACACGTTTAAAACATGAAACGTTAAGGTGCTCTACCGCAGATTGGAAAACAATACCTTTTTACGGAGTGTCTCTCCATTTGACTTATTAGTACGTTACGGAGTTCAAAGTCATGCTAGCGTTTAATGTCGACTGCCCACCGTGTACGTCATTGTCGTTTGGAGAATTCCGAGAAGACTGTGGAAACTTTTCGGTGTTTGACGACACTTCGCCCCCGCCACGTTCACTTGGTTTTCATTACAATCGTACATTGCCTGACAAGTGTAGTGAAGCACACAGAAAGGGAGGGGGAAGCGGGGAGTCGACAGGAAACGAAACTTCTTTGGGTTCAGAGGTTATGTCTATTTTATCCCTTTTAAGCATGAGACGTGATAAAGGAAGCCAACGGTATACGCACAGACAAGCTGGGTAATATGTGTAGATCAACAATAAATAGAATAATCACTCGTAAAAATTGTTTACTGACAGATTGAATGATGAAACTTAAAATTAAAAGGCTTAAAGTTGAAGAACAAACAGATAAAATATTGAAAATTCACTATTCGATAATTTAAAGAAAATGTTGAGAAACTGTAAATATCAACCTTTGGATAGCAGACTAATAATATACAGAGTTTCGCCCTTTACAATACGCAAATGGGAAAGGCAAAAACAGAAGACATAACAATCACAATCCTTTAAACTAGCTTTGCCAAGAAAGCAAGTTAAACAATGATTTATATAAAATATTTTAACATAATTAGAAAAAGGTGAGGGATCCAACACACTAATAAGATAAGAAGTGTTACCCTACATGTCCTTGCAGTAGATTAATCACAGTAGCAATGAAAATGATAATTATTAAATATATTTTTGAAAACACAGTCTCGATCGCAAGAGGATCTTTATTACTGTTAGGCACCCGTTTAGTGTGTTAGTTTATTAGTTGTTAGTTTGTGTTCATAAACTTACTACTAAGGTGTGTAATTGTCTCTATGGCATAAACTTCTGAAAAAACACTTCTATCGTTGAGATGAGAAATAGTAATAATAATAACAGCGCAATTTATTGGTTCTATGGCGTAGTAATAAACTGTTTCTCTCTCCCAGTAAGTGTATATCGAAGTAATGCAGCGTTGCATTGGGGACAATGTAGTTATTCTGTATGCAGTGCTCCCTGTTATCGAAAAGTCGACGAATACTGAAAGTCTGGTAATTCAATCAACAGAGCAGTTCATGCCTGTTTAAATAACTCGTCACGCCGGTGTCAATGTGCGATAAAGTAAGTCTGGGTAATCGTTGACGGAATGGCGTCAGCTGATCGTCTGTATAGAACATTTATTAAATTTAATAGTATTTCCTTTGAACTGTCTTGACTGTGTTAGCAGCATCGGCCAGTCTTTCAGCTAATACATGTCCTCACGTCCTACAATGATTACTTCGTAAGGCACGAAGTTGCAATTGATCTTGTGTAAGAGAACTATATATTCAGAAGTCGGATTATAACTCTAAGTACAATTGTCTCTGCAAAAGGAGACGTCTTTCCCTATCTTAATGTAGTCCGTACAAAAAGAAAGTACTTAGAAATTTTAATCATAATGTTGTAGCGAATAATTATGAAAGCAGGGAGGTTTCTGCTGAGTTTGTCGCTCGCGTGTGTATATTATCTCTAATGGCAGGCACAGAGCAGAAATATCTCTGGAGTGAGCATTCAGATGCGCAGAACAGATATTCTGTCCTCAACATTAAGGTGGAAATATCACCTGATATTGGGAAAAATCTACTAATCGTTGACATCATCCTGGTCCTTTTTTGTTCTGTTAAGACGGAAAACTATGTGTGAATGGCCCTTTTAGCGACGCTTCCTCAACTTTCTTGTTGCTTCAGTGACACATTTATTTAGATTGTATTTCATTTTATGTTGTTGGTCTGCGAAAAGGAGGCGGGGTTTCTTTGCAGCCGGTGCGGTACAAACCAATCGTGAGAGAAAAGAAATGTGGGGAAAGTGAATTTGTGTCAATATCACGTGGTAATTCCAGCTTAATGTTGAGAAGATTTACGGAATGCGATGCTCACTCCAAAGATATATCTACTCTATGTACAGTTTAGTGGTTATACCCGTCGAAAGATGCATTTCTTTTCTTTCCAAGACTTGCAAAACATATGGCATACAGCTGGGAAGAAAAAAAATTTGTAGTGTCCTACTTGGGTAAAAGTTTAGTTGCAGTGGCAGGCAGTTCAGTATGTTAACGTTGCAACGAAATATTCGCTTTAGGTGAACATTAATTTACTGATCGGAACAACATTAATTATTTATTTCATTATCAACACTAAGAATTATTACCCTCATTGTACGCGACTGATTTTTCAAAAAGGGTTCAATGGCCGTTACCAACATCAGTACACCGCTGCCGTAAGGAAACTCATAGCCCTTGTTTCAGTATATTACACTTTAGTTGTGAGAGTAAACAACGGAGCATCGCCATCTATTACTTATTTGGTATACTATGTCAGTAACAGCGCCTCTATCGGATCTTTGCTATACTACGCTGCAATTCAAGCATAGCATACACCAGAAACTACAAATTCCGATATCTTTTTCCCCCTGAACTAATTTTGATGGAATGTATGTTGCGCCAAGGTGCTCTCAGTTGACCTATGAAACCGCATGAAAGTTCGTGTAGTAATCTTGGAGATTTGCTGTACTACACCATACTTATAAGCATATTATACACAAAAACAAAAACTTCAAATTACAATACATTTCCTTCGTCTGATCCGATTTTGATGAAACTAAGCCTGTGTTACTCTCCATACTATTCTCAATTTACCTGCGGAATCCCAAGAATGTTCGTGTATTACTTTTGGAGATTACCCTCAACAAATGGACATACACGATGGCTTTTAAGCAAATTATTGACTTATGATATCTTTATTTTCTGTGATCCGATTTTAATTATTGAAGCCTGTATGTAACCGCACGAAG
The DNA here is from genome assembly GCA_026315105.1 of Locusta migratoria. NCBI lineage: Eukaryota > Metazoa > Arthropoda > Insecta > Orthoptera > Acrididae > Locusta > Locusta migratoria. The sequence goes on along the minus strand of CM048745.1, from coordinate 55,520,660 downwards.
TTCTAAGCTTGTGTGTTCAAACCGCGTGAAAATTCGTTGTTTTGGAGATACGCGTGTTCATAGACAGACAGATATTACTGTCGTAGATAAATCAAAATTAAAATTACGATAATCATTTTTTCCGTGATCCGCATTTTATCGAACGAAGTCTATATATTGTCCAATTACGCTCCAAGTTACCTGTGAAATCCCCATGAAAATTAGTGAAGTAGTTTTGGAGATAAGAGGATATTAATAGTTGTAAAAGCGGACACGTCAGTTACTGAAAACATTTAAAATTACGATCCAGTTTTTTCTTTCTCGTGATCCGATTTTGATAAAATTATGCCTGTATGTTGACCCAAAAGTTTCTCATGTTTCCTGTGAAAGCCAAATGAAGATTCGTCCAGTAGTTTTGAAGATTGAAGGGAACTGCGACAGGCCTACATTTACAGATTTATTGTTATAGATTATATTTAAGGTGTAATACCTGTACAATTTTAATGATGAAATGTGCCTAAAATATGTTGAGCACTTAATTGCATAAATCTAAGTGATGAAACAAGTACTTCGTGCAAAAACACGAAATGTTCTGCTTTGTTTCATCTCATTCTGTCTATACCTACACAAAATTCCTGACTAATGGCACTTAGTTGCTCCAAGAGTGAAGCTTCATATGATCTATCCTGCAATTCCCTTGAAGTACACAATATAAAAACTTAGTTTTGTACCTAGTGTCGGTGTGTTTCTGAGATTTCTTCTTCTGTCTCTCCTGTGACTGAGGAAACCACACTTTTGAGTGTCTACACCTTCTTTAAAAACATTTTCATTTGTTGTTGGCAATACGTGATCCAGCGTCGTTGACATGCAACCAGTGCAAAGTGTGGAGGCAGTGGTGACAACCAGAATTTTTTGTTCTCTGCAACAAATATGTACCTAATTCAGCGTGGCAACAATGAAAGTAATTAATAATATGTTATTTCAGTGTGGAATGCTTTTGTGGCACCTGATCCAGGCGCATTTTAATTGCAGTATTCTGTTGCCACTTTAGTCTTTGTATTGAGATTTCACGTACCAAACGTTATTTGTTTCAGCATGGCAACAAGGAAAGTTATTAACGACACCTTATTTCGACGTGGAATTCATTTGTGGCAGATGACCTAGGCGCATTTTTAACCGCAGTATTTTGTCGTCACCTTCGTCTTTTTACTCAAATTTCGTCCACCAAAGTTTATAACCAAACCCTTTAACAGTAATTTTACAAGTTTGTAGCCTTAATAGATTTAGTAAATACAAGATAAGTGTATACTAGACTTTATGAAAGCAGTTGTTACAACACATTAACAACAGATGAAGATCCAAGGTCATGACTGTTCGTCATAACACTTACTGTTTACTGTATGTTTAGCAGATCGTTTAGACCAACGACTTGCATTAAAATCAACATCCACATTTTCGCAGCGACACTTTCGTTGTTGTTGCAAACCTCAGCCAACTGTTATACCTTGAAATGGAACTGTAATACCGACTGGTTGGTGATATTTCATTACCGCATTTGTAAGAAATTTACAACCAGGCTCGCGAATCGCAACTTCGAAAAAGTCGGACGGAACTTAATGCACATCCGTATTCAACAGTCAATCTTTATTTAAAACGTGGAACTGTAAATAGGTACAATTCTCAAGTGGGTGTGGCATACCAGCTGCCAGCCGATACTCCAAATAACATACCTGACTTCCGTTCAATTTGCCTCAAACATGGCGGACCTATCGCCGCTCTATGAAATTTAATCTCGTTGGCTAAAAGTCAATTCCCGGTCCGCCACGACGTCACTTCGCTTCCGTACTGACAATGAAACCTGCCCGCGTACTCGCTCTATGCCTCATGCGCACTCTCCAGTAGTCATCACCAAATCCAAGGAGGTTATAATAAAGGGAGGCGGCATTATCTATGCTGAGAACAGGATTGGTTGAAGCCAGAAAGGCCACGCTTTTGTGCCCAAAATAAAGGTTTCTCACGCAAGCCCTGTGTGATTATTGCCATCTTTACGTAACATCACTAAATTGACAGTCACATGGGAGTATTTATTTACGTATGACGTACATTTCAACGACTAGAACAGGGTGTTACAAAAAGGTACGGCCAAACTTTCATGAAATATTCCTAACACACAAAGAAGCAAAATATGTTATGTGGACATCGGAAACGCTTAATTTCCATGTTAGAGCTATCCTCCGTCGCATGGAATCCCTGATGCGCTGATGCAGCCCTGGAGAATGGCGTATTGTATCACAGCCGTCCACAACACGAACACGAAGAGTCTCTACATTGGGTACCGGGATTGCGTAGACAAGAGCTTTCAAATGCCCCCAAAAACGTCTTCCTCTTCGGGACACCTTCGTTCTGGAAATCTGTCTCGATACAAACGTACCGCGCCACGGCTATTGCCCCGTGCTAATCCATACATCAAATGGGCATCTGCCAACTCCGCATTTTTAAACATTGCACTGACTGCAAAACCACGTTCGTGATGAACACTAACCAGTTGATGCTACGTACTGATGTGCTTGATGCTAGTACTGTAGAGCAATGAGTCGCATGTCAACACAAGCACTGAAGTCAACATTATCTTCCTCGATTCACCGCCAGTTGGCCCAATTGAAGGAAGTACAGTGCATACTAACGAAACAATTGGGTATTTTGACAATTGTCTGCACGAATTATTTCAATTTACATTTAAAGAGAAATACTAAAATGAGCTCTAACATGGAAATTAAGCATTTTCTGACACATAACATATTTTCTTTCTTTGTGTGTGAGGAATGTTTCCTGAAAGTTTGGCCGTACCATTTTTAACACCCTGTATACAGGCACTACGACAAATGTTTTGGGCACAAAGTAATGCCGGAGTGCTCAGTTTGCTGCCTTCACTTTTTCAGTGTTATGGCATTTCAAGAGATTCTAACCTCCTTGACCAAAACGCAAGCACACCCGCCCGCTAGAGGTCGTGAATCACCGGTCAAGCTCTCAGGCCAAAGATAGCACGTTCAAGAGCCAGATGCGGGTATCCATCGTGCAATGGCTCAAGCATAAATAGCACGAATACGTTCGTATGCCATGAGTTTTGGAGAGAAGGGCGTAATGAGGAGGCAGCTGGTTTGCTACACACTTTTCTGTCATAGTTGTTTAAACTGCAACGTATCTGCATGTTTCTGCTTCGACAGGACCATATTACAACTGGTATTAGAATGGGTAATAGGCCTAGTAACTAGCGTGGCCTGGGTATCTCTTTGTGACTTTCTGCTGCCAATCTCCTTCTTCCCTCTCTGTTCATCGGCTTCTGTCTCACTCTTACTTAAATGAAGCATTTTTATGTATCCGTAGTACTTGTATCTCCGTTAGCCGCGGCGGAATGGCCAAGAGGATTCAGGCGCTATGCTACGATGGGCGAGGCCGCTCCCCGTCGGGGGGTTCGAATCCCCCCTCGGCCGTGGATGTTTGGGCCGTCTTTAGTATAAACTAGTTCATAAGTAGTTTGGAAGTTTAGGGACTGATGACCCCTTAAGCTTAACAAACATTTGATCATCTGTTAGTTGAGAATGTTGTTGCAATAAGTGATAACTAGAACACTGTTTTCAAGAGTTTGTTAAGGTGGTATATCACGGATTCAGATCCCAAAGAGGTAGAGGAGGAGTAGGTGGTGGAGAAGGACAGAGAGAGGAAGGAGGGGTACATGTACTAACAGAATATTGCAATACATAAATAGCCGAGTAACGTGGGGTTATGAGGTTAGCTAATGCAGAGAGAGGCCTTGGAGGAAAGTAGAACAAGGTAATAAACAGGCACAGAGATGAGATAAGTGATGGAAAGAGTGCTTAAGGGACGGAGTGTCCAATGTATATTCGATTCCCATCCGTTTTTAGCAATTGCGAGCCATTACCGGATTTGATATAAGGGCGTTAATTTTCAGTTGACAAATCAGAATAACTCGAAAAATAAAATTCGCACGGAAAAATCTGTAGAATCCAAAATTGATTACTTTCGAGTGGGGTGCTAAAATTAACCCGCCACCCTGTGAATGGGTCGGGAGGCAAATTTCAAATTTCAAATAGGAACCAAAATTATTTATTGCAGAATCAAATTCTACATAGAAAAACTATGTACACTTTGTCTTAAACATTTGTTTTGATTCTTGTTAGTTGTCGCTGAAATTCAAGAAAAACCATGTTCTCTTTTTTTGCGTGGAAAATGGTTACGGGTAGCTAAAATGTAGTTATTTACTTCGTAAATTTTTATTCGCTAAAACTTAAACACTCACTTTCTCCCCATTGTGTGGGGTTTGAGAGAGAGAAATTAGAGTTTTACAAATGTTGACTCTAATATTAATTTTTTCCACAGATGCGGATAAGTTTTGTTTATTTAGTGGTCATGAGGCCACGCAACTTTTAATTATCAAATAAATCATCTGACTAGCTAACTAGCTAACTAACTAACCAAAAATCCTACTTACTAACGAGTGAACTCATTAACTAACAGAGTAAAATAGTAAAAGGCTACCTAAGGAAAAGACTAACCCACTCGCTAACTACCAAGAATCAAACCAAATGTTTAAGACAAAATATACTTAGCTGTTTATGTATAATCTGATTCTGCAGTAAAAAATGGGTTTCGCATTTGACATTTTAAAGTTGCCTGCCCCACCACCCATAGCGGGCTGGGGTGGCAGGCTAATTTTACCACCAGCAGATGTCCCCCTAGAAAGTAATGAACTTTGTATTCTACACTTTTTTTCGTTTGATGCTTATTTTTCGAGTTATTCTGGTTTGTCATCTTAAAACTTTTATCATGTACATACAGTGCTTGATTTGAGGAAAACAGGGGGATCCCGTACGGTGACCTCCTTGGTAGACTTGCGCATAATAGTTTGCGTTCGGGAGCGCTCAGTTTAGTTCGAGGCTCTGCCGCGAACTATTTCGTTCTTTTAGTTCGTCCGCTCCCTGTGACGGCTGAGCGGCGCGGTCTGCGCATGCAGGTGGAGGGAGAAGTTCCCCCACCTAGCTCCTTCATGCGCTTGCTGCTTGAGCCGCTAACGATATCATGCAAACCAAAAGAAACAGTTTGTGGATAATTTCTCGCATTTACGTTTAGAGTTATCTCTATATCTTGGCATTATGGAATTTATTAGTCACATATTGCAGAGTGCAGAATACTTCAAAGCAGAAATTTTGTAGCACTGAGCTATGTAATCAAGCAGGAAGATGCCCTCATCAGCAGAAGGCAAACACGTGAGTTTTAATTCTTTTCGCCACCTATCACGTAGATTTTAGTTCGCGACATATCGCGCATCTTTTAGTTCGCGATCTATCGCGCATATTTTAGTTCGCAGCTCGGCCGCGAAGTAAGTCGCTCTTTTTAGTTCGTCCGCTACTTTTGGATTTTGCTACCGTTACTAAAACTACAGCTGAGCTGCATCTCAGCTCGAAATGACGGCAACTGGTAGAAGGTAATCACGCGATTCTGCGCGCTCTTGCGTCCTCTTGCTGTTAGCAGAACTCTAAAAAGATGCAACAGAACGACAAAAGAAACTGCATACACTACGCTTGTACATCCATTTTTGTAGTATTGCTGCCCAGTGTGGGATCCTTATCAGGTGGGTTTGACGGAGGACATCGAAAAGGGAACTGATGACATAGCTGTTTAGTCCCCTGAAAAATTAACAACAACAACAGTATATCGAAAGAGTCCAGAGAAGGGCAACTCGTTTCGTATTGTCACGATACAGGGGAGACAGCGTTACGGCAATGATACAGGATCTGGGACGGGAATCATTACAACAATGGCGCTTATCGCTGCGGCGTGGCTAATTACGAAACTCCAATCGCCAACATTCTCCTCCGAATGCGAAAATATGTTGTTGACTCCCACTTACATGAGTAGAAATGACCATCAGAAAAAACTATTTGAAATTAGAGTTCGAACGAAAAGATTCAGGTGTTCTTCCTTCCCGTGCGCTATTCGAGAATGGAATGGGAGATAAATAGTGCAATGGTGTTCGATGAACCCTCTGCCAGAAACTTAAATGTGCTTTGCAGAGTATCCCATGTAGAGGTAGATGTACCAAGCATTCTCCGTCACGTACCATACGATGACCTGCTAAGTTTTTATGTCAATATAGACTTCTTCCACGCCGCGTCCAGTGGTAATTGCCATTTCAACGGAGTTAAATCAGTTCTAGTCTTTCCTGAGAGAGGAAGTGCTGGCAGTATGGGCTGAATGTTGAATTTTCAGGAAATGCGAGTGCGTGCCAGGCGGTGTGGCCGGAGGCGGCCCCCTGGAGTGCTGGAAATGGCAGGCGGCGCGGAAATGGCGCTCCCTGCCACCTGCTGCTGCTGAGGCTGCTGCGGTACCTCTGGTCCCGACACTCGCCACAGCGTGACTGCCGGCGCTGACGACCCACCTACCTTAGAGCCCTGTATTGGGAGAGTCGCGCCAACCTTTGATGTGTGGCTTGCCGACAACCACCGGCTGCTATTGGTCAGTTGAGCGCGGGTGGGACACGTCCGCCATTTTAGGCCTAAGCAGTCCATCAGCGTAAATGGCATATTTCACTTAACTCGCTGTTATTTTAGCATTGAGAGGTGTTGAAAATGTGTAGACACATTATGTATTAAATGAAGAGCTTAACATAGCATGTTCCATTTTTATATGGTGAAAAATGCCGCATTAAAGGCAGTGAATTGTTATACTAAGACAGTCCGAGGTAGCAAGTTTTACGCAATCCACAGGGCGAAAGAGATGCGAAAAGACGCGAATTGTGGGTACACCGCATTGGAAGAAAAATGCATTTCCATACGAGAATGCAAAATTTTGCGAAGTAAGTGAATTTGTATTTAAATATCGAGTAAACTTCTAGGTTTATCTGTTCAAGTTTCTTGCGTGCGATGTTGGACGGACAACACATGTAAGAGAAAAGATATTTTTAAAAGATATAAATACATGAAAATCTAACATAATGTGCCGTATTTGACGAATTTCGTATTTATGCTTAGCCTGCATATTACGAAAGTTTGGGCGGTAAATGAAACCGCTCATTAAATAGATCTCCAAAACTCGAATTTTAAGATATAGTTTATTTTACTGAAGTACCCAGCAGTGCGACAACAATGTGTAAAAACGTAAACCTTCCCAAAATGTTAGCTCAGTTAATGTTATGTGATAATATCACATGTAGGTTAGCACACAAAACCTATCAACATTAGGCACTAGATTAATGGAACGCAACATGTATTAATTACATCTACTTTGATAAAACCAATATATCAGATATAAAAACGTAAGTCCTTAGCTAATTTGAAAGCAGGAACGTCACTTATTGCGAAGCAATGCATTTGGTACAGGGTTTAAATTTTAGCACGAAACAATTTTACAACTAGTTAGCTCAAAAATAAGGGTCTTGATTTCAGATTACAAATTTTTCCTTAATATTCGCTGTAGATGTGATGAAAGGATTAAAAACTTAAGTTCATTGTTTACTTAACGTATTGTCATATCACGTCGATGTACTGACCGGTTCCCTTCATCATAAATGTTAATTCAACAGCGCCATGCATAGCGCTGCTATTGCCAGATAGGTCTACAATGGCGGCGCTCGCCCGGTTGGCGGTACTCTCCCAATACAGGGCTCTAACCTACCTTAGAGTCCTGTATTGGGAGAGTAGCGCCAACCTTTTATGTGTGGCTTGCCGACAACCGCCGGCTGCTATTGGTCAGTTGAGCGCGGGTGGGGCATGTCCGCCATTTTAGGCCTAAGCAATCCATCAGCGTAAATGGCATATTTCACTTAACTAGCTGTTATTTCAGAATTTAGAGGTGTTGGAAAACTATAGATTCACTGTGTATTAAATTAAGAGATTAATATACATATTCCACTTTTATATATATATATATGTGAAGAATGCTGCAGTGTTGTGCAGTGAATTGTTACACTAAGACAGTGCAAGGTTTCCTCATTCCACAGGGCGAAAGGAATGCGAAAAGACACGAATTGCGGGTACATCGCATTGGAAGTAAAGATGCATTTCCATACGAGAATGCAAAATTGTGTGAAGTAAACAAATTTGTATTGAAATATCCAGTAAACGTCTAGGTTAATCTGTTTCTTGCGAATAATGGTGGCCCGACAATCATGTAAGAGAAAAGATATTTTTAAAAGATACAAATACGTGAACATTTAACATAATCTGCCGTATTTGACGAATTTCGCATTTATACTGAACATGACGGAAGTTTGGCCAGGCAGAACCGTTATTGTATGTATATAAATAAGATTCGTATCTTACTCATTCTACGTAAATTTATCGCAATGTATTTAGACAAAACTTTTTTTTATACATTTCAAGATAGTGAACAATGCTGCTTGGACGTAAATCAATCAACGAACGTGTCTCAAAATATTCCTTCGTGTCGCAGTGTTATGGAAAAAGTTGTGCACGTATTTTTTTAACCACTAGAGTACATATTCTTCTGAGAAAATATAATCGCCAAGCAGAGTACGGTGATAAAAGTATTGGCATGATGAATGCCGTGAAGGTATTTTAAGATGCAGTTCCTATGTAGATAAAATACCTTTCAAATTTTTTAGACAAATTAATTTGTAATTTTCCAATTCTTATTCTTTTCCTCAGCAGCCTAAATAACCAAACAACATATTTGTATTTTAATAAGTACCAGTACTTTAAATTAAATATGTTAACTCTAGCGACTTAAAGTTTCTTATCATTACTACATATATTACTTTTGACAAAACTTTGCACGAAACAATTTTACAACTAGTTTTCTCAAAAATAAAAGGTTAAAAGCTGTACGTGTGTTGTGGAATGTTGAACCTATCGTTAAATCAGACAATAAATTGTTCATTAACACAGCTATTTGGTTTAATTATGGCCCTGATATTGATGTATAAGAAACAGTGCATTAAACTGATTATGTGCGCAACGGATATTTTAACAAAACAACTGTGACATGTAACCTTTTGAAACAGACATTGACTATACTTAAAAATATTGACTGCGAGAAAGATATAAGAAAAACCACAAATCACTTTCTTAATGCTTGACTGTGAGAATTTATGTAGATCAGTTTCTAATTATTGAAATTTAAATTAACTATCATTTTACTATGGCACCAATAATGAAATATGTTCAATAATATTATTCAAATCAACACTCCACTAAATCAACTAATTATCAAATGAAGGAAGTAGGTTAATTTTCTAACTACGTAAATGAAATATGAAACAGGGTTAAGTTACTTATTATTGATAATCAGCATTACATTACCTACATAATACAACTTCTGACTTGCTGGCAAAGCAGCCTCTGCTCTACATCAGAGCCATACACACAACCCAACCGCTCTCTAAGCGAGCTGAACCACTAGTGGTACTCTCTCTCAGTGCGAGCTACAATGCTATGCAATACATGATCTTTGCCAGAGATGAAACTTTACACATATCGATACATACAGTAGAAGCGATATTATACATTTTATTGCAAGCAAGTTACTCGATACAAAACAGGAGGCACAATATTAGACATTTTCTTATAAAAATAATTTTTTATGGACACGTTTCATCACCCCCCTCCTACCTATTAAAATTTTGTAGGGTGGGTGATGCCAATGGCATTGCCTAGCCAGCAAAATTACTGAATTTCAAGTCCAAAAATTCATTAATGACATCCAAAATATAACATGAAAAATATGAAAACCTGATAAACATTTTTATACAAGATATTCAAGATCAAAACAACAGATGGAGTACATAGAAAATTTAAAAAAATGTGACAGTCATAAATACATGCCATTTTACAGAACAGTACCATCAAAAGTCACGCATGGAGTGGTACAGGGTGTGACAGGCATAAGCAAATGTCAAAATTTACAGAACATCAGCAATAAGTGGAATATATGACAATTATACATAATGGTAAACATAAGTATATATAGAATTTCAGAAAACATAGTTTGACAAATGATATAGTGGAGAAAATGAGATAGCTAGAAGTAATACACAAATGGAAAAAATATACAATAATAAACATGAACATATACAAAGTTTTACAAAAGATAGTTTAACTAATGTCATCATTTTTTTTAAACATAAAATAAACATTCGTATCTTGTGCACAATGTAGTCTATGTAAATTTTTAGTGCACTTAGTATAAGATAAAGTGTCAGTTTTGTATTCTGTGATGCATTTAAAATGCCATACTTTCATGGATGCTAGAACATACATGTAAAATTTTTGACTACATAGGCTTCTGATCATGTACAAAATAATGTTACTGCTTCAGCACAATAGGATTTCAATATAACGTTTGTCAATCGAATAGGCACAATGACATTTCAGACTAAGTATATGTATCTATCAAGAGCACAATTTTATTTTGGTCACTGAATGTAAAAGAACCATGAAATATACCTAAACACTGGTAATGAACCTGTGGACAACGTTTGCAATGGGAGGCACTGAATAGTATATGCACACGAATAGCACATTAGCTCCTAACATTCATTTTAGGTCTGCACACGAACACAAAACACTGTAAGATTACACCACACTGTAGGCGGGCTGGCTGGTTGCATTGAAGTGGAAGTCATGGGGAAAAGGTTCTGATGTATTCCTCCATGCAATTCGACAACCAAGTGTGCTCCAACCAACGGAGCTATTAGCAGACTGCATCAGCATAGCCAAAATTAGAGCAAAATGGTGGTGGTTGGCCAAGGCTGCAATGGACAGTACTGTGTGGCCAAACATCATCCAACAAACATCTTCATTAAAAGGCCCAAAATCAGTGGTGTATAGTAACTCATCCATTGTTCTGTGTGCATTCTGGAATCTCGTGTGCGAAATCGCCACTTCCCATGTGTGTCCAAAGTACATGAAATAAAGCATTTTACACACAAATTAGTAACATAGTCATGATATTTCAGTTTAGACTGAAAGAAAAGTCATTGATTAGAACATATCTACAGAAATATTTTCCCACAAATTCAAGTGGTACAGATGGGGTCATGGTATTAAACCATATTTTTACATTACAGGTAGGGTCTTGAAGACGGATACATTTGAATACCAATGAGTAATTTAATTCTTATATTAGAGTATCTACAACATTAGTGTCATTTCATATAAGCACAAGGCTTTACATACTATGTACATATTGCTTTACAAACACATAATCGTATGAAATACATTGAGGGTGCTTGTCATCAATTTGGCATTAGGTCATGTAAAGTAAATTTGTTGTCATAATGAAATAACTTAAATTGACATTCCAATTACCATTAGTTCATATCTCTTTAAATTAATATATATCACTATGGTGGTGATTACATTACCACCAAATTATAACACTTAAATTACATAAGTTGCCATGGCCAGGCTTTTGTCTCAACTGAGCTACATATTTCATTGCCTTAAGGTATAACACATCAGGGTAGTTTCGTGAGAATATCAAAAGAGGTTCAAGTCATCAGGTCATGTCTGTGTCTGTCTGAGTCAACAGTAGGGTCCAACAAAACAATTAGTGCAAATTTTGGCACAGTAATAGATGTACATCACAGTAAATCATCCAATAACATAAACACAGACGTAATATTCGTTAGGCATAGCTGCAGATTTTCGTCAACAAGATCATCAATAAAATTTGGAAGATAGCAGTAAGCAAAAGCAAAATATCTCTGTGCATTATCTTTCTAGACTTAACTAGGCGCAATTTATGGCATAGCTGCAAGTTTGCAAGAGAGATGGCTGTGTGCAACGTATAAGCATAACCATACATTGTCATTGAGCTTCATTATAAAATTAATTAGCATAGTGGTAGGGCTTAGGTATATAATTAGTGAGCATAGCGGTAAGCTTTGATTACAAGAGCAATACGCATAGCTGCAAGCATAATTAGAAATATTCATTACACATAATTACAAATAATTACAGAGCATCAGAAGGATATGAATCTCACCAATCACACATGCCATTGAAGGCACAATGCATCAACATACAAAATGGTGCACATAAGCACAAAGAGAAAACACAAAAGGGCAGTGCGAGTAAGCACATAAGAAAAGAACAGAACATAGCATCATTAGCAACATAGCGATTCTCCTCATAATTGCTTCATAATCATTGTATAATCTCGTCCACATAATTACATTTATCAAACATCTTTGACTGTTACCAATACCTTCCTTACCATCATTTATCCATAAACAATAATGCATTTTAAAGACCACCATGACATATTGTGTATTGCCTTACTCATCATCCTCCATAATGTCCTTGGCTTAAAAAATGCTTATGTCAACTCAAAATCTTCTTCACTCGCTCAGAACTTCGTAAGTTATGCAATTAGTAACACAGAAGAGAAATCTGATATTTTCTGAAACATAGGAACTTGATTAGATTACACAATCAAAAATTTCCATTAATTTTATTTGTCTTGCACAGCCACAGAGTTCGTTATATGCAAATTGCAAGATAATCAAAGTTTCGTATGACAATATCCCAGCGTAGCACAGAGCATAAGTATTCAGAGTTAGAGAAAAGTAACAGTGAGAAAAAGAGGTAGATAGAGCGCACTAAGGAAAAGCGGAAGAATAGTGACACTCAGCTCGAGAACGGGGCACCAATCGCCACTTGGTGTGTCCAAAACAGATTAATGGACTCTCTACCCCATCTTTATTCCTTGAAAATTTTAATATTGGAAATGTGGTGTATGCCTTTCGACTTGTGCGTCTTTAAAGTTTCTACCTCAACGACGTTGTCGTGGATGATACGTTTGATTCGATACGGACCATTGTACAGTAAGAAGAATTTGTGAATCATAGATCTTCCCTTGTGGGATAAGTGGTGGGATCTAATTAATACCTTTTGTCCTACATAGAGTTGTTTAGCATAACAATTACGTTGAGAGCGTTTCCTTTTTTCAGCGGCTTTCTTAATGTTTTAAAGCGCCAATTCAATGATCTCATGATGACGTAGTCTTCTGTGTTTAGGAAAAGGTATCAATTCCTTGATACGGTCGGGAGGTTGCTTGTTTTTCAGAACCAGAATTGGTGAAAGACCTGTAGAATCATTAGGAAGTTCATTTATAATATTTTGAAATGAAAGAATATATCTATCCCATGTGTTATGTCGTCGGTAGCAATATAGCCTACAAAGTTTTCCAAGTTCTTTCATCACTCGTTCACAAGGGTTAGAGGCAGCATGATAAAGTGATATGAACACAGGTTTGATGTTTCTGCGCCGCAACATCCGTGCCCAATCATGAGAACGGAATTGAGGTCCATTATCGGAGATGACTTTATCTATATGGCCAACATCTTTTAGGAAGTTTTTGACAAAGGCGTTAGTTACTGTCTTCGCCGTGGCACGGCGGAGCGGAGTAAAAGATACAAATTTTGATGTGAGCTCAATAGCAACGAAAACAAAAGAGAAACCATTGTTAGTTCTCGGAAGAGGTCCAAACAGATCAACGGCTGCTAACTGCTTTAATTTTGAAGGTATAATCGGAAAAAGTGGAGCAGAATGCGATATCGTCGGCGGCTTTGCTTTCTGACACAATTTGCATCGAGATAACACATTGCGTATACGTTTCTCCATGTTGATGAAGTAACAAGAGTCGCGTAATTTCGCGAAGCACTTCTTGGCACCATAGTGTCCGTAACTGAGATGAATATACCAAATCAATTTGTTCACGGATTCCTCCGGAACACACACTAACCAAAATTGACTGTCAGGGGCTTTATGTTTGAAGAGAATGTTATTATGGATAATGTAAAATTGTCTGATGGAAACATTATATTTATCATGCCATTTTATTTTAATATCTCGCCAGATTGGATCTTTATCTTGTTCTTTAGCAATGTCAGAAAATGTGGCAGATATGTAATTTTCGAAAGCAACTTGCTGCATATAGAGGATAGTAAAGTTATTTTCTAAGTATGCCTCTTCCGTCGCCTTGATGAGCCCAACAGGCGAACGAGATAGCGAGTCTGCAACGATGTTTTGTTTACCAGGAATGTAAATTACAGAGAAATCGAATTCTTGAAGGAACAAAGCCCATCGTCTAAGTCTATCATGGTTAAGTTTTGCCGACATGAGGAATTGAAGTGCACGGTGATCCGTGTAAACTTTAGTGTGTCTGCCAAACAAGAAATAACGGAATTTTTCGAATGCCCAAACTACTGCCAAAGCTTCAAGCTCAGTGACGGAATAGTTCCGCTCTGACTTGGATAATATGCGACTAGCAAATGCAATGGTTCTCTGTGTGGCAAAGCCATTTTCTTCATCCTCTTGAAACACGTGAACGCCAAGTCCGAATTTTGAACTATCGGTAGAAATGCAAAAGTTCTTAGATAAATCTGGGTGGTGCAGAATAGGTGCGTGAAGGAGTGCATCTTTTAAGCAAAGAAATTCTCTTTGGGCAGCTTCATCCCAGAACCAAACAGTATTCTTTCCAGTTAATTCATATAATGTGGGAGTAGTTAGGTCTTTCAAATTTATAAAACGGCGATAGAAATTAATTAAACCCAAGAAAGCTCTTAATTGGCGTTTAGTGGTGGGAACAGGCATTTTCATTATCGCCTCTAACTTTTCGGGGTCGGGCTGGATCCCATCTTTAGAAATAATGTGCCCTAAAAATTTAATCTGAGAACGACCAAACTGTGACTTCTCTAAGTTGACAGTAATCCCGGATTGAGCAAACACTTCAAGTAAAGATGCCAACGTACTGTTATGTTTTTCCCAGGAAGATTCTGCAATTAAAATATCATCAACGTAAATTGTGATTTGTTGTTTTAAGTGCTCAGGGAGTGTGGCATTCATCGCACGGATGAAAGCAGATGAGGAGATGTTCAGTCCGAAAGGCAATTTACGGAACTGATAACAGTTTCCGAAGCAGAGAAACGCGGTATACTTCCTACAGTTGGGGTGCAGTTTCACTTGCCAAAAACTAGACCTAAGATCTAATGAGGATAAAGCTTTGACACCATAGAATTTTTGTAACAATTCTTCAAGGGTTTGGGGTCGGTCGGTTTCAGGTAAAATGATAGTGTTAATTTGTCTGGAATCGAGCACTAATCGAATTGACATCTCTTTTTTCAACAATATGTAGGGGACTGTTATACGAGCTAACTGCAGGTTCAATTATACCTTGACTGAGCATGGACTGAAATTCAGCCTTAACTCTTTCCCTGTATACTATCGGAATGGGATATGGAGGTACAAAAAATTTATTATGTTCTTTGATCTTAAATTCATAGAGAAAATTTTTTATGGTACCAGGACTGTTAGCGAATACACGGGAATAACGCCGCAAGATAAGGAACAATTCTTCCTTATCACGTTCTGAGGCATCTTCAACTTCTACTAATTTGTTCTTAATGATATCAGAAATCAAGTCAATTTGTTCAGTCTCGAAATGTTTATCTGTTATATCATCATCAGGTTTGACATCCTGCGTCACATTAGAAGTAGATAAAAATTTTAAACAACTGGCACCTTCTTCATATCTGGTAATCCAGTCTTCGAATTTAATTTGAATGGCATTTTCCTGAACAAAAGCAATGGCACTAGCCGTATTGAAATCTAAAGTAAACTTGTACTTGTATAGGAAGTCCACACCTAATATTATCTGTGTAGTTAAGCGGGGGACAATCAATAGGTTGGCAGAAAAGGTATGACCTTGACATAAAAATTCTACGTATGTTTGCTGTCGAATTTCGACAGGTTTGCTAGAAATAACGCCACGAATTTTAGTGCAATGCAAAGGCAGAGTAGGACCGTTAAGCAAATTCTGATATTTCTTGAAAGTCACTTCACTGATTACTGATACTGGGCTACCAGAATCTAAGACAGCAGAAAGATTGATTTTGCCAATTTTCACAGATACAATAGGGTGAATTGGAATATCGAGACATTCTACCTTCTCTTCTAATAGTGCCTCTTTTATGTCATCTAACTGTACAAATTTTACGTCTTGTTCGGTAGAAGGTTCATAAGAAATTTCTTTGTTGAGACAAGTGTTACCAAGATTAATGAGGCTTTCACAAGATAAATGCTTTTCAAATCTTGGTTGTTCATCAACTTCGCATTCGCTATCATCGTCATTAGAAGACATGTAGTTGTCTATCCAATCAGCAACAGAGGTGTGCTGCAAATCTAATTGTTCGAAATCATTTTTTGCTGTTCCAAGGTTACTGTTAGTTGCATTATTGTGTGGCAGTACTGTGTCCTGCCTTTCAAAGTACATGACCGGTCTGTCATATGCAATTGTTGGTTGATACTGTAAGAATTTTATTTCGTATATAGTGTCTTCCTCAGAGTCTGAAGACGAAGCTTCTGTCTCCCAATCTGAATTGTCGTCATTATATTGCTGATCGACAATTATCTCGTTTAACCGTTGGGCAGTATAACGTTTGTTCGATACCTTTTCATTTGTTTCGTTAAATTTGATAGTACAATTTTTGTTACTGTCATTACTTTCAGGAGTAACGGCTTTAGGTTTTGACACAAGTTGTGTCGGTTTTGCCTTATCACTTACTGAGGTGCTACCAGCATCAGTATTGTGCACTTCCGCACAAACTACTATTCTGTTTTGTTCGGGAGGTTGTTCATCGTAATCTTCCTCTCTGTGAGGTAGTTCACAATGAACAAGTTTCAGCGTATAGTTAGGATCACACAAATTCTGTACGGCCGAATTATTTGCCGTCGAGTCCGCTAGTCATACCTGACGCGGCCCCTTTTTTGATGAATTATAGTGTGGATTGGCAGATCTGATTTCAATGTTTTGCTCTTGTCTTTCTGGGGTACGCGATCTGCTTTGGCCCTGACTTGTGTTTTCGTATCGTGGAAGGCGATCACGAGAATTATCGCGTGTGCCCTCCCGACTACGCTTCTCAGCGTTATTGTTGTGATTTTCAGTCTCGCTATCACTATCAGTATTGCGTCTATCACGCCAATTAGTATCATTCGAAGTATTGCTGTTATGATAGTAATTATTGTAGCGTCCTCCGCGACCAAAACCACCACCTCGGTTGCGGCCACGAAAACTTCCACGGTTAATTTCACGATCATGAAAATCACCGTTCTCATTGTCGCGACTTTGTTTGTAAGATTCATTAGTGAAAGAATTATTTTTTGGTTTATCGTCGTGCTCTGAATAACGTTCAGTACGCGGCGGGCTTGGTTGCGACCGGCGATCATATTTGTTTGTTTCAAAATATCGACTGCGCGAGGAATTTTCCTCGTCTTCTTCCTCTAAGTCTTGTAAGACATTTCTAAAGGCTTCAATATCATTCTTGCATCGTGCCGCAATGGCAATTTGATGCAAGTGTAGAGGCAATTTGTTCAAACAAATTCTGATTAATTCCGCAGGGCAGTAAGGTGCCGATAAAAATTGATTTTTGTATACTAAGTTTTGGAAATATTCCACTGGGCTCGAGAAATTTGATCGCTCAAAAGTTTTGAATGTCGCAATACTGTTTTTAACGCGGTCTTGTGCCGCTTCCGACCAGTATGCGGATAGAAATGAGCGTCGGAACTGATTCTCGCTATAGCACTCTTGTGCAATAGCTCTCATTCTGGTGGCTGGCTCGCCTTCCAGATAACCACATATAAATTCTAATCTGTGCTCAAGTGGCCAATTCGGGGGAAGACAATAATCGAATTGCTGCAACCACTCTTTAGGGTGCAAGTCATTCGGAGAGTTTTTAAATGTCTTGAATTTACGTACAGTCAGGAAATGCTTGTAGTCAAACGCTTCCTTTCGCCCGTGCGGCGTAAGTGGGCGTAAACTACGCACTGCGTCTTCATTGTTGTTACTACAAGGTACACTTCGTTCACGTACCAAGCGACCTACTTGAGTCGAATCATCATTGTCATTTTCGTTCAAATTTTCTTCTACATCTTCGTATGCATTTCCATAAGTGTGGTCAAATTTCCTCTCTAATCGCGCCACGCGATCATCTAATTTCCTGACCTCAGCCTTGTATTGCTGATTAATGGTCATTTGACCTTGTTTGAAACGGTCAAGGGCGAGATATTCATTAGTTTCATTAAACGGGGTAGGATGCGTTACATCAGAACTTTTGTCACTGTTATCACTGATTTGGGTAATTTTAACAGTAATATCCTCAAACTGTTTATTAATTTTATTGATCTGTTCAGTCGTGACTGACTGGAAGTTCTGCAGCTTTTCATCAATTAGATTACTCTGCTGCTTCAATTGAGCGAGTTCAGTAGTTTCCATATTTTCGACCCGTGACGCAAAGCTTTCCATATTTTCCACTCGTGACGCTAGGCTTTCCACTACCGGGTTAATCTCGTCGCGAATATCTTGTCTTATTTGCTGAGATTCACATTTGAAAGTATTGAGCAGTTGTTCCCTGAACCGGTTGTTGTCCTCATTTATTCTATTAAAACTACTTTGAATACTCGCAAACCTCGAATCGCACGTCTGTTCTATTTTCTCAAGTTTTTCATTTAATTTCTGAGATTGTAATTGATTATTGTCAAGTTTTTCATTTAATTTCTGAACTTGTAATTGACTATTCTCAAGTTTTTCACTTAGTTTCTGAGACTGTGCCTCATTTAACTTAGAGAGCTTTGACAATAAAATTTGCATGAAGTCATTTGGTAATACGTTTTCCATAGCTGTCGCACATGTATTTTTTGTAGCAGAGCTAGGCGGAACCGATGGATTATTTTCCGCAACCACGTTACAAGAATCGGAATTCTGTATTGTCGAATCCTGTACTTTGTCATTATCCATATTGTCTGTTCCTGAACTAATCTGTTCCGCGTTTTCGGACACGGTATTTACTATCGTATTTGTATCAGTGCAGTGAGAAGACTCTTGTAAAAATTCAGCTTCTCTCCTTGCATCATTCAAGGTCTCATTTTCGGAAGCAGATTTAGCATCAGCGCGGACTCTCCTATTCTTCGACATTGTTAACAGAATTTTGCAGTAAAGTGACCAATAATATTTATTTTCACCTACTGCATATTTTTTTGAAAATTACACACAGTAATTATGAGAGAACAATAGGCTGAATCGGGCAAGTGCAACATACAGTCACAATCGAGATTACGCGAACCGTTAATTATCACACGAGTTCCGCGGTACTAGAACTTTCATCACAACAAACATCAGACAATATAAAAGAGAGACTTGTTCAGTAGTAATGCAATTATTTGTATATTCAATTAATCTACCATAAATAATGCTACACACTATCAAGAATGGTAAGTAACAAACTACAGAAACAATTACTATGCTACTGTTGCTATAACAAAGGATGGTGCTACAAAAATTAAATTATGAGCCAAAATATAAGTTGGTTAGTGGAAAAGACAAACTAACTGAAATAAGACTACGTATCTAACTACGTCACGATCCTGTTTGTGAACTATCCTGGCAGAAAGGGCGCCAGATAAAAGCTGTACGTGTGTTGTGGAATGTTGAACCTATCGTTAAATCAGACAATAAATTGTTCATTAACACAGCTATTTGGTTTAATTATGGCCCTGATATTGATGTATAAGAAACAGTGCATTAAACTGATTATGTGCGCAACGGATATTTTAACAAAACAACTGTGACATGTAACCTTTTGAAACAGACATTGACTATACTCAAAAATATTGACTGCGAGAAAGATATAAGAAAAACCACAAATCACTTTCTTAATGCTTGACTGTGAGAATTTATGTAGATCAGTTTCTAATTATTGAAATTTAAATTAACTATCATTTTACTATGGCACCAATAATGAAATATGTTCAATAATATTATTCAAATCAACACTCCACTAAATCAACTAATTATCAAATGAAGGAAGTAGGTTAATTTTCTAACTACGTAAATGAAATATGAAACAGGGTTAAGTTACTTATTATTGATAATCAGCATTACATTACCTACATAATACAACTTCTGACTTGCTGGCAAAGCAGCCTCTGCTCTACATCGGAGTCATACACACAACCCAACCGCTCTCTAAGCGAGCTGAACCACTAGTGGTACTCTCTCTCAGTGCGAGCTACAATGCTATGCAATACATGATCTTTGCCAGAGATGAAACTTTACACATATCGATACATACAGTAGAAGCGATATTATACATTTTATTGCAAGCAAGTTACTCGATACAAAACAGGAGGCACAATATTAGACATTTTCTTATAAAAATAATTTTTTATGGACACGTTTCAAGGTCTTGATCTCAGATTACCAATTTTTCCTTAATATTAGCAGTATAGGTGAGAAAACGATTAAAAACCTTAGTTCATTGTTTACTTAACGTACTGTCATAGCACGTCGATGTACAGACCGGTTCCCGTAATCGTGAATGCTAGTTTAACAGCGCCGCCCATAGCACTGCTATTGCGAGATACAATAGGCCTACAATGGCGGCGCCCGCCCGGTTGGCAGTACTCTCCCAATACACGGCTCTAACCTACCTAACGCGTCTTAATAACAGTTGCTGGCGCTCTTCATGTCATCAGAGAAACGTAGAGCAGTTTAGGGTGTCAGTATGAACTGAACGTTTTCGGTCTAACGATCTCAGGTCTTATAAAAAGTACAAAACAGCGTTATATAATTTCGAAACTTGTCAAGTGCATCAACAGCTATAGTCTATTCACCGAGAGGTGGGACGAAACGTAAACAGTATCACGTGAGCGACTACGCTCGTTTCCAGCCAAAGCATTCGGTGTTCACATGATGCGTAGGGGTGTACAAAATCCTTGGCGCACGCTTTGCAGCTGGTGGCGTCGGCTGACTGCCGAGATGACGTCATAGCGGACCCTGATAAACCTGGACAACAATGTAACGAAATACAGCACAACATGGAAGATTCAAAGCCAAATACAATAATGTTAAAAGTACGATGGAACCTTCATTCTGTCAAAACAGATTTGTTTTCATTCAGGTTGCTAGCAAAACGCTCCATTCATACAGAATTTTTAATAATATTACCAGTAATAATAATGGTAAAGGACTGCTAAACAAGGTTCATTCTGTCAAACGTGAACTGTTTTCATTGAGGTTTATACCAAATCGCACCTTTCTCTGTCCTTTACAATTTCCACATTTGACTTTCAACTCAAAATACAACACACAGGACGCACTTGTTAAAAACTTCTGCAGTCGCTGTTTTTACTGCTTCTTCTTGCAGTTCTTTAACTTGTGGCATTTTGTATCTTTTGTCTTTCGCCGCAACATAGCCCTTGATTCTGGCCCACACTACTCGATGGCGTTTAATTTACAGCGGTACGGAGGAATTCTAAGAACAGTTTTCCCTGCATTGTTCGCCATTTCATCTATCGCGTATTCGTTGTGCGCTGTTCTGTGATTTTGAAATATATCTAAAGGATATTTCTTCAACATACCGTCTTCAAAATCGAGGTTTTTAGGTTTAGCCACTCTGATATATCGTGCTTATTGGAAATCGCACTGGGAACTTTTTCTTTTCTACGATAATGGGTCGGCGCTGTATCTACAACAATAACTGAAAGCCGAGGAAGAACATCTTGAAACCACTTCTCGAAGGTTCAACTAGTCTTTCAAGCGCCTTTAAAGATGAACTTGAGAGATCCAGAAATCGCCGCTGTACAGCACGCACTAACGAGCTCACCCCTGCAGTGGAGACGGCCACGCTGACTGCGCGCCCCTGCCTTGTACACCCCTCGCTGTGGACACGCGCCTTGCCGTGTTTACAGAACGTCTCTCGTTTCGGTGAATGGAGTATAGTTCTCATTTACACTCCTGGCCGTTGAAATTGCTACACTACGAAGATGACGTGCTACAGATGCAAAATTTAACCGAAAGAAAGAAGATGCTGTGATATGCAAATGGTTAGCTTTTCAGAGCATTCACACGAGATTGGCGCCGGTGCTGACGTGAGAAAAGTTTCCAACCGATTTCTCATAACACAAACAGCAGTTGACCGGCATTTCCTGGTGAAACGTTGTGATGAATCGTGTAAGGAGGAGGAATGCGTACCATCATGTTTCCGACTTTGATAAAGGTCGGATTGTAGCCCATCGCGATTGCGGTTTATCATATCGCGACACTGCTGCTCGCGTTGGTTGCGATCCAATGACTGTTAGCAGAATATGGAATCGGTGGGTTCAGGAAGGTAATACGGAACACCGTGTTGGATCCCAAAGGCCTCACTAGCAGTTGAGATGACAGGCATCTTATCCGCATGGCTGTAACGGATCTTGCAGCCACGTCTGGATCCCTGAGTCAATAGATGGGGACGTTTGCAAGACAACAACCATCTGCACGAACCGTTCCACGACGTTTGCAGCAGCATTGACTATCAGCTCAGAGCCGGCCGCGGTGGCCGAGGGGACTGAGGCGCTTCAGTCACGGTCTGCACGGCCACTACGGTCGGGGGTTCGAATTCCCCCTCGGGCATGGATAATTGTGCCGTTCTTAGTATAAGGCAGTTGGTAAGTAGTTTGTAAGTTTAGGGACTGATGACCCCGTAGTTAAGTCCCATAGACTATACAAACATTTGAACATTTTTTTTTTTTTTTTTTTTTTTTTTTATATCAGCTCAGAGACCATGGCTGCGGCCACCCTTGACGCTGCATCACAGATAGGAGCGCCTGCGATGGTGTACACGACGACGAACCTAGGTGCACGAAGAATCCAGGTTCTGTTTTCAGCATCCCTGACGGTCGCATCCGTGTTTGACGACACTGCGGTGAACACGCATAAGAAGCGTGTATTCGTCA
Organism: Locusta migratoria; assembly: GCA_026315105.1. NCBI lineage: Eukaryota > Metazoa > Arthropoda > Insecta > Orthoptera > Acrididae > Locusta > Locusta migratoria. The sequence goes on along the minus strand of CM048745.1, from coordinate 55,497,870 downwards.
TTGCCATACCGGCGCATAACCCGGCGCGATGGTATGGGTTGCCATTGGTTACAGGTCTCGGTCACCTCTTGTTCGCATCGACGGCACTCTGAACAGTGTCCGTTACATTTCAGATGTTTTACGACCCGTTGCTCTACCCTTCATTCGATCCCTGCGAAACCCTACATTTCAGCAGGATAATGCACGACCGCACGTTGCAGGTCCTGTACGGGCCTTTCTGGATACGGAAAATGTTCGACTGCTGACCTAGCGAGCACATTTTCCAGATCTCTCACCAACTGAAAACGTCTGTCAATGGTGACCGAGCAACTAGCTCGTCACAATACACTAGTCACTACTCTTCATGAACTGTGGTATCATGTTGAACCTGTGCACGCCATCCAAGCTATGTTTGGCTCAATGCCCAGCATATTAAGGCCGTTGTTCTGGGTACTGATTTCTCAGGATCTATGCACCCAAATTGCATGAAAATGTAATCACATGTCAGTTCTAGTGCAACATCTATGTCCAATGAATATCCGTTTATCATCTGCATTTCTTTTTGGTGCAGCAATTTTTATGGTCAATAGTGTATTTACACGGTCAACACATAACCAGAAATTACCAAAATTTTGGGGAATCAAGTCCGATTACATGTGTACAGGATGTAGCGTGTAGAAGTCGAGGGACTCGTTTTACGAGCCTGAGTTACTAAACGATGGAATAATTATCATTTAAAGCAGAGCCAATTAACTTTCTTCCGAAACAGGTCAGTCGCCTGCAGATCTTGTATCCCCGACGATTGGACTGTTCATCCAGCAGGTGTTTCGTCGCCTAATACAGAATTAATTTATAGAATGGGACAGTAAGGGAAGCTACAGGCAATAAAAGTAGGGTGCGTCGGTTGAAAATTATATTCAGAGCAAAGTACATAGATTTAAGACGTTTTCAAAAGCAATTGATCACTGAATATAGCTGCTGGGCGACAAATACACTTGCTGTGGGACTAGTCTAAAATACAATGATTCACATTAAGAAAATGAATACCAATCCTCAGATAGAGATCATAAATAAAATAACACGAACCATGGATGACGCTAACGATCACAGATACAGCGGTTGGACTAAAGTACCTAACACGTTACGTACCGTTTTGCATCGCCCGAATCTAGCTGTGAGAGTGCAGCGATAGCACCAGCGCAACCATCGTAACAGCGAAATGCGACGAAACATGATACATCACGAGTCCGTTGAAGATGGCTAAGACGGACAGGTAATGAGAAGCACGTGACACTAAACGGAGTAAACTGCAGCACAGTGTTCTCGTGAACTTGTGACCTTTACAGACTGCAAAGAAATGGAGCTTGAGAGCTGCTCTCCATGTTACTTAAAAACACAGCCAACGGATTCCTATGCACTTTCGCAGTATACCAAAAGGTCCCTCTAGCCAACCTCACAGAGGAGTTACTGCTGTTCTTGGTCGTCGGCAGCGGTTCATTTCAGGTGGTGTCCTGACCAGGCGCGATTTACCAAACTGTTAGCAAACTAATCTCTCTCCGCCACTGCCTAGTTCCAAAGTCGATTTGAAATAACGGCCGGGAAACCGAATAAGATTCCGCCATGTTGGGCGTTTTCTATGAGGGTCGCAACTTAAATAGTGGCAACTATTTATTCACAACCGAAACAAAAGCGTTACATGTTTGTACCTGTTACTATCCTTGAAAGTAGTCACTAGCGTTGTGTAGAACCTGTTGTCAGCGATGTCGAAGGCGTAGTATACCCAGATATCTGAACGTGCCAGCCAGAGATGTTCATATTCTGTTTCTTGACTAATTACAACATGGCCACTATGAAATCTATACTAACAATAAGTTTGTAAATATAGGCCTGTCGCTGTTCCCTTCAATCTTCAAAACTACCCAGACGAATCTTCATGCGATTTTCACAGGAAACATGAGAGAAGTTTGGGTCAACATATAGGGACAATTTTATCAAAAACGGATCACGGGATAAAAAATTTTAAGTGTTTTCAGTAACCGTCGTGTCCGATTTGTCTACTATTAAAAACCTCTTATCTCCAAAACTATTCCACGAATTTGCATGGAGTTTTCACAGGTATCTTGAGCGTAACTGAACAATATATAGACTTCGTTTCATAAAAGTCGAATCACAGAAACAAAGAATATAGTAATTTCAATATTTTTTTTATCTAGGACAGTTATGTCTTTCTGTCTCTTTGAACACGTGATCTCCAAAAATACTTGACGAATTTTCATGGTGTTTTGACACGTAACTTTAGAACATCGTGCAAATACATAAAGGCTTCAATAATTAAAATCGGATCACAGAAAATATATATCGTAATTTAAAGCCATCGTTTATGCCTGTTTGTTGAGGGTAATCTCCAAAAGTGCTACACGAACTTTCATGTGTTTCCGCAGGTAAATTGATATTAGTTTGGAGAGTAACACAGGCTTAGTTTCATCAAAATCGGATCAGAGGAAGGAAAGATAGCGTAATTTGAAGTTGTTGTGTATACTAAGCTTATACGTATAGTGTAGTACGGCAAATTCTCAAAGAGTACTACATGAATTTCATGGGCTTTCATAGGTCAACTGAGAGCACCTTGGCGCAACATATAAGCTTCATTCCATCAAAATCGGTTCAGGTGAAGAAAAGATCTCGTTTCTGGTGTATGCTATGCTTGAATTGCAGTGTAGTATAGCAAAGATTCGATAGAGGCGCTGTTACTGACATAGTATACCAAATAATTAATAGATGGCAATGCTGCGTTGTTCACTCTCATAACTAAAGTGTAATATACTGAAACAAGGGCTATGAGTTTCCTTGCGGCAGCGGTGTAGTGTATTGATGTTGGTAATGGTCGTTGAATCATTTTCGAAAAATCAGTCACAATGAGGGTAATAACTCTTAGTGTTGATAATGAAATAATTAACGTTGTTCCGATCAGTAAATTAATGATCCCTCTAAAACAAATATTTCGTTGCCAACGTAAACATACTAAATCGCTGCCACTGCAAGTAAAATTTAACCCAAGTACAGCACAAAAAAATAATTTTTTTACCAGCTGTATCCCTCATGCCTTGCAATGCCATGCAAAGAATAAAAAAATGCTTCTTACAACGGGTATAATTTGAATTTAAAACATAACTACATTCCTTCGCGTCTATCGATGCTCTAATTTAAATAATCATTCTTTGCAAGGAAAATGGAATTTTCGGTGTATCCTTATTAAATTTTGAGTGCGTTATGTTGAGGAATGCCTCGAAAACGCCATAGTGCAGGAAACGACAAAGCGAGGCGACGTTATTTTCATAGTACACCAAATAACTTATTATGGCGTAGCTGCGGTTTTCTTTTTTTCATTCGCATAACTATGGTGTAATACTCTACAAGAAGGGGTACAATTTCACTTATGGCCGCGGCGGTGTGCGCTGATGTTGGCAACGGCCGTTACAGGCTTTAGCAGAATCAGTCACGTAGAATAAGGGGAATAATTCTTTATGTTAACGATGAAATAAATAATTTATGCTGTTCTGGTCAGCAAATTAATCATCCTTCTAAAGCGATAGCAAACTAAACCGATGCCACTGCAAGCAGAGTTTAGCCCTGGTAGGACACGAAAAGAAAAAAAAAATCTTCCTAGCTGTATCCCAGATGCTTTGCAATGTGATGGAAACAAAAGAAGTGCGTCTTTCGATGGGTATAACCACTAAATTATACATAGAGTAGAAATATCTATGGACTGAGCATTGGCTTCTGTGTATCTTCTCAACATTAAGCTGGAATTATCAAGTCATACTGAGAAACACCCACTGTTTCCACACATATTTATTTGCTCTTACGATTGATTTGTACTGGCTACAAAGAAGCCGCACCTCCTTTTCGCAGAGCAACCATGTAATATGAAACAAAATCTAAATAAATGTGCCACAAAAGCAACAAGAAAGTTGAGGAACCGTCGCTGAAAGGGCTATTTACACATAGTCATGCGTCTTAACAAAAAAAAAAAAAAAAAAAAAAAAAAAAAAAAAAAAAAAAAAAAAAAAAAAAAGACCAACATGAAGTCATTGATTAGTAGATTTTTTTTAAATATAAGGTGATATGTCCACTTAATGTTGAGGACAGAAAATCTGTTCTGCGCATCTGAATGCACACTCCAGAGATATTTCTGATATGTGCCTGCCACTAGAGATAATATACACACGCGAGTGACAAACTCATCAGAAATCTCCCTACAGTAGCCGAGCGGTCTAAAGCGCCTCGCTGCGGAGCGCGCGGTTGCTCGCCGTGGAGGTTCGAGTCCTCCCTGGGGCATGGGTGTGTGTGTGTGTTGTCCTTAGGTTAGTTTACCTAGGTTTAAGTAGTTTGTAAGCTACGGACTGTTGACCACGCATTCGGTTCGATAGATTTACAAACATTTGAATTTGAATCTCCCTGCTTTAATAATTATTCGCTACAATATTGTGATTAAAATTTGTAACTACTTTCTTTTGGTGCGGACTACATTAAGATAGGAGACAATTGCTCTTAGATTGCGACTTCTGAATATATAGTTCTATTACACAAGATCGATTTCAACTTCGTGCTTTACGAAGTAATCACTGCAGGACTTGGGGACATGTATTAGCTGCTAACACAGTGAAGACAATTCACTGGAAATACTACTATAATTAATGGAAAATTCTATACAGACGATCAGCTGACGCCATTCATTCAACAATTACCCAGACTTACTTTATCCCACATTGACACTACCATGAGGTCTTATTTAAACAGACATGAACTGCTCTGTTGATTGAATTACCAGACTTTTAGTATTCGTAAACTTTTCGATAATAGGGAGCACTGCATACAGAATAACTACATTGTCCCCAGTGCAACACTGCAACATTCTAATACTTCAGCACACACTTACTGGGAGAGACAAACAGTTTATTACTAGTTTGTTTATGTTCTAGGAGGCGATCCAATTATGATATTGTAGAAAGATATAAAAAAGCCAAGATCGCTGATCATCAATTTTTATTTATGTTTTATTATAATGACATAGTGCACCAATGCACTGTAAATTATGTTATGTAGCAACTGATTGACATTACAAGATTATGGCCTTGTAAAATGATTTTATTGGGCCAGATGATGGTGACATAGCTCAGCGAAACCGGTCGTCATAAATAAAAATTGATGATCAGCGATCTGGGCTTTTTTATATTTTTCTACAAGTTTATTACTACTCCATAGAATCAATACATGGCGCTGTTATTATTATTACTATTTTTCATCTCAATGACAGAATTGTTTTCAGAGATTATGCCAGACAGACAATTACACACCTTAGTTTTAACTTTATAAACACAAACTAACAATGAATTTACATCGTTCCGGAGTATGGATTTAAATTAATTTTACTTTTTGTATGGAAAACTTTATGAACATTTATCGTTTTCGACAATGACTTCTAATTAAATTTGACATCTTGGCTAGGAGAACTGAGATTATTGACAGAGCGATCCAACAAGGATTTTTATTTTGCTGACCTAGGTCCGGAATCATAAAAAAACTGTAATATACACAGGTCTACCTTTAACAACCGTTGCGAAGCACGGGTATATAAGCTAGTATTACAATAATACGAAAAGGAAATATGTTTCGATTGTGTACTCACGTGATTCTGTAACTTCGTATATTGACACAAATTTCATATCCAGAGGTAATCTATCATTTATTTGTCAAGTAGTAACTGATGAAATTTCGTTTGACTAACTACAATATGGCGGACTGTGCAAATTCGTGTGAAAACATATGAATGTGCAGGAACGCTACAGATCTATGCATACAGACCAGAGTTATACATTCAGAATAGATGGAGATCACTGAGTATACTTTTAGCAGCGCCTGTTCTGTTGATGATGCGAATGGAGAGGTCTACTGCCTGTCGAATCTCTGGAACATTTCTGAAGTGAATGCCAGGAAGTGCTTACTTTATTGTTGGAATCAAATCAGTCACAAGGACTTAAGTCCAGGGAGTATGGTGGATGGTACAGTACTTCCCAGTCCCATCCACCGAACAGAGCAGCCACAGCTTGCGCTGTATGCGGCCGCTCATTGTCTCTCAAAATGATGGGTGGATTGCTCAGAAAGTGTTGCCGCTTTTTGCGCTAAGCTGGTCCCAGGTGATGCTTCTAAAATGAACAGTAATACTGTGCATTGACAGTCTGGCGTGAAGGAACGTAATGCATTAGAATAACACCATCATAGTGGTACACCAGAACACCGTTACATGAAGACCTCGATGTCACTGTTGTGCTGTACGACCTCTGGTACAAGCAATATCGTTCCAACACCGTTGTTCATGTTTCGAAAACATAGTGACAACTTTACGTTAGACTGTTCGCTGACAAGTGAGTATCTTTCCATCGATTGTACGCTCGCTGGTGACGTGGGCGGACGAGTCCATTTGCACGGAGGTAAGGTAGGTATGTCAACAACGAGTGCTATCAGCAATAATCAGCCAGCTTGAATTTCATAGAGTGTCTAACACACGAGCAATTGATGCAAGAACACCAAATGTTTTGCCTCGTTTGATCTCTGTATATTCTAAATAATAATAATAAATTTAAGAAAATAATTAAAAAATTTCTGACTAATGTTACTTAGCTGCCCCAAGAGTGAAGCTTCAGATGACCTATCCTGCAGTTTCTTTGAAGTACACACCATAAAAAATGCTCCGTTTTCTACCTAGTGTTGGTGTGTTTTTTTACATATTTCTTCTTCTGTCGCTCCTGTGATTGACGAAACCACACTATTGATTGTCTGCGCCAGCTATTTAGTTCCCTTAAAACAACCAACAACAACAACTTTAAAAATATTTTCACTGTTGTCGACAATACTTGATCGAGCATGGTTGTCATGCAACCAATGCAAAGTGTGTAAGCGGTAGTTACAGCCAGAATTTTTTCACTTGTATATTTCTCTGTTCTTTGGAATAAATATGCACTTATTTCAGCATGGAAACAACGAAAGTTATTAATGATACGTTATTTTTGTGTGGAATGTTTTTGTAACAGCTGACCCAGGCGCATTTTTATTGCAACATTCTGTTGCCACTTTCGTCTTTGTACTCAAATTTCACGTACAAAACGTTACTTATTTTAGCATGGCAACAAGGAGAGTTATTAACGACGTCTTATTTCGACGTGGATTGCTTTTGTGGCAGCTGACCTTGGCCCATTTCTAACTGCAATATTTTGTTGTCAGTTTCATCTTTGTACCCAAATTTCGTCTACCGTAGTTTACAACCAAACCCTTTAACAGCAATTTTACAAGTAGTTTGTAGACTTAATAGGCTTAGTAAACATGAGATAAGTGTATACTAGACTTTATGAAAGCAGTTGTTACAACACATTAACAGCAGATACAAATCCATGTTCACGATAGTTCGTCATAACAATTACTGTTCACTGTATGTTTTGCAGCTCGTTCAGATCATGTACATACATTAAAATCAACAGAAATATTTTCGCAGCGACACTTTCGTTGTTATTGCAAACCTCAGATAACTGTTATACCTCGAACTGGAACTGTATTACGAACAGGTTCGCTATAATTTTTTACCGCATTTTTAGAAAATTTGATACCAGGTCGTTAATTCGCAGCTTCGAAAAAGTCTGACGAAACTTGATGCACATCCGTATTCAACAGTCAATCTTTATTTAAAACGTGGAACTGTAATTTGGTAAAATTCCCGAGTGGCGTGGCATGCCAGCTGTCAGCCGATACCCCGAATAACATGGCGGACGCCAGTTCCATTTGCCTCCAACATCCTATCGCCACTCTATGAAATTCAAGCTCATTGGCAATAATAGTAGATTCCATTGCATAGTGTCTCCACAACATTGTTGCCACTATTTAAGTTCCAACCGTCGTATATTATTTAAATGGTGGAATGCCAAAATTATCTTGCCCTCTCCAACTGATACACCGTTATGTAGACAATGTATTGACAAATAAATTTGCTTTACAGGTTTTGTCCGCCTTGAGCAAACACAAATGTGTTTCATAACATAAACATTGAGTGAAAGTGAAAGTGACACAGTGCCTGTCCACAACACGTAAAACAGCGGATATCCACCAAAATGACAAACTGTCAAAACCTATCAGAGACATTTTGTGAGTGGAAAAACCACAAACATAGCAACATATGGTATTAAGATAATAAACATCCCACTGATGATGCTGCAACGCCAGCGAAACATGTCTGGGAAAAATTAAAAAACATTTGTGTTTGCTCAAGGCGGACAAAACCTGTAAAGCAAATTTATTTGTAAGCAAACACGGTAATTGAAGAGCTTTCAAACCTCAAAATGTATTGACAGTTTCTGGGAAATAGTAAAATTAATTTTGTAGTGTTACTGACGCACTTAGATTTGAGGAATTATTAATTAACGGATCAATCTGGGTTTGCTAACATTTTACTATGAATACGATTTGCGATTTGAATCTGCCATCATAAGAAAGATGTTATCGGCATTGCTCACTTGCGTGGACAAATGCGCCGGTCACACGTGCATAGCACGCTTCACTAAGTTAACACCTCACAGGTTCATACGTTTCAACATTAAAGAGAATATTAGTTTTCAGTCTTACAGATGTAATTTCACCTAAAAATGAGTATTTCAGTCGAACATGTGAAATTTCTCGTTTTTGAGCCATCAAGTCTTGTTCAAATTTTAATTCCGTAAGTTGGTGTGGATAGAATGGTAGGAAAGAGGTTAAGTAATAGATTCTACATCTACATACATACTCCGCACACTGTACCACTACTAGGCATTTCTTTCCTATTCCACTCCCGAATAGAACGAGGAAACAAAGAATGCCTATATGTCTCCATAAGAGCCCTAATTTGTCTTATCTTGTCTTTGTGATCACTACGCGAAATGCAAGTAGGCGGCAGCACAAGATCGCACTACAATCAGCTTCAAATTCCGGACCTCTAAATTTCCTCAACAGAAATTCACGGAAAGAACGTCGTCTTTCCTTCACCGATCCCAAATTGAGTTTCCGCGACACTCGCGCATTGGTCGAACCTACCAGTAACAAACCTAGGTGCTCTTTCCTTCACCGATCCCAAATTGAGTTTCCGTGACACTCGCGCATTGGTCGAACCTACCAGTAACAAACCTAGGTGCTCGCCTCTGAACTGCTTCTATGTCTTCCTTTAAAATGATCTGCTGCGGGTCCCAAACACTTGAGCAATACTCAAGACGTGGTCGAACAAGCGTTTTATACGCGGTTTTCTTTTTCAGATGAAGTATATCTTCGCAAAATTCTCCCAATAAACTGAAGTCGGCTGTTCGCCTTACAACTGTCCTTACATGTTAGTTCCATTTCATATCGCTCTGCAATGTTACGTATAGATATTTGAACAACGCGACAGCATCACGAAGCTCACTACTAATGCTGTATTCGAACATTATGGGATTGTTTTTCTTCGTTGAGAGCTAGCTGCCATTCTTCACACCAACTAGAAATTTTGTCTATGTCATCCTGTATGCTATTACAGTCAGTTACAGACGCCACCCTCCCATACACCACAGCATCGTCAGCAAGCAGCCGCAAATTACAACCTTCTCTGTCCATTAGATCATTTATATAGACAGAAAGTAATAGCGGTCCTATAACACTCCCCTGGGGCACGCCTGACGATACACTCGTCTCTGATGAACAATCGCCTTCGAGAACAACATACTGCGTTCTATCACTTTGGAAGTCTTCCAGCCAGTCACAAATCTGTGAACCTATTCCATAAGCTCGTAATTTCGTTAGCAGTCTGCAGTGAGGCACCGCGTCGAACGCCTTTTTTGAAGTCGAGAAAAACACAATCCGCCTGTTGCCCTTCATCCATGACTCGCAAGATGTCATGTTAGAAAAGGGCAAGCTGAGTTTCACGTGAACGATGTTTCCTAAACCCGTGCTGATTCATAGAAAGAAGCTTTTCCGTTTCAAGGAAATTTACTATATTCGAACTGAGAATATGCTCCAAAATTCTACATGAAACTGATGTCAACGATATTGGCTTTTAATTTTGTGGGTCAGTTCTCTTGCCTTTCTTATAAACGGGAGTCACTTGCGCTTTTTTCAAATCACTAGGAGCTTTGCGCTGAATTAATGAGTCGCGATAAATGCAAGCTAAACAGGGGCAAATGCCGCAGAATACTCTTTGTAAAACCGCACTGGTATTCCAAACGGACCAGCAGATTTTTTCGTCTCAGCTGCTTCTCTACACCGGAAATACCTATTACTATGTCCTCCATTTCGCAATTAGTACGTTGATCAAATGATGGTACATTTGTGCGGTCCTCCTGCGTGAAAGATTTCCTAAATTTAGAACTTCAGTTTTCCGTTTGCTTTCTTCTATTACTGCCCCGGAATGATCAACGGGTGACTGGACATTGAGCTTTGACCGGCTTATCGATTTTACATAGGATCAGAATTTTTTCGGGTTCTCGGAAAGATCTCTTGGTAAGGTATGGCTGTGTTAATTATCGTATGCTTCGCGCATCGATCTTTTTATAGACGCACGAATCTCTACTAACTTTTGCCTGTCATCATTTGCGTGTTCTTTTTTGAATCGAGAGTGCAACAGTCTTTACTTTCTCAGCAGTTTTCTAACATTATTTTTATACCACGGTGGATCTTTTCCATCCTTTAGCTAGGGATGGACGGCAGATGGTACAGTGAGTACCAGTCCCGGGGAAACTTCCGCTAAAACAGTGTCTTTGCAGTCTGATTTACTGACTCAAACTAGCTCGCCAAACTTCCTAACTTCATGTATTGTTATTTCTGAGTCTAGATTTCCTATCGTATTTTCCATTCGTAGCAATGACCTACCAAACCAAGTTATCTTACAGTCGTTTGCATTATTTCATTAAAATGTTAACAAAAGATAAAAGAAACAAACTATAAAGTTCTCTTGGTGCTAGAATGGGCAGCCAGTGCGAAGTGATTCGACTGGCAGTCTATCGAGTGCGGAAAGTCGAACGACACAGTAGCATGCAGCATGCAGTCGTGTCGGAGCAGTGAAAGCAGTATAATTATGAATACAGTATTAAAGAGGAAGGAACGTATACAATGTGTATCAAAAAGAATGTCTCAAAGTTACACTGTTGAAAGTACGTGATAATGGAAGTAAAAATTGCCCCATTAAGAATAATTCAATAAAGTAACAAACACAAAGTTACCATTGACAGGTAATCTTAAACAAGCATTACTTAGAGAACTATGGACCCAAGAAATCTCTATGCAGTAAAATAAAAGTAAAATAATAATAAAAAATCATGAATAAATCACGTAAAGTTCACATTAAGCTGAGAGCTAAGAGATTAATCACTATAGTCTCACTAACACCGTTCGGTTTACGAAACAAGCTACCAAATACACTTAAAGGAAGGAAGATGCCCACAAATAGGTATAACCAAGGTATCGATACAGACCAACCAACAGTTACCGTAAGCCGTTGCGGCGGTTACATCTCATAGCAACCACTGAATGAAACAGGTCAGAGATTGCTTCTGCAACACATCAATAGCAGGTTCATACAAATGTTTAGAAAACCTTCCTGAACACAGCAAAATGCTCAGCAATTGTATATCCACACACAAATTCTTAGACGTAAATAGAGGACGCACTAGACTCTGCTTAACCATTCTAACTCACGGAAATCTCGCGTGTTTGGGAAATCACAACTAACGGGCACACATACGCAATCAAAGTTACTACTCAGAAATGCACCCCTTCATAAGACACTTATGCCGGTTACCGCCGACACCATGAGCTCCAGAACCTGGAAAACCACGAACTATGTCCGAATCAAAATCTGACACTCAGGAAATGACTGTGAATCAAACCACCATATGCGGTTACTATCGCTCTTTGACAGCTCGTTTCGTATTGTCACGATACAGGGGAGATAGCTTTATGGAAATGATACAGGATCTGGGACGGGAATCATTACAACAACGGCGCTTATCGCTGCGACGTGGGCTTCTTACGAAACTGCAATCGCCAACATTCTCCTCCGAATGCGAAAATATATTGTTGACTCCTACTTACATAGGTAGAAATGATCATCAGAATAAAACACGAGAAATCAGAGCGGGAACGGAGAGATTCAGGTGTTCTTTCTTCCAGCGCGCTCTTCGAGATTGGAATGAGAGATAAAATAGTACAACGGTGGTTCGATTAAACCTCTGCCAGGCACTTAAATGTGATTCGCAGAGTATCCCATGTAGATGAAGAAATGAGCAATTCAAGGAAGATCACAAGTACGTGAACGTAATTGTTTGAGAAACACACCTGCTTTTAGGCAAGTCAATACCAGCCGTTTCGGAGAACTTTACTGTCTTCAAGCGTTTGATGATGACTCGAATGCTACTCATCCGAATGACTTCCGAAATCACTGAGCTGAAAGCGCTCAACAAAGGCGAGCGTATTGCACTGGCGGTGCTACCGACTCGGAAGTTTTCGAGAAACTCATTACCGTTCTATTCAAACGTGTGGAGTGCCTGATCTACGACACTTGCCAACGGGGCGGAAAATTGATAGAGATGCGTCTCTCCCCCCGTTCCTCTCGGTGACTTTGTCGGCACCGCCTCTCTCCTCTTGTCGTCTTGTAGATCGTTTTACATCCTTCTGCGAGTGACGCATGAGCTCGACCTAAGGTTCCTATAAGTACGAGCTGCCGCATCCGCCATTTTCATTCCCGTGGCTCGTAAGTTAAACACACTGTGGTGCTATAGGATTTGCGTCACGGCAGTTTAGCATGGCATTACGGGTCGTTGTGTTCCCATAAACTGCTCAAATCATTCCAGAGGTGGCTACAGAACGTTTAGTTTCCATAGAGATTCTAAGAGAAGAAAAAAATTGATCGTTAAATGTCGGCCCAAAAACTGGGAACCCGGACTGAGTCCCCATTTATGTATTGTAAGTCAATAGTTATTATTATTACTTCAAGCAATATTTAATAGTAAAAATCACCTGTGATATTTGAACTTATGTTTTTGTTTAGCTCTTCTGAAAGTACTAAATCTTAACAGAGAAGCTACCTGTCGGGAATTAGCAGCCCCAAAATATCATATTACAGTAAAGCATCCCAGAAGATACTGTTTTTAGAGCACAATATATGTGTCTTATTAGTACATTGAGAAATACACCTCATCAAAAAGTTTTGTACAGACGTTGCACAAATTGTTGAAGATGCTTCTGTTACCTTATTGCGAGAAAGTATTACAAACAGTAAAACGGAAAAAAAATATAAATATACTAGGCAAAAGTTTCGTTACGGCTGCGACAGCTTACTGTGCTGATACAGGCAACTACAGTTGAATGCTACTTGTGGTATTTCCAAGTTTTAGCGTCATAACCTCTAGTATGAAATTTGAAAGAATAGTATGGTACCTGTTTTTTTTTATCACAAAATACACCCTCAATTCAGTTCCTTATTAGTGAATGCCAATATTGACAATAAGAGGCTGTAACATAACTGGCAAAGAATACTGGGTAAATTTTACTTACGGCTGAAGCGGCGTAGTGTGCTAATGTTGGCAACGAAATGTATGCTTTATAAGGATTATTAAATTAATGACAAGACGAGGGTACTATTAAATACGAAAACCTGTCAACCTTAGAGAAAGAACCGAATTATTTATTTATTTCATGGTCAACACATTCTATACGATTAAGTTTTCAAATGGCATTCAAAGAATATTGCCAACATCGGCACCGTGTGCCTCTACGACCGTAAACGTTGGAACCGGTACAGTAATATTCTTTTTAGTTTTAGTGTTTTTAATAAATTCTGAAACTTTCTCAGTAACATAATAGAAGTACTTTCAGCAATTTGAGTACAAAAATCTGATGTGGTGAATTTGTCACATCAGACAACAAACACTTACTGCAAGACGGCAAACAAACCTCGCATATTAACAGTCATTATTCAAAGAGAAGCCACGAGCACTTAAAATTTTTATCTAGATGACCAGTTTCGGCAGTATTAAACGTAGTACGCGATTTTTATCACAGAAATATATGTTTCTTGCTCTTTTTTCTGTATTTGGACAAAAGCAGCAATAAGTAAAGAAAACGCGACATTTTTGTGTCTAACCCACATTTCGATGTAAACCAGAGCGGAAAGCAAGCACAAAGTAGCACAATCTAAGGCTTTAAGCTGCATGCCGCAGGAATGAAAATGGCGTATGCGTCAGCCTGTGCTTTTAGGAGTTCTAGCCGGACCAACTGGTTTGCCCCTCCCCTCCCCCACCTATCATTCGTGTGTCACAATGTTGAGTCCTTCTCCGATATCACAGCAGGGAGCGAAACAGAAGGGCTGAAAAAGCATAAACACACTTTACTTCTTCCTATCATATGCAGATATCGTTAAATGGTTTACAACGGCCTCTAATTGTGCCATCTTCAATATCACAGTGAAAGGAGTACGTAATATAATTTTTACTGAATTTTACCTGTCATTCTGCCTTGGGCATATTTTGTTATAGGAACTGTAGAAAACAAAACTTATGTAATATTTTATATCATTTTATGAGTCGATATAACATGCTGAAGTCATTTGTCTATCTCCGCTGTCAACCAAGTGTCTTGCACTCGCAGTTGTTGCATCAAGAGAGTCATTGCGTGACTGTCGTACAGTACAGTCGATGAGTAAGAGTCATTATGGAACTGTCAAGTGAGTCGTTGTGTAAGACTCGAAGAGTAAAAATCAGATAGTTTAAGGCCGTTTTGAAGAGTCGCAGCCCCTCTGCAGATCGTAATTTTTGTAAGGAAGCTGATGCTAATGAATACTCTCGCAAATAAGGCAAAGCTTGTACATTTCTATTGGTATTAATGGTAGCTTTTACTTGAAGTATTGTGGCTGATGTTTGTTTTTTGCTAATGAATATTGTTAAGTGCAGCTTGCATTTTTCGTACAAGCCAGAGTAATTTTACCAGTTCCTCTTTGCTTTCACCAAGTTGAAAGCTAATTTGCCATCAGATCTGATCATTGACATTTATTGTAATTTCTTGTGATAGTGTAGCATAAGTATAATGTTATTAATTTTATAAATGTTAATTTTACGACATGATCAATTTGTCTATCTAAGAGAGTAGGAAGTAGTTTGTTCCTAAGTTCAGTGAAGTTCATGGTGATTTTCTCAGTGTTAATGAAGGTTCATATTATTAGGTCACTTAATGTTAGCAACGGTTAAAGTTGTTTGATGAGAAGAGAAATAGGTATATCACGTAATGAAAACAGAAATATTTGCAGTGTGTAATATTTTAAAAACATTACCAGATTTGAAGGACATTTTTAAATCATTGAATTAGTATGGAAATTTTGTATAGATAGGAACATTATCAAGTGAAGTGATTTTGGTATCCAACTAATCCTAAATGTCTTCATTTGAAATCATATTTATTCAAGTGACAAAAGTACCACAGTGGTAGCACGATGGTTTGTCGGCTCTCGCAATCGAATTGTGCATGTAAAGTCTGGCGATAGTATATGGTGAACGCTAGCAAAAGTGAACATTTCGTCTCCTCACATTGTTTCTCACACTGCAGATTAATGTGTAAACAAATTACGAGTTTAATTGCAATTGATTTATTAACTAACGTTGAGAGATAGCAATGCTATGTTATTCATTTTATTCCACTTGTTATTTATTCTGTTTATTTCTGTTCCGCCAGCGTCTAGCAACGCCTGCAGGCTGGCTATACGCAACCAGCAAAACACTGTAGATGAGCGGAACGGCAGACCTCACTGCTACAGGCGCCGAGGCTGCCAGTCAACCTATAAGCAAACATTGCCGGGCCACCACATCGACAACTGTCCGTTAATTCTAGGTCTTTGTTTTCCAGAGGTCGCCAGTGAAGAAGGAAGCACGTCTAAGCACGTCTAAGCCGGCTGTATAAGCTCTACCAGGTACAGCTCACACCAGTTCTTCCTGGCCTACGGATGGGTTAGGACTCGCCTCCTGAAGACCGAAGAAAGATCCAGCTCGCAGCGACGGACGGGTACTCTCCTCATTCACTTTAGGCCTACCATTGGACTGTCCATAACTGTAAGGACTAGTACTTACTAATGTACTAGTACTTATTAATGTTAGTGAAGTGGTCTGAGGGCCTAGAACAGAAGAGTGTTGTGTTGTTTTTGTGTGCAGAAGTTGCACGGATTGTAGTTCTTTTCCAAGAAATAAAGTTTTGTGTTATACAAGCAATCACAACATTTTCCTTGGGTGATAGGTTGTTTATATTCTAATTCTTCCAAATGCCAAATGATAGGAATGGTCGTTGCATGATTTCGGTTCATTGGGAGTAACCCACCTGGGAATTTGGTGCTAGGCGCTCGCTGCTGCCAGCGAAAAAGCAGGACAGGATGCCTCCCTGTTGCGGGGGCGGGGAAGGGCAGAAGCCGCCATGGCCTCGCACGGACGTTCCTGGAAATCGACATCTAAAGCGAAAAGCCGCAGTGCACGCCTTGATAGCCTTTGGAGGGAGAAAGCATTGTAAACTCTGCGCAGACCCTCACGGTCTGCCGGCGTCCCGGAGGAAGACATTGTCCTGGATCGTAAAGCAGGGACCTTTCCGGGGCGTACCTGCAAACTGCGGCACAGACAAATATATACAGACGGAAAACCTCCGTAAGGGCCCGGTCACACGCTCAGGGGTGCGGAGAGGGAGGGCCAGAGCAGTTCCGTAAGATGTCCCATGATGGCCCTGCAGTCAGAAGCAGCTCTTTAAATTGGCCAGAGCAGGCGGCAGGTAGCGGCTGTCCCCACCACCACCTCCCCTCAAACGCCGGCACACCGGACACAGCCGTGGCCTCGTGGCAGGCGGCACGAGCTCTCCCCTCAGCCTCCCCTCCACGCTACCCTCCGAAGCGCCTTTAGTGTCGTCTACAGGTACTAAACCGGGGAACCGCCTGACACCTGCTAGCACCTTACAGAACTACGAGGACAGCGTAGGACAGTGGTTTAGAGGGGGCTGCTTCTCTGTATATGTTACTCTGTGACTGCGGGAAATTATGACACTGTTCTCGACAGTCTGGAGCCTAACTTCACGATTTTGTTGGCGCCACGTCTGGAGGCGTGGAGTGACGAGGGTGTTTTTTAGTGGAGGTGGGACGGTGCGCTCGCGATGGGTGTTGTCGCCTAAGAGGTGATAAAATAATTTGGCTGTCTGCAGATGCTTATCGAGAGACACAAAAATTTGGAACTGTGGCCTACGTGCGGCTAATGCTGCGGAAAGTTTCGAGTGGGAGGAGCCTACTAGCTTAAACAATAGTAATTTGATGTGACTGGCTAGACCAGTAGGTCTTCTCTCCTAATGGCTTCACGTCACATGTGGTTGGAGTCTGTGTACCAGAATTTTGGAAGGGTGTGTTTTGGAGAGGTAAGAAGTTGTTGCGTGGAGGACTCCGAAGTGTTCGGAACTCTAGATTTGTGTCCAGTTGGTTCGACAAGTGGCAACCTTCAGTGGACTTGGAATATTTTGTGGGCCCATTGTACAGTGTCAGAAATCATCTGTGTGATTGCTGTTTGCATTCACAGAAATATACTTAAAAACTAGAAAATATTCTGAAGTGGCTGTTGTTCTGAATAAGCTCACTCGTAATCAAAATAATTTACTGTTTCTCGAAAATCACCATTCACCACTGGTTTCGAAAACTGCTGTATTTCTCCCGCATTTCGAATACTTTTGTAATTGCCGCGACGATCGCGTTAATGTTTTTCCATCCACGATCGCATTCATCAACCTCCACTACCACCAACGGCCCTTCGACTTCGCCGACGCTGTTCTACAGCATATGGTAAGGTAGCGCCAACGCATCAACTAGGCGAGAAGACTATTGAATGGTGGCTATTAGGTGGGACGTAGTGTGAGTTTGCGTGGGCTTCATAGTCGATTTTAATCGAGCGTGTCGGTTTCAGAACTTAACTTTCTACTGACTTTTAAATACTTTTTTTTCCTTGATAGGTTAACACACAAAATTTATGACTATAGCCAGTCGAACTTGTACTTTTTCTTTTGGTGTTAAGATTTTTGTCCGTTATTCTGTAAAAAGCATCCCGATCGTAAGATAATTTTTGTTTGTGCTATTTCAAGTCATTGTTTTTTGTATAATTTTTTTCTTTAAAGGAATTGACACTTTTTTCACGCATGTCGTGTTTTTAATACCACGTCACATATTTTTGTTAAATACAGTGACTATTTATGAACATCGTGTACCTGATTTCAACCACCTTTCACATATTTTCGAGGGGTTATCTCTTGTCTTTGTCAGGTAGGTCAGGGGATTTGTGTATTTCCAACAAAAGTGTATGGAAACACGCACTTTCACAAAATAAATAAGTGAGATTAGACTACTGGTCGCCACTACTTTCAGTTAGGCACAGTAAATTCTCAGTTTCGTATTTTCAATAATTCAGGTGCTATTGAAGACTTCGTCTATTCATTTAAAGTTAAACCCCATTAAAAGTTTGCCATTGCTCCATACTCAATTCCTGCCGCACATAGGGAGGCAGTCGGGATGGAGTTAAAAAGAATGGAAGATGAAGGCGCGATAGAGAGGACAACATCGACCTATAATTCCCCACTTGTCGTGGTAGAAAATCAAGATAAATCAGTACGCCTTGTCTTAGATTCCAGGGAAATAAACACAATCATAGAACCTGAGACGGACAGACAGGAGAGTATTGATTAATTGTTACAAAATTTCGACGGAGCAAAAGTTTTTACGACTCAAGGTTCTGGCATATCGTGTTAGATACGGAATGCAGGCAGTATACAGCATTTGTAGCATTTGGAACCTGCTACAGATTCAAACGATTATCATTTGGGCTCAATGTGAGTTGCTCCGCATTTATCAGGGGATTTGACACTGTACTTCCAAGTTGGATCCAAAGTAGGATTACATATTATGTTGACCACCTCCTTATTGCCGAACCCAATTGGGAACAGCATAACCTCGTGCTCAGGGAGGTATTTAGATCCTTTCGGCAGTCCGGATTAACCGTCAATATAAAAAAGTCGCGCATAGGGACCCATAAGGTAAAAGATTTGGGACACGTTATTTCTGCAGATGGAATTGCACCACACCCCGAAAAGATGGAAATCACAGCTAAATTTCCGACTCCTGTAAATAAGAGACAATTAAGAGTTTTTTTAGGAATCATAAATATTATAAACGATACATCTTGATCCAAAAGCTGGCTACGCCACGTCTCTGTTCTCTCGCAGGAAAGAACACCATCTTGAATGGTGATGATGAGGCAGAAGCGGAATTCCAGAGTTTGAAGCAAACATTGGCAGAAGCTCCGATTTTGTCTCAACCAAATTTTTCGGAAGAGTTATATATGGCAACAGACAGCTCGTACACGGGTTTGAAAGTTGTGATTTTCCAGAAACATATAGATGGAGGGAATCATGTTTTCAAAACCATTGCGTTTGGGAGCAGAATTTTCAATAAAGCCGAACGTAACTATTCTGTTACCAAGTTGGAAGCCTTGGCGGTAGTATGGGGGTTCTAAAAGTTTCGATGCTTTCTGTAAGGGCGAAAAACCCGGTTGTATACAGACCACAAGGTATTAGAATTTATCATGTCTGCAAAATTGAAGAATAAAAAAATTGCTCGATGGGTATTGACCCTTCAGGAATATGAGTTGACCATAGAAGATGTTCCTGGCGCAGAGAATATCATCACCGTCGTACTTTCGAGATCACCGGTTGGTTTCGAAGAATTGGGCCATCAGCCACTAGAACAGGAGTACTACAGTTTGTACTATATTAATAAGGTGGCTTTCGAAAACCTTATCTCTGCGAATTTACGCAGTATTGGCAAGGAATAAGACAAGGACCCTGACCTGTTGAAAATTAAGGAACGAGTTAGAGAAAAGAGCGACTCTGCGATTTGCAAATATTACATGCTTGGCAAAGTAGTTTTGTTTTACACATCGGGTGGTGAGGCAGACCCCTGGCGTGTGTGCGTGCCTGATGAACTTGTAAATAAAGTAATTGGACACACTCATCTGTCATATGTACATTTTGGTCCTAGGAAAGTTTGCTTAAAATGAAGGTCTTTGTATCATTTTACTAATATGGAAAGGAGAATCAGAAAAGTGCTTGCAGTTTGCAAACCTTGCCGAAAGGAAATACATTGCTCTGTGAATATGCAAGCACCTCTCTACCCAATTATCCCTCAACGCCTTCGACAGGTAGCTTGTGCCGATTTAATGGGTCGCCTACCAAGGACGAGTAGAGGATACCATTACGTCCTAGTTGTTATGGAGCTGGTGTCGAAATTCGTGACTCCAACTCCCCTCAGGAGAACAACGGCACGTAGTGTTAGCCGGGGTTTTGTAGGGATTTTGTGAAACAGGTTGGCAGGGTCCAAAGAGTTATATCTGATAACGTGTGGCCGAGCGTTCTGCAGCATGCCAGTCACAGTCTGCACGGCCACTACGGTCGGGAGCTCGAATCCCCCCTCGGGCATGGATATTTGTGCCGTCCTTAGTATTAGCTAGTTCATAAGTACTTTGTAAGTTTAGGGTCTGATGACCCCGTAGTTAAGTCCCATAAACTCTACAAACAGTTGAACAGTTGATAACGGACTACAGTTCCGGGCGAAAATTTGGAGAAAAAAGTTACGTCGTCTCCGGATCCAGCCAATCTTCGCGTCAGCATATCACCCCCAGAGAAACCCCGCCGAAACTATAATGAGTAAGATTGGGAATCTGTGCAGGATATACTGCAATACGAACACGCGGATTGGGATGTATTCCTTAGTGACTTCCAAGATGTGATCAACAACATTCCGCACAATACGACCCGTCAGCTCCCATAACGGTACTGAAAAATATTGAGCCTAAGGATTTGATTAGAGAGATCGTGGATTTCCCGCCGTCGCGCTGCTGTCGTCACAATAGGGTGACCGAGTTGGCCATTCAGCGTAACAAGAATACCGCGAGTAAACGCAAAGCGATTGCGGGCAGGCATACCAATTTGCGGAGTTTTGTGGCTGGGGAGAAAGTACTTGTGAAAAGTTTTCGTCTCTCCAATAAAGAAGAGAAACTATGCCATAAGTTCTTCTCTGGGTATAACGGACCACTGAGAATTAGAAGAATGGACCACCCTGTGCTGCTCTGCTGGATACCATTAAGTCTGGCAAAGCTGTAGAGGTGCACCATATCTGTCACCTCAAGCCGTTTCTAGAATAGAGAGAAATTTGTATATTGAAAGTGACTCGCTTCTCCTTCTCTCTTACAAAATTTCCGTCTGCTGTGTGTTTGAACCTGTTCTAGCTGAATGACTATGTACAACGTTATGTTAATCTGACTGCGTATTTTAACTGTATTCTCTGTGAATGTAAAGGTATTGCAAACTCTATCTGACTGCCTAATGTTTATTATAATAAGACACAAACTGCTAATTGTTTCTGTAGGAAAATATCGTAACAAAGTTGACTGTCTGAAAATTACTGATAATAAAAATCACTATGTTAATAATTCTGGCCCTACAAACTTGTTTCTGACTGATCTTTTACGGAATGTAACGAACACAATATTTATCAATGCAATCTGACTCAGTGCAAACACTTGTTAACCTGAACACTGTATGAATTGTCCTACCCTGAAATCTGTAAATCATACTGAACTGTAAGCTTGACAAAAACTGATTCTTTCTCATCTTCACTTACTGCATAAATTTGTGCAACACCAAACTACTTCCTGCTGTACTAACTACCGGAAAACTAACTACAGAAAACATCTGTGTCACTTTGAATAAAAATGTGAGGAGGAATAAACTGGTAATCTATTTAAGAAACTCGAACTAATTATTAAAAATGAAATATCTGGTTTATTTTCTAACTGATGTAACTTCATGAAAATTACTAACAATGTCATGTTTATGATTTTAAAATCTTTCAGAGGAAAATATAACTCACATATTTAATCTGCCTACAAAATTATTTTTAAACAAAGATAAACATTTCTTTAGTGTTAATAAATTTAACTCAAACAAAGTTACAACAATACCATATTTCAAGAACACTACCCATGAAATTCCTATTTCATAAAAAACGCAATCTCAAAACTAAACTATTACAATGAATACTTATCCTGACACAGAAAGGGGTCCCTACCATGAATCGTGAGACCACAAGCTAACGGCAAGATCTTTCCCGACCGTTACTGTTACC
Source organism: Locusta migratoria (assembly GCA_026315105.1). NCBI lineage: Eukaryota > Metazoa > Arthropoda > Insecta > Orthoptera > Acrididae > Locusta > Locusta migratoria. The sequence goes on along the minus strand of CM048745.1, from coordinate 55,475,615 downwards.
ATCAATTCAGCCTAACAATGCGAAGTTGTGCCATAGAAACATGCCAAGTATTTTATGAAAATCTTTACCTTATTAAAACTTCAAAAGATCGTTTCTCCAACGTCAAATATTCCTTTTCGTATCCATATCTTAAACAAACAGCTTGGTCAGCATTCAACTCTCAAAATCTCATCTCCTGGGCTATCCTGCCGAACGACATCTGCACACAACCACGGCCCCCACGCTTCTGAAATTTCATCCGCGCGCCTAGCAAAGTGTGCGCTCTCAATAATTACAGCCTTACTTCCCGGCAACAATACTATCTCCGTCTCCAATATCGATAGTACTGCCATCGAAAAATAAGCCTGCAACCAAAGATAAACGACCCAAGCCTGACTAGGTTGACACTGGTCTCAAATTCGCAGTACATTTGAATATGAAATGTACACCTTCCCACAGCAAGTATCTTACATCATCCCCTTTCTCCCTATGAAGAATTGGATAGGATTTTGTTTGCCAATGGCAAAGAAAATCCTTCCAAATTCGTCACAAAACATGAGAAACAAAGCAAAATAAGTGCAATAGCAAATCTCATACTGACAACAGGGACAAAATGAAGAACTACGTCAAAAAATTATCAAACGTAAAAAATGTACAGAAATAAACTTTCAGTAGCTAGACATTAATCAATGTTTCGCAAAACAGTAAAAAGTTTGAATAATAAGAAACATTTTAAGAAAATCAGCCCTAATATTACATCTATTACATAAAAAGAAAAAAAATTGATTAACAGATGTTACATTTTTGTAAGTGTCATTTTTTTTAATTATTACATATTTCCTCAAAAGTGGGAGAATATATAGTTTTCACAGGGAGGTTTTAGTTTGTCACTGGGATACACACATTACTGATTAGAGAAGCCACAAAAAATTGTTTTGTTTTGTTGGCACCATCGTACGATGTCCAAAGAAAGAAAGTGCAGATAAATGTGAAAATTACAGAGCTATCAGTATATTCCTTCCAATTCAATTCTCATCAATGCACACACCTAAAAGCTTTGACTATTGTACCCTAGTTACAGAAGTCTGTTCGCAGGCCTATATTTGTGGTGTATGCCATTTACCATACCGAACGGTACATACTGTGTTTTATCAAAGTGTGATAAGAGTCCATTTTCTGGGTATCACTTAATAATTTTCTATAAGACATTATTTCGAATTTCACCTGTTTCTTTTTGTTCGTCAGCTGTGTCTACTACACTTGTATCATCAGCAAAAACTAGCTTTGCATCATCCTTTATTGAATATGCAAATCATTAATATATATGAAGTACAGTAAATGACCCAATAACAGAAACGTGTGGGACCCCTTTCTTGATAGCTTCCCAATTTGAGGAATCAGCTGAGTTATACGTTTACCTGAACTACCTATTTCAACGTTCTGCACTCTTCCAGTTATGTATGAATTGAACCACTTGTGCAGCACTCCACTAATAGCACAATGCATAAGCCTATCTAGAAGAATCCCATGATTTATACAGTCAAGAGCCATTGAGAGTTGCCAACAGATACCAACAGGTGATATTCACTTATACAGAGCATATAATATATGATAAGTGACAGGATATATGGTATTATCAGTTGAAAAACGTTGCTGTAAGCCAAACTGATATTTCGTTGCTACATTATTTTTTACAAATATTGGAAGCTACTGTTGAATACTTCACTTTCTCAAGAAAGAAAAACTGTCAGAATTGATACTGAGCAATAACATTGGACGTGTGTCCTTTTTACGCAATGATTCAACAATAGTATATTTTACTCTATCTGGAAAAATTCACTGCTTCAGAGAGCTATTATGTATGTGGCTGAGAATCCTACTTACCTGTTGCGAAAGAGCTTTTAGTACTCTGCTAGAAATGCCATGAATTCCATATGAGCCTTTATTTTTGAGTAAGTTTTGAAATTTCATTTGCATAAGATGGCATAGGTATGGCTTCCTCCATTAATCGCTTTGCCTCTTCTATTGAACATTCCTATTCTAATTTCTCCGTGTCATTTAAAAACCGTATATTAAAAATATTGTGATCTTCTGATTTTTTTTGTTAGTAACCTTTTATTCATTTTAATGGTAGTACATACTGCCTGTGCTCTTGGCTGCCCCGTTTCCCTTTTAGATATATTGCAAATTATTTTAATTCTTTTATCGGAAGTACTAATCTCAGACATAATATACATGCTTCAGGACTTTTTAAAAAACTGTTCATTATATTCCACACTAGTTCTTATCATATTTGTCTGTTTCTGGGCGATTGCTCTTTCTTGCTGTTAGATGCAGTTAGATGCGGTTACACGATTGGTTTATTCCTTAGCCACGGTTTATTACATGATTTCTTAAAATTATATGTAACCATTTCTTGGGGAAACAATTTTCAAAACACTTGCAAAATGTATAATGAAATATGTTGAAATATATTTCAAATTATCATTAGGTTCTTTGTGCTCTGCATCCCAATCTAACTACTGTAAACGTTCCCTAAAATTGGCAGTTGTTAAAACATTAACTTAATGCACTACTTTGGATGACTGTTTTAAATTGCTGAATGGAACTACGTCATATACAGTAACTAGCTGTGCACCATGATCAGAAACACCATTCTCAACAGGATAATTTATATTTCTGAACTTATGTAGGTCAATGAAAATGTATCTATCAGTGTGCTGCTGTACTTTACTACCTGACCATGACAATCAATAACGAATGTCAATTTCAAAGAACCAATTTATACTTCAAGGTCACTCTTCCTATTACACTTTTCAAATTATCAACATTGAAATCTGCACATATATTATTTGGTCCCCCCCCCCCTCTATAAGACAGATAGCAAAACAAGGGATTCATGTTTTTCAGAAATACCTAAAAATTACTTGATGCGATACTAGACACTGTTATCACTGAAAAAGTGCCATCATTCAGTTTAAGCTCATGGCACATGATTCTATATGTTTCTGTACACAAAACGTTTTCGTTCCTAAATGCTTTACACTGTGATAACTTTTAACGGTAATGGTAAATTTTCGTTTGTCAATATCTCTACTTACATGTGCTCAGACTTTATATCCACTGACTTTAACCTTTCCCATAATAGTGACAGAGTGACGCTGAGCTAACATGGTACATCTAGTACACAGCAGTATCTATGTCCACTAAACATATCAGAAGCTCATGGATTTTATTCTTTAATCCCTCAATATTTTGCTGAAATATACTACTATAACTTTCTACTGTAGTTTTAGGAAGATCTTGGGATATTTTCACAGCTTTAGTATTTGCATGTCTGAACTTCTCACTGGACTCTTAATCTTGCCCTGAAAAAAGAGGTACCTCCATGAGTTTCAGTAGACACCCCTCGGACGTAGCTATCAACGCAGCCAGATTACCCTTCCTGTACCTACTGAAATACAGGCGATACTTTGTAAAATACCGCCCACTAATGCCATCAACAGAAACTAAACCAATGCCTAAACAAATATCCGCTTTCAGACGCTGATCTAACTGCATGGTTACCCTCCTTACAGAGGTGTACCATAGACGCCAATCACACTGCATGAAGGCTGGCTCCAGCCCAACATCTGTATGGCTTGTTTCAGTTGCTACAGTAATGAGGTCACTCTCAATATTGTAGCCGTTTTTCAAATGTTCAAATGTTTGTTAAGCTTATGGGACTTAACTATGGGGTTATCAGTCCCTAAACTTACAAACTACTTATGAACTACTAACGAACTAGGACGGCACAAATATCCATGCCCGAGGGGGGATTCGAACCCCCGACCGTAGTGGCCGTGCAGACCGTGACTGGAGCGCCTCAGTCCCCTCGGCCACCGCGGCCGGCTAGCCGTTTTTCCTTTCAACACTGTTTACCCCTTCACCCATTATCAAAACATGATTCTTCTTTCTAAATTCCTTGCACAAGAGAAGCACTAGGCTTGAAAACGTTAGAAACCTGGTACCTGTAACGTACATTTTCCTGCTGTATCTGGCCCTCTCCCGTGGTACTAGCTAGCAACAGAACTTTCCTATTATTTTCTACTTTTATCGAAATATCTTGTTTCCTAGTGAAATTGTGCTCCTTCTTAATTACACCTACTTCTACTGTAACCTCTTCCTTGCTTAACAGTGGTAGTAAGGCAAATCTATTGTTGGTGCCCATGATGTATCTGTCTCACATTATTCTCTTTCTGTGGGTCCTGTTCCTTGCTACCACTTCCCACTTTTCTTCACCCGAGTCTCCCCTTAACCAAGTCCTCCTTTGCACTATCCAGTTCAGCCAGGTCTGATAATCATGTTCCGCTATTTTCCTATGATGAAGAACAGATGATTATATTTGATGTGCATCGAAACTGGTCAGCGTAATAACAATGAAATTTTCATTTTTGAAAAACGAGATAAATGTGTATATTTCTGCTTCACATTTATCTAATGTGTTTATTTCAAAATGAATAAGAGATTTCCTGAAGAACCGGTGAAACAGTCAGTAAATTAAAAAATAAGCAATCACGGCTTAAAACCATTGTGTTCAGCAGATGTGTATATTAAATCGCCCCAACGCACTCAACATGTAAGCCATGCATAAATGAGCTAAGTGGTCACATTCTCAGGTGCTTACTGTAGATAATACAGCAGGGAGCACACGAAGTTTTCCGATTTGGCTGTAGTGGTGTGCGACCAACGAACGTTCGACAGCCAATGTTATAGGAGGAAGGATGGAAGGAAGGAAGATTAGCGTCATTAGAGACGGAGCACACACTCGAATAATTGTTTTAGGGACTGGTAAGGAAATCGACCGTGCTATTTAAAAGGAACCATCCCGGCTTTCTATGGAATTTATCAGTTAAGCCAGCTGGAGGCAGTTTTCTACTGTCGTCTGCTTGTGGGAGTAGTAATTTTACATTTGAGCTGGTGGCTATCTCTCGTACTCTTCAACATTACTGAGTCGGCCCATGGGAGTCTATAGTGATTTGTAGTGACTCACTGACTGGCTGGCAACCCTTCGACCAGTCTTCCATAGCACCATTTGGTTGGTCACTTCAAGACGCCGTCTGTACCCTTGTACATTCAGGCCGTTCAGTGGTTTTCATTTGGACCTCAGACCATAGTGGCATCCCAGGGAACGAACGTGTCGATCGCCTGGCTAAGCAGGCCACCATCTCATGACCTTTGGTCTAGGACAGTGATCTCCGACTGGAAATGACCCGCAAGGTCCTTGGGCTTTGGACTCGGAATGGGCTGTCTTGAACGAGCATGCTATGGCTACAACTTTATTCAGGGTAGGGCAGTCTGTAAGGGAAGCTGAAATCTAGACAATGTTGAACACAAAAGTTATTAATATGAGAAAACATACAATTACGTAACTTCGGTTGTTTTCTTCAAGCTGAAATCCATGCCTAACTATTTAGTACAATAATTGTCCAGGTCAGTGTGACCTCCTGACTGAATGAGACAGTCGGTACTATCTACGACTGAGTATGTTGTCCCGAGTCCCACAGCTTGTCGACTGCTGTCTTCTTTCCTGTCCCGTCGTTGACGTCAAGAAGTGAAGTGGAAAAGTGGAGAAGTGGGCTCTTTCGTTCCCACTTCTGGACGAGTGGTACCAATTTTACGCCACTACAAGCTCCGTGCCGTGTAGTTCTCTATGGCCTTGTGGAGGTCTTCCATGCGGGCCTCTTGTAGCGACTCCCTTCTCTGCAGACTATGCATTACCCATACGTGTTTAACACATGGGCACCTTTTACATTGAGAAGACCCATCAAATTGCCGTTTTGTTACTTTATTGACAAAGGTCCACATCCTGATGGACTGTCCGCTTTTAGCCACCCTGTGGCATTCTTAATCTGCCTTCCGCACTTCCTTTGATTTTAGCAGAAGATGCGGCAACAGTCTACCCTGTTTTAGGTTTTATTCGCGCTGCTGGTTTTTATTGTTCTATTAAGTGGGCGGCTGTTTTGTCTGATTTCTTGAGCAACCAGCCCTCTAGAACTTTAATCTGCTGTGTGTGTAAAGGTTTATGTCTTGTTCAGTGGCGGCTGGTGCTTCAGATGACCGAGGGTTCACTTCTTTCAGTGCCAGATGTACGATATTTTCCGAATCGAGGCCACAACTTTATAGTGCAAACCCCCTCCTCCTCCCCCCCCCTACCGCTCAGGACGTCGTTGTTTCGGCGCCCCTGCGTTTAAAACAGGGAGTTTTTTTTTTTTTTTTTTTTTTTTTTGTTTCGAAAAGATATTGAACTTTTACAATTATATATATTTTTGACGAATTAAAGCGTTCAAATGAATGAAATAAATCGCAATTTGCGATGTTAAGGCTTCACTGTACTAGGTTTAGATGAAATACCAAGAGGGAAGAGTCCTCTGAAGTGAGGCTGATCACTGTGTCCTCGGTGGCGGAGTGGCCAACGCGTCTGCCTAGTAAGCAGGAGATCCCGGGTTCGAATCCCGGCCAGTCACAAATTTTCTTTCGCCACAGTTTGGTATCCCATCTAATCCTAGTACAGTGAAGCCATGACATCGCAAATTATGATTTATTTCATATATTGAACTTGATCATTTTCCTTCGATAATAAACAACAAGGACATAAGAATATGTACATGAACACTAAGACACAGTAACTGTAACTGTAATAAACTCTGTTATAATGAGGAAACAAGCTACCTTCGGGTCACGTGGCACCCCCTCATAACCTTAGGCATGCTCAAATGCTGCTCTCCCCCACCTCTTTCCAAACAGTTAAATATTTGAATACATATTATTATCCCCCAAAACGCGACACATTCGCAAAAAATGTCGAAATATGTGTGGCTGTATCTGTTAAAAAGAAGATTGGATTAAAAAAAAAAAGCTTGCTGTCAGGCTCGAACCCTCTACCTACAACATCTTGTTAGGTGGAGAGTAGTGACTGTTATCACTCCCATCAGATCTGAAAGCTTTTACAGTTTAACTTCTTTAATTTGTAGCAATACGTTATTTTACCAAATATGACATTTTTGACACATCTTCAATGTGCCAAAACAAATGTGAAGGGCGCATGTTGTCTTCATGGGGGATTTGCCCATGCGCAAGGCGAGGTGAGCAGTAGCTCCATTCTCTTTGTTTCGGGAGAATTCGTGTGTAACCGCCAGAGCTCGAGTAGCCAGGAGCTGGTGTCTCTGTCAGCTCCAACGCCAATGTTAAAAGCGGCGTTTCCCCTCGCCCCTCCCTGCCGCGAGAGCGCCAATATGCTGCCTCCAGGGGGTTCAGATGAGAATTTGAATATTTGCCCCGCATGCGCACTGCAACGCTGTGGCCGCTGCCGCCTGCATTAGGCGTATACGTGCTGTCTCCGCGACGTGAAACGTTTTACATGCGATAAAAATACTTTGAATGTCCATATTAAATGATGTCATTTAAGAAGCTCAACTAAAGTTTGTGACGTGGAAGGAAATCGTACTTAGACTATTCCGAGGCGCCTTAATCGTTAGCTGTGTGGTGGTCCAACGCTGCCTAGTAAGCATTGAGGATGGAGGATCTTTTTTTTTTTTTTTTTTTTTTTTTTTTTTTTTTTTTTTTTTTTTTTTTTTTTTTTTTTTTTCCCACGACGAGCTTATTTCCGGGGTTCACAGAACCAGCGAACACAAAGGACGCACCGTCACTGGTCTTGTTTTTAAGTGGAGGATTATTTCAGTGTGTGCAGTTTGGCTGATTTATCCTGTATTATCCTCGTGATCAGTCAACCACATCAGCGGCGGAATAGGAGTGCGCGCTGAGGAGACGTGCTAAGGTGCGCGCGGTCGTTCCACGTCGGAGGTTCGAGTCCCCCCTGGGGCATGGGTGTTTTTGTTGTTTTTAGGATAAGTTAGATTAAGCTGTTTGTACATTTATGGACCGATGACCACTGTATTTAGGTCCCTTAACTTTACAAACATTTCTTCCAAAATAAAAGAAAGAAAAGTCAGTCAGTCTTCTGCTGCGATGTCTTTGCTCCGTTGTCTCTTTGGTCAGTTCCTACTGACAAAGAAAGTACTTGGCCTCGAACAAATACAAATACACCAAAATCGTGTGGGAGATAATGTAAAGATCTCTTATTGCACTAGTGATACCCCCGCATTTGCAAAACTCTGCAGTAGTCCGTTAGAGGCCTCTGCGTGTACCATGCTGAATTGCACATCGACCTGCCGGTACGACAGTCGAGACCGGTAAGGACGGTGCAGTGTCTATCTGAAATTGTGTTTTGTGACTTTATTTGTGTAGTGAAGCGTCAGAAGAATCAACTACTGGTAATCAATCCTGATAATGTATCTCGATTGGTTGAGATGAAGTTGCGAATAACCTTCGTCGTGAAGGTGGTACTGGTGTAGAAGATGAATCATTCGCATGTTTTTTGGTATCTATTATATGTGAAGAAATATGAGCATATGTTAGAAATACATACTAACAGATAATGATGATGATAGGGATGATAATGACGATATTGGTGGGCCAGTGGATAACTTCAAAGTGTATTTGACGTGACGGTCAACACTGGTATCATAGAATGTGCAAATATGCCATTCGATCAACTTCACTGTCCGTTTTGTAATCATTCATATTGCTCGGAGAATGTTACTGACATTCCTCATTTATATTTATAGTTAACGTTTCTCCATTGTGTATTGCGTCTACAATTATATATAAAGTGCTATCTAGAGCATGACTGCAGAGTTTTGCAGAAAAACGACACCCACCAGCACATTGACGGGTACCTAAGGGTCCTGTACCCAAACGTTGATACAGAAATGTTTGTTCGAGCCCAAGTACTTTCCTTGTGAGTCTTCTTTTCTTATGTTGTCATTTTGACATCCATTGTGTCTCTGCACCTAGCGTATATTGAGTGTTGAACGCTACATTATTAATTTCTAAGTTTCTGATGTAGCCTCCCAAAAATCCCAAAAACAACAACTACAACATCAACTACTATTACTAGTACTGTCGTACCGGAATAAGATTCCAGTGTGATGCCACTGCGCCACCTCGCTCATGCTCTACAGGCGGACAGCTGGGCTATGCAGATTTTGTTCTTGTGGGAAAATGCCAGACCCACATCACGGGTGAAGACAGGAAAAAGAAGGAAAGTAGTGGATTCTGCATTACATGAAAAAAAAGAACCAATTCTGCTTGATGTGAGGATGAAATTCCCTCAAAGCGACCGCTGTAGCTCATTATCTTAACGTGCCATCTATGTGGGCACACTTTGCGGCATTATGCCGATTCGGACCACCCTGGAGAAGAGCCTCAACCCCCGGACAACCCCGCTTCTCGCTCAGCCGCCGCCCCTTTGAGTTTCCATGGCTGGGAATTTCGTTTCCAACTTGTGTAATTTGCGAGCGGGCCGTCACTCGCGCGCGGCTCATTTACCACCCCTCCACTCACCCCATGCCACCCCCTGTCGCAGGTCCTGACGGCGCGGCGCGGCGCGGCTTTTTGCTCCACCTGCACAATCGTTAATCTCGCCAGTCACACCGCCGCCGTCGCCGCTGCCGTCGCTCGCCTGTTTTCGCAGTCACCAGGCACACACCCCACCGAGCAGCGCCAATTTCGCTTTTCAGAACACTCCCCACCGGGGTTCTCTACCAAAATGGCGAAGAGCTCGTATTATTTTTCAAGGGACAGGGGATGCCTGTAACTGTGACAACCACATACAAAATAAGGCGAAAATCTTTTTCACGCTAACACATGTGACAATTTTTCTGTGCGTTCTACGAGTTTATTTTTAATTCTTTAACCAATTTTTGGCTGTCAAGCCAAGATTCAGAATTTAACCTAGTTCGTCAAAGCCGTTACATTGTTTTCTTGCAAACATGGAAGAGATTCAAGCATACAGTTGATCCGGTGCGAACACTATCGCCCCTTGTTTATCGATCTATCGTGGTCGCCCGTTTATCTTTGGCGCGCGGGATCGTCCCCAGGGGGCTCTGCTCTGGAAAGAGGAGTACCCACGTGATAATATGTTGACCAGGGCGAGAACGGCAAGGACGAGTGCGCCAGGAGGCACACACGAGGTGGTCATGTGTGACAGCACAGACAAAATATACAGTCGGGAAACCTCCATAAGGGCCCGGTCCTACGCTCAGGGGTGCAGGGAGGGAGGGGTCCAGCAGATCCGTAAGATGTCCCATGAGGGGCTGCGGTCAGAAGCAGCTCTTTAAACTGGCCAGAGCAGGCGGCAGGTAGCGGCTGTCCCCACCACCACCTCCCCTCAAACGCCAGCAAGCCAGACACAGCCGTGGCGTGGCAGGCGGCACGAGCTCTCCCCTCAGCATCCCATCCACGCTACCCTCTGACGTGCGAGAGGCACCTTAAGCCAGGGAACCGCCTGACACCTGCTAGCATCTTACAGAACTACGAGGGGAGCGTAGAACAGTGGTTTACGGGGGGGCTTCTCCTCTGTATATGTTACTCTGTGGTGTCAGTGTGTCCGTCTGCAGCAGCATGGTACGGGGATCGCTGATGTGGTGAAAATTACCGCTGCTTCTCCAGTTTGTCTATAAGCGGACAGCTGAGTTCGACGGAGAGGGACTGTCTGCCTTACCAGCAAGTGTGGTTTCTGGAATCTGGAACGACATTTCGAAGTTGTCCGTGCGCATGTCAGTGTGTTTCCTGGAACAACGACTGACTGGTATGATATTGCAAACTACTAAAGGTAGTGCTCCGGCTTACCCACCCTATTCTGACTGTTACAAGTTGAGTGTTACTGAGCTACCTAACTAGTGAAAATTTTGTCCCAATGCAAGTCATTGTTCTGACTTTTGTCTAAAAATTGCTTAAAGAACCCTTGCCTCTTAAGTTTTGTGTACTTTCTCGCGACCAAATTTAGGTGTTTTGAGTTTGTATTTTTAATGCCTTCCATTGATTTCATTTGATTTGATTTTTCCAGGGAAGCCAAAACAGTCTTGGTCTAACTCGCCACTGTCCGCACCGAAACTAAGTTTATTGTGCGGTATCGCTCCCTGTTTATCTAGTAAAGCCAACCAATGCCCTTGAGCAGAGCAAGGAGTCCCTTTACCAGTTCTTTATTAGACACAATTTCTTCGGGTCTAGTTGTCCCAAATGTTCTGTGCCCTTTACTCTCCAATGCAATGCATTCGAAGATTAGATGTGATGCAGTTTCATCACTGTCATCACAGATCCAACATTTAGGGTCCTCTTCTGTTATTCCCATGGTATGTAGGTGTTTTGTGAAATTCCCATGGCCTGTCAGCAATCCAACCATGAGTCTAATCTCTCTCCTGTTCAGGCCCAGGATTGCACAGCTTCTTTTAAAACATGGCTTTGGCATCATTACCTTGCCATGTTTTTGTTGGTAGACTTTGGTCCAATATTCTACGTGCTGTCTTCTGAGCCAGTTACGTAGCTCCAGTTTGATCATTGCCTTGGTGATTGTCAGGACAGGTTCCGGTCCAATAAATGGAGACTCTGCCCCCATCCTGGCTAATCTGTTGGTATGTTCGTTGCCACTGATCCCCGAGTGGACAGTGACCCACAATAGGTTTACTCTATTGCTTTCCCCTAGCTCCACCAGAACCCTGTGACATCCTGAAACAATTTTAGACCTTGTTGCAGGAGCTGCCAGTGATCTCAGGGCTGCCTGGCTGTCTGAATAGATATAGATGCTACGATCTTTGTAGCACCTACGCAAATTCTCCTCCACACACGCCCTGATGGCAGTGATTTCGACCTGGAATATTGATGCCAGTTTTCCTAGAGAGATGACGCCCTCCAGTCTTGGCTGCACCCCATATACCCGGCCCCAACACCTTGGTCGGATTTTGACCCGTCAGTGAACCAGACAATATCCCCCGTACAGTGTCGAACTATTTTCTCCCATTGCTCCCTACTTCCAATTGTTATATTGAAAGGCTTGTTGAAGCAGTATGGGGTTATAATATAGTCGGCTGGCATTTCCCCAACCTTTCCTATATTTACCTCACTCACTATTTTAGTGTGTGATTCTGGATATCCCAAAGAGTTAAGTTGTTGCCAGATTTGAGTCTGTAGGCACCAGCCACTGCCTCCTTCTTGACCCAAATGTGTAATGGGGGCATATCCAGCATGGTTTCCATCCCAGCAGTTGGTGTGCTGCTAATTCCGCCTGTTATGGCTAAGCAGGCTAATCTCTGCACCTTACCAAGCTCCTTAGCAGCAACCTGCTGTTCTACCTTCTTCTAACACACGACCGTCCCAAAGTTGATCCTGGGTCTAATCACTGTGGTGTATATCCAGTGCATACCCTTGGGGCTCAGGCCCCAATTTTTGCCACAAGCTCTCCTGGTACTCACAAGAGTACCTTTTGCCTTGGAGCAAATATTGTTGATGTGAGGAGTCCATGTCAGTTTCTCATCTAGGGTAACCCCTAGATATTGCACTGTCCACTTCATTGAAAAGCTGTAGATTCCAACTTGAATGTTGTATATGCTTCTTTGTGAATGGTACAACAACAGTCTTCTTAGGACTAACCACCAGATCCTGTTTTCTGCAACATTCTTGCACAATGTCCAAAGCACCTTGTGCCATATTCTTTACTGTGTCAGCAAATTTGCCAAGTATTACTATGACAAGATCATCTGCGTATTCTTGGCAAAAGTACTGCCTAGAGTGTAATTCTCCAATGAGAACATTCACCACTAGATTCCACAATAAAGGGGAAAGAACTCCTCCTTGCGGGCAACCCCTAGTGGTTTTGATTACAATTTTTTCATTCATCATGGTAGCTTCTACCTTTCTTCCACTGAGCATGGCCCTAGTCCACCTACATATAGTGGTCCCTAGGTCATCCACCTCTGCTGCCCTAACCATGAAATCGAAGGTCGTGTTGCTAAAAGCCCCCTCGATGTCCAGGAAGATACAGAGGGCTATTTCCTGAAAGTGTAGTGCTTTCTCTGCCTTCCCAACGAGTTGGTGGAGAGCTGTCTCACATGATTTACCTGGCTGATATGCATGTTGGTTTGAATGTAGAGGAGCCCTACTTAACCTTCTTTCTCCAACATGCACATTAACCAGCTTTTCCAATGTCTTAAGAATGAAGGAGGACAGGCTGATTGGTCTCATATCCTTGGCCTTGGTATGATCAATTCTCCCTGGTTTAGGAATGAAGACAACCTTCACTGCCCTACAGGCATTGGGAATGATTCCTGCTGCTAGGCTAACCCTGAATAACCTGCATTGGAATCTAATAAGATTTTCTCCAGCTTGTTGCAGGAGAGCTGGGAAGAGTCCATCGGGGTCAGGTGACTTGAACGGTTGAAATGTTCCCACCGCCCATAGGACCTTACTGAAATTGACACACTCCTTGCCCAAATCCCAGTTCTCTTTGCGAATACCTGAAAAACTTTGTCTCTCAGGAATCGCATTCTGGTCTGAGTTATCCCCCAGAGTATATTGAGGAAAGTGAGTCTTGAGGAGCAGTTCTAGCGTTTCATGTGCTGTCTTTGTATACTCCCCATCCTCCTTCCTCAATGTTCCTCCTGGATTAGTTGGTACCCTAGTGAGGATTTTATGAAGTCTCGCTTGAGCAGCCGTGCCCTCCACTTCCTCACAGAATACCTTCCAGGATGCCTCCTTTGCCCGTCTGATGGCAAGGTTGTAATTGACAAGGGCCTCACGATACTTTGCCCATTGACCCTTGCGCCTCGCAAGGTTAAACAGTCTTCGTAGCTGTTTCTTTTGCATTTCCAAGTTATTATTCCACCAAGGCACACTCCCATTTGTGCACTTCTTAGTGATTGAGCAGTTGTCCTGGTTTGAGGTCACTATAGCAGAGGTTACAGCCTCTGCTACTTCCTCAAACTCTGCTGGATTCCTTATCGAAGTTTTAATTTCCGATAGGCTGAAGTCAAGGTCTTTCCTATATGTCTCCCAGTCCGTTTTCCTGGGGTTCCCATAGGCCATGGTCTGTCTGGTTCCCATTTCAACCTTGAATTTAATATACATGTGATCTGATGAGGATGGCTCCAGGACCACATGCCACTGTTTGACGTAACTTCCCATCATCATGGAACCAAAAGTTATATCAATTACTTCTTCCCTTCTACTATTCCTAAATGTGTGTTCATCACCCCTATTCAGGATCTCCAAGTTGTTAGATAGGAGAAATTCAAGAAGGTGCTCACCTCTACTGTTGGTGTCCTTGCTGCCCCGCGATAGATTGTGGTCATTGGCATCACATCCCACCAACAGTTCGTCACCTTGCCGATGGCAGGCTTCCGTCAGCACGGGCACTATGGTCGAGGGTTCAAATCCCCCCTCGGGCATGGATATTTGTGCCGACCTTAGTGTTAGCTAGTTCATAAGTAGTTTGTAAATTTAGGGACTGATGACCCCGTAGTTAAGTCCCATAAGCTATACAAACATTTGAAAAAACATTGAAAAGCTACAATCCTGTCTTACTCCCTTCCCAACCACTGCACCGATATCCTGCACTTCGACTCTAATAATTGCTGTCAAGTGTACGGGCACTTTATTCGGCTACCACTTGTGCCATACCGTATTGCCGATACCCTGGCTCTTGCTTACATTGTATTAACGAGACGTGCCAGTTGTCTATCGGCATAGGACGGCAAACAGCGCGCTAGTTAGGAGTGTGCCTACCGCGGCGCGCGATTGCTCTCACTACGGTAAACAGCAGCCTGACGCCCCACACCGGTACGTCGCCGTCGACGCCTGCAGCCGCGCGAATGACGTATCCGCAGCTCTGGGTTATATTAATGATCGCAGTCTGTTTGTCCCTCAGGTTGAAGGAACGACACTTGCTTGTAAGGATGTGCACAGTTCATGCGTTGGGAATCATTCCACGGTCATTAAGAGTTAAGCATTTTGGACTCCCCATTCTCCAACTTTGTTCAAAATGTTCAAATGTTTGTTGAGCTTATGGGACTTAACTACGGCGTCATCAGTCCCTAAACTTACAAACTATTTGTGAATTAGCTAAGACTAAGGACGGCACAAATATGCATGCCCGAGGGGGGACTCGAACCCCCGACCGCAGTGGCCGTGCAGACCGTGACTGGGGCGCTGCAGACCACTCAGCCACTACGGCCGGCCCCCATCTATGCTAAGTGAGGAAAGAAGACCCTATTTTATAATTTTTTTATTTTAACTAGTATTGCCTGTGGTCTAAGATCGACCAATTGTGTTTCAAATATTCAATGGGGGTAAAATTGTACGTGTCAGATTGTAAATGGAGCAGGCACTAGAACGCATACCATGGAAGAAAGTTACGTACCCTAATAAAGGGAATAAAGAAGTAACACAGAAGTTAATGAATTCACATTCGCATTTCGCAGTCATCATCATCCAGGTTCCTCCATAAAGGCAGATCCTAGTTCCTCTCTTGACCTGATATGATGTTCCGTGTGTAAAGAAATTCTTGTTATTATTATTATTTTCTTTTACCTTATACTACTTGTCATTCAGCAATATGACATTAGCACTGCAAGAAGCATAGCTAAAAACACTGTTTCTGACGAACAAAAGAACGTATTAAAAGAGTTTATTGAAAATATTTGTTATAGTGGATAAGAATAAGTAAATTATATTGATTGTATTAATGAATTAATATTTGTAAATAAGAGAGTACATGAATGTATTCATATGAATGAAAAAACAGTGGAAATACGGAGTACTTTTAAAGCCGAAAGAGGGATCCTAATTTTTGACAAAGATGAAAGCAATGTCAAAACAGCGAGGATTCAAGACGGCATGCTAGTGGCTAGTGACGTGTCTGCCTGGAGGGACGCCAGTGCACCCTGGGAGTAAAGGACGCTGTAGAGGAGACTGCTTTTCCGTTGCCTCTGTGAACAGGAGGATAACGCAGGCTTCAAAAGATTAGTTTTAATTCAAGCTGAGCACCGTGCGCCACAAAATCCTTTTCTTTCCATAGACGAACTGCGGCCTTCCTCTCCATGCACAAAATTCAGTTAGTCTGACTATATCTATGAAATGGTAGTGGAACTAGGGAGAAATGTAACAGAAGCATGCATCGGATAGAAAACTACATATAAATTACGGAACAGATAGTAAAATGACGAACATGCGATATTTGAAATAGTTGTGCATTTCACAAATAATTAGGGTCCAGGTTAGGATTGTTGAAAACTATGTTGAGAATCTGATAATGTTGAGGCAGTTACAATGAGTGAAATATCAAAGGTAGAGTGCTTATCTGTGGGTTAATTCAAATTTTCTGTGCTTGTATTAACTGTGAGTAGAGAATTTCAACATATCTTTTTTTGATAAAGTAATTAGGTGATTAATAACGATCGATAATGAAGTGTTTGACTAATTGTGATGAGCCAACCACAGTACGTTTCAACTCTTACAAAAATTCAATTTACTTCTCAGTATAGGTATTGGCATATTTGAAGTGTCACAAGGATTCACTTCATTTCACAGTAAAATATTTATGTGCACTCTCAGTTGCTTTTCTAGTCGAGGTATCTTTATTTTTGATACTGATGTTGAGAATTTACAACACGGCATTAAAGTGATGAATTCGTTTTGAAGTAATTTATGGAAGTAATTAACGGATCAGTTAGAGCTTCTTTTCATAGCAATGCACGACTGAGTTATCCGTTGCGCTGGCCTGACGTTTTAAAAAAATATATTTATTCACATAATTTACTATCAGGGCTTAGTTTTTGATCCAGTGTGTGGAACAGTCACAAAGTATTTGATGTGCTTTTCTTATGTATGGAAAATCTGAATTTTACGTAACCTATCGTTTGTTATCAACAGAAATCACTGCTAGTCAGACAAACAAAGTCACACATACACACTCACACGGTCAGATAGCAAATGCCAGTTCCATCTCCACGACGAATCCAAAAAATAAATTATCTATATCTATAAATGTGACTGACTGTTCGGTGTACGCTTATCGCGTCCGAACGACAAGACGCAGAGACTTAAATATTTCTACAGTTACTAACTTATACCTGAGGAAGGTTTTAGGCACGGTTTTATAGCGATCTGATAGATATTTAGTATTGTGAAGAATATAACGCGAAATGCCGAACAATAATTATTCTTTGAAAATTATCTTGACTCTTTGAAAATGATTTTATTGGTTGCATTGTTGCTTGAGGGTTGATAATGATACAAGGGTAGATTATATTGCGACGAAAATTTATCTGTGTATATAAAATTTTACGTGTGTGTGTGTTAATATTTCGCTCTGCAGCGAAAACTACAGAACGCAAACGAATGGTCTGTGTGTATTTGTTGTCCGAATTCTCCCGTTGTACACCATAGCAGTTCTATGCCGATAGCTATACGGGTAGGGTTGCCAGATCTCCGGGCGCTGCCCGGAATGCCCGCATTTGGAATGAACTCTCCGGGTCTACGGGCCAATTACTCTCATCTCCGGGCTTGAATGTAACTTTCATCTTAATTTTTTTTTTTTTTTTTTTTTTTTTTTTTTACGACGCTTTTTAAGTACTATGCTCATGTAGCGACGATCAACATCGAACTTAACGTAACTTAAAGTAAGGACACAATATCCATGCCCTAGGGGGGATTCGAACCTCTGGCGGGAGCAGCCTCGCGCACCGTGGGAACTGCGCTGCTAACTGTCAGAGCTCAACTCTCGTCGTACGTTGTATAGCACTGTCGATCAATTCACTATACAATTCGCGATCGTTGTTGATATCCTGTACTTCGGTGTATAATGTTTAATTGATATTACATTAGAACGTCGATTATCCGAACTAATTGGGGAACGTGGGTGTTCGGAAAACTGGTTTATTCCAATAATCTTATCTCTTAGAAAGGACAGCACTATTACGTTTAATTATTTTATGCCCTCAAGTTTACGCGGCAGCAAGTGATCGTAACAGGGAGCAGACGGTAACTGTGCCCCTTCACATGGAGCCAGTGAGAAGCTCTTCTTGGTGGCGCGCGACCCTTCACAGTGCGCGGAGCCACAAGCGGCAACTCTTGGAAGGCGCAGCTGTGATGTGAGCAGCTTTGATGCCGCCGCCACTTCTGCTGCCACTTTTGCTAGAAGGGAGGAGATGATTAGCGTTTTTAGTATTCACGTGTAATCCTGGTTGGGGGGGGGGGGGGGTTGGTCGCAGTTGGGGGGGAGGAGTCATTGGCCAAGAGGGAGGGGGTCACGTCTGGTCTCAAGGCCTGCCTCGAGTTCAATCTGGCAACCCTGTATGCGGGGGTGGAAGATATGGTGGTTGAAACTCGTCAAATTATAAAAAAAAAATTCGCCACAGACCATATCTTTGGTTTATGTGTGCTACAATGTCTTCAGCTGTTTCTCTGTAAGGATAAGCATACAAATAAGGAAATATAAGAATAAATAAATAAAGCAGTAAAAAAGAAATTTCTTTCTTTGACGTTTCGCGCATTATCTTTCATAATCAACCAGCACGCGAGCGGAGCCCCGGGTTTAAGCTAGTATTTAATAAATATCATAAAACAAATAACTTTTATGCAGACTAAGGTACGTCGCTGTTTAGAAGTGGAGAGAAACTTAAAATAAGATGCGAGCTGTTGTGTTGAGCATAGAGACCTGCTTCAGTATTTATTAAGATACGCCTTGAAGTGGACAGCTGAGACAGCGGCGTATTATTTCAGCGGAATGAGAGCAGTAACTCGAAGAGAATTCACCGCTCTCTGGCTGCGCCACCTTCCGCAGGCGTTACGTGAAAATAATTAATCGCGCTGAATTATACCCGGAAGTTTACCTCATGAATATGAAGCGAGCGCCGGAACTTTGCGTGCGGATAAATTGTAGCCCACCAAATCTAGCGAGAATAAATCGCGGTTCTTGTAGCCGTAGGATGGAGGGGGAAGAAGGAATAGGGGAGGGGCGAGGTGAGTGCCGTGGCGATATTTCTGTACTGCGGAGGAAATAAAGCTGAATAACTTGCCAAGAACAGAATAGCCGCTCTCCGCAGCGTGCTCTTTTGTCACTTTTAATAACCAACAATGAAACTGTATTTGCTCAGAATAACGGTCAAGCCGGCCGCGGTGGCCAAGGGGACTGAGGCGCTCCAGTCACGGTCTGCGCGGCCACTAAGGTCGGGGGTTCGAATCCCCCATCGGGCATGGATATTTTTGCCGTCATTAGTATTAGATAGTTCATAAGTAGTTTGTAAGTTTAGGGACTGATGACCACGTAGTTAAGTCCCATAAGCTATACAAACATTTTTTGAATAACGGTCAAGGTCGCACGAAATATTATGTCGGTTTCGACCAACGTAGGGGTCATCCCAGAAATTCATTTCTCTGATCCAATGGGGTTATTTGGCTTCACAGGTGTTTGTGACATTTCACTGGTTCGGTAACCCCCGGAAAAAAGCTGATTGTGCAATAAAAATATAATTTTATACTTCAACTAGACGACCCAGCAATGCTTCGCAATTGCTAATATGTATGTACGCTTTCTTTGAACGTCAAATGTGCAAAATTTTATCGCAGTCGTACGAATAATATTGATATCCAATTGAAAAAAAAATCTCTTTCAGTTTCTCGCGAATTTTCATATTTTCCGGGCAACTTTCCCAAATTTTTAGTTCATAAGAACGTGCATCTTCCGTTCAACGTAAATTGATCAAAATTTTATCGAAATCGGATGAATGGTTCTCAACTTATAGTACATTTAGAAATACATTGAAAAAGGAACTTTGTTCAAATTTTGCGACTTTCCTTTTTAACTGAAAACTTTTCCAATACCATATTGAACAAAACAAAAAAGAATTATCCCTCTCCATCGGGCGAATAGTCAGTTACAGTGCTCATTTCAATCAAAAACACATTGAAAAACGTACTTTCAGTTTTTCTCAAATTTTCCGGTAGATTTCCAAAAAAATTTATTTCATACTAACCTTGTCCTGCCAAGCCGTACTCAGGTGATACTCTTGCAATGATGTAGCAATTAATTTTTATTCATAGAAAAATCGCTTTTGGTCTTTCCTAAATTTTCCTACTTTCCGTGAGACTTTTCAAATTTTTTTTTTTTTTTTTTTTTTTTTTTTTTTTTTTTTTTTTTTTTTTTTTTAAACGAACCCTCTTCTTGAACAAAATTTTATTGCAATTGGAAGAATGGTATTGATAGCTCACTGGAAAAGTGTTTCAGTTTTTCCAGACTTTCCTCTTTTCCGGAGAACTTTCCATATTTTATCACCGTTTAAACTGTCCCTGAAGTTGCACGATAATTTCAAGACTAAAATTAGCCAAATCGGTTCAGCCGTTCTCGAGTTTCAGCGAGACTAACGAACAGCAACTCATTTATATATATGATTCTTAGATTCATTCTCGTATTGGATCATTTTATCTGTATTTACAAAGTATGATGGTCGTTTTGGTCGTTTTGAAAGTCAAACAAACCTTGGCGTGACACAGTGAAATCAGGTCGGAGGCCTTCCAAATCGAATACGCTATAACAAATCTTCGTCTACACAATAGCACTATTAAACATTCCATTAGAAGTGAAAATTTCCGCTAGCGTTATCACACCTGAAACCTCTTTCGAAAGATTCAGGTTTATCGCTGCATCACTGTCACTTCTATCTCGTCATTGTCCTAGGGTCGTCCCCGAAGATTGACATTCTTTGCACCAAACAAGCAGGTCAGCGACTGCTGAATCTGGACTGTATCGAAGATGAGTGGCCACTGACCAGCCCTATTTGCCAATCCCCGGACTTGAGCGTAACGATGTGTGGAGTTTTGCTGCGTCACGTTGAATTTGGATCGATTTCGAATTCTTGTGTGGCTTCTTGAAGTTTCCGGAGTGTAGCTATTGCTGTTCGCGGTACAAGAATATTCATCAACTATAATGACTGTCGCCATGAGTTTCTTTGCTGATCGCTGGCCTTTGAACTTTTGCAGTCTGCAGACGATCTGAACTGCCGAACTGTTGAAAGAGCCATGCAGCAACTCTTATACTTTGCATGTAAAATGTATGTGACAGACGAAATGCCGTTAAAATTCAAGAATTACATAACATTTAACACTAAAACGAAAGTACAGCCATGTACATCTACATCCGTACTCCGCAAGCCACCAGTCGTTGTGTGGCTGAGGGTACCTTGAGTTCCATTATCGGTTCTCTCTCGTATTGTTCGCGGAAAGAAAGATTGTCGGTATGCCTCTGTGTGGGCTCTAATCTCTCTGATTTTATCCTCATTATCTCTTCGCTAGATATACGTATAAGGGAGCAATATACGGCTAGACTCCTCGGTAAAGGTATGTTCTCGAAACTTCGACAAAAGCCCGTACCGAGCGACAGACCGTCTCTCTTGCAGTCTGCCACTGGAGATTATCGATCATCTCTGTAACGCTCTCACGATTATTAAATGATGCTGTAACGAAGCGCGCTGCTCTCCGTAGGATCGTCTCTCCCTCCTCTATCAACCCTACCTGGTACGGATGCCACACCGGTGAGCAGTATTCAAGGAGTGGTCGACAAGTGTACTGTAACCTACTTCCTTTGTTTTCGGACGGCATTTTCGTAGGATTCTTCCAATGGATCTGTCTGCATCTGCTTTACCGACGATTGATTTTATATGGTCGTCCCATTTTAAATCACTCCTAATGCCTACTCCCAGATATTTTATGGAATAAACTTCCAGCTGATGAACTGTTGTAGTGTAGCTAAATGATACAGGATCTTTCTATGTATTCATAGGACATAACACTTGTCTACATTCACATTCAATTGCCATTTCCTGCACCATGTGTCAATTCGTTCCAGATCCTTTTGAATTGCAATACAATTTTCCATTGTTACAACCTCTTTATATACTTATATACTAACCGATTTGGCTAATTTCAGTCTTGAAATATTCATGTCAGTGCATGGCAGGTTTCAACGGTGAGAAAATATGGAACAGTTGTTCGGAAAAGAGGAAAATCGGGAAAAACCGAAACAGCTTTTTTATTGTGAGCTATCAGTAACCGGCCGCGGTGGCCGAGCGGTCTGCGGCGCGCCAGTCACAGTCTTGACGTCCGCTACGGCGGGGGGTTGGAATCCCCCCCTCCCCGCCGGCCGTTGTGGCCGAGGAGACTGAGGCGCTCCAGTCACGGTCTGCACTGCCACTACGGTCGGGGGTTCAAATCCCCCCTCGGACATGGATACTTGTGCCGTCCTTAGTGTTAGGTAGTTCATAAGTAGTTTGTAAGTTTAGGGACTGATGACCCCGCAGTTAGGCCCTTAAGCTTAACAAACAACAACTATCACTACCGTTCGTCCAATTACGATAAAATTTTGAACATTTCATGTTGAAAGCAAGGGGAAGGTTTGCATGAAATAAAAATTTAGAAAAGTCGCCTGGAAAATAAGAAAATTTAGGAAAAACCGAAAGCGATTTTTTTCTACGAATAAAAATCAATTGCCACATGGTTGTAGGAGCATCACTTGAGTGCGGCTTGACAGGACAAGGTTTACATGATATAAACGTTTTGGAAAATCTACCGGGAAATTGGAAAATTTACTCAACACTATAAGTTGAAAACCATTCATCCGATTGCAATAAAAATTTTATCATTTGACGTTCTTATGAACTAAAAGTTTGGGAAAGTTACCCGGAAAACTTTAAAATTCAGAAAAGAAAAAGATTTTTCTATGAAATGGCAATACCATTCACCTGATTGCGTTAAAATTTTGCACATTCAAAGTTCAAAGTGAGAGGAAAGTTTGAGTGAGGTAAAAGTTTGGAACAGTTGGCCAGAAAATAGGAAAATTTTTGGGAAACTGAGAGACCTGTTTTGGTATATCAATACTATTCCTGCGAAAATATTTTGCACATTTGACGTTCAAAGCAAAAGTACATACATATTAGCAATTGCGAAGCATTGGCCGGTCGACTAATTGTGAAGAGAAACGGTCCCACGAAACTCCCCTGTGGCACACCTGACATCCCTCTTACTTACGAAAACTTCTCTTCATTGTTAATGCAATTTCGTTATCCATGAACTCCTTAATTCAATCACGCAATTGGTCTGACCTTAGGATCTAATGTTGTTCATTAAACGACTGCGGGATCTGTATCAAATACCTTGTGGAAGTCAAGAAACTACCTGAGTACCCGTGGCCCTCTGAGTCTCGTGGACGGACAGCGCGAGCTGGGTTTCACACTATCGCCCCTTTCGAAACCCATGCTGATTCATACAGAGCAAATTTCTAGTCTCCAGAAAAGTCATTATACTCGAAAATACGTGTTACGAAATTGTAAAACTAATAGACGTTATAGGCATATAGTTCTGCACATCTGTTCGACGTCCCTTCTTGAAAACTGGGATGGCCTGCGCTATTTCCCAACCTTTTGGAACGCTACACTCTTCTATACTAAATGGGCATTAAAATTACTACGCCAAGAAGAAATGCAGATGGTAAACGGGTACTCATAAGACAAATATATTGTACTATAATTGACATGAGATTACATTTTCACGCAATTAGGATGCATAGTTCCTGAGAAATCAATACCCAGAACAACCACCTCTGGCTGTAATAAAGGCCTTGATACGCCTGGGCATTGAGTCAAATACAGCTTGGATGGATTTTACAGGTATAGATGCCCATGCAGCTTCAACATCAAGAATAGTGACTGGTTTTTGATGAGCCAGTGTTCGTTTGGAGACAGATCTGGAGATTGTGCTGGACAGGGCAGCAGTCGAACCTATTCCGTACCCAGAAAGTCCCGTACAGTACTTGCAACATGCGATCGTGCATTATACTACTGAAATGTAGGGTTGCACAGGAATCGAATGAAGGGTAGAGACACGGGTCGTAACACATCTGAAATGTTACGGCCACTGTTCAAAGTGCCGTCGATGCGAACAAGAGGTGACCCACACGTGTAACCAATGGCGCCCCATACCATCACGCCGGGTGATACGCCGGTATGGCAATGACGAATACACGCTTCCAATGTGCGTTCACCGCGATGTCGCCAAATACGAATGCGAGCATCATGCTGTAAACAGAACCTGGATTCATCCGAAAACATGACGTTCTGCCATTCGTGACACAAGTTCGTCATTGTGTACTCCATCGCAGGCACTCCTATGATACAGCGTCAAGGGTAACAGCAGCCATGGTCTCCGAGCTGCTGCAAACGTCGTCGAACTGTTCGTGCAGATGGTTGTTGTCTTGTAAACGTCCCCGTCTGTTGACTCAGGGATCGAGCCGTGGCTGCACGATCCGTTATAGCCATGCGGATAAGATGCCTTTCATCTCAACTGGTAGTGATACGAGGCCTTTGGGGTCCAGCACGGCGTTCCGTATAGCCCTCCTGAACCCAACGATTCCATATTCTGCTAACAGTCATTGGATCACGACCAACGCGAGCAGCAATGCCGCGAAACGATAAAACGCAATCGCGACAGGCTACAATCAGACCTTTATCAAAGTCGGAAACGTAATAGTTCACATTTCTCCTCCTTACACGAGGTATCACGAGAACGGTATCACAACGACGGTCAACTGCTGTTTGTGTATGAGAAATCGGGTGCAAACTTTCGTCATGTCAGCACGTTGTAGGTGTCGCCACCGTCGCCAACCTTGTGTGAATGCTCTGATAAGCTAATCATTTGCCTATCACAGCCTCTTCTTCCTGTCGTTAAATTTCGCGTCTGTAGCACAACTTCGTGTTGTAGCAATTGTCATGGCCAGGAGTGTAGATACCTACGATACACCACTGGAAGAAAGGGGGCAAGTTTCTTGGCATACTCTTTGTAAAATAGTGTTGGTATCCCATCAGGTCCTGCGGCCTTTCCTCTTTTGAGCGATTTTGTTTTTCTATCCCGCTGTCATTTATTTCGATATCTGCCATTTTGTCATCTAGAGAAGGAACTACAGTGCAATCTTGGTCTGTGAAACAGCTTTGGAAAAAGTCATTTAGTAATTCAGCCTTTAGAGTGTCTTCCTGTGTTTCATTACTATTTTCGTCACAGTGTGTCGGGCCATTTTGTTTTGATTCACCTACCGCTTCGACATGTAAATACTTCTGTTTCAATTTCGTGTAATTATGTCTAAGTCTTTGGCTATGTTTGTTTGCAGTGAAATGCAAAAATTACAGAACTATCAGTTTAATTCGTCATGACTGCAAAATACCAACATAAATTATTTGCATACGATAAAAAAAATTGGAAGAATCTGACCACAGGAAGATAGCTTTTAAGAAAAATTTTGGAACACTTCAGGCAGTTCCCACAACACCTTAACATAGAACATAGGTTAAGGAAAAACAAACCTACAATTTTAGGATTTATAGATTTGAAGAAAGCTTTGGGATGTTTATTGGAATACTTTATAGCTCTAAAGGTAGCACCAGTAAAGTATAGAGAACGGGAAGTTTTATACAACTTTTACGAACATCAGACAGCAGTTAGAGAAGTCGAAGGGCATGAAAGGGACGCAATGGTTGTGAAGGGATTAAGACAGGGGTGTAGCATTTTATCTATATAAAAGCGAAAGGACACTCACTCACTGACTAAACACGAAATCTTGGAAACTACTTCACACATGAAGCTGAAATTTGGCAGGAATGTTGTTTATAGGCAGAAGACGTCAACGAAGAAAGGATTTTGCGATAGGACTGATAGTTCAGGGGATACGACGTCATAAACAATTAAAACTTACCGTCTTGACTTTATCAGTCCACTGTTTGAGAAGGAGAGTACTTAGCGACTTTCAACAATCTTTGAACATAATTTCAAACCATTAGGAAACCTTTCAGCGCTGACAACCCCTGAAAAATGATGAAAGGAAAAAAAAAGATTTCTCTTACTACTTTTTCAGCGTTCATGCAGTAAAATTACGGCATTTGGCATGACGTTACAATTTATTACTCATAAGCTGTTAGTTGTATTTGCGATAAATGTTACAGTGTACATACATACCAATGAACCCACGTTGGAAATATTATCAAAGTACGACACACAGTTGATGAGTTACGGAGTCATAAACAATTAGGTTCATGGAAAAACCGCCTCATCACGCATGACGTTTTGATTTACTACGCCTTTCCTACCAACTCTGTTCTCGACGTATTTTGCAGACATTTTACATATAAACCACTGGTGCTACGACGTCAAAGAGAATGAAGTACATGAAAATTTATCTTACTAAGCATGCTGATATAATTTACTACGCCTTCACTACGAACTGCATTTAAAACACATTTCACAGGTAGTTTCCTAATATTCCACTCTACGAACCTGGTGCATGTTTTTGTAGGACACAACTCATGAGATACTACCTCATAAACGTGACATCCGTAAATAGGTACTGCATCACATTTCAAATTTTAAGTCTTTATTACTCTGTTCGCAGCACATTCCGCAAGCAATATCCGAATATACCACTGAAAGGAGCTGCAATATTATATCACTGAACGACTTATTGATCAGCAGATACGACGTCATCTATATAAAAATGAATTGCTGTTCGTTAGTCTCGCTAGAACTCGATAACGGCTGAACAGATTTGGCTAATTTTGGTCTTGAAATATTCGTGTAAGTCCAGGGAAGGTTTAAACGGTGTGTAAAAGTTATTAGGAAAAGAGTAAAATCGTAAAAAACTGAAACAGTTTTTTTCAGTGTCATATTAATACCGTTCGTTCAATTGCGATAAAATTTTGTACATTCCATGTTGAAAGCAAGAGGAAGGTTCGCATCAAATCACTCAGAAAGTAGTAAAATTTAGAAAAAACCGAAAGCGATTTTTTTCTATGAATAAAAATCAATTGCCACGTAGTTGTAAGAGCCTCATTTGAGTACGGCTTGACAGGACAAGATTTTTATTAAATAAATTATTTCGGTAATCTACCGGAAAATTGGTAAATTTGAGAAAAACTGAAACTGCGTTTTTCAATGTTTTTTTTTTTTTTTTTTTTTTTTTTTTTTTTTTTTTTTTTTTTTTTTTTTGATTGAATTCAGGACTATACTATTCGCACGACGAAGAGGGGTAATTATTTTTTGTTGTGTTCATTATGGTTTTGGAAAAGTTTTCAGTAAAAAAATAGGGACAGTTAAAAAGAAATGTCGCAAAATTCGAACCTAGTTCCCTTTTCAATGTGTTTCTAAATGTCCTCTACACAATAAGTTGAGAACCGTTCAAACGACTGCGGTAAAACTTTTATCATATGATGTTCAACGGAAGATGAACATGAAAAAAAAATTGTGGAAAGTTACCCGGAAAATTTGAAAATTCGCGAGAAACTGAAAGAGCTTTTTTCAATGCGATATCAATATCATTCGTCTGATTGCGATAAAATTTTGCACTGTTGACGTTCAAAGCAAGAGTACATACATATTAGAAATTTCGATGCATTGACGGGTCGACTAGATGATCCGGTGAACTTCGTATCACTTCACTCTTAATATAAACCATATTAATTTAGATAAATTGTATTTTAGACCCAGCAGCTTTATAAAGGCAACAGATACTCAAAGTATCGGCTCGATAGTGGGCGGAAAGAGTGGGCAAATCACGCACACATGTCCAGGACAATGTTCATGTCACATTTGTGGAACTTCAGGGAAGGTTTAAAAGGTGATAAAATATGAAAAAATTGCGAGGAAAATTAAATATATGCAAAGAGCACACTGAATATAGTGCAACTGCAAAAGGCCTTGAAATTAACGCCAAAAAAAAATAAAAATAAAAAAAAAATACTCTTCATTTGTTATTCTGTTACCATTATAGTTACCACTGTTAGTGCACGAAAATATTATCTGATACTGCTTACAATGCCGAGGAGGACAGGACCTAACATAGGTCGTCTAAGTCAATCAACCGCACTGGTGGCCAGCGAGAGACAGTCGTATTGGTATGGCAGATTGGCGTTCTAGAGTGAATTACAATGGAGTAGTTTGGTACAGAATGGAAAGAGTTCGGGCACATCGACCATAACAGCAGCGAGCACGGGAAAATGAAATTGATTGATTCGACAGACGCCATGCTGCAGAGAACCTGCAACGAGGAGCATTCTCTTACGATCCGGAAATAAATTATAGGCCTTGGTGAGTCGGAAAAGTCTGGTTGAACCAGAATATAGCCGATGTTGTGCTCCTGACTTTCTCCTATCTCATAAAATCCTTTAGCTCTCCGGCAGTTAAGCTCTGAAAATGATGGTGACATTGTTGGATGTACTTCGGTTTTAAAAACAGTACTTGTTTCACTCGGTATTTTTGTTCCTTAGCACTATTAATTCGTATTATCCGGCACAATTTGTGACCGCATTTGATGCAAAACTTGGTGTTAGCGATTATTGTTAAACATTCGTTGCATCGTAACTTTTTATTTATTTATTTATTTTGAAACTAGTACAGGTACTTCTGTTGTTCTGACGTTCTATCCACTGTTTACAAAAGGGACAATACATTTTAAAAGTTAATTATAACTTTTGAGAAATAGTAAAGAAGTCAGAGTAAATAGCTTTTCCAGAGAGTAATTACAGTTCGATATTTCGCTTTATATATTTCACATGAAAAAAAAAAAAAAAAAAAAAAACAAAAAAAAAAACAAAAAAAAAAAAACTGAATTTCACACTTTCTAAAGTATCTTATCCCGTACTTCAGCGCTCAAGCTATCTGCACTCCAGATTTTATCACAATATATTCAGTGGTTTATGTAATGGTGATGCCTTTATAAAGCTACTGGGTCTAAAACACATTATTTAATTTGTTTTATATTAAGATGTAAGAGATACGAAGTTCACCGGGTCATCTAGTAATATTATAAATGCGAAAGAAGCACTCTGTCACGCTTTCACGATTAAACCACTTAACCGATATTAATTGAAGTGGGTATGGAGATAGGGTGACCGCTGAAAAACCTAGGCTACTTTAGAAAGTGTGTAATTCAATATACTTGTTGATTTTAAGTATATAACTGGAAATATGGAACAGCCAAGCGTCAAGGTTTCTCTTATAGCTTCTGATACGCTTGAAGACTTCTTGGAAAAGCTATTTATTCTTGGACGTTTGAAATTTATCGCATTTAAAAATACTTTCAAGACGTTAACGTCTTCAAACCGCCGAACCGATGTAAATGACATTTGAATCCTGTAATATATACGTTGTGCGACGTATAGCGTCTTCAGTCAGCGTTTTACTAACGACGTAATAAAGTTTCTTTTCGTGTTTAATAATGTCTTTATATTCATCTCGATAAAAAATGGAATTTACCGTCATTCTGTGCGCGGTTTACATTTATAAAGGATTTTTTTCTTTAGATCTGATGGTCTTAATTTGAGGCGAAAGTTGCGACATTATTTTCCTTTCGATTGTCTTTGACACGTATGCAAGGTCATCAACGCGAGCGAAGCCGAGGGAAAAAGCTAGTGTCTGTATATCGAGCAAGTTGTGAAATAATGCAAATAGATATTTGTAGAGGGAATTAAACTTCAAGGAGAAGATTTATAAACTTTGCGGTTTGCCGATGTAATTCTGTCAAAGGACCTGTAAAAGCAATTGAACAGAATGGACAGTCCCTTGAAAGTGTAAGTAACAAGAGCAAAATGTAGTGTAAGAATGTCAGGTGATGCTGAAGGACTCAGATTAGGTAAAGAGGCAATAAAAGTGATAATCTTATCTGTGTGGCCAAATAACTTCTAACGGCCGAAGTAATGAAGATGTTTCTTCAAACCTTCTTGATTGCAAATTATTTTATTAGTTAATGACGCGTTTCGCCCTTTAGCAGGGCATCTTCAGATTATCTGCGTGACAGAATTTAGACAAAATTGCAAGGCGGAATTACAAACGGTTATAATGGTACATGGGCTTATTTTGTGTTAATAGAGCGTATAAAATGAACATTAACAAGAGAAAAACAAAAATAATGGAATGCGATCATAGAAAATCGGGTGATGCTGAAGAAATTAGATTAGGTAACGAAACAATGCGGGTGGTAGATGAGTTTTGTTACTTGGGTAATAAAATAACATGCGATGGTCGCAGTACAGAAGATATAAAATGCAGAATGGCAATGGGAAGAAAAGCATTTTTGAAAAAGAGAAATTTGCTAACATTGAATATTGATTTAAGTGTAAGGAAGTCTTTTCTGAAGGCATTTGTGTGGAGTGTTGCCTTGCACGGGAGTGAAACATGGACGATAAGCAGTGCGGACAGGAAGAGGATAGAGGCTTTTGAAATGTGAAGATTAGGTGGGTAGATCGCATAACTAATGAAGAGGTACTGAACATAATTGGTGAGAAAAGGAATTTTTGGCATACCCTGACTAAAAAAAAAAAAAAAAGGATCGCTTGATAGGACACATTCTTAGACATCGAGGAATCGTAAATTTAGCATTGGAGGGAAGTGTGTGAGGTAAATATCGCAGAGGGAGACCAAGAGACGCGTATAGTAAGCAGATTCAAGTGGATGTGGGTTGTCGTTCTTATGAGGAGATAACCATAACAACAAGACAGTATAAATGGTAAACAAAGCTTAAAATGCGCTCTCCGTGGTGGGACACCGTAAGTTGTTATTGCGGTGTTTCTATTTTTCTGGAATGTTTTTTTGGATTTCCTTGTCGCCCTACAAATGTTCGGGTAACAACGAATTACAGTTGGAACATACTCGGTACAGATGTGAGAAACGTAAATCCGATTTTTAAGATTACCTTAATAGAAGCGGTTGTATCTGGTGATACAAGATAAGCCCATGTTTACAATTGCGATCACGGGCGGTAGGCGGGCGTGGTGTGCTGCTCCGCCGACTTGTACAGACTAAGGGAATGTGGGTAGGTAGTGACATAGGAAGCCGATGTATAAGACGGGACGGTTGAAATCTAGCTATCTGAATACAAATTTAACGAAAGGGAAGTTATTAAACAGGACAGAAGTTTATAATTATGTTGGTATTTGTAAATGAGTGGAATTTTATTTGAACAGAGACATCATAAAATCATGGAATGTTTGATCTTTGCATGCCAACTGATCGTTTAGGAGGTGTGGGTGTCCAAAGATGTAAAATTTAGAAAATGGAAAGAAAAGTACCTCCGCTCGGGAGTGGCCGTACTAAGGCGTCATGGAACGGCACGAGGCCGCAGCCGCCGGGGTTCGAACACCCCTCCCCCCGCCCACTTTGGCATGGATATTGTGTTCGTCCTTAAGTTTAGATATTGTGTTGCATTAGTTAGATGTAGATCGTCGCTGCGTAACCGTAGCATTTAAAAAGCGACGTAAAGCATAAGAAAAGTATGTCTGATGAAATGAAATTTAACATCCAATATTAAAGTATTAGGTAGTACTTTTGGAAAAATTTGCCTTGAGTGTAGTCTTGTACGGGATTGAGTTCAGACAGAAAGCTGTTAAAATATGCTGTTAAAGGCAAATGCAGAGCATGAAAGACGACCACCTGTCGTCTTCAATATATTTTTGTATAGTTTCTGTAAAGTTATAATTTATTTAATGTCGTTAGTTTATCATTTTGTTAAAAACTTGAACCACTCTCTTTTCAAGGCTTCAGGAATAGTATTTTTATTTCATGTGTTTAAAATTTGTTAATATTGCTAGGTTTTCTTAATTTGATTATGTTAACAATTTCTTAATATAATAATTAATGTGGCATAAGTACGGATTCTCCACTACGCCACTGTCCCTGTGAGAATGTGCAGTTGTTTTACTTTTAAGTGGGTGCGAGAATGTATGGCTGTCTGAATGTGGGGAATGATAGCTGGCTTTGCATCGTTCTCTCTGGGTCAGTATCGATAGCTGCTGATACTACCAAAGAGGTTTCTACACCCGTTGGTTACAGTCCAGTCAACGAGCTTTCTTTAACGCGAGTCTGGCTGTCCGACCCCACCACCGCTGTTTTCGAGGATTTTCCGGCTTCCGCTCGTTTTCCCGCGGCCCGGTGGCCGAACGGCGATTCATTCTGTGCTGGTCGTCTGGTGAGGTAAGGTTGGTTCAGCTCTTGTGTTTGGAGATGGTAGCGGTTCATTGTCTATCAGGTTTAACTTAGATTCGTAAAATTAGAATCATGTTTTTGGAATATTTTCTCCGATCGTGTGCGGAAATGTATTCTCGTTTTTCAATTCTGTGATTTCCAATAGATAAACGCCGTATGTGTGATTCTCGTCGCAGTTTGATAACGGCTTGGTATGTTAAAACCTTTTGTGATCATATGGTGATGTATGAACTCTGTGTAAATACTTTCTAACTTTGTAGGGCTCGATTTCTAATAGGTGATATGTTCATTTTTGTACAGTGCATTTAAAAATCTACTCATCGTTTCCTTCTGTGAGTGATATGTGTTCTACGTGGTTGGTTCATAGAACAAAGCCTTCAGCTTCCCTTCTTGTTTGTTCTATGCCCATCAGGCAAGTAACTATGTGGGTATCCTTCTGATTTCCACTAATATTTCGCGATCTTCTCTCCCCGCCTATTTTACTGTTGCTGTTTCTTCTCCGACTTGTAGTGCGAACTTTCTTTGTCAGTAATTCTCTCTGCCTTGTACAAGCTCCTACAATATCTTCCTTATGTAATTCTGAACATTTCTATGGGTTGCATGCTGTAATTCTTAATTTTATTTTTCCGACTTTGTGATTATTTCATTTTTGTGGTTTTTATGAGACCGGACTTCATCCGTCTCTGTAATCGCCCCCTATCGCGTGTAGCCGTATTTCATTCGCTTCCTTGTATAATTCAAAGCATTTCTATGTGTTAAATGCAGTAGTTAATTTTCTTTATTTTTCGGAAACTGAATGTATTCAATTTTATCGGTTTTCAGAACCACGTGCGTCCGAGTTCTGATTTCCAGGTTATGCAGCTCGTCGCCTGAGTTCACGCCACTTCTCATATAAAACCAGTACCTAGCTCGATTTGTAACAGACTGCAACTTAAGAATCCACCGTGATTTTGTATAATGAATCCGACTTTCAACCACCTTCACCTTCAGTAGACTGCGTTCATGTAACGTAGCCGTGTGTCGCCGTTAGCGTGTTTGCTCGCGTTTTATGTTCAGATGTCATTTAAAAACAGGCACAACAGACCAGGGAGAGCTTCAAAATGTTTGTATATTGTGTTTTTTACTACTACGAATTTCGCTGTTTTTGGTGAGTTTCGCTGTGACATTGCGAGTGTGTGAGAATGAGGTTGTTTGTGAATCCTTCCCCCCCCCCCCCCCCCCCTAGTAGCGTTAAATCATGTATAATTAAGGCTAGGCACCGTCTGCATTAATCCCTGTAAGAGATGCATTTTATTGTATTAACAAAATTGTTCCCTATTTTGCTTGTTTTCTATCTGAATAAACAAGTCTAAGTTCAGCATAATCCGTAAGTTGCCTATTAATTGTAGTTTTAGAGCACCTTCCCTCTTTTATTTAATATTTCTCTTCAGAAGTTCTGAGAAGTAGTTCAGATGCAATTCTTTCTCACGTCTAAATTCCGTTGCGCCATAAATATTTTATTAGTCACCTTTCTAAGATAATTTCAGTTGTGATGGCTTGCATATTAATGTCTGAGTGTAATAACGTGTGAGCTGCTATCTATATTGACCACTGTAGTATTATCTTCCTGCTTTGAAGTAATTTAAAACGAGTCAGTTCTCAGTTTTGGGCGAGGGAACAAGGCTTCATAGCAGGGAGTGACCAGTAGTTCACACGGAACTCATTTACTATTTTTAGTGACAAAACAAGGCGCTTGTTACGTACAGTGGTCGACTTTTAAGCATTAGTGGGCAGATTACGTAACTAACGAGGAAGTAGTAAATGGAATTGAGGTAGAAAATTCACTAAGTGTTGATTTGGTGGGGCACATTCTGCTACATCAGTGGATCGTGAAATTAATTTTGGAGTGAAGCATGTGGGGTAAAAATCGTAGATGGAGGCCGAGAGACGAATACAATAAGCACATACAAAGCATGTTAAGTTGTTGTTAATCACAGATGAAGAGACATGCAGAGGATAGGGTAGCATGGAGAGCTGGATCGAGGAAGTGTTTAGATTGACGACGTTAGTAACAGCAACAAAAATAAGTCTTGTAAAAGTATGTCAGTTCTTAAGTATATGGTCATGGTCCATCCCACCCCCACCCAAAAAAAAAAAAAAAAAAAAAAAAAGTTCACCGTATATTGGCAAGTTTGAAGAATCGATAAAAGTTAACTGCCTGGGCTGTGCTATAAGGAAATAAGACATATAACAATTCTACAGTGTAATATACCGGGTGATTAAAAGCTGAGTACAAATTTGAAAACTTAATAAATCACGGAATAATGTAGATAGAGAGGTAAAAGTTGACACGCATGTTTGGAATGACATGGGGTTTTATTAAAACAAATTAGATGCGTGAAAGATCACTTGCGCATGTCGTTTGCTGATGATCGTGTACTGAGCCGCTACATTCGTCATGCTTGGCCTCCCAGGTCACCAGACCTCAGTCCGTGCGATTTTTGGCTTTGGGGATACCTGAAGTCGCAAGTGTATCGCGATCGACCGACATCTCTAGAGATGTTGCAAGACAACATCCGACGCCAATGCCTCACCATAACTCCGGACATGCGTTGCGGTGCTGTTCACAACATTATTTCTCAACTATAGCTATTGTTGAGGAATGATAGTGAACATACTGAGTATTTCCTGTAAAGAACATCATGTTTGATTTATCTTAATTTGTTGTTTATGAATAAAGAGCAGTCTAGAATGCAATAATTTATTTCATTCAACTAGTTTCAGTCTTATGTAGACCATCTTCAGGAATTTTGACTCCATCGATGTTTTGGAGCTGGCAGGTAGCTGAGAGCCTTCCAGTGCGTTGACCCAAACATAGTGAAACGAAAATGTTTCCAAAAATATGTTAATTTGTTGTGCTGATTATTGCTTTTCTGATCAGATGAAGCGTCAAATGACGCACTTGTTTTGTTATATTAAAACCCCATGGAGGAACAAAGTTAGAAAAGGTAGTTTCAAGTACCTGGGATGTATTTTCTCACAGAATGGCAACATAGCGAAAGAACTGGAATCGAGTTGCTGCAAAACCAATGCAGTGAGTGCTCAGTTAAGATCTCCTCTCTTCTGCAAGAAGGAAGTAAGTACCAAGACTAAGCTAGCAGTGCACCGCTCTATCTTTCGACCAACTTTGTTGTATGGGAGTGAAAGTTGGGTGGATACAGGTTACCTTATTCATAAGGTAGAGGTTACACATACGAAAGTAGCAAGAATGATTTCAGGCACTAATAGATGGGAACAATGGCAGGAGGGTGTCCACAATGAAGACATCAAAGAAAAACTGGGAATGAACACATAGATGAAGCAGTTACAGCGAACAGACTGAGATGGTGGGGTCATGTTACACGCATGGGAGAAGCAAGGTTACCTATGAGACTCATGAGCTCGGCAGCGGAGGGAAAGAGGATTCGAGGTAGACCAAGAAGAAAGTACTTAGATTTGGTGCAGAATGATTTTGAAGTGAAAGGCATAACATCAGACGAGGCATCAATGTTAGCACAGAAGGAATTTTATTAGAGGTACTATACTCCAGACTGAACGCTGAAAGGCATAATCAGTCTCTAATGATGATGAAGATGATGTCCGCCTCCATAGCTCAGCGGTAGCGTCGCTGACTACCACGCAGGAGGCCCAGGTTCGATTCCCGGCAGGGGACTGGGTGTTGTGTGTTGTCCTAATCATCATCTCATCATCATTGGCACGTAAGTCGCCCACGCGGCGTCAAATAAAAAGACTTACACTAAAGCCGGCCCAACAATCCCGCAAAGGATCTCCCGGCCAAGAAATCCATACGCTCATTTCCATGATGATGATGATAAAACCCCATGTCATTCCAAGCATGTGTGTCCATTTTTACCTATCTACATTATTCCCTGATTTATTAAGTTTTCAAATTTATACCGACTTTTTCATCTCCCGGTATATGTTTAGAGAATCCAAATATAAGCCAGAAGTTAAATAAAAGTAACTTAGCGACAGACGTACACTGTCACTAAGATAGTTGACGATTTAGGCGTAGTAATTACTTTGGTCTGAAAATAAGGAACAAGGAACAATTTATGGTAACTCGAGGGCATGCACTTACAGGAGTGGTGATTATTAAAAACGATTTCACGCCGCCGACGCTTGCGCCCTCATTTCCGTTAAAGGCCCCGTACCGTAGAGCCGTTTCTCAGAGGCGGTCCGCTCGCCGAATTATGTTCCACGGTACGCGGAAGCGCCCGCGACAAAATGGGGTCATCCGTTTCAGCATGCGAGATTGCAGAAACGCTTCTCGCCGGGAAACTTTCTCGGTCTCTGCGCCCCTGGCGTTCCCACTCGGTCCAGGGCGGCAGAGAGATATCCAATTTAGTTCAGTTGCTGTAAGGAGTGGCTTTTAAATCCCGAGGAAAGCGTGTTAAGGCGGCAGGAGAGCGGTTCGGCCCGCTCCGCCGATTCTGGGCTGCTGCAATATCTTCAGCCAGCGGTGTCTCCCCGTGTTCACTGCTCTGGAACATCTGGCCGCTTCTCGAAGAAAAACATCACAGGAAGCTCTTTAAGTCGCGTCTTTGCGTCCACTGCCAGTACGTGTTTTCCAACTTGTACTAACACTGAACCTTTCCTACATACTAAACGTATTTTGTGTGTCGGCATGAATAAAACGGTGGTGACCAAAGTTCATAAGCCAATCAAGAAGTCTAGGAGAGTGTTTTTGTTGGGAAGAGCTGATAAGCAATTGCTAGAATCGCACTTAGAAAATGAATGGGCATCGTTTAGTTCCGGTACTATGGATGTAGAGGAATTGTGGACTAAATTTAAGTGCATTGTACATACAGGGTTAGATAAATATGTGCCTGTAAAGTCGATTAAGGATGGAAAAGATTCCCCGTGGTATAATAATAATGTTAGAAAGCTACCGGGAAAACAAAGACTGTTGCACACTCGGTTCAAAAAAGAACACGCAAATGATGACAGGCAAAAGTTAGTAGATATTCGTGCGTCTATAAAAAGATCGATGCGCGAATCCTTAATTCAGCGCAAAGTTCCTAGTGATAGGAAAAAAGCGCAGGTGACTCCCGTTTATAAGAAAGGAAAGAGAACTGACCCACATACTTACAGGCCAATATCGTTGACATCAGTTTCCTGTAGAATTTTGGAGCATATTCTCTGTTCGAATATAGTAAATTTCCTTCAGACGGAAAAGCTTCTTTCTACGAACCAGCACGGATTCAGGAAACATCATTCATGTGAAACTCAGCTTGCCCTTTTCTCACATGACATCTTGCGAGCCATGGATGAAGGGCAACAGGCGGATTGTGTTTTTCTCGACTTCAGAAAGGCGTTCGACGCGGTGCCACACTGCAGACTGCTAACGAAGATACGAGCTTATGGAATAGGTTCACAGATTTGTGGCTGGCTGGAAGATTTCCTAAGTAATAGAACGCAGTACGTTGTTCTCGAAGGCGATTGTTCATCAGAGACGAGTGTATCGTCAGGTGTGCCCCACGGGAGTGTGAGAGGACCGCTATTATTTCCTATCTATATAAATGATCTGATGGGCAGAATAAGTTGTAATTTGCGGCTGTTTGCTGGTGATGCTGTGGTGTATGGGAGGGTGTCGTCTTTAACTGACTGTAATAGCATACATGATGACTTAGAGAAAATTGCTAGTTTGTGCGAAGAATGGCAGCTAGCTCTCAATGTAGAAAAACGTAAGATGATGCGCATAAGTAGGAAAAACAATCCCATAACGTTCGAATACAGCATTAGTAGTGAGCTTCTTGATGCTGTCGCGTCGTTGAAATGTCTAGGCGTAACATTACAGAGCGATATGAATTGGAACGAACATGTAAGGACAGTTGTGAGTAAGGCGGACAGCCAACTTCGGTTTATTGTGAGAATTTTGAGAAGATGTATTGTAAACGAGGCCGCGTATAAAACGCTTATTCGACCACGTCTTGAGTATTGCTCGAGTGTTTGGGACCCGCAGCAGATCAGTTTAAAGGAAGACATAGAGGCAGTTCAGAGTCGAGCAGCTAGGTTAGTTACTGGTAGATTCGACCAATACGCGAGTGTCACGGAAATGCTCCGGCAACTCGCTGGACGAAGGACGTTCTTTTCGTGAATTAATTTAGAGGACCGGAATTTGAAGCTGAGTGTAGTACGATCTTGCTGCCGCCTACGTACATTTCGCGTGGTGACCACAAAGACAAGATAAGAGAAATTAGGGCTCGTACAGAGGCATGTAGGCATTCTTTTTTCCCTCGTTCTATTTGGGAGTGGAATAGGAAAGGAAATGGCTAGTAGTGGTACAGTGTACCCTCCGCATCGCACCTCAGGGTGAATTGCAGAGTATGTATGTAGATGTAGATGTAGATGTAGTGCGGGTCTGGACTCTGTTCTTCAGCACATGTCCGCAATATTGCAGGGGGTGTGTTGAGACTGGCGAAATACTTTTCAAGAAGAATATAATAATTGCAATTCCAAAGAGAGGAAATTTTTTAAAAGGGAAGAGTACCGAGATAAAGGGGAGACAGAAGGTATTATATCAGGTGTGTTATTTTTTAAGTAAGTACCGTTTTGCCATACCGCGGCCGCAGCACCGCCGTCGGCGTTCTGCGCATGCGCATTTGGTACCTACATCTGTTGTCTACGCACTGACGCCATTACAGTATGATTCTTCCTTGTTGACGTTGTGTACTGAGATGCCTCCGATAATCGTGAGTCTCGCCGACTGTGGATTACAGGCTGTTATACGATTTCTTAGTGCTAAAGGCCTAAGAAGCGCTCAATATTCAACGTGAGAACTGTACATTTTATGGAGAAAACATTATGAGTAATGGAATGGTAAGAAAGTGGGCGAGAGCATTTTGAAGATGGCCGCACAAATGTGCATGATGAACAAAAGAATGGTTGTCCTCCGGTTGTTAATGAAACTTTGGTGGAGGAAGTGGACAATAAGGTGAGAGAAAACAGACGGTTTACGATTTCCTCCTTGCGGGATGTCTTTCCTAATTTTCAAAATGTTCAAATGTTTGCGAAGCTTATGGGACTTAACTGCGTTGTCATCAGTCCCCAAACTTACAAACTACTTATGAACTACCTTGTACTAAAGACAGCACAAAATCCATGCCTGAGGGGGTATTCGAACCTCCGATGGAGAACGACCTCGCGCTTCGTAGCATAGCGCCTCAATGCGCTCGATCGCTCTGCCGCGGCGCTTTCCTACAGTGTCTTGTAGTGTTTTGTATGCCATTGTGACCGAGCACTTGAATTACCGATAATTGTATGCAAGTTGGGTACCGAAAATGGTAACGGATGTGCCCAAGAAGAAAGGAAACAAATATAAAGTACGGACAAAATGTTGCTTTTACAAGAGACACTCGCGAATTAGAACGAAATCTTTGGAAAGAAAACAAGTGAGATCGAGTTGTCATCACTTCCTTCTAGTTCTTCTCAGATAAGAACCAATCTGACCTCCACTGCTTTAGTTAGTGATCGGTTTGGTGTTTCAGAGCTAGAGCTGCTATAGCTTCCAGTGTTCTGTATGTTCTAGGAATGACAATACTTCTAGGAATGACAATAGTTATAGACAAAAATAGGGTACGAAAAGAAATGCACGAGGCAAGACTGTCTATTCAGTAACAGTACAGCAGCAGGATAAAATAGGAAACAAAATGTACAGAAGAGTCAAGAAAGAAGAGCATGTCAGTATAGTTCACGAACCTGGAGGGCATTTTATCCGGCACATTTCTCCAGAAAGCGCAACTGGAAGTCGTATAGCTGAATGCATTCTTAAGTACCACGAAGCTAATAACTTTAACAATAATGAGGCGGAAACCATTGGTTGTGATGGAACTTCAATAAACAGTGATTTGGAAAATGACGTTATTCCCAATATAGAACTACAAATTCAGGGACCATTACAGTAGCTTCGTTATTTGCCGAAACAGAGCGGTAGTCGCAAAACTAGCGAGTTCAGGTGCGGAACGAGCTGTCTGAGTGTTGTAATTCGACAAAAACAAGTGTGCTACAGATGTTCAACGGACGTTTAGAATCAAGTACGGCACGGAGCCACCAAGAAGGATACCCGTTTAGCACTTACACTACAAATTTGTTACGACGAGTTGCTTGTGCCCGGCAAAGAGAATCGAATGTGGAGCGCGTACGAGAGACATTCGTAAGGAATCCGAACAAATCGGCGCGTCGTGCATACCATGAACTAGAAATGGCTCCAATGACAGTGCGGAAGGTCCTGTGTCAGAAGCTGTATATGAAATCATTCAAATTGGAGCTCGTGCAGAAGTTCATTGACGACGTCAAAAACAAGTGTTTTGAGTGTTGTTCGCATTTGCAACAATTGAATTAGGATGGGATGGCATTGTCGAATGCTCAGTTTCTTAGCGAGGAAGCCACTTTCCACACAAATGGCAAAGTGAACAGGCATAAGTATCGAACAGCACGAATGCATTGAATTTTATCGTGATTCCACAAAGGTAAAATGTTATCTCATCGAAAACTTCACGGGCCATTCGTCATCGCCGAGAGCTCTGTCACTGGGTATTCCTGCTAGGACATGTTGCAGCAACGGCTGATGCCTCAAAGGCAATCGGACTCTTCATTCACCTTTCAGCAGTCTGGGACTCCACCCCATTTATGTCGTGGATACCCGATCACGGAGCTGCCGTATCGATGGATCGGCGTGCTACGGAAAGGGGCAGCTGGTTCATGAAATGGCCTCCCCGATCATTAGATCTCACTCCGTGTGATTTCTTTCTGTGGGGCACATTAAATATCTGGGGTACGTACCGCCTTTACTACATGATGTAGCAGAGCCCCAGGAGAGAATACGGAAAGCGACTGAGACAGTCGCGGATGCCATGTTCGGGCTGGTAGGGAAACATTCGATTACCATATTGATGTCTGCCGGATCACTCAAGGTTCACATGTCGAATATTTGTAAAAATGTTTTCAGAGTTTCTCTTCAAAATGCAATATGTATGACATCTATATAATGTTTAATTCTTATGCAATAAATAATTGTAAGATTTTATGGACTTCTAGGTCCACCCTGTATTGCGAAGATTGAAAGTGCTACTGATATGCCGTTTTCACAGGGGATCAGTGGATTTAACTAATAAACAATGTATTGAAGTGTATTTCTGAGCGGAAATACGCTTTTTAATGGAAAAATACCTACTGACATTAATGAAGTAAAATTAGCGTGAATTGGAATGTCAGCAGAACTTGTTGCACGCTTCGGTACAAGTTGTTTACGAGGTATCGTATTATGAAAAGTTTCCATAACAACTGAGTAGCAACTAGAGCTCATACATTAGTGATGTGGACTCAGAACAGTAAGGAGACAATTGTGTTCAAAATGAGGAACGTCAGCAGCAATACACGCTTCCAGTATGGCAAGCAAAGACTGCTGCACACATGTTGGCATTTCACCGGAGACGTCCGAGCGGGCTAGGGCAATACGTCGTTCCAAAACATTGGGTGTAGTTGGTATGCCTTTGGAGTCAATGTATTTCATCTTTCCCCACAGGAGAAAGTCTGCAGGAGTTACATCCGAGGAATGGATAGGCCAAGGTACAGGTCCAACGATATGGAACCAATTCTTGAAGACACGTTGTAGTAATCCGTGAACAGTGGTCGTGTTAGTACCACAGGTTTCTCGCAGTCTGCTGAACATCGTCTTCTAGCTACTGTCACAGATGGTCTGTTGGGAGGCTACGGTACCGTCTACCATCAGTGGGCCTATGAGCTAATGGTTACCTATCCCACAGCATAAATTTACACTACATGGACACTGACTTTCCATCTCACGAAGCCAATGGGGATTGTCAGCAGACCAGTAATGCACTTTCAGGCAGTTTATCTGGACATGTTTCGTAAATGTGGCTTCATGCTATGTAAGAAGGTAACACGATTGTCATAATCGTTTCAATGAGGCTGTTGATGGAGAGAGATGTGATAAAGATGGAAAATTCAAACGCAGATATTGGTAGGCTGTGCATGACATCGTTTTCATGGTAACGGCATCTCTATTGCTAAATCATAGCTTTGTAAAAGTCACGTAGTATTGTTCAGCTTTACTTATGATTATACAGAGCTTTTTGTGAAAGAAAGTAACATTACATTTCACGCGAGTTTAAAATTGTGTCATTTCTGAGGAACTGGGGATATATATATATATATATATATATATATATATATATATATATATATATATATATATATATTCGACTAATGTTTCCAACAGTCACGTGCTTTTATGTCAGAAGCACGCCATGTGTATAGCCACTCTTCTGTTTGCTAGGTCTGTTAGTATCTAGGGGAGCTTTTTTTTATATTCGACTAATGTTTCTGCTCTGCTGTCCGTCAGGTCTGTTAGTATATATGGGCGAATGGTGTACCCGACATTGATGACAGAGGCGCGGAAACAAACGTGTGGATCAAACAGTCGCCAAAACACTAATTTCCTGAATTTCCTTCTAATGTTTCAAATGTTTGTATAGTCTATGGGACTTAACTACGCGGTCATCAGTCCCTAAACTTACAAACTACTTATGAACTACTTACGAACTAGGACGGCACAAATACTCATCCCCGAGGGGGGATTCGAACCCCGTAGTGGCCGTGCAGACCCCGTGACTGGAGCGCCTTAGTCCCCTCGGCCACCGCGGCCGGCTGAATTTCCTTCTGTTACACTACCATATTCAAAAAAGTGGTTAAAAAGGTTGATAAATAATTGTCGAGCTGGGTGACTTCAATTTCGATATGATTCCGCATATGTTCCACACAAGCTCGAATGAATACTTTCGATTATCTTGTACAGAGGGGCTGGAAGTGACAGGCGAGGTAGGGGCGTCCCTTAGTTTTAGTATTGAAAATGTTTTTGAATCGGACATTATTTTATGGATTACGTTGGGATACGAGGCACCAGTGAGGTCGCCGCTGGCTCACAGCGACAAGTCAGATGGCGGAAAATTGTTCAAATATTTGTAAACCTAAGGGAGTTAACTACATTGGTCATTTGTCCCTAAGCTTATAAACTACTTACACTAACTTAAGGACAACACAAACACCCATTCCCGCGGAGGACTCGAACCCCCGACGGCCAAATACCGGACGCATTGCAGCTGGGCGCCTTAGTACGCACGGCTGCTCTGGCGTGGCTCAGGTGGCAGAGGGAGCGCCAACAGGCGGGAAGGGAAAACAGCGTCCTAACAGATCGGAAGCCACAGAGGGAGAGAGCGAAGCCTTCCGGGCTGTCCTCAGCTTGCTATTGGTTTCTTCCAGTGAGACTATACGACTGGTAGGCTCAGCGATGCTGCGTATGTTGCGTTCAAGTGATCGGATCGTGGCTTGGCCGTAGTTGCTGAACAGACCCAAACGGGCTTCTACTTCGATGAAATTTGTAAAACAAACAAAGAAACAAAAAATTGTAATATCCTGCTCTGAAGCAACGGCCCTGGTCACTCTCCATACAACATGATGTTGTCAGCCTTTTCTGCATTAGTAATTCCTATTCTCCACTCATAACCAACCGTATGGAATGTCACACCAGCTGAGTAGCCCTCACATGGGTGAGGGCAGCCAGCGAGGTTTCTTTCACTGTTGATGCTTACTGTGCAAGGACTGCCGGGAGTATTGAGTGAAAATTGGCAGGTG
The DNA here is from genome assembly GCA_026315105.1 of Locusta migratoria. NCBI lineage: Eukaryota > Metazoa > Arthropoda > Insecta > Orthoptera > Acrididae > Locusta > Locusta migratoria. The sequence continues at coordinate 55,432,001 of CM048745.1, read as the reverse complement.
CACTATGATAGTACTGTACGGAGAAGCGGATAATTTGCGACAGGACGGAGTCCTGATGGGGTAGAAGGAGCAGTTGTTCCAGTCAGAGTGTCCCAGTGGCTTATGGGCAGCGCAACTAACTGAACCATGTTACGTGGTTCGAGTGTTCCTTTGCCATGGACTGACTGCGGCCATTTGATCGAAGCTCTTTGGTGCAATCGATAAGAAGCGTGTAACGCGGGCGAGGAAAGAAAAGAGGCGGTGGCGCTGCGCATGCGGGAAGTTGGTGACTGGAACGCCTAGCGAGCGGTGGTGGTCTTGGACAGCTGCGAAGGGCAGAGGGACGTTCATGTGTGATGCAGCGACAGAAACTTCCGGGAGTTCTGGGCAAGACGTCGGCACGCTGTGGCAGCCATCCTGTGTAGAGTGACGATATGTCGTCTTGCAACTTTTGAAACCCGAATTCGCCCCGGTCAAGTGATATTGTCATTTGCTGGAACTGCTGTGAAGTTTACTAAGAGGGGAGAATACGGACAGCACCAGTAAGGAGTGAGTCATTTGGTTGGCCGGAGCTAAGGCACGAACTGTTACCTGCTGTCTTAGTTGGACAACATTTGTTGATCTTGAAGTCAGTCCTGTAAAGAGGGGTGCCTGTAGTATGAAAGCATGACCGGTCTAAGGGGTTGGTAGATGTTAAGTAACTTTAAGTCAGCTTAGTTTGTATGTGCTACTTTCATCAGGGTTTTGTTATTGTAACATCTCGCTGTGTGTTTTTGTTTGTAGTGCTGAAAGTTCCTTGCATTGGCAGAGTAGTAATTTCTTGTGGTAAACTGTTAAAATAAATATTGCATGAGAATAGAAGCAGTTAATTTTATGGATGAGCTTTTAAAATATTTATCTGATGTTCTCGTGAAGTTTTGGTTGAACTGAGTTAACTTGTTAAAGTTTAAGGGCAAGCGTTGATGAACTGGCTGTGTAAATTGCTGTAAAGAACTGTTAATTTTCCTAAGTGGCCGAAGCAATGCACTCTTGGACAATAACTGAAAGCTCTATAACCTGATTATAAACAGTAAAAGCGTTAAGTGCATTGGGTACACTGTAACGTGTTCCAGATATTAAAAAGCTGTTAATATTGTTGTTTAAAAATTACCATTTACAATTTTCTTGTCATGTCTATTTTAAAGCTCTGCTCAGTTAAAGGGCACGATAAAATGAAATGGTAGGGCACGATGTTGATTGTTCAGCCAATGTTAGAACATTATTTTCTTTTTAGACTATTGAAGGTTAATAAACCTTGTAATAAAATGTTTGACTTTCAATATAAAACCAGTTCGCCCCACTTCCCACAGAATCCCGTGTCTCTGCCTATCACTAACTAATAAGCGACAACAGCCTGGACACTAAATTTCTACTATCCCACATTTCAGTCAATGACACCTGGCAACTAAAATCATAAATTAATTTATATCATATAATTATTATTATAACGTCGTATACCGCGTATTTCAGTCTGAGATGATACTCCGTGACCTATAAACTAAGAATAAACGATGTTTTCAAGGAGAACGTGTAAACGAGTAGTACACCATCCTTTTGTGTGCTGTGCTTGTCAGCTGATGCTGGGTTAACGACAACCTCTAATAAATGCGAACGGTGCAAATGCAGATGAGAAGCAGAGGATCTCATTCCGATGTGATCAGTTACAGCAAGTCGTGCACAATCTGTTGTCGAGGCAGACAAGAGTGGCTCTGGAGAGGAGCTGTTACAGCGCCTCTGAAGCAGCTCTGGTTTTGTTGGTGCCGTGGTCTCGTTTGAATGGGTAATATCAGCGGGTGCAGCACGAATTACACACTCAGCCGAACCTGTATGGGGTGCGTCTCGCAAAGACAATGGCCGGCTATCGATGACGCCGAACTGGGTCAACGGATCGTACATAACGCACACACATACACTAACACGCGCACACGTAGTCATTCCGTTCACAATAGCTGCAGTAGGGGTGGGAGGGGGAAGCTATTCGAAGTGTACGTCATCGGCTGTTTCTGCCCGGAGTGCAACGGTAACAAGGAGCTGTGACGTAATGATCAGGGAGGTAAAAATAAGTGGAGTGGTTCTAACGACATCCTGCAGCTCGTTTTTTTCATTCTTGGTGTGTAGGGCTTGCTGCCATCTTAAATACGCTAAATGTAAGCATGTTTTCATGGAAAGTATATTCGAACGCAATTTTTATGATCTTGAATGTACATTTGATCAAGTACTACGACACATTTTACCCCGTTAATGTCTTTATTTTTCTATATTTCGAAAACGAGAAAAAAAATTTAAAAGCATGTTTTCGTAATTTAATTCCTCTTTTAGTGTATATTCAGTTACTCCCATCTTCTATGGCCTGGCACAGAAAAAGTGGATCCATATGTGAAATTAAGTCTTGTCCGAACAATTGCTACACTAAGCCATCTAGATCCACCAGTCACTTCAAGACTTTATACGCAAATCAAACCTGGCCCCCGCAAAAGTAATAGGACTATACGAAATCTCCTCTTGAGCAGAGCTACCAACACGTAATTGACCAGGATTTAAGTCAATGGTATCCACACTTTTATACACCGGTAGGCGGGAACGCCGAAATCTTATCCTGTAACGAGGCATCTCTGAAGCTGTTCAGAGCTGTTGCCTGTACCAGAAACTATGCGAGGCCACACCTGCACTATAAAACAAGGGCCGGTTCTGCCTATGAGCCAACTACCCTCCAATACGTGGACACGGCGCCGTCTAGCGAAAAGTTGTCCACCTGCTCGACGCAGTCCAGTGACAACAGTTCCCGCGCGATAAGCTCACTTAGCCGTTTCTTCTGCGGGTCGGTAATTGATCCGAACCTAACTGTACGTCTTTGGCTTGTCACTGCCTTTTACAGGGCGCTAACGACGCAGTCTTCCACGCACCCCTTGTGAGCGCCGTGCCGGCGCTGCGGAATACTCCTCCTGCAAAGATTTGGATGGTCCGACTGACAAATTACAAGTGCTCTCTTAAACTTTGCTGTGCATTACAAAATCACCAGTACTGTGGAATGAATGCAGTCCACCACTCCGCACTCTTCCCTCAGGGCACAAGGCGCCTACTCAGGTAATGCGCAATGTGATCCTCACTGATCGTCACCCTCTCGAGGGTGGTGTGAGGCAGCGAAAGCGGTCTACAGACCTCGTAATGTAGGAAAAGAAATTGGAATAAAGAGGCGTGCAGTTAGACGCCTTTCACTGGGAGCGAAGTGCCACCAACTCGGCTCGCATCCTACCTCAGCAGTCACAGTCCCTAACCTTTAAAAAGACGGTGAGCAACTACAGTACACAGACAAACACACAGCTACAAACACCCAAAGTCAGATTGTAGAGTACATAACTACACTCCTGGCCATTAAAATTGCTACACCACGAAGATGTCGTGCTACAGACGCGAAATTTAACTGACCAGAAGAAGATGCTGTGATACGCAAATTATTAGTTTTTCAGAGCATTCACACAAGGTTGGCGCCAGTGGCGACACCTACAACGTGCCGACATGAGGAAAGTTTCCAAGCGATTTCTCATACACAAACAGCAGTTAACTGGTGTTGCCTGGTCAAACGTTGTTGTCATGCCTCGTGTAAGGAGGAGAAATGCGTACCATCACGTTGCCGACTTTGATAAAGGTCGGATTGCAGCCTATCGCGATTGCGATTTATCGTATCGCGACATAGCTGCTAGCGTTGGGAGAATATGGAATCGGTGGGTTCAGGAGGGCAATACGGAACGCCGTGCTGAATCCCAACGGCCTCGTATCACTAGCAGTCGAGAAGACAGGCATCTTACCCGCATGGCTGTAACGGATCATTCAGCCACTTTTCGATCCCTGAGTCAACGGATGGGGACGTTTGCAAGATAACAACCATTTGCACGAACAGTTCGAGGACGTTTGCAGCAGCATGGACTATCAGTTCGAAGACCATTCCTGCGGTAATCCTTGACGCTGCATCACACACTGGAGCGCCTGCGAAGGTGTACGCAATGGCGAACCTGGGTCCACGAATGGCAAAACGTCGTTTTTTTTTCGGATGAATCCAGCTTCTGTTTACAGCATCACGATGAGCGCTCAAATGTTCAAATGTTTGTGCAGCTTATGGGACTTAACTACGGGGTCATCAGTCCCTAAACTTACAAACTACTTATGAACTACTTACGAACTAGGACGGCACAAATATCCATGTCAGAGGGGGGGGATTCGAACCCACGACCGTAGTGGCCGTGCAGACCGTGACTGAGGCGCCTCAGTCCCCTCGGCCACTGCGGCCGGCCATGATGATCGCATCCGTGTTTGACGACATCGCGGTGAACCCACATTAGAAGCGTGTATTCGTCATCGTCATACCGGCGTATCACCCGGCGTGATGGTATGGGGTGCCATTGTTTACATGTCTCGGCCACCTCTTGTTCGCATCAACGGTTCTTTGAACGGTGGCCGTTACATTTCGATGTGTTACGTCCCGATGTGTTACGATCCGTGCGAAACCCAACATTTCTGGATACGGAAAATGTTAGACTGCTGCCTTGGCCAGCACATTCTCCATTTTTGTAACCAATTAAAAAGTCTCGTCAGTGGTGGCTGAAGAAGTGGCTCATCACAATAGTCCAGTCACTATTCTTGATGAACTGTGGTGTTGAAGCTGCATGGGCATCTGTACACGCCGTCCAAGCTCTGTTTGACTCAATGCCCAGGCGTTATTGCGGCCAGAGGTGGTTGTTCTGGGCACTGATTTCTCAGGATCTAAGCACCGAAATTGCGTGAAAATGTAATCATATGACAGTTCTAATATATTTGTCCAATGAATACCCCTTGATCACATGCATTTCTTCTTGGTGTAGCAATTTAAATGGCCACTAGTGTAACTTAATTGGAGAATATCTTCAAAAATACTAACTCAGAGAACAGTTATATAGGGGAAATTAACTAAATTGCAGCGAACATTGGAATGAAACTGCAGAGCACAAAAAAAGTCTAAACAAATCGCTTGTATTTCCTTTTCAGCTCTGCTATGGCTAAAGAGCGGCCAACCCACTTACCGTTACCAACGTAAGTGTCCGATTTGTAGAAAGGTATTCGATCACGATGTTCAACCCAGTATGCACATTCTCTGTGGTAGTTGGACTGCTGGTGGTTCGGAAATCATGAGTGAGTCCTTCCACTGATTTCAGGTATCTATTTCCTACCACATTCCGCAATGTTCGCCGGTCCCAATTCGTCTGTTAGATACGAATTTAGCTGTAGTTGTTCATCTTTCAGCTAAGCAAACACAAGAATAGTATTGGATCTGGACAGTTTCAGCAGAGTTTAAATGTCCATAGTGTATTCGATTTTCAGATGATGAGGATTAAACAGTCCATGTTCGAAGTCCAAGCGGTTCCCTGAGTATACCACATGTTAATACTTCTCTACTGATAATAAAATACTCCTCGCTTACTTTTATACTAGTGAATCGGACTTTAGTGATATATAGTAGCCAACTCGCCATTCATAGCAACGTCCGAATGCTTTCGATCAGTGTACATCATTTTTTTTTAAAGTTTTACGTCAGTTTTAGCCAAGCAATTAATTTTCTTTCTCTTTGTATCATCATTAACATCTTCCGTTCAAGGATTAGTCTGTTGTCTGTTTCAAACATTCAAACCAAATCATTCACATGGTCGTCCGACTTGTCTTACCCATTCGGTTTGTACTTCATGATCGTCTGGGAATTCTGTGGTCTAGCAGTATCAGAAGTGTTCTCTCCAATTTCAGGAAATTGCTGAAACTTTTCTTTCATGTTGAATATCTATAACTTTTTTCTGGTATCGCCATTGCTAATATGTCTCTCCTTGTTGAGCCATTTTAATTTTTTCAGGTACCTCAACTTCGCAGTTTGAATTTTAGTTTCTTGTCATTTCATGGTAACCCAGGTTTCGCTTTTATATATCAGAGGAAATTGCATAACTTTATGAAATTTCAAAATGATCCCTTTTTGCACATCATGTCCCAATGTTCCACTATTGGCAACGCAGACAGACTGGAATTTGTATATTATGTTTACAATATCTGCATCAGAATCGCAACTTGGGCACAGATATGAGATATAAGGAACTGATTTCGATTATCCAAAATACTTTTTCACCCGTCTGTATATTTCATCGGAAAGCCATTATTTTAGTTTCATTACAAGAAAGAGTATAGCTATATTTCATTCAGTTGGTATACTGATCTTTGGAGGTCATCTTTATTGTTTTGAATAAAAGCAATATCACCTACAAACAAAAGAACATTTAGTTATTCATTTCCAATTTTATTTCCTTTGTTTTCTTTGTCTCCCTTTCCGAAGAATGAAATCTGTGTAAATGTTAAAACGAGAGTGCACATCCTTGTCATAAATCTTGCTTAACAATTATTTCTTTATATTGGGTGTTGAAATGTGTTTCTACAATGCACGTAATCCTGTAAAGTTATTTTACTACTTATATTAGGTGATAATGATACCAACATTCAGATATAACCTTCCATTGGCCTCGCGGGGTGGCCGTGTGTTCTAAGGCGCCTTCGAGAGCACGACTGCTTCCCGTCGGAGGTTTGAGTCCTCCCTCAGGTATGTGGGCTTGTGTGTGTTGTCCTTAGAATAAGTTGGTTTAAGTAGTTTGTAAGTATAGGAACTATGATCACTGCAGTTTTTCCGAATAGCTTTACAAGCATTTGAACATTTGAGTATTTCATACGATATCGCGGCTGAAACGGTCTCTTCAAGATCAAAACATATGTTTCCATGTTAAATTCCTTGTGTTTCATATGGTGTCATTAATTACCAAACACTGTGCAAGAACAACCTGGACGAAATACATTTTGTTCCTCAGAAATAACAGTATCTGTGATATTCTTCTTATGGTTACTCATTATTTGTAGCCAGTGTATAGAAGACGGCACGACAGTTTTACACTCATTGCATTTACCTTTCATGAAGAGGCATATTACTTCTGCTGTATAGCGTCTGCGGTCTTGCAGATCCACGAACAACCATTTATTAATTGTAAATATATTTTATCTAGTGAAGAAACTTCATATTTTTGTAGTTTTCCTGTTTATCACGTTTTCAAAGCCTTTTGCAGCTTCTCTTAGTAATTGGGTCTACTGTTTCATTTGCATTTTTTCTTTATTTGACAAAGGTGAAAAGAGAAAACTATACGAATAATTTTGAAATGTACGTGATGTGGGTTCAGTATCGAGCGTAAGTTTGCATACAATAGTGCACACACTTTTAAGAACCGTGCCTTTTGATATTCGAATAATATTCGTAATTAATTAAGTGGGACGCTGGACATGCGTTTCATCCAATTATCAGCAGAATGCAACGCGAAGCGTTATACCTTAATTAATATATCGAGAATCACAACACGTAAATTAATTGGGCCGGATGATGGAAATTACATTTCCGTCAGAGGTGGCAGGTGAAATCTGTTTAAAATTCTTGAATGTCCGTCTCCAAATCGCTTATATTTTCTAAAACATTACTAGTTTCGGGACAGCTGCCCATCTTCAGATCAAAATTTAGAAGTTACAGAGTAACCTGTCCTGTAATGAACGAATGTTCACAGTCGTTCATTACAGGACAGGTTACTCTGTAACTTCTAAATTTTGATCTGAAGATGGGCAGCTGTCCCGAAACTAGTAATGTTTTAGAAAATATAAGCGATTTGGAGACGGACATTCAAGAATTTTATTCATATAACGATCGCAATAACTCCCTGAAGACTAATAAGTCTTGCTTTGATGAAATCTGTTTGCCGGTTCAAAATCCGAAAACAAAACCTTACCGTTGGTGGGCAGTTTTCTACCGACAGGACTTCGCACTGGAAACAGGCGTGCGATATTGAGGGGCAGCACAGGACTGTTAACCTTACATGCAGGACTGATATTAGTGTCTCTGGACCTTATTATACCTTTGTACTGTTCCTTGTTATTATATCTTTGTACTAAATTTACAATGATTGTAGAAACAGCCCAACAAGTTGCACTTTGTTTAGATGATCTAGATTTCGACACCAACCAACGGTTTATTCATCAGAAGATTAAAATTATTACATGAGGCGTAAACTTATGAACGATATGAGGTGCAGAAATCTAGATCAAGTATCTAAACAAAGTGCAACTTGTTGGGCTGTTTCTACGATCACTGTAAATTTAGTACGGTTGCTGCAATTTTTGACAATATATGATTAAAATCAAGCTAATTAATCTATATCTGTGCGATAAACAGTGTGTTAAAAGGTATTGAAGACTATCTCTCTCGTATGTTGTCACTTTACTGTGAGTAATTCACGGCATATGGCACCCGGCAGTCTTCATGACTGCGAGATGCTATACGAATGTTGAATTTTTCGAATACTCCCGTGTTAAGGAAACACAGCTTGAAAGGTGAGAGACGGGAATTTAATATTAACAGGACGAACTTTCTGAAAGAATGTTAAGTACAATATGCCTCTGAAAATTTCAGCGAATGGTCCCATCTACATTTACAAGGGATACTCTGCAAATCACATTTAAGTGCCTGGTAGAGAGTACATCGACCACCGTTATACTATTTTATCTCCCATGCCACTCTCGAATAGCGCGCGGGAAGAATGAACACCTGAATCTGTCCGTTCGGGCTCCGATTTTACGTATTTTATTCTGATGATCATTTCTGCCTATGTAAGTGGGAGTCAACAATATATTTTCGCATTCGGAGGAGAATGTTGGCGATTGTAGTTTCGTAAGTAGCCCACGCCGCAGCGATAAGCGCCGTTGTTGTAATGATTCCCGTCCCAGATCCTGTATCATTTCCGTAACGCTGTCTCCCCTGTATCGTGACAATACGAAACGAGCTGCCCTTCTTTGGACTCTTTCGATATCCTCCGTCAAACCCACCTGATAAGGATCCCACACTGGGCAGCAATAGTTCATAAAAGGACGGACAAGCGAGCGTAATGTATGCAGTTTGTTTAGTAGTTCTGTTGTATCTTTTAAGGGTTCTGCCAATAAAACGCAGTCTCTGGTTCGCCTTTCCCACGACATTATCTACGTGTTCTTTCCAATTTAAGTCTGAAGTAATAGTGATTCCTAGGTATTTTGTGGAGTTTATGGTCTTCAAATTTGATTGATTTATCATGTAAACAAAGTTTAACGGATTTCTTTTCGTTCTCATGTGGACGATTTCACACTCTCATTATTTAGAGTCAACTGCGTATTTTTACACCATACTGATATCTTATTCAGATCGTTCTGCTGTTGGTTTTGAACTTCAGATGATTTTACTAGATGGTAAATGACGGTGTCATCTGCAAACAATCTAAGAGAGCTACTTAGATTTTCCCCTAAATCGTTTATGTAAATAAGGAACAACAGAGGACCAATAACACTACCCTGTCGAACGGCCGATATCACCTCTGTTTTAGTCGATGCCTTATCATCGATTACTACGAACTGTGTCCTCTCTGAGAGGAAATCCCCTACCCAATCGCAAATTTGGGGCGGTATACCGTAACCACGCAATTTGATTAAAAGCCGTTTCTGAGGTACAGTATCAAAAGCCTTCTGGAAGTCAAGGAATATGGAATCAATTTGCGAACCCTTGTCGATATCACACATGACTTCGTGTGAGTAAAGAGCTAGTTGTGTTTCGCATGAACGATAGTTTCTAAATCCATGTTGACCTTGGGCCAAACCACGCTGGCGAGGACGAGTGCTCGCACATACACATTGAGCGACATGTCAACAAGCGCCCCCTATCATTAAGAGCACTGCAGTGAAGCGATGTCATTCGACGCGACCCAGCTAACGAGGTCAGTGTGAGAACCCGTGCCATTGCAGCATAGAGCGATGAATGAAGCTATGACTTCAAGTTTTCTTTTACATTAGGCACAACGGCGACGGAGACCCATTGGATTCTGTTGCAAGTGTGTGCTGTTGAAGCAGTGAGTAAAAAGTAGGTGTTCGAGTGGTTGCAGATATCCAACATAGCGTGGACTCTGAGCTTCGAGCGATTCGATAAGAAGCGTTTGCTGATAGTCTGCAAAATTTGTACAGCCAATGTGTCCCTCTGTAGTTAGGTGCCAACAAAATATTTTTCCATTCCGAAGACAAAGTTGGTGAAATAAATTTCGCAAATAAATCTCGTCGCCATTGTTTTAACGATATCCACCCCTTACAATTTTGAACATGGCCTTATAGGCAGCAACTGGATGTAATATAACGTGGGCAAATTGCAGCCCAGCAAGTTGCTTAATTAAAAAAATATATATTTTATCTAGATTTAGACTACACTAAGGTAGTCATCATCAGAAAGTAAAATCATCACCTAGAGATGAATCACAGCATATTAGCAAATTTACATTAGAGTATTTTTTGCGATAGACAATGTTTACGAAAAATAAAGATTTGATCACATTCTCACATGGGACTTTTAGAAAAGTAAGGAAAGCTCATGTTGTGTAAAGAATTAAAAAACCAAATGCTAGTTACTGACTGGCAGTTGGAACCAATAAATTTTTTTTAACATAGTGGCAAGCCGCTGAGGGGCTGCCAAAGTGCTACCGGATCAAGGCGGCATCAGACTGAACAGGCGCCGGCAGCGTATAACGTGACGCCATGTCGTGGCAGCTTTATGAACCAGCTGCTTAACCTTTAACTAACGTGGTTTCAAACATAGGACACTCGTCTAGTAATACATCTATATGTTTTCCATTAGCTGATAATAACAATAAAGCTTTGATACATTTTGTATATTTTCTTGAAGAACTAATGAAACAAATATGTAACCTTTTTAACTCGAAGAAATTCGCCTTGAAAAATCAAAGCCGTCCAAACCACAAGTTTTCACAACAGTCCTTGCAGACGTAGGAACAGCACTACATGCATATTGGCCTCTTGGAGATGTAGCAACCATGCCAAGTCTTCCTTTTCTTGTTGGATGGGCAGATTCTGCAAGATCTCCTAATTCTAGGACGTAACTGCTTGTACTGCTTCTTCTACAGGCCAGATCTTTCAGAAAGTTACCTCTGTCGACAGGAGTTTCATCTGATCCAATCTTCTGAAGAACATAAGTATTTCTCATCTTGTCCATAGTTTCGGTCTGATGTGTTCACACATTGTCTGCTACTTGCAGCAGATCCTTTACCTGTAAAATTACTCGGTTCCTTCATGTTTCAAAAGCTTTGCAATGGAAAATATCGAGAATATGTAAGGAAAGTAATAGCAGAAAAAATTACACAAACAACATAATTTGGTCAAAATGATCGCGAGCTATACTCGAAAGGACGTCACTCTTGTTACAGAAGCTCTGGCATAACAACATTCCCTTTTCCGTTCCACTTACAACTAAACTTTAAGCTAACGAGCCGATGGGCGGAATAATGGGTAGGGAAATGGCTAAATCGCAATAGTTGACGAAACCGCACCACATTAGTTAAAGGTTAACGTGGACGGTTACAACCGTAATATACAACATTAAAAAATTAGCATTTATCAAATTAATATAACTATTACAATACGAAAGATTAGACAACATATTGAGTGTGCTAACAGTATTTAATAAGAGATGCAATACAATACGTTTTCAGTAGAGAACGTAACATAAAAGTGAAGTTACTGATTTTTTTTTTTTTTTCCATTTTGAATCAACAACCCAATAAGTCGAGAGGAAAATTTTATCACCGAACACACCGGAAGGCCCACATATCATGGTGAAAATCATGGAAAATTAAGTGAAGGGTGCTCCGAAAATCCATTATTACGCAGCTGCAACTGCTCATTTACAATTAACCCGTGATTCAGAGACAGATGTTTAAAAATTACGGTCTCTTCAAGAAAATTGAGCTTTCTCCCTTTACTTTCCATATGCAAAATATTAAGGTCCTGGACATATTTTTGTTTATGGTTTGTGATTAATAAATGAACAGCAAAAGATGAGTTATGAATATTTGTGCCTTTTTAATCTAAGAAATGTCCTTTGCATCTAGTAGCAAAAGCTCATCTAGTTTGTCCTATGTAGTATGAATGACATGTATCACAGCTAATTTTATAGACACCGGATTTCTCCAATGGGAAAACATTGGATTTTAAATTATGAATTAGATTGGTTTTAAGGCTGTTATTAGTAGATAATGCTATGTTGCAATTGTATTTCTTTTAAAGAAGACATTGTTCTCTATAATGTCTCACAAAAATCATATTACGGGAAATCTCATTTAAAGTTTTTATTTTTATTTTTAACAATTTTGCCATACCTTTACACACTAATGCTGTCCATGTCCATAATCTTCATTCTCGTCTTTGTCTTCTTCACGTAGTGTCTTTCCCTGTCTCCTTTGCCTAGCCATCTATTGGATATTTTCCTCTGCTTCCTGTTCTATGCAAGCCGCGCTTCATCGCTGCTTGGAATATCTTCAGTGTGAATGCACCTGGATGGAAGCCTAATCTCTGCTACCAACATTTTCGCTCTTAAACACTAGGCAGACATCACATGCAGCCATCTGCACAACACTGGAGGACACAAACACTGGTTTGGGACAACGCGTACTATCATTTGTACTTTGTGTTTTCCCATACACTATTTTTTTTCAGAAGTTCATGGTTGGCTAGATATCTGAAAGATTGCTTTATAACATTTCAAACAGCAAGTCGCAAACCATGCTTATGGCTGTATGGTCTTCGACTGGCTTTTGCCTGAAGATATTTGCACCATAATATGTGACATAGGGAGTCTTATCTGTGCAAAGTTTGAGGAAGAATATCGCCCACACTGCTTGCTGCATTGCTACATTGTTCCTGATGGCTTTCCCCTGATATATTTGTAGTGTGTGAATTTGTATGTCAGTCTGTAAAATGCACCATTAAAACAAATCATATTATAAACAAAGTAACACGCTGACGTAACCTTTGTCACAGAATTCTAAATACGTCTGTTGTTCGTTTAGATAGTATTACGGAAAAATTAACACAAAAATATATCCAGTGTCAGCAAGGAGTGGAGCACAGCACAGATAAAGGGGACGTGCGATGCGCAGACGGTCGAAGAAATGTCGTTCTTGAAAATCATTTTATAAATACGCTAACACGAGAATTGTGGTACAGATTACTAATTTATTCGTACAAGAAGGCCAGTAAAAGTTACATAATTCGAAAGATTGTTTGTCGTAAATTTAAAAAATGTTCAAATGTTTGTATAGTCTATGGGACTTAACTACGGGGTCATCAGTCTCTAAACTTACAAACTACTTATGAACTACTTACGAACTAGGACGGCACAAATATCCATGCCCGAGGGGGGATTCGAACCCCCGACCGCAGTGGCCGTGCAGACCGTGACTGGAGTGCCTCAGTCCCATCGGCCACCGCGGCCGGCGACGTAAATTTCACGCATATAAATATTATGTGTGCATTTAGCCTCATCCAAAGACGCTGTAATGCGGCGCATCTGCAGTATTAAAACAACATATTAAAATAAGTGAATATCGAAACATGGAGTGCTCCCAACTCACTTTCTTGTGCCGTTCAAATGCTTCATTTTCGCAGTGATTAAGAGAGGTTAAAGGAAATGGATGTTTTCATATGAACGCCGATATAAAGGATGATGCGCCGGGAGAGGCATCTAGTGGTGCACGGGTGGAACTACGAAGTCGACACGTTGTCAGCTCTGGAATTCTGAATATCGCAAAATTAGGCTAATGAAAGTTATATAATTCGAAAATGGCATGAGAAGTATATACTTCCGTTTTTATTTGTTGTTATTGTGTCAGGCCTTTTTCTTAACACTTAAAAGATACCGTTTCATACCTTCCAGTGCCGGTTAAATTTTACCAAATATCCCCGCTGCTTCTTATGATAATGTTGGCAACAGATGCCGAATAGTGAGAATCTTGTGAGTCTTCATTTTAGCCAATCGCTTGTCAACGCTTATGTTTCCTCATGGAATCTTCGCTTTACGAGGGCAATTATTTTTACTGAGCGGTCGAGGGTACATACAAAAACCTGTCAACCATAAAGCGGGAACAGCATTATTTGTTTACTTCATGCTCTGTACGATACACTAATCGAGTCATTCTATGTGGTTCGAACAAATGAGCAAAGATTTTTTATCGTGTTTTGATGTTGCCGACATAATCAGGTGAGGTCGCCGACATGATACGTAATATTTAACCCACAGTCAACCATTGTAAACACAATTGATCGATTTTCGACCACAGGCATTACTAGTATATCTAATTGTAAGCATATTTCGATAACGGAACTTTGAGATATTCTTAAAACATCAACCTAATAAAATTCGCAATAAAATAAAATTCGGATTTTTTTCACTATTTTGCACTACGTCTGCTCTCAATTTATAGCTGATTGGGAATGGGTCTTCTCTTGTTGTATGCCCCACCCAGGCGAAATACGAGGCACGTCCAGAAAGTAAGTTTCGTTTCAATTTATCTCCGCTGCAGCGCTGCGATTGCAGTTCCGCACGTGCGCTGTAGACGATGTGTATCAAGGAGAAGAACGTGCGTCATTTGGAGATCGTTATTAGTTAAGTACGCTTTGTTGTGCTTGTTTGAAATGTCGGCGTTGATTGTAAATCCAGCCGCCTGTGAAATCAGGTCGGTGATTTGGTTTCTGAATGCGAGGAAAGTGAAACCAAGTGAAATTTATCGGCAAATTTGCGATGTTTACGGACCAAATGCGATGAGTGATTCGATGGTGAGAAGATGGGTCCGACAGTTCAACGGCGGGCGTAGTGATGTGCACGATGAAGAACGAAGTGGGCGTCCACCTTTGCTTACAGAAGAACTGGTTCACGCGATTGATGACAAGATCCAGGATACCGTAGATTTACAATTAGTGCTCTCGCTATGGACTTCCCTAAAAATACCGTTTCTACCATAGGGGCACAAGGGGCACAGGCCCAGGGCCCCCAGCTTGATGGCGGCCCCAAGAAACTTGTTCCTTTCTCCTAGGCAGTGACTTTTTTTAACTGAATTTTTGTTGAAATTATTTAAAGACCCAGAAATTGTGTCTAAACGTGTCATATATGCTGTGGCAAGTGCCTTGGTTTGCTGTCTGCGTGCAAAATCGTAGTTATTATTTCGGTGCTTGGCTATAGTACACACAGCGACAAACATTTTAGTTTCCTTTCACAGTTAAAACAAATCGATTCTCAACAGTTGGGAAACAGGTGCACAGAATTTGCAGAATCTTATCATGCAGACGTTAATGCTGATGAGCTCATAACAGAATGTTTTCATTTAAAACAATATTTGAAAAACATTCGAAATGAATCTCCAGAGCTAAATAAATTATCCTTACATTCTTTAATAAAAGCAGACAAAACAGAAGAAATCTTTGCGAATTTAGAAGTTGTTACCTGGATATTTCTTTGTGTGATTGTAACCAATTGCAGTGGAGAGCGATGATTTTCTCAGTTAAAGAGAATCAAAAATGAATTGCGAACGACTATGCTACAGGAACGAATTACTAATTTGTCAATCATGTGCATAGAAAGTGACGTCCTTCAGCAGTTGGACTTTGATGACATAATACAAGATTTTGTATTTTGGAAGTACCGTAAGAAACCTTTAATAGAATCCTAAGTCCAATTTGCAAAACAGTAATCATTAGTATTTTATTTGTGAATTTTTAACCATGCTAACCAGTATATTAACTAAACAAATGTACATCATTCTGATAAGTTCATTCAAAGGAAAATTCTGTTTTGTTGTAGAGTCCCCTAATCTGTACGCCAGTTATCTGCATAGAAAGCGACATACTTCAAAAATCGTACATATTGTATTCTGAAAATCTTTGAAGAAATCATTAATTTCAGTGAAAGACTAATTTGTGGAACTAATCATTGGTATTCGGTTTGTATATTTTAACCAATTAAGTCACTAAATGAATTTACACCATTCTGATGCGCAGGTCGCAGTGGCCGAGCGATCTGCGGCGTGCCAGTCACGATCTGCACCGCCGCTACGGTCGGGGTTCGAATCGCCCATCGGGCAGGGATGTTTCTGTCGTATTTAGTATAAGGTAGTTTATAAGGCATTTGTAAGTTTAGGGAATGATGACCCCGCAGTTAAGTCTCTTAAGCTTAACAAACATTTGAACATTCTGACGCATTCATTTAGTTTGTTTTAAGGGCCATCGACAAGGGATCTCAAATCGATTCCATATTTCTGGATTTCCGGAAGGCTTTTGATACTGTACCCCACAAGCGGCTTCTAATGAAATTGCGTGCTTATGGAATATCTCCCCAATTGTGCGATTGGATTCACGATTTCATATCAGAAAGGACACAGTTCGTTGTAATTGACGGTAAGTCATCGAGTAAAACAGAAGTGATATCTGGCGTTCCACAGGGAAGCGTTATTGGTCCCCTACTCTTCCTCGTGTTTATAAACGATTTAGGAGATAATCTGAATAGCTCCCTTAGACTGTTCGCGGATGATGCTGTCGTTTATCGGTTAGTGAAGTCAACAGAGGATCAAAAGCAACTGCAAAGCGATTTAGACAAAATTTCTACTTGGTGCGAAAATTGGCAATTGACACTAAATAAAGAAAAGTGTGAAGTAATACACATGACCACTAAAAGAAGTCCGCTGAACTTCAATTACGCGATAAATCAGTCAAACCTTAAGATCGTAAATTCTACCAAATACCTAGGAGTTACAATTACGAACAACTTTGACTGGAGAGAACACACAGAAAATATTGTGGGGAAGGCGAACCAAAGGATACGTTTCATTGGCAGAACGCTTAGACGATGCACCAGCTCCACCAAAGAGACTGCCTACATAACACTTGTGCGTCCTCTCTTGGAGTACTGTTGCCCCTTGTGGGACCCTCACCAGGTGGGACTGACGGAAGATAATGAGAAGGTTCAGAGAAGGGCAGCTCGTTTTGTTTTATCACGTCACGGGGGGGAAAGCGTCACGGAAATGTTGCACGAATTGGGGTGGAAATCATTAAAAGAAAGACGTTATTCATTGCGGCGTGATCTGTTTGCGAAGTTTCAATCACCGACTTTTAGTTCTGAATGTGAAAATATTTTGCTAGCACCCACCTACTTAGGGAGACATGACCATCCCAATAAAATAAGAGAAATCAGATCGAAAACGGAACGATTTAGGTGTTCTTTCTTCCCGCGCGCTATTAGAGAATGGAACGGTAGAGAAAAGTTATGAAGGTGGTTAATGAACCCTCTGCCAGGCACTTAAATGTGATTTGCAGAGTATCTATGTAGATGTAGATGTAGAGGAAGGGCCCCCAAAACACTGAGTGCCTAGGGGCCCCTGCATGGCTTTAGACGGCCCTGCTGTTTCCAACTGGTTGAAGACACAGGCGGCAGGTATCTATGAAGAAGGTATACAAAACCTGGTGGCACGCTATGAAAAATGCCTGCAAAATTTCGGCAGTTATGTGGAAAAGTAGTTTAAGAGTTGAAGAATTTTCTGCAACAAAAATTTCTTCTGTATCTGTGTAGAATTTTATTTTATTACGAAACGGAACTTACTTTCTGGACGCGCCTCTATTTCACGAATTGGAAACATCCATCTAGCTGATTCTCTCACAGCCTGAGCTACACGGGAGATATCTATCCTGAGACCGCCCCTTCCCAGAGCTTCTGTACAGCTACTAGAGGATGCAGATACTTTGGACAGGCGCGCACCAACACCTGGTCTCGCTGTGTCGCTACAGCAGCGCCGCCCCGCTGTGGCGGGCACTGCCGCAGTTGCAGCGTGGGCGGCGCACAGTGCTGGGTGGCCGCCGCCCCCCCAGGCGGCCAGCCATTAGCGCGCTTTATGTCTGCGGGTCGCCCACAGATGGCCGAGCAGCCGCGGACGAGCCCCACTGCTCGCCGATTGGCTGAACCACCGCCCACTCCGCTGGGAGCGATGCGCTCTACGGCTGCAACGAGTTGCGAGTGAGGGCCGATTCGAGTGCGTCATATTTAGGAGCCGTTGCAACGGTAGCTCACATAAACGCCCTTGCGGTTCACTCTGCTCGCGTGGCGCGTACGTGTGCTCGCTATATTCACGATTACTGTCTAAATGCCCGAGCGCCGTGCGCTCGACGCAGTGTCGTACGAAATGAATGGGGGTGCTAATTAAAGAAATATTTTATAGCTTATATAGTTAAAAAAATCACAATAAATTGTATATTGTAAACTAGCTGAAAACCCAGCGTTACCCGGGTATTTATTTATTCCTGCCATTTTTCAGGTATATATTATTTTGTATGAGGGATGAATGTCTGTAAGATCTCTTAGAAATACAATTAGTAGTAAAAAAGTAATAGATTAAAATTTGTTGCGTAGTGGGACGGTTTTCCAGGAACGTTACTGTTCATGTTCACATATCTCATGCACTACGTGTAGTACTGTGATACAATTTAGAAGGTACACTCAACTACATGCGTGTATACTGTCTCTATAATATCCCGCGTCTACAATTTGTAGTGTACAAATTATAAACTGTAACGTCATACCGAATGCCGTAGTTTTACTCCATATAAACAGCGGAAAAGTAGTAAGCGAGAAACTTGTTTCCTTTCATCATTTTGCTATGGTAGTCAGCGAGAAAAAGTTTAATAAACGTTTGAAATTATGTTTACAGTTTGTTGCAAGTCACTAAGTACTCTCATTCTCGTTGTTGTTGTGGTCTTCAGTCCGCAGACTGCTTTGATGCAGCTCTCCAAGCTACCCTGTCCTGTGCAAATCTCTTCATCTGACAATACGTTCGGCAACCTATATACTTTTTAATCTGCTTACTATATTCGTCCCACGGCTCATTCTCATATAGTGTATTTATAAAAGTCCTGCCACCTTATGTGGCAGTTTTCGGCGATTGCTATTGTTTATAACGTCATATCTTCTGAACCATCTGTCGTATGTCATTCTTAACCTTGCAGCAATGGTTACCTCATGTCAAGAAATGTGTGTACCAAATTTGGTTGTAATCGGTCCAGTGGTTTAGGATTAAATGAGCAGCATTATCGCTAAATGCAGCAGTTTTTCGCGTATCTCATTGTTTATGACGTCATATCTTGTGAACTGTGTATCGTACGTGATTCCTACACTTACGCCGACCATCCTCATGGATTGCAGCTTACGTGTACAAAATTCGAGAAAGATAGGATCAAAACTGTAGATTTCTATGCAACACGTACACACATACGGACACTCCGCTTTATATATTAGATAGAAGAAGACTAGCTGAAAACCCGGCGTTCCCGGGTATTTATGTGGTGTCGTACAAGTATAAAGTGCGCGCCACCAACTTTCGCCGCGCGCCGCCATACACACACGGCGCGGCGTTCTTACGACGTCAGCCACGAGCGCCCTCTGCTACAACTCTGCTCATGGCCATGACTGCTGCATCGTTCACTTGGGACTGAGATAGGAACCAGTTAACACTTGGGAATCAGATAGGCACCAGTGAAGACTTGGCTATCGGATAGGCACTAGGAATCATCATTAGGCAGGCATCTATCTAAACTATGTATCAGCATTCTGTAGTCAAGAACTATGTAAAAGTAAAGTATTACTAAGTCTCTATGAAATATATATCTCGTTCTAATTTAGTGTTTCTAGTTTCTGCTGTCCCACTGGCTGCTCACCTCCGTACCTGCACAAGCTTGCATCCTTTATTCCTGTGTCGGTCTCTTTCTACTCGGCCACCGACACCCAAGACAACGGGCGGAAACGAGACACAAAAATTTATTTGAAACTTCCTGGCAGATTAAAATTGTGTGCCGGAACCGGGACTCGAACCTGGGACCGTTGCCTTTCGCGGGCAAGCGCTGCAGAGTGAAAGTTTCATTCTGGAAACATCCCCTAGGCTGTGGCTAAGCCATGTCTCCACCATATCCTTTCTTCCAGGAGTGCTAGTCTTGCAAGTTTCGCAGGAGAACTTCTGTGAAGTTTGGAAAGTAGGAGGCGAGGTACTGGCGGAAGTAAAGTTGTGAGGCGGCATCGTGAGTCGTGTCGGGGTAGCTCAGTCGGTAGAGCGCTTGCCCGCGAAAGGCAAAGGTCCCAGGTTCGAGTCCCGGTTCCGGCACACAATTTTAATCTGCCAGGAAGTTTCATATCAGCGCACACTCCGCTGCAGATTGAAAGTTTCATTCTGGAAAAATTTATTTATTTATTCCTGTATTTTTTCAGGTATATATTCATTTGTATAAGGGCTATAAGTCTGTAATATCTTTTAGGAATACAATTAGTAGTAAATAAATAATAGATTAAAACTTGGTGCGTGATGGGGCGGTTTTCCATGAACGTTACTGTTTATGTGCTCAAATCTCATAAACTACGCGTCGTACTGTGATACAACTTAGAAGGTACACTCAACTTTATGCGTGTATACTGTCTGGAAAATTTCCTGCGGCTACAATTTGTAGTATACAAATTATAAATTGTAACGTCATACCGAATGCCGTTACTTCAATCCATAAATAGCGGAAAAGTAGTAAGCGAGAAACTTTTTTGCTTTCATCATTTTGCTATGGTCGTCCGCGACAAAAAGTTTATTAAAGGTTTGAAATTATGTTTAAAGTTCGTTGCAAGTCGCCAAGTACTCTGATTCTCATGTATTGTATTTCGAAAATCTCGCCCCATTATATGGCATTTTTTGCGATTTCTATTGGTTATGACGTAATATCTTTTGAACCATGTGCCGTATGTGATTCTTAACCATACAGAAATTGTTATCTCACGGTAAGGAATGTGTGTACCAAATTTGGTTGAAATCGGTCCAATGGTTTAGGAGAAAATCAGCAGCATTTTCGCAAAATGCAGCAGTTTTTCGCGCATCTCATTGTTTATTACGTCATATACTGTGAACCGTATACCGTACGTGATTATTACACTTACGGCGACCGTTCTCATGCATTGAAGCGTACTTGTATAAAAATTGAGAAAGATTGGATCAAAACTGTAGATTTGTATGCAACACGTACACACATACGGACAATTTGCTTTATACATTAGATTAGATTACTAAATACCCGAGCGCCAAGCGCTCGAGGCAGTATCGTACGAAATGAACGGACATGCAAATGAAAGAAATATTTCTGTGGCTTTTCGAATGGAAATATATTAAGAAAAATATCACAATCACTCAGAAAATTGTTTATTATAAATCTCGTGGGTTTAATAGAACTTTCTGTCCTTTTGTGTTGATATACTAGCTTAAACCCGCGGCTTTCAGTAGTATACTATGAGACTGGTTTTGAAGGATGAAATGAAATAAAATACCTTCTTTAGAAACAAAAATTTTTAATCAACATTCAAATAAAAAACTAAAATTATATGAAGTGCTTAAGATTTACAATAAATAATACATACATTATTCCTTATAGCCTGTGCTGCAATATCTCAACACGTATGGTGAGAGTAATCTCCAAATTCATTTTAATTTCATTTTAGGGCATTCTGGTAAACTACGTTATTTGTAGTATTGATTGGAGCGTAAGTGTAGAGATGTTTTGGGTTGCCCACACTTGAGCAAGTGACGTATTTATTTATTCTTATATTTCCTTATTCGTATGCTTATCCTCACAGTGAAGGAGCTGAAGACATTGTAGCACGCATAGACCAAAGATGTGGTCTGTGGCATCACGTTTCGCTATATGTAACCTCCATGCTATAGAGTCATAAACGTCATCGCTGGCCTTCAGTCCGAATTGTTTTATAATTTGACTACTTTAAAAAAACCATATCTTCCACCCCCTCATAGCTATCGGCATGGAACTGCTATGATGTACAACGGGAGACTTCGGACAACAATTCGTTCACTGCAGAGCGAAATATTAACACACACACACACACACACACACACAAATACGTAGAATTTTATATATACCGATAACTTTCCAATATACTCCACCCTTTTATCATTATCAACCCTCGAGCAAAAATACAACCAATGAAACAATTTTCAAAGAGTAAATATAATTTTCAAAGAGTTCCGCATTACGCGTTACATTCTTCAAATTACAAAATATCTATCAGATCGGAATAAAAACGTGCCTAAAACCTTCCTCAGGTATAAATTAGTAACTGCACGAATATTTAATTCTTTGCGTCTTGTCTTTCGGACGTGATAAGCGTACACCGAACAGACATTCACAATAATAGATGTAGATAAATTGCTATCCGATCGCCATAAAACCGTACCTACAGGCTTCCCCGGGTAGACATCAGTAACTGTACAAATTATTAGCTCTTTATGTCTTGTAGTTCAGACGTGATAAACGTACACCGAACAGACATTCACTTGTATAAATATAGATTATTGTCTAAATACCCGAGCGCCGTGCGCTTGATGCAGTACCGTACGAAATGAACGGGGATGAAGATGAAAGAAATATTTATGTAGCTTTTGGAATGGTAAGAAAAATATCACAATCACTCAGAAAATAGTTTATTATAAATCTCGTGGATTTAATAGTTCTGTCCTTTTGATTCACTAGGCATGTTGACAGGGTCGGCCCGATTATATAGGTAAAAGGTAAAGCTGTCAACAATCCGAAGATTGGTTTGAACACCACAGTGCTTTACTAAGCATGGTCCTGTTTGGAGGTGGTATGCCGTTGCCTTCCTCCGACCTTGAAACTGTTTTAGTGTCAACGAGTTGTGCGTACGCTTGCCGCGCATGCGCATTGGCCAGTAGTGCAGTTTCATGAAACGTAGTGGCGTCGTGTAAACTAGCCTTAAATGTTACACGCATTCTCTTTGACTCTTCAGAATTTTGCTAGTGAGCGTTTAATGAATAGACGGGTATCAGTTTGCTACTAATCGTCCCGTGATCACATCTAGCGTCTCGTCCATCATGTCAGCTGGGTCGCCCTCAGTGTACAGTGTACAATGACTTCTTCAATGGAAAGGAACTGATCTTAACGCTGCTGCAAATGCTCTGCTAAAAACAATAAACCTTTCAGATTGGATAAGTGATTTGGAATCTGAAAAATGCTAGTAGAAGCAAGAGAATTTCAGAAGCAGCCAACATTTCCGCATCATCATATGGAACCAGTACGTCTAAGACATACGAAAAGACTGTTTGGTTACGAAACGGAAGATGAACCTATTCGTGGCGAGCAAAATCAGTTAAAATTTTTATTTTGTAATGTTGTGTACTGCAATAAATTCAATTGACGAGAGGTTTCATCATATTAACAACCTAAGTTGTGTATTTGGCTGCGTCGAGAAAATACATGATGTACAAAATAAAACTCCCGAAGTGATTACGTAGTGTTTCCCGGCGTATTAATTGTTGATTTTCATGTCGGCTTTCCAGCCGGGTCGTAGGGTCATCTTGACACAATATTTCTACTGATCACCTGGCAGCCATCTTCAGGTGATGTGGATGCTGCTGAGTCTCGTTGGAAACGGAAGTCTTACAGTGACAACTAGTGCATGTAAGCGATAGATCGTTACTGTCAGTTTTCTCCACTGAGGCGCTGCACCGACGAAGCCACGCCGCGGTGGAATAGCCGAGCGGTCTAAAGCGTCTCGCTGAGGAGCACGCGGTTGCTCGCCGTGGAGATTTGAGTCCTCCCTGGGGCATGGATGTGTGTGTTGTTCTTAGGTTAGTTTACCTAGGTTTAAGTAGTTTGTAAGCTACGGAGTGATGACCACGCAGTTTGGTCCGATAGATTTACAAACATTTGAACATTTTTTGACGAAGCCACGACTCTCTGGCGCACGCGCCGTTAGTACTTCGCGGCGTATACAGTATGTTACAAAAAGGTACGGCCAAACTTGCAGGAAACATTCCTCACGCACAAAGAAAAAAAATATGTTATGAGGACATGTGTCCGGAAACGCTTAATTTCCATGTTAGAGTTCATTTTAGTTCTTCTGCCTACGCTCACTGGAGCACGTTATCATGATTTCACACGGGATACTCTACATGTGCTACTAGAACATGTGCCTTTACAAGTACGACACAACATGTGGTTCATGCACGATGGAACTCCTGTACATTTCAGTCGACGTGTTCGTACGCTCCTCAACAACAGATTCGGTGACCGATGGTTTGGTAAAGGCGGACCAATTCCATGACCTCCACGCTCTCCTGACCTCAACCGTCTTCACTTTCATTGCTGGGGGCAGCTGGAAGCTCTTGTCTACGCAACCCCGGTACCAAATGTAGAGACTCTTCGTGCTCGTATTGTGTACGGCTGTGATACAATACGCCATTCTCCAGGGCTGCATCAGTGCATCAGGGATTCCAAGCGACGGAGGGTGGATGCATGTCTCCTCGCTAACGGAGGACATTTTGAACATGTCCTGTAACAAAGTGTTTGAAGCCACGCTGGTACGTTCTGCTGCTGTGTGTTTCCATTCCATGATTAATGTGATTTGAAGAGAAGTAATAAAATGAGCTCTAACATGGAAATTAAGCGTTTCCGGAGACATGTCCACATAACATTTTTCTTTCTTTGAGTGTGAGGAATGTTTACTGAAAGTTTGACCGTCCCTTTTTGTAACACTCTGTATAAGCCCACCGATCAACGAGACTCAGCAGCATCGATATTACCTGAAGATAGCGGTCAGGTGGTCTGCAGAAATATTGTGCCTAGATGACTCTACGATCCGGCTGAAAACCCGACATGTATATCAATAAAACTCCCGAAGCTTGAAGGATGTGGTAATTTGGAAGAGTCTCTAACGCACAAAGATTCTAAAGATATTGATGCTACTGATCTATGGAATGAATGACTAGCCATTGCTGGAAGACTACCCACTAATTTATGGCCACAGGACGTTATGAGTTTTATTTGTAAAAATGAACTTACAGACGTTGTGTCTAATTTAGTTACTGCGCTAACAATGTTGTTTAATCTTCCATTGACTGTACCCAGTGGTAAGCGGAGCTTCTCGAAATTATACTCATAAAATCATATCTGGGCTCCACAATGACTTGAGAAAGACTTTTGTAGTTGGCAACATCGTCAGCCGAACGAGAAACAGTAGACACAATTGATTTAAAGGAGATCGCCGCAGATTTTGAAAAAGCCAAGGTAAGAAAAATGATTTTTTTTGTGATTCTTTGTATAATGAACTATCGACCAAAACCTTTTTAAAAGTCAAAATGTAAAACCGATTAAGAAGTAACATTATTGTATTAAAGTGTATATGTCCCATTTTAATGGGGAAATATGTTGTGATTATGTATTTGAAGAAAAACAAAAAAGATGCAAAGTGTATTTTACAATGATTTTTACTGAGATTTTAATAAATGGGGCACTATTAAAATAATTTGTGTAGGGCGCCGAATTTATTCGGGTCGGCCCTGCGTGTTAAAATGGAAAGGTGCGAAATAGCACTGTGGGTGAAACGTCACGCGTCTACATATATCGCATCGCGTTTTCCATTTCTCTTTCCTTTGGCAGAACTGGAAAGTAATTCCTCTGGCAGGTCACGTGGGGTACCCGGGAGAAGCAACAGGCAAGAGGCGACAAGCGCCACTGAGGTACGTGGAGAAAAGTTAACACAGACGTACTTAGCTGAGGGTGTGTGTGGCGGCAGCGGTGTTTATCATTCCACGGGCCCAGTCAGCTGTCCTCGGGCTGGTGTAGTGCGAGTTGAAGGAGAACCGCCTCACACTTCTTGGGGGTTGCTGCGGTGGGCGACACACGTAAAAAAAAAAAAGTCACACATTCAATATAGTGCATGGCGAAGAGTAATTTACTTGCTGAATTTGATAACAATCTATACTTTTAATCCGATCTTCCACACTTGTGCAAGAAGAGGAAGACCACGGTGTACGTAATATTTCGTTCGGTTCACGCCGAATGGTACCTTACAGCAGCGGTGGAGTAGCCGAGCGGTCTAAAGCGTCTCGCTGCGGAGCGCGCGGTTGCTCGCCGTGGAGGTTCGAGTCCTCCCTGGGGCATGGGTGTGTGTGTGTGTTGTCCTTAGGTTACTTTACCTAGGTTTAAGTAGTTTGTAAGCTACGGACTGATGACCACGCAGTTTGGTCCGATAGATTTACAAACATTTGATTTGATTTGGTACCTTACAACAGACATCAACAACGATTGTACGAATTCCGTGGAAGATATCACATGCATGTATGTTTCCGCGGATATGTTTTTCCTAGCGTTACATGTCTGAAGGAATTAGATTGGGCCGGCCGCGGTGGCCGAGGGGACTGAGGCGCTTCAGTCACGGTCTGCACGGCCACTACGATCGGGGGTCCGAATCCCCAAATGGTCAAATGTTTGTAAAGCTTATGGGACTTAATTACGGGGTTATTAGTCGCTAAACTTGCAAACTACTTATGAACTACTTACGAACTAGGACGGCACAAATATCCATGACCGAGGAGGGATTCGAAACTCCGGCCCCTCGAACCCCTCGGCCACCGCGGCCGGCTTCGAATCCCCCCTCGGGCATGGAAATTTGTGCCGTCCTAGTTCGTAAGTAGTTTATAAGTAGTTTGTAAGTTTAGGGACTGATGACCCCGTAGTTAAGTCCCATAACATTTACAAACATTTGATTTTGAATTAGAATGGGTAACGAAGCAATAAAGGAGGTAGATGAGTTTTGTTACTTGGGCAGTAAAATAACAAATGATGGTCGCAGTACAGAGGATATAAAATGCAGAATGGCAATGGGTAGAAAAGCGTTCTTGAAAAAGAGAAATTTGTTAACATCGAATAATGATTTAAGCCTAAGGAAGTCCTGAAGGCATTTGTATGGAGTGTTGCCTTATATGGGAGTGAGACATGGACGATAAACAGTGCGGACAGGAAGAGGATTGATGATTTTGAAATATGGTGCTACAGAAGAATGCTGAAGATTAGGTGGGTGGATCGCTTAACTAATGAGGAGGTACTGAACAGAATTGGGGAGAAAAGAAATTTGTGGCATACCTTGACTAAAAGAAGGGATAGATTGGTAGGACACATTCTTAGACATCAAGGAATTGTGAATTTAGCGTTGGAGGGAAGTGTGTGGGGTAAAAACCGCAGAGGAAGACCAAGAGATAGATACAGTAAGCAGATTCAGACAGATGTATGTTGCCGTTCTTATGTGGAATGAAGAGGCTTGCTCAGGATAGGGTATCGTGGAGAGCTGCTTCAAACCGGACTGAAGACCACAACAACAACACATGTTTGCACCAGCGTCGTGTAGAACCCGTTGGCAGCGATGTGGAAGGCATAGAATACCGTTAGCAGACCCTGTCTCGTGATAGTGCGAAACTCTGGAACAGTTCTGAAGCGAATGTCGGGAAGTCGTTCCCTGATCTTCGGAATAAAATCTAAGTCACAAGGACTTACGCCCATGCTACAGTACCTGCCCAGTCCCTCCGAGGGACAGAGAAGCCATAGCTTGCGCTGTATACGCCCGCGCAATGTCGAGAAAAATGATGGACGGATAGCACAGAAAGTGTTGCCACTTCTTTCGCAAAGCTGGTCGCAGGTGTCGCTCCAAACAGTAATAAAACTTCCTGGCCGATTAATACTGTGTGCCGGAACCGGGATTCGAACCTGCGACCTTTGCCTTTAGCGTACAAGCGCTCTACTGACTGACCTATCCCGACACGAGTCACGATGCCGCCTCAGAACTTTACTTCCGCCAGTACCTCGCATCCTACTTTCCAAACTTCACAGAAGTTCTGCGAAACTTGCGGGACTAGCACTCCTGGAAGAAAGGATGTTTCCTGAATGAAACTTTCACTCTGCAACGGAGTGTGCGCTGATATGAAACTTCCTGGCAGATTAAAAAGTAGGGGGCGAGATACTGGCAGAAGTAAAGTTGTGATGCGACATCGTGAGTCGTGTCGGGATAGCTCAGTCGGTAGAAAGTTTGCCCGCGAAAGGCAAAGGTCCCAGGTTCGAGTCCCGGTTCCGGCACCCAATTTTAATCTGCCAGGAAGTTTCATATCAGCTCACACTCCGCAGCAGAGTGAAAGTTTCATTCATGAGCAGTAATGCTTTGCACTGACTGTCTGCCGTGGAGGAAAGTAACACCGTAACGTTAGACCGCTCGCTCACATGTGTCTTCGTTTTCTCGATTGTGAGCACGCCGGTGACGTGGGACGGGTGGATCCATTTGCTCGGACGTAAGGTAGGTATGTCAACAACTTGTTCTATTGGCGACAGTAGTAGATGCCATTGCATAGTGTCTCCACAGCAGTGTTGTCACTATTTAAGTTCCAACCATCGTACTTTCCGCAAGATAATGTACTGTGTTTGGGAAGAATACTTTGCAATTCTACGCCGTTTCAGTGGTTAGCATCGATGTGGTCCAATATATGTAATTGCCCTTGGACAAAGGGATTAGGATTTCGAGAGAGGTTGAGGACAAGATGCATAGAGAGGAAGAGAAGGACCGACAGGTGGGACGGGGCGAGCCGAGAGAGGAGAAATGACGAGAGAAAGGAGAGGAGAAAAACCGGGTCTGTCAGAGAGAAGAGAAGGGAGGACTCAAACCTCCTGTGGGAGCGGCTACACAATCAGCAACATGCTGCCTCAGACGGTAAGGAAAGTTTATTACGATTTACATAAACCATCGCTTTTCTCTCATGACATCTTGCGTGTTATGGATGAAGCTCAGCATATCTATCGGGTTTCGAAAGGCGTTTGACACAGTACCGCAGTAGAGACTGCGAAAGAAGTACGAACTTATTAAATAGGTTCCGAAATATGTCAGTCGCTCGAAGACTCCTCGAGTAACAGAACCCCGTACGTTGTCCTCGATGGCGAGTGTTCAGAGGCTAGGATGTCATCAGAGATGCCCCAGTGAAGTGAGATAGGACCGCTATTATTTTGTGTCTGTATAAAAGATCTGACGGGGGAGTGAGTTACAATCTGCGGCTATTTGGTGACGATACTGTTGTGTACAGGAGGGTGCCGTCATTGAATAATTGTGTAGGATGCAGGATGAGTTGGATCCAATTTGTAGGTGGTGTGAGGATTAGCGACTAGCTCTAAATGTAGAGAAATGTAAGATGATTCATATGATTGGGAGAAACAATCCCATTATGTTCGAACACAGCATTAGTAGTTTGCTACTTGAGTCGTGTCAGTTAAATACATAAGCGTAACGCTACACAGCGATATGAAATAGAACGAGCAAATAAGGACAGTCGTGGGGATGGCACATGGTCGACTTCGCTTTAATGGGAGAATTTTGGGAAGGTGTGATTTGTCTTGTCTTGAACAATACGCAAGACGGAGTCGTACAAGCATTTATATGCAGTCTCCGTTGAACAACGAAGCCAATTATTGGATACTTACCCAACCTGGATATAATCATTGATTTCACAGAAATCGAGATAAAATGTATGCTATCTTTTCAGTTAGACCAAATCACACAGAATGTGCAAAATTTCATTTTTAAATACATACTGGCGACCCAGTTACGTTTCGCAATTGTTAAATATGCTTGGTAATTAGATATACTGCACATCCTGAACTCCTTTCCTTAATGTCCCTGCCCATCACTTCCCCTGTCTTTATACCTATTTCTCATTCCTTCGTCTTCATAGGTTTCTCACTGTAGTAACTTTCTGAAAACTTCCGGAACTCAACTGGGAGTCGCTGGAGGGCAGGCGATGTTCTTTTTGAGAAGCACTGTTGAATAAAATTTAGGGAGCCGCCAACTAAACTTTTCGCGGAAAGACTACAAGGATAATATTAGAGAGTTTAGAGCTCGTAAGGATGCATACAAGCATTCATTTTTTTCTCTCGTTCTATATGGAACACGAAATTAAGTATCTAGTAGTGATACTCAGTATCCTCACCATGAACCTTTTGGGTGGGTTGCGGAGTGTGTAGCTGCAGATGCACAGAGTACTGTACGACTTGTTATAGGTACCCCCGCCGGCCGCGGTGGCCGAGGAGACTAAGGCGCTCCAGTCACGGTCTACCCGGCCACTACGGTCGGGGGTTCGAATCCCCCCTCGGGCATGGATATTTGTGCCGTCCTAGTTCGTAAGTAGTTCATAATTAGTTTGTAAGTTTAGGGACTGATAACCCCGTAGTTAAGTCCCATAAATAAAAAAAAAATAAAAAAAATAGGTACCCCACACCATTCTGCGTCAGGTGCATGACTTGCTGAAAAGAAATGATTGTGATTACATGAGGCATAGGGATGTATAGAGGAGGCCGAGACGATGGAGAAAGAGCAGAATGAGGTAGAGATCGTCAGAGGGGGAAGAGAATATGGAAAACAAGTAGAAGCTGTGCTGTCAAAACCTGAAATTGACAGAAAATTAAAGAGATGGTGAAAGGGGAGAAGGAGAGGCAGCTTAACAGGATGATGGGGAACAGAGAGGGACGGAAGACTTGCATAAATATATACCCGAGCAACGGGTGAAACGAATTTCGCACACTTGGGCTTCATAGCGCCATTCCTTACGTGCCAGGAAGACAACTCAAATGTTCAAATGTTTGTGTATCTATCGGACCAAACTGCGTGGTCATCAGTCCGTAGCTTACAAACTACTTAAACCTAGGTAAACTAACCTAAGGACAACACACACACCAATGCCCCAGGGAGGACTCGAATCTCCACGGCGAGCAACCGCGCGCTCCGCAGCGAGACACTTTAGACCGCTCGGCTACTCCACCGCGGCCATACGTCGGTGCCTGTATATGTAGCGTCGTTGAACGGCGGTTCCGAGCATGGGTTTCTATGTTCATTTGGGTACTCAAGTTGCCTTGTAGATCCCCTAGATATTTTTGGTGTAATTATGTAATACTGCAACAGAGGTATGGAAAACACACAAATGTCTTTGACGTCCATTTACTGGTAGAAATAAGCGCAGCACGAAATTTTGTGACGCGCAATTCTTTTAATACAGGTTGGAAGATAGAAACCGCTATTACTCACATTATACAGGATGAACCGAAATTCGCGCACTCGGACTTCGCAGCGCGATTCCTCACATGCCAGAAATTAAAAAAAAAAAAAAAAAAAAAAAAAAAAAAAAAAAAAAAAAAAATCTTATCACAAAATTTCGTCCTGCGCATATTTCCGGCAAAAATGGACGTCGAAGCTGAGATGGCTGTGTGTTCCATTCGTCAATGTGTTTCAGAATTACACAATTACACCAACAGACTTCTAGGGGCTGTTGAAGGCTACTTGAGGAACAAAATGACCATAGAATCCCATATTCGGAAACGCCATTCAACGGCGCTATTGAGAGTCGAAGCCGCAAGACAGACCCTCAAGCATCTTCGACGCTCTGTAGCGTCGCTGGACGACGTTTCAAGGCATGAGTTTCCATGTTTATTTCCTCCAGACGCCTACTACATCCTCTAGAAGTTTTTTGGTGTAATTGAGTAATTCTGTAACACACTGGGGATGGAACAAGCACCATTTACAGCCAGAAATATGCTCTGGAAGAAATTTTGTGAGAGACATTTTTCTATTGTTGACTTGTGAGGAATCGTGCTGTGAGGCCCGTTTCACCCTGTATATCGTATTATTTATTTATGACACGACTGGTATCTTCAGATACTTAAAACATTCTAATTTTTACATGGTTAGCATCTTGGTGGCGTTCACTGTTTGAAAAAAAAAAATATTTTGTATTAATAACAGCGAAACCAATTGCAGGTGCCGAGATGACATGTACAAAAACACTGTTTACTTACATTTAGTATTGTATCGAAATAGCGATTTTCCATATGATTCACTTTTTACCCAGTTTTGTGAACACTCTTTCTTTTGATAACCTCCTTACTTTTTTTTTAGTATTCTGCTTCACATTTTTTGAGTACAGTTTATCAAAATCACTGCACAGAAATGTGAACTCAGACCATACACTCTGTTTACAGAGTTTTTGGTCAAAGAGCTTATATCTAAGAAGCCCACAGGTTGTACAACATATAAGTTAGAAAAGCATTGCATGTATATAGGGGGAGAATGGTGTGAGTGATGTTGATAAATAGTATCAACAATGGCAAGCCGAATAGTAACAAAAGTAAGGTGGTTATCAAAAGAAAGTGTTTTCGCAAAAGTGTCTATATACATATGTTGATGCCATCACTCAAAGAACAACTGTGCAGGGCCGATGGGGAACATGCGCCTAACAGACAGTTGTATACAAGTTGAATTAAGGTGATTGAAATTTCTTCAGAACACACTAATCAATATGTCCTACTTCCAGTCTTTCAGGGTGTTCTTGTTGTGGCGTCACTATTCATCACGAAGCCGGCAGTCTACACAAGTCGCTGCGCCACTTCAAGAACGTGCGATAAACTCCTCTGTGGTACTTTGGCCGCCTGTCGCGCCCGCAGTCTCGGTACCTCTTTGTCTGCTTCCCGCGCCGGCCAGAAGGAAGGAAGGGGCTCGCCTAGATATCATGGCGGACCACAGCAATGACAGACAGTACGGGCAGTTCCAGTCAGTACGAGGCAGCACTCCTTTTAAACACTTTCTATAATTCAGCAACAGAAATAACATCGGTTTTATTGACATGTGACTGTTTAATCTCTCTCTGTCCGGATGAGTGCAGTAAATTGAAGACTAATGCAAAATGCTTCTGTTTTGTATTGTGGGTGTTTGATTTAGTATCGTTGATGAATGTTTAAGCTCTTTCCAGATGACTGCAGTTGACTGAATACTTCAAGTTAAACAGAAACAACATACTTCCTGCATGCACACCAGTAATGCTAAGAAATTAGTCCATATCCTGTATCGCAAATGTTACATAACTAACGCTTTAACTAACTTGATTTACAAGATAGGTAATGTAATAAAAGGATAAAAATATTAAAATCATTGCGTTAACTATTTATAAAACGTATTTTTGATGGTATGGTTACGTACAGAAAAGTGAATTTATAAAACTCCGGCAAATAGTGGAGCGTAGGCTTTAGTTTAGAGCGGCACTTCACTTCCCCTCCAACGCTGCTCACTTCCCCTCACTGCTCCGGCCGCCACCCCCACCACTACCGCTACCCCCACGCTTGCCCAGCGGTCTGCTCACTTCCCCTCACTGCTCCGGCTGCTACCCCCACCACTACCACTAGCCCCACACTTGCCCAGCGGTCTGCGCATCTACCAGCCAATTTATCCTGCATGCACTCTGATAAAAGTACATGTTGTAGCGTGGTACTGGGAACCAATTTACAAGGTTTGGCAAGCTGATTTAGTCATAACCACTGATACATATACACCCATATATTTACCATTAAATAATTTAATCTGAACAACAAATGAACACTGGCTCACAATCGAAAACCTTCATCAACCTTGTCCACCAATAACTTGTACCATACTCTCTTCATTACATAATTTCTAAACCAAGGAAAACAATGTATGCGATTCTCATGCAGCAAAGTATGCACATAATACTCTCGGTACCCTGAGTTTGTCAAACCATTATCTATATGCTACTAATCTACTTCATTCAGACAAGAACAAATTACAATATAGAAGGATATCAATAACGTAAATTCATTAGAACGGTGCCTTCCCTTTTTTTCACAACTGCTGGATGTGCTCAGTGCAGTCCGTGTATAATCAACAGCCTTGTTTTAGGCCTTCACGTTCCTTTTAATTCATATGAGGCCCCACCTTTCACACATTAAGAAATGCCAATTGCGTTGAGCCCATCACATCACACCAAGGCCCAAGATTTAACACACAAAACACACATAAATGTCATAGATATATCAGTGAAAACACGGAATAGTCACAACTAGTGTTCACCAAGAACTAAGTACCCGAGCAGACATCTATTTAGGGTCGGAACCAGTATGAAAATTGTAGCTACTGTCTCCCACTATGGCTTATGTAATACAATCCATACTTCAAGGTTCCACAATTAACACCACATAGAACGTAGTGCAGCAAAAATTTTCAATGTTGGCGTAGTCTACTAACTAAAACTAAGGACGGCACAAATATCCATGCCCATGGGGGGATTCGAACCCCCGACTGTAGTGGCCGTGCAGACCGTGGCTGAAGCACCTCAGTCCCTTCGGCCACCGCGGCTGGCCATTGTGCAGCACTATTACGCTTTACCAGGAACAACATATTCCACGTAGGCACAACTACCTTCCACGTATATAGCTGCTTCCTCTCTCTCGTCCAGGTACCGTATCATCTCTCCAGCGCCTGTCTGCAGCCAACCAGCTTGTGCCGCAATGCGCTCAGCGATCGGCTTTGACAACAAGTGACGTACTCGCTGCTCCGAAAGCCTCGCCGCTTCTCCTGTCACACGACGTGTTTTCCTTAGCAACTGCTGTCCGACTGCACAGATCAAACCGCTTCTCTGTCAGAGAGGTTACCCACAGCACTTCCGACAAGTTGCCAACATAGTTGGGAAGTCTTAACTTAGTTCATCGTGCCGATCGTGGCACAATGTGGACAAATCAATGCTTTTAGTTGCAGACTACTGTCCAATCCCTTGCTGGTCACAGGCCAACTCCTCCAGAACCTGCAACATCCAGAGATCACAAAAGTTCTGCGTCTTTCTCATCGCGAGTGCACAGTAGTCGTCAGCTCTATGCAGCTGCCGCTCTGTGCTTTCGCCCGCTGCGCCAGGAGCGGCGAGCCTGGTGTAGGGCGGGCGGATTCTGGCGCAGCTTCTGCTGACCCAGCAGCAGCAGCAGCAGCGACCGGCGCGCCGCCTATTTGCAGAGCGGCCAATTAGCCGGTCGGCTGGCTGCAGCGGTGGGCCGTCTGTTTCGTCCGCTGCTGCGTAGGCGCGAACCAGCTGCGAGTTCGTAGGCTCCGCTGCCGCCATTCGCGGAGAGGTCGCTCGCTGTTAAAGCCCTTTCAGAGACCTCGTAAAAAATATCTAAGCCCGATTTCACCGAACTTCTACAAAATATCTTAGACAAACGTCAAACTCAACGCCTCGTTTATTTTTGACGTACCGTCAAAAGCTACAGCGTTACAGCATCGCCAGTATCAGTATCAGGCATTAATTTTAACAGACTCTCCAATCGAAACAGCGTCTAGTATCGTGTATTAAATCGATACAATTTGCAAATGAATGATAAAGGAGAGGAAGGAAGAAGGATTAGGAAGGAAAGGACTGACTATGGCTGCTTTAGGGCATTGAAATGAAACACAATAGCGACAAGTGAAAATGTGAACCGGAACGAGAATCGAACCCGGGTCTTCCGCTTTGGGCCAGCGGTCGCCTTAACCACTTGGCCACTCGTGCTCGCCTCCTGGCCGTCCCAAACCCCTACACGTCGCACGCTATGGCTGTAGCGCCCCTATCGTTCATGACCTCTTACACTCGCCATTTCGGATTCCCGCGCGAGGTCGAACGTATGCGATACTATCGATTCTATTGTTTGTTTTCATTGTTCTTCTCTAGTTTTCGATTGAACAAATGAATATCGCTACGTAAATAGTGGGATTTTGTGATTTTTACAGTTTGGTGAAACCGAGCAATAATAATGCTAAGAAAATGCATCGTGCCGATGAAATGAAGAGAGATTCTAAATTTTCTGATTATGAGAAAGGTTTGTTTGTGGGCCTTATTTCGAAAATGAAAGACGTAATTCTTTGAGGGAATTTCACATACAGGGGTCTCAGCGATGCAATTTCTTCTGTATCTTCTTGATATATCGGCAAATGGTTGATTTCGAAACTCCATTTAAGTCTGCTACTACCATTTGAATAGATCCAGTAGCATATAATCGCAGAGTTAAAAGCAGGGCTTAATGGTCTGTTTCTCTTAGTTGAATACTCTAATCTATTTTCAATTTGTTCCAGAAGTTTTATTGCTACTTTCTTGGACAACCTGTTACTTGTAATGAATTTTATATCATTCATTGTGTAGAAATTATCATTACGCTCAGAAATTACGCGTTCAGGCCCTAGATATTCTAACAAATCTATGTAAAATATTTCTGCATCAAAGTTATCTCCCATCTTCACAGCCAGAAGACGTGAACAGCAATAAAGTATCTATGTTACCTTTACAAAAACTCCTGAATATTCCAACTGCAGTATACCTGTCTTGTATGAACGACTTGTCAAATGGTTTGATGACAAACAGTTTTGACGGCCCAAGTTTAACGATCGTCACACTAAACAAACGTCGATAAAACGCAAAAATGAAAATTAAACGATCGTCAAAGATTAATCGATCCTCAAAGTAATAAACGACGCTTGCTGAAATCGGGCACTAGACTCGTTGACGGCGCTGCTGTCCTGGGTTAATTTGAAGCTTCGGCCGGCCGCCGTGATAGTGGCGTCATATAGATACGAGTGTTGTATAAATCGTGCATTTTATAGCTACTGCGGTATAGTTGATAGTCACGTCTGCATTGTTCGAGTATTGCAGTATAGATGAAGCACGAAGACGAAGAGCTGCTCAGCGTTTAACTGCACAAATTGATTTAACAAAGCACTAAAAATAACAGATACTTTCTTCCCATTTACATTTCTCATGATTACAAGTAGCCCTACTAATTGGGTTCAGAGATAGTTACTCTTGCTTAAAAAGCTGTTAGTCATTCAGTACAGGATTGAATGAAATAGATAACAGGCTCTTAAAACGAGCTACTTTAGGCAGTACCGATGGGCAGGAACTTCAAAAATTTACATTTTGCGATTGTGTAAAATATCTATTGGGAGCAACAGATCAGTTGCCTCACTGCAGTTCGAATGTTTGTTCATGAAATTAATGTTAGAAACTTTAAACAAAGAATTTAAAGGTCATGTGATTTAGATATCGATATGTGAAGGAAAGCAAAGAAAAGTTTGGAATAGGGATTAAAGTACAGAGTGAAGAAATAAAAACATTGCGTTTTGCTGATGACATTGTAATTCTGTCAGAAACAGCAAAGGACCTGGAAGAGCAGTTGAATGGAATGGACAGTGTATTGAAGAGAGCGTATAAAATGAACATTAACAAGAGCAAAACAAAAATAATGGAATGTGGTCTTAGAAAATCAGGCGATGCTGAAGGAATTAGATTAGGTACCGAAATAATGAAGGTGATAGGTGAGTTTTGTTACTTGGGTAGTAAAATAACATGCGATGGTCGCAGTACAGAGGATACAAAATGCAGAATGGCAATGGGAAGACAAGCTTTTTTGAAAAAGAGAAATTTGCTAATATCGAATATTAATTTAACCCATTACTGCCCAGAACTATTTTTGTGAGAAAAATGTTTCATTTTGTTTGGATAGGTTCAATAAAATAAAAGAAGTGTGAACAATGCTGTAAATATAGTGCCATATCTTTGCTGTACTGAGACAAGAGCAGGAAGATATATCTACGTTCCTTTGTTTCCAAGGTGCAAAAGTTATAGACAGCGCAACATGGTGCACAAACGCACCACCGAGCGCCAATGGGTTAAGTGTAAGGAAGTCTTTTCTGAAGGCATTTGTGTGGATCGTTACCTTGTACGGGAGTGAAACATGGACGATAAGCAGTGCGGACAGGAAGAGAATAGAGACTTTTGAAATGTGGTGTTACAGAAGAATGCTGAAGATTAGGTGGGCAGATCGCATAACTAATGAAGAGGTACTGAACAGAATTGCTGAGAAAAGGAATTTTTGGCATACCCTGACTAAAAGAAGGGATCGCTTGGTAGGACACATTCTTATACATCGATGAATCGTAAATTTAGCATTGGGGGGAAGTGTGTGGGGTAAAAATCGCAGAGGGAGACCAAGAGACGCGTATACTAAGCAGATTCAAGTGGAAGTGGTTTGCCTTTCTTATGAGGAGATGAAAAGGCTTGCTCAGGACAGAGTAGGGTGGAGAGCTGCATCAAACCAGTCTCCGGACTGAAGACCATAACAACAACAAAAACAATTAAAAACAAAAACATTAAAAAAAATCGGAAGGTGGCACTTACTTAGGTTTACTTTTAAGTGGATTCCAGCACACGTATGGCCCAGCTGTCTCGAAATGAGAGGTACACACCCGTGTACACACGTTGTGTACTAGAATGTTAATACAAATCAAATGTTCAAATGTTTGTAGAACTTACGGGACTTAACTACGGGGTCATCAGTCTCTAAGCTTACAAACTACTTATGAAGTAGCTAAGACTAAGGACGGCACAAATATCCATGCCCGAGGGGGTTTCGAACCCCCGACCGTAGTGGCCGTGCAGACCGTGACCGAAGCGCCTCAGTCCCCTCGGCCACCGCGGCCGGCAATGTACAGTGGGGATAGTTTTCGTGTATTAATCCAGTTATGAAAGCCACGACGTATTGAGAATGTAAATGGATGCGTTAAGTGGTGCCGGGCCACCCGCGGCTAGATTAGACGCGATATCCGCCGCCTAGAGCCACGGCCCGCTACGCTGCACCAGACAGGGCAGATCGCCGCTGCCCGCTGCCCCTGATGCATATGCATGCCGCGACACACACCGCCCACCTGCCGCGCAGTTTCCGCGGCTCGGTCGACCTTCCAATTCCGGTGTTTGCACAGCGCCGGGTTAATGCCAGGTGCGCGGCTTCTAGCGCCGTCGCCTAGGCCCGTTTTGAGATTCATGTAACATATCTGTTGAATATATACATGTGGCGTCTGTTCCGAAAGAACATACGTCACTTCTGATCCTGCAGTTATTATTATTTAATATTCACAGAATATATGACATCAAATGCGATTGGGCAAAGCTAAAAATGCGTACCCAGCCGGGATTCGAACCCGAGTCTCCCGCTTTCTAGGCAGTTGCGCTAACCCCTACACCACTGGGGACACAGTGATCACCGCACCTGCAAGGACTACCTAAGCACGCCTCCCTTCAGATACAAATTCCCAGGTTCGCCCTGCCCACAGTACTCAAACTCGTAGTTATGAAACTAATTCCCGTAATAGTAAGGGCTTCAAATTTACCCCCCCCCCCCCCCCCCACTAACGATAGGATCATTCCCCGTCACCGGCATATTATATCTGTTGTACGAACCACGCTGTGCCATAGCAGTGGAAACTGTATCTGATAGCTTGTCTAAAAAGCTGTTTAATCTGTCAAAGAGTGGGTAAGTAAAAAAAATGAATAGAAAACGGTTGTAATTTAGTTATATATTATGGACGACATTACAGAGTTCCATGAATGAAATAAATCGCAATTTGCGATCAGTTATGGCTCCACTGTACTAGGTGTATGTAGAATACCAAAGTACGGCGAATAAAATTTTTTTCTCGGCCGGGATTCGAACCTTTTTTTTTTTTTAAAAAAATAACGTTTATTAAAATTTGATGTACAAATAACAACATTTACACTGATTTTACATGGATGAGTCTTGTTTTATGTATTACATCTTATCATTTTAGTGTCCCTGAAAGTGAAGAAAAAATTGTATGAACTTTTTGTTTGTTTTAAATGACAAATGCATCAATGAGTTCCTATATTACTTTGTCTTTTTCACTGATTTACTTCCACTTTATTCTGTCTTATGCGGTAATTTTGATAGATTTTTTATTATTATTTGGCATCCTTTTCGATATTTATGGCGGAACAAAAAACACAAGTAGGTAAATAATTGTAAAATAAAATTGTAATAAATTACTTTGTCATCTATTTCCGTGACGTTTGTGAATTTGGTGTGACATGTGTCCATACATGACTTTTTTCAGTGAGATGTATGGAGAAGGTGAGTATCACAGTGAATGAAAGCAACTGATATAAAAATACATTATGCACAGGTGTATCTTAGCCAGAAATTCTTAGGGCGAATGAACAAAATTATTGGGCAAATCTCGAGCATACTATTATACTGACAAATATTTATAATCTAAAAAAAAAAAAAAAAAAAAAAAAAAAAAAAAAAAAAAAAAAAAAAAAAATTACGGGATCTCTTGCTTACTAGGCAGACGCGTTGACCACTCCACCACCGAGGACACAATGACCACCCCGACTGCAGAGGACTCTTCCCTGCACGTCTCCCACCACACCCAAATCTCCATTCGCCACGCTGTCTCTTTCCTACTACCACAGCCTATTTCTTCTTTAATGCTCGCAGCCACAATACGGTATTCCCGCACCGGGAGAACGGACCATGAGGTATCGAGACACAATTAATTGTCGTCAGCAGCCCTGCCTCAGCTTGTATAGAATTATATATTTTGGACGACAGTACAGCGTTCAATGAATGAAATAAATCGCAATTTGCGATCAGTTATAACTTCACTGTACTAGAACAAATAGATAGTGGTATAGGAAAGAGACAGTCTAGCGAATGGAGATTTGTGTGTCGCGGGAGACGTGCAGGGAAGAGTCCTCTGCAGTCGGGCTCGTCACTGTGTCCTCGGTGGCGGAGTGGTCAACACGTTTGCCTAGTAAGCAGGACATCCCGGTTTCGAATCCCAGCCGGGCACAAATTTTCATTCGCCGTACTTCGGTATTCTATCTACACCTAGTACAGTGAAGCCATAACTGATCGCAAATTGCGATTTGTTTCATTCATTCATTGGTTGTAATTTCGTAAGGGGTGGTTTCATCTCAGCTGCTGGTGTGAGTGTACCCCTGGGTCAGAACGACTGATTAA
Organism: Locusta migratoria; assembly: GCA_026315105.1. NCBI lineage: Eukaryota > Metazoa > Arthropoda > Insecta > Orthoptera > Acrididae > Locusta > Locusta migratoria. The sequence continues at coordinate 55,391,516 of CM048745.1, read as the reverse complement.
TAAGCAGGAAGACGGGATCGAATCCCGGCAGAAATTATTCCTATGTCATGTTGTTTCGTTACAAGACCTACCCCAGCCAAATCTATATTTAGAACAGTTTTAGCATTACATAGCTGAAACATACACTCACTTCTGAGCCAAAAATAAAATAAATAGAAAAAAATTAAAATTTAAAAAATAAAAAATAAATCTCCATTCCTTTCCAGTTAAATCTCTTTTTTATTCTTGTATTGTGAAGAACACAGACCGTTCTGTTCAGAGTTCATGTGTACAGAGAACGGTAGTAACTTTCGCATGGCATTCAGCTTATTAAATCAATTAAAAATCTACATTTCTGTGACTTCTTATTTAGATTCTCCTTCTTCTTTTTCTTCTTTCGTTTCGGCCATCTTTGGACCACATTAATTCACATCAGTGGCTTTCTTCCGTTCTTCCTCCTCTTCCAGTATTCTTTCATTCTCATACTTTGCATCTTTCTTCGCTCTTCTGTCCACGATGATTTCGTTCTCGGTCTAGTTCTGTCCTCAAATCCTGCAAATGCCTGAAATTTTGATTTAAAAATCACCCTGTTGTGTATTTCTTGATCCCGTATTCCCATTTCTTCCAGATCCCTTTGTACTTCTTGGATCCACCGTATTTTGCTTTTTTTGTACAACAAGAATTGTGAAATTTGCTGTGTTAACTTCCACTGGTCCATTCTGCAAATGTGTCCAAAGAACTCGCACCTTCTTTTCTTAATGATATTGCATATTTTTTCTATTCATTATACAGACTCAGTAATTTTCTTTTATACTCAACTGTATATGTGTCTCGATTGTAACTCATTTAACACATGGTCAATACCACTAAAATGAACTCTGTTGCAATACCACTCTGGTATCCAGCATCTACTGATAGATATGTGCTTGATTTACAGCTTTTCTAGAAGCAGAAACAAAATCTGTCCACGAAAGCTACAGCTAAATGCTTATATTAGTAGGTACAGTATTACCATTTTATAACGATATCTGCCATTGTTTTCAACATTTGTCGCTTATTCTCACATTACTTGCAATCAGATCTTAGAAGTCATTTCTTTCTAACAGTCAACTGCAAAATCAGTAACGATTTTAATTCAAACAGCTCTTTAATAGATTACGAGAGAAATGAAGGAAGGAAGGAAGCTTAGGGTTTAATATTTCATCTACATGTTGATGATTACAGAAGTCACGAGAATGAATGTGAACGTTTTGTACATCTAAGAGACTTAACTGCTGCGGTTATCATAACCTAGGCTTACAAACTACATAAATAAACTTCTGCTAAAGCCCACTAACACACACGCATACCGTAGGAAGACTCGCACTCCCGACGGTGAGCAACAACGGTCTCCGCAGCAAGGCGACTTAGTGCACTCGGCCACTCCACCGCGGCCGATTACTCGAGAGCCTCATTAAACAGAGGTTTGGTCACTCCCGCTCATGTTATCACACAGGTTGCGTGATGTAGCAATGTCTGATCTTTCGGACATGTGAGGAAGTGGAATCGGTCAAGTTGTTAATTATATTTCATGTTAATTTCTATGAACTGGTAGGTTGGAAAGGAGCTGACGCCGATATTACAAAATAGAGAGAATGGCAAATGGTAAGGTTTTAATGTAGCGATGCATATCGGAGGAGATATAACTCTGTCTTTCTAGAAAGCTTTCTAAGCACCTTCTACTTTTACCTATTGGTGGTACTTTCTACAGTGACAGAAACAGAATAAAAAAAGACAAATTGCTATCTTTATAATACTTAACTACACTTATGAATTCACGATATATTAAATATATCACAAACAATCATATGATGTAAATAAATGTTAATTACAAAGTTCTTGCCGGCCGCGGTGGCCGAGGAGACTGAGGCGCATCAGTCACGGTCTGCACGGCCACTACGGTCGGGGGTTCGAATCCCCCCTCGGGCGTGGATATTTGTGCCGTCCTAGTTCGTAAGTAGTTCATAAGTAGTTTGTAAGTTTAGGGACTGATGACCCCGTAGTTAAGTCCCATAAGCTTTACAAACATTTGAATTTGAACAAAGTTCTTGTTGTGGTCTTCAGGCCGCAGACTGGTTTGATACATCTCTCCACGATACCCTGTCCTGTGCACGCCTCTTCATCTCTGAAAACGCATGGCAACCTGCACCCTTTTGAATCTGCTTACTGTATTCGTCCTTCGGTCTCCTCTACATTTTTTACCCCACACACTTTCTTATAATACTATCTTGACACTTCCTTGATGTCTCAGAATGTGTCCCACCAAACTATCCTTTCCCTTAAGCAAGATGCGCAAAACACCTATTCTCTCCAATTTTGTTGAGCACCTCGTTATTTCTTACGTGATCTCCCCGTCTAATCTTCATTATACGTCTGTAGCACCACATACACTCCAGACTAATGCTTTGCCGCGGCGGAGCGGCCGAGCGCATTGAGGCGCTAAGCTACGATGCGCGGGGACGTGTCACGTCGCGCGTTCGAATCCCCCCTCGGGCATGGATGTTTGTACCGTCTTTAGTATTAGCTAGTTCATAAGTAGTTTGTAAGTAAAAGGACTGATGACCCCGCTGTTAAGTCCCTTAAGCTTTACAAACATTTGAACATTTGAACAAATGCTTTCGGACAGGACTTTCTAACATTTAAAGAAACATTGGGTATCAACAAATTTCGCTTCTTCAGAAACGCTTTTCTTTCCATTGCCATTCTGCAGTGTATACCCTCTTTACTTCGGCCATCGGAAGTTATTTTGCTACCCAAATAACAAATCTCATCTACTACTTTTATTGCCACATTATCTAATATAATTCCTTCAGCGTCGCCTTATTTTCTAACACTACATTCCGTTACCCTTGTGTCTATTGATCTTATACCTTCCTTTCAAGACACTGTCCATTCCGTTTAAATGCACTTCCATATCCTTTGCTGTCTCTGATATAATTACTTCTCCAACTTTCTCCTTGCATTCCTCCACAGCTTCCTCAATGTACAGGTTGAACAACAGTGTGGAACGGCTACAAATCTGCCCTGATCCCTTCCCAACAACTGCGACCCTTTCATGCCATTCGTCTCTAATAATTAATGTCTGGTTTTCGTACCAGTTGAATACAACTCTTTGCTCCCTGTATTTTATCCCTGCTACCTTTAGAATTTGAAAGAGTGTATCCAAGTCAAAAATGTAAAAACCTTTCTCCAGATCTACAAATGCTAAAAACAAAGGTTTCCCTTTCATGCGAGTATTGCCTCGCGTGTTCCCACATTTCTCCTAAATCGAAACATCTTTACCAAGATCGGATTCCACCAGTTCCTCAATTCGTGTTGGTATATTGCAACCATTAAACTGATCTGTAATTTTCACATTTGTCTGCACTTTCATTCTTAGCAATTGGAATTACTATATTCTTCTTGAAGTCTCAGGGTATTTCCCCTGTCTCCTACATCTTCCAGACGACACAATTTCTTCTCCTAACGACATCATTAGCTCAGAAGGAATGTCATCGACTCAAGTGGTTTTATTTCTACTCAAATCTTTCAGTACTCTGTCAATTTCTTCTCGCAGTATCGTATCTCATATCTCATCTTACTCTGTTTCGTCTGCCATCGTTGGAATACCGCCTTCAAACTTTTTTTTCTTTTCTTTTCCTTTGTGCAGATCCGCAATGTATTCCTTCCACCTTTCAGCTTTGCGTTGTTTGCTTATTACTGGTTTGCCATTTGAGTTCTTGATATTCGTACGGTTGTTTTTCTTGTCACTGCGGCGGATTAGCCGTGCGCACTGGGGCACCGCGGCCGTTCGGGGATTCCAGCCCTCCCTCTAGAATGCTTGTGTGTCTTGTCCTTATGTTAGTTTGCCTTAGTTTAAGTAGTTTGTAAGCTACGTACTAATAACCAAGCAATTGAGTCCGATAGATTTACAAACATTGTACACTTGATTTGCTTTTCTTCTTCTCCATATCTCTGTTTTATTTTCCTGTAGGGGGTATCTTTCTTTCCCCTAGTTATACATGCTCCTACAGTCTTGCGTTTCTCGTCTAGCCATTTCTGCTTAGCCGGTCTGCACTTCCTGTCAACCTCATTTTTCAGATGTCTGTACTCCTTTTTGCCTCCTTCACGTTCTGCATTTTAATATTCTCTCGTTTCATCAGTTAAGTTCAGTGTCCTTCTGCTTATATGATCCTCTGTGACTGTCACTACACTATCTCTCAGAGCTACCCATTCTTTTTCTACTGTTTTACTTACCCCTGTTTCAGTCAATCCTTGCGTAATTCTCCCTCTGAAACTCTCAACCACCTGCAGTTCCTTCAGTTTGTCCAGATAACATCTCATTAATTTCCTACCTTTTTGGAGTCTCTTGTGTTTTTATCTACAGTTCATAATGGTCAGGGTCTATATCTGCTCCTGGATATGTCTTACAATTTAAAAACTGATTTCTAAACCTTCGCCATGGAATTATATAGTCAGTCTAGTAGTTCCAATTATCTGCTGGTCCATTCCACGTGTATAACATATATAACATTGTTTAATGGTAATTGAACTACGTGTATGTGATTATTAAATTGTGCTCTGCTGAAAACTCTGTCAGGCAATCCCCTTTTCAATTTTTTTTTCGCTAGTCGATATTCACCTACAACATTTCCTTCTCTGCCCTTTCCTACAACCCAATCACCATTACTTTTTCGTCTACTTTCGCTTCCTGAATAATTGCAGAGAAGTGTAAACATGAACTGTTGCCAACTGGGTACTAGCAGAGGGACAACGGGCGCGTTTTCCAGTCTTCCATTATACATTTATATCTACATGGGATACTCTGCAAATCACATTTAAGTGCCTGGCCACGGCACGCCATGTGTGGCCCGATTGAAATATGGAATAGCAGGCGTGATTTAGAGTGATAAAAGGTGATTCAACTTGCATGAAAGTGATGATCACTTGCCGATACTGAGATGGATGAGCCCTTACTGTATACACCTGACGAAACCTGTGTCTTAGAGTGTATTCATCCAGGTCACACTTGCCCCAAGCCTTATGGTCTTTGGTACGATAATCTACAACTGTCTTCGTAGGCTTTACATGCGTTAACTCTTCGTAGTCTCTACGGGGTTTTGTGCCGGATTCTGAAGTGAAACCGTTGTAGGATACAGCTGTACGCCATGATGAGGAACCGTCGTTGCTGTCCAGTCCCGCGCGAGTTAGTGGGAATCAGCAGCGACGACGCTTCCTGAAGACGGCGGACAGTTGTATCGGTTTCATTTTAGTATCCTGCAGAAAACCCGCTGAGATTACGAAGAACCTATAACTCTGTTTCACTTTTGGTGTTGGTGAAGACTAACCGGCGCTGAGTACATGCAGGATATTGTAAGATCCGTTCAGCTGTCATTCTTACAGCAAGCGAATGCCTGGCCACAAACGAGATTTGAAACTGAGCGTGGCTTCAGCAAGACGTGCAAGAACGTGCCTGGCCGTGACGATTTTGGGTCTTGTCTGCATTCTAGCACGCCTGGGTTATCATGTGATGCATGTGGCCCGTCAGTGCACAACTCTAGCCAAACTACGTGACCAGGACGAGCAGGCGGGGAAAGACAGTTTCGGCATCAGTTTGAACGAATGGATTCTTGAATCGGAGTCTCGATTTCCTCCTGTGGAGGGTGCACCACGTCCTAATATTGGCGTTTCAGCATGGATCGATACCTCTTACGTCATTACCGCTTTATATACTGGTTTCCAAATGTAATCCTTTCATGTCTCCATAGACACTTCAACACTCAATCTTCAATGAATTGGAGGCGTGTAGCAGAGTGTGCAAATATTTATTTCCGGCTGTGTACAAAAAATACAAAATTTAAGTAGAAGAGGAAATTGTTTATAAAGTTACGGATCCAAACTACAAACTTCAGAGGTCGTCAGACCCTAGACTTACAAACTACTTAAGCCGTGGAGGAGTGGCCGAGTGCTTGGAGGCTCTATGCTCCGATGCGCGAGGCCGTTTCCCGTCGGGGGTTTGAATCCTCCCTCGGAAATGGATGTTTGCGTTGTCTTAAGTTAGTTTATAAGTAGTTTGTAAGTTTGGTGTATAACGTTACCGTTGCTTTCGTATGATGCCATAAGTTGTTAAAATTGATTCCGTGATTGTAATTTGGGCGAAGGATTGGTTATATCGGAATTTTGAATTTGGAATAATTTAGTTAAAACACAGCACAAATTAACAGTTATGAACATTAAGCTAAATAAAACGCGGGTTGAATGTTAAAGTGGGGCACCACACAAAGCAACGGCACGTTATAAGACTTACGGAAAGCATCTAGCTGGATCCCATGCTTCGTACTGCAGAAGCTGAAAATGTTAATCTTATTTAATATGAGATTATTCGAGATACTTTCCGTGATAGACTAATGCTCAGACAGTTCATTTTACTTTTCATTGTTGTATGACCGTGGATGAAACATGAAGTTAATGGTAATGATAGACAGAGGAAAAATGATCGGGCTTCGTAAAATTAAAAAACAAATGATTGCGGGTTCTGTAATCAAGCAAGAATGACTAATAGAGAGTGAAATTTTGAAGACATGAGAAGCGATCGTAATGGAGTCTGAACATTAAACTATTACGGACGTCGAGGAACTAAAAAAATTGTTGTTGATGTTGTTGTTGTTGTGGTCGTCAGTCAGGAGACTGGTTTGATGCAGCTCTCCACAATACCCTATCCTGAGCAAGCCTCTTCAACACCACATAAGAACGGCAACCTACATCTGTTTGAATCTGCTTACTGTATCCATCTCTTGGTCTTCCTTTGCGGTTTTTACCCCACACACTTCCATCCAACGCTAAATTCACAATTCCTTGATCTCTAAGAATGTATCCTACCAATTGATCCCTTCTTTTAGTCAAGGTATGCCAAAAATTCTTTTTCTCCCCAGTTCTGTTCAATACCTTTTCATTAGTTACGCGATCCACCCACTTAATCGACAGCATTCTTCTGTAGCACCACATTTCCAAAGCCTCTATCCTCTTCCTGTCCGCAATGTTTATCGTCCATGTTTTGTTCCCATACAAGGCAACACTCCACACAAATGTCTTCAGAAAGGACTTCCTTAGGCTTAAATGAATATTCGACGTTAACAAATTTCTCTTTTTCAAGAATGCTTTTCTACCCATTACCATTCTGCATTATATATCCTCTATACTACGACCATCAGTTGTTATTTTACTGCCATAGTAAAAAAACTCATCTACCTCCTGTTTTGTTTCGTTACCTACATCTACATCTACATACATACTCCGCAATTCACCGTAAGGTGCGTGGCGGAGGGTACACTGTACCACTACTAGGCATTTCCTTTCCTATTCCACTCCCAAATTGAACGAGGAAAAAAAGAATGCCTATATGCCTCCGTACGAGCCCTAATTTCTCTTATCTTGTCTTTGTGATCTTTACGCGAAATGTAAGTAGGCGGCAGCAAGATCGTACTACACTCAGCTTCAAATTCCGGCCCTCTAAATTTACTTAACAGAAATTCACGAAAAGAACGTCGTCTTTCTTCCAGCGATCCCCACTTGAGTTGCCGGAGCATTTCCGTGACACTCGCGCATTGGTCGAACCTACCGGTAACAAATCTAGCTGCTCGCCTCTGAACCGCCTCTATGTCTTCCTTCAAACCGATCTGCTGCGGGTCCCAAATACTTGAGCAATACTCAAGACGTGGTCGTACAAGCGTTTTATACGCGATCTCCTTTACAGGTGAAGTACATCTTCCCAAAATTATCCCAATAAACCGAAGTCGGCTGTCTGCCTTACTCACAACTGTCCTTACATGCTCGTTCCATTTCATATCGCTCTGCAATGTTACGCCTAGATATTTGAACGACGCGACCGCATCAAGAAGCTCACTACTGATGCTGTATTCGAACATTATAGGACTGTTTTTTCTACTCATGCGCATCACCTTACATTTTTCTACATTGAGAGCTAGCTGCCATTCTTCGCACCAACTAGAAATTTTGTCTAAGTCAACCTGTATGCTATTACAGTCAGTTACAGACGACACCCTCCCATACACCACAGCATCATCAGCAAACAGCCGCAAATTACAACTTACTCTGTCCATCAGTTCATTTATATAGATAGAAAATAATAGCGGTCCTATCACACTCCCCTGGGGCACGCCTGACGATACACTCGTCTCTGATGAACACTCGCCGTCGAGAACAACGTACTGCGTTCTATTACTTAGGAAGTCTTCCAGCCAGTCACAAATCTGTGAACCTATTCCATAAGCTCGTATCTTCGTTAGCAGTCTGCAGTGTGGCACCGTGTCGAACGCCTTTATGAAGTCGAGAAAAACACAATCCGCCTGTTGCCCTTCGTCCATGGCTCGCAAGATGTCATGTGAGAAAAGGGCAAGCTGAGTTTCACATGAACGATGTTTCCTAAACCCGTGCTGATTCATGGAAAGAAGCTTTTCCGTTTCAAGGAAATTTACTATATTCGAACTGAGAATATGCTCCAAAATTCTACATGAAACCGATGTCAACGATATTGGCCTGTAATTGTATGGGTCAGTTCTCTTTCCTTTCTTATACACGGGAGTCACCTGCGCTTTTTTCCAATCACTAGGAACTTTGCGCTGAATTAAAGCTTCGCTATAAATGCAAGCTAAGTAGGGGGCCAATGCCGCAGAATAGTCTTTGTAAAACCGAACTGGTATACCATCCGGACCAGCAGACTTTTTCGTATTTAGCTCTCTCAGCTGCTTCTCTACACCGGAAATACCTATTGCTATGTCCTAATCTAATTCCTTCAGCATCACGTGATTTTCTTAGACCGCACTCCATTATCTTAGTTTTGCTCTTGTTAATGTTCATCTTATATACACCTTTCAACACACTGTCCATTCCGTTCAACTGTTCTTCCAGGTCCTTTGCTGTCTCTGACAGAATTACTATGTCGTGGGCAAAACGGAATGTTTTTAATTCTTCGCCCTGAACTTTAATTCCTTCTCCAAATTTCTGTTTCCTTTCTTCATAGCTTGCTCAATGTACTAATTGAATAACATTGCAGAAAGGCTACAACCCTGTCTTACTCCCTCCTTGAACACTGCATCCCTTTCATGCCCTTCATCTCTGACAACCGGTGTCTGGTTTTTGTACAAGTTGTCAATAACCTTACGCTCCCTATATTTTACTCCTGCTTGCTTCAGAACTTGAAAGAGTTTATTCCAATCAACCTTGTCAAAAGCTTTCTCCAGATCTACAAAAGCTAGATATCTTCTAGGATAAGCGGTAAAGTGAGTTTGCCTGCCTTGTTTCTACATTTCTCCTGAAAGAAAACATTAGAAAATAAATATTTAACGTGGAGGGATTCATTTAAATAAAAACCAAAGGGAGTGGATGACTTTAAATTTAAGTAATATATTTTATCAACAACCTGCATTAGAATTACTTACATTTAATGGATACACGAATGGAAGACGTCCGTTCAGAACGGACATAGATAAGAGAGAGTAATAAGAACTACGATCGCGGTTCCGTCTACTCGCTTGTTCGTAAGTAAAAAATGACGAACGAAAATTGAGTCAGTTATAATGCGAGCTAAAGGGAACCGGAGCGATAAGCATCGCTGATCAAAAGAAAAAGAAAAAAAAAGTTCTAGTGTATCGTTACAAGTGACCCCCCCCCCCCCCCCCCCAGTTAAGTCCCATAAGCTTCACAAACATTTGAAACTACGTGAAGTAACTTATGATAAGAAAAATACACACACACACACACAAAGCACGCGCGCGTGCGCGCGCGCTTACACACACACACTCATGCCCGATGGAGGGATCGAACCTCTGATGGGGAGCAGACGCACACTCTTCAGCAAGGAGCCTTACGGCGCACTGCCACTGCCGCGAGACTAAAAAAATTTGATACTGGTGAATCCTCCTCGTTGGTCATTGTCTTCTGCGATGTTGTAGAGCTTCGTTCGCTGGGTTCTGCGCCGCATGTGTTCGTGTGCCGAATCATGCACCCAGTACTTTTCTATACGGAAGAGTGCGCCTTTTTACGGGTGGCAGCTGTCGTGTGCAGAGCGCCCTCTGGCCTCTGACGGCCGCATCCAGCGCTCTCTCGCCACCTGCTGCCCTACACTACCGGCCTGCTACGGTTTTAGGGCGGCGGCGGCGGCAGTCGGCTTTACGCCCTCACAGCCGCGCCACGCCTGGCACAGCTGTGCTGCGCAGTGTGCGTCCGCCCAAAGCCTCTCACAGGGGACGCCGCAGACCTCGTGCGCTAAGGAACACTTGGAACCACGCCTAGACTAACACTTAAAACTGGTATGTTGTGCTACATCTACATGGGATACTCTGCAAATCACATTTAACTGCCTAGCAGAGGGTTCATCGAACCACCATTATACTACATCTACATACAAACTCCGCAATTCACCGTAAAGTGCGTGGCGGAGGGTACACTGTACCACTACTAGGCATTTTCTTTCCTATTCCACTCCCAAACGGAACGAGGAAAAAAAGAATGCCTATATGCCTCACATCCATTTACAATTCTAGTTGGCTAACATGAAATTTTATAGAATGAAACTTTTTACTCTGCAACGGAGTGTGCGCGGTTTTGAAACTTGCTGGCAGATTAAAATTGTGTGCCGGAATCAGGACTCGAACCTTGGACCTTTGCCAAGGAGAACTTCTGTCGAGTTTGGAAGCAAGAAGCGGAAGTCAAGTTGTGAGGACGGACCGTGAGACGCGTCGGGATAGCTCAGTGGTAGAGCGCTTGCCCGCGAAAGGCAAAAGTCCTAGATTCGAGTCCTAGTTCAAGCACGCAATTTTAATCTGCCAGGGAGTTTCATGAAACTTTATATTTAGAAAATATAAACTACATCTGCATACTCTGCATTTCACCGTAAGGTGCGTGGCAGAGGGTACACTGTACCACTACTAGGCATTTCTTTTCCTATTCCACTCCCAAACGGAACGAGGAAAAAAAGAATGCCTCCGTACGAGCCCTAATTTCTCTTATATTGTCCTTGTGATCTTTACGCGAAACGTAAGTAGGCGGCAGCAACAACCAACTACACTCAGCTTCAAAATCCGGCCTTCTAAATTTCCTCAACAGAAATTCACGAAAAGAACGTCGTCTTTCTTCCAGCGATCCCCAATTGAGTTGCCGGAGCATTTCCGTGACATTCGCGCATTGGTCGAACCTACCGGTAACAATAGCTGCTCGCCTCTGAACCGCCTCTATGTCTTCCTTTAAACTGATCTGCTGCGGGTCCCAAACACTTGAGCAATACTCAAGACGTGGTCGTACAAGCATTATATACACGATCTCCTTTACAGGTGAAGTACATCTTCCCAAAATTATCCCAATAAACCGAAGTCGGCTGTCCGCCTTACTCACAACTGTCCTTACATGTTCGTTCCATTTCATATCGCTCTGCAATGTTACGCCTAGATATTTGAACGACGCGACAGCATCAAGAAGCTCACTACTAATGCTGTATTCGAACATTATGGGATTGCTTTTCCTACTCATGCGCATCACCTTACATTTTTATACATTGAGAGCTAGCTGCCATTCTTCGCACCAAGCAGAAATCTTGTCTAAGTCATCCTGTATGCTATCACAGTCAGTTAAAGACGACACCCTCCCATACACCACAGCATCATCAGCAAACAGCCGCAAATTACAACTTACTCTGTCCATCAGATCATTTATATAGATAGAAAATAATAGCGGTCCTATCACACTCCCCTGGGGCACGCCTGACGATACACTCGTCTCTGATGAACACTCGCCGTCGAGAACAACGTACTGCGTTCTATTACTTAGGATGTCTTCCAGCCAGTCACAAATCTAGGAGCCTATTCCATAAGCTCGTATCTTCGTTAGCAGTCTGCAGTGTGGCACCGCGTCGAACGCCTTTTTGAAGTCGAGAAAAACACAATCCGCCTGTTGCCCTTCGTCCATGGCTCGCAAGATGTCATGTGAGAAAAGGGCAAGCTGAGTTTCACATGAACGATGTTTCCTAAACCCGTGCTGATTCATGGAAAGAAGCTTTTCCGTTTCAAGGAAATTTACTATATTCGAACTGAGAATATGCTCTGAAATTCTACATGAAACTGATGTCAACGATATTGGCCTGTAATTGTGTGAGTCAGTTCTCTTTCCTTTCTTATAAACGGAAGTCACCTGCGCTTTTTTCCAGTCACTAGGAACTTTGCGCTGAATTAAAGGTTCGCGATAAATGCAACCTATTTATCTCCCATTCCATTCTCGAATAGCGCGCGGGAAGGAAGAACACCTGAATCTCTCCGTTCGAGCTCTAATTTCCGGTATTTTATTCTGATGATCATTTCTAACTATGTAAGTGGGAGTCAACAGTATATTTTTGCATTCGGAGGAGAATGTTGGAGATGTGAGTTTCGTAAGTAGCCCACGCCGCAACGATAAGCGCCTTTGTTGTAATGATTCCCATCCCAGATCCTGTATCATTCCCGTAACGCTGTCTCCCCTGTTTCGTGACAATACGAAACGAGCTGCCTTTCTTTGGACTCTTTCGATGTCCTCCGTCAAACCCACCTCATACGGATCCCACACTGGGCAGCAATACTAAAAAAAATGAACGGATAAGCGTAGTGTATGCAGTTTCTTTAGTAGTTCTGTTGCATCTTTTAAGGGTTCTGCCAATAAATCGCAGTCTTTGCTTCGCCTTTTCCATGACATTATCTACGTGTTCTTTTAAATTTATGTCTGAAGTAATAGTAATTCCTAGGTGTTTTGTGGAGTTTACAGCCTTCACTTTTGATTGATTTATCTTGTAAACAGATTTCTCTTCGTACTCATGTGGACGACTTCACATTTCTCATTATTTAGAGTCAATTGCCAATTTTTACACCATACTTATATCTTATTCAGATAGTTATGCAATTGGTTTTGATCTTCAGATGCTTTTACTAGACGGTAAATGACGGCGTCGTCTGGAAACAACCTAAGAGAGCTACTTAGACTTAAATCGTTTATGTAAATAAGGAACAGCAGAGGACCAATAACACTACCCTGTGGAACGCCCGATATCACTTCTGTTTTAGTCGATGCCTTACCATCAATTACTACGAACTGTGTTATCTCCGACAGGAAATCCTCTATCCAATTGCAAATTTGGGGCGATATACCATAACCACGCAATTTGATTAAAAGCCGTTTGTGAGGTACGGTGTCAAAAGCCTTCTGGAAATCAAAAAATACGGAATCGATTTGCGAACCCTTGTCGATAGCACCCATCACATCGTGTGAATAAAGAGCTAGTTGTCTTTCGCATGGACGATATTTTCTAAATCCGTGTTGACCTCGGGTTAATAGATCGTTCTGTTCGAGATAATTCATAATATTTGAATACAGGTTACGTTCCAGAACCCTGCTGCAAATTGACGTCAATGAAACAGGCCTGTAGTTTAATGGGTTATTCCTACTGCCTTTCTTGAATGCAGGTGTGACCTGTGCAATATTCCAATCTTTAGGTAGAGATCTTTCTTTGAGAGAGCGGTTGTATATGGCTGTTAAGTAAGGAGCTATCGTTTCAGCAGAATCAGAAATCTAATGAGTATACAATACGGACCAGAAGACTTGTTCTTGTTAAGTGATTTTAGTTGCTGCACTACTCCGATGATATCTACTTCTACGTTACTCATTACGGCCTCTGTTCGTAATTTGAAATTTGGGATATAGTTAAGGCTGTTATATTGATTGTAAAAACAGGGTCGCTACAAGGATTAGGCAATTATGAGCCAGCTAAAGGATGTCTGTTTCAAAAGGTACTGATTCAAAACTAATCAGGTCTTAAATGCAGCATTAATAATTGTCATCAGCTAATAGTTAACACTCACCATAACTAACTTCCCAATCAAGCTGATTAAAGATTAGTTGAACAAGTTTTAGCCCACATTAGGTTGCGGTAGTAACACTAAAAGAGAGCCTTTGCGATCGTCTTTTGACAGCCAGAAATTTAAATGAAAATAACGGCTTAACCATTCATCTGACACGAGAATTGAGTAACCGAATTCGTAGAGGAGAAAATTCTCTACAACTTTGCTCTGTTGAATTTTTTTCATATCTCGTAGCGTTTCAAAGATATTTGCAAATATAACGGCGATTTTGGGATGTATGTCTGTCTGTCCGTGACGTGTTCCCTGTCTTTAAGACGAACCGTTCAACCGATCAGCACCAAATTTAACAGACATGATTGTAGGCCGCCAGATACCGGAACCTCTCTTTTTCAAATTTTGCGGACAAAAAATACGGTAGTAATACCAAAAAAGCCATTTGTAATATAATTGTAATTGCAGACGTACCGTTCATCTGACACGAAAATTGGTAGAGGAGAAAATTCTCTACAACTTAGCTCCCTTATATTTTTTTTTTCATATCTCGTATCGTTTGAGAGATATTTGCAAAAATAACGGAGCTTTGACACCCTCCATTGATTTAACGAAAACCAGCCGTTCGGAGATGTCACGTGACATTCCTCGCCCAAAACTCTCTCTGGCATACGCCATCTTGCGTTGCGTATTTGATGATTTTCTTTATTGTAACTTACACGTTGTCATTTCAAAGCAATGGCGCACTGAAGAATAAACAAAAACACATCGGTCTTCGTATGATAAATGATAATCTAGTGTCTACAAATGCCATATTAGCATCAGTTAACAACGGCCATCAATACTATAAGATTAATTATTAATTAATAATTAATCTTTTGATTGTTAGCCGTAGTGTAGTGGGCAAGGCATTGGACTATGACGCTAAAGGTAGGTGGTTCGAAATCCGCCACTAGTTAAGTTTTTTTTTTTTTTCCTGAAACGGTTTCAGACACTCTTATTGACAATTTTTTTATTATTTAGATTATTATTTTGGTCGAAAATGTTTGCAAAAACTTATAAAACTACAAATCTAAAGTGGGCCGCAAAACACGTCAGTGCGATTTTTTATTATTATTAATATCAGATCTCTCACTCAAAGGTGGGTGCGTTCTCATGGGCCTCATGGTCTAAGGCGCCACGCTAAGATCTAGGCTGCCTTGTGCACCGGTAGTTCGACTCCCCCCTCGGGCATGAGTGTATGTGGTGTCCTTAGTGTAAGTTAGGTTAACTAGTTTGTGAGTCCAGGGACTGATTACCACAGCAATTTGTTCCAATAGGTTTATAAATATTTGCACATTTGTAGGTCGGTGCTAACAAAATATGTTCGCGTTCGGAAAAGAAAATTGGTGGAAAGAAATTTCGCATATAGATGTCACTGGAACGAATAACGTCTTTCTTTTAATGATTGCCCCCCATCTCGGGCATTATTTCAGTGACAGTCTCTCGCTTCAATCGCGATATTATAAAACTATTTGCTCTTCTCTGACCTGTCTCTGTATCCTAGAACAGTCCCACTACATGGGGATCCCACAATGAACACTAATACTCCAAAATAGGAATTACAAGTGTGGGCAGTTTCTTTTGTAGCACTGTTGCATTTTGTAAATGTTCTGCCACTGAAACTTCGCCCTTGGTTTACTTTGCTACAATGCTTTCTGGTTTTTTTTTTTTTTTTTTTTTTTTTTTTTTTTTTTTTTTTTTTTTTTTTTTTCAATTTACGTTGTTTGTAATTGTAGTTTCTAGGTATTTAGCTGAGTTTGCGATCTTTAGAATTTACTTACCATAGTGTAAATGAATTTCAAACGATTTCTTTTTCTGCATCTATGGATGACTCTAAACTTTTCATTGTTTAGGTTTAAATGCCAATTTTAGCACCATGCTGATATCTCATCTAAATCATTTTGCAGTTGCTTTCGATCTTCTGGTAAATTTACTAATAAATTCAGTAATAAATGATAGCATCATCCGCGAACAGTCTAAGAGAGCTACTAAATAGTTTATAAAAACAAAGAACTGTACGGGCCATATAACATTTCGCTGTGGAACGCCAGTTATAACTTCTAGTCGATGAATTTTCGTCGATTATTACGCAGTTTAGCTTTTGTGACAGGAAATCGCGAATTCATTTACACAACTGTGTCGATTTTCCATAAGCACGCAATTTGATTGGAAGGCGCTCCTGATCTACATTGTCAAAAGCCTTCCGCAAATCTAGAATTTGAGACCCCTTGTCGATAGCACTCATCATATGAGTAAAGAAGAACGATACTTTCGGAACCCGTGTTGACTATGGTCCAATTCGTCGTTCTGTTTGTGGTAGTTCATACTATTTGAAGAAAGTATATGTGCTAAATTCCCAATGATACTACGCCTGTAATTTTGCGCATCAATTACCTTTCTTGAATACTGGAGTGAGCTGTGCAACGTTCCAGTCTTTTAATACAGATCTTTCTCTTAGCGAGCAGCATTTTACGATAGCTAGTTATGGAGCTATTGCATTAGCATACCTGGAAACTAACCTAATTGATGTACAGTCCCTACCGGAATCCTTACTTTTATTACGTGATTTCAATTGCTTTGATATATGGATATTACCAATTCCTCACGCTGGCAGCTGTCTTTGATTCGAATTCAGGAATACGTGCTCCTTGTTCTTTGGTAAAGAAATATCAGAAAGCTGTATTCAACACTTTTGCTGTAGTACAACCGTCAGCAATACCGTCACCCTTGCTATCACGTAGTGAAGATATTGATCGTGTTTTGCCACCAGTATTCTTTACATATGACGGAAATTTCTTTGCATTTTCTACCAAATGACGGGAAAGGGTTTCGTTGTGCAAACTATGATACCTTTTCGCAAGTCATTGTGCCTGTATATTTTCAATATACAAAATTTTGTACTTAAGTACATACCTCATCGGTGTCATATAACAAAAAGTGAGGTTAATTTTCACACTTATGTTGAAGGATCTCTAAAAATATTTTTGTATTTTTAACATACGTTTTATTGTCAGATTTAACTGGTGTATGTTATGAAATTAGGCCAAAGATCCTACCCTATATGGTTATAGATGCAATTTTCGAAAAATATGCAATACTCGTTTAACTTATGCCATTTCTGCACAATCGACATTTGTTGCTGTTCACCAGAGGTGTGATTCATCTTAATTGTCCACCTTTACGCATATATTTTAAAATGTATACTTAATACAGTGCAATAGCTGTCTTTACCAATTTAAATTTACTGCTGAATGTGAAATGTATTTTCTGTTCTCATATGCTTCCATTTTCTTTTACATAAATGATGGCAGACTAAAACTTAGGATTACGTATTTAATTTGCAAGAGAAGACTGGATGAAAAACAGAATGACAAAATAGAACAGTTGAAAAGACAAGGAAAAATACATGAAATATACAGAGCTGCAAAGTACATAACAGTGAAGGAACTACGAAAAATTAAGTAATTCTAAACAAGCAGAAAAAGATAACAAAGAATACCAATGAAACAAATATATTTGGAAGACATACACAGAAGGTCTATATAATTTGGAAGCGGATCACAAAAGGTTGTGCTCGAAGGAGGAACAAGATTGACGAAAAACAGTGGAGATCGACGATGGAAAAATGGGAGATGGAGAAGCTGAACCAGGATATCAAGGACGGAAGGCAACGAGTTATGACCAAATACCAGCAGAACCACTGAAGGCGTTAGAGGGAATGAGGCTATTACCAGTATTACAAATCTGATCAGTAGAATGTATGACACAAGTATGGGGCCTGAAGACCTTCTAAAGACGATAACGGATCCCTTACCAAGGAAATGCAGTGACAAAAAACGTAAATATTATAGGACAATTAGTTTTATATACAATGTTAGCACAGTTGTGACTAGACTAGTGCTGAGGAGAATAGAGAGGACAGTTTGGATTTAGAAACGAAAGAGGAACCAGATATGCACATTGGTGCCTGAGGATATCTAAGAAGGGAACGGTCCAATAAGACATGTCGAATACCCTGAAATTATTTGCACAGAAAGAAGACAAGGAAAGAAATGCACTCCCAAAATTTTAGCTGCTAAGAGGCACTGCAAGTATTTTTTATTTATTTATTTTCAACTATGAAGTTACGTATTTTTGCCGCGCGAAGAACAGCTTATACAGCGGTTTGTACAGCCCTGCCCGCTTAGCACGCAGCTCGGCGAATCACTCACGCAGCGCCACGTAGCGGAGTTATGCAGAGTTCGCAGTCACCAATATTAAGCACCTAAAGTCTGGTTTACAATGTAGTGCATGGAAGCGAACACGAAAGAATGAGCATTTGCAGAAAATTCACTAACATTTGCTTGTACATGGGTTGAATCGCTTATACTAGAGGGAACGGAAAAGAACACGAGGTAGCAAATATTGCCTGCGAACTGCGTGTTATTGGTTTTTAGTTTTAGGGGTAAAATTCGGCATACAGCATACAACCATACCCTGTTAGAGCCACGGCGCGAAACTTTGCTATTCAGTGAGGATTATTGTGCATAGCAGGCGCACTATTTTTGAAGGTGTATGCAAAATGGCGAAGGGAAGGAAGAATTTATGAGTCTCAATTTGTATGGAACCGAGACACGCATTAAGGTCATGCACGTTACATGGAATTCATCTCCATCTCCCCTTAGCACTGGTCCAATATCTTACTTACATGTCGGCTGCAATTTTTATCTGGTTTCTCATTAGCATTGACCAGATTTTTAGAAAGAGAACACTAATTACCAACATCGAGCATCCTCTAAGGATGTGACACGGCTGGCGCTAACCCTACGCGTATCGGGTCTACTGGTCTAACCGACCCATTCGATTCAGAGAAAATACAAAACTTTCCCTTGGGAAAATATATGGAAGAATGTCCATAACAAGGCGCTTCCTTCTAAAGTTCGAGCCGTGTGGTATGAAGTTGTAAATGAAGTCATCCCTACCGACGAGAAACTACATAAAATACACCTTCGACCGACGCCATATTGTGATAAATGTCAGCCTTTGATACCCTTGCACATAAATTTACATGCAGAGGCCAAAATGAAGTATGGAATTGGACACGGAAAAAGTTGGCACTTATAACCCGTACAACAGCAGCCCATATACCACCCATGAACATACTTCATCCGGACTGGACTTTCTTTCCTAATGCAAAAAAAAAAAAAAAAAAAAAAAAAAAAAAAAAAAAAAAAAAAAAAAACAATAGTTACGCGTGGATTCTTAGCAACTACGTATACTATACTATAATTTTTAAGAGTAAGTCACTCTGTGCCTTTTTACTACTTATCAAGTGAGCATCATAAATTACTGAAAATCACAAAGTACAAAGATATGTTCCAAAAGTTTCTAGTTATTTCACTATCGACGAACAACATTCCATGAGTACGGTAAATTGACGACACGACGTACGAAATATAAGAAGTCTATTTTATTTTCATTTGAGAATTATTATTTTCCATGGCTTTTAAGTTGGCACCGCACTGGAGTAGCCGAGCGGTTTAAAGCGTCTCGCTGCGGAGCGCGCGGTTGCTCGCCGTGGAGGTTCGAGTCCTCCCTGGGGCATGGCTGTGTGTGTTTGTCCTTAGGTTTGTTTACCT
The DNA here is from genome assembly GCA_026315105.1 of Locusta migratoria. Lineage (NCBI taxonomy): Eukaryota > Metazoa > Arthropoda > Insecta > Orthoptera > Acrididae > Locusta > Locusta migratoria. The sequence goes on along the minus strand of CM048745.1, from coordinate 55,371,973 downwards.
AGGTTTAAGTAGCTACGGACTGATGACCGCGCAGTTTGGTCCGATAGATTTACAAACATTTGTAAAGTTGGTTGTCATTCTTTTTTGTAAAAAAAGAGGTCGAGAAGTGTGTGTATATTACACACAGTGATAACGTTTGAAATTATGCGTCATGCTAGAGGGGCAAATATTAACCTTATTTACCTTGATGAAAAATAATAATAAAAAAAACAACGAAAAAACGAAAAAAAATGATCTAGAGGCAAAGTGCCCGCTTCGTGAACCAGAGAGCGCGGGATCAAATCCCGTTCAGACCACAAATTTTTTCACTGCGTTTTTTAACCGAGAATTAACTGCTCGAAGATGGTGGAGTGGCTACGAAAGAAATTTTCGAATTACACGTTAAACTGCAGGTCTCTATTATCCGATCAGGTAACTGGGAAAGTCTAGGGACACCCAAGCGTCTGCAGTGGCGTCCAGTTGAAAGATCTGCTAGAGGCCTACCGGATACACGGGGATAGAATTTCCTTTTGCTCATCCTTGTTACTTTGTTTGCTCTAGTGAACGCCTGGCTTTAATGATACAAACATTTTTGAATAACTTGATACCGACAGTTCAACTCTTGTACATAAAATTCTGATAAAAGTGGTTAGCAGAGAAAATAAATTTATGACAGTGTTTGATGTCATAGACGACTTCCGTCAATGTGGACTTGTAATTTGTTGAAATGAAATGTGTCTAGCGGTACCACATTTTATAACAGTTCCTGTCGGCCATTCCTTAAAACAATTTTTGAATTTTGTGCATTTGACTATCAGTGAAATAGTTCTTTGTTTATTACATGTAGTCGTCACAAAAATGCGAAGTGTCTATTGAATGACAAAAACAATTTTTTTCTTGCACCAGGCACACCGGCCAAAGGAATAATTGATGCATTCAGGCACTTCGCAGTAACCATTTGTTGTATTTAGACAGAACTGGGACGGATTGAGAAATATTGTCTAATAATTTCCTAAAAATGCTTTCCACTGCCTAAAAATTATTTATCGAGGTTGAATCGCACTAGTAGTTCCAGGTGGAATCCACATTACATCCGCAGATTTTTCGCCGTCCTCCACAAAAACAGAGGCGTCATGATGTACAGGCCATGAATCCAACAAAAGTAATGAACTACTTTCTGCAGCTGGTAGGAATAAGTTTCAAACGAAATGTTGGAAATTATTCTTTACCATTTTCCCAGATTTTGATACGTCGATTAGAAGATTTTTGCAATTAAACAGTCCATTTTTTATTTTTGGTCCTAACTTGCCTTGAGGTTCTTGAAGACAGATATACAGCTACGGAAACAGTAAACATACTTATCACTAGCATTATCGTATGTAAATGTGTCATTGCATTCATTGATTGGGCAATCGACTCCGTCTTTTTTTCACCCCGAAATGATAAAGTGCGGTGTCCACGCAGTTCTTTCACGGAACCTGACTGATCAGCGTTATAAACAGCTGTTGCAGAGATTAACAGCAAGTTTCGTCTTTATATCACTTATAAACTTCTCTATGCCATTGTCTATCACTGGTAGCGGCTCTACACGTTTACGTGACGTAAACTTGCTAATTTTGCGACTTCCTATTCTGTACCTTTGTAGCCAGGTCGACGAAGCCTGGAAATTAGCAATGCAATGCATCGTGTCAGATGCAATTCGGAGGGCCCAGTCTCGTAGATCTCCATTGGTAACCGTGCATTGCCTATCACGAGCAGTTATAAATCTTTCGAACAGTTTTTCTTTGAGATGTTTTCGAGTTTCCATTTGGCACATATTTCTGACATCATGTAATTCTTTCTTCCATTTATAAAGTTTACGCTAAGATTTTACGGAACGAAAACGCCTTTGCACACTGCTTAACTTCAAGCGTTTTTCCCCTCCTTCGTTTAGCCAATAATTCACTGCCTTTTCTTTGTCGTTGAAAGCTGATGTAGTACACGTGTTTTTTTTTTTTTTTTTTTTTTTTTTTTGGGGGGGGGGGGAGGGGGGCTTGAAAGGTATTCTTCTTCAGAACTGTTTCTGGCACAACTGTCGTCGTCCGACTCACAGTTCGTGGAATCGTCACAGTTATTTCCTATTTCTTCTAACATTTCCACCATTTCAAACGAAATGTCGATATCATTCGAATGAATGTCAAAGAAATCATTCAACAAATGACACATATACACGTCCTCAGGAGAAGTAGGTGATTTCGGCAGGAAACTACGTTCTTCGTATTTGTCTTTGCTAAATTGAGAACGTTAATTGGATTCCACATTACTGTGAAACTGGAAGAAGAAAAAAAAAAGATACTATAAGCACAATAAAGCACAATAAATATTAATTCAGCTTTATCTTTATTGTCAGTACTTACCAATACTGCTAAATTCAACTGATAATGGTTAATAGACGAACGACAACCTGAAACGTCCTTTACAAATAACAATCGGGTTGTGTCGTGTTTCCTGTTTATAATATACCGCCGACCTCGACTGTGTGTGCTTGTGTGTGTGTGCGCCTAGTTGCGCACGCGCTGTTGCTACAGCGCCACTAGGGGTGTACATTTCTACCGCCACCTGGCGCGCTACGAACTTGGAAACTTTCAGCTGTTTTTTAAAAATACTTGCAGTGCCTCTTAGCAGCTAAAATTTTGACAGTGTGTTTCTTTCGTTGTCTTCTGCCTGTGTAAAAAATTTTAGGGAGGGTTTCGACATGTCTTATTGCACCGTTCGCTTGTAAGACAAACTGCTGATAGTGGCCAATAGATGCAACTCGGCTTGCTGTCACAGAATTATCGCTAAAGTTATGTCATTGTTCTCTCGACTCGCGATATAATGTCGGTAAGGATGGTGACGATGGGGGTTTTTGGGAAGACGTATTTCTGATTTCAGTTACAATGTATTCTACTGCAACAGAAAGTACGTAATGTCTACCTCTTACAAAGACTACAGTGCGGTCATATATGCTTATTTTACCTTATTATTTGAATGACATCTTTAATTACTATTATAGGCCTGCAGTTACTTAAGTTCCTTTTAAAAACTGTTGTTTCCCCAAAGAAAATAGTTTTTTTTTTTAATTTATAATGTATCTTCTAGAGTAGTTTTGGCCCCCTTTAGGTTAAGGTAGTTACACTAAAAGTCGGCCTTTGCGATCGTCATTTGACAGCTCGAAATTTAAATGAAAATAACGGCTTAACCATTCATCTGACACGAAAATTGAATAACCGAATTTTGTAGAGGAGAAAATTCTCTACAACTTTGCCCTCTAATATATATATTTTTTAATCTCGTATCGTTTCAGAGATATTTGTAAAAATAACGGCGATTTGACGATGTCTGGCTGTAATGTGTTGCCACTTTTTAGGTCGAACCATTCAACCGATCGGCACCAAATTTTACAGACATAATTGTTGCCTACCAGAGACCAGAACCTCGTTTTTTGAAATATCTCGGATAATAAATACGTTAGTAATACCAAAAAAAGCCGTTTGTAATGTAATTTTAATTGCATATAATCAGTTAATCTGACGCGAAAATTGAATAAACGAATTTATAGAGGAGAAAATCCTCTACAACTTTGTTCCCTTATTTTTTTTTTTTTATATCTCGTATCGTTTGAGAGATATTTGCAAAAATAACGGCGACTTAACACCGACCATTGAATTTACGAAAACCAGTCGTTCGGAGATGTCACGTGACATTTCTCGCCCAGAACTCTCTGTGGAATACGCCAACTTGCGTTGCGTTGCCAACTTACACGTTGTCATTTCAAAGCAATGGCGCACTGAAGAATTAACAAAAACACGTCGTTCTTCGTACGATAAATGATAATCTAGTGTCTACAAATGCCATATTAGCATGTTAACAACTGCCATGAATAGTATCAAATTAATGAACAGAAATCGATTCTTTTAGCTGTAGCGTAGTGGTTCATGCTTTGGAGTGTGACGCAAAAAGTCAGTGGTTCGAAACCCACCACTACCTAAACTTTTTTTTCCTACAAGGGTTTCAAACACTCTTATTAATTAATTTTATATTATTAATATTATTATTTTGGTCTAAAATGTTTGCAAAAACTCATAAAACTACAAATCTGAAGTGGGCCGTAAAACACGTCAGTGCGATTTTTTTCATTACCAGTAACAGACAACAATGTGTGGGTGCACTCTGCACGAAAGGGTGATTCAAAATAATATCCTGGTATCTGGTCATCAATGAGAGAGGCTGGAGGAGCAGGAAACGAAATCGTGTAGCTACTTTCAGAGCAGCTGCCCAACCGCCACGCAACACGTTGAGCCTCAGTCCGCAGTTTCCATATCCCAGCTGGTCGGAGATGTATGCGGGACCGTAAAACGGAAAACCCTGCTGGCGATTCCGGCCGAATGCCTCGACGCTTTATGTCGCACGTGTGTTATGGCGCTGCGTGTTTCATGACCGTCCGATAGCACAAGGAATTTTCCTTTTCCTCTAGTTCTGATTTACAAAAACAGTAAAGCAGATCTTTTATTCTTTCAATTGATTTAGAAATTGTACACGAGGGACCAAACTACAATTAAAGAAGAAACATCTGTGACATTGTACTCAATAAAAATAAAATATAATAAGGCTAAGAAGATTCTGTAACTACGAGGCGCCCCCAGAAAGCAAACAACGATAACGAAGTTACATGAAAAATTTTGTTCGCAATAGATATTGTTGTTGTTCTGGTCTTCAGTCCGGAGACTGGTTTGATGCAGCTCTCCACAATACCCTATTCTGAGCAAGCCTCTTCATCTCCACATAAGAATGGCAACCTACATCTGTCTGAATCTGCTTACTGTATCCATCTCTTGGTCTTCCTCTGCGATTTTTACACCACACACTTCCCTAAAATGCTAAATTCACAATTCCTTGACGTCTAAGAATGTGTTCTACCAATCTATCCCTTCTTTTAGTCAGGGTATGCCAGAATTTTCTTTTCTCCCCAATACTGTTCAGTACCTCCTCATTAGTTACGCGATCCACCCACCTAATCTTCAGCATTCTTCTGTAGCACCATATTTCAAAAGCCTCTATCCTCTTCCTGTCCGCACTGTTTATCGTCCATGTCTCAATCCCATACAAGGCAACACTCCATACAAATGCCTTCAGGAAGGACTTCCTTAGGCTTAAATCAATATTCGATGTTAACAAATTTCTCTTTTTCAAAAACGCTTTTCTACCCATTGCCATTCTGCATTTTATATCCTCTGTACTGCGACCATCATTTGTTATTTTACTGCCCAAGTAACAAAACTCATCTACCTCCTTTATTGCTTCGTTTCCCAATCTAATTCCTACAGCATCACCTGATTTTCTTACATTGCACTCCATTACCCTAGTTTTGCTCTTGTTAATGTTCATCTTATATGCACCTTTCAGCACACTGTCCATTCCGTTCAACTGCTCTTCCAGGTCCTTTGCTGTATCTGACATAATTACTATGTTGTCGGCAAAACGCAATGTTTTTAATTCTTCACCCTGAACTTTAATTCCTTGATTTCTTTTATAGCTTGCTCAATGTACAAATTGAATAACAGTGGAGAAAGACTACAACCCTGTCTTACTCCCTTTCCAACCACTGCATCCCTTTCATGCCCTTCAACTCTGACAACCGCTGTCTGGTTTTTGTACAAGTTGTAAATAACCTTACGCTCCCTATATTTTACTCCTGCTTGCTTCAGAACTTGAATAGATATTGCAATGGTATATATATGAATTGCTGTTCGTTAGTCTTACTAAAACTCGAGAACGGCTGAACCGATTAGGCTGATTTTAGTCTTGAAATATTCGTGCATGTTTAGGGAAGGTTTAAACGGTGATAAAATATGGAAGTGTCCGAAAAAGAGGAAAATCGGGAAAAACTGAAACAGCTTTTTCCTGTGACCTATCGATACCGTTCGTCCAATTGCAATAAAATTTTGTGCATTTCATGTTGAAAGCAAGACGAGGGTTCGCATCAAATAAAAATTTAGAAAAGTCGCCCCAGAAGTAGGAAAATTAAGGAAAAACCGAAAACGATTTTTTTCTACGAATAAGAATCAATTGCTACATGGTTGTAATAGCATCACATGAGTACGGCTTGACAGGACAAAATTTTCGGAAAATCTACCGGAAAATTGGAAAATTTGAGAAAAACTGAAACCGGCTTTTTCAGTGTATGTTTCATTGAATTCAGCTCTATAACTGATTATTCGCACGGCGGAGAGGGGTAATTCTTTTTTTGTTTTGATTTGTTCATTATGGTCTTGGGAAAGTTTTGAGTAAAAAAAAAAGAGGGCCAGTTAAAAACAAAAAATAGCAAAATTTGAACAAAGTTCCTTTTTCATTGTGTTTCTAAATGAACTTAACACTATAAGTTGAGAAACGTTTATCCGATTGCGATATAATTTTGATCATTTGACGTCCAACGAAAGATGAACGTTCTTGTGAACTAAACATATGGGAAAGTTACCCGGAAAATATGATAATTCGCGAGCAACTGAAAGAGATTTTTTGAGTTGGATATCAATATCATTCGTCTGATTGCGATAAAATTTTGCATATTTGACGTTCAAAACAAGAGCAACGTTCTTATGAAATAAATATTTGGAAACGTTTCCTGGAAAATTGGAAAATTCAGAAAAAATAGAATGTGACTTTTCAACGAAATATCAAAACCATTTATCTGATTGCGATAAAATTTTGCACATTCGACCTTTAAAGCGAGAGTAAGGTTTTGAGTGAAGTGAAAGTCTGGAATAGTTGGCCAGAAAATAGGAAAATTTGTGAAAAACTGAATGAGCTCTTTTATTTGAAATATCAACATCATTCGTACGATTTCGATAAAAGTGTGCACATTTGTCGTTCAAATAAAGGATACATACATATTAGCAATTGCGAAGCATTGGCAGGATGACTAGTAGTCATATATAAATACATTTCTCATTCTGTGGGATGAGTTTCTGTTTTCCTATCTGCCGCCTATGAATGGCAGTCGTCTTGAGCTCTTCGTGGTTCTCGAAACGGTGGCCGGAGGACAGGGCGAAAGGCAGGTTTTTGTGCCGCCTCATGACAATGCTCTTCCCCATACAGCTCTGTGCACAGAAACTGTTATGGCTACGTTCGACTGGATGCTGTTGGATCATCCAGCATTCTTTCCTCATCTTGTTCCCGGGAATTTCTTTCTTTTCTTGTACTTCAAGATCACCGGAGACGAGTGTCACATGCTGGTTCCATACACAAGCGGCATTTTCTGCGACAAAGGAATAGAACAGTTGATACGTGTCTCAACTTGTAAGGTAACCCTTAAGGTATGCCTTACATTATAACGAGGAATGAGCTTCATTTTGAAACATATAATTCGTTTGAACCTGTCTATAGTGAATATGTAGTAGTTAACTTCTTATGTGACTTAATTAGTTATCGTGATGCACAATGTATGTAGGTAACTTAACTGTGAACATTGTCTATCATTTATTTGTTATCTCTATTGTAATTGTTTATGTAAATATTATTTTATTTTATTTGTACTTTGTATGTTTTCTAAATGACTGTCATTACTTGTTATGTTTAAATTCGTCAATGTAAAATATTTCTCTGTGAACAGTTATCGATATGGCTCCTCAGGTCAGAGACTCTATCGTATAGCAGCGCTCCCCTGTGGGAGAGCAGGCAAGCAGCAGTATCTGCCGCCTCGTGACGAAGATCAGACGTTCGTACGCGGTCCGCGGAGTGCTCAAACAATATAAGTAATAAATTTAAACAAAATGAAAGTTATAATTTGTTATAAGTGCAACGATATGAAAGTTTATGTGAAACCAGTGAACATAAGTGAAGTAAGAATTGATCTTAATGAAACATTTATTCGTTCGTTCTTCTGAGGCAGAAATTCGTTACGTGTTCGGTAACCGTCCCAGACGTCCGAAACGTGGTAGCGTCATCGCGAACGCTATCGGTCGCAATTAATTACGCGATTCGCGAAGCATCACGGCGAACTGCTAGCAAGCTGCAAATCAAAATGATTTCTGTATGAATTTATGTCTCATTTATATGACTGCAGAGTACCACGTCGCTGGACTGATAAATAAGATAAGTTAAATAGTATTGGTTGTAATTTACTGTGAATGCATGTTTAAGTTTTGTTAAAATACAAGAACATTAGACAGTACTTTTGCTATCTTATTTGAACAACTAATTAACCATTCATGATTAGTGTGACAATCCTCAATAATGCATGAATAATATTTCTACACAATTTTACAATCAAGTGAGTGTCATTAATTGTTAGAGACTGTGATAATCATTCAGTTGAGACAATTTTGCTAAAATTGATGGTAGAAGATAACAGACAGTTGAATTAATGAATAATTTTTCTATTTTGTTTTGCACTGAGTTCAACAATAATAGCCACCGCCACATCTATCCTATAAAGAACCAAACTCGCACTAATGGTGTATGCATAGCATTAATTAAGACTGATTTACTTAAATTTCCTATTTGCTTGAGGGAATTAATTTTATCAGATACTGACTTTAGTGGTTGGACTGCACCCACTTGACAATCACTTGATGTTAAAAATCCTACTATTCATAATTTTTTAAATTATCATTACCATTAGCGTACTAATTGAGTCGTACGCATTGCACAGACGGAGTAAGTTAATTTCTGATATATGTGTGTACACAGTCTCTGTAGGAGATTTTGTAAGGAAAGGAAAGGTGAGTGATCTTTTGAAAATTCTGTCAGATAGGGCCATAGTATTTGTTAATTACACTGTCTTGCTAAATATTATCAAAATTTAACTACATCACTTGCCTTAATCACGAGTTTAACGTAACCAACTACGAAATTAAGGTCAGGTTTGTTATGTTGCTCAAACATTACAACAACAGCCACCACAGTTAATAACTCGTAAATCAAAACTTTTTTTTTACCTTCACTCACACTATTCTTTAATAAAATAAACACCTTTCTCCTCTTCTATAATTATAAATTGTTTTTTTTCCTTACAAACTCTTTTAGTAACTATGTCATAATTGTACCCATTGCCAACAATATTTTGTATATAACTATGTTGCTCTTGTCTGTTTTTCTTAAATACTGATACTTCCTTTATGGATGCCCCTACTATAACTGAGTTTTAAGTTTCTTTTAGAATATTATTATTTATCACTACGTAATTGCCATTATTATCTCAATTCTGTAATTATTTATCAATTAAAACTGGAGTACTATTGAACAAGCCATATTTATTATGCCAATTGTGTACAATCTGATGTGGTGCTGTGTGCCGTAAATTTCAAATGAAAATTACATATTTGCCTAGGCGTTTCATACATGCGCTCAGTACTGAAAAGAAACATTGGAGCTAATAACTACACGACTAGGTCGTTTTCTGTCCTTAATTTATATCCCATTCACAATTTCCTTCTATCCTGTGGAAATGTACCCCTTTATTACATTATCTATGCTATACTTAAGCGTCGACGAAAATATCTGAGTGAAAGCTTTTTTGTATACCTTATCACATTGTAAATTAGAATACCAGCTTCCATTACACGACGATGATCGACATAATTGCTCAGGCGCAGCTATTGTGAGCAATTGCTTTAAACTGAAAAACAGAAATATTTTACATACTTAATACCTGTAAGAGATTGCTCTACTCTCATTACTTTCGTTCTGAAGACGTTGGATAAATGTAGTAGAGGGCGTCTTCGCTTAGTATTTGGCTTAAATGAAATGAACATTTTCGTTAAATTATTTTATTCTACTCTGTTATTTTATGGACTGTATCCTGTATCCTCTTCTGTTTTACATTTTTAAATTTCATGTAAATTTTCTTAGTTTTAATGTTTCAAATAAGTTCCTAATCAGTAATTCATATAGAGGGCGCTAGGAGTCACTGCACACGCACGGCTAATGTGCGAAGCTTGTCACTGATCACTTTTGTCGGACCATGACAGATTTCTGTTATGAATTTTTTTATTGATGAATGGGCCCACAGGGCATCATGTTTCAGGTATGTTATTAGAAGCTTTATTTATGTTAATTCATTGTAAAAAAAGGTTGATTTCTATTTTTTGTAGACTTGGTTAGTTTATTTTCTGATGTTTTTTCAGCACTGAAGATAGCCACTCAGTGACCGACATAGATTTTCGGAAATAAAAGTAATAAAGATTTCATGCGACCAAAGCTGTTCCCTGCATTCCTCATCAATAAATATTTGAGTTTGTACAGTTTCTCTATGTTCGTCTTGTCAATTATAAATTTATAGAAGAATTCTATATATGTATATATACACCTCGTATTTACGTGATGAAGTGGTTACAATTTTACACATTTTCTGTGTAGGTACTCCTTGACAGTTTGTCATCTGCAGCTATATAACACTCATGTAGAAAACGGTTCTATATTGAAATATTTCATTTGCTACTTTTAGGATTAGGTCTAGTACTATTTATTTTTATATGAATGGTATTCTGTGTATGTGTTTAATAGTTTGCTTCTGAGCTATGTTGAACTTGCTTGTGATGGTTGTCTTCTCTGGCGTATTTCATTTTTCATTGTCACTGTTTGAGATTTGTGAAAACAAGATGGTGGATGGAGTTCAGTACTGACAGTGTTGTGAGAGGAATGTTTGAATCTTGGCATAATGTCAGGTACAGTTAAATACTGACAGTGAGACTGTGTGAGTGAATGAGATAGAAATAGAGAGAAAGGGAGGGAGGAAGAAAGTAGGCGTATGTCTTTGCGCATATACTAAGCTTCTTGATGTCATATATATATATATATATATGATGTTATCCTTGATTGTATGTATGTTTGTTGATATGGTAGGCTTGTGGGTATTACATGTTTCATTTAAGTAATTTATAATTATTTTATATTTTTATAGCGTGTGCATATGTGTGTGCCTGTGTGTGGGACACTGTAACCACTTAAACATGTAGTAACGGGGTATACCTATATAAAATACACGCATAAATTTCTAATTAACAATACGAACTTATAATAACCTGTGCCAACTGAAACATATCTGTTGTTCAATTTGAAGGAATGAAAAGATCCAATGAAGATGTTAGAACTGTAGGGAAATATGTATGGGTACATACATAAACTGTTTGACATTCTACTGATGTACTACCTACTTGATGTTAATATTGAAAGTGCTAGTTTTTGTAGGCCCACAGGGCTTGGTTTCTAGCACTGAGGATGGTCAGACACTGACCGAAATCGACCTGTATTGTATATAAAAATAAAAATTTCAATGCAGCCAAAGCTGGTTCTTCCAATTTTAATGTGGTCGCTCTGCACCAGATTCCGGATGGAGTCGCCTACATGTGAACTATATTTTGTGTGTAAATGGTGTAGGTATTCGAAAACAACGAAAGAAAAGATATCACCGATCTCAGGACTTTCTGTCAATCAACAAAGCAGCCTCATAGGCAATCGTAAAGTTCGCCTTTTCTACAGGTAATTAAAAATTCTCGAAAAACCTGATTTTCTGGAAAGTTTTCCAGAGTTACATAGAATGGGTTTATCTGACTGCTGACTGCACCATAAACAAACAAAAAATACGAAAATGATATAGTCTGAACTTTGTTACACAGAAAGAAAGTGGTGAGATTCACGGCAGATTGGTCTAAATTTAGGAAAATATTATTTCAGTGAGTCGGGAAACAATTCCTAATAATGCGATGTACCGTATCCGTGTTTATTAACATCAGAAACGCAAATATGCTTTAAACATGCATGCATGCATTTGAATTTTGGCCCATCAACAAAAACGGATACTCTCATCGCATGTAAATAACACGCAGTAAGTTTTGCGACAATTGCAACAAACGTCTCTTCCATTGCGGGACCTGCAGAATGAACTGTACGAGTACTCAGGTGGTGTAGGTAATGTCTGGCACGTGGATGTTTTGGTGGGTTCGGCAGATGTGCGCAGATAGCATAATGGTGAAGATGACTACTCGTAAAAAGCGAAAGATCCAGGGTAGAGTCCTGCTCCGACACAAATTTTGTATGTCAACATTAAATTGTACTGGTTCATATTCCCAATTACGATCACATTTCTAGTATTTTAAACACTTTAATGTTTCAATTTATGCGTACTGAGCTACTTCACTGTCACGTTGATTAAATATTCGGATTTACCATTGCAAAGTGATATGAAATCAATCGACCATGAAGAGACTGAAAAGACGAATGGTCAACATCACTATCTCGAGATTTTTTCAAGAAACTCTGGTTCATCAGTAGCATACGAGGGTCATTTACAAGATAACGACAGATTTGTATTTGAGTAAGAGATATTTGTGATCGAAAACTGTATCGCAAGCTACACTTCCCAACATAGTCGCGTTCATAAGTGAAGTTTCGTTTACTCCGTTACAAATCAGTTCGCTTTTAAAGTAACCCTCGTAGACAACATAGAGAACACTAGCGTTTCGTACTGTTGAGGACTTTTCAAATATTAGGATTATATAAAGACATTCCAGCAATTAAGAGGCGGGACTCTTGATTTTGTAGTGGTAGGTTCGGCTAGCGGAGTCTTATGGAGGCAATTCAGCAAATCAATTGGGAATCCAAGAAGGGAAGACGACGTTGATTTCGACGATATTTGAGACAATTTAAAGAACGGTATTTCAAACTGACTGCAGAACGATTCTACTGCAGCGAGCTTTCATTTAGCTTAACACTCTCAAACATAACAGAATTTAGGGGTCAAGGCTCACGTCACAATTTTTTTATTTTTTTTAATAATTTATTTTTTATTTATGTATTTATTTTTACGAGCTAGCCACTATGGATCTGCACGGAGGCATCATACTGGCGTGTGCTAAGTGGAGTCGTGAACAGGTAAACTTTACTTCAGCAGTACCATCTACTTAGCCGCAATTACAACTAGACTACTGTAAAGATTAAATTATTGAGAAAACAATCGTTACAAGAAGATGTGTTTAACATGACAGGTGGCTGAGGCGTCATTTTAGCAATACAATATTAGTTAAGAGAATTAATGAGTAACAAAATTGTAATAAGTAAAACAGTTAAAAATTGGCTTTTGGAAAACAAATTTTTGGATCAATTCGAAAAAAATATTTCGGACACTACACGAAGTACAACACGATGACCGAGTAACGGCTTCATACCGTTAAAAAAGCTTCTATTACGGAGTTGTATCTGTTCATGTAGAATAAGCCCGTTATTACGAGAAAGATATTTATTATTTGCAGTTCCTCGAGCACGTCTAATCTGTGGCCTTTCTTTTCAGTGTGCAAAATGTTCAGGTCATGAATGGCTTAGGATGCATGACCTGTTATGAGACGATGGTTAGCAAATGACGAATTCTGATCTATGTAGTAGGAAGAACAAGTAACACAAATGTCAAATGTCTGTAAATCTGTCGGACCAAACTGCGTGGTCATCAGTCCGTAGCTTACAAACTACATAAACCTAGGTAAACTAACCTACGGACGAACAGATACACCCATGCCCCAGGGAGGACTCGAAGCTCCACGGCGAACAACCGCGCGCTCCGCAGCGAGGTGCTTTAGATCTCTCGGCTACTCCACCGCGGCCAACAAATTACATCGGATGTGATTCCGCTCAGGCCACAGAAGGAAAAATGCTCGTTAGCCCCGAGCAAACGGCCGAACTCACGGCGGCACACACACTCCTCCGGGCACCGCGCAGATGTCAGTCAGTACAGCAATTGCAATTCAACAAGTGGCCACACTCGTAGCAGAAGCTACACCAGGCCGGCAGGACTCCGTATTGACAACGCTTGCCCATCCACAAGTCCACCCGCCTGCCGAGGGAAGCCCTCACTTGTCAACAGCCCCGTGCTACGTACTCCGCCCGCATTCCACCTGCCCTCACAGCTTTATTTTCAGAGGTTGTAACACTGGCCATGTATAATGTTACAAATTGGTACTTCAATTTTCGTTTCCAAAATAAATGTTTGTATAGCTTATGGGACAAACTTACAAACTACTTATGAACTAACTAATACAAGGACGGCACAAATATCCATGCCCGAGGGGGGGATTCGAACCCTCGACCGTAGTGGCCGTGCAGACCGAGACTGGCGCGCCACAGTCCCTCGGCCACCGCGGCCGGCAGCGAAACTGCCGTCAGTGACGTGCCCATCCCTGTGTACAAAGATCCTTACAGAGCACGAGCAAAGATAAAACAGCCGATCGCTGTCGACCAGCGATCCGTCTCAACACCCAAGACTGGCAAATGTTTAAATAATTGTAAACCTAATGAGAATATCAATCCCTGGGCTTACAAAGTACTTGACAACACACACACACACACACACACACACACACACACACACACACACACACACACACGAGGGAGGACTCGAACCTCCGACGGGGAGCAACCACAAGCTCCGCAGCAAGGTGCCTTAGAGCGCTCGACCATTTCACTAGTACACCTAACTTTGACACAATAGTTACTTTCTAGTAAGTACTTGGTTTAACAATGGGTTGGACAACAGCTGAAATTATCCGAGGAACAGATTGCTTCAGTGTCTTTATAGTTTTCAGCAGAACGTTACCCATTATAGAAAGCCGGCCGCGGTGGCCGAGGTGACTGAGGCGCTTCAGTCACGGTCAGCTCGGCCACTACGGTCGGGGGTTCGAATCCCCCCTCGGGCATGGATATTTGTGCCGTCCTAGTTCGTAAGTAGTTCATAAGTAGTTTGTAAGTTTAGGGACTGATGACCCCGTAGTTAAGTCCCGTAAGCTTAACAAACATTTGAACATTTAACATTATAGAAAATAATGTGCCAATTCCTTCAACAATGGTGTTGCTGCAAAATTTGGTCCTCACTCACTGCTCTCAGACTCACCACAGCTGTTCAAATATGTTTGGACATGGCGATTTTGCTGTCCATGGGAGATGTATGATAATTTTCTGATGCAGTACTCCTAAAACTTTGTGACTGAGTGTGTGACGGCATTAGCATTTCGAGTATGCCAGATTTTGTTAGCAATATGTAAGTCATATTAAGCGGTTTGTTGTCAAGGATGCTGAGATGTTCATTCAGAGTTGGTAATGATTGTCCATGGCTAAGTCATGACGGAATCTACAACATGTTTCAATGTAGAGAGCACCCAAGCGTTAATTTTATTTTGGGAGCTTCGACACGTAAATACAGTTGTTAGTACGAAGAAGAAAGACGGATGGACGATTAGGGTTTAATGTCCTGTCGACAGAGTGCTCATTAGATTCTGAGCTCGGGCTCGGATTTTGGGTTAGGATGAAATCAGCTGAGCCATTTGATAGTAACCATTCCGGCATTTTCCTGGAGTGATTTAGGGAAATCACAGAATATCTGCCTCTGGATGGACGGAGCTAGATTTGTAAATTCAAATGTTCAAATGTTTGATAAGTTTATGGGACTTAACTGCGGGGTCTTCAGTCCCTAAACTTACGAACTACTTATGAACTACCTTATACTAAAGACGACACAAACATCCATGCCCGAAGAGGGATTAGAACCCCCGACCGTAGCGGCCGTGCAGACCGTGACTAGCGCGCTGCAGTCCCCTCGGCCACCGCGGCCGGCACTAGATTTCAACCAACGTACTCCGGCATGGTAGTCTAGTGTGTAAAAACAATGTAAGGGGTGTTTCATCGGCCCATAGCACATACTTTAAGGCATCGAGTGTGCAAGTTTTATGATCGTGGCTCCACTTATTTCAAACCTTTGCCTCGACCTCCATTATTACCGATTTAGCAATTCCATCCGTGCCATGAATGTTAAAGTACAAGCGGGCTGCTTTTATCGAAACAGTGTTGAGTTTTGCAGTCGGTTTTTCCGTTACACTTTCATACTGTCTGGACACAATTGTTCTTAATGCTTGTCGGTCATTTCAGGTTAACTACGGATTTTGCATACTATTTCTCTTCGCGAATGACGTTTTGTGTATCATGTTGTTACCGAGAATACTCTCGCTAGTGAAACGTGAAACAGTGCATTGGTTTTCATCACAGATGTCCAGCATATAGTTGTTCTCCTGGTAAGTCTAAGAGATCACGCATTTCACTGATGCCTTGTACTGCAGCAGCAAACGCATAATATGCTCAAGGTAAAATCAAAGCCTAGTACAATTTTCTTCGACCGCCCATCTTCATCTTCAATAATGATGGGATCCGCAACTTAATAATTTTTTTTTTTTATTCGTATGTACTACCCAAGTTACGAAACCCGTGTCTCATCTTCAGGTGTATCTGATAATTACGTTGAAATAAAATACTGATGTCTGTCATGTAACAAAAGGGCTACCCTACAGTTTACCGTACATTTTATTACATGACAGACGTTAGTATTTTATGTGATTGTGATTTTCAGATGTACCTAATGATGAGTAATGATGAGGACCCGAAACTCGTGCCGGTCGCGGTGGCCGAGGGGACTGAGGCGCGCTAGTCACGGTCTACACGGCCACTACGGTCGGGGCATGGATATTTGTGCCGTCCTTAGTGTTAGCTAGTTTATAAGTAGTTTGTTAGTTTAGGGACTGATGACCCAATAGTTAAGTCCCATAAGCTATACAAACAGTTGAATATTTTCGAATCTCGGATAGAGCATATGAATAAAAATATTTAAATTTAATAACAGTTTTGCGGATACCATATTTATTAAACATGAAGTCTAATACTTTAAATGTGTACTGCAGTCGCTTTTAAGTCTTGACACGTACGCAGTGGTGCCAACTTGAAACAATACGTTGTATATCACATTGTGTTCATATTTCCTATATGAAGAACGGCGTCAGGGAGGGTGTTCAGTGCTGAGCTGTCGCGCCGTCTCGGGCGCCGAGTGTTTTCCGCAAGCGCCGCAGAGGGCATGACGCAGCCTGGTCCCCGTCTCCCCATGCGCCGTCGCTGATTTCTCCTGGGGCGTCGCCCTTCCCTTCCGGCTACTGTTTGCAAATAATGTTATGCAGCACAGCACGGCACGGCACGAGGGCCGTCTGTAAACTTACTGCTTCCGCAAATCCCTGGTTCTCCCTACTCTCAGAGGGCTAACGTCTCAGCTGAATTCGGTCTTTGGTAGACCGTACTTGCCATTCAGCTCTCTTCTTCAAGCTCAGTTGGCATCCACTTCCAATTACACTGGAAAACCAAACCGGTACATCTGTCAAGAGTCGTGTAGAACCTCCGCGAGCATCAGAAGTGCTATTGTGTCGTGAAATGTAGTGCAAATGTGGATGGCTTGTACACAACAAACTTTTTTCCACACAGAACTACATACAAACAAGTCAAAGATATTCACATTACAAAAAGGATTGTACACATAGCTTTCTTCAAAGAACATCAGTGCAATGTCTTCTCATTCCGCGACATCCTCCCCACTCTGGTCGACCTCTAGAGGTACGACCAGCTGCACAGGACGACTGATGGTGTGACCTTCTGGGGTGCGGAGAATTATTGTCCTTACCTTCCCGTCTCTCCCTGGCACTGTCGTCTCTAATCTGGCTTTCCTCCACATGTGTCGTGGGCGTATGTCCTCTTGTATCAGGCCGGCCGCGGTGGCCGAGGGGACTAAGGCGCTCCAGTCACGGTCCGCACGGCCGCTACGGTCGGGGGTTCGAATCCCCCCTCGGGCATGGATATTTGTGCCGTCCTAGTTCGTAAGTAGTTCATAAGTAGTTTGTAAGTTTAGGGACTGATGACCCCGTAGTTAAGTCCCATAGACTATACAAACATTTGAACATTTCTTGTATCAGCACGATGTCCCCAGGGCGTAATTTGGTGAGTCCTGTTGGGCATTTAACTTCATGGAATTCCTCAGCTCCAGCAAGTATTCCTTTGTCGAACGCTTCCAAAAGTTGGAGAAGAGTTGTTGTCGCAGGCGGAATTCTTTCGTTAGGTTCATGTATCATGTAGCTTTCTTCAAAGAAGATCAGTGCAATGTCTTCTCATTCCGCGACATCCTCCCCACTCTGGTCGACCTCTAGAGGTACGACCAGCTGCACAGGACGACTGATGGTGCGACCTTCTGGAGTGCGGAGAATTATTGTCCCTGGCACTGTTGTCTCTATTCTGTCTTTCCTCCACATGTGTCGGGGGCGCATGTCCTCTTGTATCAGCACGATGTCCACAGAGCGTAATTTGGTGAGTCGTGTAGGGCATTTAACGTCATGGACGTTCCTCAGCTCCAGCAAGTATTCTTTTGTCCAACGCTTCCAAAATTTGTCGGAGAGTTGTTGTCTCAGGCGGAATTCTTTCGTTAGGTTCATGTATGATGTAGCTTTCTTCGAAGAAGATCAGTGCAAAGTGTTCTCATTCCGCGACAAATGCTGCGACACCGCGTGGCATTGACTCGACTATTGTCTGAAGTAGTGCTGGGAGGAAAATGACACGATGCATTCTACAGGGCTGTTCATAAATCCGTGAGAGTTCTTGTGGTGGAGATCTCTTCTGAACAGCACGTTGAAAGTCATCGGAGATACGATTAATAATGTTCATGTCTGGGTAATTTGGTGACTAGCGGAGGTGTTTAAACTCAGCAGAGTACTCTGGAACTACTCTGTAGCAATTCTGGACGTGTGAGGTCTTGCGTGGTCATTCTGGAATAGCACTCGTATGCACTTGTATGCTCACGTGTCTGTCACCTGTCAGAGTCATATCCAGACGTATCTTATAACTTCAACTACACGCGCCCCACGTCATTGGACACCCACCACCAGCAGTCCGCTGACCATATGTAGGGACCAGGGATTCATGAGGTTCTCTCCATAACCTTACACGCCCATCCGCTTGATACAATTGGAAGCGAGAGTCGCCAGTCCAGGCAAAATACTTCCAGTCAACAAACGTCGACTGGGCCAGGCGACTCGCAAGACTTTTTGTGTCCAATATCGATGACGTTTCGTTGAATGGCTCGGAGCAGGATCCTTCTCTGTCTGCAGCAATGTCAGAGATTTGATGTTACCTATATTCATGGTGCATTCGTGAAATAATCGTATGGGAGAATCCCCACATCGTCACTAACTCGGGGTGCTAGTTGCCATCTCTCGTGCTCTGATAGTAACACCGCGTTCAAACTCACGTAAGTCGTTATAACCCGCCTCTGTACGAGCAGTAACCGATCTAACCCCTCCATCTTTTGCCCTATATACGTGTCACCTAATGCAGCGTTGTCCTCTGAGTATTTACATGCTATGCCAGTTCTTTTCGCTGTTGTATATGTCTCCCTTATTGCCTCTTCTGTCATTACCCTTGTTTCCACCCGCCCCTACATAATCGTACATAGAATACCATTCCATTTAACTTTTTAAAAATGCAGCCAAATACGCCATCTTGTCGCCTGTCTATCTCCACTATATGGCCGTTGCTCCAAAATGACCCCCTCCTATGTACCTGCAGCAATATACTCACGACACGGCACTCCTGTCGATTAATCATACAGTCCGCAATTCGTATCACTCCATCTCGACAATTTCTCCCCTAAGTACCTCTTTCGCAATCCCTAAAAATACCGAGCCCTAATTATAGGATAACTACCAAATTGCCGGCCTCGTGACGTCTACAATCGGCAACCCTCTCATCATATAGTGAAAAATACTAAATACCTTGGACTAGCCGTTCATCAAATGGTAACTTGGTTACCCCACCTAACAACCAACAGAAAAAAGGCCACAGAAAAGTAAACGTACTGATAGTTCCAACAGGCCGAACATGGGATCGCAGCCACAGCAATGTCCTCGATACCTACAAGACCTTCATCCATCCCTCTATCACCTAACACAACGCAGCATGTACTTCTGCTCCTCGGACCCTTTACCTATCCGTCAATATCCTGGAGTACCCTGGATATACAAATGTTCATACGTTCAAATGTCTGTGAAGCTGAAGGGACTTAACTGCATGGTCACCAGTCCCTAAACTTACAAACTACTTATGAACTACCGTATACTAAAGACGACACAAACATCCATGCCCAAAGTGGGTTTAGAATCCTCGACGGGAAACGGCCTCGCGCATTGTAGCATAGCGCCTCAATGCGCTTGGCCACTCCTCCGCGGCGTCTTTTATACCGCCTCCGCTTTGGGTCCTAGGTCTTGGTGGAATTCGTAGCAACGAATTGGTTGATCGGGCTGCCAAGGAAGCCCTCAGAGGCTGTGATATCATACAATATGCCATTCCCCTGCAGGACATCCTCTCTGTGGTGTGGCAGAGGCCCCTTCATTTGTGGAAGGAAGCGTGGATGGCAGTGACGAGCAACAGACTGCGGTTGGTTAAACCAACAGTCCGACCATAGAGAACCTCTTGTCATTCATTGAGGCAGCGCGAGGTAGGCTTGACACCTCTCCGGATCGTATTCTACCCTTTGACACAAGGGTTTTTACTCTGTCGAGAAGATACCCCATTCCCGGTGCCTCCGTTTCCACGCCTCCGTTGGTGGGCAACGAGCTCCGGATCTCAAACGCCGAGGGCCTGCAGTCGGCGTGGCGCCAATATGCCAGGAAGTCATCGATCGCATGTTTGGGGTCAACATCCCTGCCTGCCTGTCTGCCACCGCGGTCGCAAGGGAAAGCCGCCCGACGTCACGACACTGTGTACGGCCAAAACCATCTAGACACAGGGCCTCAAAACAAGTGCGTGTCACATCACACCGAAAGGCTGCCATAGCTATCTGAGTGGCTGGCGCTGGAGCAAAGCCCACTGCCTCGTAGCGCCATCCAGTGAGTGTGCGGTGGCGGCCCTGTCAGTGTGACGTGACACGGCTTTGTTATGAGGCCCTGTATCTAGATGGTGTTGGTACGGCCAAGGCCTCACAACAGCCCATGTCACGTCACACCGACCAGGTGGTGACCGCCAGCTGACTGACTGGTCACTATGAGGCAGTGGGCTGTGCCCCAGCGGTCAGTCAGTCAGCTGGTAGTCTCGGCCTGGTCTGTGTGACATGGGCTGTTGTGAGGCCTAGTATCTAGGTGGCACGACTGCCTACGTCGCCTGTTAAGCGACAGTACGCGGCAGATTCCATCGACAGGGTCGTGAGCAGGCCGCTCGCCCCATGGGAAAGAGCGAATGAAATGGCATACCTGGCATTGTATATTACTGTGTAAATAAAGAAAAGAATTGTATGTCCCCAGTAACAGCTCTCCTCCATCCACTTGCTCCACAGTATAGAACCCTGAGCAACGTCCACTAAACCTGCAACCGCCATATTTGCGTACCCGTAACAATGTCAGTATTGCCTCCCTGCATTTCTTCCCCCAATTCGTCTGCAAATGGTTTGTGTTAGTATTTTGCAACCAGGACATATTAAATTGATAGTTCTGTCGTTTCCACACTTCTCTGCAGTTGTTTTCTTTGGAACGGTAATTATAATATTCTTATTCAAGTCAGAGGGTATTTCTCCTGCGCATAAATTTTGGGATAAACTCTAGTCTCCGATACCGCTTTGACCAATGACGTCACATATGACGTCATACATAATCGAGAGAGACTACGACAACATGGAATCGGTAGTTAGTTTTCACCTAAATAGGTCAAATCTACCTAATGATACCACCGCTTCAAAATACATTTAATAAATAGGTAATTTTAAAGAAAGCTTTCACTCGAAGTCGTACGGCCTTAAATAATATATTTATCTGTAAATTGATTGAGTGTTTCCGAACCGGAGATTCGGGCGCTACGCGCGTTAACATTCTTAGGGCTACGCTACAGATAACTTTTTTTAAATGGATAGTTTAGAACTAAATCTTGCAAAAATAGAATAACACCAAAAGGATAATACAACGCCACCTAGGTGTATTCAAAAATTTCAGACACGTAAATAGTGAGTACTGAAACAACGCGCGGGACGAAATGACGTAAAACATGTTGTCATTGGTCAAAGCGGTATCGAAGACTAGATTTGACCCAAATTTTGCGCTCACGTTGGAACAGTTTTTTCATAACTGGCTCTCCCAACGATAACACCAGTTCAAAGGGAATATCATCTACTCCAGGGGCCATGTTTCGACTCAAATTTTTCAGTACTCTGTTAAATTCTTTTCGCAGTATCGTATCTCCTACCTCATTTTCATCTATTTCCTCTTCCCTTTCTACAAAACTGTCTCGAAGTTCATTTCCCTCTATATATTACTTCCACCTTTCAGCCTTCTCTTCCTTTCTTGCTGCCGCTACATTTTCTTGTCTTCAAATGTCATCTATATTTTGGCGGTCGGCGGTATCTATCTTTATAATAATCACACATTCCTCTATTGATTGACAATTTTAGTCAAGCCACTCCTGTTAAGCGAATCTGCACTCACTCATAGCAGAAAAAACAGATTAACATAGCTGCGATCGAGAATTAAATGTAATAATGTTCAAATGTCTTTAAATCTATCGGACCAAACTGCGTGGTCATCAGCTTACGAACTACTTAAACTAAGGTAAACTAACCTAAGGACAGCACACACACCCATGCCCCAGGGAGGACTCGAACCTCCACGGCGAGCAACCGCGCGCTCCGCCGCTAGGTGCTTTAGACCGCTCGGCTACTCCACCGCGGCAAATGTAATAATAATAAGGAGAATTTCTCTGGACGCTACTTAAGTATCAGGAGTCGGTATAAGGACGCTTGTCGTTTTCTCTTCGGCTACTGACTACCGGTGAGAGACACCATGTTGTGTCGCCTCACTTATCTAGTACGATCGAGAGGCGATTTAGTGTTCGAAATGGCCTCTTCGATAGCTAATTAGTATCTGGTGCCTAAATTCATTTATTCATTTGAGGACAGACAGTACAACTGCAGAGCTGGAGTCTATAAGTGGAAAAGTAACACATGATAAACTGTCGGACTAAATCATTTATGTGCACTAACACATAATAAGAGAATAAAGAACACACTTCGTAGCCAAGATCACTATATTAGTCTTTTTTATGGGTCAACGGTTTTGGCATGCATCTGTATAAAATGTGTAGACAATTTACAGCATAGTTAAATAATAGCGTAAATGACAATATAAGTACAAGATTTTTTTTTTTTCAATAAAAAGGTGCATGGCTTAGGTTTGTCAATCTCAAAAAAACATTGATAAAATTCTAGGGCCCTACAAGTTTGTTCTTTTTCGTTTTTTTCCAGTAAAAAGGTGTTAGGCCTAAGTTTGTCAATCTCAGTAAAACATTGATAAGATCTATGCAAAGCTGCCACTTTCTTTTGTTCAAATGTTCAACTGTTTAAAAATCTATTGGACCAGACTGCTATGGTCGTGTCCCTAGACTTAGAGACTACTAACTTAAACAAAGGTCAACACAAATGCCATGCTAGAGGGAGCCGGCCGCGGTGGCCGAGGGGACTGAGGCGCTTCAGTCACGGTCGGGGGTTCGAATCCTCCCTCGGGCATGGATATTTGTGCCGTCCTTAGTATTAGCTAGTTCGTAAGTAGTTTGTAAGTTTAGGGACTGATGACCCCGTAGTTAAGTCCCATACGCTATACAAACATTTGAACATTTTCCAGAGGGAGGACTCGAACTTCCGGCGGGACCGGCCACCCATTCTGTAGCATGACGCCTTAGACTACGTGGCAATTCTGCGCGGCTAATTTACTTCCTACCCTACTACCGTGTTCCAGTCTTCCATGACAAGTCTTCAGCTCCCTTACTGTCTGAATAATTTCTTTCATCTCGCCGTACATTTCTTCAATCTCCCCCTAATCGGCAGGTCTAGCTGGTAAATAAACATGAACTACTGTTGTCGGTGTTGGATTCGTGTCTGTCTTTGCTACGATAACGCGTTCACTATGCTGTTCAGAGTAAGTTACAAACATTCCCATTTTCTTATTAATTATCTGACTTACTCTTGTGTCCGCCCCCCAATTAATTTTGTATTTATAACCTTGTACTTACCTGATCAGAAATCCTGTGCAATCTTCCTAGGAACTTCGCTAATCCCTATCTTATCTCAGACTTTTAATTTCTCTTTTCAATTTATAGCTTACCTACCCGATTAAGGGATAGAACATTGCGCATTACTATCCGTAGAATGCCGAATGGAGATAGCCGGCCGCTGTGGCCGAGCGTTCTGCGGCTCGTCATTCACAGTCTGCACGGCCACTACGGTCGGGGATTCGAATCCCCCCTCGGGCATGGATATTAGCGACGTCCTTAGTATTAGCTAGTTTATGACTAGTTTGTAAGTTTAGGGACTGATGACCCCGTAGTTGTCCTATAAGCTCCACAAACAATTGAATTTGAACTTAGAAATACTCAAAATGTATGTTGTCTTCGATCGTAAGTGTTCATAGGAGTGGCACAGGAAAGTGTGATAGAACGGTCATAATTTTCTATCTATAAACATGATCTAACGGACAGAGTGAGTTTCAGTTTGTGGCTGTTTGCTGATCTATGGTGTTCAGGAAGGTGTCGTCATTGAATGCGTGTAGTAGGACGCAGGATGATATGGACCATATTTCTGAGTGGCGTGAGGAATGGCAGGTAGCTCTAAGTTACAAAAAAGTAAGTTTATGCAGATGAGGAGATGAAACAATCCCGTAATCCATCATATTTCGGGCTTGCAGCCGGATCATGTTGACTTCTTCCAACAATATTTCGGCTGACAAACGTGCAGCCATCTTCAGGTGAGCACGAGACTGAAGATTACCGTGTGCGTCGTTCTATATATACCGAATATTGGCGCGGCGGCGCCTGCGCAGTGAGGAGATACTAGCGCGCCGCCTGTCGAAATTTGGCGCGCTCTGTGGTAGAAGCGGGCCGCGTCTGCGTAATGGTGTACTTACATTCGCGCCATCTGTCGGAATGCCCTTAAGCGCGGTGGTCGAAGGAAATCACTTTTGGTGAGATGTTACACTAGATGTTGACCTATGTCTCTGCGAAGCAATTAAAGAAATAATAGGGTCCCATGCTTTATCCATTTGAAATCCGCCATCCCGATTAATTAGGTCTTCTGTCAACCGTATTTCCACGGACTCCTTAATAATCGAATCCCAAAAGGATCTTGTCGTTGCCAGAATTTTTGTTGCAGAATAATCCATGGAGTGTCTCGTGGAAATACAGTGTTCTGCTATAGCTGATTTATTAAGCTGCAGTAGACGTGTGTGGCGCTCATGCTCCACGCATCTTTCTCGTACTGTGCGAGTAGTTTGGCCAATGTAGGACTGACCACATTGACAAGGGATCTTGTAAACTCCCGCCTTCCTCAATCCCAAATCATCCTTCGCAGAGCCAAGCAAAGCCGAGATCTTCGCAGGTGGTCGGAATATCACTTTCACACAATGCTTCTTTAGAATTCTTCCTATTTTAGAAGAGAGGTTGCCCACATACGGAAGGAACGCCCTGGACCTGATTACCTCCTTATCTTCTTCTTTTTGTTGTTCTTTAGCTTTCTTCCTCGTTAGAGCTGTGCGGATCTGGCGTGAAGAATATCCATTTTCCCTAAAGACAGACTGCAAATGTTCCATCTCTTTAGGAAGGCTGTCCTTATCAGATACCACATGTGCCCGGTGCACCAGAGTACGTAGCACACCTGTGGTTTGTGCAGGGTGGTGGCAGCTTGTCGCCTGCAGATATAGATCTGTGTGCGTGGGCTTGCGGTAGACAGAGTGACCCAGAGACCCATCAGTTCTTCGAGTGACAAGGACATCCAGAAACGGCAGACATCTGTCTTTTTCGATCTCCATAGTAAATTGAATGTTCTTGTGGATAGAATTCAGGTGTTTCAAGAATCCTGCGAGCTTTTCTTCTCCATGGGGCCAAACTATAAATGTATCGTCTACATAACGCCAAAAAACTGTTGGTTTAAATTCTGCTGACTCCAGTGCCTTCTCCTCAAATTCCTCCATAAAAAAGTTTGCCACCAGAGGGGACAAAGGACTTCCCATGGCAACACCGTCAATTTGTTGAAAGTATTCATTATTAAATAAGAAATAAGTAGAGGACAGGCAATGATGAAACAGTGCTGTTATGTCAGCTTTGAACCTCCTGCCAATGAGTGCCAGTGAATCCATCAGTGGAACCTTAGTAAATAATGAGACGACATCAAAACTCACTAATAAGTCCGAATTGTGGAGTCGGAGAGACTTCAGTCTACCAATAAAATCGGCAGAGTTACGAATATGGTGTGGACATTTGCCCACAAATGGTCTCAGTAGCGAAGCCAGATGTTGTGCTAAGTCGTAGGTTGGTGCACCGATATTACTGATAATTGGACGTAGAGGTAGTCCCTGTTTGTGAAGCTTCGGAAGACCATAAAGCCTCGGTGGAAAAGAACTGTGCGGATTCAGCCTTTTGATGACTTCAGGAGGAAGTGTAGAAGATTTTAACAAAGCTGTTGTTTTCTTTCTACTTTTGCCGTCGGATCCTTGTCGATCTTCTGATATGTAGACTCATTCAGGAGGCTGTAAATCTTCTCGTTGTAGATGTTCCGTGGCAGGAGTGCCGTGGCGTTGCCCTTGTCAGCTTGAAGAACCACGGTGTGTGGATCTTCACGTAGTTTGCGAAGACACAAGCTATAAATGTGTCGTCTACATAACGCCAAAAAACTGTTGGTTTAAATTCTGCTGACTCCGCGAATGTAAGTACACCATTACGCAGACGCGGCCCGCTTCTACCACAGAGCGCGCCAAATTTCGACAGGCGGCGCGCTAGTATCTCCTCACTGCGCAGGCGCCGCCGCGCCAATATTCGGTATATATAGAACGACGCACACGGTAATCTTCAGTCTCGTGCTCACCTGAAGATGGCTGCACGTTTGTCAGCCGAAATATTGTTGGAAGAAGTCAACATGATCCGGCTGCAAGCCCGAAATATGATGGATCAATCAATACGCCGGGAAAACTTCAAGATACACATCAAGAACCTTTACGGGGAGGAGATGGCAGTACACGTCCAGAGTTTGGATAAGTTACGTAATAAGCGAGCAAGATTACTTAGCTCTCTGTGTTTCTTACTGAAGTGTCGGGACAATGGCTTTATCCCAAAGTTTGCCAGAGTAACACATTTTATCAAGACCGCTGCTGCCAAGAATATTACTCGGAAGGCTAGCCTTGTTATAGTAAAAGAGAGGATCTGTTTCACTCGTCGTGAACTGGACTTGATTTCAAGACAGCTGTATCACCTGCATTTGGAAATGGCTTCCAGTCTTCCTCCTTTCACCTGGGAGTGGGCTGACGCAGTTACTTGGGCCAAAGCGGATTGGGCTCACAACGAATCATCCTCTAGACAGTCATCGAAATTCGCACGGCTATCGGCAGAATCACCACAGGAAGGCACTTTTCGACGCACCGTGGCTAATTTCACGGATAGTGCTTTGGACAACGCGACACTGTCTGTACTCGGAAAAGTGCTCAACTTCGCTCCCACGCCTAAGACTCCACCTCTTGCGGATTTCATAAGTGCTATTGAAGAAGCTGTCAGACCTCTTCCCAGCGACGCAGCTGAAGAAATCAGGCGTGAAACATGCCGCGCGCTCACGAAAGCGCCTCCTCTGAAGAACAATATTTCTTCCAGCGAAAGGGCTGCACTTCGCAAACTACGTGAAGATCCACACACCGTGGTTCTTCAAGCTGACAAGGGCAACGCCACGGCACTCCTGCCACGGAACATCTACAACGAGAAGATTTACAGCCTCCTGAATGAGTCTACATATCAGAAGATCGACAAGGATCCGACGGCAAAAGTAGAAAGAAAAACAACAGCTTTGTTAAAATCTTCTACACTTCCTCCTGAAGTCATCAAAAGGCTGAATCCGCACAGTTCTGTTCCACCGAGGCTTTATGGTCTTCCGAAGCTTCACAAACAGGGACTACCTCTACGTCCAATTATCAGTAATATCGGTGCACCAACCTACGACTTAGCACAACATCTGGCTTCGCTACTGAGACCATTTGTGGGCAAATGTCCACACCATATTCGTAACTCTGCCGATTTTATTGGTAGACTGAAGTCTCTCCGACTCCACAATTCGGACTTATTAGTGAGTTTTGATGTCGTCTCATTATTTACTAAGGTTCCACTGATGGATTCACTGGCACTCATTGGCAGGAGGTTCAAAGCTGACATAACAGCACTGTTTCATCATTGCCTGTCCTCTACTTATTTCTTATTTAATAATGAATACTTTCAACAAATTGACGGTGTTGCCATGGGAAGTCCTTTGTCCCCTCTGGTGGCAAACTTTTTTATGGAGGAATTTGAGGAGAAGGCACTGGAGTCAGCAGAATTTAAACCAACAGTTTTTTGGCGTTATGTAGACGATACATTTATAGTTTGGCCCCATGGAGAAGAAAAGCTCGCAGGATTCTTGAAACACCTGAATTCTATCCACAAGAACATTCAATTTACTATGGAGATCGAAAAAGACAGATGTCTGCCGTTTCTGGATGTCCTTGTCACTCGAAGAACTGATGGGTCTCTGGGTCACTCTGTCTACCGCAAGCCCACGCACACAGATCTATATCTGCAGGCGACAAGCTGCCACCACCCTGCACAAACCACAGGTGTGCTACGTACTCTGGTGCACCGGGCACATGTGGTATCTGATAAGGACAGCCTTCCTAAAGAGATGGAACATTTGCAGTCTGTCTTTAGGGAAAATGGATATTCTTCACGCCAGATCCGCACAGCTCTAACGAGGAAGAAAGCTAAAGAACAACAAAAAGAAGAAGATAAGGAGGTAATCAGGTCCAGGGCGTTCCTTCCGTATGTGGGCAACCTCTCTTCTAAAATAGGAAGAATTCTAAAGAAGCATTGTGTGAAAGTGATATTCCGACCACCTGCGAAGATCTCGGCTTTGCTTGGCTCTGCGAAGGATGATTTGGGATTGAGGAAGGCGGGAGTTTACAAGATCCCTTGTCAATGTGGTCAGTCCTACATTGGCCAAACTACTCGCACAGTACGAGAAAGATGCGTGGAGCATGAGCGCCACACACGTCTACTGCAGCTTAATAAATCAGCTATAGCAGAACACTGTATTTCCACGAGACACTCCATGGATTATTCTGCAACAAAAATTCTGGCAACGACAAGATCCTTTTGGGATTCGATTATTAAGGAGTCCGTGGAAATACGGTTGACAGAAGACCTAATTAATCGGGATGGCGGATTTCAAATGGATAAAGCATGGGACCCTATTATTTCTTTAATTGCTTCGCAGAGACATAGGTCAACATCTAGTGTAACATCTCACCAAAAGTGATTTCCTTCGACCACCGCGCTTAAGGGCATTCCGACAGATGGCGCGAATGTAAGTACACCATTACGCAGACGCGGCCCGCTTCTACCACAGAGCGCGCCAAATTTCGACAGGCGGCGCGCTAGTATCTCCTCACTGCGCAGGCGCCGCCGCGCCAATATTCGATATATATAGAACGACGCACACGGTAATCTTCAGTCTCGTGCTCACCTGAAGATGGCTGCACGTTTGTCAGCCGAAATATTGTTGGAAGAAGTCAACATGATCCGGCTGCAAGCCCGAAATATGATGGATCAATCAATACGCCGGGAAAACTTCAAGATACACAATCCCGTAATGTTGGAATACTGCGTTAGTAGTTAATACGTAGGCGTAACGCTGCACAGCGGTATGAAATGGAACGAACATATGACCGTCACAGGTAAGGGGGATGGTCGACTCCGGTTTATTAGGAGAATGTTTGGATGATGTGATTCATCTGTAAAGCAGACTGCATATAGATCGCTTTTGCGACCCTCTCTTGAGTATTGCTCAGGTTTTTGGGATCCCCACCGGATTGGTTTAAAGGAAGACGTAGAAGCAAATATGAAGCGGGTAGCTAGGTTTGTTACTGGTATCAAGATACACTGTTGAAGAAATTTAGAGGGCCGGAATTTGAATAAGACCGTGAATTTATATTTCGCTTAAAGATCACAAAAGCGGAGTATCTATGTAGATGTAGAAGCAGTTTTGTCAACGACGCACTGTTCAAGCTGATGTCTCCATAACGGTGTTAACAGTCGCAGAACCAAAAGTATAATACCCTGCAAGATGCTGTCCACGATTTCGTACTTCAGTTCTGCACTGCTGTTGCATCTCGTTGTTAACACTAATAGGATGATGCAGCACACTGCATGATGTTCGTATTTTGTCCATCGCCTGTGTTTCAGGATATCAATTTTGGAGTCATTTCCTGAACAACGTTTGGTGTTTAAGTTGGCTGTTCGCAATGCTAATTTCACAGATGTTTGACGTATTTACATTATTTGATGTATTTTCCATTGAATTGACAGCTATAATGTCGTGTCCTACATAGGAAAGCGGGAAGAGGTAGCAAGGTCAGTCTGCATATCCCGATCGGAAAGGAGTGACTGCAGAGAGACATTGCAGGCATCTACTAGAGATGCGGATTTCGGGACTCGAGAGGATACTTGTTTAGGAAACTTTATGCCACTCCTAGGTACCTGGCATTGAATTTATTGTATCCCATACTAAGTCTACTACACTGTGGTTAGTTATTTAAAAAAACAAGAAGTATAAATCAGTTGCCACAACAGAAGCCAGTGATTACGTTCCCTAGCAGCATTCCCTAGACAGACGCACTCCTCGCCAGAAACAGGCTGTCGTGGAGCACCCCGAGGCCGACGGCGATAGTCACGGGCTGGCGCCCGACTCGTCTGACAGAGAACTCCCATCTGGATCCAAAAACCGGGGGTTTTACCGGCCGGTGTGGGCGCACCTCTTTTCCCCACTTTCCGACAGTTAACAATTTCCTATTGGCCGCTGCTTTGTTTAACCAATCTAAATTGTAGCTTGCCCTCTCTCTGAGCCCTCAAGCGAACCACGTTTCAGCCCTGTCCCTTCTGCCATTCCCCAGGTAGGTGGCTTGTTTGTGCACTAACAAAATCCATACTTGATAGCAACATTGAAAGGAAAACGTGAGGGCGCTACCCAGTATGGGCAACAACAACAATGTTTCACGTCAGTTGGCCACGCCTTAGGCTCCGTCTTAGGCCACGACTTAGGGGAGCTGCTAACTTGCAGTTTTTGTTCTTTACCCTTTCAATCTAGCCTCTGTTGTAAGACGTTACATTAGTATTGGTGGCCAACAGGCACGTTTTAATGTACGTAGCAAAGTTGATACCAGTCACTTGGGAACAGCAATGTCAGTGGTTTCACGAGCTATATGAAGTTACGCCCATCTTCTCCGAAAGGTAACCTCCACCCTGGGACAGTGGCTGAGGGCATCAGCAGTTCGCTAGGAGATTTCTTTAGTGCCTACATCCCGTAAGATATACGTGTCTGTTTTAGCCTGTTATCTGCAATGGTCTCTATTTCTCAGCCTGGAGTGCGTCTCTGGGGCTCACACAGCCTCTCAACAATTCCAACAGTAAAATCAATGTATGACAATAAGTATGTTTTATTTTCCTCTATGTGTCTTTTTTTATCATACTGTGGTGGTTTTATTACTTTTATAGTCGTATTATAGCTATGTTGAATTTATTTCTGTTATATATTGTAGTGTTTCACTCCTAGTTTTAATGTCAGTATCGGAGAGGACGAGAAGAACAGATGTGAGGGCCACACGTTTGAAGAGGGCTTTCCTGCCGCGAAATCGAATAAAGCATGAATGATGTTTTATTGCTACCGGTATTTTGAAAGTCGCCCCTTGTAGCCGAGCTGAAGAACTGGAGAGATGGACGAGCGGTTTTCATCGACAGCGTGATACTGTAAAACAAATACCACACAAGCAGTACTCCATCCATATGGTACGGCTACCGACAAAGCCATAGATCGACTGCTGTGCCCAGTTCCCTTTCCTAACGAACGACGTGGCAAACTGCACATAGTTGCCAGACAGATGAACGGCGCAGCACGGGAAAGTGTTGAAACACGGTACACACTTCAGGCATTTACGACTAGATAGTTTAATATATTTCCTTATTCCATTTTGAAATGAGAGCATTCACTATTTCTGCAGCACTTTTTTTACAAGATGGAAAAAAAGTTCCCCAGAAAAGTAAAGCTTTTCGTACTACCTTTTATGTGCACATGTGTTGTACTCAAATTCAAAAGTTTTGAATAGAGGAAACTTTTCACTACCATATTGTATAGTGTACGTGTTACTTCATGTTTCTGCTACACACTAATAATCTGTTAAATCAGACAAAATTAAAATTTGAGTGCCACGTGTATACTGTACAAATCCACTTACTTCGGGCAACACGTCTATTTGAGTGTCGGCTACGTTTATAGTTCTTTCTCCTTATAGAACAGATTCAGGAATAATCACATGTTTTTCCTTAAACAGGAATACGGCTTCATATTTCTTCTATACTAGATGTCGCTTACCGTGCCCTCTTTGTGTAACAATCATCACGACACTCAATACTAAACATTTTTTTTCGGGTAGGAATAATTCTCTACCAACTACGAATATTCCATGATAAGAAAACTGCGTATTATAACGTTTCCTACCGCCCCACCATATTGTAAATTATAATATAATTTTTTTGTTAGAAATAGAGGCTCAATAATGGATTATTGGTATCGGTGTAAATTTTATTTAAACTCAACCAGGCAGGGAAGTTATAGTTTGACAGAAGGTACGTTGCATTGAGCTTCGACACTGTTTCAGCGATCACCACATTGTTGTCAGTTGCAAGTAACCATTCGTCGGCACAGGCAGTAGAAGATGGCTGAGAGAGCCTGAAAAGGAGAGTTGCATACATTTGCAAACATCTGAACGTTTGATTTTGACAGAGAGAGAATGAAATTGACAGAAAGGGGAAGAGGATGTAGCTAGATAAGGGGATGGATTAACAAAAGAATGGCAAAAATAAATATTCAGTCAGCACCGGGTACTGCGGCTAGTTTACTTTATACAAATGGCAGGGTCTATGTATTCATACACAGTCCGGAGACTGGTTTGCTGCAGCTCTCCATCTTACTCTATCCTGAGCAAGTCTATTTACCTCCTCATAAGAACGGCAACCCATTTCCTTTTGAATCTGCTTACTATATGCGTCGCTTGGTCTCCCTCAGCGATGTTTACCCCATACACTTCCCTCCAATGCTAAATTTACGATTCCTCGATATCTAAGAATGTCTTCTACCAAGCGATCCCTTCCTTTAGTCAAGGTATGCCAAAAATTCCTTTTCTCACCAATTCTGTTCAGTACCTCTTCAATAGTTATGCGATCTACCCACCTAATCTTCAGCATTCTTCTGTAGCACGATATTTCAAAAGCCTCTATTCTCTTCCTGACCGCACTGTTTATCCTCCATATTTCACTCCTGTACAAGGCAACACTCGTCACAAAAGCCTTCAGAAAAGACTTCCTAACACTTAAATTCGATGTTAACGAATTTCTCTTTTTCAAAAATGCTTTTCTTCTCAATCCCATTCTGCATTTTATATCCTCTGTACTGCGACAGTCATATGTTATTATACTGGCCAAGTAACAAAACTCATCGTAAAGTGAGTACTGCCTCCCGGGTTCCTACGTTCCTCCTGAATCCGAACATCTTTGCCGAGGTCATCTTCTACCATTCTACCAGCTTTTCCATTCTCCTGTAGATAATTCATGTTAAAATTTTTGGAACCATGACAT
The DNA here is from genome assembly GCA_026315105.1 of Locusta migratoria. Classification (NCBI taxonomy): domain Eukaryota; kingdom Metazoa; phylum Arthropoda; class Insecta; order Orthoptera; family Acrididae; genus Locusta; species Locusta migratoria. The sequence continues at coordinate 55,338,415 of CM048745.1, read as the reverse complement.
ATCAATCTGATGGTACTGTAATTTTCACACCTGTCTGCATTTTATTTTTTATTTTATTTTTTTTTTTTTTTTTTTTGGAATGGGCGTTATTAAATTTTTCTTAAAGTCTGAGGCTATATTTTCTGTCTCATACATCTTATACACCAGATGAAATAGTTTTGTCATGGCTGGCTCTCCCAGAGACTTTAGTAGCTCTGAGGGAATTTCATCTACTCCCTGGGCCTTGTTCCGACCTAGGACTTTCAGAGCCCTGTCAAATTCATCTCTCAGTATAGTGTCTCCTGTTCCATCTTGATCTACTTCCTCTTCCCTTCCTACAACACTGTCAGTTCATTTCCTTTGTAGAACTCCTATATGTACTCTTTCCACCTTTCAGCTTTCCCTTCTTTGCTGAGAACTGGTTTTCCATCTGAGTTCTTGATATTCGTAGAGATGTTTCTCTTGTCCCCAAATGTCTCTTTTATTTTAGTGTAGGCAGTATCTATTTTTCCCCTCATACATTCTTCTACAGTTTTTCATTTGGCTTCCAGCCACACCCTCATTTCTTAGTCGTCTGTACTCCATTTTGCCTGTATCATTTACTGCATTTCTATATTTTCTCCATTTATTAATTAAATTTAGTATTTCCTTTCATATCCAAGGATTTTTTGTAGGTCTTGCCTTTCTACCTATTTTGTCCTCCGCTGCGTTCACTATTTCATCTCTCAAATCTACCCATTCCTCTTCTACTGTTTTATTGCCTCCCGTTTCTTTTTTTTTTAGTTTCCCCCATTTTCTGTCAATTGTTGCCTAAAGATCCCTCTGAAATTCTTAAGAACTTCAGGTTCCCTCAATTTACCCAAGTCCCATCTCCTTATTTTCCTACAATTCTGCAGTTTTTTCTGTTTCAGCCTATAGTTCATGACCAATACGTTATGTTCAGAGTCTATATCTTCCCCTGGATATGTCTTACAGTTTAAAACCTGCTTCCGGAATCTATGTTTTACCATTATAAAATCTATCTGGTACCTTCCGGTGTTTCTTGTCTCTTCCACGTATACAACCTTCTGTCAAGATTCTTAAAACAGGAGTTTGTTAGGATTAAATCATGATCCGTGCATAATTCTTCCAAGCGACTTCCTCTTTCATTCTGCCCAGTCCATATTCACCTACTATTTTTCCTTCTCTTCCTTTTCCTACTACCGAATTCCAGTCTCCCATCACAATTTCCCTGTTCCTTAAATGTCTGAATAATTTCCTTTAACTCCTCATACTAATCTTCAATCTCCTCATCATCGGCAGAGCTAGTTGGCATATAAACCTGTACTACTGTTGTCGGTGTTGGCTTTGTATCTATCTTGACAATGGTAATGCGATCACTGTGCTGGTCATAGTAGTTTACCCGCATTCCTATTTTCTTATTCATTATCAGTCCTACTCATGTGATACCTCAAACTTATTTTTTATTTATAATCCTGTACTCACCTGACGAGAAATCCTGTTCATCCTGCCACCGAACTTTACTAATCCCCACTATATCGAACTTCAACCTATCTATTTCCCTTTTAAAATTTTCTAATTTTCCTACTCGATTAACGGATCTAACATTCCACGCTCCGACCCGTAGAATGCCAGTATTGTCTTTCCTGATGATCACATTCTCCTGAGCAGTCCCCGCCCGAAGAATCGAATGGGGGACTATTTTACCTCCGGAATATTTTACCCGAGATGATACCATCATTATATTTTCATACAGTAAAGCTGCATGTCCTCGGCTTTCAGCCGTTCGCAGTATGCCAAAGCCTCATTAGCTGATGTTACAAGGTCAGCTCAGTCAATCATTCAGACTTTTGCCCCTGTAACTACTGAAAAGGCTGCTGCCCCTCTTCAGGAACCACACATTTGTCTGGACTCTCCACAAATACCCCTCCACTTTGGTTGCACCTACGGCATGGCTATCTGTATCGTTGAGGCACGCAAGCCACTCCACCTCGGCAATGTCTGTGGTGAATGGGAAGCGGATACAGGGAATATGAATTTACGGAAATATGGCATTCATACAGGGAATATGAATGCCAAATTTCCGGTTCTTCTTGTAACTGGAAGAAGGGTTGCACTCAAAACTGTGTTTTGCTGGGCCAAGGGGTTTGTTGCGCATCCAAGTGTCAGATAAACTGTACTGCGAGTGTTTGTAACCCTTCTGAGAACTACAAAGCTAGTAATATCCCACCCTCGAACTAGTAGTGGACTGACAGGTGCCACCCGTAATATTATGGGTACTGAAGTTGTCGCTAACATGCAGCGAACTTAATATTACGAGCATGGAACTTTAATGGTTAAAAAGGTGTCTTAGGAAAACCTGTTGCAGCCAATAACAGTCGTGACAAGTAACAAAAATTTTTAATTTTCGAGGCGGAAACTGACGAAATAACTCAGTCCTCTTGCAAATGTCGCGTATTTCCTGATAGAACTTACTACCTATACCACGCACAAGATTGTGTACGAAAGATGAATTTTTGTTTCATCGTCCACAGAGGTTATGTAAGTAAAACTAAATGAATAATAAAAGAAGTTAGAAAATTTAAAGAGAGATATGGATAGGTTGAATTTAGATGTAGAGGGGATTCGGGAAGTTCGGTGGAAAGAGGAACAGGATTACTGGTCAGGTGAGCACAAGATTATAAATACAAAATCAGTTGGGGGTATTACAGGAGTAGGTATGATAATGAATAAGAAAATAGGAATGCGGGTAAACTACTATGAACAACACAGTGATCGCGTTATCATAGTCCAGATAGATACGAACTCAATACCGACCACAACAATACAGGTTTATATCCCAACTAGCTCTGCCGATGATGATGAGATTGAAGAAATGTATGAGGAGAGAAAGGAAATTATTACGACGACTAAGGGAGAGGAAAACTTAATTGTGATGGGAGACGGAATTCGGTAGTAAGAAAAGTAGGGGAAGTAAAAATAGTAGGTGAATATGGACTGGGCAAAAGGAATGGAAGAGGAAGTCGCCTGGTAGAATTTTGTACGGAACATAATTTACTCATAACAAACACCTGGTTTACTAATCCCAAAAGAAGGTTGTATACGTGGAAGAGACCAGAAGACACCGGAAGGTACCAGATAGATTTTATAATGGTAAGACAGAGATTCCAGAACCAGGTTTTAAACTGTAAGACATACCCAGGGGAAGATATAGGCTCTCACCATAACTTGTTGGTCATGAACTGTAGGTTTAATCTGAAATAGCTGCAGAATGGTAGGCAAATAAGGAGATGGAACTTGGATAAATTGATGGAACCTGAAGTCAATAATTGAAGAGAAACGGGGGAGGGGGGGATATAAAACAGAAGAAGAGGAATGGGTACCGTTGAGAGATGAAATAGAGAAGGCAGCGGAGGACAAAATAGGTAGAAAGACTAGACCTACAAAAAATCCATGGATATTACAGGAAATACTAAATTTAATTGATGAAAGGAGAAAATATTAAAAAGGAATAAATGAATCGCAAAAATATGAGGACAGACGAATGAGGAATGAGATTGACAGAAAGTGCAAAATAGCTAAGCAGGAGTGGCTAGAAGGCAAATGCACTTCTGTAGAAGGATGTTTAAAAAGGGAAAAAATAGATACTGCCTACAGGAAAAAATAGGAGAGACATTTGGAGACAATCAAAGCAGCTGTATGAATATAAAGAATTCAGATGTAAAACCAGTTCTCAGCAAAGAAGGGGAAGCTGAAAGGTGGAAAGAGCATACAGAGGTGCTCTACAAAGGAAATGAACGTAGAGACAATATTGTAGGAAGGGAAAAGGAAATCGATAAATATGAAATAGGGGATATTATACTGATAGAAGAATTCGACAGAGCCCTGAAACACATGTCGAAACAAGGCCACTGGAGTAGATGACATTCCCTCAGAACTACTAAAGTCTCTGGGAGAATCAGCCATGACAAAACTATTTCATCTGGTGCGTAAGATATACGAGACAGGTGATATACCCTTCGAATTTAAGAAAAATGTAATAATCCCCATTCCAAAGAAATCAGGTGCTGATTGAAAATTATAGAACCTTCAGTTTAATAAGTGGATTCAGGAGACATGTAGGAACACGCGAGGCAATCATCACTCTAAGGCTTACTTTAGAAGATAGATGAAGGAAAGACAAACTCACAATTCTTGTTTTTGTGGATTTGGAAATAGCTTTTGACAATGTTGATTGGAATACACTATTTCAAATTCTGAAATCAGAAGGAGTAAAATACAGGGATCGGAGGGTTATTTACAATTCGTACTAAAACCAGACAGCAGTTATCAGAGTTGAAGGGCATGAATGTGATGCAGAGGTTGAGAAGGGACTAAGACAGGGCTGTAGTCTTTCTTCAGTGCTATTCAATTTGTACACTGAGCAAGCTATAAAGGAAAGGAAGGAGAAATTAGGAGAAGGAATTAAAGTTTAGGGTGAAGAAGTAAAAACATTGCCTTTTGGCGATGACATTGTAATTCTGTCAGAGACAGCAAAAGACCTGGAAGAGCAGCTGAACAGAATGGACAGTGTGTTAAAAGGTGTGCGAACATTAACAAGAGCAAAACTAGGGTAATGGAGTGCAGTGTAAGGGAATCAGGTGATGCTGAAGGAATTAGATTAGGTAACGAAACAATAAAGGTTACTTGGGCAGTAAAATAACATATGATGGTCACAGTGCCGAGGATATAAAACGCAGAATGGTAATATTATAAAAGCGTTTTTGAAAAGAGAAAATTGTTAACATCGAATATTAATTTAAGTGTAAGGAAGTCCTTCCTAAAGGCATTTGTGTGGAGTGTTGCCTTGTGTGGGAGTGAAACATGGACGATCAACAGTGCGGAAAGGAAGAGAATAGAAGCTTTTGAAATATGGTTTTACAGGAAAATGCTGAAGATTAGGTTGTGGATCGCGTAACTAATGAAGATATACTGAACACAATTGGTGAGGAAAGGAATTTCTGGCATACGTTTGAAACGTGTCCATAAAAAAATTATTTTGTAAGAAAATGTCCAATATTGTGCCTCCTGTTTTGTATCGAGTAACTTGCTTGCAAGAAAATGTATAATATCGCTTCTACTGTATGTATCGATATGTGTCCTTTATGAAGTTTCATCTTTGGCAAAGATCATGTATTGCATAGCATTGTAGCTCGCACTGAGAGAGAGTAGCACTAGTGGTTCAGCTCGCTTAGAGAGCGGTTGGGTTGTGTGTATGGCTCCGATGTAGAGCAGAGGCTGCTTTGGCAGCAAGTCAGAAGTTGTATTATGTAGGTAATGTAATGCTGATTATTAATAATAAGTAACTTAAACTTTCTTTCATCTTTCATTTACGTAGTTAGAAAATTAACCTACTTCCTTCATTTGATAATTAATTATTAGTGGATTAGTGGATTAGTATTGATGTGAATAATATTGTTGAACGGATTTCATTATTGGTGCCATAGTAAATGATAGTTAATTGACTATGATACTAAATTGATACTAAATTTCAATAATTAGAAACTGATCTGCATAAAATTCTCACAGTCAAGCATTAAGAAAGTGATTTGTGGTTTTTTTAATATCTTTCTCGCAGTCAAAATTTTTGAGTATAGTCAGTGTCTGTTTCAAAAGGCTACATGTCACAGTTGTTTTGTTAAAAATATCCGTTGCGCACATAATCAGTTTCATGCACTGTTTCTCACTTAATAGCATATACATCAGTATCAGGGCCATAATTAAACCAAATTGCTGTGTCAAGGAACAATTTGTTGTCTGATCTAACGATAGGTTCAAGATCCACAACACACGTACAGCTTTTACGTTGACTAAAAGAAGGGATCGATTGGTAGGGCACATTCTTAGACATCAAGAAATTGTGAATTAGCGTTGGAGGGAAGTGTGTGGGGTAAAAACCGCAGAGGAGACCAAGAGATAGATACAGTAACTTAACTACGAAGTCAGCAGTCCCTAAACTTACAAACTAACTTACTTATACTATAGATGGCACAAACATCCATGCCCGAGTGGGGATTCGAACCCCCGACCGCAGCGGATGTAGGTTGTAGCTCTCATGAGGAGGAGAAGAGGCTTGATCAGGTTAGAGTAGGGTTGTGAGCTGCATCAAACCACTATTCGGACTGAGGACCACAACACACACAACCAAAACTGAACATATTATGTCATTACAGAATGTAATATAGCTCCCAATTAGATTAAATACCAGGGGTGGAGAAAATTATATCAATTTTCCTGTAATTTGATTCCATAATGCAGTTTGTGACAACCCACCTCAACACTGAAAGAAAAATAAGACGTTCCTGCATAGCGAACGTTATGAAATATTCGTTTTACAATTCACATATCAGGTTCGTTCCCATGATGGAACATCATCAGTTCTATAAAATAAACTATCCCGAGTCAGACATTAAAATAACATAAAAAGTAATAAAAATTTATACGCTAAGAATGTTATGATTGTATGACGTTGCAAGTCATCATAACACATGTACTCTGTATAAAATATTTAATAGTCAGATTCATAAAATACTAAAATGGTTTTTCTGGTACACGTCATAAGTTTAAAATGTGATAGTTGCTTTCATACAGCTACGCCGCTGAACCTGTAGGCAGTTGGTGGTGGCGCTCTCTTTATTTGAAAATGTCATTACATTGTAACGTTTTTAAAATCATAAATAATATTGGTGTATAAGAAGGGTGCACGACAATACAAGCTGGAGTTTAAAAAATAAAAAGCACAAAGAGTAAGCAGAATATCTTAAAAATATATGTGACGTTAACCGTGAATTAACCCTTAGGCGAGTATCTATTAAAACATATCTTAAATCATGAAAATTTGCCTACGTTAACTGTTAAAATTTAAAGTTTACAGTGTATCAGATACAAAATTCTTATCTTTTAAAAATTGAATTAAAAGGAGCATAAAATGTTCAACAATTTACATAAAACGCTGTTGTGAGGAAGACCGAAATATGAATTTTAATATCAATTTATCAGTAGGCACTTTGTCTAGCATTGTATTTGATAAAAGTACTTGGCCTTCAAGGAACAGATTCATACAGTGACTTTACAGTTACCAACAGAATGATATCCATTCTTGTGGCAAAACATCCGCCAGTTAATTCAACGATGTTAGAGGTGTAAATTTGGTACTCACTCTCTGCTACAGAACTCGCCATAAAGGAACAGTCATGTTAAAAAATGGCTATTTTACTGTCCAGGGGAGTGTATTGATAAGTCTCTGAGGCTGTAAAGAGCACAAAATATTTTTGGCTCTGAAATGTGAGTGGATGCATTAGAAATTTGAAATATGGGAGTGTTTTTTAGCAGTATGTTAGCACAAACATTTTGCTGTCGAGGATGGTAAGAAGTTTCTTGACAGTTATTACACCAGTGCGGCTAATAATAGAAACAAGTGAGCACTACGATATAGATATCCAAATCCTGAGCATACCTTCCTCATACTTTAGTAAGTACTGCCGGAAGCAGGCATAGCGTATTGTAAAGTTCTTTACGGTTTCAGATACACAAACTTGTTTGTTTGCAGAAACCAATAAGGATTATGACCGTGCAAAGGTATCACCACCATTAGATCCTTAATTACGGACAAGAAGGGAAAAAAATACTCCTTGCGTGTTTTACGGCCTACTTTAGATTTGACTGTGGTGTTTTATGATTTTTTTGCAAAAATTTCGCAAATAAATAATAAAAATAAAAATTAATGTACGATATGATGACGACTCTACTGTTGTGATAATATCCATGCACCCAACGCGTAATAATCTTTCTGACATTATTTTATGAAACAGCCTAAATTATTTGATATTTCAGTTCAGCTTTGACAAATACACTCTTTTTTGAATTTTTTAATCTATGATTTTAATAGCTATCCCACATTTTCAGTACCACTTAATTTACTCATCTTAGGGAACAATTGTACTGTATAAATAGATGCCAGTACGAAAGGCGATCGCAAAGGTCCACTTTTAGTGTTACTACGGTAACCCAAAGTGGGCCAATATTTTGCTGTAGACTTGCGCATAATAGTTCGCGATCCGGAGCGCTCACGATATCACGCAAACCAAAAGAAACAGTTTGTGGATAATTTCTCGCGTTTAAGTTTAAACTCTATATCTTGGCATTATGGAATTTATTAGTCAGATATTGCAGAGTGCAGAACACATCAAAACAGAAATTTTGTAGCACTGAACTATGTAACCTAGCAAGCAGACGCTCACCTCGAAATGACTCATCAGCAGAAAGCAAACAAGTGATTTTAAATTCTGCTACGCGCCCTCTCGCTATTGCCCGTCGGTCTTCGGAAAAGAATCCAACGAACTATGAATCGAGATACGTTTGGCATAATCGTCCGCTGCTCCTAGTTCGTCCGCTGCTCCTAGTTCGTCCGCTGTTCCTAGTTCGTCCGCTGTTCCTAGTTCGCTCCTTCTAGTTCGTCCGCTCCTTCTGTCCGCTCTTTTTGGCTTTTGCTACCGCTACTAAAAGAGCTCTTTTTTATGACAGCTGTTTTATATAATAAATCAGTGGTGCCAAAGCGTGTGCTATTACTCGTATGTTTTGGGAACTTGACATCAAATACTTAAGCAAATAAACTAGTTATTTACACGAATGTATGATACAATTGTATTCAACTACAGAGTACTCGTAGTACTTTATTTTTAAAACAGATTTCTTGTGGCAGTGAATTATGAAACTACAGCTGAGCTGCATCTCAGCTCGACATGTTTAGTGTCCCAGCCTCGTAGCCGCTTTTGTGTCTCGTTTCCGTCGTAGGTGTCGGTGGCCGTGCAGAAAGACCGACGCAGGAATAAAAGATGCACGCTTGTGCAGGTAGAAGGTGACCAGCCAGTGGGACAGCAGACACTAGAAACACTAGAGTAAATTAGAACGAGATATATATTTCATAAAGACTTAGTAATACGTAACTTTTACATAGCTCAGTACTGCAGAATGCTGATATATAGTTGAGCTAGAGGCCTGCCTAGTGCCTATCCGATGGCCAAGCCTTTTCTCTGGTGCCTATCTGATTCCGAAGTGTTAACTGTTCCTGTCTCAGTCAAAAGTGAACGATGTCGTTCAGTGGTGGCCACGAGCGGAGTTGTAGCAGAGGGCGCTCGTGGCTGACGTCGTAAGAACGCCGCGCCGTGCGTGCATGGCGGCGCGCGGCGAAAGTAGGTGGCGCGCACTTTAGACTTGTGCGACACCACAACACGAAGGTATCTGGCAGAAGGGAATCACACGATTCTGCGCGCTCTCGCGTCCTCTCGCTGTTCCCCGTCAGTCTTCGGAAAAGGAGCGGACGAACTAAGAGGCGAGGTATCTGCGAACTACTTCGCGTAGTTTGCCTGTAGAAGCACGCTTCCGAACTAGTTCGCTCGCGAACTACACAAGACTATTTTGCTGACGAAATGGGGAGTTGTGAACAATGTATTCTCAGTATCCGCCACAGTGTAAGATGGTGGAATCTCGTCGTTCATTGGCGGACTCGTGCCATAGACAGAGCTCAAATCCTGACCACTACCAGAACTTTCCCGCCCGCAGTTGTCAGCAGTGGTCCCTCACTGGCAGTGGGACTGAACTCCCGCCCGACTGCCGCTCCACGGGTCGGCGATTGACTCTGTCCAGCGAGGCGAATACTGCGCCACGCCACGCGGCTGCTGCTGTATTAAAACGCCCCCCCCCCCCATGTATCGCGCTGTCAATACCCGCGACCAGCGTGTCACTGCTGCGACGGCTCGTGCAATTTGCCGCTGAGACAACTTTTATTTGCCTTTTATTTGCTGCCAATTGCGCAGCTTTAGCCTGTCAAGTCACATTAATGTCGCCACCTGCCAGAAAAAGGACAGAATTTCCCCCTTTTTTCAGCGCAGACTGCACTGCAGGGTGTTGATAAAATGGCGCAGATACAACTGAGTAAAACGAGAGTAAAACGAGGGTAATGGATATTAATGTCAGAAAATCAGGTGATGCTGAAAGAATTAGATTAGGTAATGAGACAATAAAGTAATAGATGAGTTTTGTTATTTGGGTAGCAAGATAACTTCTGATGGCCGAAGTAAAGGAGATATAAAATGCAGAATGGCTATGGGAAGAAAAGCGTTTCTAAAGAAGCGAAACTTGTTAATATCCAATATTAATTTAAATGCTAGTAAGTCCTTTCTGAAAGCATTTTTTTGGAGTGTAGCATTGTATGGGATTGAAACGTGGACTATAAGGAGTTCAGACAAAAAGATGTTAGAAGCTTTCGAAATGTGGTGCTATAGACGAATAGATGTGTACATCACGTAACAAATGTTTCTGGCATATCCTGACTAAGAGAAGGAATAGATTGGTGAGACACATTCTGAGACATCAAGGAATCGTCAACTTAGTATTAGAAGGAAGTGTGTGGGGTAAAAATCGTAGAGGGAGACCGAGGTACGAATACAGTTAGGAGATTCAAAAGGATGTATGTTGGCGAACGTATTCTCAGATGAAGAGACTTGCCCAGGACAGGGTAGCGTGGAGAGCTGTATGAAACCACTCTTAGGACTGAAGACCACAACAACAACCGAACATTTAGTACGCCTTTGCCCCGAGCCGTGCCCTGCCGTTGCCTTTAGTCTCTAGACTTGCAAACTACTTAAACTGTATTATGCTAAGAATACCACAGACACACACACACACACACACAATCAGAAAAGCCGGGGGGAGGATTTGAACCTCCGACGGGGAGAAGACACGCACTCTGAGCAAGGCAGCTTAAAAAAATGTTCAAATGTTTGTAGAGCTTATGGGACTTAACTACGGGGTCATCAGTCTCTAAACTTACAAACTACTTATGAACTAGCTACAACTAAGGACGTCACAAATATCCATGCCCGAGGGGGGATTCGAACCACCGACCGTAGTGGCCGTGCACACCGTGACTGAAGCTCCTCAGTCGCCTCGGCCACCGCGGCCGGCCAAGGCAGCTTAAGGCTGGTTTAATGTCCTTGCCCGACTGTTTACGTTAGTGATTTAAAAAAAATGGCAAAGGAAAAAAATTAGAATTTGGAAGCCATGCAAAAATTACTGTGAAAAAGATCGAAAAAAGTTTCGATATTTTTTTTTTGTGATATATGATGGAATAGCAGACTATTTAACGGTGATATGTAATATTAGCGATGTATTACAAAGAATTCGACGAATAGTTACCTACAGCTCTGCATCGAATTTTCTCCTGATAAGCTGAAAGTAAAGTTTTTATAAAAGTAACTTCTCGCCGACATTGTATGGTGTTGTTTGGTATTATTAAAGTATTTCCCGTGTAGATGAGCGCGTAAAATATTGCATTTCTAAGAAAGGCGGACACTGAAATTTCATAACACTCTTACGGAAAAATGATTGCAGGTCCTACTATTGGAAAATACATATGCGAAATGTGAATTTTGAAGTGCTGCACGAGATATTACGGTTTATTTAACACGAAAACCGAACTATCCAATGTTGGAGGCGTCAAACAGGGCTGAAATAAGCATCACAGGGATATGGGAGTAATCTTCTAACTACAATTGAATCTCATAAACTGCATTTTGAAGGGAGAATGTAGGGATTTATAAATGAAAGAAAGCATTGAAGCACACACATACCTTTCCAACAAGAATATCGCCTTAGCTAGCTATACAGAAAATTACAAAAGCAGCGTAATTGCTGAGAGATGTTATCTCCACCAAAAACGAACAGAGAGTGTTAGATGCAAACGTAGGCTTCCGCGGCTGTTGTCACTATCAATAAAATACTTCTGCGTATGAAACCGCGTTGTCATTTTATAAATTCCACCGACGTTTGGCCACTGTTGCAGGCGGCCTTCATCAGGGTCTGTCTGACACAGACCCTGATGAAGGCCGGCTGTGTCAGACACAAACGACGCGGTTTCATACCCAGAAGAATTTTATTGATAGAGAGTGTTAGCTTTATCTGTTTCTCCAGAGTTAATCGAAAAAGGAAAATGAAAATATATGAAATGTAAGGCCATGTTTATAGCGTGCGGTTGCAGCGCGGCGGTGCATTCTCGGCGGTTTGGTAGTGCGCGGTTTCTCATATGGCAGCGTGGGAGCCGTTTATAGGCGCGGTTGCGGCAGCGGAGTCAAAATACCAGCGGCTGCACTTCCAGACCGCCGCGGTTGTGCGGCGTCTCTTTACACGCCGGCTGATGGGGCTGTTGGCTGTTCGGTGCGCGTGGCGGCAGTGTCGACAACTGCCAGATGTAGCACAGCTGCTGCGCTAGTGAGAGTGCTGTTCGTGCTCGAGTACACACTGCTACTGCGAGGGCTGATTACTTGAAAAAGTGATCTATGGGCAAAATGATCAGTACAGAACTATTCATCGACGAAATCAAATTACGACCATGTATTTGGGATTCGCTAGTTTGCGTTTTTCACGCTAACTTAGGATAACAGATAATTTGCTCATGGCAGGAAGCCATCTTATATTTTAGTAAATCAGAAATTGCCCACATTGCGGTGTTTTTATGTCTTTATTTACAATAGACGACCAGTTTCGACGTTCATTGACATCATCTTCTGGTCTCTGCACAAAGTTACAACATTATTGCATATTGTAGCGAGTTGGGTACTATTGGTGTGTCGTCAACTCGCTACAATATGCAATAATGTTGTAACATTGTGCACAGACCAGAAGATGATGTCAATGAACATCGAAACCGGTCGTCTATTGTAAATAAAAACATTTAAAAAAACCGAGATGTTGGCATTTCCTGATTTATTAGGATAACAGCTTTCTTGTTAATAAGATATATTCTTAAATTTTCGATGTAATTGTTCATTCAAAATTCCGTGAGCATTGCAGATTTTCATGTAAATCCTATAATAAATAATTTATTCAGAATATTAAGGGAAAAACAGTTTAGACCCTTCAAAAAGTCTCAACGGGCGCAATTTGCCAACCCCCTACTCTGAATAATTCTTACTGTCTTACCTGAGAGTTAAAGATAGCATCTCCTCTGTAGAAAAGTACAGACCCTGAAATAATTCTCGGTTCACAGATATACAACAACGAACTTTCAGCGACAGCTCATCAAAGGATTTAGTTGACATTCGATGAAGATTAAAGAATTTTTCATTACCCTCCCTCAATTTTCCGTATAAATTTTGGAACACTCCATAAATGTGTCTAGAGCTGTTGATAGGGTACACGTTCCATCTCCTCGTTTTACGTTGCTTCACTTTTCCAACAAGGTAAACGTAGTACAGCAATGCAGGGTCCAACGCGGAAGGCGAGCTCTCAGTGACTGACAAAACAGGTGGCAGCAGTGTTTACCCCCAGCAGGCAGGAACAGGGCCCCGCGTGCTGTTCAAGTTGGAGCGGTGCCTCCGCCAAATCACAGCGGTTGCCCCGCCGCGGAGGCACCGCTATCTATAAACGCAGCCTAACTGTGACACATCACAGATAATTACAATTTTATCAGTGAGGCAGTACCGTATTATTTCACTGGTTCGACCTAGGTTAGTAATTTATACAAGTGGCGAGTGATTTAGCAACTTAACATGTCTTAAGGCTGGTTGACACTAGCCAGTAATTTAGTAAAGTGGCGAGTAATTACTAACTAAACATGTCTGAACGATATCGTTTGGTACAGTTGGCAAATAAAACGGTCAAGTCGGCCCGCTCAAATAAGTTGAATGCTAGCTGGGCAATCTCTCCCATTTCAGTCACATGTTTTCTGTTGCTTGCCGTCAGTAAAATGGCTGGTTGAAGTGACAATACAAGGGTTAAATTTGTTTCTCTTTACGTAGAACACGACTGCTTGTAGAACGTGAAATGTCCACTGCATAAAAATAAATCAGTTAAAAAATGCATAGTCAACCATCAGCTGTTTATTGTTTTTAAAACTTTACCGGTTTCGGATGTTATCCATCATCAGAAGAATAAAATTAAACACACTAATTACATTGTTAACATTGAAACAATACTGTAGTATCATTTCATTTGACTTATTTGAATTTATATATGTTTCATGCAAGCATTGTGTGCACGTTAAAAGTAGGCCACTTTTTAATTCTGGTAGGAGGTACCCAGATAAGAATTTAATGTTGTATAAAAAGCTTATTTTAGCAGTAAAAGTAGCAAAAGGTCAGAGTGAACTACCGGCTACTCCCTGCTACAAAACCGTGTTCCCTGGCCCAAACTGAGAACTGATTTGTTTCAAATTACTCTAATAACAGGACGTTGACGATACAGTGGCCAATATACAGGGTGTCCAGAAAAGGGCTCCCTGATTTCAAAATTAAATATCTCGAAAACAAAGATCGATAGAGGAATGCAGTAAACGGTATGTTTATTGTCCAAGCTGTAAAACGTTTATACATCAGTTTGAAATAATAGTTACAAAAGCTGCTAACAGATGGCGCTGTACGCTGTACAGCTCATATCATCATACATAAGTGAAATGAACGCATGAAAACACTCTTTGCAAGCAATCACTTCACACTGTTTTCAAAATGTTTACCATTGGCACTACAGAGATGACGCAAACGATGAATGAAATTCGCCATCACATTTCGTAGAGTCTCAACCGAAATGGATTCACATGCCACAGAGATCGCCGATTCAAGTTCGTCCAGCGTCGCGGGATGCTTCGGGTAGACCATGTATTACACTGTTCCCCACAAAAAAGTCACAGGGAGTCAAATCCGCCGAATATGGAGGCCAATCCATGCCTGCACCAGTATATTTGGGATATTCCAAAGCAGTGATTCGATTCCCGAAGTATTCCTGTAGAAAGCGAAACACTTGTTCGGTCCGATGTGGTCGGGCTCCATCTTGCATAAACCAATCAGTACCTGATCGATCGTCTAACGCTACACATGGCGACAAAATGTTCCAAAATTGCAACGTAACGAGCACCAGTGACCGTTACTCGAATGAAAAAAGGACCAGTAATGCCTCTGCTGCATACTGCAGCCCACACAGTAACTTTAGGAGAATAGAGGGGTTTCGCTTCACACCAATATGGCTTTTCGGAACCCCAAAATCGCCAGTTCTGCTTATTCACGTATCCATTCAGCTGGAAGTGTGCTTCATCTGTAAACCAGATGCAGCCAACATCAAATACTTCACTATCACTGATTAGAAAAGGCAACCCTTTGTTGCACAGCTCGTACGTGTATGGCCTGGTGCGTTTGAATTTTGAATGGAAACATGTGTAGGCTCTTTCTCAATATTTTCTGCGTGCTGGAACGCTTCAAACAAGTATCAGATGCAATGCTATGGACGGATGACGTTGGATTTCGCTGAATAATTCCAGAAACTGTGTCGATATTTTCAGGCGTAACTGCGGTTTGCTTGCGGCCAACATGCCCCACTAGGTCATCAGTTACGCTGCCTGTTCGTTGAAATTTTGCGACGAGCGTACGAATGGTTTTCGCATCGGGTCCTTTTGGAACATTAAATCGTGCTTGAAAACTTCGCCTTGTTGCCGTAGCACTCTCTTCTAACCTTTGGTACTCTAGCACCAGAAAAACGCGTTGTTCAGTGGAGTACATGGTTTTAATCTCTTCCTTCGGTACGCTAACCTTCTTCCTTGTTTCAGTAGTGGAACTGACCGCTCTGGGCTTCGGATCACTATTTATACTAGGCATTACGTAGCGGGCCATTTAAATACCCTCGGCCCGCGGAGCGATTCCTCCGTAGTCCGCGCCCCGCGCCGCGGCCGCGCAGTGGAACCGATTGCTCCGGCGTCTGAGATGACGTCGATGTGAGGGCTTTGTCCGCCGTGGTCGTCACTTCGTTACGTTGCTAGATTTACTCTTAATTAACCCAATCGCTGGTTCCCAAGCTTTGCTAAGATTATAGACACAGTCACGGTTTATGAGGTCGTCACTTGTGCGAATTTCAATGTCCTCTCTTAACGACGCAGTCCCAGTATCTCGACGTCTGTACCAGAATCCTAGTGCCTTCATAGTCCATAGCATGATTCTCCGACAAACAATGTTCAGCGACCGCCGACTTGCTCGGATACATCAATCGTGTTTGTCTCTGGTGTTCAACGCAACGATCCTCGACGGTACGTATCGTCTGTCCTATATATGACTTTCCACACTGACACGGAATCCGGTACACGCCGGCCTTCCTCAAACCGAGATCATCTTTGGCGCTCCCCACCAGTGCACGAATTTTATTAGCCGGACAAAAAACAGTTCCCACCTGGTGTTTTTTCAAAATGCGGGCGATCTTCCCCGAGAGTGCGCCGGTATATGGACGAACGCAGTGCCTACATCCTCCCTCGTGTTTTCATCTGTTTCCACAGGTTGTAATGTAGTGGTTGGGCGGAGAGCCCGCTAAATCTGCCACTCTGAGTACCCATTTTTTCGAAATACAGCTCTCAGGTGTTCCAATTCCTGGGGTAGACTCTCTTCGTCGGAGATAGTGCGCGCCCTATGTACTAGAGTTTTAAGTACCCCATTCGTCTGTGAAGGGTGGTGACAGCTGTCTGCGTGTAAATACAGATCAGTGTGCGTTGTCTTCCGATATACACTATGACCCAGAGTGCCATCAGCTCTTCTCTTGACGTCAAGGAACGGCAATTTACCCTCCGTTTCAGTCTCCATAGTGAATTTGATGTTGGGGTGTATAGAGTTCAAATGTGTAAGGAAGTCAAGGAGTTTATCCATCTCTTTAGAAAAGAAAGAGTACTTAGCAAACCTACTTGCTTTTTCCGTTACGTGGACGACACTTTCGTCATCTGGCCACATGGTATGGATAAACCCCTTGACTTCCTTACACATCTGAACTTACACTGAAGGAAGGCCGGCGTGTATCAGATTCCGTGTCAGACGCCGGCGCAATCGGTTCCACTGCGCGGCCGTGGCGCGGGGCGCGGACCGCGGAGGGGTCGCTCCGCGGGCCGAGGGTATTTAAATGGCCCGTTACCGGGCTAGAACCCAGTTCCCCTCGAGCAGCCGTAGCGTGCGGATCTCCGTGCCGGCGCGTTTCCAGGAGCTCAGTTCGTCAGTTCACCTGATGATGGCGACATGTATGATCGCCGAAATTTTGTGCCCGTAGGACACTACAGACTGACAGTACACCCGTGAATATTTTGAATAATAATAATAAATAAATAAACAGCCGCAATCAAAGAGCTGAAAATACTATGGCAATATCGTTGATTCATGATAAACAGTAAATTAAAAGCATTAGGTCAGTATTTTCAGTTGACTTTTCTAGTCTAAAGAGATGTGTCGAGGATCTTAAACCACACCCAGTAGCAGGAAGGTACAACATCACCTGCTGTTTGATTTCTGAGGCATGGCTACTCTAAGATCGCTGTCACTACCTACTTATCTACTGAGAAATTGGAGCAAGGCACTGATGAATAATATTGCTTTGGGTGATCGGACGCGACTTCTTTGAGAAGCACATTGGACGCTCTATGCAAATCTCTTCGGCCTATTTTCGTATCCGTTTTCTTCAGCTAATCATTACAATTCCAGTCACTTCCTCCTCCTCTTCCAGAATAGCCACTGCTGTAAGTCGTATCGCTTGCTTAGCCCTCACTCTCTGCATCCGGGTAGTAGTGCACACTCGAAATCACCCAACACCTGACCGCCAACTTAATCATTAGTAAACGCGAACTTGCTTACCGGCCGTTTAGCCGTAAAGTAGGTCTGCTAAATCACTTGCTGTGTGACTAAATCACTGGCCCAGATGTTTAGAGCACGAGGCCACTCCCGCACGGATTAACAATTAACCACTGCTCCTGCCAGGAGTTTTTGCAATTCACTTCAATACAACAGTAAATCGGTCACGAATAGTAGTAGCATAACTGTTACAACTGTCAAATACAAGAGGCTGCGATTACCCTTGACGCTGCATCGCAGAAGGAGCGCCTGCGATGGTGCACGCAACGACGAACTTGGGTACACGAATGACAAAACGTTATTTTTCTTTTTTAGGATGAATCCAGATTCTGTTTACAGCATCATGATGGTCGCATCCGTGTTTGAAGACATCGCGGTGAACGCACATTCGAAGCGTGTATTCGTCTTCGCCATACTGGCGTATCACCCGGCGTGATGGTATGGGGTGCCAATGGTTGCTCATCTCGGTCACCTTTTCTTCGCATGGACGACACTTTGAACAGTAGCCGTTACATTTCAGATGTGTTACGAACCGTGGCTCTACCCTTCATTCGATCCCTGCGATACCCTACAATTCAGCAGGATAATGCACGACCGCATGTTGCAGGTCCTGTACGGGTCTTTCTGGATACGGAAAATGTTCGACTGTTGCTCTGGCCAGCACATTCTCCAGATCTCTCACCAATTGAAGACGTCTGGTCAATGGTGACCGAGCAACTGGCTCGTCACAATACGCCAGTGACTACTCTTGATGAATTGTGGTATCGTGTTGAAGCTGCATGGGCAGCTGTACCTGTACACACCATTCAAGCTCTGTTTGTCTCAATGCCTAGGCGTATCAGTGCCGTTATTACGGCCAGAGGTGGTTCTTCTGGGCATTGATTTCACGGGATCTATGCACACAAATTGCGTGAAAATGTAATCACATGTCAGTACTGGTATAATAAATTTGTCCAATGAATACCCATTTATCATCTGCATTTCTTCTTGTTGTAGCAATTTAGATGGCCAGTAGTGTACATAAGTAACATACAAACTACAGTTCATAAGAAGTATTCACAATCGATACCTCAAAGTTTTTACATACCGATTACTAGAAAAAAATTAATCATCAAATAACTCGAAAAAAATTAGTAAATCTCAACATTAATGTTTCATGCTCACGCTCTGACGTCTGAGCAAGAATGGGAAATGAAATTATCCCTGCCCTTTTAAAGGAACCATCCTTGTAGGGAGATACATAAATTAAGGAAAACCTAAATCTGTGTGTCCGGAAGTGAGTTTGAACCCGCACAAGCGAAGTTATCAAGGTTGAATTGACTTGGGATAAATCACGCTAAATAAAAATCACGTGATAGAAAATACAACCACATATGAAGTGAGGAAGATGATGAAAACATTATAGAGTCTTGTTACCATTTCAGCTATAACCGCTATGCGCCTCGACACTAAATCCAAGAGTTCAGATTGTGTAGCGGTGGGTGGGTATGTGAGTATAGTGGTTAAGGAATCATCGATGTTTTAGATAGGCTGGAGATTGTGATAAGAAGATACGCACGGCGGCAGCATAGTTCCATTGGCAACACAGAAGTCTTCTACATTGCGTGCCACGTTGAAAGGTTACCGTCGAAAAATACAATAATCATCAATTTTGTTGTAATGAGGATAAATTGTATTTTATATCTGAATGTTTTCAATAAATACAAAATTTACGAACACCTCCATTCGTTATAACTTGAGACTATTGAGCTAAGGCATTGTACTACACTCAACATTATTCTATTCTACTGAAATCAAGCAGACTTGTATTATTAAAAATTAGATATCCTTTAGAAATGAGAACGTAATTAACATTGTGTCACAGAGAAGCACAAACATAAATTGTCGACGAATATTTTCTGACTTAGGCCTTGAGCCTTTTGGCACGTAACTCGTGGACAGCTCCTCTGTCGGATGTGGCGCAACTGACAGCAGAAGCGCAGCTCGTAATTTCCGTTAACACTCCTTATAAAAAAACGGACAATGGGGAGTTATAATCCTGATTCTTGATCTTGTTAAACGTTACCTACTGTGTCACTGAAAGGCACGACACAACCGACTAATACTACTCATAAAATAAATTTTTTAAAAAGTTCAGAAGAAATTTATTTTTAACAACGTAAAAGCTGTACGTGTGTTGTGTGGATGTTGAACCTATCGTTAGATCAGACAACAAATTGTTCCTTGACACAGCAATTTGGTTTAATTATGGCCCTGATACTGATGTATATGCTATTAAGTGAGAAACAGTGCATGAAACTGATTATGTGCGCAACGGATATTTTTTAACAAAACAACTGTGACATGTAGCCTTTTGAAACAGACACTGACTATACTCAAAAATTTTGACTGCGAGAAAGATATTAAAAAAAAAACACAAATCACTTTCTTAATGCTTGACTGTGAGAACTTTATGCAGATCAGTTTCTAATTATTGAAATTTAGTATCAATTTAGTATCATAGTCAATTAACTATCATTTACTATGGCACCAATAATGAAATCCGTTCAACAATATTATTCACATCAATACTGCACTTTAAATCCACTAATAATTAATTATCAAATGAAGGAAGTAGGTTAATTTTCTAACTACGTAAATGAAACATGAAAGAAAGTTTAAGTTACTTATTATTAATAATCAACATTACATTACCTACATAATACAGCTTCTGACTTGCTGGCAAAGCAGCCTCTGCTCTACATCGGAGCCATACACACAACCCAACCGCTCTCTAAGCGAGCTGAACCGCTAGAGCTACTCTCTCTCAGTGCGAGCTACAATGCTATGCAATACATGATCTTTGCCAAAGATGAAACTTCATAAATGACTCATATCGATACATACAGTAGAAGCGATATTATACATTTTCTTGCAAGCAAGTTACTCGATACAAAACAGGAGGCACAATATTGGACATTTTCTTACAAAATAATTTTTTATGAACTCGTTTCAAACGTGAAAAATAAAGACCACGATAACATACGTGGAATTTAACTGAACAGTATTACAACAAAGAGTCTACAGTCATCGTATAAATTGACGGTGGGATTGATTTACCAATATGACATCAACTAACTTATATTTTTACGACCAATACCTTCAAAATAAAAAAATAAAAAAAAATGCTATAAACTAAAATATTCCTGCTACTAAACCTTTTTTTTTTTTAGACTAAAAGTCTTGTAGAGATATGCAACAATCATGAGCAACATCTTTTAAAATGATTCTAAAATTTAGAAGAGGTGAAAATGTTGCGGTTAACAGCATTTAAATAATTATAGAATCTCATGTTGACCACAGCTGATTAATTTATCAGCCCAAAGCTAGCGGTTTCGATTGTTATACCATTATCAAGCGCCAGCAGAACTTAGCCAGTTGATTAACGTAACATGCTACAATCAATTTTTTTTTCAAGATTGTAACATGTCACGTTAATCAACTGGATAAGCTCTGATGGCGCTTGAGAATGGTGTAACCAAGGAGGTTAGAATACTCGGAGATGCCCTGGCGTTGAAAAAGTGAAGCCTGCCTGCGCCATATTGCTATGTTTTTGAGGAGTGCTCGTATTGTAGAGCTAATGTTGTATGTCACTTAAAACAAGAGTAAAACGTCCGACGGTTTTGCCGTGATGTACAACGTGTTAAAGGAGTGCAAATTAGCAGTTAAGAATTAAGTTTTCAAATGTATTATGATGAGTATTTATTACCATTTATTCAAAAAAGTGTATTGTTTGAAAATACAGACCTTGCAGAGACTGTCAGTTCATTACATTAACAGTAAGAGGATCGACTTAACGTATAGTTTTAACAGAGAAATAGCATTCCAAAACAGACCAAGATGGCGGACAGGCTTCAACTGACATATGTGCTCGACGCAAATAATGCCATCAATCTCCCTTTATTCTAACCTCCATGGGTGTAATGTCCGAAACTGGTACCTCTGAGCTAAAAGTTAAGCATCTGTGGTAACACGACATTCTACAAAGATTTTAAAATTGTTTATTGGGTGCTGGAATAATCTCTTAGATGTTGAAAGAAGATTATGTAATTTAAATACACATGTTTTGGGCCTAACCCATCATCTGATGACCTGTCAGTAAAATACATTTACAACCAGTAAGTATACACACAAAATTATATGTAATTTATAATAAAAATATGTTGCATTTATACATAGTAATTAATTTTACATAATTTTGAATTACATATCGATATAATACATACTGAGCACTGGCGCAATTAAACAGACGTTGTTATGTAAAGCCACATAAGAATAAACATCGAATGTGGTCAAAAGAACTTTTGTAATAAGTTAAAGATAATATATAGATAAAAGATTTTAGAAAATAAAGGCTCTATGGCACATTTCAACAACAACTAACACATTATTCCAGAAACCTATAAGTAATTTTAGACTCTTTAAAAAATTCCTGCTACTGACATGGCAAAGTAAAAATTTACAGCGACCATCAAGAAGAATAGCTTCAAATGTGTCCGGTCTGAAATATTCCTATCTGCGAGATTTGAAATTAGCCACACAGACAGATGGTGGAGAAATACAAATAAAAAATATTTAGCACCTGAAAATTATGTTCCGCGATATAATGAAAATAAATAATAAATGCAAATGAAATTAAGGCGCTGAAATCACAACAGGGAGAAATATTTCAACATGGGTTACGCCTAACATTTGCAACATGAAAGTAGTGCCTAAAGAATTGAATAATCTGAAAAAGAATTCCCTTTTAAAAATAAAAAAAAAATATAAAAAAAATAAAAAAAATAAAAAAAAACCTCTTCAGAGAATATTAATTTATGGCGGCGCACCCTATACTGTTTCAGGTTGGTATTCTGCTCGCCACGAACCTTTACAAAAAAAATTAACTGTTGGACAGCACATGGACAATGCCGATTTATCGTATCACCACGGCTAGCCAAATGAAAGAAATTGAAAATTAATAAACCGGCAGAAATCTTCTCAGGGACGCTTTCGCGGAACATACAATTCTGAACACTGTTTGCTGAACTATCGTAGAATCGTGCGTTGTCTAACAATTAGTTTTATGTAGGTCGCGTAATGGCGGCTGTTGGTTTCTGAAAAAGAGATTTGCACATATAAAATACTTTAACATAATAAGGTAGGAATGAGCTGGCTAGTAATGATCAAATGCATGATTACGAGATAATTATTTATATTCTGAAATGGTGGAGTATTCACTTACACTGACTTAACAAAGATACAAGTGAAATCAAATGGTCAATTAAAATCATACAATTTACAGAGCGACACTTCATTACGTCCGTTCAGGTCAAGAGCTAAAAGTAGAAGATAAAATCGAAGCCTGGCGTTCCTTCTTGCTTAGTTTAAAAAAAATGAAGAGCGTAATTATGTTTTTTTTTTCTTTGAAAACACTTCCCATAAATTAACCTAAACGCAGGAATGTTCGTTAAAAGACAACTGTTAAATTATGAAACCGAGTACATCAGATAATAAATATTTACTGAGCGGTTCAAGTAACATTACAAGTCTCCAACGTTAGCCTTACCAACTCTTTAGTACTATAACTGTTCGCAGCGCCAAAGATCCAAAACATGCATCAAAGCTGCGCAAAGATATTATTACATTTTTGTTTCACTTCACATACTAAAAAGGTCTACTCTTACTGTGACATATTGAAGAACATGATACATGTAAACGAAGGCTTCCGCGGCCGTTGTCATTGTATATAAAACTCTTCTGGGTTTTGGACCGCATCGTCAAAATATCAAACACTTCACCGACGTTTCGGCCACTATTGCAAGTGGCCATCTTCTGGGTGTTACATTTACTGCTGGGTGACGCAAAGCTGGTGTCTTAAATACTAAATGTTGGTAGTTGTTATTGGTGGTTTCAGTTCTCTTTCATTGGTGTTTACTTTATTTCTTCCTATTGGTGGAAAAGGAAGTCCAGGATTGGTGTTTATATTAATGTTTGCCATTGGTTGAACCTGGCGAATGAGGAGCGGTGGTAGCAGTGACGTAGCAGTGATGCCTAGCGCCGGCTAGAGCGTGCTGTTTGCTCTGTGTACGCGCGGCCGCTGTTGTCTGCGGGCGGGCCCCTATGGACTGCACTGCGCGCGGTGTCGTCGCGAAGCGCTGCTACTGCTGGCAACCAAGACTCGGGAAGTCTGTACCCGTCTTCCCTGTTCATATTTCCGGGTCGCTTAGCTAATTTCAATTGCTTCCCTGATTTTCCTCTTCAAAGTATAGGGCTGTTTTGCCAGTACAGCGACTTTCCGAAAATCCATATGTTTGCCGCACTCTTCTTGGTGTTCAGCTACTGCCGACTTTGTATGCTGTCCTAGCCGAATGTACCTCTCGTGCTCGGCTATCCTTGTTTTAATCGGCCGCCCAGTTTCGCCAATGTACACCTGGCCGCACTCACAGCCGATTTCGTAGACTCCAGCTGTGTGCAACTTATCCGTTTTGTCCTTCAGTGAGCCTAGGACATCTCTTATTTTATTGTTGCTGCGAAATATAGGCTTGATGCCCTCTCGACGAAGAATTTTGCCTACTCGTTCGGTGACGCCTTTTACGTATGGCAATAGGGCGATGGTTTGTCCTTCCTTTGGCGCTTCCCTTTTGTTTCTATCATTAGGTGTCATAGTTTGCTCAATCATCCTCTTCCCATAACCGTTTGCTTCGAAGGTGGACCTGATGTTTTTAATTCTGCTTTCAGATGTTGTTCATCACTAATCCGGTATGCCCTCTTAGTTAAAGTGTGGAGCACGGACTTCTTTTGCGTAGGATGATGGTGGGAAGTTGCGTGAAGGTACCTGCCTGTGCTGGTGGCTTTTCTAAATACCCGATGGCCCAGTTTGCCCTCTGGTTTCCGATAAACCTCTACGTCGAGGAAAGGAAGCACACCATTCTTCTCAATCTCCATGGTGAACTGGATCTTGTTGTGCTGTTGATTGAGGTGTTGATGGAAATTCTGCAGCTCCTCTTCTCCATGAGGCCAGATGACAAACGTGTCGTCTACATATCGCAGCCAGCAATCTGGACGTAGTGGTGCGGACTGGAGAGCTGTTTCCTCGAATGCCTCCATGAAAATATCGGCTGCAACGGGTGAGAGAGGTGAACCCATTGCAACTCCGTCCGTCTGTTCATAAAATTTCCCTTTCCACCTGAAATAGGTGGTCGTTAAACAATGTTGCACCAGATCGCAAACTTCGGGTGGAACTCGTTCCTCTAGGATGCTCATGGTATCCGACACTGGTACATTTGTAAATAAGGACTTCACGTCGAAGCTGACCATCAAATCCGTGGTGGAGATTCGTTTTTCTTCTAAAAGTGCTACGAAATGGGTTGAGTCCTTGACGTAAGAGTCCGTGTGGCCCACGAGATGTTGGAGTTTCGGTACTAGTTCTTTTGCAAGTCGGTAAGTCGGTGAGTCTATACTGCAGACAATAGGCCTTAGAGGAAAAGACTCCCGGTGGATCTTCGGAACCCCATAAATCCTTGGTGCCTGTGGGACTTGAGGGTTGAATCGTCTGGCCGTGTCGAAGTTCATTCTGGTTATCTTAAGCAGTGCTTGCGTCTGTTTTATTACCTTGGCCGTCGGATCCCCCTTGAGCTTCTTATAGATGGGTTCACTTAGAAGTTTTTCCATCCGGTCGTCGTAATCTGTAGTATTCATCACCACTGTGGCGTTCCCCTTGTCGGACTGTACCACTACTAGGTCGGGGTTGTTCTTTAACACTATGATAGCACGACGTTCCTCATTGCTGATGTTCTGCTTTGGTGGCTTTGCATGCGCCAAGACTCTAACTGTCTCTTGTCGGATCTTCTCTGCTTCTGCTTGTGGAAGGTGACGTAGCGATGCCTCGACGGATTCTATGATGTCTTCTTTAGGGACTCGTCGTGGTGTGATCGCGAAATTCATCCCCTTGGACAGTATTTGTGTTGCTGCGTCACTTAATTCATGGTTGGAAAGGTTGACCACCGTTCGCTGCGTGTCCATTGTTTGTCCATTACCCGTAGTATTCTGCTGCAGGTTATAAAATTTCTTCATCTGACGGGTGGCGTCACTATCGTTTGTCCTTTCGGCTTGCTGGAAGGTTAACCTATCCACTTTCTCCCAGTCCTCTTCAGCAAGTTTACTCGAAAGGGCGAGGTGTAGTTCAATAAGCTTCCTGTTGCTGGAGTCGAGGTTGCTGCGTATATGGCGGATCCTTTCCCGTAGCAAGGCTTTGCTGGCTTGTGCCTTGCTACGGGAAAGGATCCGCCATATACGCAGCAAGAGACAGTTAGAGTCTTGGCGCATGCAAAGCCACCAAAGCAGAACATCAGCAATGAGGAACGTCGTGCTATCATAGAGTTAAAGAACAACCCCGACCTAGTAGTGGTACAGTCCGACAAGGGGAACGCCACAGTGGTGATGAATACTACAGATTACGACGACCGGATGGAAAAACTTCTAAGTGAACCCATCTATAAGAAGCTCAAGGGGGATCCGACGGCCAAGGTAATAAAACAGACGCAAGCACTGCTTAAGATAACCAGAATGAACTTCGACACGGCCAGACGATTCAACCCGCAAGTCCCACAGGCACCAAGGATTTATGGGGTTCCGAAGATCCACCGGGAGTCTTTTCCTCTAAGGCCTATTGTCTGCAGTATAGACTCACCGACTTACCGACTTGCAAAAGAACTAGTACCGAAACTCCAACATCTCGTGGGCCACACGGACTCTTACGTCAAGGACTCAACCCATTTCGTAGCACTTTTAGAAGAAAAACGAATCTCCACCACGGATTTGATGGTCAGCTTCGACGTGAAGTCCTTATTTACAAATGTACCAGTGTCGGATACCATGAGCATCCTAGAGGAACGAGTTCCACCCGAAGTTTGCGATCTGGTGCAACATTGTTTAACGACCACCTATTTCAGGTGGAAAGGGAAATTTTATGAACAGACGGACGGAGTTGCAATGGGTTCACCTCTCTCACCCGTTGCAGCCGATATTTTCATGGAGGCATTCGAGGAAACAGCTCTCCAGTCCGCACCACTACGTCCAGATTGCTGGCTGCGATATGTAGACGACACGTTTGTCATCTGGCCTCATGGAGAAGAGGAGCTGCAGAATTTCCATCAACACCTCAATCAACAGCACAACAAGATCCAGTTCACCATGGAGATTGAGAAGAATGGTGTGCTTCCTTTCCTCGACGTAGAGGTTTATCGGAAACCAGAGGGCAAACTGGGCCATCGGGTATTTAGAAAAGCCACCAGCACAGGCAGGTACATTCACGCAACTTCCCACCATCATCCTACCCAAAAGAAGTCCGTGCTCCACACTCTAACTAAGAGGGCATACCGGATTAGTGATGAACAACATCTGAAAGCAGAATTAAAAAACATCAGGTCCACCTTCGAAGCAAACGGTTATGGGAAGAGGATGATTGAGCAAACTATGACACCTAATGATAGAAACAAAAGGGAAGCGCCAAAGGAAGGACAAACCATCGCCCTATTGCCATACGTAAAAGGCGTCACCGAACGAGTAGGCAAAATTCTTCGTCGAGAGGGCATCAAGCCTATATTTCGCAGCAACAATAAAATAAGAGATGTCCTAGGCTCACTGAAGGACAAAACGGATAAGTTGCACACAGCTGGAGTCTACGAAATCGGCTGTGAGTGCGGCCAGGTGTACATTGGCGAAACTGGGCGGCCGATTAAAACAAGGATAGCCGAGCACGAGAGGTACATTCGGCTAGGACAGCATACAAAGTCGGCAGTAGCTGAACACCAAGAAGAGTGCGGCAAACATATGGATTTTCGGAAAGTCGCTGTACTGGCAAAACAGCCCTATACTTTGAAGAGGAAAATCAGGGAAGCAATTGAAATTAGCTAAGCGACCCGGAAATATGAACAGGGAAGACGGGTACAGACTTCCCGCGTCTTGGTTGCCAGCAGTAGCAGCGCTTCGCGACGACACCGCGCGCAGTGCAGTCCATAGGGGCCCGCCCGCAGACAACAGCGGCCGCGCGTACACAGAGCAAACAGCACGCTCTAGCCGGCGCTAGGCATCACTGCTACGTCACTGCTACCACCGCTCCTCATTCGCCAGGTTCAACCAATGGCAAACATTAATATAAACACCAATCCTGGACTTCCTTTTCCACCAATAGGAAGAAATAAAGTAAACACCAATGAAAGAGAACTGAAACCACCAATAACAACTACCAACATTTAGTATTTAAGACACCAGCTTTGCGTCACCCAGCAGTAAATGTAACACCCAGAAGATGGCCACTTGCAATAGTGGCCGAAACGTCGGTGAAGTGTTTGATATTTTGACGATGCGGTCCAAAACCCAGAAGAGTTTTATATAACATGATACATTTCAGTGACATATTGAGTACAAATTCTTTTATATACACTTAAAATATTTAGTGCTCGGTGGTTACTACACAGGCGATGCGTGGCAGGCTACTACGGGAATGGAATCCAATATCATCGCAAACCATAGCACTTCATGCAGTAACAGCATGATGCCTAATGCAACGGTTAGTGGTGAAGAATCGACAGTCAGCCAGCTCAACTGCATTGGTCGCATTGGAGTGTGGACACACCGGGGTAATATTGTAAATGATAGCTAAACAGCCCACGATCGTAGAGATGAAATATATTAACCAGTTTTCGTGAACTGCTATGAGTGCAAAAATGTTCAAATGTTTGTATAGTCTATGGGACTTAACTACGGGGTCATCAGTCCCTAAACGTACAAACTACTTATGCACTACTTACGAACTAGGACGGCACAAATATCCATGCCCGAAGGGGGATTCGAACCCCCGACCGTAGTGGCCGTGCAGTCCGTGACTGGAGCGCCTCAGTCCCCTCGGCCACCGCGGCCCGCGCTATGAGTGCCTTCATCAGAATAATGAAAAATTCATGTCACATTATAAAATAATATGTAAGCGATAAAGCTTAAGTCACATTAGTTTAAAAATGAAATTGACACGCTAGCCTCTAAGGGCTGGGTACATGATTGAAGAAGGCATAAAACGTCAGCGGTTTGAATCTTATAACATTATCGCAAAGGAACGTATTCGAATTTCAACAGGTTTAGTTGTTAAGTTGTTAAGGCGCTTCCTACCTTTTTATTTCAGCACCCGTCGTATAACCAGTAGTTGTATTGGTCAATGCCAATCTAAAGTCATTCTCACTGGGACGCGAGTTTTGCCATAATATAAATGGGAATAATTGCAGTGAACGATGCAAGATCAAAATGTGCAAAAGCTACCGCAGTGTTACGCCCACAGCGTGGTGGTACAGTAGTCACACTCTGGACTGAAAGGCGGGCGGTCCCAGTTCAAATCTCCCTCGCGCCCCTTTCTTCTTTCAGAAAATTATCACCTGTCCGTGTGGTCAATGTTGTGTCTGTTCGCTGTATTGTAATTTGTGTCTGTATAGGGGTGCAACAGCGTGGTGCAAGGAAGAAGCATTTCATGAAAGTTGATTTCGGAGAGCTACTATATTAGCAGCCGACAGGAAGAGACACTCGAATGAAGACTGCAGGCGGATGATTAAACGGAATCTAACAACTAATCAAGTATGGTGACAATACGTGTGTCATGTGGTGGAGTAAGGCCTGGATTGTGATATATAGTTTTGATTTTTGAAATTTAACCTGCTTAGTCCTCCTCGGTTGCACAGTGGTAGAGTGCCAGACTACAAATCCAAAGGTCGCGGGTTAGATCCCCGTTAGGTCCTAGGATTTTTATCTGTCACTTTCCAGTTCTTTCACCTCTGGTAGTGTTGCTGATGTGAAACGTACCGAGTAGCACCGTGGCTCGGAACCCACGTTAAACTGTAGGTCCCCTTATAACTGACTGGGTAAGTAAGTTCAAAGGTCGGAGGAAGGCAACGGCTTACCACCTCCAAACAGGACCATGCCTAGTAAAGCACTGTGGTGTTCAAACCAATCTTTCGATTGTTGACGGCTTTTTTTTTCAAATAGATACAACTGGAATCACTTATCGTTAAAATAACCGTTGCACGGCCAACTTATTTCGTGACGCTTGTTACACCATAAACATAATAAATACTTGCTGTATGAGTCACCAAGGAAAAATAGAACGATTATCAGCAATGGAAAGAAGGGAGGGTAATGTCGGACCCAAACATCACCTTCATGTATGCAGTGCGAATATGAACGTAAATTTTATTCATATCATGAATATGTAGTTACATACTGTTTAAATAATTTTATAACAGTAATCACACACAAAGTGTTGACAATATGCACCTGAACAATGGGCATGGTACCAGCCTTCACGAAGAGTACAATGCACCCACTTTTCACCTTGTACATCGTGAGAGAATTCTCGTGAGTAATATGCACATGTCGCTTCTTCAGTTCGATTGTCAGCATTTTGTACATCAGCTGGCTAACGGCTGCACGCGTTTTCAGTTTTTCCACTTTTTAGCAGTATGTTGCGAGTTCTGAAGCAGCTTGCGCTTTGTTCGCTTAGTGAAGTATTCCTGCAGCGGCCGACTGCAAGGGGATCCTGTTATTACAGCTGCTGGGCCTCTGGGTCTGCCACGTTCAGGGGCTGTGTTTTTCACAGTAGGAACTGGTCACATGTCTTCAGGAGTGACGAAACTTTTTGGCGGTCCCGGAACTCCACTTTGGGCTACATTCACATCACGTGTTTCTGAGGGAATGACAAGCAGTGGCGTAGAGGCTCTCCTACTGTATGTTGTCAATGCCTGGTCATTATCTGAAAAGGGAGTGGTTGGTTCATCTCGCTGCAGTACTCTGATACTTTCTTCCGCTCCTTAGGCTGCATCCTAACCAAAATCCTGGAAAATGTTTCTGTTTACAGGATATGGTCCCATAGCCTAGAGCCCATTCAGAGATGTTTGACGTGTCTGAACCTTTAAATACGCCCTACAAAATGCTTTACTGTACGTTTCTTTTGCAGTTGCCAGTGCCTGATTTCCTCGTTGTACTGATACTTTAATGGTCTCGTGAAGGTCTTATCAAGAGGCTGGAGCTTGTGAGTGGTATGAAGCGGCACGCAAATACTGTTCATATAACATTCCCAAGTTCTGTTGATCAGATGAATATTTCATGTCTGTAGTGGCCATCTAGAATGAAGACAACTGGACACGCCTCTGAAGGTTTTTTTAGTGGAAACGAAATGATCAAACCAGTCCAGAAAAGATTCAAAACGGATCCATCCAGACTGAAAATGGACCATTTGTGAGGCCCTGTTGGCAGAAGTCGATTGAAGTTCTTGCGTGAACACATTGCCACTGCAACTGTAATTAAGCAGGCCCTCTCAGCATACCTCACTGACCCAATTTCCGTTTTACCTTTTAAAGCCAGGATTCTAGGCAGTTCGCTCTGGACTACAGTGAAGCCCGTTTCATCCAGGTTAAATATACGTGACGGAGGATAGTTATAGGCTTTTAATGGTTCTTAGTACAGATCAAAGAATTATCCCACGCTTTTTCTACTGAAGCCCTTGACCCTAGCAACAGATGTACCAGTCGGAGTATGCAGCGATATTTTCCAATTACGTCTCTTTGAATGAAGCGAGTAATCAATCTTTACCTCCAAATTCATGACTGGAAACGGACTTGGAATGTTATTCATTTTATCCATCTGATATGCAATATAATTTCGTGTGCTACAAAAATATTTTTTCCATCATTACCAAATACTTAACTAGGTTCTCTTAGATTTCCTTTGCTAATACTGGTTTACATTCAAACTTACTCTTTACAGCGTCGGTAGTATCAGCGTTAGATCGTACATAGTCAAAATAATGTTGAACGAGGTACATTGAATTTCTTGGAAGCTGCAAGATAGCCCATGCTTTCTTCTCGTACTGCATTAATAGCATTTATCACATCATTAGCACTCCACTTCTTCAAACTGCGCCTCGTACTTTCTTTTTCTTTTGGCATCTGCAGAAATTGCAGAAAGAAACCGTTCATTGCTTTCGAACCGTTTACTAATGAAGAAAATAGTACTAACTATACAGATATAAATAAAAATGTAATTCATATTGATATAATTACGTAGGCTTCCGCGGCCAGAGTCAGATGACATAAAAGTTTTCTGGGTATGGTACCGCGTCATGATGTAGGCTATTACTTAATTAACCAACGTTTCGGCCAACGTTACAGTGGCCTTCATCTGGGTAACTGGTGTGAGCTGGTTGTTACTACACTTTATATTACTTTCATTTAGACATTACGTCATATTTTTTTTTTTTTTTTTTTTTTTTTTTTTTTTTTTTTTTTTTTTTTTTTTTTTTAATAAGCGATGTTATTGGTGAATGTATTGCGGAAGAGTGGAACTTTATTATTGATAGGATGCTGAGGTGGAAGGGGTGGGGGTTAGCCGTTGCCTATTGCTTCTTGCATAGCGAGACATGGTTGGTGTTCATCGGCGAATGGGGTGAGGGCTTCCGTATCTCTCCTGCTGGCCGTGGGCCGCGCGGCGGCAGTAGCTTACTGGTGACGCTCGCGTGTTGTGGTGTCAGTGCGGCCTATTACGCTGTGATGGCCGGTAGCCAAGAGGGGGCAATACATTCACCAATAACATCGCTTATTTTTAAAAAAATTATGACGTAATGTCTAAATGAAAGTAATATAAAGTGTAGTAACAACCAGCTCACCCCAGTTACCCAGATGAAGGCCACTGTAACGTTGGCCGAAACGTTGGTTAAATAAGTAATAGCCTACATCATGACGCGGTACCATACACAGATAACTTTTATGTCATGTAATTCATATTGTTAATCATGAGTTTTAGCTAACCTGTAAGAACCACGTGGTACTAAAATGTAGCAGCTACTTTAGAATACTATTCGACGTTGCCGTAAGCTGGTACAAACTGACTACACACGGACAAAATAACAAGCCGTCTGACACATATAGTATGCAGAATTTCTAAATCTATGGAGTTACTAAGTCACGTTCATAGACTATCAAAGAGTGAATGTCACACAAGGCACTTGTGTTACTAACTATCAATCAAAAAAATTTTATTTACGCTTCAACAGTTCATTATTTGGAGAGAACTGAAAATGCGGCTTGAAAACTACAGAGCACTCATCCGTAATGACCGCCTTATAGATGATGTAATTCATGACTCTCGTAACCAGGTGGCAACACTGGATGGTCATTTTACTTTCTATCCGACATTGCTAGACCTATTCGGCAATCCCCTCCTTTGGTGTACGAATCTCTTATCGAAACACGTAACTTCTAGACATGGTAAACGAATAAGCTGTGTCACCTTTCACCAATTTTCGTGTACGAACGAATGAAAAGCTGATGACTCCAGAAACAATAATATTGGATAATGGTTGCTTTTGTGCTCAATTAGTTGAATAACGAATGACAATTCATGTGTGTGTGCGTGTGTGTGTGTGTGTGTGTGTGTGTGTGTGTGTGTGCATCTGTCTACTAAAAGTACGTCGACGACATACCATACCCAGTAATAAAATATCATTACCCGGTGTTGGATCCTATTGTACACAATTATGTTCAAATTTAGACAGAAATATATTTGCAAGGCTGTATGACGGTGGACCGGTGGGCCCAGTGATCTTGATATGGAAAGACGAGGTGCATAAATGATGCACACAGCTTTAGCTCCATCGTAAACGCATGTGACGAAATTTTAAGGGTAGTGGTTACTTGCAGTTTCACGGATCAGAAATGTTGTTTGACAGAATTCTAAATTGATTCGCTGGCCCTTTTGTAGGATTTTTAACAACTATCAGTAGCTTCACATTTTTTTTAACCTGGCAATCGATGTTGGCATTTGGCGACGACGCAGTATGCAGTATGCCTTGCTAATCGCAATACAAGCCCCAGAATACCAGTCATGAATGTCCATTAAATTAGCCATTTTAATATAACATAAAACAGTTAATTACGACTCATTTTTACGTTTTATTGGGCATTTTAATGCAATCGATTATTATATAACTTTTATGTAATAATTGACAGGTGATTTTATGTAATACAGCAGAAGATGCAACATACAGCTGTTGCGAAACCGATCGTGTAGTCGTCCGAAACACTACATGAGGCGTACGTCTTTCTTTCAGTAAAGCTTTATACTTTAAATCCATCTTTTTTGTTAACTGATCGAAAGTTCCAGAAAAAAATTAATCAATATTTCAGTTGTGGATGCCCTATATTCAGTGGTGACGTTCTCAGCAAGTGTGTGCGTCTGCTTAGACTGGTCTTTGCTTATTCATTGAGTTTAATATAATCATCGAACTTAATCAACAAAATTATTTACAATACTTATGATACAGCAGTCTATAGAGTAGTTAAGGTAACACATATAGAACTATGTAGAAAGAAATTGATACAGTACATAAGCAGATTTTTTATTTTACTTTTTTTTTGTGAAATTCTGTGATTGAATTATTAATATATGTTCGCACTGTGTATTATAAATGTTACTGTGATATATTTTATTTAATAGAGGTTTCATTTGAAACATGCAGGCAGTAATTTTACCTTAACCAGACTATGAATTTTTACATGAAAGATATATTTACGTAGCTCTAAACTAAATGTAAGATGGGTACAAAACTTGATTGTGAGCTGTTATTTGAATGATGCTTTTTACTGCATCGATGTAAGATGGGTACAAACTAACTTTCATTTGTAAAATAACTTTGCAGTGGATTTCCTATGGTGGTGAGAAATTCAATTAAATGTTGAAGTCTTTTCAGATTTTTTTTTTTTTACAGAAGGGAGTGGCGGATGACTCTGTTCATTCAGGATGAAATCGATGTGTTTTTTTATGTTCGTGGCTTTGAATGTCCTCTAGAGGATTTATTGTGTCCACCTTTGTTTCCAAGATGTAAGAGTTGTAGTTCTTTTTCTATGTAATGCACTGCGTATCAACTGTGTTAGATGACTCAGGTCTCCACACTTGTCAGAACGCTTAAATCTCAATGTTTAGAAAGCAAAGAAATCAGCCATGAGAATGGAAGTGGATCCGACATTTTTCTTTCATTTCGTCGATCGAAGATAATTCTGCAATAGTATTTATTATTTGTGGTCTTAACAACAATGAGGTGACGGATTTCCGGAGGAGACGTTTCTGCGGTAACGTCGTCCGGCATTGTCGGGAGTGTATAAAAGTAGGAGCGCCGCGGTGCCCGGCGACGGCACCCTGCCCTTTCAAGGTTGTGAGGGCGGGGTGTCTGCGGTCCCACCGCTAGTGTGGGGTAGCCAGGGATCTCTTCAACTTTACACTCTACTCAACCAACCATCTGGAGCGCCCTGTCGCTGTTCAGCGCTCACCACGTGGCAGAGTGGCTGACGTCATACCAGCTGTGACGTCACAGGGGTGGTCCTGCTGCCGCCGTGCAGACGGTGGCGGTGGAGTCGCAGCGGACACAGCGCGGCTGTGGACGACTGCCGAGACGTCGCCTCGAACGTCATCGGCGATTGGGCTTCCATCGTCGGAGACGGATGTCACTGTATGGAAGGTACTGTAGGAGAGTCGAAGACTTACATTTAAAATTAGAGCAGTGGGTATGATTAGTGAAGCAGTGACATTAGCTTTGAGGTCAGATCAAATTAACGTAGAATCTAATGCTGAACTGACGTATGCAGTGATAAGTATTCATTTTTTCCCTTAGGGTACCAGTAGTAATTGAGTGGGGTCTTCAATTTTATAGGTTTTCGAATTCTGAAACTTTACGATATTTTGGTATTAGGAATCGTTATGAGAGCTTCATGTATGATACAAGACTTTAGCACGTTAATTTCATTTTTCATAGTGAATAACTTCATGGGAATATTTATTTAAAATTTTAGATCGGCTATATAGCCCTTATTTATAGGTCCTTATTTCCTTAGAAGCATCTATTCATTTTAATTTGTTGTTATACCTGCTTCTTGTAGTGACAGATAAACATTTCTACAGTAGAGACATTACACTACTGAGAGTAGCGGCACTTTTTGGTGGTGACTGCAGAGGCCAGTGCTTGGCTCTCCACAGACCCCTCAGCGCGGCGCGCCCCCTGCTGCTCGGGACTCGCAGCGCCGGACTGGAGGAGGGCAGAGCTTGGCGAGTTGTCGGCCGAGGCGAGCGGCAGAGCGCCGTAGGCCGCCTCGCGGAGTGGAGTGGCTGCCCCACCGCCGGCCTGCCGCGTGCTCGGGTGGCTCGGCGCCAGACGGGGAGACTGCGCTGCGAGGCGCCGCCTGGCGGCTGTGGCGGTGAGCGGCGGGGAGGCGGAGGCGGCCGACCAGAGCCGAGCACAGCCGAGGAGGCCTGCGGTCCCACTGTGTGCGGGGGCGGCAGAAGGCGGCAGAGGCGGAGGCCGCGCTCTGGCCGCAGCTGCGGGGGATTTCCCAGGCCGCAGAGGGAGCGGGGCCGCGAGACAAGGCACTCGGCTGCCGCGCAGTTTGCTGCGTCGGCCCGTGCCGAGGCTAACACGCGGACCCTCCTCCGTCGCTCTGGCCGAGGTCGCCCTCCGACGCCGCAGCAGGCTGAGAGTCCGTCCGATGTCGTGGCCGAGGGGGACCGCCGTCGCCGCTGATGCTGGAGAACGCCGCACGCTCGAAGTACAGTGGCCGTGGCTTTGATACTCGTACGGACAACGCACGTTGAAGTCGGTGGCACTGCTGCGTCTCAGAACCGGTGCCGCTCCGCAAGTACTGCTGTAGACGTCGAGAGGACGCTGCTGCGAAATGCCGATGACCTCAACCGCTCAATTTGCGCATCTCTTAAAGTTGTGTGACAAATGAGGACAATAAATCAAAATAAAGATTTCCTTGTAAACGTTACCATGTTATCATTCAGCTTGTCTCAGAAGTCGCAGCAGTAATAGCTGATCCTATTTCGCATTTAACAGGCAACGCCACATGAAATGATCTCTAAAATGTCAAATTAGCATGAAAATGATACGAAATGAGAAAATGAAAAATTACGAATAAGAATGAAATATTAAGTGAGAACAGTATGCTCCTTCTCTAATACGTATTTAGCAAATATCAGCAAATGACCAAGGAGGCTAACACGTGCAGTCAGCACATACACCCTAGTATTTATCTGGTAGTAACAGGCAACACCACATGAAATCAACTTTAACGAAAAAATTATTATGCAAATCCTATAAAATGAGAAAAGCAGAAATTACGCACGAGAATTATATAAAATTTAGGACAGTATGCTCTTATTCGATTACGAATTTGGCAAATATCAACAAACGATGTACGAAATTAATATGTGCAGTTAACCCATCCACCATACGATGTACCATGGTACCAAAAGACCATTTTCCCAATTTTATACAAATTCAATAAGCTGAACCCTTTCCACTGCACTATCGCGCTACGTACTTCATTACGACTTCCCGCTATGGCTCCAATGTCGGAAGGTGTGCGACACGTTTCTGCTGTATCCGCGGGACTTGACGCCTGAAGTGCAGGCTACCCTACCAACAGAGTGTCGCTGCAGACTGCCAGCTTCCTAGGCGCCTGGATCTATATACGGAGACCAAGGTCACAAGAGAGACACCAATAGCCGTAAGCCAAACATCACCCGATAGAGAGTATAATATTGATTATGGCAACTCCAGTCAGAATTAGTTACTATTTCATCGAAAACTGGCTAGAACGTTGGTGAATATGCGAAGAACATAAATAAGTGTGGCTATAGAAGAGAACACAGTATTTAGCAGACAAACTCAGTTGATAAGCTACAATCTAAAGTAGCCGCGGTACATCTTATGTAAAGACAACCCTAATTGTGGTCCATTTGGCACAGCGATAACAAGCTTTTACAAGTCCTAAAGACTACCACAGCCCTTAACTTGGTGGGAAATCGTATGAAATGAAATTTCATCTCCTAGGTCCAATTACGGCTCCCACCAAATTGCCAAAATAATTGTAACATAAATAAGGACATAAGACGTTTTACCTATTCAAAGAATGTGGAATGGTAAGTGAAGGTCGCTCACCGAGCGGGAACCGTCGTGTAGCGCTAGGCGGCATGTCAGGAACTGCGCGGCTGGTAGTGTCGGAGGTTCGAATCCCCCTTGTTCATGGGTGTGTTTCTGGTCCATTTTTAGTTTAAATAGGTTGTAAACACACGTACCGAGGACCATAGTAGTGTATTCGCTGAGGGTTATGAACATCTGAACATTTTTATATGCTCGCTATAAATTTGGTAAGAGTTAAATGTTATCAAATTGGAATCAGAGCAATAAGTGTATAATCATTACTACTAGCCACTCATCTAACTGGGAATTGAATAGATGCTGTACAGTGGAGTGCCTTGTAATTGGTCCCATTTTGACGATAATTCTTGTTGTTGCTGTAGCATTTCAAAAGCACTGGAAAATTTAAGTTACAAAATTATAATTTAATGACGCGAGAAATAAATAGACAAAACAGAATATACAGGGTGTTTCACTAAGTGTGTCTGCCTCTGTAACTTATAAAATAATAGGTGACGGAAAATTTTAATGCGGTAGGTCAACACAAGAAATATTACACTTTTTGCGGAGCTATGAACATAGTTTATTGTATCATTTTCCAAAGAGTTACACCACAAATATATAATTGTTTAAATGGAACAATAGTTTTTTCTATCGTGTATTGGATTCGTTTAATCCAGCTGCGTCCACATCAATTTAAACTACATTCCTATCAATGTTAGTTTGGAAGCTACAACCCTTCAAAGTTCCGGGGGCGGAGGCTGCGATAGCGTAGCTGACTGGCTGAGTGGCTGTCATGAGACAGTGGACCGTGCCCCAGGGGATAGCCACTCAGCCAGTCAGCTACGTCTCGTAGCCTCCGCCCCCTAAACTTTGAAGGGTTGTAGCTCCCAAACTAACAGTGATAGGAATGTAGTTTAAATTGATTTGGACGTAACTGGTTTCAACGAATCCAATGCACGATAGAAAAAACTATTATTCTATTTAAAA
Organism: Locusta migratoria; assembly: GCA_026315105.1. Lineage (NCBI taxonomy): Eukaryota > Metazoa > Arthropoda > Insecta > Orthoptera > Acrididae > Locusta > Locusta migratoria. The sequence goes on along the minus strand of CM048745.1, from coordinate 55,299,742 downwards.
ATTATATCTTTGTGCTGTAACTCTTTGGAAAATGATACAATAAATTATGTTCATAGCTCCGCAGAAAGTGTAACATTTCTTGTGTTGACCTACCGCATTAAAATTTCCCGTCACCTATTATTTTATAAGTTACAGAGGCAAACACACTTAGTGAAACACCCCATATATAGAAGTAGTGCGATACAACCCAAGTCGGAGAATTAGCAATCGTACTAATTATTCTACGCTATCGTTAGTTGTAGAGTTCTGTTTTCCTATTGCTCATTAAGGCGCGGTATTTCAAAAATGTAAAAAATTTCAATTACACGCTTTTTCTTTCATAGTTTCAATAGCAAAATTTTACTTACAATGGTTGCTGGAGTAGTGTGTTGATGTTGGCAACGAGCGTTGAATGCTCCGTGAAATTTTATTTGTGGCAGCATGGGAGAGTAGTGTACTGATGGTGGCAACGTCTGCTGAATGCTCATTGGAAACTCAATGATATAGAATAGGGAGAATAATCTTTCTTTTTGACCATTAAATAAGTAATATTTTTCCTGCTCTCTGGTGGATAGGTTGTTGTTTGGATCCTTCTTTTGGTCAGGAAAGCGAACATTTCGTTGTCAACATTAAACACACTACGATGACACAGCCGTAAGTAAAAGTAAACGAGTCAAGCCGATGAGCTCATCCCGGCACCTCCGCTTGTCAGACAGTAACACATATGTTTTTAAATACTTATGCATAGGTGCATTTCTATGTATCACGTTTTGAGCAAATTAAAAAGGTAAATTCCAATTTTATCTCATTCATCGATATTTTTCTACTGGGGATTGACCACCTAGTACTTTAGTACCCTGAAAGTTCCCACAACAACAAAACCGTTTTTCTACTACTGTAGTCAAACAGTAAATGAGAATTAAAAATTACCTACGTCAATCTTTCCGCGGCGGAGTGGCCAATCGCATTGAGGCTCTATGCTCCGATGCGCGAAGCCGTTCCCCGTCGGGGGTTCGAATCCTCCCTCGGGCATGGATGTTTGTTCTGTCTTTAGTATAGGTTATTTAGGGACTGATGACTTTACAGTTAACTCTCATAACCTTAACAAAATTTAAATAGTTTTTACGTCAGTCTTATCCGAATTTGTGAAGCTGCAAATGAAACTATCGCTGATTTCATCACTTAGCTTCATTATTATTATAATCGAATTTGATGAAACTCAGTTGCAGGAATAGGGCGCAAAACGGGGGGAAAACGTAAAGGAATGCCGGTTCCTTTCGTGCAAGTCTTCATTTAGTCTGTGACATCAGCTCCGGCTCGTGAAAACGTAATTTGCTCAATATGGCGTCGAGCACAACGGTTTGCTCTATTCAGATCAAAAGAGCCTCCCCTTCATTTTTCTTCTATATCCTTTCTATTCTGTAATACGCTCTTTATCTTGATGTCACCTCACATTCCATTACTGCAGAACCATTCCCTTTCGATAGTGCGAATGCAGTATATAGACTGTTTAGGTTCCGAGTGCGCCACTTGAATTTGAGTGTGCTTTTGTGCCTGTATGGTGGTTGGCGCGTGAAGAAGCGGTCGTGGAGTACAGGTGTACTGTCTGCAACGGTGGAGAAAATAATGTGCTACCGACTGGAGCGTGTGTCTCCAATCGCCGTGGAGAATCCCCCGGTACAGATTTATAAAGTGGAAGGTTTATTCAAGGTGTAAGTGTTTTTTTTTTTTTTTTTTTTTCCTTTTTTTTTTTTTTAGGGCACCCAACTGCTTAGGTCATTAGCGCCCGAATCAAAACTGGGATATACACAAGGATAATAAGTCTATATGAGAACAGTTAAAAACATAGGATAAAATACAACAAAGAGAAGAGCTAAATGTCTTTTGACAAATTGGTCAAGTTCATAAAATTCACTACTCGAGCAACAGCTCGTACGTCATCAGCTAAAATTTCTTCCAGTGTATCCGGTAAATTATGTGCAATATGAACAGGAGTAAAATTTAAAAAAGAAAAAAAAAACAATAAAACATGGCGCACCGTCAGCGGGTGACCACGGGAACACAACGGTGCGGGGTCACCAGTTGGCAAGTGGCGGTGGCTGAACCGGCAGTGTCTGATCCGTAACCGGGCCAAGATGACCTCTTCTCGTCGCGAGCGGCGTGAGGAGGTCCTCCAAGCCACCGGAAGCGGTTTAATGGTTCGAAGCGAGGACCATACATTATGCCACGACGATATAAGGCGCCGGGAAAGAGCCCCTTGAATATCATGGGACACAGTACGTAGCTGTCCGGGGTAGGAGTGTTGCAGCCTTGGCCGCGGCATCAGCAGCCTCGTTACCAGGCACGCCTGCGTGGCCAGGTACCCACAGGAGGTGAACGCGAGGGCCGTCAGAAGCTAATAACTGAAGGGAGCGGTTGATTCAGTGCACAATAGGATGGGCCGAAAGGGGGTCACTCAGACTCTGGATTGCGCTCAGGGAGTCGGAGCAGATGACACAGGAATGAGAACGGTGTCGGCGGATGTATAGTACAGCCTGATGGCAAAAAGCTCAGCTGTGAAATTCGAGCAACGATCAGGAAGCCTATACTAAAAAGGTCTCATCCCTGACGACAAACGCACATCCGACACCTTCATTGGTCTTTGAGTCATCCGTATATGTGAAGACGGAATTTTCGAGCCATGCACGAAGCTAAAAAAACCTCGATCGGTGAACAGCATCCGAAGTACTCTCCTTCGGGAGTGAGGTGAGTTTGAGGTGAACGCGAACTGGTGCAACAGTGTGTCATTAGTGCGACGACCGTGTCAACTTGGATTACGTAGACAAAGCATCAAGATTCAGTATAATGGCGACCAGTGACTTCAATAATTGTAACAAGAGCAGTAACCGCAATTAGAACAGTAAGATAAAAAGCCGTGAACAGCTCACATTTATGTAACGTAAAGGATATATAACAATACTCTTAAGGCGCGGGTTCGATCCCCGCCAAGTCCTGGGATTTATATCCGTCACTTTCCATTTCTTTCACCTCTGGCAGTATTACTCATGTGAAAAATACCGAGTAGCACCGTCGTTCGGAACCCACGTTAAACTGTAGGTCCCCCTATAACTGGCTGGGTAAGTAAGTTTGAAGGTCGGAGGAAGGCAACGGTATACCACCTCCAAACAGGACCATGCCTAGTAAAGCACTGTGGTGTTCAAACCAATCTTCGGATTGTTGGCAGCTTTTTTTTACCTATTAGTGCAAATTGTGCTATTTACTCAACAACCTTGAACTGTTAACTGTATGTACAACTATTGTGTAGCCTCACTCATTATCTGTACGGTAGTCACAGCTTCCGAAAAATCATAACCGATAGCTTTATCCTGTAGGCACGGTCAGCATTGATTCTGGATTAGCAGTGACGGTAACCATTATGCGTACCGGATTCATTAAATCACCAATTTCACAAACATGCTCACTGCGCTTACGGCGTATTGCTCCGCTATCTAGAGGTCTCGCACTTCTAAGTGGCTGAGGGCAGGATGTTAGGAAAGAAAATTAAGCTTCAATGTAATGTTTGAGTAATCCGAAACTGGAACTTATACCTACGATACATGAACATTTTTCATGACTTATTAAGCGGGTGTAGCAAAGCTTCCTCCCTCTTTTCATTGCCGCAACCCTGAATAACATTCACAATTACATTTTCACACAACTTTGAATAAGAACATTTCCTTTTCTCAAAATAGTCATCGGAGTATTTGAAATTATTTTTGTAAATAACCAGGTAGAAGTCAATATTCAACACCACATACACATGAACGAAACATTCATAATGGCTTCGGCGAACAATTTCATCATCATCGACGCGCAAGTCGCGCCTGTGGCGTCACCTACAGACTTGCACCAGGCAGACCGAACATGATCTAGGTGGTGTTTGTTGTTGTTGTTCTTGTTGTGGTTTTCAGTCCAGAGACTGGTTTGATGCAGCTCTCCACAATACCCTATTCTGAGCAAGACTCTTCAACTTCACATAAGAACGGCAACCTACATCTGCTTGGATCTGCTTACTGTATCCATCTATTGGTTTTCCTCTGCAGTTTTTACCCCATAAACTTCCCTCCAACGCTAAATTCTCGCACATTGGTGTTTAACAGCCAAAAGTACCACAAAATCATCCTCATCGTCATCATCCGTAGCAAGACGAACAGACGAACTCAGCCGACTTCCGCCGATCATAGAGGGACGATATAAGAGTGCGTGGCCTTTACAACATTACCAAAGTCTAATTAGAGGCTACAGACATTAGGCGGCTTCTTTGCTTCAACAAAAGCGTTTGATTCTGTTGATCACAAAATATTGTTGCAGAAGTTGGAACATTATGGAATACGAGGAGTAGCTCACAACTGCTTCATCTCATACTTTAATAACAGACAGCAGAAAGTAATTCTCCACATTGTAGAAAATGGCTATGACGTACAATCGCAATAGGGCACAATTAAGTGTGGTGTGCCCCAGGGGTCTGTTTTGGGACCGTTGCTGTTTCTTATTTATATAAATGATATGCCTTTGAGTATAACAGGTGACTGTAAAATATTTTTCTTTCCTGATGATACCAGCTTGGTAGTGAAGGATGTTGCTCGTAATACTGACACAGTATCAAATAATTCTGTTCAAGAGATAAGTTCATATCTTGTAGAAAACAAATTGATGTTAAATCACAGTAAAACTCAGTTTTTACAATTTCTAACGCATAATTTGACGAAAGCTGAATATTGATTACACATAACGGCAATATGATAATTAAGACTGAATAGTTCAAATTTCTAGGTATTCTGATAGACAGTAAGCTGTTCAGGATCTTGTTCCACAAATAAACTCTGCTATATTTACCATTAGAACAATATTTGAGATAAGTGATTTTTCAACACGAAAAGTAGTGTATTACGCTTATTTTCACTCACTTATTACGTACGGCATTATTTTTTTGGGTAACTCGCCTGATGCAAAAAGGATATTTCTCGCTCAAAAACGGGCGGTTCGAGTAATATGTGGTGTAGGTTCACGAACGTCATGTCGATCCCTTTTCAGTAGTCTGGGGATTTTGACACTGGCGCCACAATACTTTTTTTTTCTTTAATGTCGTTTGTTGTTAATTATATCAGCTTATTCCCACGAGTTAGTAGCTTTCACTCGGTGAATACCTGACAAAAGTCGAATCTACATTTGCATCAAACCACCTTGACACTTGCGCAGAAAAGTGTACAATATTCTGCAGCATCCATTTCCAATAAGCTGCCACAAGAAATAAAGAATCTTAGCACTAACCCACACGCTTTCAAATCTAAATTGAAGAGTTACCTCATGGTTCACTCCTTTTAGTCTGTCGAGGAGCTCCTAGAAAAGTTAAACAATTAAGGTAATTAATTTTTTTTCTTTATTGATTGTTTTCACTTTGTCTTAAGATTTTCATGTGCATAGGACTACTTAAAAATTTTCTGCTACCATTCATGTGTAAAAATTCATGTATTAACTTGTTCCATGACCATGGAGTCTCACTCCTACATTGAGTCCTATAGAACAGAAAACCATAATAATTATGAAAATAATAATAACATACAGTCACGACACTGAGACTACTTTTTGTTATACAATGCAATAGCAGCGCTCCAAGCAGCCGAAAGCTAAAATTCTGAAAACGTCATTTACACTGATTTTAACATACTTTTTACATTAGGAAACGTAAATAGTGCCATAAAAATAGGTAATAACTTAAAATAGCTCCCGATTTGTCATTATTAGGTTCATAAGAGCCCTGACAGGGCATGAAATGATACATTACATGCCAGTTCATTTACAGCAGTCATGCATTCTACAGGTATTTACTCAAGAATTTAATTTTCTATTAAAAATTAAAAATGGTTAGGTAACACCACAAGACCTACCCTTTGACAGAAAGCCGCCAGGTTGTTTTACTCAGGGACGTTAAATTTTCTTGACTATAATTCCAGTAAAATCGCTTAGGATGGAACGTAGAGTACTTATATAGAATGCAATAACTATAGTATTTAACGGAACAAATCAAACACCACATCTGTAACTAAAGTGACAGTCGTGGCAATAAAACGGCAAAAGCAATCAAACTGTTTCCCAGAAAAGTAGAAATCAATTCCACAATTCTTACTACAGCTAAGGCACAAACGGCACGAATCTTCAGAATATTGACTTCTTAAGCTACAGTAATTGCATCCAAAAGCGCGAATAAGAGAGACTACTTAAGTGTAAAACTGTGCGTATTATTATACTCCATACCGAAATGAAATGCGTAAAACTACTGCCTGTCGTAGACCATGATAGAAATTTATTATTCTCTTATGTTTATATTCTACTTAGTTTTACCGGAATAAGCGAAAGATTTGTTCGTGGCGAAGTTGTTCTTTATACCACTGAATCAGTGAAATTTGGCTGTTTTATATTAACTAGTATTGCATGTGGTCGAAAATCGACCAATTGTGTTTACAATGGTCACTGGGGGTAAAATGTTACGTATCATGTCGACGGCCTCGCGTGATTATATTAACAATATCAAAAACATGATAGAAAATCTTTGCCCATTTCTTCGAACCACATAGAATGACTCGATTAGTGTATCGTACAGACCATGAATTAAACAAATAATGCTGTTCCTTCTTTATGGTTGACAGGTTCTTGTATGTACCCTCGTCCGCTCAGTAAAAATAATTGCCCTCATATAGCGAAGATTCCATGAGAAAACATCAGCGTTATCAAGCGATTGGCTAAAATAAAGACTCACAGGATTCTCACTATTTAGCATCTGTTGCCAACATTATCATAGGAGGCCACTGGGATATTTGGTACAATTCAACCGGAACTGGGAAGTATGAAACGGTATCTTTTACGTGTTAAGGAAAATGCGTGACACAATAACAACAAATAAAAACGGAAATATATACTTCTCATGCCATTTTCGAATTATATAACTTTCATTAGCCTAATATTTGAAATGGCGCTACAATTTCGGTGTTCGTATATTTATACAACGCCAAGTAATAATGTTATTTCGATACTGCGATATTCAGAATTCCAGAGCTGACAAGATGTCGACTTCGTCGTTCCACCCGTGCACCGCTACATGCCTCTCCCGGCGCATCATCATTTATATCGGCTTTCTCGACTTCGTCGTTCCACCCGAGCATCGCTAGATGACTCTCCCGGCGCATCATCCTTTATATCGGCATTCATATGAAAAGATCCATTTCCTTTAACCACTCTTAATCACTGCGAAAATGAAGCATTTGAACGGCACAAGAAAGTGAGTTAGGAGCACTCCATGTTTCGATATTCACTAATTGTAATACGTTACTTTAATACTGCAGATGCGCTGCATTACAGCGTCTTTGGTCGAGGCGAATAGCCAATCAGTGAGTTGATTGTTGGAGAATGCAGAACTTGATCCAAGCTGTAGATAGGAAAAGTTGTACTTCCTTTTGCCACTTTTAATAGCTAAATGCTCACATAATATTTATATTCGTGAAATCTGCGATAACAATCTTTCGAATTATGTAACTTTCATTGGCCTTCTTGTCTGAATAAATTAGTAATCTGTACAACAATTTTCGTGTTGGCGTATTTATATAATGATTCCCCGATTATGTATGTCTCTTGATATTTTACTAATGATTGTAACGAATAAAATATAGTAACTATTTCGTCAATGAAGTACAAAAGTAATTATAAGGAAACATTACGCCTTCCTAGCGCCTTTGTAACTGTCAGTTGGTGACAACTTTCACAGCAGAGAGCGTCGCGGCTGCGTTTGTTAGACCGTGACATTAGTCTCTCTGGGACAGCGCCCCTCCAACTCGCTCGGCCAAAGAGCTTTAATTTCATACAGTGGCGACAGGTCCGCCATGTTTGGGGTATCGACTGACAGCTGGAATGCCACATTCACTGGAGAATTTCAGTTATTTACAGTTCCACTTTCCAAATAAAGATTGGCTATTGAATACAGATGTGCCGGCCGCGGTGGCCGAGGTGACTGAGGCGCTCCAGTCACGGTCAGCACGGCCACTACGGTCGGGGGTTCGAATCCCCCTCGGGCATGGATATTTGTGCCGTCCTAGTTTGTAAGTAGTTCATAAGTAGTTTGTAAGTTTAGGGACTGATGACCCCGTAGTTAAGTCCCATAAGCTTAACAAACATTTGAACATTTTTGAATACGGATGTACAGTCGGTGACAGCATTCGCGAGACCCCTCGCCTAATATCTATGCACAACCGCAAAGTTTGGCCGCTTGGTGGGGAATATAAACAGCTAGGGGACACGATCGTACATACTATCGATTACACGTGTATCTGAGATGAAATCTGACAGGAAAACAGTTATCTTTCAGTATCGCAGACGGTGGTAACACGCGTGCTTTCTGTGCGATGTGAAGGCGACTTCGCAAACAGAACTTACAAGCTGTTTTGCATTTTAGCCATTGTGTTTTTAGGTATTCGCGACCGACATATTCCTTTCCACATCGGTTTTCTTATAATTTCAGTGAACGATGACAGCAATTCGAATTCAGATGCTGCAGTCCGTGTATACTGTCTGACGTTACTGACACATTCAAATGGAAAATGTGCTTGCGTAACATAGAAGTAATGTAATTACAAGACAGGAAGCAAATTATCGACATTAGCCACTACTTAAAGTAACCTTCATCACACAACTGCAGCCGGTCGCGGTGGCCGAGTGGACTGAGGCGCTCCAGTCACGGTCTGCACGGCCGCTACGGTCGGGGATTCGAATCCCCCCTCGGGCATTGATATTTGTGCCGTCCTTTGTATAAGGTAGTAGATAAGTAGTTTGTAAGTTTAGGGACTGATGACCCCGTAGTTCCATAAGTTTAACAAACATTTGAACACACAACTGCAAGTAGACAAATATCTAATGGTGTTTCAGCGGCAAACTTGCTGGAATCACGCTACAACACTTATTCGTTGAGTGAGGAGACAAAACAGTTCCTCTTCTAAACACTTTGTTACGAAGCTAAGAGTTACAGTGACGGTTTCCATCCACCGCCTCAATTGCCCTATATAGACAACAACCGTTTGGCGCGGCAGATCACTGATAGTATTTTCGAGAGTGAAGATATTGTTCTATATGTCATTTCCACCGGTTCTCTTTCGGTTGACGTTACAACTAAGATATCAGCAATGACCATGCTGTCGACGGAAAGTTGAACCCTTTCTTCCTTCCTTTTAAGATATCAGCATAAGTTTAACAATCATAAGCCACCTGTGTTACCACAAACTACAGTTCCCCTCAGTTTTTGGTACTGCTGTAATAAGTCAACAGACATAGTGGATCGATCTTGGAACAAAACTTCTAACGGTACCCAAAGAAAAAGAAACACTAGGGTTGCAGGATATAGGGGTCATAAATTTTATAAATTGCACATGTAATTCAGAAATGAATATTACAATTGCTCCAGTAAGAACAGCAAACGTCATCAAAACTACCAATGTGGACAAGTGATTGTGAACATCCATAGCTGCATCTAACTGATCCATAGTCCACGTCTTATTAAAATACCTAATGGTAAGCATTCGACCACATATTGGGCTGTTACAATACCAGATACGATTAAGTCAAATGAATGTGCAGAGAACCAAACTATGCTAAAGATAGCCGCTGCGGAGTGGCCAAGCGCATTGACGCCCTATGCTCCGATGCACGAGGCCGTTCCCCCTCGGTGGGTTCGAATCCTCCCTCAGGGATAGATGTTTGTGTATAATGTAGTTCATATGTAGTTTGAAAGTTTAGGGACTGATGACCCGCAGTTAAGTCCCTTAAGCTTAACAAACATATGAACATTTTTAAGCTAAAGATAAGCTTATCTCACCTCATGGTCAACTATTAATCAGTGAATGATAGTTCGATTACTGCGTTTTTCACATTTGACTTCTATTTTGAAATATGGCTCATTTTGTTTCTCAAGTAACAAAAAATGTTCAAATGTGTGTGAGCTTAAGACCAAACTGCTTGGTTATCAGTCGGTAGACTTACTCACTAATTACTTGACTAACTTAATCTAACTTTCTCTAACACAAAAGCCTATGCCCGAGGGAGGATTCGAACCCCCGACCGTAGCAGCCGTGTAGACCTTGCCTGGCGCACCGCAGAGGTCTAGGTCACTGCGGCCGGCTCTCACGTAACAAAAACAAACGCACATAATAATTGAGTAATAATCTGTATCACAAACTTTATGAGGTAATTACTGTGGTTAGTCACAGTCTTATTCCGTAACCATGAAAATGTATTGATAATTAGAAATGAAGCACGTGCAATAGAGAATTGTGTTGCATTAAATGAATTTCTTTAAACTATCATATCCAACTGATGATTTTATTTTTACTCCGTATCTTTCAATAACGACTCAAAATCTACGTTTTTTTGTGTAAGCAACAATAGGAAATTTAAATCGCTGTGACATTCAAATCCGTAGTGGTTTAATCTAAACCATTTTCACTCCAGCCCGTAGTACGAATTCCCAACAACGGCGAGCTCGGTGTTCGCCACTTGGTACCCCCAGAGGTTTAAAAGATCCTTTGGTGTGAGTTTGTCACTGGCGAATATCGAACACGAGACGTTTCACACACTAATTAAAAATATCAACCCGACAAACCACCCGAACCTACGAATACATCATGCGCGAAGTATACATATAACAATCACCGTAGAATGAAGTCGGTCATCTTTTCCAAGAAAAAGGCGTTAATTTGATAATGCCAACAGCGAAACTAAGGAGGTAGAGTAATCTGTAAAATCTCGAATCTAAGAATCGACTTCTGGTGTTTCTTCGTGGTAGCAATATTAGAGGAGTAAAAGATTCGACCGCGGAGTTCTTGGACTTAGAAGTCGCAGCCGTTTATTCTGTAATAGGACAGCATTACACACCGGTGGGTTACAGTTACTGTGCAGAATACAAAACCACGTTTCTTTTCTCTCTTTGTCAAAAGCGTGCATTGTTTCCAGATAAGGTCAACCACTTCTGAATAAGTAGTAGGAATATGTTCCTGCAGAGGTTCGAAAAACGGCTATACTAAAGTATGTGTTGGTGGCGCCGGCGTAAATGCGCAGATGCATAAGAGGAAGTCCTATGATCGAGCTGATATCCGCAGCATTTTTGTTTTTTTAATATGCACTCATTTGCACGAGTTTCAATCCGTAGATTTCACATACTTTTCTGCCACTTCACTGCCACCGGAAAAATGCAACATATATGCTATGAGTCAAAGAGTAAATTTGTTCTACAGTCCTAATTTTTGATCTTGTTGCTACACAATTTTTTAAACGTACGTTACAGGGCACATATCGTATGCATTTATAAACATCAAACATTATTGTAGCCACAATTTATGAGCTGAAATAAGTGCGTACTGCAAAACGTTGCCTTTATGTGATTTCAAAACTTGACAAGCTTATACCGAATGTGTAATAGCTACAACGACAATCTTCGAATACGAAGGCGGATAATTGCCCCTTGTGTGTTTGCGTGTTGAAAGTCTCAACAGTAGGGATCGCTGGATGGGTCTCACCTACTTGGTCCAAACTGTAAGAGAAGAAACACGAATATGGACCTTTTACATTCCAACAATATCTCCCCTATCTAGGCCTTAGGAACTGAGAAAACCTCGCCAAAATTTTCAACTACAGATAGGTGCAATATCAACTAATACTGAGGCTCACCATTGCTGATGACGGTGTTGTGTAGTGGCTAAGCGATTAACTTTTGAATGAAACAGCACGGGCTCAGATTCCGTCCCTTCCAAAATATTTTTCTTATATTATATAAGTATTTGTAATTTTAATAGTCAGTCATTAAATTTCAGTTCACAATTAATGTGTGTTTTCGTTATAACAAATTTTTTAAATTAATATAACTTATTTAATCATTTAGTTTTCATAATTCGATGACATACCCAGGGGCAGATATAGACTCTGACCATAACTTGTTGGTTATGAACTGTAGGCTGAAACTAAAGAAACTACAAAAAGGTAGCAAAATAAGGAGATGGGACCTGGATAAATTAAAGGAAACTGAGGTTCTTAAGAATTTCAGAGGGAGCTTTAGGCAACAATTGACAGAAACAGGGGAAAATAAAACAGTAGAAGAGTAATGGGTAAAATTGAGAGATGAAATAGTGAAGGTAGCAGAGGACAAAATAGGTAGGAAGGAAAGACCTACAAAAAATCCTTGGATATCACACGAGATACTAAATTTAATCGATGAAAGGAGAAAATATAAAAATGCAGTAAATGAAACAGGCAAAATTGAGTACAGACGACTAAGAAATGAGATTGTCAGGAAGTGCAAAATGGCTAAGCAGGAGTGGCTAGAAGGCAAACGCAAGGATGTAGAAGAATGTATAAATGGGGAAAAATAGATACAGCCTACAGGAAAATAAAAGAAACATTTGGAGATAAGAAAAACAGCTCTATGAATATCAAGGACACTGATGGAAAACCAGTTCTCAGCAAAGAAGGGAAAGCTGAAAGGTGGAAAGAATATATAGAGGGGCTCTACAAAGGAAATGAACTTCGAGACAATATTGTAGGAAGGGAAGAGGATGTAGATGAAGATGAAATAGGAGATACTGTACTGAGAGAAGAATTTGAGAGAGCCCTGAAAGACCTAAGTCGAAACAAGGCCCCTGGAGTAGATGTTATTCCCTCAGAGCTATTGAAGTCTCTGGGAGAACCAGCCATGACAAAATTGTTTCACCTGGTGTGTAAGATGTATGAGACAGGTGAAGTACCCTCAGACTTTAAGAAAAATGTTATAATCCCCATCCCTAAGAAATCAGGTGCAGACATGTGTGAAAACTACAGAACTACCAGTTTAATAAGTCATGGCTGTAAAATATTAACGAGAATTATATACATAAGGATGGAAAAGCTGGTAGAACCCGACCTCGGGGAAGATCAGTTTGGGTTCAGGAGAAATGTAGGAACACGGAAGGCAATACTCACTTTACGGCGTATCCTAGAAGATAGATTAAGAAAAGGCAAACCTACATTTCTAGCTTTTTTGGATTTGGAGAAGGCTTTTGACAGTGTTGATTGGAATAAACTCTTTCAAGTTTTGAAGCAAGCAGGAGTAAAATATAGGGAACGTAAGGTTATTTACAACTTGTACAAAAACCAGACAGCAGTTGTCAGAGTTGAACGGCATGAAACGGATGCAATGGTTGGAAAGGGAGTAAGACAGGGTTGTAGTCTTTCTCTATTGTTATTCAATTTGTACATTGAGCAAGCTATAAATGAAAGTAAGGAGAAATTTGGAGAAGGAATTAAAGTTCAAGGGGAAGAATTAAAAACATTGCGTTTTGCCGACGACATAGTAATTCTGTCAGATACAGCAAAGGACCTGGAAGAGCAATTGAACGGAATGGACAGTGTGCTGAAAGGTGCATATAAGATGAACATTAACAAGAATAAAACTAGGGTAATGGAGTGCAGTGTAAGAAAATCAGGTGATGGTGAAGGAATTAGATTGGGAAACGAAGCAATAAAGGAGGTAGATGAGTTCTGTTACTTGGGCAGTAAAATAACAAATGATGGGCGCAGTACAGAGGATATAAAATGCAGAATGGCAATGGGTAGAAAAGCGTTCTTGAAAAGAGAAATTTGTTAACATCGAATATTGATTTAAACCTAAGGAAGTCCTTTCTGAAGGCATTTGTATGGAGTGTTGCCTTCTATGGGAGTGAGACATGGACGATAAACAGTGCGGACAGGAAGAGGATTGAGGCTTTTGAAATATGGTGCTACAGAAGAATTCTGAAGATTAGGTGGGTGGATCGCGTAACTAATGAGGAGGTACTGAACAGAATTGGGGAGAAAAGGAATTTCTGGCATACCTTGACTAAAAGAAGGGATAGATTGGTAGGACACATTCTTAGACATCAAGGAATTGTGAATTTAGCGTTGGAGGGAAGTGTGTGGGGAAAAAAATCGCAGGGGAAGACCAAGAGATGGATACAGTAAGCAGATTCAGACAGATGTAGGTTGCCGTTCTTATGTGGAGATGAAGAGGCTTGCTCAGGATAGGGTATAGTGGAGAGCTGCATCAAACCAGTCTCCGGACTGAAGACCACAACAACAACAATTCGATGAAGTATTAAATGAATATAAAATTTCCAAAAATTATAGAACGTAGTTATATGCCGATGTTATGTTATATTCCTAAGGGTGATCATCATCAAAGAAACAAACTCCACATTAGGCACACTTTATGAAAGCATTTTAAACCAGATATTTTATCCGAAATATTCATACTTCATTCTACTTTTTATTGTTAATTTTGGTGCCTACCAAGTGTATCGAATCATTGGGGTGGAAATTGGTGCACCGAACTGATGCTGTAAGATTTAATGTGTTTTAAGTCCCCCCCCCCCTTGACATCAACTTTCGTGAAACTTTGAAATGTTTATGTAAATTTAAATTTCATAATTAAAAGGTTAACATTGCGAGGGTTAATGTAAAATGAACAACAATCGAAGTAGTACCGGGAATCAAACCTGGGCCTCGCGCTTGCCCACTACGCTACTCACACTCGCCGAAGGCCGCGACACAGTAAGCAGCATATAGCCTATAGCACCTATTTCTATGTGAAAAACTTTCGGGGCCTTATTCCCTTTCGCTCTGACCAACTCGGCGAAATATTATGGGAATTTGAAAGGTTCATCTACTTCCTTCTTGTCGCTGGGTTGGATAATAAAAAATCGGTGAAACCCATCTATCCCGCGATCTACCCTGGTCAGTCATAAACATTATACAGTGTAACTGAGTGAAGTCGACCCGTTAAGGGAAAGTTCGCATCCATCCTTGAAAGTGAAAATTCCAAGCGTGGGAACATCCTCACCCATGGTCTACGGACTGAGACGCGTTATCTATGCTGAAATTCAGGGTCCTCTTATAGCGACAGTCGTAAAAATTAGGGGAATAATGTCGATGGAAGACAAAAACTGACGAAGAAGTATGTAAACCACTCAGGATTCTAAACACCCACATGCAAAGGCTTGGTATATTGAAGGTGTTCATTCTGCTATCAGTCGCTGTGTTATTTCCTCTGAGTGTATTGAAACCAGAACTGTTTTTTTTTTTTTTTCTTTCTTTAAATAAATAAATAAATGAACATAAAAATAAATGCAGCATGTGAAGTTACCACAAAAAGGGAGTCATGTTTTGTCACTCTGATTTATTAATGAACAGTTTCATATTACTAGCACACCTAACGCAAAAATCATTTATGACACGTCTGAGGCCAACTGCATAACAGTTGGTAAGATTTGGCTGTAGTTGATTGTCGTGTAAGGGAGTTTGTTTACACGCACTCGCCGTGCTGTGAAGTGTCCCGTTTACTTCCGTGTAACATGTCGCTGGGCACAAGCACTGACTGGAGGTCGAGACATTCGCTGCGATTGAGCAGAGTAGAGGAATGCATCGTCTTTCCTCGAGTGCTCACGGATGTGTTTGGACCTTATGAGCCCCGGTTTTCCTGATACGGATCTAGTAATGGATTCTCGTCCCGGGTTATGTAATTGGGCACAAAATTAAAAATTGTATTTTTGGGTGGTTTCGGATAGCTCGCCGGTTAGTTGCCATATTTAGCGGTAATTCTTACTTGTTAAACAACAAATGTATAATAGCCGCGGTGCAGTATCCGAGCGGTCTAAGGCGCCTCGCTGCGGAGCGCGCGGTTACTCGCCGTCGGAGGTTCGAGTCCTGCTTAGGGCATGGGTGTGTTTGTTGTACTTAGGTTAGTTTAAGTAGTTTGTAAGCTACGGACTGATGACCACGCAGTTTGGTCCGATAGGATTACAAACATTTGAACAAATGTATAATACCTTCTTTACCTTCGAACATTAAAATGCCGTGATGCTTAAAAATGTTGAGTATGGTCTATTAAAATTGTATTCTGTTGAATGTGTAACACATTAAACTCGAAGCAGGTTTCAAATTCTATTTGAGGAGGACATGACAGTTACATACTGATTTGAACAACGATATTGTTTGTTGGTTTTAAGTTTTTTTATATAATTTCAATAGATTGTAGCTGCAAGCAAAGATTTAACTTGCAGGAAATCTGATCATGAAACATTCTGTTGTATGAACAAAAGATATAAAAGTTTCGAACCTCTTGTCATAGTCTCTGTATCTGTCATCTGGTTCAGAAGTGCGTATTGGACACGATTTCAAAAGGAATTTGAAAATAATGTCGTATAAGTTCCATTACACCACGACCAAAGTTGGTGGCGATTACCGTGTATACTATCGATATACCGGGATTATTGCAACCTATTTAGAGTAAAAAAAATTACTCATACCTCTGACCTGAAAGAAAAAATATCACATCATTTATGGCTGCTTACCATCTACAATAGTTATGATAAAGGGTTTCATTTCATTTTTTATTTGATCTTCAACACTCTTCAAGAAGAAATTGCTTGAACCACAATAATTTTTAATACTTGCTTCGTCTTCTGTACTTTACTATTTCACAAAATGTTAACTTACTTATTCTCTAAATTAATCTTGAAACTAATGCTGTTCTCTCTCAATGAAAAAAATCGCAATAATAAAATGAAATCATAGATTAGAACGTTAAAACATACTGCGTGCGCTTTAAAAGAAATAAAGTAGAGATCATTCCATTTCGTTGGAGAAATCGTGTTTCTATTCTGTGTTACTCAAACTGAGACGTTTGCTTTTTTTCCCTATGGTAAACAAGCGGTGGATCTCATGAGTAGCACTCTTACACCACACCCCTACTAAAACCATCATAAATGAATGAACTTCTTCTGCTAATTTTGCTCAGAATCAGGTAAAGATGCGTAATGCTTCCGCAACGATTCGTAGCCTATTTGGTGTTCTTGTTTCTTATTGTATTGGTGTGGTGTCTGTTATTTCGGACATGTCCGAAATATCGGACACCACACGAATATAATACGAATTTACATGCGAAGATGGCGTTTGCTTCATTCACTTCACCGCAGATGCCGTCACACGTTCGACCTCACACTGAAATCCGCACCGGCGCGTGTAAGAGAGCATGGGCGATATGGGCGCTACAACCATAGCAAGCGACTTGTAGAAGTTTGACACGGACGGGGGAGGGGGGGAGGGTCGACCTCGTGTAGGAAAGTGTTTATGGAGACGCCTGCTTGACGGAGGAGGAGACATGCATTCGATTCCTGGCCCGGCACACATTGTTTAGTTGCAAAGCCGTAATGCAGCCACTGCCATTTCTTTCCTTCCTAATCCTTCTTCCTTCACCTCCTTCATAAAAATTTGCAAATACTTGTTGCTTTTTCTGTGGGCCTGTTCATCTCCCCTTCTAGCCTGAACACTGTTCCCAAATTACGCCTTCATCGGCGAGCTTCTACTGTGCTTTAAAATTTTTTGCAGATCTTTTAAAAACTATTCTGCACAACCATTTTTTTTTAGAGATTGATGAATTTATAAAATGAGTACAACTTCTCTCAGAAAAATAAATCACACGAATCCTGATGAAAATTAGTTTCTGCATCCTGATAAACTTACATCTTTTCCTAAAAATAAAAGTAAATAACACTTCCTTACAGGAAATAAATTATTTGACTGGTTAAAAAACGAAGGCCGCAGCGGAGTGAGCGAGCATATTGAGGTGCTATGCTCCGATGTGGGAATCCGTTCCCCGTCAGCGGTTCGAATCCCCCTCGGCATGGATATTTGTGCTGTCGTTAGTATAAGTTTGTTTATAAGTAGTTTGTAAGTTTATGGACTGACGATCCCGCAGTTAAGTAGTTAAGTCCCATAATTCTACTACTAATTCCGAAATGGGGGACATAGCAATAGGTATTAGCGGTGTAGAGAAGCAGCTGAGAGAGCTAAATACGAAAAAGTCTGCTGGTCCGGACGGAATACCAGTTCGGTTTTACAAAGACTATTCAGCGGCATTGGCCCCCTACTTAGCTTGCATTTATCTCGAATCTGTAATTCAGCCCAAAGTTCCTGGTGATTGGAAAAAAGCTCAGGTGACTCCCGTTTATAAGAAAGGAAAGAGAACTGACCCACACATTACAGGCCAATGTCGTTGACATCAGTTTCATGTAGAATTTTAGAGCATATTCTCAGTTCGAATATAGTAAACTTCCTTGAAACGGAAAAGCTTCTTTCCATGAATCAGCACGGGTTTAGGAAACATCGTTCATGTGAAACTCAGCTTGCCCTTTTCTCACATGACATCTTGCGAGCCATGGATGATGGGCAACAGGCGGATTGTGTTTTTCTCGACTTCAAAAAGGCGTTCGACGCGGTGCCACACTGCGCTCTGCTAACGAAGATACGAGCTTATAGAATAGGTTCACAGATTTGTGACTGGCTGGAAGACTTCCTAAGTAATAGAACACAGTACGTTGTTCTCGACGACGAGTGTTCATCAGAGACGAGTGTATTGTCAGGGAAGATGTGCTTCACCTGTAAAGGAGACCGCGTATAAAACGCTTGTACGACCACGTCTTGAGTATTGCTCAAGTATTTGGGACCCGCAGCAGATCAGTTTAAAGGAAGACATAGAGGCGGTTCAGAGGCGAGCAGCTAGATTTGTTACTGGTAGATTCGACCAATGCGCGAGTGTCACGGAAATGCTCCGGCAACTCAATTGGGGATCGCTGGAAGAAAGACGACGTTCTTTTCGTGAATTTCTGTTAAGTAAATTTAGAGGGCCGGAATTTGAAGCTGAGTGTAGTACGATCTTGCCTACTTACATTTCGCGTAAAGATCACAAAGACAAGATAAGAGAAATTAGGGCTCGTACGGAGGCATATAGGCATTCTTTTTTTCCTCGTTCAATTTGGGAGTGGAATAGGAAAGAAAATACCTAGTAGTGTACAGTGTTCCCTCCGCCACGCACCTTACGGTGAATTGCGGAGTATGTATGTAGATGTAATCTTAAAAAACTATTTTTTTTTAACGAAGAAAACAACAGCAAGAAACCTCCACTAATCACTACTAATGCTCAATATCGTGCATAGCCGCCTTCTGCCTCAATGACGGCTCGCAGTCAGAAGCTTTGAGACACACCGTAGTGAAGAAATGTACACTGTAGCTATTCACACACATGTAAAGCCCCCCAAATGTGGTAGAAACATGGCGTCCTGGCTCCATGACCACTATCTTCCTATACAGGCTATCTAACCTCGTGATGGGCTGACTGGCCTTTTTTTTAAGTCCATTTTATTCAATTTATTTAGTTTTATTTACCCATAAAAGAAAATGTAAGGAACAACTACTTCATGGCAGGAACACCCCAACTTCTAGGTGGATTACGAAAAACACTATAAAGAAAATTTGAGAAATATTGCCCGTATTTTGGATTACGGACAACTGTGCAATGTCGTTCGTTCACAAAGTTCCAAAAATCAAGTTCGATTTTCTCTCCATGCACAAACAAGTAGTGAACCGCATGTCCACATATCCATTTCACAGCGTTTGTCTTCGTCTGTGGGTAATGTCCGGAGTCTGGAACGAGGAACAAATGGGAAAGTATGTGATGAGGTGTCGTACGGGTAATCAAAGCCAGCATCTCTCGCACCAAGATCCAGACGCCTTCCGGCGATCCGCATATGAGTCGATGCTCGTCCGTGTCCATTACATCACAGGCGACGCACAGTGGTGTGTCTGCGAGGTGAATTCTGTGAAGTCGTGACTGGCACACTTGTTTCCTCTTGACTGTCAGGTACCATGTCGACTGGACATCAGTGGCAAGGTAAGGAGCACTCACCGAGCGCCAAACGACACTCCAGTTGACGCTGGGATGATTCGGTCGGCGCGATCTCTCGCATCAACTCGTGTTTCGGCGGCGCGACGGTGACAGGGTAAGCCGAGTTGCAAAACGCCAGTGTTGGAAAGGGAAATAGCATTAAGACAAACATAGCGAATCAATAGTACCATTTCTATTCTTTATACACATAGCAGTAGTCACGGAGGAATGAACAGAATTTCCCAATTAATTTAGTACACTAGAAAGGAAAATAGAATGACAGTATATTCATCTTTGAATGTACCTTATTTTTAATGGTAATGCAAACGTAAAAGCATAACGCTTGAATAATAGTAATAAATTTAAAAAAATCTTTACTGTTTTCAAATGTAGAAGAGTAAATAAAAGGTCGTCTCTTGGTAAGATAGCTAGCCGCATTTCTCTATGCTGTTATGTAGTATTTGCACACTAGGCGAGAAATGTTCGAAATCTGCATGTGAAGCACTCAAAGCATCCATATCAATTTATTTCCCAGTGTGCCTTAATGAAATGCTTATGAATTCCTCTGCATCCATTTCTTCAGCCTAAAATTTATTTTTTATGTTAGACTTTCATCGTGATTTTCACTCGTTAGTAATAATACATGAGAGAGCGGCTGCTATCATTTTTAAGACCGGTAATATGAAACTCCACTATTCTAGCGTGTATCGCAACTGCAGTGGAAATACGTCTGTATAATTATAATTGATACTTTTGTACGATTATGTACAGAAAGTTCTAGAAGTTTACTTGCTGCAACAACTGGAAGAAGTATAGAACAACAGGTTTTTGTTCTAAAGCAAACACCCTAGTGAATATTTGAGAAAATTTACTTGTAAATTTCAGTGAAGGTGACCAACATAGCAATTTTGTCACCGGATCTAGAGATTTTTAATTCAGTCCAGAGAGAAGATGTTTGGTTTTGCGACATGTCTCACTTCTACCGTTTTTAAAAGCGTCTTAGAGACAAATCTGGAGTTTCTTTTCTTTCATTCTTCGTTAGCATCCACAAAATATTAGTATTGGCCCCGATTCACACGGTAGGCAACGAATCGCCACCTTGAAGTGGTCACGTGACTTCAAAATATTCTCCCAAGCTTTCAAGAGGCGCTTTTTCACGCGGTGGACAACGTCACGACAGCGTCAGTTTGCCAGCTTGTCCTCAACTAATACTCGCACTCTCGTTTCAACATTACCTGAGAGTGTTTTCCCCACACCGCATAGTCTAATAAAAATTTTAGTATAGTCTAGAATGTCAAGCCACAATATATAAAGGGTAATATTTTATTCACGGCAATGGTGGCGTAGTACGGTGAAGTTGGCAACGGCCGCCAAATGCTGCTATGCTATTCTTTGGTATTCGTGAAGCGAACACTTTGTGACCAACATTAGCACACTACGAAGACGGCGACGGTAAAATTTAACAATCGAATGTATCGCTATTTTTTACGTCTGTTTTATCCGCGCACAAATAATTGTTTGTACGTCCTGTAAACTGACAGTCACAACAATGATACTGCATGCATTGTTGCTAGTCTAGTAATGCATATTAGTTGATTTGTAGAGAGGCGTCGGTTGCGATTATAGGTACTTCCGTAGTGCACAAAGGTCGGCAACGCACCACATTTCTCGTAGCCAATGGCGCGCCACTTTGATGCGACCAGTGACAGGCGAGAAACGATTGAATGTATTTATAGCACCGGAATTAAAAGCGACTGTCTCGTTATTGATTTGCGAGTGTCATAATTTCGCGACGTCATGACCGAGTAGTCGATTAACTGGATTGAGTCAGTGAAATGAAAAATCAATTTCTGTTTTGTTACAATTTACAATACTACCTGATCCACTGACGTTCACCAATACACCTACGGAGCCCAATGTTTATATTAAAGACACTAATCATTTTAAACATTGATCATTTGCCTGTTTTGTTTATATTGCGCCATCATTTCTTACAGTACAAACTGCGAACCCCAGTGTTTAATTAATTTAAAAAAAAAGACAGTGATCATTTGAAAGATACATCATTTGTAATGGGTGTTATCGTGTGCTGAACATTTAATACGTCTTCATTGGAACATGGCTGTCACAGTTGACGCACATGAAGAAACTGACTTCAGTACTTCATCCCAGATAGTCGCATAGGACAGTTTCAACATTGCCATAAGTACACGTAAGTACTGTCACTACAGAGCGTCGCCACCGCTGGATTGTATTTTGCCCTTGCGTAGGATTGTTTTATTATGGAAATTAAAACATTGATGATTTCAAACATCACTGATATCCTTCCGATATTTGTGGCACATTGATACCTTTGATCGATGTTAGTATCTATATCAACACCCACGCTTTTCTGTTAGCGCTAATTCTTAATTCAAGATGTCATATTTCTGTCAGCGCTAATTCCTATTTCAAGCAGTTTTGCCAACTATCAGTCAGAGAAAATAGCCAGAAATGACTAAATTATAATGTATATGTTTTATGCATAAAAATTAAAATGTGAAAAACACTCACCTAGCAAAAATAAATATCATCGTCCTCGTCATTTTCTTTGCTACTGCTGCTGCAGATATCATTGATCTCCCTAGTGTATGTAGTATTCGTACCAACAAGCTTCAGTATTTCTCCTGGGATTTCATATGAAAAACAACACTTATGTTCGCGTCTCAATCCATACTTTACACTGAGAATAGCAGAGGTTGTATTCGTTTTAAGTCTGTTTCTGAGTTTGTTTTTCACCAAGTTCACTTGGCTAAAAATTCTCTCGACTTCCGCATTGGAGTATGGTAAAGTTAACACTGAAAATGCGAGTGAGACTAAGGGCCGGTTTGTCTATGTCTCGTTAAGTTGCGGTTAAGATTTTAACTTGTCGTTAGCGGAGAAATGCGTTTGTCAATGTTTCGTTATGAGTTAACCAGACGTTAAAAGACCTCCAACTGGCCGTTAAGTTAACGAGTAGAATTCTGCTCGTTACACGGCTAACTATCAGTTAAGTGAGAATCTGTATGAAAATAGAAAGATTCCAAAGAGCTAAAATACCGCAATATATTCACCTGATAAGACCGATTTATCCAACAAAATAACAGAAGCAATACATGTATGAAAAACTAGTGTGGAATGCAGCTTCATTGAAAAATTCTATCGTCATATTTCTCTCCCCATCCACGTCAGTAGCTATCAGATGAGTTTGATATATTGCAGATACGCAACATAACCTTAAAATTATTTTTTCGATATCAAAATCAAACTTATGGGTAACGACTAAATTAGTTCTGTGAGAATCAGTATGATGAAAATGGTTGGAATAAGAGATATGGTTGACAATGAAGACGATGTCAGTATTTTAGACGTTCTAGACGTCATTGCTCCTATAATGCGATATAGACGTATTTATGTTCGCTCAAATCATTTCGAATGTTGAGATGATGCAGAATTTGTTACGCTATTTCGTCTCGGAAACGCTACATGAAAAACTCCACGACCATCTCAAGAGTCCAACAGAAAGTTACGTATTTTGGAACTTATCTGTCATAATAGAAAACAGAATACATTATTTATGCCTACAAGCTTATTAATTCAATATTTGGTTAAATTGTACCACGCTTCTCGCCGGGCTGAAGTGGTTATGTTAGCGCCAAAGATAACGACGGCAACTTAGACGACCAATAAATGTTTTCTCGTGACAACTTCAATTAAAACGAAAATTATTTTTTTCTGAACGGACAAGGGTATATACAAGAACCTGTCAACCAGGTACAGTAATAATTTTGCTGCGAGTGAAACGAGCAGCAATAACATTTATTCTGCAGCTCGTGAAAAATATTAACACAATTCTACACTTCATTGTTCATCTGTTGCCAACATAAGCACTGGAGCCAAAGAAGCGTCGTAAAATTTTTCACAGTATTTACTTATGCTTGTTGAGCCTAGTCTGAGGCCTAAAATGTGATTCATTCCTCCGATCTACAGGAACAGTATACTTCTGCTTATGTGCAAGGTTGCACTAAGATACTATGCACTTGGCATAGTCCCCTAAGCATTTTTACTGTCCTACATTTTCCGTGGAAATCACTGAATTCATTTGCCACACTCTATCATGTCTCTTTTTTCTTCTCCTTCCATGTCATAGCGTCCGACTTTTTTTACATTCTAATGCACCCTAATATTTCTCTATTGAGGAAACAACACACTGGCACTAATTTCTTATAAAATTCGAGCTTCTTTCACGTTTGTTTTTCATAACGCCAATTAACAACCATCTGCTAACCTCTGTTTATTCAGACGGCACTTTCATTTGTTTCTATTGCCAACCTAGTCGAAATATATCGCACTTTCTCGTTTTCTCCAGCTTAGCAAACGAGAGGTGTGTCTGGCAATGACAAACGCAATGCACTTAACGAGCACATTTAACAGGACGTTAAAGGCATCTTCTCGTTTACTAACGAGAAGATTAACGAGAGTTGGACGAACCGGCCCTAACTCCGCAAAATGATTTTCTCCTCCTGCATCACTGTACTGACTAACCTCTTGCTAGAATGTAGAAGTCGATGTTTGATTCGTCCATTTTCTGTAATTAACGTTTCGCCACTGGTGTTCTATTTTGTCGGCATTTTGCTCAAAACCCATTGATAATACAAAACCAGTAATAGGCTGTTTCACTGTTTTCAATGTTTCTTTTACACTTGGTAACGATATTTGTTGTAGTATTGCAAAGTTATCTGGAAGCCTATTCTGAAGCTCTTGAACCAGCTTTTTTGTGAAACTGACACATTTGTCACGTAAAGTTTTCTTTCCATCATCGGACATATTGGAGAGTTTTAGTTCTTTTCGACTGCGTGGCTGAGATATCGGGATGGGTCAATATAACTATCAATGCTCCTCCTGAGGGGATCAATTATAGCAGTGGGATTTATTATTCTGCCGCTTATGGACCGAACTAAATTGGCCAAATTGCCTAACAACTTGGTAGATTCCGCATTCTCCGATTCAAAAAGTTTATTGGTTTTTTGTAGTTCATTCAGGATATTTTGAATGTAGTATACCTTATTGGCTGGATACTTATACATAATGTATAAAAGTTCTGCAGTAAAGCAGTGTGCTTTGTGGTGGGCAAGTTCAAAGTGTAACGTTAGTTCTGTCTACTGTTATAAAATTCTGTTAACAGCGGGTTCAATGGAAATCCAGCGAGAATTGTAAATTTCTGGAATATTTCGAGGATCACATTCACCTTTCTCACAATTCAAAAAAATGTTTGTATAGCTTATGGGACTTAACTACGGGGTCATCAGTCCCTAAACTTACAAACTACTTATGAACTAACTAATACTAAGGACGGACAAATATCCATGCCAGAGGGGGGATTCGAACCCCCGACCGTAGCGGCCGTGCAGACCGTGACTGGAGCGCCTCAGTCCCCTCGGCCACCGCGGCCGGCTCCTCACAATTAATTGTGTTGTTTATGCGCCTATATTCTAAGCGGCGCCGAGAAGAACACTAAAACCATTTGTGAGTTTCACGAATAAGAAAGACAACATTTCTGGGCACAGTTTCTTCTGTAGCATGAGAAAATGCGAGCTGTAGTGAGTGACAGACGTAACGCAGGAGAACAATAGAATTGTTTTCAAATTCCTTTTTCATCCTAACGTATACTCCATTGTTAATACCGCACATCACGCTGGCATTGTCTGTTCCGAGCCCCTGCATTTGTTTAGCATCAAGTTTCATATTCAGCAAAAGTTGTTTTATTCCTGAAACTATACTTGCAGCATCACATTTTTCTAGTTCAACAATGTCCAAAAATGTGGACACGATTTCGTTCATATGTGTGCTGTAATATCGCACCGCAACTGCTAATAATTTTGACACTGAAATATCTTTCGATTCATCTATAATAAGACTGAATTTGTGTTCGCCTATATCTCTCACTAACAGATCAGTGAAGTGGAGCGCAAGTATATTCATAATTATTCCCTTACATTTTGTCCGGTGCATACGAAGATCAGCTGGTTTATTGTCACTGAAAGAAAATGTGTTATTGCATAACTGTGACAAATGATCAATATTAATTATTGCGGAATGTGTTGCAATATACAAAGCTAATCTTCCTTCTGTCTTTTTACTACTAGTGATTTCCTCAACTCGTTTAAAAGTCACTTTTGTTTGACGCCTGCTGCTAAATGGAGCACATGCTGAAAAGTGTTATTTAGAATTTAAATGATGCTTTCAATCATACAATTTTGCCCTTATTTCTGTTTTACAAAACCCGCAAAATGCTTTAGTTTTGTCTGTTGAAACTGGCTGTACCCATTCCTTGAAGTCAGACATATTTTCCCATTTCTTCCTGTAAGTTTGTGTATATTGTGGTTGCGACAGGGCTACATAATTAACTATCACAGTCACAAAACACTGGTACATCACACGGTATTCTTCCAACACTCAGGGCCAGTTCGTCCATCTCTCGTTAGTAAACGAGAAGATGCCTTTAACGTCCTGTTAAATGTGCTCGTTAAGTGCATTGCGTTTGTCATTGCCAGATACACCTCTCGTTTGCTAACCTGCAGAAAACGAGAAGGTACGATACATTTCGACTAGGTTGGCAATAGAAACAAATGAAAGTGCCGTCTGAATAAACAGCTGTTTCCTTATTTAACTATCAGGGAAGAGGTTAGCAGATAGATGTTAATTGGCGTTATGGAAAACAAACGTGAAAGAAGCTCGAATTTTATAAGAAGTTAGTGCGAGTGTGTTGTGTCCTCAATAGAGAAATATTAGGGTGCCACGCCACGACATGGAAGGAGAAGAAAAAAGCGACATGATCGCGTGTGGCAAATGAATTCATTGCTTCCCTCTGAAAATGCAGGACAATAAAATTACTTATGGCTTAGTACGATAACAAGCCAAGTGCGCAGTATCTTAGTGCAAGCTTGCACATAGGCAAAAGTATACTGTTCCTGTAGATCGGAGGAAGGAATCACATTTTAGGCCTCACACTAGGCGCAATAAGCATAAGTAAATACTGGGTAAAATTTTACGACACTTCTCGCCGGGCTTCAGTGCTTATCTTGGCAACAAACAAACAATGAAGTGTAGAATTGTGTTAATATTTTTCACGAGCTACAGAGTAAATGTTATTACTGCTCTATGGTTGACAGGTTCTTGTATGTACGCTTGTCCGTTCAGAAAAAAATAAGTTTCGTTTTAATTGAAGTTGTCACGAAAAAACATTTATTGGTCGTCTGAGTTGCCGTCATTATCACTGGTGCAGCCCGCGAGAAGCGCGATAAAATTTAACCAAATACTGAATTAATTAGCTTGCATGCATTAATAATGTATTCTATTTTCTATTATGACAGATAAGTTCCAAAATACGTAACTATCTGTTGGACTCTTGAGATGGTCGTGGAGATTTTCATGTAGCGTTTCCAAGACGAAATAGCGTAACAAATTCTGCATCATCTCAGCATTCAAAATGATTTGGGCGAACATAAATACATCTAGGTCGCATTATAGGAGCAATGACCTCTAGATCGTCTAAAATATTGACATCGTCTTCATTGTCAACCAAATCTCTTATTCCAACCATTTTCATCATATCGATTCTCACTGAACTAGTCGTTACCCATAAGTATGTATGTTGATATCGCAACAATAATTTTAAGGTTATGTTGCGTATCTGCAATACATCAAACTCATCGTCTAGCTACTGACATGGATGGGGCGAGAAATATGACGATAAAATTTTTCTATGTCGCTGCTTTCCACAGTAGTTTTTCATACATGTAGTACTTTCGTTATTTTGTTGATAAATCGGTCTTATCAGGTTAATATATTGCGGTATTTAAGCGCTCTGGAATCTTTCAATTTTCATACAGATTCTCACTTAACTGATAGTTAGCCGTGTAACGATCAGAATTCTATTCGTTAACTTAACGGCCAGTTTGAGGTCTTTTAACGTCTGGTTAACTCATAACGAAACATTGACTAACGGAGTTCTCCGCTAACGACAAGTTAAAATCTTAACCGCAACTTAACGAGACATTGACAAACCGGCCCTCAATGTTAACACACGTTAAAAAAGAGATACTTCACACCACACTGTACAGCGTTTCCAAGCAAGTGCAACTACATAGTGTTGGCCATTGTTTGTATGTTTCGAAAAACAAGGAATCGTTATATGGAACTATTTCATTGTCTCGAGACGTACTTTGGAGGAAGGTTAAAAATAATAAATCAATAAATACATTTCTATTCATAATAACAATTTCAGAGTTGTGCCTTTTTGTTGTGAAAATTATCGAATAATAAAAATGGCTAGAAATGGCTATATATCACCAAAATGGCTAGGAATGCTAAGAGTAGCTTTAAAAATAATAAATCAATAAATACATTTCTATTCATAATAACAATTTCAGAGTTGTGCCTTTTTGTTGTGAAAATTATAGAATAATAAAAATGGCTAGAAATGGCTATATAATATCCCCAAAAAAGCTAGGAATGCTAGCAGTAGCTTTTTTTCAAAAACGGTGGCTGGACGTCACATCAAAATAGCCATTTTGTGGCTAGATCTGGCCGTCATCTCTGATTTCAGGATGTCAAACAGAAAAACCATGTGGTGAAACACATAATGACGATTAAAACAATGACGATATTAAAACACTTATATTAGCCATCGTGGAGGGACAGAACGCTACGTTTAGTTAAAATGCAAAACATTAGTTGCAGGAAATTGAATATTTATCAGATAGTGGTATATTATGCCTGCGAGAGTATGACGCTCCGTATCAATCTCCTGTTCTGTGGCAAACTGTCTAAGTTCGTAGCTCCTAAGGGTCATTGTAACGCGGGATTTCACCACGAATCTGCCGCCTGTAATGTCCATGCTGTCGACGGCGAGTTACCGTATGCTATAATTTCCTTTCCTCCTTTTCTTTAGACCTGAAACCCGGTCGCCTTTCTTTCAATTAGAACAAAACATTGTATTTGAATTTATTGAAACATCGTGCATCAGTCCATGTGGTTGACTTATCTGTTGTTGTTGTGGTCTTCAGTCCGGAGACTGGTTTGATGCAGCTCTCCACAATACCCTATCCTGAGCAAGCCTCTTCATCTCCACATAAGAGTGGCAACCTACACCTGTCTGAATCTGCTTACTGTATCCATCTCTTGGTCTTACTCTGCGGTTTTTACCCCACACACTTCCCTCCAACGCTAAATTCACAATTCCTTGATGTCTAAGAATGTGTCCCACCAATCTATCCCTTCTTTTAGTCAACGTATGCCAGAAATTTCTTTTCTCCCCAATTCTGTTCAGTACCTCCTCATTAGATACGCGATCCACCCACCAATCTTCAACATTCGTCTGTAGCACCACATTTCAAAAGCTCAATCCTCTTCCTGTCCGCACTGTTTATCGTCCATGTCTCACTCCCATACAAGGCAACACTCCATACAAATGCCTTCAGAATGGACTTCCTTAGGCTTAAATCAATATTCGATGTTAACAAATTTCTCTTTTTCAAGAACGCTTTTCTACCCATTGCCATTCTGCATTTTATATCCTCTGTACTGCGCCCATCATTTGTTATTTTACTGCCCAAGTAACAAAACTCATCTACCTCCTTTATTGCTTCGTTACCTAATCTAATTCCTTAAGCATCACCTGATTTTCTTACACTGCACTCCATTAACCTAGTTTTGCTATTGTTAATGTTCATCTTATATGTACCTTTCAGCACACTGTCCATTCCGTTCAATTGCTCTTCTAGGTCCTTTGCCGTATGTGACAGATTTACTATGTCGTCGGCAAAAGGCAATGTTTTTAATTCTCCACCCTGAACTTTAATTCCTTCTCCAATTTTCTCCTTGATTTCCTTTATAGCTTGCTCAATGTACAAATTGAATAACATTGGAGAAAGACTACAACCCTGTCTTACTCCCTTTCCAACCACTGCATCCCTTTCATGCCCCTCAACTCTGACAACCGCTGTCTGGTTTTTGTACAAGTTTTAAATAACCTTACGTTCCCTATATTTTACTCCTGCTTGCTTCAAAACTTGAAAGAGTTTATTCCAATCAACATTGTCAAAAGCTTTCCCCAAATCTACAAAAGCTAGAAATGTAGGTTTGCCTTTTCTTAATCTATCTTCTAGGATAAGCCGTAAAGTGAGTATTGCCTCCCGTGTTCCTACATTTCTCCTGAACCCAACCTGATCTTCCCCGAGGTCGGCTTCTACCAGCTTTTCCATCCTTCTGTATATAATTCGTGTTAATATTTTGCAACCATGACTTATTAAACTGATGGTTCTGTAGTTTTTACACCTGTCTGCACCTGCTTTCTTAGCGATGGGGATTATAACATTTTTCTTAAAGTCTGAGGGTACTTCGCCTGTCTCATACATCTTACACACCAGGTGAAACAATTTTGTCATGGCTGATTCTCCCAGAGACTTCAGTAGCTCTGAGGGAATATCATCTACTCCGGGGGCCTTATTTCGACTTAAAGTCTTTCAGTGCTCTGTCAAATTCATCTCTCAGTATAGTATCTCCTATTTCCGACTCATCTACTTCTTCTCCCCTTTCTACAATATTTCCGCTAAGTTCATTTCCTTCATAGAGCCTCTCTATATACTCTTTCCACCTTTCAGCTTTCCCTTCTTTGCTGAGAACTGGTTTTCCATCAGTGTCCTTGATATTCATAGAGCTGTTTTTCTTATCTCCAAATGTTTCTTTTATTTTCCTGTAGGCTGTATCTATTTTCCCCCTATTTATACATTCTTCTACATCCTTGCATTTGCCTTCTAGCCACTCCTGCTTAGCCAGTTTGCACTTCCTGTCAATCTCATTTCTTAGTCGTCTGTACTCCATTTTGCCTGTTTCATTCACTGCATTTTTATACTTTCTCCTTTCATCGATTAAATTTAGTATCTCCTGTGATATCCAAGGATTTTTTGTAGGTCTTGCCTTCCTACCTATTTTGTCCTCTGCTGCCTTCACTATTTCATCTCTCAATTTTACCCATTCCTCCTCAACTGTTTTATTTTCCCCTGTTTCTGTCAATTGTTGCCTGAAGCTCCCTCTGAAATTCTCAAGAACTTCAGTTTCGTTCAGTTTATCCGGTCCCATCTCCTTATTTTCCTACCTTTTTGTAGTTTCTTCAGTTTCAGCCTACAGTTCATAACCAACAAGTTATGGTCAGAGTCTATATCTGCCCCTGGGTATGTCTTACAGTTTAAAACCTGGTTCCGAAATCTATATCTTACCATTATAAAATCTATCTGGTATCTCCCAGTGTCTCCTGGTCTCTTCCACGTATACAACCTTCTTTTGTGATTCTTAAAGCAGGTGTTTGTAATAACTAAATTATGTTCTGTGCAAAATTCTACCTCTTTCATTCCTTTTGGCCAGACCATATTCCCCTACTACCTTGCCTTCCCTTCCTTGTCCTACTACCGAATTCCAGTCTCCCATCACAATTAAGTTTTCCTCTCCCTTAATTGTCTGAATAATTTCCTTTAGCTCCTCATATATTTCTTCGATTTCATCGTCATCGGCAGAGCTAGTTGGCATATAAACCTGTACTACTGTTGTCGGTGTTGGCTTCATATCTATCTTGACAATGGTAATGCGATCGCTGTGCTGGTCATAGTAGTTTACCCGCATTCCTATATTCTTATTCATTATCAATCCTACTCCTGCGATACCTCCAACTGATTTTTTATTTATAACCTTGTACTCACATGACCAGAAATCCTGTTCATCCTGCCACCGAACTTCACTAATCCCCACAATATCTATCTTGAACCTATCCATTTCCCTTTTTAAATTTTCTAATTTTCCTACTCGATTAAGGGATCTAACATTCCACGCTCCGACCCGTAGAACGCCAGTATTGTCTTTCCTGATGATCACATCCTCCTGAGTAATCCCCGCCCGGAGATCCGAATGGGGGACTATTTTACCTCCGGAATATTTTACCCGAGAGGATGCCATGACTTATCTATGGTGTACAAATGCGTCTCTGACACTCCTGACTATTTATAGAGGCAGAGATGACCGTGTTGGAGGAGACCACGGGATTCATGGGATTGCATTTCCAATTGTTGTTGCCCTCTTTTATTTGCAGTAGTACATCGAAATACGTAGACAAGATAATAACCCCGTTCTCTTTCAGCTATTGCGAATATAAACTTTTATTTTGAATTTCTCCCCCTCAAGGATTACACATCTTTGAATTCACACAAAACAGAAGGGAAATTAGTGCTTAATCGCGAAACACTACCAAATAAGAAAAGAAAATGTGAGCAATGGCCAGACATCACCTTCACATCTTTTGGCTGGCTTCCGTTATTAACGATTTATCAACTGCAGCCTTTTCGTGAACGTTGACCTTCATTCGGACGATGTCTATGTAGACAGTTTCTCAAGTGAATGTTGGCTTCTGGAGTCACTTTCTCCGTAATAGTTTTATGTTGTCTAGACACTATCTATCTTAAGGGCCCCTGGATGTGAACAGCCTGCATTTTCATAACTTATTTTAGATGCACATTACTCTCCATGTACAATGCGATTTCGTATCAACACTGAATGACAATACCTCATGCTGTAATAGGAAATTTATCTAAATATCTGTTAAAGCTTAAGAATTACAATTTTTTGCCTGATTGATGTTTTTACAATACACGTTCGCATTCTGGAACCATTTTATGGTGTGTCTGCAGTCTAATAGCATTCCGACTGTGGCAGGCTGCTGTCAACATACGTAGGGACACGTTATGCCTCTTGTTGTAGTTTGGAATATATCTGAGGGAACAGAAAACCCTTATTACATTTAATTACTATTTTGTCTAAAACGTACGGTCAAAGTTATATACAGAATGACAAACATAGATGATTTCTGCAATGCATTAGGTGTAATGCAACGATACTGTCGCATTCTTCATTTGGGTGAAAATTGGTGCACATGGCTAAAACCATTATGAAGATGTATGTACCTATAGTTCTGAATGTAGTTTCCCGAAAATGAGAAAATAATGTTCACAGTATACATGTTAGAAGGAACAGTCAAACAGTTAAAAACTTACAAAATATGTGTAAGGTTGAAAACTGATTAAAAGTCCCGTTCTCCGCTACAGCTATTTATTGTGGTCGTTTTAGGATTTCACAACCAGTTTCTTGTCTTATAGACACATCGTCAGGTGACTGAAATACAAAACTTACTGGGAGTTCTAGTTTCCAAGGTTCAATGCATGGGCACTGACATGTAAAGTCAGCTATTTTTATACTAAAAAGCATTGTCTTTGGTAAAATGTTGGAATATCATGAAAATCAAGGTCCGTATAGCATTGTAATAGTCATTGTCGTCTAGGTTTGCTCAGCGGATATGGTCAAACCACCTAATTGATTTTAATGATATCACAACATTATACCATGGACAGTGATTTTTAATATAAATACTGCTGAGATTATGTGACAGAGCCCATGCTTCGAACTATGGAATTTACGGTATCAGTTTTTATGAGAACCCAGAACTCCCAGTAAGTTTGGTGTTTCAATCACCTGATGACGTATCTATAAGACAGGAAGCCGGTTGTGAAATCCTAAAAGGACTACAACGAAACAGCTGAAGCGGAGAACGGGGCTTTTAATCAGTTTTCAACCGTACAATTATTTTATAAGATTTTAACTGTTCGACCCTTTTAACATGTATAACTCGTTTAGCTGTGAATGCCCTAGGTATAAGATTGTATGCAATCTTCACAGTGTATTTGACTCACCGTATGCCTCTTTCAGAACATTGCAGCGGAATAATCTTGCTGTCCAGCTGCTTCTTTATTCTCTGTAGACGTTTTCAGTCTTTTCCTTACTTTGAACTCTTTACATCTACACCTACTTACATACTCCACAATCCACCGTAAGGTGCGTGACGGAGGGTACACTGTACCACTACTAGACATTTCCTTTCCTATTCCACTCCAAAACAGAACGAGGAAAAAAGGAATACCTATATGCCTCCGTACGAAACCTACTTTCTCTTAACTTGTCTTTGTGATCACTGCGCGAAATATAAGTAGGCGGTAGCAAGATCGTACTACACTCAGCTTAAAATTCCCACCCTCTAAATTTCCACAACAGAAATTCACGAAAAGAATGTCGTCTTTCCTCCGGCGATTCCCAATTGAGTTGCCGGAGCATTTCCGTGACACTCGCACATTGGTCGAACCTACCAATATCAAAGCTAGATGCTCGCCTCTGAACTGCTTCTATGTCTTTCTTCAAACTGATCTGCTGCGGGTCCCAAATACTTGAGCAATACTCGAGACGTGGTCGTACAAGCGTTTTATACGCGGTCCCCTTTACAGGTGAAGTATATCTTCCCAAAATTCTCCCAATAAAACAAAGTCGGCTGTCCGCCCTACTCACAACTGTCCTTACATGTTCGTTCCATTTCATATCGCTCTGCAATGTTACTCCTAGATATTTGAACGACGCGACAGCATCAAGAAGCTCACTTCTAATGCTGTATTCGAACATTATGGGATTGTTTTTCTACTCATGCGCATCACCTGACATTTTTCTACATCTAGAGCTAGTTGCCATTCTTCGCAGCCCTTTCAGCTTCACCGAGTCGCTGACGATCCTTGCCAGTTATAGCAGCTATCATATTATTTCCTGGATGGATACCTAATTAGTCCATTACGTTTGTCCTGCTAATTACACCATCACTGAAACAGATAACAGCATCCATCATTCCTATTTTGAGCACTGTCCATCCAACAAACACTGTTTTTGGTACTCGTTGCCACATACAGCTGTTGAAACTCTCATTAGGATTTTGTGTACGGCCATGTAGAAAATCGCTGAGTAATTTTTTTATCTGCAAAGTCCCTGTATATTGAATTTTTTGTTTCCATGAATGTGGCAGGCATGTGATGTTTATGGTGATGCTCCTTGCTTGAGGCGTCACCGTGGCCAGTGTGCAGACATTTGCGCAAAATACATTTTATAATATAGTAATTACATAAAAGTAAATAAACCATACATTTTTGGAAACGGGCGAAATTTGTCTTTTAGATGAAGACAATTTTTTAGATTCTTCAGTCATTTTCACATCCAGGTCCCCCTCAAGCGTCGTCGGTTTTTGCTGTTAACTTCGGGTTTCGTCAACTACTTCTCTTCCCCACCCAGGGTGGAATGGCCGAGCGCGCTGTTGCTGGTAGTCGGGCTTGGGTGTGTTGGCCTTAGCTTACTTCAAGTAGTTTCCAAACCTAGACTGATCGTTTGAACCTCTTCTCCAGTGATGCTTTACATTGCCCTGTGTACGCTGTCATTGCCGAGGACGCTGTCGCTAGATAAACGTTAGAAAAAGTGCGACCGTTTTAGTCACAGATGCACCAACCGTGCTCCATCCAGTAGACCTCTTTGGAGTTTTTAGAGATCACGCATTTCACCGTTCGTTTATGTTGTCCGTCGCAGGACCTAATGTGTAATCAAGGAGGTTAGGATAAAGGGAGATGGCATTATCTTTGCCGAGTACATATGTCAGTTGAAACCTGTCCGCTATTCTGGTCAGTTTTGGAATTCTATTTCTCCGTGGAAACTATGCGTTAAGATGAGCCTCCTACTGTTGATGCATCGAAATGAGAGTCGCTGGAAAGTATGTACTTTCAAACAGTAAACTTCCTTCAATATATATTTACAAATACTCATCAAAATATATTTGAAAACTTAAATTTTAATGGCTAATTTGCACTCTTTTTAACACGTTGTATAACACGGTAAACCGTCGGACATTTTATTCCTCTTTTAAGTAACATAAAACATTAGCTCTACAAAACGAACATTTGTCCAAAATTTTTTCAGCGTAACGGTGTCTCCCTGTATTCTAACCTCCTTGTGTGTAGTATGCTACAAGGTAATGTCGAAGGCTTCGTACGTCAATTCTGCACTCCGCTTCAGTCTCAGTACAATATTAATACGTACGCACTGGTGCGAGCTTACATCAATTTGTACGTAATATTGGTTAAGTCATACCCTGTATTTACCCGTGAACCACACTTCGCCGCTCTGTGCGATAGAGGAATGCAATGTGCTAGAGGAGCACTCCAGTAAAACTGTAGTTTGATATATTCGAGTGTAGTAAATAAGATTATCGGTAGGATTTGTCGCATTGCTGGGAAAAGAAATGTCGGGAGTCAACGGCAACTCAACTGTTTTGAAATTTATTATTATTATTTTTATTTTGCGCTAAATTGTTGCTGCACGGTGCATTTTATTTCCTGGTACAAAGTACTGCAGTAGAAAGTTATTAAAATATGTGGTCTTGGAACATGTGCGGTTGTTTACCTAGCTATAAATTGAACAAAAAGGAAAAAGAAGTAAACCGTAAATAATCTTACTTTTTTCATTTTATTAATCGTGAATGTGCACTAGAATTTACTGTTATTAGTGATGTACATAAATAAAAGAAATACACTTTTATGAGCTTGTCGAAGTATTGTAGCGATATTTAGTATATTCTGTTTTGCAGGTTCCTCATTTTACCCTATGCTAGAAGTTTTAAAAAAAAGAGTTCAAATGTTTGTATAGCTTATGGGACTTAACTACGGGGTCATCAGTCCCTAAACTTACAAACTACTTATGTACTAGCTAACACTAAGGACGGCACAAATATCCATGCCCTAGGGGGGATTAGAACCCCCAAACGTAGTGGCTGTGTAGACCGTGACTAGAGCGCTTGTCTCCTCGGCCACCGCGGTCGGATAGAGGTTATCCCGACACTTTCTCGTCCAGGGATATGTCCAACAATTGTTAATATTTTACGTTTACAACATCAGTTGGGTTTCTACCTATAACTACATGATACTTTGCAAGTCACGTTGAAGTGCATGGCAGAGGATTCATCGAAGCGCTTTTACGATATTTCCCTGCAGTTCCATTCTCTAATAACTCACGGGAAAAAGGAACAGGTAAACATTTCTGTTTTCGATCTGATTTCTCTTATTACCATGATCGTCTCCTTTTGTAGGTGGGTGCTAACAAAATATGTTCTCATCTAGAAGAGAAAGTTGGTGAAAGAAATTTCGCAAATGGAATTCCCCGAAACGAATAACGCCTTTCTTTTAAAGATTTCGGCCCCAACTCGTGCATCATTTCTATGTTACTCTGTTTTCTATATCTGTTCCCTATATCGTGATAATACGAAACGAGCTGCCCTTCTCTGAACTTTCTGTAAATCGTCCGTGAGTCCCCACCTGGTGTGGATCCCACAATGCACAGCTATTCTTCAATTTAGGACGCCCAAGTGTAGTGTAGGCATTTTCTTTAGTAGAACTGTTGCATCTTCCAAACTTAGTCTTTCGATCACCTCCCGTAGAATTTTTTCTGTGTGTTCTTTCCAAATTAAGTTGATGTTCATTGTTATTCCCACGTATTTAGTTGAACTGATGCCTGTACATTTGACTCATTTATCGTTTAAATGAAATTTAACGGATTTATTTTAGTGCTCATATGGGTAACTTCATACTTATTAAGGGCCAATTACCAATTTTTGCACCATGCAAATATCTAAATCATTTTGCAGTTGCTTCTGATTTTCTCATGACTTTAATAACCTATAAATAAAAACATCATCTGCAAACAGTCAAAGAGAGCAACTCAGAGAGTCTCCTAAATCGTTTGTAAATATAGGGAACAGTAGGGGCCCTATAACACTTCCCTGGGGAACGCCATATATCACTTCTGTTCCAAACGATGACTTTTCGTTAACTACACTTAATGTGTCCTTTTTGACAGGAAATCACGAATACAATCGCACAACTGTGGGGATATCACATTAAGAACACAGTTTGATTAGAAGACGCTTGAGAAGTACGGTATCAAAAGCCTTCCACAAATCTAGAAACACGGAATCCATGTGACATCCCTTGTCGATAGCACATATCACATTGTGTAAGACAAGAGCGAGCTGGATTTCACAAGAACGATACCTTCTTAACCCGTGTTGACTGTGGATAAAAACGTCGTCCTCATCGAGATAGATCATAATATTTGAGGAAAGTGTATGTTCTAAAATTCTGCTGCAAACCTACATCAATGGGCGTGTAATTCTGCAGTTCACTGTTATTGCCAATATTAAATAGTGGAGTGACTTGTGAAAATTCCCAGTCTTCTGGTACGGAACATTCCCTGATCGAACTGTTGTATATGATAGGTATGATTCTACTGCATCAGCATACTCTGAAAGGAACGTAATTGGTATACAATCGGCACCGCGAGACGTACTTTTGTTAAGTGATTTAAGTTACTTTAATACTCCAGGGATATCTACTAAACAACGCATGCTGGTAGCTGTTCTTAATACGAACTCTGGAGTACTTGCTACGTCTTCTTCTGTGGACACATGGCTTAGTCACAACCTAAGGGATGTTTCCAGAATGAAACTTTCACTCTGCAGCGGAGTGTGCGCTGATATGAAACTTCCTGGCAGATTAAAATTGTGTGCCGGAACCGGGACTCGAACCTGGGACTATTGCGTTTCGCGGGAAAGAGCTCTAACGACTGAGCTATCCCGACACGACTCACGATGCCGCCTAGTCTTGCAAGGTTCGCAGGAGAGCTTCTGTGAAGTTTGGAAAGTAGGAGGCGAGGTACTGGCGGAAGTAAAGTTGTGAGGCGGCATTGTGAGTCGTGTCGGGATAGCTCAGTCGGTAGAGCGCTTGCCCGCGAAAAGCAAAGGTCCCAGTTTCGAGTACCGGTTCCGGCACACAATTTTAATCTGCCAGGAAGTTTCATATCAGTGCACACTCCGCTGCAGAGTGAAAGTTTCATTCTGGAGTAACAGTGTTAGTTTCGAAAGACTGGAAATGTTCACCCAAGAAAGCGTTAATCGCATTTTTATCTGCTTTTATGAATAAATACAATTTTCTCTGAATTTTGATGGATTTAGAAGACCCCATATTCAGTCTCGCTACAACAACTCTTTGTTCTCTGATCCCTGTGTCTTTTTTATACTCTTTAGTAGCTCCAGATTATTTGTTGCCAAGAGGCCAAGTGTATTCTCACAACGAACTGCTCTTCTAGCGAAGATAATTTTGGGAGAATGCTTGCAGTACGAATTCGTACGATGTTTTATGCTTGCCTACGGTTTAGAACGTATTTTTGCCTAAAATCAAGGGTAAGTTAACGTCGCCATCAATGAAAATTGTATGCTTTAGGTACGTTTTTAATATTTGCCTGAAGGTTTCTTTGAATATATATGTAATCAAATCGTCTGAGTCAGGAGGTCGGTAGAAAGAACCAGTTATTAATTTATTTGGTTGTCATGGAAAACGTAAGATACCTGCTATTGGAAGGTATACATTTCATATTCAAATGTACCGCGAATTTGAGACCAGTGTCAAGCTAGTCAGGCATGGGTCGCTTATCTTTGGTTGAAGGCTTATTTTTCGATGGAACTTCTATCGATATTGGAGACGGTGATAGTATTGTTGCCGGAAGTAAGGTTGTGATTATTGAGAGTGTAGACTTCGCTAGGAGCGCGGATGAGATTGCCGAAGCGTGGGGACCGTGGTTGTGTGCAGTTGTCGTTCCGGCGGGATAGCCGAGGAGATCAGATTTTGAGACCTGAATGCTGAGCCAAGCTGTGGAGACGAAAGGTATAGATGACGATCTTTTGAAGTTTTTATAAGTTGAAGTTTTTCATGAAATACTTGGCATGTTTCTATGGCACGACTTCGCATTGTTAGGTTGAACTGATGGTAACAGTAACGGTCGGGAAAGATCTTGCTGTTAGCTTGTGGTCTCACGATGCATGCTAGGGACCCATTTGTGTGTTAGGAAAAGTGTTTACTGTAATAGTTTTGTTTTGAAATTGCGTTTTTTTTTTTATGAAATAGGAATTTCATGGGTATTCTTGAAATATGGTATTGTTGTAACACTGTTTGTGTAAATCGAGTTAAATTTATTAACAGTAAAGAAATGTTTATATTTGTTTAAAAATAATTTTGTAGGCTGATTAAATATCTGAGTTATATTTTTCTCTGAAAGATTTTAGTCATAAACCTAATATTGTTTGTAATTTTCATGAAGTTACATCAGTTAGAAAATTAATCAGATATTTCATTTTTAATAATTAGTTCTAGTTTGTTGAACAGATTACCAGTTTATCCCTCCTCACATTTTTATTAAAAGTGCCATAGATGTTTTCTGTAGTTAGTACAGCAGAAAGCAGTTTGGTGTTGCGCAGATTTATGCGGTAAGTGAAGGTGAGAAAGAATCAGTTTTTGTCACGCTTACAGTTCAGTATGATTTACAGATTTCAGGGTAGGACAATTCATACAGTGTTCAGGTTAACAAGTGTTTGCACTGAGTCAGATTGCATTGATAAATGTTGTGTTCATTACATTCCGTTAAAGACTGTTAGTTGAGTCAGAAACAAGTTTGTAGGGTCAGAATTATTCACACAGTGATTTTTATTTTCAATAATTTTCAGACAGTGAACTTTGTTACGACATTATTATACAGAAACAATTAGCAGTTTGTGTCTCATTATAATAAACATTATGCAGTCAGATAGGTTTTGCAATACCTTTACATAGAATACAATTCAAAATACGCAGTCAGATTGACATAACGTTGTACAAACGCATTCAGCTGGAACAAATTCAAACACACAGCAGACGTAAATTTTGTAAAAAAGAAGGAGAAGCGAGAAAGTTTCTTCCCATACCAACTCGCACGCTGCTCCTCGCACCCTTCATCACATCCGGAAGGACCCGTCCCACATCTGGAATGACTCCACCTGGTACGCACACAGAGTGCAGGTTGGCTTTCTTCCCCTCCTTCACAGCCGTATCCCTACAGGGCTTCATTACCCACCTAACGTTAGAGATACAAGGACATTCACCCTGTGTGATAGCCCGGATGTTGCAGGCTGCATGGTGACGTAAGGATGAGCGACACCATCCAGCGCAGGAACATTGTTCGAAACGGAGAGGGCTTCAAACTTGTTGTCAGGATGAGCCGGGGTGCTTTCACGATCGGTCTCCCGGAAAGTTTTTCGCTGCCTGCCACGCACTGGAGCGACCTTCCAAGCAACCACGGGTGGGGTGTCTGCCTCATTGCGAGCAGTAACAGAGCTTATCGCGGACGAGGGCAGATCGGTGGAATCGTCGGGCATCTGTTCGGTTCTCAAGACCGGCCAACAACAACAGCGGCCTAGTATCGATGTAAGGATGTTACGAAAACAGACAATTTTCAAGTGTCAAATGCCTGCTGGCGGTGCGGACAGTTTTGTGAAGGAATGTTTGCTTTGGCACTGTTTTTTTTTTTAATTTATTTTATTTATTTATTCATCCATGGAGTAATATTCAGTGTCCTCATTCCCCGTCACTGACCATGTCACAGGAGAACGCAAATCAGAAGGAATAAAAGTAACACAATCGCCATTTAGTGGTTTAATCATACTGAAAAATCTGTCGAGTGGCAGCACTCCATGCTACAGTGCAAAGATTGCAGTCGTGCTACACTCCAAAGGCTCTTACGGTTTCCTTGTACAGGGTGGCTCAAAATATACACACGTATTTCATAAAGAGTATAACTGGCTCTATTTTAATCAAATATGAATGTGTACTGAAAGTTCTACAGTTGGTAATGTATCCAATTTATGGACTATTTTCACGTTTAAAAGGTAATGTTAAGCAGATAGCAGTCTCCTTCGTGAGTTCCGGCCGCAGTGGCCGAACGGTCTGCGGCGCGTCAGTATAAGGTAGTTCATAAGTAGTTTGTAAGTTTAGGAACTGATGACCCCTTAAGCTTAACAAACATCTGAACATTTCTTCTCCGTGAGTACAGATTCGGAGTCTTTCTTCGAAGTAACAAATGAGAAGGTTCTTTGTAGAATTAGCATAGAAATGTTTGTTACCACAGTGTTCTCTTTTTTGTAATTATGCCCGGTGCTTTATTGTATTCTAAACTCCAATTTACATTGTAATCTTTCGTCATTTTACCTGATTCTGTAACTTAGAATATTCTTAAAAAAGTTGAGTATATTTTGGTCCATTATAAAGCGCCATTTTGAAATCCTTTAAGCAATTCTGAAGTATGAACTAAAGTAGCATTGTTATTTGACATTCTAGTTGCGTCTGAAAATTTCGCTAAATTATATGAATTATTTTAATATTTGTTAATGTTGTTGGAGTTGCTCATAATCTGTTTAATGCTGCACTGTTGTGAGTTGTGAGTTGTAATTATAAGCTTTATCAAGTAATGTACATTTTGGTGAGTTGTACCTTTGTTCCGGGCATTTCTAAATTCTTCCACACTATTTAACTTGTCAAGTAAACCAAAATGTAATCCTTTTCCCAATTTGTTTTGCATACTTTTGACGCATAGTGAAAAAAAGTGAGTATAACACTTTGTAATTAATGTACTGAACTAAGTCGGCAAACTTAAAACAGACCAGAAAATAATTTCACGAACATTACGGACCTATCAGATGGAGATTGGATATCCCTAAATTTCATCACCCACACTAAGCGCAAATATAATTTCCTATAACGTATTTGATATTGTCCTACACGCCGAATAGCGTCATCACCTACATTAACTTGAGATATGATTTTTTTCCGCTGGAAACGAATCTACGAAAAGCCCTATCATACACACTATAATGGGTTTAAGCAAATTACGCAGACCCTGAAATGGGTACAGATGAATTCCTTATTGCCTATCTGACAAAAACCAATTGCTGATAGTGGACAATAGATGCAACTCAGCTTGCTGTCACACAATTATCACTAAAGTTATTTCATTTTTCTCTGGACTCGCAATATCGTGTCGGTAAGGAAGGTGACGGGTGGAATTTTTCAATTCAGAAATAATTATGACTTATTCTCGTACAACAGAAAAGAAGAGATGCCTACATCTTACAGGGTGTCCAGAAAAGGGCTCCATGATTTCAAAATTAAATATCTCAAATGCAGTAAACGGTATGTTTATTGTGAAAGCTGTAAGAAGTTTATACAGCAGTTGAACTAATAGTTACAAAAGTTGTTAACAGATAGCGCTGTACGATGTACAGCTCATATCAGCATGCATAAGTGAAATAATCGTATGAAAACACTGTTT
Source organism: Locusta migratoria (assembly GCA_026315105.1). Taxonomy (NCBI): domain Eukaryota; kingdom Metazoa; phylum Arthropoda; class Insecta; order Orthoptera; family Acrididae; genus Locusta; species Locusta migratoria. The sequence continues at coordinate 55,256,799 of CM048745.1, read as the reverse complement.
GCAAACAAGCACATCACAATATTTTCAAAATGTTCATCATTGGCACTACAGAGGTGGTGCAAACGAAGAATGAAATTCGTCATCAGATTTCGTAGTGTCTCAACCGAAGTGGATTCACATGCCATAGAGATTGCCGATTCAAGCTCGTCCAGCGTGGCGGGATGCTTCGGGTAGACCATGTCTTTCACTGTGCCCCACAAAAAAAAAAGTCACAGGGATTCAAATCCGGCGAATTTGGAGGCCAATCCATGCTTTCAGCAGTAAATTTGGGATATTCCAAACGAATGACTCGATTCCCGAAGTATTCCTCAAGAAAGCGAAACACGGATTCGGTCCGATGTGGTTGGGCTCATCTTGCATAAACCATTCAGTACCTGGTCGATCCTCTAAAACTTGCTGTGTGGCGACAAATTGTTCTAAAATTGCAACGTAACGTGCACCAGTGACCGTTTCTCGAATGAAAAAAGGGCTAATAATGCCTCTGCTGCATACTGCAGCCCACACAGTAACTTTAGGAGAATACAGGGGTTTCGTTTCACAACCACAAAATCGCCAGTACTGCTTATTCACGTATCCATTCAGGTGGAAGTGTGCTTCATCTGTAAACCAGATGCAGCCAACATCAAATTCTTCACTATCAATCATTTTGAGCATCTGATTAGCAAAGGCAACCATTTGTTGCAAAGGTCGTACGGGTATTGCCTGGTGCGTTTGAATTTTGAATGGAAACACGTTTAGGCTTTTTCTCAGTATTTTTTGCGTGCTGGAACGCTTCAAACCAGTGTCAGATGCAATTCTACGGACGGAAGACATTGGATTTCGCTGAATAATTCCAGAAACTGTGGCGATATTTTCAGGCGTAACTACATCTGCGGTTTGCTTGCGGCCAACATGCCCCACTAGATCGTCAGTTACGCTGCCTGTTTGTTGAAATTTTGCGAAGAACGTACGAATGGTTTTCGCATCGGGTCCTTTCGGAACATTAAATCGGGCTTGAAAACTTCGCCTTGTTACCGTAGGACTCTCTTCTAGCCTGTGGTACTCTACCACCAGAAAAACGCGTTGTTCAATGGAGTACATGGTTTTAATCTCTTCCTTCGGTACCTCCTTTCACGTTTCAATAGTGGAAGTGATCGCTCTGGGCTTCGGATCACTATTTATACTAGGCATTACGTATGGCGATTACAGCGCCATCTCTTAGAAGCTTTTGTAACTATTGTTTCAAACTGCTGTATAAACTTCTTATAGATTTCACAATAAACATACCGTTTACTGCATTCCTCTATCGATATTTGTTTTCAAACTACTTAATTTTAAAATCAGGGAGTCCTTTTTTGGACACCATGTACAAAGACAACAGTAAGATCTTATGTGGATACTTTAGTATTTTAATGACAATAGTCTTGAATTATAGGCATTCAGTTACTTCAAAGTCTATTCGTTTTCAAACAAAAGAAAGCAGGTGCCCTACCGCCACGCAACACGTTGAGACTGAGACCGCAGTTTCCATACCGCAGCTGGCTGGAGATGTATGCGGGACCGTAAAAGGGAAACCCTGCTGGCGATTCCGGCCGAATGCCTCGCCGCCGCTTTATGTCGCACGTGTGTTACTGCCTGCGTGTTTCATGCCGGTCCGAAAGCAAAAGAAATTTCCTTTTTCCTCTGGTTCTGATTTACGAAAACAGTAAAGCAAATCTTTTTTTCTTTCAATTCCTTTAGAAATTGTAAACGGGGGACAAAACAATAATTTCACATTAAAACTTGTGTGACGTTGAATCCAGTGAAAAATACTAGGGCTGACGAGACTTTGTAACTACGACGCGCGTGTAGAAAGCAGACAATGACAGCGTAGTTACACATATGCGGCGTCTGTTCTTTGGGTCATGTTCCGAAAGAACAGACGGCACTTTTGATCCAGCTGCTATTATCTATTCATATTCACGGAATGTATGACATTAACTGTGAATGGGTAAATTATGACATGTGTACCCTGCAGGGAGTCGGACCTGCTGTTCTTGAATTTTAAACAAATGCGCTGAACTCTGCTCCACTAGGGACACAGCTATCACCATAGCTGCACGGAATTACTCATATATGTTAAATCTGACATTGTCAGAACGGAGTTGGGTGGTCTTATAATCAGATAAGATGCTTAAGAATTTTAAACAATTTATTTAAAATTATTCAAAATTAATGAAATTGGCCTAGACCGCATAGTGTAAGTTTTTTTTTTTTTTTTTTTTTTTTTTATTTTTATTTATTTTTTTTTTTATAATATCATGTAGGGGCGACCAGTTTCGACCTTTCGGTCATTAACCAAGCTGTAAACAAGCCAAATGGAAGAAGACATCAGAACATGACATGTTAACATACGGCTTTTACATGGTTGAATGACATATGGCACCTTTTAAAGCATTTACAAACTTTCGTCTAAGCTAAATTTACAACCAGTTATTGCAACGGCATGAAAGAAATTCTAACCTATTTGGCAAAAACGCATTAACTGCACAGCGTAAAGGATAATTTTCAAAAAGTATGAGGCGCTATAGCCTATTTAATAAAGAGAGTGTGCTTATAGAAACATTTTAAAATAATGTTAAAAGTAAAATAGTTCTGAAAGAGCATAAAAATAGTAACTTAGTACTGTAAATGCTTAAGGCAAGAGAATGAAAAGCCAGGCTATTACTGTTCTTTGATTGAGACCGTGGCACAGTAATGACACTAAGTGGTCAAAAATTAGCAGTTCCATCAGTTAACAATATTTAAAAATCATGTCCAGTCCGAATATAAAACTGGCTGTTCCATCATTTAAAAAAGCTAAAATTTTGTCCTGTCAAAGCATAAAATAAATGAAATGCTGGTGGTATTGGACGGTTGTCATTATGCCATTGAAAAATAACCATGTGTATCCAAAACCCGTGAAAAAAATAAAAAATAAACCTTGCCAAGGAGTAATTTTTTTTCTTTATTGGTATTTTAAAGCCACCGGAGGTGGCAAGCTGGCAGCAGATTCATTGCTGCTCCTCAGCCGGGCGCATTTACAATGTTGAAAAGGCGATGAAAACAGAGAAAGGTGATAAAATTTGATGCATTTAAACACTACAATGGAGATTAAAATGAAGAGAACATACATAAAGCAAAGAAGTTGAAGTAAAACATATTCAGAATTAAAACTGCCACGGTGGTTAAAATCCCACAGAGATAGAAGTAAAAAATTCAGGTTAGTTAAAATCACTTTGATGGAGCACACTACACAATGATAAAGACAATGTTTAAAAAACATGGCAACACCAATATTCTGCCTAAATGGATTAAAATACCACTTGGGCACGAAGTACAAACACTGGCACAACACTAAACGGCGCACTATTAAATCATTTCGACAGGGTCGGCAGGCTGCCAGCAGCATCAGGCACTGCTGTTCAGCCGAGCGTACATACAAATTACAATTTAGACTAAACAGCCGTGTTACGAGGGTAAAAACAATGAGGAATGAAAAAAATGGCACGAAGAGAACATTGATGATTTAAAAACAGGACAGTGGAGACAATAGTGCAGGCATAAAACACATGAACAAGGCGATGGAAACAAACATATAGGCAGTTAAAAACTGTGCCACGGCGACGGTAAAATCACATTGCGAAGAGTCACTGGACAAACGAAAAAGAAACATGACAACACTGGTGAAGAAGAGAGCTTGTTGTTCGACGCACTGTAAAGGTTCACATGGAGACACTGACACACTGAACACTAGACGACACTGTACCTAAAATTCGTCACTGAGGCCCCCACAGTGGGGTGGGAGGGGAAGGTTAGGAAGCGAGGGGGAGGTTGGGGAGATAGGAGAGGAAAGACAGGGCTTGTTGAGACTGCAGGGTGGGGAAGGGGAAAAAAAGCAGGTGGAGGGAAGAGGAGGTGATGGGAAGAGGGGGCGCTGATGCTATGGAGATAGGAGGGGTAAATATCGGAATGAAGGGCGTGATCCGGTAGGGGAAAGGGCGTGTGCAGGTGGAGAGAGGGAAGAATGCATTGGATGAGGCCCAGGATTGGTTAGGATGGGGTAAACGAGGTGGGTTGTGGGAATCTATATTGCGGGTGACGTACAGGATTTGGAGGTGTTGAAGTTGTTGAAACAGGTGAGGAAAGGGGATGAGTTCATATAGAATCCGCGTGGGGAACGGGAGTCGGATAAGGTATGCGAGGCGGAGGGCGTGGCGTTCCGGGATTTGAAGGGTCTAGTAAAAGTTGGAGGAGCGGAAACCCAGGCAGGGTGGAAGGAGCAAAGGATGGGCCGCATGATGGATTTATAGGTGTGGATCATGGTGGAGGGGCTTAATCCCCACGTCAGGCCGGTGAGGAGTTTGAGGAGGTTTAGATGGGACATGGCTTCTTCAAGGATGGTTTTGATGTGGGGAATCCAGGAAAGATGTCGATCAACGGTGAGGCCAAGGTACTTTAGAGTGAGAGTGTGACGGATGGGATGGCCTTGGAGGGTCAGATAGAAGTCGGAGAGCCGAAAGGAAGGGGTGGTACAACCTATTATGATTGTCTGGGATTTGTCGGATTTGAAGGAGAGGAGCCACCGGTTGCACCATGTGGCGAACTCAGTGAGGGGAGATTGGAGCAAAAATTGAGATTGGGCAAGGGAGGGGGCGAGGGATAGGAAGGGGGTGTCATCAGCATAATGGAGGAGATGGACAGGAGACTGAGGTTGGGGCATGTCGGCAGGGTATGTGAGGTACAGGAGAGGGGAGAGGACGGTTTCTTGGGACACTCCAGCAAAGGGAGAAAAAAAGTGGGAGTTGGAATTGCAGACAGTGACATAGGATGGGCGGTGGGTGAGGAAGGATGCAATGAGGCGGACATAGTTAATAGGAGGGCATAGAGTTGGAGCTTGAAAAGGAGGCCAGAATGCCAGGCACGGTCATAGACTTTGTCGTTGTCTAGAGATACAAAAATGGCGGAGCAACAGGAATTTAGCTGGATGGGTAGGAAGTGGATGAGGCGAAAGGAGTCGGTTGTCGGCAGAGAACGATGGTCAGAAGCGAAATTGGGATAAAGGGGTAAAGGCGTTGGCTTGCTCCCAAGGTATCTATGGATCGAGGTCCATTGATAGTGACCGGGCCAAATATCTCACGAAATAAGCGTCAAACAATAAAACTACAAGGAACAAAACTTTTCCAGCTTGAAGGGGGAAATCAAATGGCACTATGGTTGGCCCGCTAGATGGCGCTGCCATAGCCAATGATATCAAGTTCCTTTTTAAAACAGGTATCCCCATTTTATTACATATTCGTCTAGTACGTAATTAAATATAAATGTTTCATTTGGAACACTTTTTTCGCTTTGTGAGATGCTGCTGTAATAGTTACAAACGTATAAGTATGTGGTATCGCGTAACATTTCGCCATTGCGGGCGGTATTTGCTTCGTGATACATTACTCGTTTTAAAATGGAACGTTTACCAATTACAGGAAAGGTCTATATGGTATTTCTGCATGGCTATTGTGATCAGAATGCCCAACGGGCAAGTGTGCATCTGTACTGGCCGTCTGAGATGATCACACACCATATTAGAATACAATGACAATGACTTTCTCACTACTATGGCAGGCCCATGGTGCCTCACTCTAAGTAAACGTCATGTAAACCCTAAGTAAAGAGACAGCAAAATATCGTATTGCATCACACACAAATAACAATTGTAACAAATATCAGAATATAATACGTTACCATATATAGCTATATTGTGTATGATATCTCACTTGATACCTTAATTGTTTTCTACATCTGCGTCTACCTCTACATGGATACTTTCCAAGTCACACTGAAGTGCATTGCAGAGGGTTCATCGAATATTTTTGTGATATTTCTGTATAATTACATTCTCTAATAGCTCGAGGGAAAAAGAAACACCAAAATCTTTCTTTTTCAATCTAATTTCTTTTTTTTTTATTATTATTATGATGATCATGTCTCCCAATGTAGGTGGGTGTTCAAAAAATATCGTTGCATTCAGCAGTGAAAATTGGTGAAAGAAATTTCGCAAATAGATCCCGTCGTGAAGAATAACGCCTTTGTTTTAATGATTTCCACCCCAACTCATATATCATTGCCATGACACTCTTTCCCCTATATCAGGATAATAGAAACCAAGCTGCCATTCTCTGAATTTTCTCTAAATCGTCCTGGTGTGGATCCTACTATGCGCAGCAATACTCCGAAATAGGACGCACAAGTGTAGTGTAGGCTGTTTCCTTAGTACAAATGTTGCATTCTCTAAGTTTTCTGCGAATGAAACGTAGTCTTTAGTTCGCCTTCCCTACAACATTTTCTGTGTGTTCTTTCCAGTTGTTCTTAATTTTTTTTTTTTTTTTTTTTTTTTTTTTTTTTTTTTTTTTTTTTTTTTGCCAGGTATTTAGTAGAATTGACGGCCTGTAGGTTTGACTGATTATTCATGTAACTGAAGTTTAACGCATTTCTTTTAGTGGCCATTGTATGACCTCATATTTATTTTTTATTAAGGGTCAATTTCCATCTTTTGCATCATGCAGATATCTTATCTAAATCATTTTGAGCTACCTTTGATCTTATGGAGAATTTACTGACCGGTAAATGAACAAATTGTCTTCTAAATTGTTTATAAAAATAAGAAACATTAAGGGGAACACCATATATCTTTCCTGTTATACAGAATAATCTGAATGGAAACTAATTGGTATACAGTTGGAACCGGGAGATTTAATTTTCTATAGTGATTTAATACTCCATGGGTGTTATTGTGGTCTTCAGTCCGCACACTGGTTTGATACACCACTGCACGCTACCCTGTCCTGTGCAAGTCTCTTCATATGACAATACGTTCGGCAACCTACATCACTTTGAATCTGCTTACTATATTCGTGCCTTGGTCTACCCCATACGCTTCCTTTCAATGCTAAGTTGACAATTCCTTGATGTCTCAGAATGTGTCCAACCAATCATTCCCTTCTCTTAGGATATGCCAGAAACTCCTTTTCTTCCCGATTCGGTTAGGCACCTCTTCATTTTTCATGTGATCTACCCATATAATTTTCATCATTCGTTTGTAGCAGCACATTCAAAAGCTTCTATCATCTTTTTATCTCCTTGTCGTCCACGTTTCACTCCCATACAAAGCTACACTCCAGACAAATGCTTTCAGAAAGGACCTCCTAACACTTAAATTAATATTGGATGTCAATAAGTTTCGCTTCTTTAGAAATGCTTTTCTTCTACTTGTAAATTAGGTATGCTGGAAGCTGTTATTGATACGAATTCTGGAGTAATTGTTTCGTCTTCTCTAGTGAAGTTTCGTGCAGTGTGATTCCTTATCAGTCTTATGTAAAGGATCAATGTCACGGCATATGTATAAGTATCTCATACGACACGAACAATAATAAGTTTCATTCTGGAAACATCCCTTAGGCTTTGGCTAAGCCAGGTCTCCACCATATCCTTTCTTCCAGGAGTGCTAGTCTTGCATGGTTCGCAGGAGAGTTTCTGTGAAGTTTGGAAAGTAGGAGACGAGGTACTGGCGGAAGTAAAGTTGTGAGGCGGCATCGTGTGTCGTGTCGGGATAGCACAGTCGGGAGTGCGCTTGACCGCGAAAGGCAAAGGTCCCACGTTCGATTCCCGGTTCCAGCACACAATTTTAATCTGCCAGGAAGTTTATTATGGAAAAGTTGTCCGAAAAGAGGAAACTTGGGAAAAACTGAAACAGCTTTTTCCAGTGACACATCAATACCGTTCGTCCAATTGCGATAAAATTGTTGAAAGCAAGAGGACGTTCGCATCAAATAAAAATTTGGAAACGTCGACCAGAAAGAAGGAAAATTTAGTAAAAAACCAGAAGCGATTTTTTTTCTGTGAATGAAAATCAATTGCCACATGGTTTTAGGAGCATCACTTGAGTACGGCTTGACAGGGCAAGGTTTTGTGAAATAAATTTTTTGGATAATCTACCGGAAAATTGGAAAATTTGATAATAAATAAAAGTGCGATTTTGAATGTGTTTTTGTATTGCGATTAGTTGAGATGTAGTTACGAAGAACCCTTCTTCGTGAAGATGTTGTTAGTGTAGAAGATGAATCATTTGCATGCTTCTCGTATCTTTTATGGTACAGAAATATGAGCATAAGTTAGATACTGTTGTTACAAACTCATAATAATGATAATAGGGATGACAATGACTAACAACTCATTGTAAGCGGCAGTGCTACGGTAAGTGCGGGATGAGGCGATGGAAGCAGTGGCAGTGAATACCAACAGTCTTTCGGGAAGAAGGTTAAAGTTGCAACTATCATCACGGCTTTTGATGACAATACGCTATAGAACATGTAAAATGATTATTACATAAGTTTTAGTTAAGATATCTGCATTATGTATGGTGTCTACAATTACATCTACAGTGCTATCTAGAGCATGGTTGGAGAGCTTTGCAGAAATGCAGAAAAACAACACCCACCAGCACATTGAGGTGTACGTAGAGATCCTATAACCAAACGTTCATACAGGTATGTTCGAGCCAATGTACTTTCTTTGTTAGTTTAGAAATCAAAACGTTCAAATGTTTGTTAATCTATCGGACCAAACTGCGTGGCCATCAGTCCGTAGCTTACAAACTACTTAAACCTAGGTAAACTAACCTACGGACAAACACACACACCCATGCCCAGGGAGGACTCGAACCTCCACGCGAGCAACAGCGCGCTCCGCAGCGAGACGCTTTAGACCGCTCGACTACTCCACCGCGGCGTTAGTTTAGATAATTATAATTTTTACATTATGCAAAATGGACTTATTTCATGTATATTATCCCATAAATTCAGCATCTTTTAGAAAAGAGGAGATGGACAGAGAGAGAGAAGGGCCAAGAGTAGTACTAACTCAAAGCTGGAATAAACAAATAAATACCCGGGCAACGCCGGGTTTTCGGCTATTATTAATATAAAAAAGGAACTATGGAAAAAAGGACAGAAAGTAACTAACAGTGTAATAAATGTCTCTCTCTCTCTCTCTGTGCGAGACTTGCAGCTTCAACTGCACGAGTATTGAAGGGCTGTAAGTAACATGTGACATATGGAACTTTGGGTCGGTTCGAGAGAAGTGCGGGGATTACGTAATGGTGAAGGCAACAGTTCGCAAAACCCCAGAAATCGAGATTCGTGTGCTGTTCCGACACAAATTTTGGTCATGTCAGCATTCCCAACTGTCAATACATTTTTTGTATTTACAATTCCTGAGCGTTGGAATTCAGTGTTATCAGTGAGCTGCTTTATGTCACGTTGATACGTTAGCCGAATGTACCGTTGAAAAGTGATATGAAATGGATCCGACATGAAAAGACTGAAAGGCGAATGTTCAACATTGCATTACTTTGAGATTTTCACGGAAGTTTGGCTTTTGAGTAAAATACGAGGGTTGTTTTTAAGGTAACAAGCGATTGAGTAATAGAAATTGTCATCGTGAATTGTAACAAACCACAATATACACTGTTTTTCACTTTTCAACAGTCATGTTCATAAATGAAGTTACGCCTACTCCATAACTCATCAGTTCTTTCTTGAAAACTGAGCCTCTTAGATAGCATAGCGAACAAAAGTGCGCCTTGTTCTCGAATGCTTTTCAAATGTTAGGAATTACAGGAAGACGTCGCAGCAATTAAGAGGAGGGATTCTTGGGTTTTAGCGGTAGGTTCAATTAGCGAACACGTGAATATAATGGAGATGCTCCCGCAACTCAGTTCGGAATCTAAGAAGGAAAGGCGACGTTCTTGTGGAAGAAATCTGAGGTAATTTAGAGGAACTGCAGGTTCCTGCAGACGACTGCAGAAAGATTGTACTGCCCCAACTTTCATTTCAAATAAAGATCTCAAACATATCGGAAATTAGGGCTCATATGGAAACATGCGGAGAGACAATAGTTTTCACCTCATTTTGTTTGAGATTGGAACAGAAATGTAATGGTACGAAGTGAATGCCTCCGAACCTGAATATCGTCGCTTACTGAGTCTGTATCTTGATGTGGATGTGAAATGAAAAACTACTTGAAACGAGGATATAAAGGAGCAAAGAGGACTACAGTAACTTGAATTCTTTAATATGACAAAAGAATAAAAAAAAGTGGCCATGAAATAGAATGACAGAGGAGAAGTTATAGCGGATCGCGAAAATGATGTGAACACTTAAAATTGAGTTTGCTGTCTAGATGGATATGACATAATTTTCTGATGACGTACTCCTAAACATTTGTGGCTGAGTATGTAGAGGCATTATCATATTGGAATATGCCTACCTTTGCTATCAAAATCTTACTCATAGTAGGCAGTTTCTTGCCAAAGATGCTGAGATGTTCACTCAGAGTTATACCCGACCATTGAGGGTAATGATAGCTGAATATTATTAAATAAATGGCTAACTCATGACGGAATCTCCGGCATGCTTTTTTTTTTTTTTTTTTTTTTTTTTTTGTACCACGGAAGAAAGAAGAAGTGAATATTAGGATTTAAAGTCCCGTCGACAGCGGGCTGAGCCCTGGCTAGGATTTTGGGTAATGATGGCAAATGAAATGAGCTCTGTCGTTTGCAAGGAACCTTCCCGCAATTTAACATTCATTGAATATATGACATCAACTGCGATTGGGCAAAGCTGAAAATGTGTACCCAGCCGGGATTCGAACCCGGGTCTCCTGCTTTCTAGGCAGTTGCGCTGACCCCTACACCACTGGGGACACAGTGATCACCGCACCTGCAAGGACTACCTAAGCACGCCTCCCGTCAGATACAAATTCCCAGCTTCGCCCTGCCCACAGTACTCAAACTCGTAGTTATGAACTAATTCCCGTAAGAGTAAGGGCTTCAAACTTTGCCCACCCCTCCCCACTAACGATAGGATCATTGCCCGTCACCGGCATATTATATGCCTGCAATTTGCCTGGAGTTATTTAGGGAAATCACGGAAAATGTAAACTTGTATGGTCGGAGGAGGTTTCTGAACCATCGAATGGCAGTCAAAAGTGTAAGAGAAAATGTAACGGACGATTGATCGGACCATACCATATGCTTCCAGGCTTTATATGTCCTGATTTTATCATCCTTGGGCCACTTATTTCTCAGCTTTTTGTTGACTTCCATTATTAACAGTGTATCAAATGCATTCTTTCCATGACTGTTAAACTGATTATGTACTGTTTTCATCGGAACAGTGTTACTCACGTGAGTGTTGAGTTTTGCAGTCGCTTTTGCTGTTATAGTTTTATGTTGTGTGGACACAATAGTTCTTAATGCTCATTGGTCGTTCTCTGTTAATTTGGGTTTTTTTCCCACTATTTCTTTTCAGAAATTGTGTTTTACCTCGTTTTGTGCACGCTGTCATTACCGAAAAATTATATCGCTTGTCAAACGCAAAACAGTGCAGTAGTTTCTCCAGAGATGTGCACCCTCGAGTTGTCCTCTTGTGATTTTGAAATATCAGGCATTCCACCGATCACAGACACAGACACTGACATTTAATATGTTCACGTGTTACCTAATCAAACTGCGCGTTTCTAGAATATCGCTACAGTTGTGCGATTGGATTAGCAACTTCCTGTCTCAAACGACACAGTACAAAGCAACTGACGGAAAGTCAAAACGTGTTATCTGGCGTTGCTAAGGGAAATTAAAACTTCTGAGCTACGGGAAGTGTTACGTGGCCCCTATTGTTCCTGACTAATTCAGGAGACAATGTGAGCAGCTCCCTTAGATTGTTCGCGGTTTATGCTGTCGTTTGTCGGTTAATAAAGTTACCAGAAGATCAAAAGTAGTTGCAAAGTTGAAAAGTTATCTGCATGATGAAGAAACTGGCAATTGACCCTAAACAATAAAAATTATGGAATGATTCATATGAGCAGCACAAGAAATCACTCAAATCTAAAGGTCGTATGTTCAACTAAATACATGCGAGTAACAATTACGAATAACTTAAATTGGAAAGAACACATAGAAAATTTTCTTGGGAAGGCGAACCTGGGGCTACGTATCATTGGAAGTACACTTAGATTATGCAGCAGTTCTGTTAAAGAAACAGGCTACACTACACTTGTGCGTCCAATTCTGGAGTTTTGCTACGCAGTATGGGATCGTCACCAAATGGGACTGACGAAGGACATAGAGAATTTTCAGATAAGGGCATCTCGTTGCGTTTAATGGCGATATAGAGGAGAGACAGTCACAGAAATGATGCACGAGTAAGGGTGGAAATGATTAACAGAAAGGCGTTATTCGTTGTGGTGATATTTATTTGCGAAATTTCTTTCAGCACCTTTCCCTTCCGAATTCGAACCTATTCTGTTAGAAATCGGATGGAAAGGTTATCTCTTCTTTTTCTCGGCGCGCTATTACAGAATGGTAGAGAAATATCATTAAATTGTCAATTTCAGTTCTCTGGGGCCCGCAGTGTAGAGTGTCTTTGAGCGACATGTTCAATACCACAATAATTATAAATTATTTTTACACTGCTTTAGAACTATATCATCTCACCAAGAAGACATACAAGAAATACATACAGCTCTGAACCAAATACATCCCAAAATAAAATTTACTGTCGAGCACGAAGTTAACAAATCAGTTAACTACTTACATCTAGCCTTTACAAATGTCCAGAAGAAATACAAATTCAAAATTTATAGAAAAACAACCACTGCCGATTCTATTACAAACGCACATTCCTGTCATCCAAAAAATGGCTTTCTTTCATATCATGCTTAAAAGAATAATAAACTTACCACGAGCATTCGAAGCCATTCAGAAAGAAATACACACCTTAGAATACATAGCCCAACAAAACAATTATGATCCTACAATTATATGAAAATTATACCAGCAGAAAACTCAGACAAAAATATCAAAGGCACACAAAGAGATAACATTAACATAAGATCAACAAAGAAAAAACCGACCAACATACGTACAACATACGTAGGAAACATATCGGACAAAATTAATAAAATATTCAAACACACAAACGTCAGATTTGCCTACCAAAACAAGCACTGTATGAACCACAAATTTTTAAAGGAGTCAGACAAACACTAATATACAATAATCCCGGTATCTAAAAAATTACGTGTAACACCTGTCAAAATTCATATATAGGCCAAACGGGCAGAAATTTCTAGGCTAGGATATAAAGAACACACAAGAGACAGTGATAATAATCCATCTACATTTTATGAACGTCTAATTACGGATAAGCACAACGTAATTTTACGCATTATACAAAAAGGGTCAAAAATGAAAATTCTCGAAGAAATCGATCTCCATATACACAAAAACCAGATGTACTAAATGAACAAACCGAACTAAAACATAAAAATATATCGCAAATTTTATTCAGATTATAAACAGACAAGAGATTGGATAAACGCCAAATATTCTAAAGATTCCAAATCCATAGTAACACTCCAATACAAAGCCAATAAATAAACTAATGATATTTATGTATAAATTACTGGTAACTAGGTAAACTATCGTTGAATGCTGCCGCCTCTGCAAAAAGTGATAAAAATCGATTAAACAAACCAGTGGTGCTGCACGTATACAGATAAGCAGCAATAGATAAGCATAACATCAGGTTTTAAAATCAATTGGTCAGCTAATAAACGACATCAATATTGTAAGTACTGTAAGTAAAATATTGTAAAATTTTACTGAATTATGTTGTAAGAATATATGTAACAACGCCTCTATATTACACGTATTTACGGAGCACCTGATGATGGCCTAAGGCCAAAATAAGCTTTATAATTAGTGTGGTATCATTAAATTGGTTCGATGAATCCTCCTACATGTACTTAAATGTGATTAGCGGAATAGATGCAGATGAATGCTCGAGGTAAAGTCAATGCCTAGTACGTTAAATGTGCACTGTGGTCCCGTATAGGTGTTGAAATGTAAGCAGTAGTGCCAACTTGAAACAAAATGTAGTATACGTCATAGTATTCATATTCCCTTTTATATGTAATGGGACGGTGTTTAGTGTTGAGCTGTCGCGCTGTCTCGGGCGCTGACAAGGGGAACACCAAGTATGGTACCAACGAATAATGATGGGTCGCAGGTATGTTGTGCGGTAACTCCTCCAGACCACCAAGCCAAAAGGATTTGTTCCAATGCGCCTTGGTTTCCACGAAAATCGCGATCAAAGTCCAGCGCGTAACACCTATTCTTGTACTGAGTCATCAGGAGCTCGTGTCAGCCAGCGTCGTGTAATTACCAAGGTGTTCGTCTGTCACGCTTACGACCCGAGTTCAAATCCTGCTTGGATTTATTTAATTATTTTTTATACTTGTCCGGCCATTGACTGTGTATAATTGAATCCTTATTTCTTATTACAAAGACAAAGTTATATCAGGTAATTACAGTTACATGTGAACGATACGCTACGAATGACTACCCGCCTGGCCGCAGCATAATAATCCGCTGGGACGCGTCAAGTGGACACACACTGCATTCGACGGTGTAACAGCACTGGGGCCGGGGACTGTAAACGCAGCTAACAAATGCTGCACAAATGCTACAGCTAATAACTACAGACGGTTTACTGATCTTTCAGTCGCTGTAAAACTATGCTTCGAAGGAAGCTTGGAGTTTAACGTCCCGTCGACAGCGTGGTCATTAGAGACGGAGCTTACGCTCGGATGCTTGGGTAAGGATGTGGAAGGAAATCGGCCGTGCCCTTTCAAAGGAACCATCCCAGCATTTGCCTGGAGTGATTTAGGAAAATCACGGAAAACCTAAATCTGGATGGCCGGAGATGGATTTCAACCACCATCCTTCCGAATGCGAGTCCAGTGTGCTACCACTGCATCACCTCGTTCGGTATATGCTTCGAAATAACGAATAAACGAATAAAATAAAATAATCGTGCGCAATACATAACAAACTGAGAATTACCATCAGCTATTATTACGACCAATTACTCAAGCATTAACATAAGAGTGGCTATTGAAGCATATAATTATGCACAATCAATCGTCGGACAATTGAAAAGCCGGCCGCGGTGGCCGAGGGGACTGAGGCGCTCCAGTCACGGTCTGCACGGCCACTACGGTCGGGGGTTCGAATTCCCCCTCGGGCATGGATATTTGTGCCGTCCTTAGTATAAGGTAGTTGATAAGTAGTTTGTAAGTTTAGGGACTGATGACCCCGTAGTTAAGTTCCATCAACTTAACAAACATTTGAACATTTGACAAGTGAAAAAAAAAAATTGGTCCAGACCATGACCTTTTTTTCTCCCTTCAGGTAGATCTACGATGTGCGGTCGTTTTTATTGTTAGTCGTTCTTTGATCATTTGGCTCAGCTATTTTGTTACAGAGGACCTTCAGCCCTCTGACCGGGCGCGCTGAGCCAGAATTTGAACTCGGGCCGTATGCGGGACAGTCGAACGCCTTTTATTTATTTATTTCATCGGCCTTTGGGTAAAGTAATTTCTTTTTCTTCTGCAGGTGAAGGTAGTGGATTACTTCCACGAAGAAAAGAAAAGCTTCCACCATAAATAACAAAAGAAAAACTGACGTAACTCCGTCAAAGACACTTTTTTTTCCTGGCTCTCTGAACGCTTCCGAGTTCGCCTTCTCGAAAAATTGAAAGTTACCGTTTTGTTTCTATCGTTTCTTGCAATTCAGTTAATTTCTTTGTCTCTTCTCTTTATCTATCTTCTCTTAACTCGCGAATCGTGAGCTGCCAGGTTTTGATTTTTTATGATGATAGATGTCAAACCATAAGGAGACTGCTTAATACATCATTAAAGGAAAGGCGTCCTCTCGCCATTTAAATGTAGAACTTATTGAACAAAAGTGTTTGACATAACAGAAAATAAAGGGATAAAAATGCTCTTATTAGAAGGACATCACATCACCGCGGCCGGCAAGTATGAAATCAAATGTTCAAATGTTTGTAGAGTCTATGGGACTTAACTACGGGGTCATCAGTCCCTAAACTTACAAACTACTTATGAACTACTTACGAACTAGGACGGCACAAATATCCATGCCCGACGGGGGATTCGAACCCCCGACCGTAGTGGCCGTGCAGATCGTGACTGAAGCGCCTCAGTCCGCTTGGCCACCGCGGCCGGCGTCTAATTACACCACGCTGGTTCACGTGCTCCTGGTGACTCAGTACAGGTATAGGTGTTACGCGCTGGACTTTGATAGCAATTTTCGTGGAAAGCTAGGCGCATTGCAACAAAATCACTTTAGCTTGGTGGTCTGGAGGCGTTCCCGCACAATATACCTGCGGCTCATCAGAATTCGTTGGTACCACACTTGGTGTTCCCCTTGTGAGTGTTTCCCGCGAGCGCCGCAGTGGGCGCGACCGGTTGGCCTCCTACCTCCCCGTGCGCCGTCGCTGATTTCTCCTGGGGCGTCGTCCTTCCCTTACGGCTCCTGTTTGTTACTCCGCACAATAATGTTATGCAGCGCAGCACGGTACGAGGACCGTCTGTCAACATACTGCTGCCGAAAATCCTAGGGCCAGCCTACCCTCAGAGGGCCAAGGGCTCAGCGGAAAACGAAAACAGTGAGAGCTCAGTCTTTGGTAGCCCCTTACTTCACATTCAGCTCTCGTCTTCGAGCTCAGATGGTGTGCACGTCCAGTTACAAAGAAGAGACAGATAAACTTTTACACCTTAAAACTGGTAAGTTGTTTGGTGTGATATAGGTAAGGCTGTTCTATTGATTGGAAAAACAGGGTCGCTACAAGGATTTGGCAATAGTGAGGCCTGTTTCAAAGGCTACTCATTCAAAACTAGTCTGGTGTTAAATGCAGCATAAATAATTGTCATCATCTGGTAGTTAACACTCACAATAATTCACTTTCCAATCAAGCTGATTAAAGAACACATTTTTTATTCATTAACACTATAATTATGTTTAGTTATGGCCCTAATATTAATACCTGCACACTTAATTAGGAAACAGTGACTTTAAACTGATTGAAAGCGCAACGGATATTTTGAACACAGCAAAAGCAATACGTACTCTGCATAAGGCTCACTGACTACAGTATAAATTTGACTCCGAGAGAAATCTGGAAAAACACAAACCATTTTCTAATAATGTAACTCCAAGAATTTATTTGCTAACTGACTGATTGCAGAAACTTAGTATCTTGTTCATCTGTGTATTATTGCACAACAATCACTATTATAATTAAACGTCACACCATTAAAGAAATATGTTAATCAAACTCAGATTAATCAGTATTATGCTTTGATTTTAGTAGCCAATAACTTTCAATGAAATGAAGACGGTTAACTTTCTAACTATAAAAGTGAAACAAGTAAAGAAGTTCAACTTTGTGAATTATTATTAACAATAATGATTACATTGCCTTATGATTGAAGAACAACAAAATCTTCTCATACTGATGCATATATGAATAAAGACAGAACTTTGTTTGTGAAAATCAGATTTCAAAATTATTCCATCTGCTGGTACAAAAGCAGCTAACCGAAGCACGTCGGATAAATACCAGAGCTACACACCGACACTCTCTTTCTGTTCAGCTATTAGTCACATACATAGTCTTTGACAGAGATGTTACACAACAGAGTAAACCATAGACGTAGTTACTCAAATAAGTTCATACAACGTTTTACATCCAAATATCGATACAAGACAGGCTATCGGTACAATACAGGCGAAGCAATATTATTGAATTTGTACAGACATGTTTCAACCTTCCTGCTATCATGTAGGGCCACCATGACACAACACGTATTATTCACGGTTGTCTGTAAATACGTAAGAGTACGAGGGGTGCAGACTCTTCTGAACGGCATGTTGCAAGGCATCTATTATACGGCCCCGTATTACTCGATCTGCCCCACATTATTACAGAACCTGCACCACATTGAACAGTGCCCACTTCACTTGTAGGGTCCATGGATTCATGAAGGTGTCCTGGCTCTGATGACGTAGTGTTTAGTGCCACAAAACAACAATCATCATTATCATCATCATCATCATCATCAAGATGTTTCTATAAACATACACATACATCCGCTCGATATCATTGGAAACAAGACTCCAGGCAATACACCAGGCAACTTTTCTCAGTCATCAACGGCTCACGGGCCAGGCGAAGCAATGTAACACCATATCGGGACCATAGCATTAGAATCACGGTATTCCGAAATTTTTCATCGTTACGTAATTTTAATAATTTGTTAAGAGGCAGAATGTTCTCATTTTTCAAATTTTTTAGTAAATTCAAATTATAACGAAGTAATAGTATCGAGGGAATACTTAGGTCAAAACATCTAGTATGTCAGCTCATTTGTCAGACTGCTATTATAAATAGTACCCGCAGTTGAGTTACTCTCTAAGTGCTCAGCTTTCTCTATGTGTTTAGCTCTCTATGTACTTAGCTCTCTATGTACTCAGCTCTCTATATGCTCAGTTCTCTATGTGCTCAGCTTTCAGTGGGACTGCCTCTCAGTACTTAGCTTAAAGTATTATATGCGGTTTCATTCCAAGATAGGAAAAAACACGAGAAAGCGAACGTTATCTGAGGACTTTGATCGGGATAGGCTAGGACTGAAGAATTAGAAACTTCTGCCTAACGTAATAACTGATGAACATTCTTGAGAGAGATTAATACAAACAAACTTTGACGAAAATAGTCACGAATTGTGAACTTATAAAGTGTGAACTGTGAAGGTATTATGAATGTAACTATTGATTTGAGAATAGAGAATTTATGAACCTTAAAAAAGTTATTAGAGTATTTATTTCCCTAATATTGTCCCAGCATATTCTAAAAGTGAAGGAATATATCTAACAGTAGTGGTCAGGAGAAACTTATGGTGAAATTTTCTGAAAAATAATTCTATAAAGGAAAAGGATCAAGCAAAGACATTACCTTTGAGATGGGCGTCAAATTATCTGAACTACCGGGACTCAATGATTCGAATTTTTATTCTTTGATTTATCAGCCCCTGACAAACGGATTTTCATGCTAAAACATTAAAAAAAAGATCTTTAAGTTTTAAATAAAATCTAGAATCAATATTTACAGTGAATAATTCAACAAAGATATAAATTTTATTAACTGCGAATAAGTACCAGGTCTACCAACTTAATTTTCATACTGAGGTGACAAATAGAATTTTGAAGCTATACATCCAATACAACTGTGAAAATCAAGACAATCTACAGCTTAAAAGTCGCAAGTTAAAACCCTAATATAGAACGAAGTCAACACAACTGTCGCCCCAGTCACCAAACCAAACCATGTCGCCGCCCAGTCACAGCATACAGCTCTGTGTCGTGCAGCCAGCAAGGTTAAATGAAGGCCTTCGCATCCGAAAGTCCATTTTGTTAAATGGATCCCACGTTGACACTGTTGATGGTCCACCATTCAAATCCGCAGCAGTTTGCGACTGGTTGCACTTCTGTCACGTTGAACGGTTCTTTTCAGCCATCGTTGATTCTGTTCGTGGACGATCTCTTTTCGGCTGCAGTGATGTTTGTTGTTTTACCTGATTCCTCATATTTACGGTGCACTCATGCGCCGACTATAACACCGCGTTCAAAATCAGGTAAATCATGATAACCTGGCATTGTATCAGCAATAACCAATGTAACATCTCCGCCAGACACCTGTTGTCTTATGTAGGCGTTACCGACGATAGCGCCCTCCTCTATTTACATACGAGTGTCTTTACCGGTGTGTTTGGTTGCTTGTATATATCTGACTCAATGCCTCGATCGTCATTAACCGTTCTCTCTCCCCGCCCTTGCATGATCGTATATAAAATACATTTCCACGTTTCCATCCCACCCCAAGGATCCATCTTCTCCAGTGCCTTATCTCCTCTATCTGGCTGTTGCTACAAAACCATCCCCTCCAGTGTACCTGCTCCAATATGCTTACGACGTGGCATTCCTGCCGATCAATCATTATCTCTGCAATTCTTAATGTTTACTCCAACTACACTCAACAGTCCACCTCGTGGTACCTCTCCATCAATCCCTGGAAATACCGAGGCCAGATATATAGGAAAACCACCCAATCCCCTTGCCTCGTGATGTCTGCAATCCACAACCATCTCATTATCTAGTGTAACACACTAAACTACTTGGACTAACCCTCCATCAAAAGGTAACTTGGATACCGCACCTAGCAACCAAACAGATAAAAGCTCACAGAAAACTGAACCTACTGAAATTACTAACAGGCCGAACATAGTATCTCAGCACCAGCAATATCCTCGATACCTACAAGACCCTCAACCTTCCCATTTTCTCTTAAGACAAATGAGCGTGTTCTGCTCCTTTAGCATTCCCTCGAAATCCTGGCGTACCGTTCCTCCATCTCCTCGTCCCCTTTTGCAAATTAATCAAATTCATACATCCCATAAAACACATAAAGCATCTATGTCTCACCTATGTCTTCCCATAAACTTCATTCCCAACACCCTCTCATCTCTCCAAAATTTGAGAAACTCTGAATTTTGCTGCACTCTATCAATATGTCTCTTCTTCCCATCATATCCATGCACTCTGTGTCCGTTCCTAAGGGAATTTCAACTGCGTTCCCTTACTTCAGCGTGAACTCATCTCAGAAATAGACCCCTCTTTCCAGGTGTAGCTCTTAGTCCTATTCCCTTGCTGGATGAATGCCTCAGCCGACCAACTGATCTCCCAGCTGGAATTTTCCTTTCCCTCCCTTCACCTGCGGGCCTCCTGCCGTAACACTCCTTATCCTTCGCCATCTGCTTTCCCAACCACTGACTTGCTCCCTGATTCCACCATGCAGTTACCAGAAGCACCATCACATTTTCTCATCACCCTTCCCAGGCGTATTTTATGCTGCCTTTCACTCTTTCATAATTCCAACTACCCATTATCATTAATTTCTTCCTTTTTTTCAAACATGTTGTCAGTGGTTGAATACTATTGTCTAAAAAGTGGGAGTCCATCTGATGGCGTCCTGTTTCCCCCAAAATTGAAAGCAATTTAAATTATTTTTGAAAGCATTTTTTTTTTGTAATAGCGATCTTAAAAATATTTTAATAATTAAAATAGGACAGCCTTGATCGCAAATTGTTGCGTTTATTAGTGGCAACCGGTTTCGGTTCTATAGAACCATCTTCAGGCCCTTGGCACCTTGTTGGTCGACGGTGGCGGTGGCCGCAGTAGGCGGCAACTTAGCAGTTGAAGATGGTTCTATACAACCGACACAGGTTGGCGACACCTGCTCCGCCCACCACCACTGTCCACCAACAAGGTGTCAAAGGCCTGAAGATGGTTCTATACAACCGAAACCGGTTGGCGACACCTGCTCCGGCCACCGCCACCGTCCACCAACAAGGTGCCAAAGGCCTGAAGATGGTTCTGTAGAACCGAAACCGGTTGCCAATAATAAACACAACAACTTGCGATCTAGACTGTCCTATTTTAATTAGTACAATTTAAATTACTTTTTCTTTTTTATTTTATTTTATTTATTTATTTTAGGAAAAACAAAATATATTAAGCGGAACCAATGGAAACAGTCCACTGAAACGGAGAAGATGTTTCTGTGACAACTAACAGAGTTTGAAAACGATGTGGTTGGTGGAGCTAAACGCATAATGCGTTTTATTGCGACAATACTCAGGAGAGTCGCAGTGTCAAGGGGTGCCGATAATTACGAATTCTCAGACAGAAAATCTCACCATGCACAGACCGCAGGCGTTTAGTTACTATCGGAGATAAGCGGCATTTTTGTAGAGTTATATGTGCTGACACATAAGTAACTCTAGGCGAAATAACGCCAGAAATCTATGTAGTACGATCAATGGAAATATCCGATAAGACAGTGCAGTGGAATTTGGCGTTACTGGGCTAAAGCGGCAGACTTCCGACTGGAGTGCTTTTGCCACTCGTACATTTCCACTGATTCTCCTGTACTCCCGATTTATCGAGTGAACACAAAGAGACTGGAAACCTGTGCATTGTTCAGATGAGTGCCGATTTCAGTTGGTAGGAACTAAGGGTAGGGTTTACAATGCACTGTCTAAGCTGATGTCGAGCTAATAATGAGTAGATCTGAGTGGATTTGACAAATGAAAAACCTTCAACTTTTTTTATTTTTATTTATTTATTTATTTATTTATTTATTTATTTACTTTTTTTTTTTTGGAATTTCAATTAGATGTTTCGAGAATACATTATTATCTTGCATTAAAATCAATACAAATATTTTCGCAGTGGCACTTTCGTTGTTTTTGCAAACCTCAGCTAACTGTTATACTTCGAAAGGGAATTGTATTACTGACAGGTTCCTGAAATTTCATTACAGTATTTTTAGGAAATTTACTACCAGGCTCGTCAATTCGCAGCTTCGAAAAAGTCTTGATGAACATCTGTATTCAGTTGTCAATCTTTATTTAAAACGTGGAACTGTAAATAGGTACAATTCTCGAGTGGGTGTTCCACAATTAACATGGCGGGCGCCAGTTCAGTTTGCCTCAAACATGGCGGATCTATCGCCAGTCTACGAAAGATCTGTCTTTCTTGTTGGCCTCGGCCTGGTCGGTGCGACGTGCCACGGAGTGTTCTGAAGCCTTGTCTCCGGCTGGTGTCGGTACGACTGCCTACGTCGGTTGTAAGCCGTACGCAGATGATTCCAGAGACACAGGCGTGAGCAAGTATCTCGCCTCAAGTACTTCGTTAAGAAGAGCGAATAAAACGACAAACCTGACATTGCATACTTCTGTGTACATAAAGAAAAGAACTCTATGTCCCCAGGAACTGCTCTCCGCCATCCATCTCAACTTCCTCCGAAGCTAGGAACCCTGAGCAACCTACTGCCACCATAACATTTGCGGACCCGCCTTTTACAATAGTCGCAATGTTAGTATTGCTTCGCGTGATCCTACATTTCTCCTAAATCGCAACTGACCTTCCGGGAATTTTTCCATCAGTCTGTAAATAATTGGTGTTACTTGTTTGCTGCTTGACTTACGAACTTATTTTTCTGTAATTGTTAAACTTGTCTGCTCTTGTTTTCTTTGTAATTGTAATTGTTATATTCTTATTAAACTCTGAGGGTATTTCCCCTGCCTCCTAAATTTTGCGCATGTGGTGGAACAGTTTCTTCATGAGTTGCTCTTCCAACGTTTTCAGCATTTGAAAGGGAATATAATCTATTCCAGGCTCTTATTTGTACTCAAATAAATCAGTACTCTGTGAAATTCTTGTCGCAGGATGACGTCTACATAATTCGTATCTACTTTCACTTCCACTTCTACAAAATTGTCTCGATTTCCTTTGTAGAACCGCTATATATATATTACTTTCACCTTGCAGCTTTCCCTTTTTGGCTTAGTACTGGTTTTCGATATCAGCTTTTGATATTCATACACTAACATTTTTGTCTCGTTATTTTGTTGTAGGCGATATCGATCTTTCTAATAGTTACACATTATTCTTGTATTTGCAATTTTCGTCTATCCACGCCTGCTTAGCCAATCTGCATTCACTCTTAGCAGACACCAAAGATATGCATAGCTGCTAAGAAGAATTAATTGAACCAATAAGGACCATTTTCATGGAAGCTAGTTAACTGTCACGAGTTTATATAAGGATGCTTGTCGTCTTCTCTTCGACTACTGACCGCTGGTGAGAGACGTTGTGGGCGGCCGCGGTGGCCGAGGGGACTGCGGCGCGCCAGTCACGGTCTGCACGGCCACTACGGTCGGGGGTTCGAATCCCCCCGTCGTGGATTGATATTTGTGCTGTCCTTAGTGTTAGCTAGTTCGTAAGTAGTTTGTAAGTTTAGGGACTGATGACCCCGTAGTTACGTGCCATAAGCTATACAAACATTTGAACATTTGAGAGATGTTGTGTTGTGTGGTATTACTTATGTAGTCCGGTCAAGAGGCGAATTAGCGTTAGGAATGGTCTCTTCGTTTGCACTGTTGGACTCATTAAGTGGAAATATAAGTCATTATCAACTGTCGGACTAATTTATTTTATATTCTACTTACGCATATCACGAGAATAAAGAATACACTTCGTAGCAAAGATCACAATATTTGTCGTTTCTATGGTTCACCGGTTTAGGCAAGCATCTAATCCGGAACACAATGCATAAAATGTCTGGACAATTTACAAGATAGTTAATTAATAGCATAAATCACAATGTAAGTGCAACATACCTCCTGTATAAGTTTTTCGAATAAAAATGTACCTGGTCTAGGTTCACTCTCAGTAAAAATATTGATAAAATCCCAGGGCCTGTACAATAACAAGGCGCGTGACCTTTGTTTGACACTCTCAATAAAAATTTTGATAAGATCCGATATAAAACAGATTTCAGGCATGAGCAGCTACCGTTTCCTTTTGTTCAAATGTTGTACTGTTTGTATACCTATTGGACCAAACAGCTATGGTCTCTAGACTTATAAACTACTTACACCAACTTACATTAAGAACAAAACACACACCAATGTCCGAGGGAGAACTTGAACCTCCGGCGGGAACGGCCGGCCAGTCCTTAGCATGACGCCTTAAACCACGCAGCCATTCTGCGCGGCTCCTACACTTCCTTCCCTAATACCGACTTCCTGTCCCTCATCAGAATTACGTTTTCCTGTCTCTTAACGCCTGAATAACTTCTTTTACCTCATCGTAAATTTTTTCAATCTTCTGATAATCGGCAGTGCTAGTTGGCAAATAAACGTGAACTACTGTTGTCGTGCTAGCTACGGGTCTATCTTTGCTACGATAAGGCGTTCACTACGCTGTCCAGTGTAACTTACAAACATTCCCATTTTCTTATTCATAATATGATTCACTCCTGCGTCCCCCAACTAATTTTGTATTATCAAAAAGGAACAACTTCCTGGTATTCTGCAAAACTTATTTATTCGTCACAAACCAGCTTTCGGCTTCTTAGGAGATCGTCAGGTGACAACTGACTGTATTAAACATGTTTTCCAAGGTGTTACAAACGTGTTAATATTTACAAAGGTGTTATAACAGAAAATAGATACTTTACAGGAAAGTTCATAACAAGTACATATTTATGAAAGTTATTATCATTTATATAAAAATATTAATATAAAAATAATATAAATATTTCGTGTAAAGGATCAAAACTGACTTGAATATTTTTTTGAACAGGAAATTTGGAAAATAAAACTTATTTCAGTAAATGTGTAAAGGGGAACTGGATCTGATCGTTTAATACTAAACTGGCATCTAAGGCAACTATTGATTTTCAATATTTCCAGTAGTGTCATCTTTCTGCTTTTTTTCAGGTGATGTAGGATTACAAGTTTACATCCATCGTAATCATGGTTTTCTCTGAGCAGATGTTCAGCAAAGGTTGAATCTGTCTTTTTTAACCTCTAGCTTCATTTTTGTACTTTTTTGTATTTATAACCTTGTACTCATCTGACCATAAATCCTGCGGAACATGCAACCAAACTATGCCAATCCCCACCATATCAAACTTCACACTTTTAATTTCTAATTTCAAATTTTCTAACTTACCTAGCCGATTCAGGAATACATTCCACACTGCCAAAAGGAGAACTATTTTACCTCCTAAATATTTGGCTCAAGGAAAAACCATCATATAGTCATACAGTCATCTTGCATGTCATCGGGAAAATTAACGAATGTAGTTTCCCCTTTCTTTCAGTCGTTCACAGTAACTGTATGGCAAAGACACATTACCTGATGTTCCAAGGACAGCTCAGTTTATGATACAAAGTTCTGCCCCTGCAATACTGTAAAGACTGCTGCCCCTCTTAAGAAAACACACGTTTGTCTGACCTCTCCACAGTTACCCCTCCGTTGTGGTTACACCTACGGTATCGCTATCTTTATCGTTGAGGCACGTAAGCCACACCAACTCGCAACCTCTATGGTTCATCGGGGTGGTTCATCTGGTTATATATAAAGAATAAACAAGATTTCTGAGGAGATCCTACCGCACAACACCCTTACAAGCTTATCACACTGTTCCTGCAGACAAAGATGAACCAAAATTTTAACCATGAGACACAAATCAAATGCTGCTCCGTTTAATTTAGGTCGTAAGACCTTGAATGGAGTGTGTGTGTGTGTGTGTGTGTGTGTGTGTGTGTGTGTGTGTGTGTGTGTGTGTGTGTATGTGTGTGGTGTGCGTGTGTGTGTAAAGATGCATTTCCTCTACCTACTAGTTGTGACAAACAAACCGTGACAGGAGATACGTAAAATGTACGTTGTCCAAGATGGAGAATGTTCATCGGAATCTACGGTATCTTCATGATGTTCCAGGAAAGTGCGATGGAATCGTTAAAAATTTCAAATCTATAAAAATGTTCTAACAGAGTGAGTTGCAATATGTGGCTGATTGCTGATCATCTGTGGTGTTCAGGAAAGTGTCGTCACTGAATGCCTTTAGTAGGGTGCAGGATGATATAGACCAAATTTCTGAGTGGTGTGAGGGATGGCAGTTAGCTCTAAAAATAGAATGATATAAGGTGTTGCAGAAGACTAGGAGAAACACTCGCGTAATATTAGAATACAGTATTAGTAGTATGCTGCTTGACAGCCGCATCAGTTAAATACAGAGGCGTAAGGTTGCACAGCGATATGAAGTGGAACGAGCATATTTCTGTCATGGGCAACTAGTTATTATTACAAAGTGAAAATAAGATAATGAAAAGTTCTTAAGCAGAGGATAGTTGACATCAAATTATGAGTAAATGTCTAAAATAATTTACATGACAGCTTTACAGAGGTACATTAGAATATAAAAAGAAGGCGAAATATAATCCAGATTATTGTGTCATACAAATGTATAATTTTGTATGATCCTAAAACTTACATTTTCAACAATTAGTTAAGAAGAACTAGTTGAAAAGCAATATAAAAAGATTAGACAAAAAATAAAAAGCCAACGTCAAAAAAGGAGCATACATTCTCTGTGTAGGCATTGGGTAAACCATCGTGTAATTTGTCTTAATGATATTTAATCAAAAATTTACATGCAAGATTTACAAAGGTAAATAAACAAAAAAGGAAACTAAACGAAATCCATAATTCCTGTCTAACAAAAGCACATGTTTATACAAACATAAAGCTATATTTTAAAACCATACACAGAGATAAATATAAAATACTAAAGATTAGGCAAAAGATAAAAATATAATTAGGAACACAAATGTATTCTAATCCATAGTTTCTTGTTAAAAAAAGAAATTAAAAAAACATTTTTAACAAGCAACTGTGGCTTATTATATGGCTTTTTCCAGTTGCACTCCTAACTGACATTATGTCAAATTATATTAGAAGATAGAAAGCCAGCGAAAAAAATGCATTTACTGTGTAGGCATTAAGCACTATGTTGTTTGTCTAATCTAAGATTGATAAGAAATGTTAAAAAGCCGGCCAGTTGCGGTTTGTTCATTAATTATCTGGACGAAAAAAGACCATACGTTCTTCATCCGGTTTGTCTTAACGATATCTGATCAACAATTTGCATGCCAGATTTACAAGTGAACATATACATAAAAAGAAACTGAACGTAATTCATAATTTCTGTCTAAGAAAAGTATAGGTTTATACAAAAATAAAGGTATATTTTTAAACCATACACGGAGCTAGTCATAAAGTAATAAAGATTATGCAAAAAATAAAAAGCCAGAGTCGAGATAAAGAAAACTTCATTTTTTGTGTAGACATTGAGCACCCCTATGTTTGTTGTCTAAACTAAATTTGATCAAAAATATTAAAAAACCAACGCCGGCCACTAGTAGTTTGTTCGTTAATTACTTGGTCAACATTCTCTGTGTAGGCATTTCGTAACTCTTCATGTAGTTTTTTTAACGATATCTGATCAACAATTTACAAGAGTACATAAACATAAGAGGAAATTAAACGTAATTCATTATTTCTAACAAAAGTACAGGTTTGAAAAAAAAAAGAAGGAACATTTTTAAACCATACAGGGAGCTCGTCAATAAGTATTAAAGATTAGGCAAAAGATAAAAAGAAAAAATGCATTTTCTGTGTAGACATAGAGCACCTCTATCCGGTTTGTCTAAACAAAACTTGATCAAAAATCTTAAAAAACCGAAGCCGGCCGCTAGTGGTTTTTTCAGTAATTATCTGGTCTGGAGCTCTACGGCAATTACTGTAAACTTCTACTTATTCCAAAATATTCAATGTTTTATCTTTTTGGCTATTTTCCATTGGGTCTAATAAATGTTTGTGGTTTTTCAGCTGGCATGTAAATTATTTTAGAAAATACTGATAATTTGATGTCAACTATCTTCTGTTTAAGAACTTTCCATTACTTTATTTTCACTTTATAATCATAAAATTGTTCCCTTTGCACCCTACTTCAGTTTTGATACTGCTTCTTATTTTATTTTTTCTTTATTTGTGGCATATTGCTTACAAATCTATATCATGGTGTGTATATTTTGTTAACTGCATAATACCTTTATCACTTTTTAACGTCACTTTTACATATCGTGCAAAAATTGTAAGATGCTTTTTGTATATTTTCACCAGGTCATCCGAAGATGGGCAGAGCCCGAAACGCATCATGCAAAATAAATGCATTCAAAACATCCTTCGAATACTTGTTCGCGACCTTTCAGCCTTTTTAGAGTCATTTGATAATTGAACTGTTGAAGAAATTTTAGAGGGCCGGAATTTAAAGAATTTAAATTTCGCGTAGAGAGCACAAAATCTGAGTATTTATGTAGATGAAGCAATTTTGTCAACAAGGCACTGTTCAAGCTGGTGCTGCTTCCATAACGGTGTAACCGTCGCAGAACCAAAAGTATAATATGCTGTAAGATTCTGTAAAAAATTTCGTACTTCAGTTCTGCACTCCTGTTGCATCTCATTGTTACCACTTACGGGATGATGCAGACTTGCAACAACATATAGTACACTGCATGTCGTTCATATTTTGTCCATTCCCTGTATTTCAGGATATCAGTGTTGAAGTCTATACCTGAACAAAGTTTGGTGTTTCAAATGTTCAAATGTCTGTAAATCTATCGGACCAAACTGCGTGGTCATCAGTCCAAAGCTTACAAACTACTTAAACCTAGGTAAACTAACCTAAGGACAACACACACACCCATGCCCCAGGGAGGACTCGAACCTCCACGGCGAGCAACCGCGCGCTCTGCAGCGAGACGCTTTAGACCGCTCGGCTACTCCACCGCGGCAAGTTTGGTGTTTAAGTTGTTGGATGTTCGCAATGCTAGTTTCATAGACGTGTTTTCTGTCGTCGTACTTACATTATTTGAGATATTTCACATTGAAGTGAGAGCTATAAATATGTATTATTTTCCTGTATGTTTTTTTTTTTTTTTTTTTTTTTTTTTTTTTTTTTTTTTTTTTTTTTGGGGTTATTAAATTCTGGTGTTTTTTTATATTATTTTATGTAATCCTTGAACTATGGCTGTGTCGAATTTATTTCTGTTATATATTGCAGTGGTTCTGTTACTCTTTGTATCACCTCTGGTTCCTGTGGTAGTATCGGAGAGGACAGAAAGAACAGATGTGAAGGGGAGTGTTTTCAAGTGCCCTTTCCTGCCGAGAAATCGAATAAAGCGAGAAAGATGTCTTATGGCTACCGGGATTTTTGAAGTCGTCCCTTGTGTACGAGCCGAAGTACTGGACAGACAGACGAGCGGTTATCATCCACAGCGTTATACCGTAAATCAAATACCACACAAGCGGTGCTGCATCCTTATGGTACGGCTACCGACAAAGCCAGAAGTTAACTGCTATGTGGTTCTCAGAGACAGATGTACGGCATAGTAGGAGAAGGGGTCGAATCTTGGCACACACCTCTAGCATTCGCGGTTAGGTAGTTTAATACATTGCCTTATTTTAGTTTAAAATCAGAGTATTCACTATTTTTGCAGTATTTTTTCACTAGATGGCGAACCTTTTTCCAGAAAATTAAAGCTCTTTATATTACATTCACAAGTGTCTAGTGTACATGTTACTGTATGAATCCACGACACAGTAACAATATGTTAAGTCAGACAAAATGAACACTTCGAGTGACTTGCGTATATTGTATTGTATCCCGAAGTCAACATATTTTCTTTCATTGAGTGCCGGCTATTTTTACAGTTATTTCTCCCTGTAGTACAGATTTAGAAATAATCACATGTTTTTCTTTAAACAGGAGTAAAGCTTAATATATCCTCTACACTAGATTTCGCTTATCGTGTCCTCTTTTACGTAACATTTCATCACGACACTCAAAACTAAACAAGATGTTTTCGGATAGGAATATATAGTTCTTGCATGTTATAGCCTATATATAAAAGTCCGTTATCATCATATATATCCGTAATGAACTCCGAAACTACGCAGCTGCTCTTGATGAAATGTAGCACAGTGTGTGTGTGTGTGTGTGTGTGTGTGATCCGATTCCACATACTTTTTATCTCGATTAAGTACCTCAATAATTTTTTCTGCAAATTCAATTTTTTGTATCTAGGTTGGATAAGTATTCAGTAATTGGTGTTGTCGCTCAGCCTTAAGTCTGGGCAAGCGGCAAAATGATGGGTTCGAGAGTAGAAGGTCACCGGTTCGACACTCGATGAGGATCATTAATTTTTTCATTTTGAGTTTTAACCTGCCCTTCTCCTCTAAATGATGTGAGGAGTCGGTAGAAACGACACGCGGTTCGAGGCCGTTCTCCGTAGGGAGTTAGAATCCCTCTCGGGAATGGATGTTTGAGTTGTCCTTAGTAGTTTGTAATTTCGTGGATTGATTGACCCCGCATTTAAGTCCCATAAGCTTAACAAACATTTGAACTTTTCAAAATTTTTGACTCGCAGTTCGGATTCAACGTTTATAAATAAGCCCCTTTTACCCGTTTGGATAACTAGCGTGGGTTAGGGAGATGCAAGTCGCTGAAGTGGCTTCCAGTCGAAAAACCTGAGTCACACGAAATTATTACCACAATCGATTCAGACGTTTCCTTGATTCTACCATTCATTTCAAATTACATGTGTTTTCCAATTTTGCGCAAGACATAATCGTACATTTTAATGTTTCCACATTATTTTCGTTATAATGTTCGTTATCTCTAACTATATAAAAGCAAAAGGACACTCATTCACTCATTCACTCACTGAATAAACAAGATCTCTAACCCAATTCACCTATATTGCTGAGATTTGGTAGGAATGTAGTTTATAGGTAGAAGATGTCATCTAAGAAAGGATTTAGCGATGGGGCTGATAATTCAGGAGATATGAAGTCATAAACAATGAAAACTACCCCCTCTCATGGCACGTGATAGTGTGACTTTATCAATCCACTGTTTGAGAAGGTGGGCACTTAGCAAATAGCAACAAACTTTTAACATAATTTCAAACCTTTAGGAAATATTTTTTCGATGACAAACCCAGAAAAATGATAAAAGGAAAAATGTTTTTCGCTTACTGCATTTTCGGCGTTCATGCAGTATAATAATAAAATCACGGCATTTCGCATGACGTAACAATTTTTTACTTCAACACTATTAATTGTACTGGCGGGAAATGTTCCAGGCAGTATACATACAAATCACTGAACGTACGTTCAAATTTTTATCATAGTTCCACACACAATTCATGAGATATGGAGTCATAAACAATTAGATTATTGAAAAACCGCATCACGCTTGAGGTTTTGATTTATTACGTCTTTGATACCAATTAGATTCGCGACATATTTCGTGACATTTTACATTTACACCACTGGATGTATCTTCGAAATAATAGCCTTCGGATGCTATGACGTCAAAGACAATGAAACTCATGAAAATTCGTCCTAATAAGCACGAGGTTTTAATTTACTACGTCTATACTACCAACTCAATTTACAACACATTCCGCAGGCAGATAGCCGCAGTGGCCGAGCGGACTGCGGCGTGCCAGTCACAATCTGCACGGCTGCTATGGTCGGGGGTTCGAATCCCCCCTCTGGCATGAATGTTTGTGCCGTCCTTAGTATAAAGTAGTTCGTAAATAGTTTGTAAGTTTGGGGACTGATGACCTCGTAGTTAAGTCCCATAAGATCTACAAACATGTGAACATCTTTTGTGTTTCTGATATTTCACTCTACGAAGCTGGTAAATAATTTTTTTGTAGAACACATAATTCAGGAGATATTATATCATAAACGTGACATCCGTAAATGTTTTTGTTGTTGTGTTCTTCAGTCCGGAGACTGGTTTGATGCAGCTCTCCATCCCATTCTATCCCGAGCAAGCCTCTTTCATCTCTTCATAAGACCTGCAACCTACATCCATTTGAATCTGCTTACTGTATTCATCTCTTGGTCTCCCTCTGCGATTAGTAACCCACACACGTCCCTCCAACACTAAATTACCGATCCCTTAATGTCTAATAATGTGTCCTATCAGTCGATTATTTTAGTCAAGGTATGCCAAAAGTTCCATTTCCCCCCAATTCTGTTCAGTACCTCTTCATTAGTTACGCGATCCACCCACCTATTCTTCAACATTCTTCTGTAGCACCACATTTCAAAGGTCTCTACCCTCTTCCAGTCCATACTGTTTATTGTCCACGTTTCACTCTCATACAAGACAACACTCCACACAAATTCCTTCATTAAGGATTTCCTTACACTTAAATTAATATTCAATGTTAACAAATTCCTTTTTTTTCAAAAACTCTTTTCTACCCATTGCCGTTCTGCATTTTATATCCTCTGTACTGCGACCATCACGTTTTATTTTACTGCCCAAGTTACAAAACTCATTTACCACCTTTATTGATTTCTTACCTAATTTAATTCCTTCAGCATCGCCTGATTTTTCTTATACTTATCTCCATTAACTCTTGTTAATGTTCATATTGTATGCATTTTTCAAGTCAATGTCCATCCCGTTCAACTGCGGTTCCGGGTCGTTTGCTATCTCTGAAAAAATTACAATGTCATCGGTAAAACGCAATGATTTTATATCTTCACCCTGAACTATAATTCTTTCTCCAAATTTCTCCTTGCTATCCTTTATAGCTTGCTCAGAGTACAAATCGAATAACATTGGAGTAATCCTCTCTTACTACCTTCCCAACCTCTGCATCCATTTCATTCCCTTCAACTCTGATAACTGCTGTCTGGTTTTGTAAAAGTTGTAAATAACCTGACGTTCCATATATTTTACTCTTTCCGATTTCAGAACTCGAAAGACTGTATTCCAATCAACATTGTGAAAAGCTTTCTCCAAATCTAAAAAATCTAGAAATATATGTTTCCGTTTTCTTAATCTATCTTCTAAGATACGCCGTAAAGTGAGTATTGCCTCCCGTGTTCCAACATTTCTCGTAATCCAAACTGATCTTCCCCGAGGACAGATTCTACCAGCTTTTCCATCCTTCTGTAAATAATTCATGTTAAAATTTTGCAAACAACACTTATTAAACTGATGGTTCTGTTATTTTCATATCTGCCTTCACCTGATTTCTTTGGAATGGGGATTATTACATTTTTCTTAAAGTCTGAGGGTATGTCGTTTGTCTGGTAAATCTTACGCACCAGTTGAAATAGTTTTTTCATGACTGGTTCTCCCAATGAATTTAATAATTCTGAGGGAATGTCATTTACTTCAGGGGCATTGTTTCGACTTAGGACTCTAAGTGCTCTTTCAAATTCTTCAGTATAGTATCTGTGGTGTCGCACAAGTCCAAAGTGCGCGCCACCTACTTTCGCCGCGCGCCACCATGCACGCACGGCGCGGCGTTCTTACGACGTCAGCCACGAGCGCCCTCTGCTACAACTCCGCTCGTGGCCAACACTGAACGACATCGTTCACTTGGGACTGAGATAGGAACCAGTTAACACTTCGGAATCAGATAGGCACCAGTGAAGACTTGGCTTTCGGATAGGGACTAGGCAAGCCTCTAGCTCAACTATGTATCAGCATTCGGCAGTACTGAGCTATATAAAAGTTAAGTATTGTATAAATTCTGTGCAATATATATCTCATTCTAATTTACTCTAGTGTTTCTAGTTTCTGCTGTCCCACTGGCTGCTCCCCTCCGTACCTGCACAAGCGTGCTACCTTTATTCCTGTGTCGGTCTTCCTACTCGGCCACCGACACCTCCGACGGAAACGAGACACAAAAGCGGCGACGAGGCTGGGACACAAAAGTATCTCCTATTTGATCTTCATCTACTTCCTCTTCTCTTACTACAATATGGTCTCTAAGTTCATTTCCTTTGTAGAGCCCCTATATAAACTTTTTCAAACTTTCAGCTTTCCCTTCTTTACTGAGAATTGATTTTCCATCAAAGTTCTTTATATTCATAGAGATGTTTTTCTTGTCTCCAAATGTCTCTTTTATTTTCCTGTAGGCGGTATCTACTTTCCCCCTATTTACACATTCTTCTTCAGACTTGTAATTGCCTTCTAGCAACCCCTCCTTAGCTATTTTGCACTTCCTGTTCATCTCATTTCTTAGTCGTCTGTACTCCAATTTGCCTGTTTTCATATAAAATTTCCTCCTTTCAGCAATTAAATTTCCTGTGATATCCAAGGATTTTTGTAGATCTTACTTCGCAAAGTCGAGCACACAGCCGTATCCACTGCTACTAGAATAGACGGTATGGGTCACGTTCAGGAGAGGGGGGGGGGGGGGGGGAAGACCGTGCTCTGTGACGTCAGCCGGTGACCAGAGCCGACACGAAAGGCCGACGCGAACGGCCGACACGAAAAACGTATCAAACGATTGTAGGAAAACTATGTGGTGAAAAAATTTGATTTTTTTACATCTTACAGTTTGAAATCTCCGCTCGATGAAGGACTGAATTTCTTTTTGTTATTCTGCCTACTTTTTGTGCTGTGTAAATGAATGAAATGGCTGCAATAAATTTTATAATTTTGTAGAGGTAAAAACGCATTGCGTAGACTTTGCGTATTATTCAGTTTAGATCATATGTTACTGCGTATCAATGTTGTGAACATGTCGAAGTAAATAATTATTTCATGTATTAATTTGTTGTTCTCACTTCTTAAATGGGAAATTTCTTTAGTTAATTCAACTACAATTATTCCATCGTTGTAAACGGCAGTGCTCGCTGAGGGGTTTCGGAAATAGTACACCTACTGTGATTCTTTAGTTTCTCCCGGCGTATTTCATAACCAAAATATCCACGGGTGTACTGCCGGTCTATAGTGTCCAACGGGCACTATAGACCGGCAGTACACCCGTGGATATCTGATTTCCTCAACGAAATTGTTTCTACAATTTACACTGTCATCCTTGTCATTTGTTGTTAACAATAAGATTTGTACTTCTCTTCAGTTGTCCCGTCTTTCTACTCTGACTTCACGGCATTCAGAAGAACCCGTTTTGAGTACGTTGATGCACTTAGGCATCTGCCTCTAATATACGTATCAATGGGATGTTTAAAAGTTCGTTTCTCAAGTCTCGAACATAATCAGACTCTTTAAAATGTTCTGAACATACACGACCAGTATCGTGCTTGAAAGCATCTACTCGCTTACACGCGTTTATCTTCTTTAACCTTACCTCTTTATCTGTGAGATATCGCATTCTTCTGTCTGCCGTGGTTCGTACTGCACGCAACAGCACAATACACCATAGTAACTAATACGCCATCACTTATCACTTACAACTACTTAATACATGCACAATCTGTAAAGATCTCGTGGGAAACCATTTCTATGGGGATAACGGTCAGATCGATAAAATAACTAAACCGGTACTTCTGATACACGTAACAAGTTTAAAATGAGGTAGCTGCTTACTTCCACCTAGCAGCTTAACCTGTAGGCAGGTGTTGCGTTTGAGAAAATCCTCCATGATGGCAAATTAGAAAATAATAGCGGTCCTATCACACTCCCCTGGGGCACGCCTGACGATAAACTCTGATGAACACTCGCCGTCGAGAACAACGTACAGCGTTCTATTACTTAGGAAGTCTTCCAGGCAGTCACAAATCTGCGAACCTATTCCATAAGCTCGTATCTTCGTTAGCAGTCTGCAGTGTGGCACCGCGTCGAACGCCTTTCTGAAGTCGAGAAAAACACAATCCGCCTGTTGCCCTTCATCCGTGTCTCGCAAGATGTCATATGAGAAAAGGGCAAGCTGAGTTTCACATGAACGATGTTTCCTAAACCCGTGCTGATTCATGGAAAGAAGCTTTCCCGTTTCAAGGAAATTTACTATATTTGAACTGAGAGTATGCTCTAAAATTCTACATGAAACTGATGTCAACAATATTGGCCTGTAATTGTGTGGGTCAGTTCTCTTTCCTTTCTTATAAACGGTAGTCACCTGCACTTTTTTCCAATCACTAGGAACTTTGCCGCGGTGGAGTAGCCGAGCGGTCTAAAGCGCCTCGCTGCGGAGCGCGCGGTTGCTCGCCGTGGAGGTTCGAGTCCTCCCTGGGGCATGGGTGTGTGTGTTGTCCTTAGGTTAGTTTATCTAGGTTTAAGTAGTTTGTAACGTACGGACTGATGAACACGCAGTGTGGTCCGATAGATTTACAGACATCTGAACATTTTTTGAACTAGGAACTTTGCGCTGATTAAAGATTCGCTATAAAGGCAAGCTAATGCCACTGAGATTTCGCTATTATCTATATAAGCGATTTGATGGAATCTTGAGGTTGATTGGCGTACTCGTGCCATAGACAGAGGTCAAATCGTGACCACTACCAGAACTTTCCCGGCCGCAGTCGGCAGCAGTGGTCCCTCACTGGCAGTGGGTCTGAACTCCCGCCCGACTGCCGCTCCACGGGTCGGCGATTGACTCTGTCCAGCGAGGCGAATACTGCGCCACGCCACGCGGCTGCTGCTGTATTAAAATGGCCCCCCATGTATCGCGCTGTCAATACCCGCCACCAGCGTGTCACTGCTGCGACGGCTCGCGCAATTTGCCGCTGCGACAACTTTTATTTGCTGCGAATTGCACAGCTACAGGCTGTCACATTAATGTCACCACCTGCCAGAAAAAAGACCGAATTTTCACCTTTTGGCCCACTTTAGGTTACGGTAGTAACACTAAAAGTGAGCCTTTGCGATCGTCTTTTGACAGCTCAAAATTTAAATGAAAATAACGGCTTACTATTCATATGAAACGAAAATTGAATAAACGAATTTGTAGAGGAGAAAATTCTCTACTACTTTGCTCCGTTATGTTTTTTTCATATCTCGTATCGTTTCAATTATATTCGCAAGAAGCACGGCGATTTTGAGATGTCTGTCTGTCTGTCCGTAACGTGTTCACTGTTTTTAAGACGAACCGTTCAACCGATTAGCACCAAATTTTACAGACATAATTGTAGGCCGCCAGAGACCAGAACCTCCCTTTTTCAAACTTCTCGGACAAATAATACGGTAGTAATACCAAAAGAAGCCGTTTCTAATATAATTGTAACTGCAAACGTACCGTTCATCTGGCACGAAAATTGAATAACCTAATTGGTAGAGGGGAAAATTCTCTACAACTTCACTCTATTATTATTATTATTTTTTTCATAGCTTGCATCCTTGCAGAGATATTTGCTAAAATAACGACGATTTGACGATATCTGTTTGTCTCTAACGTTATCCCACGTTCAACCGATCGGCACCTAACTTTACAGACATGATTTTCTTATTGTAACTTACACGTTGTCATTTCAAAGCAATGGCGCACTGAAGAATTAACAAAAACACATCGTTCTTCGTACGATAAATAATAATCTAGTTTCTACAAATGCCGTATTAGCATCAGTTAACAACGGCCAACAATAGTAGAGATTAAAGGGCGCAACTTTTGATTGATAGCCGTAGCGTAGTGGGCAAAGTGTTGGACGATGACGCTGCAGGACATTTGTTCGGAACCTGCCACTACCTGAACTTTTTTTCCTAAAAGTGTTTCAGACACTCTTCTTAATTAACTTTTTATTATTTAGATTATTATTTTGTTCCAAAATGTTTGCAAAAATGTATAAAACTACAAATCTAAAGAGGGCAGTAAAACACGTCAGTGCGATTTTTTTAGCGCAGACTGTACTGCAGGGTGTTGATAAAATGGCGCAGATACGACTGAACAGTTAGTACGGATATGCTCCGAGCCGTGCCCTGTCGTGGTCATCAGTCGCTAGACTTGCGAACTACTTAGACTAACTGACGCTAAGGACAATACAGACACACACAACACACATGCCCAAGGGAGGACTAGAACCTCCTACGGGGATCATACGCGCACTGCGCATCAAGGCGCCTTAAGGCTAGGTTAACGTCACTGCCCCAATGTTTAAGTTAGTGGTTAAACAAATTGGCAAAGGGGAAAAATTAGAAGCAGGAATCCATTCAAAATTTAATGTGAAAACATAAGAAAAAAATTGGGAAAAACATTTATTTATCGAATGATGATACAGAGCTTGATTCAAATACATAGTTCTAATTGTATACATTGTAAGATATGTATGACAAGGACAATATATGTTCAGGATCAGATGTGCAGTGTTACATTAAATTATGTACACATTACACAAGTTCGTAGAAAAGTCCAAACAGGTGATCCAGTTGAGCCCTTCAGGTAATGCATGGTGGATGTCATTTATTGATCCCCCAGAAGCTCGTTTCGGGCATTCACCTACAATATGGTTTATTGTTTGTAGGGCAGCACCACAGTCACATTCGGGAGATGTTACCCAGACCCATTTGTGCTGTAGATATCCGCAGTTCTCTTGTCCTGTTCGGATGCGGTTAATGATTCTCCACTGGCGTCTGAGGAGTGTGAAACCTGGAACTCGCATTGAAGGGTTTTCAACCAGATGACCGTTGATCACTGACGATTCTTCCCTGTAGCTTTTCCATGCTTCATTGATGCCAAAGTTGGTGACATCAAGATGATGTGCCGTTTTCCAAGATGGTTTCCTTGACTTCAAACGCTGGTGTTCTGCTGTTGATGTATCACTGTGTGTGGGTAGCCGGGGGTTCTTCTGGATGTTCCTCCAGATCTTCAGGAGAGCATCTTATCTACATAGAGCTGGAGGTTGGATGTTACTTAAAACTGGTAGCCAAGCAGTTTGAGTACTATGTATGCAACCCGTAATAAGTCGCATTTTCTGGTTGAGTTGCACATCTATTTTCTAAGAGTGAACACTGTTCATCCAAATTGGAAAACAGTATTTAGCGACAGAGTATGACAATGCCAAAGCAATTCATCATAGGGATTGAGCACTGCAACCCCAGGAGGTACCAGCAAGCTTCTCGATGATATTATTGCGGGTCTTCACTTTAGCAGCCACGTTGGAGAGGTGTTGACGAAAAGTTAGGGATCTGTCGAGTGTTATTCCAAGGTACTTCGGTGTGCTGCAGTACTGCAAGGTTTGTCCTCTGAGTTTTAGTTCTGGTTTATAGTTAGAGTGCCGAGTGCCGATGCTGAAGTGACAATTTTGAGAAGGTTTAGGCGTAGGCACCATTTCCCGATGTCTAGAATTTCCATGTCGCCAGTTAAAATACTTTCAGCAGTAGTAGTGAAACTAAGGCTCTGGGTTACCAAACAGATGACATCAGCATATATGCGTTGGCAAGTGAAATATGACGGATTAGCAGAATATTCTGACAATTTATTAAACAGAATTCGGCGAATAGTTACCTATACAGCTCTGCATCGAAGTTTATACTGATATGTAGAGCTTTCATAAAAGTAACTATTTGCCGACAGTGGATGGTGTAGTTTGGTATTGTTAAAGTGTTTCCCGTCTAGCTGACCGCGTAAAATATTGCATTGTTAAAGGAAAATGGACATTGAAATTTCGTAATACTCGTAAATTGGAGCACGAAAAAATTACGGAAAAATGATTGTAGGTCCTACTGACTATTGGAAAATACGGATTTGAAATGTGAATTTTGAAAAGAAGGGCTACATGAGAAATTGCGGTTTATTTGACACGAAAGCCAAACCATCCATTGTTGGAGCAGTCCAACATGGCTGATAAAAGCATCACAGGGAGATGGTAGGA
This sequence comes from Locusta migratoria, assembly GCA_026315105.1. Taxonomy (NCBI): domain Eukaryota; kingdom Metazoa; phylum Arthropoda; class Insecta; order Orthoptera; family Acrididae; genus Locusta; species Locusta migratoria. The sequence goes on along the minus strand of CM048745.1, from coordinate 55,216,769 downwards.
ATCTTCCAACTACAATTAAAACACATAAACTGCATTTTATAGAGAGAATGGAGAGGGGTTATTAATGAAAGAAAGGAATGAAGCACACACATACCTTATATAACAAGAATATCGCCGCACCTGTCTATCAAAGAAAAACCAATACATAAGCAGCGTAATTGCTGAGAGATGTTAATCGACCAGAAACGAACAGAGAGTGTTAGGTTCATCTGTTTCTACACAGTTTATCAAAAAAGAAAAATTAATGTCAATACATGAAATGTTAACTGTGACACGTCGCAGATCATTACAATTTTACCACTGATTCAGCCTAGGTAATTTAGTCAAGTGGCGAGTCATTTAGTAACTAAACGTGTCTGAACGTCATCGTTTAGTACAGTTGGTCAAGTCGGCCTGATAAAGTAAGTTGGATGGTAGCCGGGCAAGTAGCTTCCGCTGTCACGCCACTCGACAGTTGAACATCAAGCTCGTCACTATCGCCCTGTCTTCATCTCGCCTGTCTCTTTTTTCAGTCATCCGTTTCTTGCTATCACCAACGTTGTTCGTTGGAGTGACAATACAAAGTTTTAAATTTCTTTCACTTTACGTAAAACAGGAGTCCTTGTGGATCTTGAAATGTCCACAGTGCACATAAAAGGAAAAATAAACATCCGCAATCATAGAGGTGAAAAAGACGATGGAAATAACAGGGATTCGCGATAAGCAGTAAATTAACAGCATTTTGTCAGTATTTTAGTTGACTTTGCTAGTCGAAGGAGATGTGCCGAGGATCTTAAGCTACACCTAGTAGCAGGGAGGTACAACATTACCTTCAGTTTAATTTCTGAGCTAGGGCTTCTGTAACATTGCAGTCAGTACGTACTTTTCTACTAGGAAATTGGAGCAAATCTTTGACATTCGCACTGATGAAAAATATTGATTTGGGTGTTTAGTTGCAACTTCTTTCAGAAGCATACTGGATGCTCAAAGCAAATCTCTTCGGCCAGTCCATTTTCGTACACAATTGCTTCTTTTCTTCCTTACAGTTTCACTTTCTTCTTCCACCTCATCCTGAATAGCCACTGCTTCAATTCGTATCGCTCGCTTAGCCCTCGCTCTCCGCATCCACGTTGTAGTACACGCTCGACAGCAGCCAATACTTGACCGCCAACTAAATCATGTGTGAACGCGCACTTGCTTACTGGTTGTTTAGCCGTCAAGTAGGGCTGCTACTTCACTTGCTGTTTGACTAAATTAGTAGCCTGGTGTGAACCAGCCGATTAGAGCGCGCGGCTTTTTTTATCGTACAATTTGCATGTGTATATATTTGGCCCTACAATTAACCACTACTTATTTTAGACTGAAAGTCTTGGTAGAGGTATGCAAACTTCATTGTAAGATTTTAATAATTATTTTAAAAATTTACGTCAAAATCATCATCAACTTCTAAATATCGAAAACAATTTGCAAATTCTTCATTATGAGAATAAAAGCACAAGTTTAGACATTTTGGGAGATTTAGAAAATTTAGTGCATAGATACACCTTGAAGGATCAACTACTTAACGAACAAGTTACCAGCACAAGAGACTGGTTTTTCCAAATTTTCGAAGCAACATTTTTCAGTAATTAATTTTGAGGATTTGATTTCTTTATTTTTTTGTTTTTAAATTTTTTTTTAAAATATGGTATTTATTTTATTTTGATATTTGTTTAAAATTGATGAACTTTAATTTGACCTTCTATCTTGAATAAATAAGGCAACTGTTCAGCCTCTACTCCAACTTCCATTTTACTCACATATTAATTCGCCATAGAACCTTTATTTTCTAAAATATTTTATATATACGTTATCTTTATTTTATATAAATATTATCTTAATAACAAATGATGTTTATTCTTATTTGTTACTACATGACAACAGTATTTTATATGACAAATCTGAATACATCAAATCTAAATTTATATAATATCGGTATGTAATTCGAAATTATGTAAAAGTATAAAAATATTTCACATATTTATTATAAACTGCAAATAATTTTGTGTATCTACTTAATTGGCTGTATATGAATCTTATTGACAGAGCACCAGATGGTGGGCTACGTCTGAAACATGTTGTGAACTGAAAATAAATAATCTACTGATAACATCTTTTGATTATTCAAGCTATCTCCAGAATTTTTAAAATAATTATTAAAAATTAACCACTACTCCTGCCAGCAGACTTGACAACTTATTTCAGTACAAAAAGAAATCCGCCATGAATAACAGTAGCCGAACTGTTCCAGTTATTGAATACACGAGGCACCCTATCGGCACCAACTCCGCACAGACACATTCTAACTGAAATTTTCTTAATTGTTCTTACACTTTTCCTACAGGAAGAAAGGAGACTGACTGCCTCTGATGATGGAGACCTACTCATCTCATAGTAACTAATTTCCCCGACATTGCGCTACATAAATAGTCAATAAGAATTGCTATTACACAGTTATCGTTGTTTTATAAGGTACTCAGGACAGCAACGTTAGGTAATATACCCATATCCAAAAATGCACCGTTTGGAAGATAAACGTCTTTGAAAATACGTCAAACACTCAAAATGTCGCGCATTAGTTTCATTGCACGAAGTGCTCACATAATGAGGGTTCAAATATCCCAAAGTGCCATGAATGGCAAGGAAGTCGTTCCATATGGTTCTGGTAAACAAACTCCACTTGTAGTAAAACAGGGATACGTCCAGCGGCGTTAAGGGGAGACGGAAGGCAACTGAGCTCAAAAATTCGATTTTTAGATTTTAGCGTATTTGAAATGCCTGGTATTTCCTCCGTGAAACAGTTTCTGTTTTATATAAATCCGACAACTTTTTCGTGAGCTATGATGGTTTTTCTGACGCTCTGTGCCATCTGGCCACGCCTTCCGTTTTGCGCCATTCGGAGAAAATGCACACAGCATTCTTTTACTCCTCGTATATTATTTCATGCTTTTATTGTTTTTATCGCTTCAATGTTTCCTACCCTCTATCTACTATCAATACTTTATGTTCCGATTGTGTAGGTTGTTGTTTTAGAACGTTATTGGTTGAACTTGGTGAAGTTTGTTGTGAGTGAAGTACGTCTTGATTTGTATTTTCGTTGGTCCCGAGAATAAAGAAATTCTTGCCTAAATTAAAATTCAGAGGAAATGAGGTTAGTGGGTCAAAGGAGCCGAGAATTTTAGACATCAAGAAAAAAAGCACATCAAGAAATAAACTGCAGTGTCTTCCTCAAAATTGGTGTTTATGGTGCTATTTTATGCTTCAATGATGGTGTAACTAGAAAATTTGATGTTTTGGTTATTGGGCATACAATCTAGTAGAAATACTGCAAAATCCTTTGTGCAAAGATATAAAGGGAGAATCCGCAAAGCCGGCCGCGGTGGCCGAGAGCTCTGCGGCGCGTCAGTCACGGTCTGCACGGCCACTACGGTCGGGGGTGGATATTTGTGCCGTCCTTAGTAGTAGCTAGTTCATAAGTAGTTTGTAAATTTAGGGACTGATGACCCAGTAGTTAAGTCCCATAAGCCATACAAACATTTGAACATGTTTTTGAGAATCAGCAAAGCCGGTATTGCTAATTTAAAATTCACAAAAGCAGCTAGACAGAAAAGAAGAGGGACCAAGAGAAGAAAAGATGCTCAATGTGGTGTAGGAAAATATTTGTGGTAAGTAATTCTCATCAATAACTGTACTAGAATTGCAATATTAAACTTTAAATTGATTTTTCTCAAAACTACACTTTTTTTACTTTCAGGTACCATTATTTGATAAACTAATGGGGTTAGAAAGATGAAATTTGGTGTTTTTGTATTGAAGATGGTAATAAATCATTACAAGTAAATTGAGAACCACAAAACAATCATCAACTGTTTTATAATAATTAATGTACAAAAAAGTTAATTTTTTCTGGTGAAAGAATAATAAAAAAGGCTTGTTCAAAACCATTAGAGTTGTTATGTTCATTTTACTTGTAAACTGATACATTTATGTTACATATATTCAGTAAAAATTTCGTTGTGTTATCATATTTGCTTTGAAAAGTGTACCTATTTAAAGGGTAAAATATCATTGCCAGAAAGAATAAAGATAAAAATTGCTTTCCGTCTCTCCTTAAATCGGACGATCGGTCGATCACACGAGCTATCCATCTGTATCTCAAGTTTGGAAAAAATATTAGCATATGCAATGGCACATTTTCCATACACTACACCAGTATGTTCTTTTTTTTCCCTTATGGGGTCATCAGTCCCTAAACTTACAAACTACTTATTAACTACCTAAGACTAAGGACGGCACAAATATCCATGCCCGAGGGGGGATTCGAACCCCCGACCGTAGTGGCCGTGCAGACCGTAACTGGAGCGCCTCAGTCCCCTCGGCCACCGCGGCCGGCCACCAGTATGTATCGTAGGAAATCCACGTGGTTGTGACTCATTAAATGGGGCGGTAGAATACTCGTGGATGACAACAGATAATACGAGCCCACGCATTAATACCGAAACGATGTTGAAATCCTGAGGGAACTGAAGAGTGAGGTGTCTGTTAATGCCAGGCTGCCTCGATCGCTCAGTGGCAACTGACGTTCACGCGCCTCACTATCTCTGGTTTTTACTTTGAGTATACGTGACATGACGTCACACGACACCCCATCTTTTCAAGTCTTTAGTAACAAGCGATATTATTAAGTATTATAAAATGTCAGACGCTGAGTGATACTTCAAATTTCTTTTAGAAAGCCGTCATAATTGCAAGTGTCAGCCCGTAATCGAGCGACGTCTGCTCGGCGTCTGTACCGATCACTGTTATAATGAAATAAATCGCAATTTGCTTTCAGTTACGGCTTTACTGTACTAGGTTTAGATGGAATACCAAATTGCAGCAAATGAAAATTTGGGGTCGGCCGGAATTCGAACCCGGGATCTTCTGCTTTCTAGGCAGACGCGTTGACCACTCCGCCACCGAGGACACAGTGACCAGCTCGACTGCAGAGGACTCTTCCCTGTACGTCTCCCGCCACACCCAAATCTCCATTCTCCACGCTGTCTCTTTCCTATTACCACAGCCTGGTGTGGCGGGAGACGTGCAGGGAAGAGTCCTCTGCAGTCGAGCTGGTCACTGTGTCCACGGTGGCGGAGTGGGCAACGCGTCTGCCTAGTAAGCAGGAGATCCCGGGTTCGAATCCCGGCCGGCCACAAATTTTCATTTGCCGTAATTTGGTATTCCATCTAAACGTAGTACATTGAAGCCATAACTGGTCGCAAATTGCGATTTATTTCATTAAAATGAACGCTGTAACGTCGTCAAAAATATGTAATTGATCAGTGTTGTGACACTGCGCAACAATGCAGCAATGGGGAGGTGACGACACGCTTTGGCGAAGCGGTGCACTCTTTGTCCACAGGCCTTACATGCCGGCTATTTGGCTTTGGTTCAACCAGTTATGTCAGACACGTAACAAGTGCGGTCAATTACGGATATTCGGAAAGTGAGGAGACAACCTCAGTAGCTCTAGTAAGTTATTCGCGGATGATGCTGTCACTTAACGGTTAGTAAAGGCACTAGAAGATCAAAAGCAACTTCAATATGATTTAATTAAGATATCTGCATAGTGCAGAAAATGGCAATGGACCCTTAGTAATGAGAAGTGTCGCACATCTTCTCAACTAATGAAATAAATCGCAATTTGCGATCAGTTATGGCTTCACTGTACTAGGTTTAGATGAAATACCAAAGTGCGGTGAATATAAATTTGTGCCCGGCCGGGATTCTAACCCAGGATCTCGTGCTTACTAGTCAGACGCGTTGACCACTCCGCCACCGAGGACACAGTGACCAACCCGACTGCAGAGGACTCTTCGTAGCACGTCTCCCACCACACCCAAATTTCCATTATCCACACTGTCTCTTTCCTATAACCAACGCACTTTGGTATTTCATCTAAACCTAGTACAGTGAAGCCATAACTGATCGCAAATAGCGATTTATTTCATTAATTTGAACGCTGTAATGTCGTCAAAAATATAAAATTGTAAAAAATAAACTAGTTCTGTTCTTGCTCAGCGCTCGCTGTGGAGCGCTGTTGCTCGCCGTGGGAGTTTCGAGTCCTTCCTGTGGTATAGTCCTTAGGTTACTTTCAGTTAGTTTAAATAGTCCTTATGTCTATGGACTGATGACCATACCACTTTGGTGCAATAGGTTTAGAAACATAACACTAAGTAAGTCAGCAAATTACGAAAATATGCAAAGGGTTTAAATGTTCAAATGTTTGTAAAGCTTATGGGATTTACAAACTACTTATGAACTAACTTGTATTAAAAAGAGTACAAACATCCATGCCCAAGGGGGTGGGATTCGAACCCTCGACTGGGAATGTCCTCGCACATTGTAGCAGAGCCCCTCAATGCCCTCGGCCACTCCGCCACGTCTACGTAAAAGGCAGGCATACAGATAACACCTGAAACCCTTTGGATACTTCGGAGTTCGTTCTTGTTGGACGGTATTCGAGAGTGTAACGGTGGCTAAATCGTTGGAAGATGGTTCGATGAACATTCTACCAGTTTCCCGTTAGTTCCAGAATATCCATCATCATGTATCACAGTTCTCGTGCGAGATGGAAATGTCGGAACTGTTATAACTTTAATGCACCTCGTAAAACGCGAACTTGCAGTGGTGCCAACAAGCCTGCAGTGTAAACCCACTGACGGAAAACGACTCTTCGCAGCGTGACATGCGGACGCAATCGTGCCACGTTAACTGTTGATGGCTATCACTCGCCGCCGGCTAATGAAACCCACCGTTCAAATATTGAAGCCGCCCCGTCGGCTAATGACACCGACTGCACAATTAGGACTGCGCCCCTGTAGTTGCCTGACACTAATTCCGTGTAATTACGTTCGTAATCAGTTGCTGGCTCGTTCAGTTTCTCGATGAATTACGCGTGCTAGCGTGCGCACGGTACGGTCCATTTTGTTATTCCGGCCTTCGTTTACGAGCGTAGTGGTATACTCAGATACTATTTGTACAGTTTCCCAGCCGTATGGAGGTTTTCGTAAAGTTTTTAGTGAATTATTGGCAATGGACTTGTTTCCCTGGCAGTAGGTACCAAATGGATACTTAACTGTAGAAAGGTGGCAATTTCATGAAAAGTGTGAAAAGTGGTTTGAAAGGTGCAGGATACCGAAGACGATCGCGTAGCAAGAGGGCTGTGTCCACCGAGTATTACAAGTGATTATACTTTCCACTAGTACATTGCCTGCTGATTTCATGACTGGTGAAATGTTCCATTCTGTTGTGTTTGTTTCACTTTGACGCCGTTGTAAGTGTATGGAAAAACTTGAATGCCCTTCTTTTTTGTGAATCATTGCTCTCAAACTTATGAAGTATGTGTATAATAACTACATAATATTACGAACATATACAATCACATAACATTGTCATATAAATCAAATATTACATACTTTTGTATTATCTTTAAATCATTTTCTACATATGTGATTCCCATATGTTAAGGAATGGCGTATGAAATCCACATGGTTAGGAGACGGACGAAGTATGGTACTGGATCATTCAGAGATGAACAGCCGAGGTGGAGTAGCCTAGCTGTCTAAAGCACCTCGCTGTGGAGCGCGCGGTTGCTCGCCGTGGAGGTTCGAGTCCTGCCTGGTGCATGGGTATGTGTGTTTGTCCGTAGGTTAGTTTACCTAGGTTTAAGTCGTTTGTAAGCTACGGACTGATGACCACGCAGTTTGGTCCGATAGATTTACAAACAAACAAGAGTTGTACAGAAGAAATTAAAGAGGATAGGTTTGGCGTATGAAACACACCAAAACAGTTACGCCAACGAAGAACCGTCCTTCACCGCAATTACGATTTTAAGACCTTCGCTGACTGTTAAGTCTAAGGTATTATTGCTGTTGAATGGTAACAAATTTCCAGTGTTCTCCAAAAAAAAAAAAAAAAAAAAAAAAAGTATGTTGTTCTTACCTTTATGTACTATGCATGTGTAGATCAAGGTGCAGTGAGCTCAAGCCTGCATTGAAAATAGATTTGATTTTTAAGTTCCATAAGCAAGATTACTCAACACAAGGAACGTTCTTTCTCCCATGTGACTGGGTTTGCCGTGGTAGAGAGAAGGAACTGGGTGACGATGGCATTTGTACTCAGCGACGTTTGCAAAATGGCCGAGGAAGGAAAGGTTGTTAGCCCTATCAAAGTAATTTCTATGAATTGTTCAAATTATTTTAATATTCAAACGAGATAGTCTTTACAAAAAACTACACTAACGACCATTAAAACTGCTACACCAAAAAGAAATGCAAATGAGAAACCGGTATTCATTGCACAAATGAAGAGTGGAATTGCTAAAGGTGCTAAGTGCCGAAAATGAAATTGTTGAGGAAACGAAAAAACTGCACATCTCTGTGAGAAATTGATATTAATTTCTAACAAAACACAAAGCAACTCTTTACATGGTTATACATATGTTGACAAAGGTTTTTCTTCTTATGTTGAAAAATCGAAAAGTTACGTAGCGTTTATGCAGAAAGGTGTAAGTGCAATAGGTTTTGTCATAGCTAATAGATCCAAGTGCCATGAGACAACATTGACTTTATGCAGGTAACAGCTGTTGGAAAAAGTCATTATTGTTTTCGTCCACGTAATCAATAGTAGTGGAAAAATCGTTTCCTTATTTGGTGCTAGTAGACGTTTTATCAATTCCACAGCTGCGGTGTCTTTCATTGTGTTGTCTTTCTTCAGGACATGAAAATTCTCCCAAGCACACGGATCGGAAAAGCTTCTTTTGCAGGACACAATACCAGGCTGTTGTTTGCTTATTTTGATCAAAGAAAGCTGTGTCTTTGAAATCTTTAGAACCCGATTTTTTCTTCGTAAAACTAGTTCTTTTTATCAGAAACATAAAAGGTATTTAAAAATGTAGCTTTGCATACTTTTTTGAGGTCTCCTGTCCCATCAGGAAGTGTGTAGCAGAGAGTTGACTGCCTTTTTACATCTCTGCGTCTTCATTATAGTTCCCATGGCGTCGTCTTTGAGTAAGAAAAACCTCTATAAGCTCCATCAGGTAATTGCCTTGTTGGTTCAGGTCAGGCTGCTGGTATTCTTCAAAGAGCTGAGAGCTGAGTTTTCATATCAACTGTACTTACACTTGCAGAACACCTAAAAACAAAACAAACGAAAAATATGTACATCAATCTGCTACAACTGGATAAGGTAGGCTTGTTTCATATTATAACCTGTAAAGATGACGGTTATTTTGCAGCAATTTCCCTCCTTGTTCTGCTTCTTCTGCGTGAGGTTCGACGTTCCCCTTAATCTTGCCTTATCGCGTTTCTTCCTGAACGTAATGTTTTCAACACTTCCATCACTGGCGTTCATATTATCATTATTAACAGGTACAGATTCAGTAAGCAAAACAATAGCGTTGTGGCATAACCTTGACTACAGACTGCTGTTCGGTTAGCGCCAGATGCCTGTGGCACACAGATCCATTAGCAGAGCAGGCCCATCTGGACATAGGAGTAGTGAAATCTCTTGGGGTCAGTAGCAACTACAAGCAATGACTGGAGCACATAAATCTGTTAGCACAGTATTGTCGCGAATACATAGATCGCTTAGCAGTGAAAAACCCCGAAAGTCAAAAAATGGCACTTACATCCTTTAGCAATTCTATTCTTCAAATATATTATGCTAGAACAAATATGTGATTACATTTTCACGCAATTTGGGTGCATAGATCCTGAAAATCAGTACCCAGAACAAGCACCTCTGGCCGTAATAACGGCCTTGATACGCCTGGGCATTATGTAAGAGCTTGGATGGCATGTACAGGTACAGATGCCACTGCAGCTTCCACACTATACCACAGTTCATCAAGAGTAGTGACTGGAGTATTGTGACGAGCCACCATTGACCAGACTTTTCCATTGGTGAGAGATCTGGAGAATGTGCTAGCCGGGACAGCTGTCGAACACTTTCCATATCCAGAAAGGCCCGTACAGGACCTGCAACATGCGGTCGTGCATTATCCTGCCGAAATGTAGGGTTTCGCATGGATCGAATGAAGGGCAGAGCCACGGGTCGTAAGACACCTGAAATTTAACGGTCAATGTTCAAAGTGCCGTCGATGCGAACAAGAGGTGACCGAGACGTGTAACCAAAGCCACCCCATACCATCACACCCGGTGATACGACAGTATAGCGATGACGAATACACGCTTCCAATGTGCGTTCACTGCATTGTCGCCAAACACGGATGCGACCATCATGATGCTGTAAACAGACCCTGGATTCATCTAAAAAATGTCGTTTTGCAATTCGTGTACCCAGGTTCGTCGTTGCGTACACCATCGCAGGCGCTCCTGTCTGTGATGCAACGTCAAGGATAACCTCAGCCATGGTCTCCGAGCTGATCGTCAATGCTGCTGCAAACATCGTTGTACTGTTCGTGCAGATGGCTGTTGCCTTGCAAACGTCCTCATCTGTTGACTCAGGTTTCGAGACGTGGCTGCATGATCCGTTACAGCCATGCGGATAAGATGCCTGTCCTCTCGACTGCTAGTGATACGAGGCCGTTGGGATCCAGCAGGGCGTATCGTATTGCCCTTCTGACCCCACCGATTCCATATTCTGCTAACAGTCATTGGATTGCGACCAACGCGAGCAGCAATGTCGTGATACGATAAACCGCAACCGCGATAGGCTACAATCCGACCTTTATCAAAGTAGGAAACGTGATGGTACTCATTTTTCCTCCGTATACGAGGCATCACAACGTTTCAGCAGACAACGCCGGTCAGCTGCATTTTGTTTATGAGAAGTTGGTTGGAAACTCTCCTCATGTCAGCACGTTCGCCACTGGCGCCAACCTTTTGTGAATGCTCTGAAAAACTAATCATTTGTATATCACAGCATCTTCCTCCTGTCGGTTAAATTTCACGTATGTAGCACGTCATCTTCTTGGCGTACAAATTTTAATGGTCATGAGTGTATAAATGAATCTCAAAAGGGGATCATCAAAGTGTAAGTAATGGATTGTGATGGGTCTCGTATATATTGGACACACCCTGAGCATTAGACTGTTGACGTTGAATTTCACTGCGCGCTGTAAGATGCGTAACGTTTGCCATGTGGCGCAGGGGTTAAGGTCTCCAGCTAACACGCTGGAGATTCCGTGTTCGGGTCTTAACAGTGATTTTTTATTTTTAATCAGAATAGTCCGATATTTTCCCATTTTGTTTTACCGAATATAAACAAACTATTACATTGTGTGAAATTAGTAAGAAACATTAAATTTTGCCGTAGTAATTTAATCTACGTCAATATTACAAAATATTACTATAGACTGCATCGCTTGCTACGCCACAACAGAAATGTGGACGATATTTGTCGTAAAAGCAACAGAAACAAAATGGTTTCCAGCACCAAGCACATTTCATGAAAGCTTTCTTTCATGAACATGGAGTTTTAATTCATAATGCAAAAGTCTAAAAAGATTTTTTTTTTATTTTAGCCTAAAATGGAGAATCCTATGATAAAGAAATTATGTTATAAATGGATCCAGTTTAGATTTAAAATCGTGTGAAACCCAGCTGGCGCTATTCGTCCACGAGACTCAGCGGGCAATAGACACGGGTTCTCAGGTAGATGCTGTGGTTCTCGACTTCCGCAAGGCGTTTGATACAGTTTCTCACAAACTTTTAATGAAAAAAGTAAGAGCATATGGTCTATCAGACCAATTGTGTGACTGGATTGTGTAATTCCTAGATAACAGAAAGCAACAGGTCATTCTCGATGGAGAGAAGTTTCCAAAGTAGGAGTTATGTTGGGTGTGCCACGGGAGTGTCGTGGGTCTGTTGCTGTTCATGATATATATAAATGACCTTGCAGATAACATCGGAAGTTCACTGAGGCTTTTTTCGGATGATGATGTAGTATACAGAGCGGTTGTAACAATGGAAAATTGTATTGAGATGCAGCAGGATCGGCATCGAATTGACGCACGGTGCAGGGAATGGCAATTAAATCTCAATGTAGACAAGTGTAATGTGCTGCGAATACACAGAAAGAAAGATCCTTTATCACTTAGCTATACTACAGCAGGGCCGCAATTCGAAGCAGTTAATTCCATAAAGTATCTAGGAGTAGTCATTAGGAGGAATTTAAAATGGAAAGACCATATAAAATCAATCGTCGGTAAACCAGATGCCAGACTTAGATTCATTGGAAAAATACTGAGGAAATGCAGTCCGAAAACAAAGGAAGTAGGTTACAGTACACTTGTTCGCCCACAGCTTGAATACTGCTCACCGGTGTGGGATCCATACCAGATGGGATTGATGAGGTAGAGAAGATCCAACGGAGAGCAGCGCGTTTCGTTACATGTTCATTTGGTAATCGTGAAAGCGTTACGGAGATGATCGATAAACTCCAGTGGAAGACTCTGCAGGAGAGACGCTCCGTCGCTCGGTACGGGCTTTTGTCGAAGTTTCGAGAACATACCTTTACCGAGGAGTCTAGCAGTATATTGCTCCCTCCTACGTATATCTCGCGAAGAGACCGTGAGGATAAAATCAGAGAGAGCCCACACAGAGGCCTACCGACAATCCTTCTTTCCGCGAACAATACGTGACTGGAATAGGAGGGAAAATCGATAGTGGTACTCAAGGTACCCTCCGCCACACACCGTCAGGTGGCTTGCGGAGTATGGTTGTAGATGTAGAGGTAGAAATTCTTTTTCTTTTGTATTTTGAACCAGGAAGGCTTGTTGAGAGATTAATTGAAGCAACAAAAAGAAAACACGCATTTGCAATGTTCAGAATTCATGACGACTCTTAGAAGAATGTAACATTATCATATTGCTGAAACCTTTTCCTCGCGATTCGTCTTAGAAGTCTTATGGTGTAGGAAAAAAATGTTCTGAAAAGAGGTGAAAACCACTTCGAACGTTGAGAGGAGGAAAAAAAATATAATACCCAAAATGTGTAGAAAAAACACTCCTGGTCATTAAAATTGCTACACCACGAAGATAACGTGCTAAAGACGCGAAATTAAACAGACAGGAAGAAGAGGCTGTGATAAGCAAGTGATTAACTTTTCAGAGCATTCACACAGGGTTGGCACCGGTGCCGACTCCTACAATGTGCTGACGTGAGGAAAGTTTCCACCCGATATATCAAACGGAAACAGCAGTCGACCGGCGTTGCCTGGTGAAACGTTGTTGTGGTGCCTCGTGTAAGGAGGAGAAATGCGTACCATTATGTTTCCGACTTTGATAAAGGTCGGATTGTAGCCTATCGCGATTGCAGTTTATGTGTCGCGTTGGTCGCGATCCAAGGATTGTTAGCAGAATATGGAATCGGTGGATTCAGGAGGGCAATACGGAACGCGGTGCTAGATGGCAACGGCCTCGTATCACTAGCAGGCTAGATGACAAGCATCTTATCCCCATGGTTGTAACGGATCGTGCAGCCACGTCTCGATCCCTGAGTCAACAGATGGGAACGTTTGCAAGACAACAACCATCTGAACGAACAGTTCGACGACGTTTGCAGCAGCATGGACCATGGCTGCGGTTATCATTGATGCAGCAACACAGACAGGAGTGCCTGCGATGGTGTACGCAACAACGAACCTGGTTACACGAATGGTAAAACATCAGTTTTTCGGATGAATCCAGGTTCGCATCCGTGTTTGGCGACATCGCGGTGAACGCACATTGGAAGCGTGTATTCGTCATCGCCATACTGGCATATCACCCGGCGTGATGGTATGGGATGCCACTGGTTACACGCCTCGGTCACCTCTTGTTCCCACCGACGGCACTTTGAACAGAGGGCGTTCAGATGTGTTGCGATCCGCGGCTCTACCATTCATTCGATCCCTGCGAAACCTACATATCAGTAGGATAATGCAGGACCGCATGTTGCAGGTCCTGTACGTGCCTTTCTTCATATGGAAAATGTTCGCTTGCTGTCACGGCCAACACATTCACCAGATCTCTCACCAATTGAAAACGTCTGGTCAATGGTGGCCGAGCAACTGGCTCGTCACAATACGCCAGTCACTACGCTTGATGAACTGTGGTATCGTGTGGAAGCTGCAGTGGCATCTGTACCTGTACATGCCATCCAAGCTCTTAAATAATGCCCAGGCGTATCAAGGCCGTTATTACGGCCAGAGGTGCTTGTTCTGGGTACTGATTTCTTAGGATCTAGGCACCCAAATTGCGCGAAAATGTAATCACATGTCAGTTCTACTATAATATATATGTCCAATGAATACTCGTTTATCATCTGCACTTCTTGGTGTAGCAATTGTAATGGCCATTAATGTATTGACTCCAAAATCAAATATGAGCGTCAGCGGTAATACTCGTCCGTTTTCTTTCGGAAATAAATTTTAATTATTCATTTTTAATATGCACTAAAATGGAACAAGGACGATGGTGAATATACAACTGTAACAGAATTTTAAACGTAATTCTCACGTTAGTTATAAGTTTCTCTTCCGAGACATATGAATAATAATTACTAATGTCGTAGTTTTCGTAACATATACACGAAATCTAAGATATAGATAGAAACGAAAAGAACATTGTGTGTGTAAGTTTGAAACTGTGAGTACAGATGTAGATTATTTTGGTTTCAATTGGGAACAGTGCAAAAATATTAGCATTGGCACATTTTTGTGCGTGAATGGGTTGTAGCTTTCGTCATTCCATTCATATGTTTTAGCCAAACTGCTGTTTATGTTAGCATCATCCTTTTCGTCTCATTTAAGCCTAATGCCCTACATTCTAAAGTGAAACTAGTATATCGTAATTTACGTAGAAAGGTGGTTGGAATATAGTTATTCGTACGATGTATACGACGTTAACAGTCGGCTTGCTTGCTCACCGCTTACAGCGCTAGTATGTCCCAGATGTCAGACGGTAGCAGATTTTACACCGGTGAGCGTCGCGACTGGTAAGTTGGACTGTAACAGTGGTGGCAGAGGGTTTCCCTAAATCTGAGTTCTATGGTTCCTTCGGCTGTCAATGAGGGCGCCGTCACTGGCCACGAGCAGGAGCGACTCGGTGGATTCCTCTATGGGGTTCAGAGCTACAGCCTACCGCTGCTGGTGCACCTCCAGTGTGTTGACAGCTTGCCGTGTGTTTATGGGAACGCCTAACGAGCTGGCCGCCTGTGGCGTCGCCCTGTTGGTTGGGTAGCCAATACCTCAGGCAGAAACGGCATTGAAAATCTTTCAAGAAAACTGTAATGACGTAAACGGAAAAGCTAAGACTCCTATAAACCCGAGCTGAACTGTCCGCCATTTTTCCCCCAAGCTGTGGGGAGTTACTACGTTCCGGCTGAGCTCACGCGTTACCTCGCGTTTCATTCAACTCGCTCACACTCGCAAACTACTCACTGTATGAACGTGGAATTTTCATCAATGTCTTCGTTAAGAACTACACTACATTTTCATTTCAGTTTTATATATGGTAATAATTTTTAAACAGCATATATAAAAGAGTTCGTTTTAAAGTGCAGTTACTTTTCACTGAGGTTTGATGAAACTTGAGACGAAATGAGTAGATCTCAGTGGGCAACTTTTGTTCCTTGTACTGATCAATATTGGAAATTACAGAAGGAAAATACGACCTAAAAGAATAAGTTATCTACGAGAATATGGGATGCATACAATGCACTCAAATATGGGCTTCACTATGGGACAAAATATAATTGGAATTATGTAGCACCGGCAATAACTGAAAAAAATATTCGTTTCTAGCACTGCTGTAAAATTGGCAGGGGCGAAAAGTATTTACATATCTTTGTATCATCCACCAGTAATTATTATGGGCAAATGACATGAAGATAGAACATATTATAGAAACGGTAAAATGTTGCATAAATTACTGTGGGATGAACTTGGATTAGGAGAGAGATTTGAATGCCCTTTAAAACCGTGTATTTCTACATACAACTATAATCCAAACTCCCATAGTATGTGAAACTCTGCTCCTAAATATGAACTTGTAGCTATTACACCAAATGTCGACACACATTCAACATAATAAAACGTTAACAAAGATTATGAAACCTCATATACGGGAACAGAAAAAAATTCCAACAATTGTACAATATTCAGTGGGTTCAGGCTGATCAAGATGGAGCTCCAATATAAAATTAATGTCTTTCATTCATTCACGTTCCTCACTGTAAGCAGGTCCAAAGGATTAATAAGGTTGTAATAAATGAGCCAGATCAGTTAGGGAATACGGAAGAGATATTGCACAACCTAAGGAATGACTAACGTGGATCTAACTAGTAGGTTTTGGCAAATACCTTTGGCTGAGGAAATTGTGCGTTATACGGCATTTCTGTTTGAAGGAAGATGCTACAAATACAAAGTAGTGCCATTTGGCCTGATTATATATGTAGGCGTATTTGGCAGAGCGGTCAGTCATGTCCTGGGAGATGCATTAATGAGCAGACTATTTGTTTACGTAGACGATATTTTGGAAGCTACAAATAATTGGCGTGAACACTGATCTATTGGAGGAAAAGGAGGTATGACATTAAAATTGTCAAAATGTAAATTCGTAAGGGCAGAAATCGAATTCTTAGATCATAGACTTTCGTCATAGGGCATACTGCCAATTGAAGGGAAACTAAAAGCGATTTCAGAATGCAAAAGGCCGATCAACAGGAAACAATTGAAATCATTCTACGGGTTCTGTATCTTTTATAGAAAATTTTTAGGTATTGAAATACTAAATACACCAAACCTGAGCGTACTTCTGAAGCAAAATACGCCTTTGATATGGACCAAAGTTTGCGAAATATTAAGGACAGCTTACGCAAAAGCAAATTGTTGTATTATCCTGATATGTCAAAACCAATCTCTTTAGCGACTTATAGCTACGATTTTGGGGTAACGTGCGAAATCTTCCAGGAAATTGAAGTGTGTGGGAAGATAGAACATAGTGGGGCATTCGCCAGAAGGATGCTAAATATGAATGAGCGGGGATATACCATCTCAGAGAAGAATTGCTCGCAATTGTGTATGGTTTTAAGAAGTTTAGATTATACTCTGAAGGCCGTGAAGTGACGGTGCTATCCGACCACAAGGCGCTTAGATTCTTAAAAGACTGCAGGTTGTTGAACGATCGGTTGAGGAGGTGGGCGATTTTTTACAGCAGTTTAACTACTCGATCAGGTACATAAAAGGCGCGTATTCCCGCATGCCTTTATGAGAAAGAGAACGGATGAAATACAGGAGGAATTTCATTGTATATGAAAGGAGTTGAAAACGAAAAAAATATCCGAGCTATTTGTAAAAATATGAGGTGCATGCAGAATGAAGATACGGAACTGAAGCATATAAAAGTAAATTTTAATGCTAAGGGATATGAAAACATTCCTCTCTATTGTAACTTGCATAAATGTATTATATTCCGAAGGAAGGATGAAAACGTGGAGCGATGGCGACTGTGCTTTCCCGAGAAATATGTAGAGCAATTAATCGAATATGTGTATTTAAGTCATGGTCACTACGGAGCACAAAAGTGCACAGAAACCATTGACGAATATATTCATGTAAACAAGCTAGCCAGAGAGTGCGATCTCAGTTGGCCGTCGCTTGCGATAAGTCCCAGCGGGTAAAATATAGTACCGTTTCGCAGCAAGGAGAAATGCAGCGCACAGTTCCGAATAAAAATGGAGAGCTAGTTGCCGTGAACAATTTCGAACCGCTTCCGACTGGACGCGGAGGTATGAAATATATCTTTGTGATAATGGATCTATTTTGAAAGTATATAAGATTAAATGCTGCACGAAAGGTTAATACAAAAACATTAATCAGAAATTAGGGGAAGGACTACGCTGTGGAAATGGGCAAGCCAGAAAAGCTATTATGAGATAATTGGGCACAGTTTACCGCAATAACGATGCGAGAGTTCATGGAACAGCAAGGGGTAAAGCATATTAAGATTTCTGTATGGCATCCGGCCAGCAACCATATCAGCGTTATATGCGAGAGATCGGAAGATTGTGCAGGACGTACGTTAGCTCAAAGCATACTAGATTGGCGGAATATATGTCGGCTTTTGAGAATGTCCTCAATAGCGTAAGGAGTAACGCAACAGGGTAGTCTCCCCTAGAGGTGAAGACGGGAAATAAACCTAAATTTCTAGTGACTGAAATCGTTGAGGTTTCCTCCGTGCCAAGTGGAAACGGTGGCAGAACGGGAGACAGCGGTAAAGACCAGGATGGAGAAATAGGCTAACGAGCTAAAAAGGCAGCATGACGGTCGATATAAGCAGGTAAAATACAGAGTAGGGGTCAGGGTACTTATGAGGAAAAAGGAGCATTCGAGTGAGGTCAAAAGAAGCTCTTTGAACTGTATTATGGACCTTTTGTTGTGGCTGAGTGTCCTCATCCGAACGCCTACAGGCTAAAATACCCATTCTCTGGAAAAGTATTTGGACTTAGAAACGTAATAGAATTGACATTTCAGTGTATTTATGTCTACTATACACGAATTTTGGGGAATATTTGTGTGTTTATTGTATGTTGTCTAAAATTAGTTGCTACGCTGAGGATAACAAAAAGGAATTGTTTGGGCGCACTTTTTGCGCATGGAGGTCAGCAGTTTGATGGGATAATGTTGATGAAAATGATTTATTAAATGTTTCTATATTTCGTGGTTTAAAATATCAGGATAGTTGTGAAGTGAAACCACTGTTTCGCGTCACTAGTTTACTTTCTCATGTCATTTTCACTTCTAGAGAGTTCCTCTTACTCGAGTTAACTCTCTTTGCATTTGAATCAATCAGGCCTCTTTCTTTTAATTTACGATTGATTTTGCCACAGGATACAAAAGGGAATTTCGTTTATTTATTTACTTACTGTATTTGTATAGTGTCATGCTTTCTGATGTCCTCCCATCCCGTCCTGTGAGAGTGAGTTAGTATACATAACAGGTGGTTTTGTAGTTCAAAATGGTAATATTTAATAATAAACTTAGTAACAAAGATTAGTGTAAAGGAAGCATTTGAGGTTCTTTGAGGTAAATATCGATAGTGAACAGAGAGGCAGTAACTGGGTTGAGCAGGCGAGTCTCTGCTACGTTGTAGCCAATGGGGTGTTTTCGAGCGAAAAACCGCGGAAGGACCAGGATGTGGAACGCTCGGTAGCCATTATGATGACCACAGAGATACGAGACAGTCGTATGCTGAAGACTGCTTTTTGGCAAGATAACTTTGGTGGATGAAATTTAAGGTTTTTGGTAAGGTTTGGTTCACTTTATAGCTGCTTCACAGCTGTTATGTCTGGTAAGCCTGTTCTAAGTTTTAATAGTGGTTTTTATTAAGTAAATACTTAGACCAGCTGGAAATGCTCCTGCCGGAGCACAGAAAAGGCGAATATGTTCTCTGACTCAAAGGTGGGGAACCAGCTGTCTCAATCCTCATTCCCACTTCCTCACCAAAAATTTTGCTTTGCGGACATATTCGCGCACTTTTAGTGCATAACTTTGTAAACACTTTCGCCCATTTAAGCCGTCATAGTCTGCAATGTCGTCTCACTGTCAGTTTCTTTATATGTGTCTGTCCGTTTGTTTGCTGTCTCTCCCACTGCCGCTTTCGGTCTGTGTAAAATTTTCAATGTCTTCATCCCCTTCCCTCGCGATTCCTCTCCGCTGTCTGCATCTGCCACTTTCATCGTCTCTCTGCCCCACTGACGTTGTCCCATTCACTTCCTGTCCTGTTACCAGTATCCTTTCTTTATCACTTAGAGTCCGCAATCACGATTTTCTCCGTTACACATATGTCCAAGGAGAAGGTTTGCTTGGGGTTTGACCAGTAGACCAGAAAACTTTAGCACGCGGGTACTGGGGGTAGGAAAAATTGGACAAATTGTTTCGTGCTATAGTATTGGAGAGCGGTACGCTCATGCTTCATGCATGGTCTCAGTTTCCCACTATTTTCTCTTTTGCTCCAATTGCTGCTATCTGCATCTGTCTCACTTTGTTGTTGCCACTGTTCCTGACTTACGACATCTCGTTTCGCTTCCCACTGCTGTTTTCATGCATATGCCTTTCTCCTGAACTGACACTCTCTCTGTTCCATCATGTATGGTTCTCTCTGCCTGTTGCACTGTCTCTGTCCTACATTCAGCCGAAAAAAAACGAGAATATGTTCACATTCCAAAATTTTTGGTAGAAGTCGGAATGAGGATTGAGGCAGCTGGTTCCACGCTTTTGTGTCAGAGAACATATTCGCCTTTTCTATGCTCCAACAGGAGCATTTTTCAGGTGGTTTCCGTGTTTTTCCTGTTACATCATACTGCTTATAAAACATGAAGTCAATGGTGAGTAAAATTTGGATAGTATTTTATATACCTTGATACATTTGTACAAACGTCAGACCAAATCGACTATGCAGTAGTTTACTTTCTAAAAAGAGCTTCTCATTCAGATGATTGGTAAACACGCAAAACTATTTCAAAGAATATTGATAAACACTATCAATATCGTTCCATAAAAAGCATGTAAATATTTTCGAGTCCAGCTGAGAATTTAGTTTTATATGATGTTGCTATTTCACGATCATTCAAGTCGTTCACGTTGATCCAACCATTACAATGACGAAGTTTGCACGACCAGTGGCCTGGGAGATTTATGATGACTTGTAACTTTTATAAATGTTTTCGGTGAATAAACGCCGACTAGAAACACAGATTCGTGACCTTTAAACCAAGAACACTTGCTGTACGTTCGCTACGTTAGTTAAAATCATAATTACATGTCAGATCGGATGTTACATGCATATTTGTCATGAATATGTGCGGTAACGTCGAATCTTCAGATCATGGCAATGGATAGTATTATCGGAAAAACTTTAAAAGGTTTCTGAAATCATAAAATTAGAACGCATCGTAAAGATTTCGACAATTTTCCATTAACAGAAGTGTAGATTTGCCAATGCACGCAGCTGGATCATTTGATGTCAAAAATTATGATTTTTGTAGCGTATCGCTATGAAAACGAATACACATTTCCAAAAACGGGAAACGTATTTCCCAGGTAAACACCTAAACAACATACACATGAAATTTTAGTCATTTCCTATTCCTTAAAATACGTCACCTCACAATCAGAAATAGCGTTTTCGAACCTATTACTGTCTCAAGAACCACATATCATTCTGCTCTAAACTTTAAATAAAATTTCGGTATGTTTTCTACATTTCATACGCAGCTATGTGAAACCTAAAATCAGCCATACGAGAAGTCTACGCAATGTGTTTTAACCTCTGCAAGCTTTTTAACATACGTTGCAATAGTTCACTATACCGGATGATGCATATTAACTGTAAACGAAAACAAAAATCACCCATTCATGGAGGAAAGATTTCAATCTTGAAGATGTACAAAAATAAAATTTTTTCGCCAAGTACCTTTTTCAAATTGCATGGTAAATTTCAGAGCTGTCCGAACGCCGTCTTTCAACGCAATACGCACTGTTTCATGCAAAATATCGCGGTTTTTCGGCCGTATCTTCCTA
This sequence comes from Locusta migratoria, assembly GCA_026315105.1. Classification (NCBI taxonomy): domain Eukaryota; kingdom Metazoa; phylum Arthropoda; class Insecta; order Orthoptera; family Acrididae; genus Locusta; species Locusta migratoria. The sequence goes on along the minus strand of CM048745.1, from coordinate 55,195,184 downwards.
GCGGGCTAACATTTACGAAAACTGAAAAATGCCGTTTTACATATAAATGTCTACAGGATGTATTGTAAATATTTGAACAATTTTCTATGGTTAGTTATTTAGATATTTGAGATTCACGGTGTTAAAATGGCTAATAATTGGGTTTTGTGATTTTGTGCAAAAATATACGTTTCAACCTCTGGATCTCGGTTACGGATAACGATATCGAAAAAATTTATAAACGGCCTCGAGGATTATCATCATAAGAAAATGGCAAAAATTTCGAAGATTTACAAAGAATAGAAAGTATCGAAGTGACCAGTCCACCAAATCCGTTTTTTGGTACCGAAAAATCATTTTTTTTCTCAGCCGTTTAAAGCCCACCCTAGACTACACGTCATGTACAGAAGCCAACTGATTTCCTCAATTTGGATGGGCTCCAGGAAGTGTGTAACTTTGAAAATTTTGACGATGTGCTGTATGATAGCTATAGTATACCTAATCTTGTAATATACACACAAATGATCACTAGGCCAAGATCTATCGAGAACAATTTACCCCTTCACTCTGAGATAAATAGAATCTGAGATATGGGTCCCTAAATAATAGCAAATTCACATGCGCCGTTCATGCGTGGTATGATAAGTAACAATGCGTGTGCAGGAGAATAGCTAGTGGTTACTTTGTCCTAAGTGTATGAAGTTGAATTTTCTATCTGCTGAAATTTCGATTAAATAATTTAAATTTTAACTAGTTTCATGGTCTGACAATGCGATCATGCACGTGGTCGACGATTCAGATTATGAGTACCAGAGAGTACTACTACATTGCAATTAACTGAGGAACGTGTTTCGAATAACGTGTGTACTTATTACAGCCAGTAATAGCTACCAAAATGTTGCAATTTTAGTGGTTTAATTGTGTGGCAAGTTGGGCTCCCGCGTGTTGCACGTTGAAGATTTTGAGCTTTCTTAGTAAGTGTTCAAGTTAAGTTAGCCATAATAATAATTTTTCAAAGGTGCTTCAATTTCTATGTATCCATAATTTGTAATTTCAGTACGCGTATTTGTTCTATTTCGTTGTTCACTAGTATGAACAACCACGTGGCCCATACGTTATAGTGACCATAAATAATGAAACGTTGAAAAAGAGTATTGCTTTCTAATAGGAGATCACGACCGTTGAATTGGTCGTACTTTACATGGTGAGTAACATATTTATGAGGGTTCAGGTTTGCCCTACAACAGCTGTAGAAAGCTACAAAATCGTGGCGCTATTTGCCATTACTTCTGGCAGAGGTTATTAAATGAAATGATCGAGTTTAAGCAGCACGTGTAGGGCTAACATGTGCCTGAGGGTAAGAATATGTGTGTTGTGTGTACTTTCTTTCTGCTTGTTTTATTTGTTATATTTTCTCTGAATCCTGTAATTATTTTTCTCATATTCTCCGTCAGGTTATTAGTTATTCAGTAGCTTTGGTTTGTTCTGTTGGGAAGTATAAATGCATGCTCACGTTTCCTAGATCGAATGGAAGTGGTTAATATACAACCAAGCACAAATAATTTTACTAGCGTCTGTCTCTCAGACTAGTTGCCATTAGGTGTACCATTGTTGTCTGGTAGACGTGCTACAGTAAATTTTAGGGGCGGTCTGCTTCACAGACTAGACCATAATGTCAGTAAATTTGGTCTGCATCACAGACAACCTGTTTGTTTAAATCTCTTTTATTTGATGTCGTCTGCTTAACGGACGTACTCACAATATGCCTATTTATGTTAGGCTGTTCAAGAATATTTCATGCATTCGTTTTTAAAAAACTGTTTGAATTCTGATTCACTTGTCTTGTATTACCCTGATCACAATTTAAATTAAGAAAGTTTTAAGCTTAATATTTCAGTTTTGAATATCCATGAGAGTATGGATTCATGGATCAAGTTCGGTGTTAGTTCCTCTTGTCTGTCGGCGAAATCCACGCTCTTCAGTTGTAGTTGAAGTAAATAACTAGTGTGTTTCCGTACCTCAGGAACCATTACTTTAATCTGAGAGCTAATGCACATGGGATGAGTACATTTGTTTAACATAAATAGCCAGATAGCCGGGCTACAGCAATGAGGAGGATGCCTTTACAATATTAGGTGAGTTTGCTTGCTTGATTCTTATTCAGCAAATGGATAAATCGGCAGACAGTCCCAGTTCATTATCAGATTTAAGAAGTAAATGTAAGCAGAGGCATGGCCTTAGAAAGTGAGTTCGATGCAGTTGTCAGAATTGTGGTATTATTTTAAAGAGTGTTGTCCCATAAATTTTTATCCAAGGAAGTCGGATTAATTTTTCAGTAAAACAGATCTGATAATTTGAAAAATGCAGCGTATTGAAAATTATACGAATAACCTTAATGACATGATTTGTTTATGTATGGGTTGACATGCAAATTTAATTTGTGTTTAATATTTGGGAATTAAAATGTATTGTAATTAGAATATAATTTAACAGGGAAAGCTATTCAAGGGAAGTACTGATTTGTTGCTTTGAGTTTCTTCATCGGTCGGCATTGGGGGAGACATGTTGCAAAAACCAAAATTATTATAGTGTGGACATGTTTTCTTCTGGGAACATGGACAGACTGATGGTAAAACCAAGAATGATTATTTTGTACGTTGATAATGTTTTATTGCATTGCTTTTGAAGAGTGTATAATGATTCCACTGGGGGAAGGCGTTCAAAGCTGGAACCTTGGGGATTCAGTTGGGTTTCTACATGTTGGCAAATCTACCATAGCCGAATTTCGACAGGAGTTTTCATTCCGGCCGGGAGAATCGGCTGCAGAGTTACACACATTCCGACAAGGTACAACGCTGGCGAAGAGTTGGTGACAGTGCTGCGGACGGTGGAACCAGGTCGTTGGATGTAATTCTGGGATGAATTTAATGTGCTTCGCACCATAGGGACATACACATCTCTGGTCATTTTATCAGTATGCCGTAAAATTTATAATGTATGGTACTTTAGATTTAAATCTTATATATGACGCGCTAACGATACCCCGGTTCATACGCCACTAAAGTTTTACACACTTTGTTCTGGCGCAGTAGTTATTAATAATTTTAATGTTTTTGCTAATTTAAGAGTAAATGGTCAAAACATTTGGTGCTACTTGACATGATATTTTGGCAAGGCAAATATATCATATCAAGCGGAGATGTGTGACATTACAGATAAAGGGGGAAGCTGATTGTTTCCATGTGAAAAGAAAGTTATGGCAAGCTGTTGGGTTCGACAGTCAGCCGGATAACAGTTTGGACCTAGTGAATGGAATATAGGTCGTTAGGAAAACCCTAATCTGCTCTTATACAGGAAACGGCGGTCTTGGATGAGCGAGGGCGGCAATCCCAGATTGTAACTGAAATACAATATAGCCACATGCATATTTCTAAAAATCCATACAAAATCAGGGAATGATTACACGACAAATATAAATGTATATGGATTCAGGAGACTTGGAAGAATCAAACGCCATAATTACAATTACAATATCCCTTACAGATAAAAAGTCGATTAATTTCAGTACTATAGTAATAGTATTGTAATATTGATATTTACAATAATTCATACGTAGTGTTTATCAGTAACAGTTTAAGAAGCAAATGGGCAGCATAGCACCACGCTACATATATTAAAAGACACACCACGTTATTTCCGTATTCTTTCAATAAACTTCCTTTTACTCTCTTATTCTGCTTTTCGTTGAGATAATAATATTCAGAAACACAAAACATGAATCCAGCAAAGCACATTACATTTATATATGTATTTTATGATATCTCATATTATTGTTAGTAATGTTCGTTTTATGCTATAGACTGCCTCTTAAATATTTCATGGCCGACTAAAAATAGTAGTTATGCAGCAGATAATTTAGACATAAACAATATTATGTTTTTTGGACAATATGACCCTCCTCCCTTCCTTTCCACTGCACTTAAGCTCAGCCATGTAGTTATAGTTTTCAAGTATTCGGGTCATAACACTCGATGGACAATGCAAGACGATTCGCTGAATTAAAATTCATCATAATTCTCCATTTTGTGAATTTTATGCTCTGATTGAAGAAAATTTTAGTCCGTATTTCGTTTGTATTATTTACTCAACTTATCGTTGCCAGGCGATACATTCATTTTATAGCTTTAGTACACTTATTAACGCATTTCTCGCTCCGGTCCGGTACGCACCGGATAATGTTCGCACCGAAGATACACTCGGGAAATAATGTTTGTACCGATAATTTAAAGTTCACTTCCGTATATTTAAACAGTTGTTTCTTCATTTCTCACGCTATTCCGTATCGATCTTAAACGATATCTGATTTCGACTGTTGTATCTTCATCAGCCGCAAACTAACTGAAATAAAACTTTAATCTAAACTTCTCAAAAACGCGCTTCCAAACCGAACCGAAATAATAGCAGATACCCAAACATGGAGAATATATCAGCGACTATTGCATCCTCCATGCTGTTACTTCCTTCTTTACTTTGCATTTAAATATTTTTTATGACCGAAAAAATAATTTCCTACTATGATAACTGCATATACACACTAATAATTTCCCAAATATAAATACCCGAGCTAATAAATACGTTAATATTCCTATAAAATTCAATATTGCGTATACAAAAATAAAAATAAAATGTAACGGACCTCATAAAAAGAACTGAATATATTTGCCTAAAAAGCCATGATAAATTTAATATTAATTGTGTAAGTATATTTCGACGGCGGCAATATATTTGATGCCTTGCTTAATAGCTACCTGAGCAAAGACCTTCAGTCTTAACCGATTTTAGTATTGTTATATATTTGTTTGTTGAATGTAAAAAACATTTCTACGGAGGTGGTCAAAGCATGTAATTCTGTGATATTCAAATGTATAACATTTTGGAAGGGAAACTGTATTTTAAAGATGAGGCGTTAGGATGTGCAGAAGGATACAATTTCGAGAGGAGGTAGAGAACGCTTTCGAACGCTTGGGAAGGGACTCGTAACTTAGACGTGATGGTGAGAGGATTTGCCCGGACAGTCTGAAGCCGCGTTATGAACTTTTGATACACATGTGTGGACTTAGAAAATTTACGGGACTATGACAGCAGAACTTAGTCTCTGGTTGAAAACTAGTAAACTATGGATGGTAGTAAGACGGTGGAACTGTGATAATTCAGCAATCGTGTGATGACAAATAGTTTTTTATAATTAACTAACTGTAAAGCCGGCGTTGCCCTGTGTTTATTTATTCTACACTCTCGTAGTCCACCTCCCCTTCCCTCCTCTATCTCCATTAATCCCTTTCTTTCCCATGTCTCTGTTTATTTCCATCTTTCCCTTTCTCCACAATGTTTTTTACTATGCACCCACTGTCATGTACCATACGAATATGTACGTATCTTGTGACCTTCTTCTTGGTATAAGTGTCGTGTGTGCAAAAATTCATCAAGATCTGAGAAAACTTATTCATTTTGTCAAAGTTCGTATGTTAACTACCCTCCACCGTGCACGAAACGAAATTTTGTGTAGACAATGACATTACTCTTGTTTTTATGGTGCAGTGTGCAAAATTTCATAAATATCGGAACAAAACTATAGATTCGAATGCAATAGAAACACAGAGTCACATTGAAAAACGCACTTTGTTGTTCTCAAATTTCCCAGTGTTCTGAGAATAACGAAAACGAAAAAGGATCTGTGAAATCGGTCGAGCCGTTCTCAAGTTATGGCGCGACCAACATGCTTAGGGATCAGTTTTTATCTTGCAAGATACTCTCCCCCATGCACCGTATGAAACTGAAGGTAGACGGTGACCTTCCTTTTGAAGGTCAAGCGTGAAAGTTTCGTGACACTGTAGATTTCGTCAGTCTGTAGGAAAAGTATCCTCCGTCATGCACCTTCATTCCGTCCTATCGTAAATACTTTCTTAGCTAGCATCTTCTACCTTTAAACTTGTGAGCGGGGACTGTAATAAGTCTATTTTTCATACTAACCTTGTGTTACTGTATCTTTCTCTTTACGCTAATTATTGAAATATGTAACATTTTTCTCTGTAGATCTTTCTTTATTTCTATTTCTGTGCCTTCACAGGCGTGATGGGCTCCTGGGATTGTAGTACATTTTATGTTTATATGAAAATTTCGGGATTCTAATGTTTATTGGCGCAACTTGGCTGCTAAAAAGTGGTTTTCCGTGTTGGGTACGGTCAGGCCGCACAGAGCAGAGAAGTTCGCCTGGGGGAAGGACGAGAGGGGCTGGCTTGACCTGCTTGGCGCCACCACAGAGTAACATATACAGAGAAGCAGCCTCCCCTAAACCACTGTCCTACGCTCCCCTCGTAGTTCCGTAAGATGCTAGCAGGTGTCAGGCGGATCGCTGGCTTAGGGTGCCTCTCGCACGTCAGAGGGTAGCGTGGAGGGGAGGCTGAGGGGAGAGCTTGTGCCGCCTGCCAGGACGCCACGGCTGTGTCCAGCTTGCTGGCGTTTGAGGGGGGGGGGGGGTGGAGACGGCCGCTACCTGCCGCCTGCTCTGGCCAGTTTAAAGAGCTGCTTCTGACCTCAGCGTCATCATGGGACATCTTACGGAACTGCTGGAAACCCTCCCTCCCCGCACCCCGGAGCGTAGGACCGGGCCCTTACGGAGGTTTCCCGTCTGTATATATTTATTTGTCTGTGGCTCCACGCTACGTCCGGGGGCGGAGTATACCTGGCAGAATTTTTTAGAGCTTGTGGGACGCTTTACACAGTGCTGGACCGCTGTTTACGTTGGGCGATAGCGGGGACTGCCTTTTTAATCATTCGGCCGTTTCGCAAGAGAGGAATTTGGCGGATACAAACAATATCAAAGTGCTCTGGGCCCCGGGCTGTTTATGGAGACGTATTGCACTTAGGCGTTATCTAAAAAACTTCCTTGAAGGCAGCAGAGTTTGAACATAGTGTGACGAATGGTTAGGTTGAGAGGAAAGCTTTCTGCCCGTCTGGAGCCCCAGGGGTATGGCTCCAGCGGCTGTATATATAGCACAACATTAACATTTTTAGGTCGTGTGACCGTAGCTAGGAGCAAGCTGAAATTCCTTGCAGGGCATTCACCCTGGGAACGGTGAAATCCGCGGGATGCTTTGGTGGCGTGGGCGGAGCTTCTTGACAGCCGCAGAGAACGTGTCATGATTCGGCAAATTATTTTAGTATGACAGCTAAACAATTTGTCAACGGCGCTACGCCATCCGATTGGTCTGACTATAAGCCGTTAGCAGGGATTGGTGCGTCTATTGCGCGTGGGTGTGGCCGCCCGTCACTTGCCGTGAGCTGCGGCAGAGCGTGAGGAGGCACGAGGACTCCGGTTTGAGCGTCCAAAGTGTACGGAGTTCGAGAGACTCCTGTCTGAGCGTCCAAAGTGTACGGAGCTCGGGAGACAGGCAATACTCCGTTTAGATTCTCGGGGAGTACATCGTCTTAAACGGTCCTCTGGTTAGACTTGTGTTTGATTTCGAAGATTCAGACCTTGTAGAACTTGTGTTTACTTCACGGACGTTACATTGTCCGGTGGTTATGCTGTGAGCGGCCACAGTTTAGTTTTAGTTTTTCTAGAAGTCTCTATTTCAGCATTTGCGCCTTTACGAATCGGGTACTGTTTGTTTACGGATGTTATTACGCAAGTGACTGATCGATTTGTGCCAAGTGGCCTTTGTGTTACCTATGCAAGATATTGATTAGTCTACTAGCATGATAGAATCGCACAACAACTGCCTAGCGACGCCGACGCTAGTGACGCTGTGTTAAGTTACATGTCGACCCTGCTTAACAGGTCGCAGCAATTACGGTCGGATAAAACTTTCAGCTCATCCGCTCCCACCGCCTGCTGCCTGCGAGCCTGAGACGCTGCCGTCAATGATCATCTGTGTGGGTAAGGTGATGCACTTGCTTGAGGGTTATATGAAGCAGACTTGTTGGATTCGGTCCCTTACTCTATTCTTTTAAGATCTGACTATTTACTATGGGCAGCTTAGAGCTAACGATAATTTCAGGACGCTGTGTAGCCAATCTAATAGCATTCTGTTTTGCAAAACCTCCGACATTTTTCTCAGCCAGTCATTTTTGTGTCAATATTTTAACATTTATAAAAAAAATGTTTGAATACCATTATCTGTTTTACAAGATAGGAAATGTCATCTGATTTATTTTTCATGTTTAATTATAATAAATTGATTTTGAGCAGATCGTCTTTCATTTAAGATCAGTCCTTTTTCACTATTTTGGAGGGGAAACAGAACAGTTAAATTCCACAGTGTACCAATAATTTTTCAAGTACATTTGTTTGTTTGGTACAACTGATACATTGCAATAGAGCAGGAATATTTATTATATGTTTGAAAACATCTATGATCACATCAGTAACATTTTAATTTTCCATATTTTGGAGAAATATGGTGGTGACCCAAGATAATTAATTCCTATATATATATACATATAATAAACGACATAGTTCACAAAATACCTATCGGCAAAATTTCAACTTCATAGGTGCAGTAGTTTTAGAGATTTCGTGTTTCGTCAGTGAGTGAGTGAGTGACCTTTAGCTTTTATATATAGAGAGAGATATCGCCTGATTATGGGTCCTACAAAGATATTATTTACCAAGTTCGTAGAGATGAATATTAGGAAACTACCTGCGAAATGTGTTGTAAATTGATTTGGTAGTAAAGACTTAGTATATTACCACATCTTTTTAGGGCTAAGTTTCATATATTTCAATGTCTTTGACGTCTTAGCAGCTGAACTATATGTTGTAATACGACATTATTTCGAATATATATCCAGTGGTGCATATGTAAAACGTTTGCAAAATACGTCACGAATAGAGTTAGTAGGAAAGACGTAACAAATCAAAACTTCATGCGTGTGTGGCGGTTTTACATTAACGTAATTGTTTATTATGCTATATCTCATGAACTGTGTGTCGTACTATGATAAAATTTCGAATGTAAGTTCAATGGTGTGTGTGTGTATACTGTCTAACATTTCTCGCGAATACAATTAATAGTTTACGAGTAATATATTGTAACGTCATGGCAAATGCCGTAATTTTACTTCATGAACGCCGAAAAAGTAGCATGCGACAAATGTTTTTCCTATCATCATTTTGCTGCGGTTGTCAGCAAGGAAAAGTTTCCTAAAGGTTTGAAATTATGTTTGAAGTTTGTTGCAGGTCGCTAAGTCCTCTCCTTCTCAAATAGTGGACTGATAAAGTCACACTTTCACGTGCCGCAATACGGAGAAATTTTCTACATCTACATCTACATGGAATACTTTGCAAATCACATTTAAGTGAATGGCAGGGGGTTCACCATTATACTATTTATCTTCCATTCCATTCTCGAATAGCGCGTGGGAAGAAAGAACACCTGAATCTCTCTGTTCGAGCTCTGATTTCCCGTATTTTATTCTGATGATCATTTCTACCTATGCAAGTGGGAGTCAACAATGTATTTTCGCATTCGGAGGAGAATTTTGGCGCTTGGAGTTTCTTAAGTAGCCCACGCCACAGCTATAAGCGCCGTTGTTGTAATGATTCCCACCCCAGATTCTGTATCATTTCCGTAACGCTTCTGCACTGTATCGTGACAATACGAAACGAGGTGCCCTTCTTTGGACTCTTTCGATTTCCTCGGTCAAACCCACCTGATAAGGATCCCACACTGGGCAGCAATACTCCAAAAATGGACGGCAAGCCTAGTGTATGGAGTTTCTTTAGTAGTTCTGTTGCATATTCTAAGGGCTGAGGCAACGGCCTGCCAAGCTTCTTTATTTCACATTTTTCTTGCAAGTTAAGGCTATGTAATTGGTCTACGAAGGATACTGAACGTTGTTCATTTTTCTTTAATAATAAACACCAAGAACAGATGAATATCCACATGAACACTACAACACATTAACTGATTACACTGTTAAGGGACTGTAACAAAATGTATCTGTTACGATGAAGAGACAAGCTACCGTCGGGTCATGTAGCACTATAAGCAGCACCCCTCCTAACCTTACGCCTCTGCGAAGGCTGCTCTGCCCCACATCTCTCCAACACACTTAAATATTGTTACAATCGCGACATATTTGCAAAAATGTCCAAAGATATGAGGCGAGTAACAATACAACAGTCATTTTTGTGGCAGTATCTGTTAAAAAGAAGATTGGGTTAAAAAACCTGCTTGCTCCAATCCACTACCTTCGATAGCGCAGCGCGATGCGGCCAACTACAGGGCTATTCTTGCTATGTGGAGAGTATTGACTACATTATTATTCATGATCGGATATTCTGAAGGCTGTTAGAGTTGATGCGTCGTTAAGTTCCACATCTGTCGTGTATTGACGAATCTTCAAAACACAAGAAAAAAGAAAAAAAAATATTGCCTTCAAGGAGGATTTGCGCGTGCGTAAGGCGAGGTGCGCAGTAGCTCCATTGTGTTGCTTCGGGACCATTCGTGCGTAATCGCCAGAGCTAGAGCTCCTAAAAACAGAGGCTGGCGCATCCGCCATTTTCATTTCGTGAGAATGCTAAACAGAACACGTAGCTTATACGAACAGTGTTGTTTTGTTCACGTTTAGTGAAATATTTTGGAAGTGCCGGCATAGAGCCTTAGATCGTGCTACTTTGAGCTTGCATTCCGATCTTGTTTACATCGATATATATATATATATATATATATATATATATATATTTCTGGGTAAAAATCGCGTGCTACGTTTAATTTTGCCGAAACCGATCATCTAGATAAAAGTTTTAAGCGATCTTGGCTTCTATTTGAATAATGGCTGTCAATATGCGAGGTTTGTTTGGCGTCCTGCAGTAAGTGTTTGTTGTCCGCTATGACATATACCCTAGATCTGATTGTGGTACTTACATTGCTGAATCTAGTTCTATTACGTTATTGAAAAGGTTTCAGAATGTATTACAAACACTAAAACGAAAAAGAATATTAGTTTACAGGATCTAAAACTTACGGTCTTCGGTGGCGATGTTGGCAACAACCGTTGAATGTTATTGAAAAACCTAATCGTATAGAATGAGGGGGACAATCCTTTGCGTTGACAATCAAATAAATAAATAATTCTGTTCCTTCTCTACGTTGACAGGCTTTTATATGTAACAGTACCCTTGTCTTGTCAGTAATTTAATAATGCTTGTAAAACAAACATTTCGTTGCCAACATTAGCAATATGCGCCGCAGCAGCCGTAAGTAAAATGTACACAGTATTCTTTGTCAGTTGTGTTATAGTCAATATTGGCATTTAAAGACACACATATTGTGCTGTAAAAACAGAATATTGTGGGATGTTTTGCTGAGTTAAGATATTTTTCGGCTGCTAACTAACAACAGGCAGCTTCTCTGTTAAGAGGTAGTACTTTCAAAAGAGCTAAACAAAAACTTACGTTCGAATATCACAGACGATTTTTACTATTAAATATTGCTTCAAGTCATAATAATAAATATTTAATTATAATACATAACTGTGGGCTCGCTCCGGGTTTCCAGTTTTTGGGTCGACAGTTAATTATCCATTTTTTCTTCTCTTAGAATCTCTTGGGTAACTAAACTTTCTGTAGCCACCTCTGGAATGATCTGAGCAGTTTATATTAACACAACCACCTATAATGTCGTGCTAAAGTGCCGTGACGAAAGTCCTATAGCACCGCATTATGTTTAACTTACGAGCCACGAGAATGAAAATGGCGGATGCGTCAGCTCGTACTTACAGGAGCCTTGGCCAGAGCTCGCGTAGCCAGGAGCTTGTCTCTCTACCAACTCCAACGCCAGTGTTAAAAGCGGCGTCTCCCCTCGCCCCTCCCTGCCCATACACTGCCTCCAGGGGGTTCGGAAGAGAGTTTGAATCTCAGCCGCGTATTCGCATTGCAACGCTGCGGCCACTGCCGCCTTTTTTAAGCGGCTGCGCTACGACTTATTTACGTGCTGTCCCCGCGACGTGAAACGTTTCTCACGCGATATAAATAATTTTAATATACGCATATATAATGACCTGATAGAAGTGGAACGGAAGATTCTCAGGAGAATATTAGGACCTCGAAGAACGGAAGACGGTCAGTTTAGAAATCGATCCAGCCAGGAACTCTATTCCAAAATATCCGACATCATTAAGAAAAGGTGCGAGTTCTTTGGACACATTTGCAGAATGGACCAGGGGAGGTTAACACAGCAAATTTCACAATTCTTGTTGTACAAGAAAAGCAAAATACGGTGGATCCAAGAAGTACAAAGGGACCTGGAAGAAATGGGAATACGGGATCAAGAAATACACAACAGGGTGATTTTTAAATAAAAAATTCAGGCATTTGCAGGATTTGAGGACAGAACTAGACCGAGAACAAAATCATCGTGGACAGAAGAGCGAAGAAAGATGCAAAGTATGAGAATGAAAGAATACTGGAAGTGGAGGAAGAACGGAAGAAAGGAAGCTGATGTGAATTAACGTGGTCCAAAGATGGCCGAAACGAAAGAAGAAGAAGACCCCAGAAGTATTGCGGCCTTGCTGGCAATGGCTGCCCCATCCGTTTAACTGAGGCTGCACAGTCAAAATACCCGCCGGCTCCGTGCCTCTCTTCCTTCCCGGTGCGTCCAAAGCCAGCAACTGCTGTCACACTCGCAACCCGCAAGAATCGAGAGCTCGAAATGAGCCAGCATGCCTCAGGCCTTACCCTGAACTACTACCTTTCCTGGACTGCCTACCTAAAAATCATACAACAAGAAGCCCATGCCCGACTCGGCCTACTTAAACTCCATCGTCTACACCTACCGTTCCCTTACGCCACCCGTCCTATGGTTTTTTAAATCCCGCCTGGATCTCCGCCTCCTCATGTCGCTTCCTTCTACAAAGCCCTTAAAATCATGGAATGCCATATGTTCCGCCTCACCGTATCTGACTCCTAACCACCACCCGGATGCTCCATGGCCTTGTTCCTTTCCTCCACTTCCTCCAGCTTTTTGAAAGTATACATATCGTCTACATCCACAACTTTGACGCCATCAACCCCCTGGTGTCTCCTCTCCTTTCCGATGCTGGGCCTCAGTCACCCCTCCACCACTGCATCTCGAATACTGTGCACCTCCACTCCCTCCATATGCTGGCCCAGGGCAATTTCCGTACCACCTCCCTCTCCGTAGAAGCATCTATCCGTCCTATCAGCTCTGATCCTTCCCCCCTCGTAAATCAGGCCCCTCCTCTCGTCCGGCCCTGCTACCCTTCCCTCTTCCAGTAGTCCCCACTCCCCCATTTTTCTACCCCTCCCCTCGCTTAGACCGGCCTGCGTCAGGGGTAGCACAGTTTTAGTAAGTGTTATCGATTCAAAAGGATGTAGGTTGCCGAACGTATTCTCAGATGAAGAGACTTGCACAGGACAGGGTAGCGTGGAGTGCTGCATCAAGCCAGTCTGCAGATGAAGACCACAACAACAACAACATCGTGTCAAGTGATTAGATGTCATCCATCTCTTAACTTGTTGTGACCACTGAGCATGGCCGACCATTCCTAGGCGACATTATTGCTTTATCGTGTGATGTTTATGATATGTTCTTCCTCTATTAATTGTTTCTATTTTACCCTCTGTGTCTCCATTTTACTCTCATCAAGTGTTGCTTTAAGGTTTGTCTTTGTGTGTTTATTATAGTTATCCATCATGATCACCAGCTATAATTATACATTCCTTCTTTTGCACACCATGTCCAAATTATCTGTGTTTACATTATGTATATCTTGAGGACAAAGAGCAGTATATTAAGCTGTTGCCAGCCTGGACATTCTGGGCATTAAAATTACAATAAAGAAAAAGAAATCGCACTGGCGTGTTGAACGGCCCACTTTAGATTTGTAGTTTTATAAGTTTTTGCAAACATTTTGCACCAAAATAATAATCTAAATAATAAAAAAACTAAATAATAATATTGTCTGAAACACTTTTAGTAAAAAAATTTTTAGTTCTTTGCGGGTTTCGCACAACTGACCTTCAGCATCACAGTCCAAAGCATTGCCCACTACGCTACAGCGAACACCTAGAAGTTATAATCTGTAATCTCATACTATTGATAGCCGTTGTTAACTGATGCTAATATGGCATTTGTAGGCACTAGATAATCATTTATCTTACGAAGAACGTCGTGTTTTTGTTAATTCTTCAGTGGGCCATTGCTTTGAAATGACACCGTGTAAGTTACAATAAGAAAATCATCAAATACGTGACGCAAGATGGCGTATGGCACAGAGAGTTCTGGGCGAGGAATGTCACGTGACATCTGCGAACGGCTGGTTTTCGTTAATTCAAGGGAGGGTGTCAAAAGTCCGATATTTTTGCAAATATCTCTCAAACGATACGAGATATGAAAAAAATATAAGGGAACAAAGTTGTAGAGAATTTTCTCCTCTACAAATTCGTTTATTCAATTTTTGCGTCAGATGAACTGTTTACTTGCAATTAAAATTACATCACAAATGGCTTTTTTGGTATTACTAACGGATTTCTTGTCCGAAATGTTTCAAAAAGCGAGGTTCTGGTCTCTGGTAGTCAACAATTATGTCTGTAAAATTTGGTGCCGATCGATTGAACGGTTCGACTTAAAAAGTGAGAACACGTTACAGCCAGCCAGACATCGTCAAATCGCCGTTATTTTTGCAAATATCTTTACAACGATGCAATATATGAATAAAAACATAATAGAGCGAAATTGTAGAGAATTTACCCCTCTACCAAGTAGGCTATTAAATTTTTGTGTCAGATGAACAGTTCGTTTGCAATTACAATTCTATTACAAACAGCCTTTTTTGGTATTACTACCGTATTTTTTGTCCGAAAAATATGAAAAAGGGAGGTTCTGGTCTCTGGCGGCCTACAATTATGTCTGTAAAACTTGGTGCTGATCGGGAACACGCTACGGACAGACAGACATACATACATACATACATACCAAAATCGCCGTTATTTTTGCAAATATCTCTGAAACGATACAAGATATGAAAAAAACATAAGAGAGCAAAGTTGGGAGAATTTTCTCCTCTACAAATTAGGTTATTCAATTTTCGTGTCAGATGAACGGTTAAGCCGTTATTTTGATTTAAATTTCGAGCTGTCAAAAGACGATCGCAAAGGGCCACTTTTCGTGTTACTACCGTAACCTAAAGTGGGCCAAAAAGTAATTGTAGGGTTAATGATGTTCCAAATGTAAAACACATCAGTTTTTGTCACCACTACAGCGGACATAAGAACCACTGTAAACACCTTATTCCTGAACGGCCACTAGAGCAGCCACGCTGTTGTTGGCCACACGCTATGGAGCAGAGCGCGCGACCCGCCGCAGCCGCCGCCGGCCGCCGCCTTAATCCCGTGAGAGGGCGTGGGCGGCCAGTCTGCGCTAATCAGGCGTTTCATTAGACTAATGCAGCGGCGCGGCACCGGCACTGGCGCTGCTAATTACTCGACGCTCTGCCCGCTCGGTGCTCGTTCATCTTCGTTAGGGGCGGCTCTCGGTCGCGAGAGCTCAGCCCACCCCAACTCCACTCCGACCGCCTCCGGCACACCCCCAGGGGCGCTGGCATCTCAGCGGGACCCAACAGGTGCTGTAAACACCAGAGGGCCAGTCGAGAGACTGGTTTGATGAATCTGTTCAAAACAATTAGGGGGTTACGATATCTACGTTCTGAAGTACTGTCGGCAATATGAACTAAAATGGTTCGACGATTTTCTGCTGGTTCTACGGAGTGGAGACAACAATACGGCAACCGAGAAATATGGTTGGTGTTGACTTGTGTTTACTCTATCAAACTCATTACACAAGCAGTTAGGTTTAGATAGTGTACTGAGCAGGTACTGCCATGCAACAACAGCGTAACTTAACCCTTTCAGACCCACTGGCTACAATTGTGTACATAACTTTTACAGTGTATAAGATACATGAGAAACATTTTTTTCTCAATTAAAACAACATGCTTATGCCTATGCATATTCAACATTTTCATCGTGCACACTTACTCTCAACTGCGGAAGATCACTATACAAATAACAAGCACTCAGTGTTGCACTATGCAGCAGCTTGTTAACTCCAAAGAACACTCAAGTTGTGGCTTACTTGTATTCCACTGTACAACTGGAAAGTAATAGTAATTATTTTGCATGGCAACTATTGAATGATCAGTTTATTTAGTACAAAAGTTAGTGCTACAAAATTAATTATTTTAGTCCATAAAAAGAAGCCTTGCGTTCCAGCTTATGCAATTTTGGAGTTTGTAAATGGATGAATACAACAGCGTAAATCTTGCTTCTAAAATCGTTAAAAACATAAGAGGAATACTGCAAAAATAAATAATTTTCTGCCTCCGGAAAAAAAATCAGGTCTGAGAGGGTTAACCGAAGATATCGCAGGGAGGGCTATAGAAGACATTCAGAGGGGTGGTTGTAACTATTGAAGTGCCACAATTTGTAATTTCCAGGCCCTGAACGCGATTTCAACAACAGCAATCGTTAAATGAAGGCAAGGCCAAGGTCGTCCAAGGGCTACATCAGCAAGAGATGACCGCTATTTCGCCCAACGCGACAGGAGACTGAATGCAACTACGCTGTAACGCACCCTCTAGGCAGGAACAGGACGCGAAATGTTAACAGAAACAGCCCGAAATCGCCTTGGCAATATGGCCTCTAGAAACGGAGGCCTCTGGTATGTGTCCCAGTGAAGACGCGATACCATTTAGCCCGCAGAAACTGGGCGAAGGAGCATTAGGATTGGAGTGGTAACGAATGGCGCCGGGTTCAGTACACAGATAAGTAGACATTTTCTGTTCAGACGGACTATCGTCGTTCACTCATACAGTGACAACTCGAAAAAAAAATTACTTATGTGCAGCAAACATGGAAGTGCATGAATGATACAGGCAGGACGTACGGATCTCATGATGTTCCGAGTGTCGCTTTGACTGATCAGAGGTTTAGGGATGAGGTCCACCGACCCTTTGTTGTGCTCTACACCGGCGCCACGAGTTCGTTCTGATCACTACAGAGCTGCATTGGTGGACAACGTGCTAGAAGACGAGGCAACTAAACGAATTGAGTGGGCAGATTGTACACCGAACTTAAAACTGATTGAGCATGACTGCATTGCAGTCAGACCAGTATCTCTCACAACGCTTGCAGAGCTGGATATTACACTCGTACAAGAACGGCCAAACATCCCTCCAGAGCTCATTGATAAGATCGTACTGTCCCCTTTGTGACGGCCCAATACAAAGTTGTACGTTTGCCTGAGTCTGTCGATACCAACATTGGACTGTTGATGACTAGAAACATGTTTGACGAGTCTCGTTTCCAATGGTATCTATCAGATGGACATGTTCGAATATGGAGACAATTTTATGACTTCATGGATCCAGCATGTCAGCAGGGTGGTGTGGTGTGGGGGCGGGGGGTACTGTTTTACCCGGCAGAGCATTTGTAATCGTTTGGGCCGTATGCAGTTGAAGAGATATTATGGAACCCCTGCTATATCTAGATACGACTGTGACAGATGACAGGTACACACCCGGATAGTCATCTGGATCCATTCATGTCCATTATGCATTTCCACGGACTTGCAGTGTTCTGTTGAGATCTCCACCCCATCGTAGTCATATCGCATTATGGACAGCTCCACAGGTGCATTTCGTCGGTTCCCTCCAGCACTACTTCAGACATTCAGTCTTATTGAATCCATCATCGGTGGTGGAAACGGGACAGCGGCTGGTCAAGAGTCTGAAGGAACTGAGGTACCAACAGCCGTAAGTACAATGAAATATTTATTCAATTACAACCAGTTTCGGCATTTCACTATGCCATCTTCAGGTCCCTACATCGGAGCATGATATCCAAAAGTAGGGATACTAAATTGGATTCGTGGATTTCGTCTCTTAGTTGAAAACAACGACAGAAACTGTGACACCAAGGACTAGTTGTGGTTTCAAAGATGGTATAGAAACCATTTTCCTTCAGACTTCAGACATTAGTCGAGTGCATGCTACGCCGAGTTTCGGCAGTTTTCCGTGCTCACTGGGGCCCTACACGATATTACGCACGTGCATTCGTATATTTGGCACTTCAGTCTAAAATATTGCTTTTGACGTTGTTGTCTGATGACCGCTTCATGCAGTTCTTGAGGCCAGTTCATTATGTCCAACGACGTCCATATATGAAATCGGTGACCACCAACTCTGAGTACCAACTGTAACCAACATGCATTCTTTATCTTCTTTTAGATTTTATATACTTATCACCCTGTTATTCATTAAACTCTTGTGTGATGACTAAGTAGTTTCCATAAACCATTGTTTCATTTTGGCACTGTGTATGTGTGTGTGTGTGTGTGTGTGTGTGTGTGTGTGTGTGTGTGTCTGAATCTAGCCAACAGGGAGTTAAAGTTTTGATGTTAGGATGAGTTTTAATTTAAATGTTAGTACAGAACGAATACTCCATCACAAACGAGATATGGAAAGACACGAAGTGAGTTACGACATTAAATTACATGATTCGACAAAGAGAGAGAGAGAAAGAGACAGAATGAAAAGAAATAGTGTTATAACGGGGAACGGAAGAATGACAGGATGATGGTGGTTTACAAATGTTAGTTCCTAGACCATTGTGATGAAAAAGTTGGTAACGTAAGAAGGGCCTCAGGTTGCGTAAATGATGTGTTACAGCGATATGAAACCTATTATCAGTTAAGACGAGCGATAGATGGCAACCAAAAGCAGTGTAACAAAAATTGCATTCGTTTCAGACCTGACTAGAGAAATCGTGCGAATACTTTGCACTGTTAGTGGAATAACAAAAAAGGTGTGAAAAAATGGAACTGAGTGTTGTTAGGTCAAAAGGAATTGCGTACCTTAATTAGAAACGAAGATATCGTAAAACAAACCGATTAAAATATTCAGGGACAAAGAATACAATGAAAATAAATTATGAAAAGACTTGAGTTAATTCTGGTACTTGAAGACAAATCTGCCAATGAATACCTTTCGTTCAAAGCAAAAATGAAGGAAATCGTTCGGACAGAAAGACCTGACCGAATACTTTACATCAAGGACATACCCACATCCCCATCTAATATATAAAGCAGAGTGTCCGTATGTTTGTACGTGTTGCATACAAATCTACAGTTTTGTTCCAATCTTTATGAAATTTTGTACACGTAAGCTTCACTCCATGAGGACGGTCGCCAAACGTATAAGAATAATTTACGATATATTGTTCACGAGATATGACGTCATAAACAATGAGATGCGCAGAAAACTGCTGCATTTTGCGACAATGCTGCTCATTTTCTCCTGAACCATTGGACCGGTTTCAACTCACATTCCTTTCCGTGAGGTAACAATTGCTGCATGGTTAAGAATCACATTCGGCACATGGTTCAAAAGATATTACCTCATAACCAATAGAAATCGCAAAAAGAGCCATATAATGCGGCGAGACTTTCGAAATACACTGTATGAGAATGACAGAACTTAGCGACTTGCAACAAACTATAAACATAATTTTTCTCGCTGGCAACCATAGTAAAATGATGAAAGAAAAAAAGTTTCTCGCTTACTACTTTTCCGCTGTTAATGGAGTAAAACTACGGCTCTCGGTATGACGTTACAATTTATACTTCGAACGCTACAAATTGTAGCGGCAGGAAATTTTGGACAGTATACACATATATAGTTGAATGTAGCTTCTAAATTGTATCACATTCCGACACGTAGTTCATGAGATATTAGCACATAAACAGTAACGTTCATGGAAAACCATCCCATCACGCACCAAGTTTTAATCTATTACTTATTTACTGCTAATGGTATTCCTAAGAGATTTTACATATAGCCCTTATACAAATGAATATATGACTGAAAAATGGCAGGAATAAATAAATAAATACCCGGACAACGCCAGATTTTCAGCTAGTCTAATATATAAAGCTGAGTGTCCGTATATTTGTCGTGTTGCATACAAATCTACAGTTTTCTTCCAATCTTTATGAAATTTTGTACACGTAAGCTTCAATCCATGAGGACGGTCGCCGTAAGTGTAAGAATCACACACGATATATAGTTCACGAAATATGACGTTATAAACAATGAAATACGTCTAAAACTGCTGCATTTAGCGACAATGCTGCTCAATTTCTCCTAAACTACTGGACCGATTCCAACCAAATTTGGTCCACCTATTCCTTACGTGAGATAACAATTGATGTACGAGTACGAACCACATACGACACATGGTTCAGGAGATATAACATCGTAAACAATAGGAATCGCAGAAAACTGCCACATAATACTTTATAAATACGCTATATGAGAATAAGAGCACTTAACGACTTGCAACAAACTTTAAACATAATTTCAAACCTTTATTAAACTTTTTCTCGCTGACACCCATAGAAAATGATGAAAGGAAAAAAAGTTTCTCGCTACTTTTGCGCTGTTTATGGAGTAAACTATGGCATTCGGTAAGATGTTACAATTTATAATTTGTACACTAAAAAGTGTACCTGCAGGAAACTTTACAGATAGTATACACACAT
This sequence comes from Locusta migratoria, assembly GCA_026315105.1. Classification (NCBI taxonomy): domain Eukaryota; kingdom Metazoa; phylum Arthropoda; class Insecta; order Orthoptera; family Acrididae; genus Locusta; species Locusta migratoria. Next base: position 55,174,581 of record CM048745.1, on the reverse strand, counting down.
ATAGTTGTATGTGGGATCTAAATTGCATCACAGTACGACACATAATTCATGAGATATGAGCACATAAATAGTAACGGTCCGCTGTTCATGGACTAAAACTACGGCATTCGGATGACGTTACAATTTATAATTCATACACTACAAACTGTAGCCGCAGGAAATTTTATAGACAGTATATACGCATATACATGAGTGTACCTTCTAAATTGTATGACAGTACGAGACGTAGTTCACGAGATATGTGCACATAAACAATAACGTTTATGGAAAACCGCCCCATCACGCACCAAGTTTTAATGTATTACTTAAAGCTGGTAGAAGCCGACCTCGGGGAAGATCAGTATGGGTTCAGGAGAAATGTAGGAACACGGGAGGCAATACTCACTTTACGGCTTATCCTAGAAGATATATTAAGAATAGGCAAACCTACATTTCTAGCTTTTGTAGATTTGGAGAAGGCTTTTGACAATGTTCATTGGAATAAACTCTTTCAAGTTCTGAAGCAAGCAGGAGTAAAATATAGGGAGCGTAAGGTTACTTAAAACTTGTACAGAAACCAGACAGCGGTTGTCAGAGTTGAAGGGCATGAAAGGGATGCAGTGGTTGGGAAGGGAGTAAGACAGGGTTGTAGTCTTTCTCCGATGTTGTTCAATTTCTACATTGAGCAAGCTATAAAGGAAAGCAAGGCGAAATTTGGAGAAGGAATTAAAGTTCAGGGTGAAGAATTAAAAACTTTGCGTTTTGCCGACGACATAGTAATTCTGTCAGTGACAGCAAAGGACCTGGAAGAGCAGTTAAACGGAATGGACAGTGTGCTGAAAGGTGCATATAAGATGAAGATTAACAAGAGCAAAACTAGGGTAATTGAATGCAGTGTAAGAAAATCAGGTGATGCTGAAGGAATTAGATTGGGTAACGAAGCAATAAAGGAGGTAGATGAGTTTTGTTACTTGGGCAGTAAAATAACAAATGATGGTCGCAGTACAGAGGATATAAAATGCAGAATGGCAATGGGTAGAAAAGCGTTCTTGAAAAAGAGATATTAGTTAACATCGAATATTGATTTAAGCCTAAGGAAGTCCTTTCTGAAGGCATTTGTATGGAGTGTTGCCTTGTATGGGAGTGAGACATGGACGATAAACAGTGCGGACAGGAAGGGGATTGAGCCTTTTGAAATATGGTGCTACAGAAGAATGTTGAAGATTAGGTGGGTGGATCGCGTAACTAATGAGGAGGTACTGAACAGAATTGGGGAGAAAAGAAATTTCTGGCATACCTTGAATAAAAGAAGGGATAGATTGGAAGGACACATTCTTAGACATCAAGGAATTGTGAATTTAGCGTTGGAGGGAAGTGTGTGGGGTAAAAACCGCAGAGAAAGACCAAGAGATGGATACAGTAAGCAGATTCAGACAGATGTAGGTTGCCGTTCTTATGTGGAGATGAAGAGGCTTGCTCAGGATAGGGTATTGTGGAGAGCTGCATCAAACCAGTCTCTGGACTGAAGATCACAACAACAACACTTCTTTACTACTAATATTGTATTCCCAAGAGATTTTACAAAGAGCCCTTATACAAATGAATATACACCCAAAAATGCAAGAATAAATAAATAAATACCAGGACAACGTCGGGTTTTCAGCTAGTAAGAAATATACAGAAAGAAATCACGTTTGAGTATAGTAAAGTAGGCAAGAGTTATGTAAATTCTGACCCTTGCTGACAAATCTGCGGAATAATATCTTTCGTTTGAAACAAAATTGAAGGAAATCGGCCGTAGTTTGGTCTGGTCGACTGATTTTAAATTTCGTAGATTCTTTTAATATATCAGGTTACGTAGCTTTTGTTTAAATATCTGTTCCTCTAATTTATTATTTAACTTTCTTTTATAAGATATTAAAGAATTTTGAATTTTTTTGTTCTCCGTTCTATTTATTACACACATAATAATATCTGCTAGAAAAGTTGTAATACCTAAATTAGTAACCGATGTCATCTTTTCCTTGCTGTGGTTATATAGACATACAATTATATGTTCTCCGCTAACATACCATCATATATACTTTTCGTAATTCAAGTTCCACTTGTTATCGGTTCAAAGAGCGTTTCTAATCTGTATTCTGATCCTTGATGACAACTCTGTGGATTATTATCTTTCGTTTTAACACGTATGAAGGAAATCGGCCGTAGTTTGGTCTGGTCGACTGGTTTTAGTTTTCGTAGATTCTTTTAATATATCAGGTTATCTAATTTTTGTTTAAATATTTGTTCCTGTAATTTATTATTTAACTTTGTTTTATAAGATACTAGCTTAAACCCGCGGCTCCCCTCGCGTGTTCGTTGATTATCTATTTATCAGGAAAGTAAGTAGTGTAGATCAAATCACACGTAAAAATGCACCCCTTTCGAAGAATACGATCACGAAATTCTACAATAATGATTGTAATAATATCACAGATCGGTCACTTGATATAATGCGCGAAACTTCATTTTTTAAAGAGATGTATCAAAAGAAATTTCTTTTTTAGTGCTTTATTTATTTATTCTTATAGTTCCTTATTCGTATGCTTATCCTTACAGAGAAAGAGCTGAAGACATTGTAGCACGCATAGACCAAATATATGGTCTGTGGTATCACGTTTCGCTGTATGTAACCTCCTTGCTGTAGAGTCACAAACGTCATCGCTGACCTTCAGTCCGATTTTTCTTTTATAATTTGATGACTTTCAACCATAATATCTTCCACCCCCTTATAGGTATCGGCATGGAACTGCTATGGTGTACAATGGGCGACTTCGGACAACAATTACACACAGACCATTCGTTTTCGCTGGAGAGAGAAATATTAACACACACGTGGAATTTTATATACACCAATAACTTTCCATCCCAATGTACTCCACCCTTTTATCATTATCAACCCTCAAGCAACAATGCAACCAATAAAACCATATTTAAATAGTAAATGTAATTTTCAAAGAGTAATTATTGTTCCGAATTTCACGTTATATTCTTCAAATTACTAAATATCTATCAGATCGCTATAAAACCGTGCCTAAAACCTTCCTCAGGTATAAATTAGTAACTGAACAAATATTTAAGTCTCTGCGTCTTGTCGTTCGGACGTGATAAGCGTACACCGAACAGACATTCACATTGATATATATAGATAAACAGCTATCCGATCGCCATAAAACAGTGCATGAAGCCTTCCCCGGGTAGACATTAGTAACTGTAGAAATTTTTAGCTCTTTATGTCTTGTGGTTCAGACGTGATAAACGTACACGGAAGAGACATTCACAACTATTGATTTCAGAAGTTTTTTTTTTCTTCTCCGTTCTATTTATTACAAAATATGATCTTTTTTGCTATAGTTATATAGAGATACAATTATAAATTATCCGCGAACATACTATCATATATACTTTTTGTAATTCAAGTTCCACTTGTTATCGGTTCAAAGAGCGTTTCTAGTCTGTAGTATATTTCGGTGCGCCCGCAGCATGGCGGCAGATATTCGGAGCTTTAAATTAATCTCGGCGGCTGAAGTTTTGTTTGTTGAACCGTGAGCGTGGGCGGAAAACACGCTGCGGGTGACATGTGGGTGCCAGCACACACAGAGGCCACGCCGATGTCAAAGGCCGGCTGTCTCTGTGAAGTAGGCAGGGCGGACGCTGGCAGAAGAGTTCAGCACAGTAGCGCAGCGGCTGTCCTGCTGACGCAACGCAACGCCCGGCCCGTAGCATAAATTACTGCGAATATATAGCTGGTAAAAGTCATCCGGAGACATCTATATGCAGGGTGTCCCAGCTATCCTGTCCACCGAAAATATCTCTGGAACAATAGCAGCTATGGGAAAACGACTTTCACCGGTATCAATGTACGGCTGGGGCACATTGAAACGTGTCCATAAAAAATTATTTTGTAAGAAAATGTCCAATATTGTACCTCCTGTTTTGTATCGAGTAACTTGCTTGCAAGAAAATGTATAATATCGCTTCTACTGTATGTATCGATATGTGTCCTTTATGAAGTTTCATCTTTGGCAAAGATCATGTATTGCATAGCATTGTAGCTCGCACTGAGAGAGAGTAGGACTAGTGGTTCAGCTCGCTTAGAGAGCGGTTGGGTTGTGTGTATGGCTCCGATGTAGAGCAGAGGCTGCTTTGCCAGCAAGTCAGAAGTTGTATTATGTAGGTAATGTAATGCTGATTATTAATAATAAGTAACTTAAACCTTCTTTCATCTCTCATTTACGTAGTTAGAAAATTAACCTACTTCCTTCATTTGATAATCAATTATTAGTGGATTTAAAGTGCAGTATTGATGTGAATAATAGTGTTGAACGTATTTCATTATTGGTGCCATAGTAAATGATAGTTAATTGACTATGATACTAAATTGATACTAAATTTCAATAATTAGAAACTGATCTGCATAAAATTCTCACAGTCAAGCATTAAGAAAGTGATTTGTGGTTTTTTTTTTATATCTTTCTCGCAGTCAAAATCTTTGAGTATAGTCAGTGTCTGTTTCAAAAGGCTACATGTCACAGCTGTTTTGTTAAAAATATCCGTTGCGCACATAATCAGTTTCATGCACTGTTTCTCACTTAATAGCATATACATCAGTATCAGGGCCATAATTAAACCAAATTGCTGTGTCAAGGAACAATTTGTTGTCTGATCTAACGACAGGTTCAACATCCACACAACACACGTACAGCTTTTAACATGAATGTACATTTTTGGGAACACTCTAAAATAAAAGTGCATGTGTTTTTTTTTTTTTTTTTTTTTTTTTTTTTTTTTTTTTTTTTTAACACAAACGTATGTTTTTATAATGGACACCCTATATTTTTTCTTCAGCAATCAAATGTTCAAATGTTTGTATAGTCTATTGGACTTAACTACGGGGTCATCAGTCCCTAAACTTACAAACTACTTATGAACTACTTAATCCTAAGGACGGCACAAATATCCATGCCCGAGGGGGGATTCGAACCCCCGACCGTAGTGGTCGTGCTGACCGTGACTGGCGCGCCTCAGTCTCCTCGGCCAGCGCGGCCGGCCTTCAACAATCCATAGCATGACAAATCACATAAACAATGGCGTTGAATGCATCGCAATATTCAAACTACATCCCGAGGTATTGCGACGCGAAGTTCATGCTTGAAATAGGCGAAACGAGCGGCTAGCGCACGTCCTGAGACTCAGGCGAGAACCCCATGCTGCTCAGGACGTGCGCTAGCCGCATTTCAAGCGTCAACTTCGCGTCGCAATATCTCGGGATGTAATTGTTTATGTGATTTTCATGCTATGAATTGCTGAAGAAAAAATATACGGTGTCCATTTAAAAAACATAAGTTTGTGTTAAAAACACATTTGCTTTCGTTTTAGAATGTTTCCAAATATGTACATTCATGGGTCCCAGCCGTACATTGATACCGGTGGAAGTCGTTTTCCAATAGCTGTTATTGTTCCAGAGATATTTTTTGGTGGACAAGATAGCTGGGACACCCTGTATATAGCAATGAATATAGTTAGTCTCGGTAAAACTCGAGAACGGCTGTACCGACTTCGCTAATTTTAGTCTTGAAAGTCCAGGGAAAGTTTAAACGGTGATAAGATAGGGAAAAGTTGTCCAGAAAAGTGGAAAACCTGGAAAAACTGCTTTTTCCAGTAAGTTATCAATACCATTAGTCCAATTGCGATAAAATTTTGTACATTTCATGTTGAAAGCAAGAGGAAGGTTCGCATCAAATAAAAAATTGGAAAAGTTGCCCTAAAGTAGGAAAAACCGAAAGCGATTTTTTTATATGAATAAGAAGCAATTTCCACATGGTTGTAAGAGCATCACTTGAGTACGGCTTGACAGGTCAAGGTCTGTATGAAATAAATTTTTCGGAAAATTGGAATATTTGAGAAAAACTGAAAGTGCGTTTTTCATTGTGTTTTTGATTTTATTCAGCACTATATACGCACGACGTAAAGGGGTAACCCTTTTTTTACCATGATGGCCTTGGAAAAATTTTCAGAAATAAAAAACTGGGGGACAGTTAAAAAGGAAAGACGCAAAATTCGAACGAAGTTCCTTCTTCGATGTGTTTCTAAATGTACTCAACACTGTCAGTTGAGAACCGTACATCCGATTGAGATAAAATTTTGAATACTTGACGTTCAACAAAAGATGAACGCTCTTAGGCCTATGAACTAAAAATTTGGGAAAGTTACCCGGGAAATTTGAAAATTCGCGAGAAGGTGAAAGAGCTTTTTTCAATGGGATATCAATATCATTCGTCTGATTGCCATAACATTTTGCATATTTGACGTTCAAAGCAAGAGTAACGTTCTTATGAAATAAAAATTTGGAAACGTTTCCCAGAAAGTTTGAAATTCAGGAAAATAGAATGATTTTTCTATGAAATATCAATACCATTAATCTGATTGCGATAAAATTTTGCACATTCGACGTCCAAAGAGAAGGGAAGGTTTGAGTGCAGTAAAAGTTTGGAATAGTTGGCCGCCGGCCGCGGTGGCCGAGGGGACTAAGGCGCTTCAGTCACGGTCTGCACGGCCACTACGGTCGGGGGTTCGAATCCCCCCTCGGGCATGGATATTTGTGCCGTCCTAGTTCCTAAGTAGTTCATAGGTAGTTTGTAAGTTTAGGGACTGATGACCCCGTAGTTATGTCCCATAAGCTTTAAAAACATTTGAACATTTTGAATAGTTGGCCAGAAAATAGGAAACTTTGGGGAAAACTGAAACAGCTGTTTCCTTTGGGGTATCAATATCATTCGTACGATTGCGATAAAATTTTGCACATTTGACGTTCACCAATACTTGGACTATCTGATGATGCCTTTATAAAGCTACTGGGTCTAAAATACGTATGATTTAAATTAATATGGTTTATATTAAGACGTAAGTGATACGAAGTTCACCGGATCATCTCGTCTGTGGATATTAGTATGCACTATGTCAACCCTTCATATGCATGACGCATTCCACGCTAGCGGAAACATGTTTTCTGCATGGCCATTGTCCACAGCAAGCACAAAATTTTTCGTTTTCTTTCTTTTTTTTTTTTTTTTTCTTCTTTTTTGCTTACGGACAAGTTTCTTCTTTTCGGTTTAACAGTATAAAAGTGGTCACACGTTATTTCTTATGGAAGTAAGTGACTTTTTAGAGTTTTACCTGTCTTTGGTTGGCATCTAAGGTTCTACTTGTAGGATTTGCGGTGCAATAGCAACTAGTGCACCTGACAACTGTTTTACGTTACCAACTCGTTCCTGGTACACAACCGAAAAACAAGGAAAATCAAAGTAGACGTGGAAAGACGACGTCAATTTCGAAGCGAAACTGGCAGTTGCCATATGTGGCATAGCAGATGTCCTTATAATGGAATCAACGTCGTCCGCCAACATATAGCGTAGTGACATACACTGAAGGGGTAAAGAAAATGATGTAGGAGTGCATAGGTAAACACAGGATACGTAAATACTTAGAGGATGGCCTAAACAAGACAACGAGTGACTGGTACAGGCGTTAGATCGTTTACTATTGTTACAATGGCAGGGCGTGCTGTCACATTTCAATAGAGTTTGAATGTGGCGTCACAGTCGTCGCACGGGCGATGGGACACAGCATCTGCGAGGCAGCGATGGGGTGGGAAGTTTCCCATACGACCGTTTCACGAGTCCGTCATTAATATCGTAATCCGGCAAAAATTTAGATCTCCGATCGACGTCGCTGCCACCGGAAGAACATCCTGCGGGAACAGTTGAATGACATCTGAAGAGAATCGTTAAACGTGACGGAAATGCAACCCTTAGGAAAAAATTGATGTGGATCTCGATGCTGGTACATAAGAAAGCATCCAAACCATTCAACGATATCTATATCGGCTTTCGGAGCGTGACCAGTCCTGACGGCACCGGCACAAACGTGTTCGCAAAGCCTGGGTCCGTCAACAACGACTTTGGAATATTGATGACTGTAGTAGGTACGCTATAGGGCAAATGGATAGAATTTGACCTTTGACCTCTTGACCGTCTGGTTGCGTACCAATATGGCGGACATACACAATATGGCGGACATACACAATATGGCGGACATAAACAATATGGCAGTTATAAACAATATGGCAGTTGTAAACAATATGACAGTTATAAACAATACGGCAATTATAAACAATATGATGGATTTAAACAATATGGCGGGCTTAAACAATATTGCGGACATTATAAATATTGCGGACATTATAAATATGGCGGACATTATAAATATGGCGGACATAAGCAATATGGCGGCGGCGTCACAAATAAACAATATGGAGGCGGTAGCGATGGACATATGCAGGATGATCATTAAAAAAAAAGTGACAGCTTCCAGCATGTAAGTAGAAAAGCGCAGTCGCATACCTCACAGTTGTACCTTAACTTCGGATTTATCGATATAAAAAAAAAAAAAAAAAATACTACGTTAATTTCGGAATTATCGTATATTTAATTAAAAAATATACGATAAATCCGAAAATAATTTTTTTTAAATATACGATAAATCCGAAATTAAGGCTAACAGATGTGAGGTATGCGATTGTGCTTTTCTACTTACACACAGATCAACATAGGGCCAGACGTGCGCAGACGTGCAGTGTTGTCTTTTTTTTTTTTTTTTTTTTTTTTTTTTTTTTTAATAATATACGATGAATTCGAACTTAAGGTTACAGGTGTGAGGTATGCGATTGCACTTTTCTTTGGGTTATATGTTGTATTCCTGTACAATGGTCATTCGCAAATTGGACAATGTCTATTTTAGGCCTTCCGGTGAGGGCATTCACCCCCAGATCCCACGGTTGGGTAATGAGTGAGTGGATATCTGCAGGATGGAGACAATTTATTGTTCCATGCTGATAGAGGCTATTTAATGGTGCGGAACATGTGCATTTGGAGTGATTTGGGACCCCTCATACGTCTAGTAATGATTGTGAGAGGTCATATGTATGTAGGCATTTTGACTTATCACGTGTTTCCTTGCATGTCCATTGAGCATTCCGACGGACTTGGGCAATGCCAGCAGGACCATGTGACACTACACACGTTCAGAATTGCTACAGTGTCACCAGGCGCACTATTTTCAGTTTAAACACTTCCGCTGGCCGCCATACTCTCCAGACAAGAACATTATTGACTGTATCAGGGATGCCTTGTAATGTGATGTTCATAAGAGATCTCCACCCTCTCGTACTCTTATGGATTCATGGGCAGCCCTAAAGGATAAACATCGTTAATTCCCTGCAGCACTTCTTCGGACGGAAGTAGGGTGTATGTCACGTACAGTTGTGTCACTTCCGCGTGCTCGCAGGGTCCGTACACGATATTACACCGGTATACCTGTTTCTCAGGCTTTCCAGTATAGTTGTCAGAACGCCATCTATGTCTACCCTTGAAAGACGACCGTCTGACGTCTTCCATATATTTTTTGTATAGTTTCTGTAAAGTTATAATTTATTTGATGTCGCTAGATTATCATTTTGTTAAAACTTACACCCACTGTTTTGAAGGCTTGAGGAATAGTATTTTTATTTCATGTGTTAAAATATTAGTTAATATCGCTAGGTTTTTCTTATTTTGTTATGTTAATAATTTATCATTGTATTAATTAATGTGGCATAAGTACTGCTTCTCCAATACGCCACTGCCCCTGTGAGAATGTGCAGTTGTTGTACTTTTAAGTGTGTGCGATAATCTATGGCTGTTTGAATGTGGGGAGTGATAGCTCGCTTTGCTTCGTTCTCTCCGGCTCAGAGTCGATAGCTGCCGAGGTGACCAAAGAGGTTTCCACACCCTTTGGTTGCAGGCTAGTTACCGGATCTACACCAGCGTGAGTGTACTCGCTCTCCGTCCCTACCACCGATTTTCAGGGATTTTCCGGTTTCCGGTCGTTTTCCCGCGGCCCGGTGGCCGCACGGCGATTCATTCTCGGCTGGTCGTCTGGTGAGGTAAAGTTGGTTCTACTCTTGTTACTGGAGATGGTAGTGTGACACAACAACACAGTGACCAATGGTGCTTTCCAGTCATGTGTGCGTACAGGGTGATATATAAAACGATGCTTTATGTATTTTCCTCATTATTTGTATTTTTTGTAATTTATTATGTATTTGTATATTTTGTTTCTGTAATATATTTGCATTGTCCTGTTAATTTTCATGTATGTCAAAAATAATGTAAATATAGTAGACACACTGGGTTAGCAAGGGATTTGCTATAGTATAGAATCATCTTTGAGTAGGGAGTTTTTTATCACAGCTAGAAGGAGTCGTTGTTGAGAAGTAGTGGTGGACAGACGGTTCGCTCAGTGGTGTACGGGAAAAAGTAGTGGATTGGCACTAGTGGAGGAGACGGCGAAGAGGCAATATTATTTATTCATACGGCCACAGCTCAAATGATTAATAAATGCATCAAGAGGAATGCTGTGGGACCAAAATTGTAATTAACATTTGTCGCCAAGAAGAGTCTGTGTTTGCCAATTGTTAAGTGCCAACAGTATCGAATCAGCAGCACCACGTCGCACACCAAATTCAGTAAGATCTGTACAGTTTGTCTTAGCATGTACAGCTAACCAGCGTATTACTGATGATTGTTCAACAGCGAACACTGTTATTTGTGAACCTGTGTTTAAAAATCATTACCCATAGTTATGGTCCAGAAAGGTTCCTTCCTCATCCATTGTTTTTCCGAGAATATTCACAAAGTTATAGAAAACTAAAAAATCAGAGTCATTAAAGACAGTGTGACAGTCGTTAATAAAAAATGTGTTCAGAAAAGTATTACTAAATGTAGCTTATGCCAGTGTTGCTGATCAATAGGTTTGCTAAGTTGAACGAAACTGCTAGACTAACTTTCCATTTCAAGAGATATTTCAATAACATTGTAGAAGATTAGTTGTTTTCCACTGCATATTATTTTGAGGTAAAGTTTGTTTTAACTTGCAAGTACTGACTATTGAGAATAGTAATTGTTTGCAAATGTTTGAATGCTAATAATTCCTGGTTAAAGAAATAGTAAAAGTTAATCAGAAGGTTAAATGGTTCTTTTCTAAATATTCAGTGTTATCAAGACAAGTCATTAATTAATTTTTGAGCTTGCCATTAATACAGTTAATAGTTCGGTTCCAACTTGATTATTGCTACAGCACATGGTATACTCGCTGTAGAATAATTTCTGGTACTTATATAAACAATTAATTATTTGAAACTGTAAATAGTAAGTATTAAGGTGAGAGTTTTGCATGATTTGCTGCATGTTGCATTTGCGCGGCAATGGCTTGTATTTCGCTGTCTTACATTGAACCCTGTGTTAGTGAACTATTTCTCAGTAATTAGTATATTGTCAGTGTCTTTTGTACCGAATTTGACGCGCATACTCTGATTTTCTGCCCACCCAAATTTTACGTAATTTTTCACGTTTTTAATTAACTTTGCTATTATTTAGATCCCACCAAATTATTTGCCCGTACAACGATCTGGCGACCGTAAATCAATAAATTATTCACTTTTCCAAATTAATCTCGGTGTCCATTTTGTTCCGCATTTTTTTCATTTAAAAATTAATAATTTTATTCCAAATTTTACCTTCCACTTTCTTTATTTCTATCGATCGTTGTTGTCTACCAAAGAGGTGCAGCAACTTTCCGGTTATAGCCTCCGCTACATCATCGGCTTCATTACCGATAGCTTTTCTACCAATTAAGATAATTAGGCACACGGGTCATTTTTCTAATTATCATATACTAACCGGTGGTGTAGGACGGGTAGGGTTATAGTAGTGTTTCATTGACTAGCACGTATAACTTAGATTCGTGAACTTAGAATAATTTTTTGGAATATTTTCTCCGGCCATGTGCGGAAATGTGCTCTCGTTTTTCAATTCAGTGATTTCCAATAGATAAACGCGGTATGTGTGATTCTAGTTGCAGTTTGATAACTGCCTGATATGTTAAAACCTTTTGTGATCATGTGGTGGTGTATGAACTCTGTGTAAATACTTTCTAGCTTTGTGGGGTCCGATTTCTAATAGGTGATATGTCATTTTACACAGTATATGTAAAAATCTTCTCATCGTTTCCTTCCGTGAGTGACATGTGTCCCACGTGGTTGGTTCATAGAACAAAGCCTTCAGCTTCCACTCTTGTTTGTTCCATGCCCATCAGGCAAGTAACTATGCGAGTATCCTTCTCATTTCCAATAATATTTCGCGATCTTCTCTCCCCGCCTATTTTAATTTTGCTCTTCTTCTCCAACTTGTAGTACGCACTCTGTCTTTGTCAGTAATTCTTTCTGAGCCTTGTACAACCTCCTTCAATAGCTTCCTTATGTAATTCTAAACATTTCTGTGGGTTGCATGCTGTAATTCCTAATTTTATTTTTCCGACTTTGTAATTATTTCACTTATACGAATTTTTGAGACGACTTCAACCGTCTCTCTAATCGCTCCCTATCGCGTGTATCTGCATTCATTTCGCTTCTTCATGTAATTCTAAACATTTCTATGGGTTGAATGCCGTAATACTTATTTTATTTTTCCGACTTTGTAATTATTTCATTTTTGTGGTTTTTCTGAGAGTGGACTTCATCCGTCTCTGTAATCGCCCACTATCGCGTGTAGCTGTATTTCATTCGCTACCTTACATGATTCTAAGCATTTCTATGGGTTGCATGCTGTAGTTAATTTTCTTTATTTTTCCTAAACTGAATTTATTCAATTTTATCGGTTTTCGGAACCACGTGGGTCCGAGTTCCGACTTCCGGGATATGCAGCTAGTCGCCTGAGTTCACGCCAGTTCTCATATAAAAACCAGTAACTAGATCAATTGCTGACAGACTGCAACTTAAGAATCCACCGTGATTTTGTATAATGAATCCGATATTCAACCACTTCACCTTCAGTGGAGTGCGTTAATGTAACGTAGCCGTGTGTCGCCGTTAGCGTGTTTGCTCGTGGTCCAATTCAGATGTAATTTAATTTGGCTATACACACGCATCTCAAAACAGGCACGACAGACTAGAGCCACCTTTAAAGTGTTTGTATATTGTGTTTTGTGCTACTTGCTGAATTACGCCTACGATAGCGGCACCTGCTTCCGCCTCGTCTCAGCACGCTGATTTTGGTGAGTTTTGCTGTGGCATTGCGTGTGTGAGAGAGACTGAGTGTAGTTTGTGAATCATGCCCCCCAGTAGCGTTAAATCATGGATACTTTAGGCTGGGCATCGTCCGCATTAATCCATGTAAGAGATGCATTTTTATTGTATTAACAAAATTGCTCCGCGTTTTTCTTGTTTTGTATCTGAATAACCAATTTTACGTTCAGCATAATCCGTAAGTCGCCTATAAATTGTAGTTTTAGAGCACCTTTCCTCTTTTATTTAATATTATTCTTCAAAGTCCTGAGAACAATATCAGATGCAAATTTTCTTATGTTTAAATTCCGTTGCGCCATAAATGTTTTCTTAGCCACCTTACTAAGATAACTTTAATTGTGGTAGCTTACTTATTAATGTCTATGTATAATAACGTGTGAGCTGCTATGTATATTGACCACTGTAGTATTAACTTCCTGTTATTGAAGTAATTAGAAACGAGGCTGTTCTCAGTTTGGGCCAGGGAACAAGACTTTATAGCAGGGAGTAACCAGTAGTTCACACGGACCTTATTTACTAACTTTGGTGACAAAGCAAGGCTCTTGTTAAGTACAGTGGCCGACTTTTACCCTTTAATAGGGAATGTTTGTTACAGCCATAAGGTCGGTGTGACATGGTCTGAAGCAAACGGGAGATTTACTGAGGAGCTAAACTCGTGCTTCCTACAGCCAATAAAGAGTCATATTTTGGCCTTACGAGTGACGGGACAATTAGAACGTGCAGGAACAGTTGCTCATCGGTGTTGGTTGCAGCGGTCATGCGAAAAATCTCAAGTGAACAGACGTGGTTCTCGGCGTCCACGCAGGACAAACGTCTGCCTACATCGTCGTATTGTAAGGGGGACTGTGGCAGATCCTCTACCTGCAACAGCAAAGATTGGTTTGCTAGTCCAGAAGTGTCAAAATAGTTGCCAACCGTTTACTAGCAGTAGTAGTATGGGCTCGCACATTTATATCCCGTCTTTCACTCACGTTCGGTGACCAACTATCCCGCGTTTTGCGTGACATCCCGCTACTTACGGTATTTTGCAAAGGACTCGCGCCAGGCGTAATTTGACCCGCAATTCTTCTGAACTTATTTTCGTGTTGCTGTCAGCGGTACGAATTTCCATAATACGAAACGGTCTTGCCATCTAGCTTCAACTGTACGTAGTGTAGCCGTTGCCAACAGCACGATCTTTTAATGAGCAATAAATCAGGTAATAGTGTCTGTTATTTGATTTATCCGTTCAAATAATCTACCGATATTGCTACAACATAAAATGTCTAGATGAATCTTATTTGCAGAGGTCCATGATTATTTTAAACCTCCTACCTGAAAAATAATAATGATCTTTTTTTTCAAAATTGGTGCAGTTCCTTTTTTTCTGTTCCTCCATAAAATGACTTTGCAGAGACAGCTTTTAGCCAAGGAAAATTGCCCGGTTAGGCCTGTAAACAGACTTCATATGAATATTATTAAATCATAACTTCAAATCCAAATAAATTTTGGAATGAGTTGCAGACATTTATATAATGTAGTACTGGATGGCAATGAAATTTTATCTCGTAGAAGACGTGCCACTAAATACATTGTCAAGGAAGATAAAGGATGTAATAGTTTCACTTATGTTGAGATTTTTGTATTTCAACACTTACTAATTACTACAAAAGGTTCAAATTTAGAAGAAATGTTGTCCATATAACTCGTAAAACTTAAGACGTTGCACAAATATGTATTAACATTTATTTTCCACCAAACAAATGTGATATTTAGCGTTAAAATGTTGTAATTTTACTATTGTTTCGCTTCTGTATGTTTTCGTTTCGATGAAGAGTCTACATTTTACAGATTGGAAAAGAAATTGCACATTAAACATAAGACATATACATATTATTCCATGTTATTGCTTCAGTAACAGTACTCTTGGTCAAAAATGTGTAATGTGGCCACACAATGCTACTGAAAAAGTTTAAAATGTCATATGTTTTAACATTACAGCCGAAGTTGTAGAATGTCGTCCTTTTCTGACTGCCTCGTCTCTCATTCCATTATTGAACAGTTGGTCACACTACTGACTCACACCACAACTCCAAGAGAATGGCCCGGCTGTTGTCAAAGAATCACTTGGAATATGGAATGTCGGGCGGTGGAGTTCCGTGGTGAGAGCACTTTCAACGGGCATGCAAGCTATGGAAGTTTGCGTAGACGACGTAGACCTGGCGAGCGCGAGTTAAGAATTATGAAACAACCACCGGCGAGGACATACGCAGGGGTGGCCGCGGCTGCACTAAAGCCACTTGCTGCGAAAGGAACAGCCGGGAACGGCGGTCTTCCTCAGACCTCGCCCTTTCAGAAGAAAGTCACAGAGATCTTGACAACTACGGTAGGCCAACTCAAAGACAAAATAAAAATAAACAATGTCATGACAACTAAGAACACAGTCATTGTGGACATCGCATCTGAGGCCGAAAAAGACAAATTAATGAAACATCAGCAGCTAAACAAAGAGGTCAAGTGCGAGGGACCCAAGAAATTGTACCCACTGGTCATTACGACGTGCCAGTCGGCACGCAGGACGCTCACATAGTTGTAATGATTCGTGAGCAAAATTTGGAGGACATCGAAAGGGAAGCTTTTAAATAGGAGTTTAAACTCCGCGTCAAAACTGATCCTCGTGAGAAGGACACCGTCCACCATGTTACGCAGGTGTCAGGAAAAATGTGGAAGCGATTTACATCGCTGGGCAGATTTTACTTGGGTTTCTCTTCCATTAATGTGAAAGACTACATCGTTGTTGCACGATGTCACAGTTGTGGAGATCTCGTTCACGTTGCGAAGTACTGCAACAGCAAGGCGGCCTGCTCCAGGTGTGGGTTGAACGAGCATGCAAGAATGGAAGAAAGCTTGGAGTTTAACGTCCTGTTGACAGCTTGGTCATTAGAGACGGAGCTTACGCTCGGAAGGTTTGAGTAAGCATGTGGAACGAAATCGGCCGTGCCCTTTCAAAGAAACCATCCCGGCATTTTCCTGGAGTAATTTAGGGAAATCACGGAAAACGTAAATGGGGGTGGCCGGAGGTGGATTTGAACCACCATCCTTCCCAATGAGCATGCAAGGAAGGATTGCAAAAACGCGGTGGCTTGCAGAAACGCAGGCAAAAAGACTTGTGGAGCCACTGGACGTACCTGCAAAACATGTAAAATGCTGGAACAAAGATTGATTTCGGGGATAGATTATGGCTGAGTCCATGTCTATCATGCGGATGCCTGAACCAAAGTATAAATCTCCGAGCAAGAAGAGGAGGGATTCGAAAGGGTAGAGATCTTTAAACAGTACCTACAAAGAGTGAAGAATGAACGATGGCTCAAAACAACTTCTGTGGATGCGACTACGCAAACACACCCCAAAGGCTCTCCCTCTTGCAAGAGTTAAAAGCCATGAACAAAACCCTCATGCCAGGCAGGTTGTCCAGTGAACTTGGAACATTATATTCAAAAACATAAAATCACTAGCACGGATGCATGCAGCTGTGGGTCTCCTGTGGTCGAGGTGGTGGAGGCGCGTTTTCCAGCCAAATAGGCCGCGGTGGATCCACAACAAATTTATCCAAATCTTGAATTGCAGCTCCAGATGGCAAACCTGGAGCACCCCAACGTTCTTGCAACCGCTCTGCAACACGTTGTTAGGGTGGGGCATAAGTACGATAGGAAATCACGTTCCCAGTGATGGAGGCAGTGGACAGGATTCATCTAAGGTTGATTAATCTTCCCACTGAACTCGGAGCCTTGCAAAGCTTGCTTAAGAAAGTTTTTGACAGAACACGAGACGTATATAACATCAAGGAAATTTACAATCTGGCAGTTCTCGCCTGCGCGAGAATAGAAGTAGACTGTACCAAAAGCTGGTCAGACTGCAACGTTCATACGTACTTCCCCTAAGACATGAACAACATTAAGGTTGGACTTATGAACGGCCGCAACAGCAGGCTCGTGATGGAAGTTCTCCGTAGGGTAGCAAAGGAGAGGAGACTAGAGGTTTTGTGTCTGCGAGAGCCGTACTCTCTGTCAGGTAAAATTGCTCGCAAGTGCCTGCACAGGAGAAAATCCCAGTACCGCAATTATCATTACCAATAAAGCCTTAAGAGCCACCGTAATGCCGCAGCTCTCTAATGACCACTGCAGTGTCGTTGAATTCCAGTCGCCAGTGGGGCCGATCGTCCTGGTCAGATGTTATTTCCAGTATGCGGACCCCATTGAGCCGCATCTGAACCATCTCACCACTGTAATGACGGTACTGAGTGGCAGGAGTGTTGTAGTTGTGACAGACATGAATGCCCACTCCCCCCTATGGTTCTGCCACATCCACTATGTCAATGGTAACCTCGCAGAACAGGTAATAATGACTCTCCAACTTGTCATTGCTAACAAACCAGGCATTCCATCTACGTACTATGGCACATATGTGGATTTCTGATGACTGCAGACTTAGCGGATAAGATCACTGAATGGAGGTACATGACCGCATAACAACTAGCGATCACAAAGTTATCACCTTCTGTGATTGCTCAGCTGAGTGCGGCTGGGATATGGCCTGGGCGTGGCAGTTAAACTACAACAAGACTGACTGGGAAAAACTAGCCAGAGAGTGTCACCCGCCGATATTGCCGGATGATGGAAGACTTGACTGAGGCAGTCGTCGAAGCGGTAAAAGCTACTGTGCTGATCAGGAGAAGAGCCGTGGTCGGCTGAACGCGAGCAGCTTCGACGGTCTGTCAGACGGGAGAGGAAGTCCTATCAGTGCACCAAGGTATTTCTAAACAGATATCGTGAACTGAGAGAGCAATCAGCTCAAGAACTACGCGCTAGCACGCTCCGTAGCTGGAAGCACTATCTTCAGAACCAGTTGGCCACGGACTCCTGGGCATCCCGTACAAAATTGCGAAAAGATCAGGTCGCCCATGGTGCTCTCTACCGTAAGGGATGGGGAAAGGATTACGGAATCTTGGTAGGAAACTGCCTAGGTCCAACTCTGGACCCTGCTCCCTAATGATGAGAGGCATAATGATAGACAACAGAGAATGGGACCTCCACGACTACTTTAATGACACAGTTGTATATCCCTTCTCAGAGGAGGAGGTTACCAGGAAAATCAAAGCCCCACGGCCCGATAGGATGACAGCTGAAATAGTGCAATTCCTCGCCCCGCAGCTGGTACCTCAGGCAAAGAAAATGTTCAGAGAATGACTTAGAAGTTCTCCAAGATATGGAAAAAAGGGAATGTGGTTATTATTAAAAAGGGTGTTGATAAGGACACAGCCCTTGCCAAATCCTATCAGACCATCCGCTTGTTGGACACCGTGGGCAAGTTGCTTGAGAGACTTCTGGCCGACAGACTGTCGGCGCACAGAGTCCTTTGCGGTATGAGTGACAGGCAATTCGGCTTTCGACCGGGGCGATCTGCACCAGTTGCGGTAGCCTTGGCATCTGAGGTCTGTGCCTCTATGCTGCACAGGTACGTGGTCGGAATCAATGACATCGGTGGCGCCTTCGACAATCTGTGCTGGCCCTCACTCTTCTACTTGCAGGAGATTGATTTTCCTGGGTCGCTGTATGGTTATCTGAGAAGCTACTGTGAAGACCGAGAGATTTGGCTTTCATCCCCCAATGGATGCGTCGGCAAATGGACTCTGCTCTGGGGCCACTCTTTTGGGATCTGAATTTGGAGCCTCTCTTGAGGCATCTGAAGAACTGCGATGACGCGCAGGAGGTGATAGCATACACGGACGACCTCCTTCTGACGGTGGGCGCCGTAGCCACGAGGACCTCGAGCCTAGAGTGGAAACGGCAATGAAGTCGTCACAGCATGGTGTACGACCACCAAGCTCAACATTGCTCCTAACAAAACAGTATACTTACTTCTGAAGGGACAACTGCAAGAAAATCCAACAGTCAGAACTGACGGCGTACCAATCATATGCTTAACCTTCCTATTGTGAATGGGTCTAACTGACCCAGTTCGTTTACTAAAATTAACGTAAACCCCTAAATGTTATTTATTTTGCAACATGGCATTATGTATTCCTCAAATACGTCATTATTTATGTTATCCTCAATTTTCGTTTCAAAAACTAAAATACTTTTTGAGATACGTAGCTTTGACACACTTATTGTGAATGGGTCTTTTAGACTCAGGTGGAAATTTTTATCTAGTTTCTACGAATAAATTTTTAGAATACTTGTGATTGGTCTAAAATGTCTCAGAGGCATTTCAAATTGTTGTGGGACTCTGTATAAAGACTGCATATAGGCGTACAGTCTGATTTTGTTTGTGGGCTTCTAAGTGATGAACAGTTAAAAAGGCTTGTAAATGAGTCATAAGATGAAACAGAAGATTATTGTCAGTGATCGAGATTCTGTTGACAGTTCAAGTGATGTTACTAATGTATCGATTAGAATGGAGGAGAG
Source organism: Locusta migratoria (assembly GCA_026315105.1). Classification (NCBI taxonomy): domain Eukaryota; kingdom Metazoa; phylum Arthropoda; class Insecta; order Orthoptera; family Acrididae; genus Locusta; species Locusta migratoria. The sequence continues at coordinate 55,154,934 of CM048745.1, read as the reverse complement.
TGATGTGATTGAAGGAGATGAAAGCGTGGTTTTGTTGTCTAAAGAAACCAGTGTAACTGGAAATGTATATAAGTCGCGCAATGGTAGATAGTGGTCTACAAATCCTCCAGCTGTGTCAAAACCAAGATGAGCATAATAAATTTCTAATACAAATCAGGAAATGAAGGCTTATTTGGAACTTCTGGTGTATAGAGATCTTCTGGAGAATCTCTCCAATAGGTATGGGACAACATGAATGGTCGGCCAGTTTTTCGCGTGACAGTGTCACTTCAGCGTTTCTATACAATCAGAATTCTCAGATTTGACAACAAAGAAGATCGACCAGCTAGGCGACGCCTTGATAAACTGGTTGTCTTTGAAATGTTTGTGGAACAGTTTCCTAAAATGTTCATTCGTAATGAAAACGTCATAGTGGACGAGTTACAGGTTCCAATCAGAGGAAGGTGTCCCTTCCGTCAGTACATGTCTTCAAAACCAAGAGGAAAAATGTGGCATAAAATTATGTTTGTTATCTTATGTGAAAACAGCACATGTTTTTGCAGTAGAAGTCTATATAGGAAAGCCGGAAAATGGACCACAAGAAGTAAAGCAAGGTAGAAATGTTGTATTGAGGCTTGTGGAAAGAATTGAGAAAACTGGGCGAAACATTACCACTGATAATTTCTTTACGGACTACACTCTGGCCAAACAACTTCTGCAGAAAATTCTAACATTAGTTGAATCCTCAGAAAGAACAAAGCTGAGGTTCCGAAAGAAATGCTGACAAACAACAGTAGACAAGTGTTTTCAACCATATTTGGATTTCAGAAGTATGTTCCACTGGATTTGTACATGCCAAAAAAGAGTAAAGGTGTCGTATTACACTGTGCCATGCACCATGACTCTACCGTGTCTGGAGAAGAGCATAAGAAGCCGGAGGTAATACTGCATTACAACGAAACGAAAGGAGGAGTTGACATGACAGATATACTCGCCAGTACGTATTCCTGTAAAAGGTGTACTAAGCGATGGCCTGTTTATTTTATAACATGCTAGACATTGCTGCAATAAATGCTTATGTGTTGCATTTACACACTAACCCAGGCTACTATTGAAACAAATTGTACAAAAGACGCCTTTTTCTAAGAGAGCTAACAAGAACAACGCAAGGAAACAGAATGTCCAAAAATATATCTAAAAAGATAAAAGTAAATTTGGAAAATATTGCAGGAACGAGTTCTGGAGCAAAGAAACAGAAAAGGAGCCAGTACAAAGAGTGTGGACCGAAGAAAGATCGAAAAACTAATAAGAAATGTAACATTTGTCAATCATTCATATGCCAAGATCAAGCAAATATTTACTGCAATAATTGTGTAAGCTAATACAACACGCATATATTGAAGCTAAATATTGTTCTTCAGAATTAATTATCATATTTCATTGTAAATTTAGGTTAATTCGTGTTTGCAATAAGTGACAAAATTTAATCTTTAGCTTGCACTTTTATGCAACAATTCACTTATAAAAACTTGTATGAGCATTGTTTCACAATCTAAAATGTAATAATTTTTTACACTAATTACGTTCAATAAATGCTGGAAAGCTTCAATATCAGTTTCTCCACATGAAAAAACTATATGTAAAATATATTTTGAAGTAACATCGAAGAATATATATATATTTTTTAAATTGCGGGTCTAACTGACCCATTCACAATATGTGTGTCTCTGTTTCGAACACAATGGGAAGGTTAAGACAAGCTCGTTACTTAGGTCTGCACATTGATGAGAAATGGAGCATCGCAGCTCTCATGGACTTAGTTGTTGAAAGGTCCTTGGCAGCCCTCAACATTTTGGCTGGGATCAGACATCGGAGGTTTCGCCTCCCGCCTGACCTCAACAAATTGTATCACAATAGAATTCTCGTGTCCATCGTGGGCAACAGATCACCAGTTTGGGCCCATAGGCTCGCAGGAGTTGCGCCCGCCGTGTCCGTCTGGCGAGTGCAGAGGCATATACTGCTCCGCCCCGTTGGAGCTAACCACGTTTCACCCGATGGAGCACTCTTGGTCTTAATGGGGCTATGCCCCCTTGACATCAAGATCAGGGAGCAAGCCGCTTGGAATCGGTCGGTAAGGGTGAGCAAGACTGAGTGGAGGCCACCATAGGCTGCAGAACACAAAATAAAACACCCATTAAAAGAAGGGGATTGGAGCTCTGGCAGGAGCTGTACGACACTGACGACACTGGAAGGAGGATCTACCAGTTCCTGTGGGACATCCAAGAGAGGCTCTCCATGAGCTGCTATAAACCTTACAGAGGCTTTCTGCAATTCCTGACGGGGAACGGGCCCTATCTGGCATATCTTGCCGATTTAGGGTACAGGCGTCACCCGAGTGTAAATGTGGAGCCGAAGTCAGCAGTCCAGAAGACGTAGTTCTTGGGTGCCCCATCTTCGATGGCATGACGTGAGAGCTGCGCAAACAACTGCCCAGCGATGTCACGTATGACCTTTCAAGATCTGAAGAAACTTTCGATGTTCTCAACCGATTGACTGAGGCAATATCTAACAAGATCAGACAAAACTACGTTCAGCCCGATAACTGATCATATGAACCAATTGCGACATCTCTACCAAATTATGACCATTCCACACGGATCATGACACCCAACACAGACATGACAAGAACCAACGAAGACAGCCAAGTCTAGCCATGCCGCCGGAGGGCTGACTGGTCGCCGTCACTGGCTGATATCCGCTGTCTTCTGGATCTGGGAGAAGGCTTGGCCCACCAACTACGACTTAGACGTGGTATTAGATAGTAGTATTAGTTTCTTTCTTAAAAAAATTCTTGGGGATTAGTAGTTGTGGGGGACTGCAGCGAAGTAATAAGTCTTGGGCCGCCCAGTGCCAGGCGCACGCTCACTGGAATTAGCTTTGTGAGCAGGCCATTAAAATTTTCAGGTTTGTCACCACTGGCAGGAAGTAGTTTTCCAAAATAATAATTAACATATGTACATATGTGATTGCAGTAATGACTAGTGGGTAATTTAAGTTAGGTAAATAGCTAAAATCTTTCAAGTTGAACAACACGACCCATTGTAATCTATATCTATAAAGGTGAATGTCTGTTCGGTGTACGTTTATCACGTCTAAACCAGAAGACATAAAGAGCTAAGAATATGTACAGTTACTAATGTCTATCCGGGGAAGGCTTTAGGCATAGTTTTATGGTAATGGGATAGCTATTTATCTATATGTATTAATGTGAATGTCTGTTCGGTGTACGCTTATCACGTCCGAACGACAAGACGCAGAGATTTAAATATTTGTACAGTTACTAATTTATACCTGAGGAATGTTTTATGCACGGTTTTATAGCTATCTGATAGGTATCTAGTAATTTGAAGAATATAACGCGAAATGTGGAACAATAGTTACTCTTTGAAAATTATATTTACTCTTTGAAAATGGTTTTATTGTTTACATTGTTGTTTGAGGGTTGATAATGATAAAATGATGGAGTTTATTGGGATGGAAAGTTATTGGTGTATATAAAATTCTACGTGTATGTGTTTTAATATTTCGCTCTGCAGCGAAAACTACAGAACGCAAATGAATGGTCTGTGTGTAATTGTTGTTCGAAGTCTCCCATTGTACACCATAGCAGTTCCATGCCGATAGCTATAAGGGGGTGGAAGATATGGTGGTTGAATGTCGTCAAATTATAAAAAATTCCGGCTGAAGGCTAGCGATGACGTTTGCGACTCTATAGCAAGGAGGTTACATACAGCGGAAAGTTATGCCACAGACCATTTCTTTGGTCTATGCGTGCTACAATGTCTTCAGCTCTTTCTCTGTGAGGATAAGCATACGTATAAGGAAATATAAGAATAACTAAATAGCACACTACTGAAAGATAGGTTATCTATCATAATCAACCAACACGCGAGCGGAGCCGCGGGTTTAAGCTAGTACTTAGATATAAGGTTATATGTATCATGTTATAATGAATTAAAAAGAAAAGATTTCTTACACATCTGCAGCCAAGTCTTGTATATGTCGCATAGCAGTTTTCGGACACAAACGCACATTTTTCCAAACGTTTTTTTAGCGGTCATCATAATTACTTCTTTTTCAAAGTAACCATGAGTAAACTGTCTGACATTCTTGGCTATATGTCAGTAGGTAAGGCGGACACAAGCGTCGCTACCCTGACAGCACTCCACATCAGCATGTTCCTTTAATTCAGTTATTAACCCTCCAGGAGGGTTTCATGACGCCACTAGTCACGATGTATCTCCTGGATACATGCGATGATTTTTGTGATTGTGCCTTTGTTTACAGCTTCTTTTTCTTTTGTTTTTGATTTAAATTGCAGTTACCTTTATTGTTACAGATTTGGCAAATTCATGAGTGAACATTGGGCTCATTACACTTTCAAATTAACAGAAATATTTAACATATTGTAATGGAGAACTACATGAAACTCTTTTACAAAGTGACTTCATTGTAGATACAAATAAATTATTGAACTAATCAGAGCATTTCTCTGTGTATGGATTGCTCTCTACAGAACGACATTGTTCACAAATTATTTTTGCGTGCTTTGCAAACAAAGATGTGTACCGCATTTTTCACATGCATGCTTGCTGAGGCACGTCTTTTTTGTCTCCCTCTAACATGACTGGCATCTTTTTATTTTCTTATTTCCTGAGTGAAAAGACAGTTCAGCGTTTCCTTGCTTTTTTCCTTGAGATCTGTACTCTACCAGCATCAACTTTATATCATCTGGTAGAGTCATAATAAGAGCTGTTCTTTTGAGATGATCTGGCAGTAGAGTCAGAGCCAAAGATTTGAGGTACTCGCGCCTATTTCAGTATTTATTCTTGTTGCCCAAGAAAATTACTCTTGAGTTGTTGCCTGCGATGTTTATTATTATCACAAACGAAAGCATTTTAGTTGTATTTTTTACTCACTGAAATAGTAATGTTTATCACTTTCTTGTACTTTATTATTTTCCTCTTCATCAAATTCATGATCTGTGTCTGAGTCTACAGATCTTGTTTCGAGTACATCTTCGGTTTCCGAATCAGTTTCTATAAGTTCATCTTCAATTGACACCTCACCGTCGAAAAGAAGGCAATGTACTTTTTCCAAATCCTTAGGATTTTCTAAATCATATCGTTTACTCATTCTGAAAGAGGGTACATGTAGTTACAATTAAACGTTGCTTCATCTTGAAGGCAACAACGCAACTGCCAACTTGAGTACGCTCCAAACAATGCTACGGCTGCTGTCATTAGCGGCGACAGTGCGTTACGCTAGCAGGCGCGCTGTATCTGGCAGATACAGAAAATACATGTGCGCACTTCTGAGTCATTTATGATCATGTCAGTATCGGGATAACGCTGAAACTCCTGTGACGGAATAAGAAAGGTATGACACATGATGTCGTAGGCCATCATCCGGTAATATTAGAGAAAAAAGTAGGTCGTATCTCACAGATACATACGCGACTGTCGAAGGATTAAGGCGTCTCGTTCTTTTTCTTCATATTTTCCATTCTCATTTGCGTGGCACAGCGAATAATGACACTGTACTTCTCTGTTATACATTAAACACCTTGCACCTTCACTGCATTGCATAAAAAGAAACAGATTTTCCCAGAGAAAAAGAAAAACCGATTGCTCTATTTTGCTTGTACTTGACTTGTTACTGTCCTCATGAGCGCTATTTCTGACAGACCTCCAGCTCCGTACTCACAGCGCAGTTTATCTAGGCAACATTGCGATCACAGGTCTCTTTTCACGTCACACGGAACGACAGGTTCGATCTTCCTGCTCACACGTCACACCTCTGCTCCAGAATGTCGCATTTAATTTACTCGTATTTTCTTTACTGTTTTCCATATTCTGCGGTACTTCGGTCTAGGTGACCTAGAAATGCCACAGCACGTAGTCTAACGATACTGGCTACGGCAGGCAGCTTCGTAATCATTGTAACTCCCGAACATTCGGGAACACAGAAAACAGACAGGCCTTCAGAGGTTCTAATTTATGAATTAGCCCAGCTAACTGCTTTTGTTTAGCCGCTCGAATTTATCGCAGCAATTAATCGCTTAGCTATGAGTGCAGCCTCTACATGCAATAACAAATTTAACGAATTGCGGCAGTTTTTTTTTCTCTTTTAGTAGTCGCTGCAGCTTAATTTATTATCCCATTACGCGGACAAACAGGAAAAGATTTATACGCCCACCGTGAATGTGAGCGACAAACAACGCGTAGGACAAAATGAGCATTATCTAACATCATATATGAAAAAATTCCTGTTTATGAAGAAACCAAGAAGTATCTGACTTCGTAAATGTTCGTAATGTTTTGTTTGTATCAGAGCGTGGTGTACGTTACCGCATTTTTCTTGGATCTAACATTGTGTTTCTCTTCTTTGAAATGGGTGTTATTAACTCCGCTTTATGATAGCAGGGACTGTTTTATCCCGTAGACTACGTTACCAGTTGGTAAAATAATGTTTCAATACGCTAAAAAGGTGACGCAGATACCCAAGATCGATATTTGTTTTATGTTGTCGTTTAAGGCGACAATTAATACGTCACCAAGACATTCTAATACATGTAAGAGGTAACATAAATGATGTACATTTAAAAAGGAAATGAACAATTATGTTGGTTGTTGTTCTCAATCCTGCGACTGTATCCTGTGCAAGCATCTACATCTCTGAATAAGGAGGGCAACACATATTCATTTGAATCTGATTACTGCATTCGCCTCTCAGTTTCCATCTGTGGTTTTCACCCCACAGACTTCCCTCCAATGCTAAATCGACAGTTCCATGATGTATCAGAATATTTGCCACCAAGCGATCCCCTGTCTTAGTCAAGATATGCCAGAAACTTCTTTCTTCCTCCATTCTTTTCAGCCCCTCCTCATTAGTTACGCGATCTACCCATCGAATCTTCGGTATTAGTCTGCAACACCACATTTAAAACACTTCTATGGCATTTATGTCTGCAGTCGTTATCGTCCATGTTTCATTCAAGAAAAATGCGTTCAGAAGGGACTTCGTGAGATTTAAATTAATTTTGGATATCAAGAAAATTCGCTTCTTCAGAAAAACTTTTCTTCCCACACCATACTGCGTTGTATATCCTCTAAACTTCGGGCATAAGAAGTTATTTTGTTACCCAAATATAAAAACTCATGTACTACTTTTATTGTCTCGTTATATAATCTAATTCTTTCAGCATCGCCTGATTTCCTGACACTTCATTTCATTGTCCTTCTTTTGCTCTTGTTAACGTTCATCTTATACACTCCTTTCAAGACACTTGTGTTCTCTATCAAGGAAACGATTGTAATTAATGTGTTTCAGAATTTACCAACCATCAGACATCTGCAAAGCAGGGAAAAAATATAAAGCATCACATTGCTGATCACTTGCTATTCATAAATTATTTATTAGTAACATCTTTGAAGCATTTTCTGATGATCAGACGTCTGCATCGAAGATAAGAGTACTAGGCCTACACAGCCATCAATGCATACAGAAAACCATTAGATATGATACTGTATGGGCACATGAACCAAGATATTTTAAAAGTTTATGCATACAGCCTTACGTCACAAGTGAGTAGTAACAATTTCACAACTGAACACATTGAAGACAGGCAGTACAAAGCCTTGTTTACAGCGATTTCCATCAGATGTCATGCTAATACGACAGTGGTTCTATGAGGGTAGTTCAATAACTAACACCCCACCTTTTTAAGCCATTAATATATATAGACAAACGTCCATGTCGGTATTTCATACCTAATGTCTTTTTCCCCACGTTGGTGAAGTTTCGAAGCATTCCGGCAGATGGCAGAGCCTCGTTACAGCGTCAAAATGGCGTCTACGTACGACTTCCCTAACAAGCAGCGTGATGTAATTGACTTTTTGTGCACAGTGTATGGCGCTACTGCAGGTGACAGCAGTACTGTTGGACGATGGGCAAATAATGGCGCAACCTCAGGAAATTAAAAAGAAACAGTGCTAAGGCCATTTCATCTGAATTGTTGGAGCATTTTGAAGCTTTTCTGTCACGGATCGTTACGGGAAACACACTTTGAAGATGAGAGTGTCAGTCATGAAGTGAAAACATGGCTGCTCCTACAAGACGGTAAATTTTACCAGGGGGAATACATGCTCTCCCACAACTCTTATCAATAAATATGTGCTGAGAAGAAGAGTGAGACATTACTTATGGAAGACCCTAGACCCTCCTACATTAATTCGACTATGTTGCCTTAAACTTTGTTTACAAGATAAATCAATCAAAAGTGAAGGCCGTAAACTCCACAAAATACCTAGGAATGAATATTACTTCAGACTTAAATTGGAAAGGACACGTAGATAATATTATGGGAAAGGCGAACCAGAAACTGCGTACACTACGCTTCTCCGTCCAGTTTTGGAGTATTGCAGCCCAGTGTGGGATCCTTATCAGGTGGGTTTAACGGAGCACATCGAAAGAGTCCAAAGAAGGGCAGGTCGTTTCGTATTGTCACGATACAGGGGAGACAGCGTTACGGAAATGATACAGGATCTTGAATGGTAATCATTACAACAACAGAGCTTATCGCTGCGGCGTGGGCTACTTGTGAAACTCCATTCACCAACATTCTTCTCCGAATGCAAAAATATTTTGTTTACTCCCACTTTCATAGGTAGAAATGATCATCAGAATAAAATACGATAAATCAGAGCTCGAACAGAGACATTCAGGTGTTCTTTCTTCCCGCGCGCTATTCGAGAATGGAATGGGAGATAAATAATATAATGGTGGTTCGATGAACCCTCTGCCAGGCACTTAAATGTGATTTGCAGAGTATCCCATGTAGATGTAGATGTAGAAGACATGAAAACTACGAGGGTGCATAAAAAAAGATGAACACAATTATGGAATACCTTTCAAAACATTTTACAAATAGGAGTTGTAATGACACGTTTTCCTTTCCCCGATACTATCAGAGAAAGTTTTGTATTTTTATATTATTTCGGCATGTTAAAATAGTTATCTATGAAAGTCAGAGAAAGAAAATTTAGGAACAACACTTTCAATTTTTTTGTAAGAACGAAGACACTCTTGCTTTGTACTTCGTAGCGATAGCATCTTGCAGACTGGAGCTGTACTTTATTACTTTTTTTATGTGGCCGCTATTATGTACATTTAGGTAAATATATGCGATGTGCGCGTATCTTAAATTTATAAATAAACCCCCACCTCTCATTTAAATTTGCACTTATGAATTTTTATTAATAATTTTGCCCTATCCTCCCTCCTCCCATAATGTCTTTTTCAGCCTTGTTGAATCACCGCAACAATGGATGGCATAGTTTTTAGTTAATATTGAATGGTGATATTTCGTGTAGCCTGCCAGTTTTGTTTCAAAATTTATTCCATAATATTATCACTTACTGGCTATAGAACCTGCAGTCGATTTTCTTGTAAATTTTTAGAAGTCCGATGTGTTTGACTTGCGTAATATTCCTATCCGATTTATATCATGTCACTTATCTTACATTGCTGTTTGCTACACGAGTCGTAGTTTAATATTGACGAACTGCCATCCACTGTTCGGCGAGTGGTTATCATATTATTAAAATTTCATTTACAGCCAAATTACAACCACCGATGGATCTATTGTTAAAGGTAACTGCTCGTCGATTCTTTTTGTAATGTTCTGCCTGCACAACACTCCACCGTTAATTAGCTTACCATTTCATTTAAATGCATGTAATAATTTTCCCCGTAATTTACCGATTGGGATCTTTCATAGCTTCTAACTTCAAACCACTTCCTTCTGTAAATTTGTTAATCTCAAAAATTAATAGCCAGGCTGGAACATTATAGAGTGTATTTAAAAGTGCTTGCTTAAAGTGGGGAGTTTCGGAAGGCTTTTTCAGCAAGTACACTGGCTTAACAAATGTCGTGGGGTAGGCACATAATGTCTCTGTGGGACCTCTTCTTTCGCTGCGGACCGCGGTGCGACGTTCAGAAAGAGAGTTTACTAGTCCCAGGTACTGCTCTGGACGAGAGAATATGACACCAAAACCGTTTGCAAGTTTGCAAAGCGGCGACCAATCTGATTGTTGCAGGATCAGTAGCGATGAGCCTGCGTTTCATATCTCAGATAATCTCGATGGCGTTCAAATCTGGGCTCTGGTATGGCGATCCCATTCATTATACTTCCTTGCATGCTTTTGGAACCATTGCCGAACATTAGGTAAGCGATTTGGTGTCTTAGTAGCATCATGAAAAACTAAAAATAAAAAATACTAAAAAATGATAGGGTCTCGGATCGCCAAAAATTAAAAATGAAAAAATCGCACTGACATGTTTTATGGCCCACTTTATATTTGTAGTTTTATGAGTTTTTGCAAACATTTTTGACCAAAATATATAAATAATAAAAAATTAATTAATAATAATATCTGAAACCCTTTTAGGGAATAAAAATTAGGTACCGGCGAGTCCCGAACCCCTGCCCTTTAGCGTCACAGTCCAACGCATTGCCCACTTCGCTACAGCTAACACTTAGGAGTTGTGTTCTTCAATCTGGTACTATTTATGGCCGTTGTTAACTGATGCTAATATGGCATTTGTAGACACTAGATTATCATTTATCGTACGAAGGACCATGTGTTTTTGTTAATTCTTCAGTGCGCCATTGCTTTGAAATGACAACGTGTAAGTTACAATAAGAAAATCATCAAATACGCAACGCAAGATGGCGGATGCCACAAAGAGTTCTGGGCGAGGAATGTCACGTGACATCTCCGAACAGCTGGTTTTCGTAAAATCAATGGACGGTGTCAAATCGCCGTTATTTTTGCAAATATCTCTCAAACGATACGAGATATGAAAGCAACATAACAGAGCAAAGGTGTAGAGAATTTTCTCCTCTAAAAATTGGGTTATTCAATTTTCGTGTCAGATTATTGGTTAATCCGTTATTTTCATTTAAATTTCGAGCTGTGAAAAGACGATCGCACAGGCCCACTTTTAGTGTTACTACCGTAACCTAAAGTGGTCCTCTAACAGCTCAGTGTTACGCGGACAGATCATACTTGATAAATTTTGTTCTAGTTAAATTTTGAATAACTATGAGACGCGCACAGCCTGAAACAAACAATAGTGAAGCATGTATAGAGTACTTGTGGGGCAAGAAAAATCACACGTTGATATCATTTCCAGTGCAATAAAAATGTTTGTTCTTTTTTTTTTTTTTTAATTTTGATATGGCGTCTATTCTTCCGGTCATGTCCGAAAGTACAGCCACCATTGGTTGACATTGACGACCGTAATTTTACGAATTCGAAATTTTCACATGTATCGACCATTTGAGGGCACTGAAATAGATTCAACGGCAAGGTTCAAAATTAGTTCTGGACCAGGTTTCGTACCTGGATTTAGAGTTTCTAGCCAACGGCCGCCTTTTTTGTTATTATTGTTAATTTATTTGGCCTTCACAGTTTTAACTGATTATGGTCATCTACAACCTTGTTAAACTAACGACAAAACACACACACCCATGCCCCAGGGACGACTCGAACCTCCACGGCGAGCAACCGCGCGCTCCGCAGCGAGACACTTTAGACCGCTCGTTTACTCCACCGCGCGGAAAGAAATGGTCAAGGCGACCGCTGGCACTAACGGAAAATCCGGTTCGAATCCATCACAAACACACAAATTTGTCGTTGGATTTATTTGCCCATTGTTATGCCTTAAAATTTCCATTTCGTAAAACTATTATAGATTTAAATTAAATAGTCATGCATAAATATTGCGTGGTTTGTGCCACATAGTTTTTTTTTTTTTCATTTCAATAAATGTTTTAAATCTATTGTAACATATACAAAATTTCAACAATGGAGGATAGGTAACAACTCACAGTAAAGACGCTCGCTGAGCTGCTGACAGACACGAAAAAAAGATAATCACATCCACACAACTTAAATATTCGGCAATACCCTTCGTCAGAAAAAGACACACATACATTCACGCAATCACTCAGAAAACTATACACACACAACTGTTATGTCCGCCACTCCAGCAACACCTGTGTGTATATAGTTGTCTGAGTGATTGAGTTCGAAAATGTTCAAATGTTTCTAGAGCTTATGGGACTCAACTACGGGGTCATAGGTCCCTAAACTTACAAACTACTTATGAACTACCTTATACTAAGGACGGCAGAAATATCCATGCCAGAGGGGGGATTCGAACCCCCGATCGTAGTGACCGTGCAGACCGTGACTATCACGCCGCAGACCGCTTGCTCGTGAATCAGACAGACTTAAACTCAGACTGAAAAGCAGTACTAAGCAAAGATGTGGAAGAAATATAAAACAGGCCTGTACAAAGGAAATATACTTCAAGCTATTGCTCTAGAAATGGAAGACGCAATAGAGAAAAATGAGATAGGAGACACGATACTGCAAGAACAATTTGACAGAGCACTTCTGTCGAAAGAAGGCCTCGGGAGCAGATGATATTCCGTTTGAACTGCTGACATCGTTAGGAAAGCCAACTTTGAGGAAATACCCTCCGACTACAAGAAGAATATAGTAGGGTAAGGTGGTACAAATTCGATATAGATACAATTCTGATCAACATATATTTTTGCGTCATTTGTCAATCTCGTAGTGTCTCTTTCTGTGGCATTGTAGCGTAGCAGGTTTCTACAGCTGCTCCTGTCTTTTCCAAGAATATACCACTTTGTGCTAAGGAGAGAGAAATTTTTTCACGTTAGGAGGTAAGTAAAGCTACTTAGTCTAACGAGCTCTTATAATTTTTTTATTTAAGGGTGACTAGACTCTCTACCCAAAATGCAATGTTTGGTATAACGAAGTATGCGTTGGTGCCTGACGGAAAAAGTGCGTTTAATGTGGAAGATACCCTTAGTCAAAATTCTACTAGGAAGTGATCACAATTGTACCTAGTGTGGTACATTTTCGATCGATTTTTCTCAATTCTGTAACTTTTTTGTGTGTCTATACCGACATTTCTAATTGGCTAATATTTGTGTTACATATTAGTTAAACATCCAAGAACAAGTGCTATAATTAAAATTACATATTTTCTCAATATATTTCCAGTTACAATAACATTTGTCCGAAATGATCAAAATTATACCACCTTACCCTAATTCCAATTCAAGAGAAAACAAGTGCAGCCAAATGTTGCAGAACTATCTGTAAAAATTAGTCATGGTTGCGAAATACTAACACGAATTATATACAGACGAGTGAAAAAACTTGTGTAATTCGACCTTGGAGATCAATTGGCATTTAAAACAAATGTAGGAACACGGAAAGAAATACATTACGACTTATGTAAAAGATAAGCTAAGAAAAAGGCAAACCTCGTTTTTAGCATTTGTAGATTTGAAGAAAGCTTTTGACAATGTTGACTGGAATACACTATTTCAAATTCTGAAGGTCGCCGGGGTAAAATATAGGGATGGAATAGTTATTTTCAACTTATACAAAAACTAGGCAGTAGTTATAAGAGTCAAAGTGCATGAAAAGGAAGCAGAGGTTGGGGAGTAAGGCAGGATTGTAGCTTTTCGCCAATGTTTTTCAGTCTGTACATTGAGCAAGCTGTGAAGGAATGCAAGCTGAAGTTTGGAGAGGGAATTAAAGTTCAGGGAGAAGAAATAATAACTTAGCGGTTTGTCGATGACATAGTATGTCAGAGACAGTAAAGGATCTGGAAGAGCAATTGAATGGGATGAACATTAACGTGAGTAAAACGAGTGTAATGGAATGTGGTGTCAGAAAATCTGGCGATGCTGAAGGAATTACATTAGATAATGAGACAATAATAGTAGTAGATGAGTTTTAATATTTAGATAGCAAAATAACTTGTGATGGCCGGAGTTAAGACGATATAAAATGTAGAATGACTATGGAAGACAGGCGTTTCTGGAAAGGCGAAACTTGTTGACATACAATATTAATTTAAATGTTAGGAACTCCTTTCTGAAAGCATTTGTCTGGAGTGTAGCGTTGTATAGGAGTGAAACGAGAACAATAAGGAGTTTAGACAAAAAGAGGATAGAAACTTTTAGAATGTTGTGCTACAGACGAATGATGAAAATTAGCTGGTTAGATCACATAACTAATGATGAGGTGCTCAAGAGAATTGGGGAGAAAAGGAGTTTCTGGAATATCCTAAGAGAAGGGGGAGGTTGGTGGGACGCATTCTGAGACATCGAGGAATCGTCGAGGTATCATTAGAAGGAAGTGTGTGGTGTAAAAATCGTAGAGGAAGTCCAAGGGATCAATACAGTACGCAGATTCAAATGTATGTGGGTTGAAGTTCTTATTGTCAGATGAAGAGGGTTGCACAGGACAGGGTAGCGTGGAGAGCTGCATCAAACCAGACCGTAGATCACGACAACAATAAATTTCTTATGATATTGAAGGTTCTAAATTTTTACTTCACCCTAACAGGACGCAGATTTCACGTTCTTGAATCCTTAGTTTTTTGTTCAATCTCCATGGTTTAGAATTCTGTGAGAGTTCTTTTTCCAAGAATTTTTCTTTATGAAACATCTCGTCTTCTATTTCAATTCCTACTTCGGTAACTGCATTTAGTGGCAAAATCGTGAGATTTTCTGCCGATGAAGTTGCACTTGTTTTATGTTTACGACACTCTTGATTATCTGGAGTCAACTTTTCAAATGTTGAAATGCTTGTAAATCTATCGGACCAAACTGAGTGGTCATCAGTCCGTAGCTTACAAACTACTTAAACCTAGGTAAACTAACCTAAGGCCAACACACACACCCATGCCTCAGGGAGGACTCGAACCTCCACGGCGAGCAACCGCGCACTCCGCAGCGAGACGCTTTAGACCGCTCGGCTACTCCACCACGGCCGTCAACTTTTCAATTTGTCATGAACATACTAGTATGGAGAGGATAATTTGGAAATCTGCTTGAAATGACACCAATTTTAAAAATCCTTCTTTTCGGAACATATTTATAACCTGCATCGTTGAAATGTTCACTGGGAACCATTGATGAAGTTCAGTGTTTGGCGTGAAGATTTCTGTAGAACTCACACGTAACCATTTATTTCAACCGCAAAGCCGCGTGACAGCGGCTGTTTGGTGTAAGCCATCATGCTACGGACTGGACGGACGCCCCTGCCGGAGATTCGAGCCCGCTCTCTGGCATGAGTGCGCGTATTTGTCCTTAGTGTTAGCTAGTTTGTATCTAAGTTTGGAGACTAATGACCATAACAGTTTGATCCAACTGGTTTACACACATATGAGTTGTTGAACCGGAAATTTGTGGTAATTAATGTCCCTATTTTCTCCGTTTTCATTCTTACATAAGGGTGTAAGATACCATTGTAAATAGGGTAATGTCTTTGGTATGATGAGTTATGATTGTAATATCGCTGGTATGCAGCAGCAACAGCGGAGCAGTGGAGCTCAGTAATCGGCAGTTGCAAGAGAGTCGTTGGCCAGGGCGGAGGCTGTCAGGCGGATTGTTTTATTTCTAGTGGCACACAGTAATTTGTTAGCAATGTGAAATTCATGTTTATGCCTATTATGCAGCAATAAATGTCAGTCTTATCAGCGTAAATTGTGTTGTTGAGTGGAACGTGTAGCACAGGGAACTATGACAATGACACTTTCCGATAATAAACTATGATTTAAATAACAAATTTCATACTATGAGTGTACGTTCCTACGACTCCACTGAGTTTCATGCAGTCTTGCTACAAAGGTTCATGCAACCAACGTGTAATTTCAGACTGAAACGGACCCTTACTGTGTGTGCAACTGCTGTTTACCATCACATATTAGTGTTTATGTTTTTAATAGAAATTGTATCTCAGTGCACAGCAGTATAGTTCAAATGTTGCAACAAGATAGTTATGCTATGCCTTGACTTGAAACAGATCGGCTCTGAGCTGTAAATATTAAACTGGTGATCTCAAGCACAATGAACTTTCAAACTTAATTTTTGCAGTGATCAAATGCAGATAATAAGTTACCAGAAACATATACGGATTTTGTATGACCGCCGAAACTATTTTGATGATACTTAGATCAACTCTCACTTATGGATCTGCTGTATTCTGTAAGAAGAAGGTATGTGAAGAAGTATAGAAATCTTGAAGAAGTTAGACGTGGTATTCCTTGTAATTCAGAATGATTATAAATTCCCTAATTTCTGTCTCTAACTAAGCCACCACCTGTCAAATGCACACAGTATACGAGGACTGTCGGCAAATTAACTTTCGTTTCTATTTATATCCCCTGCAGCGCTATCATCGCATTTCTGAGCATGCACGGCAGTTACTCTGACTCAAGGAGAATGCAAGTACGCCATTTTCAGATCGCCACTGCCGACGTGTCCTTTGTTGGGCTTCTATATAATGTCAGCTGTAATTGAAAACGCCGCGTGTGAAATCAGATCTGTAATTCGGTTTCTAAATGCAAAGAAAGTTAAACAAAAGGAAATTAACCGTCAAATCTGCGACGTTTGCGGACAAAATGCTATGAGTGATTCCATGGTTAAAAGATGGGGCAGACTGTTCAATGAAGGAAGTGATCAAGTGCACGATGAAGAACAAAGTGGACGACCGCCAATGGTTACTGATGAAATGGTTCACACAAGCGAAGAGAAGATTAAGCACTACCGTAAGTTTACAATTAGTGCCCTAGCTATGGAAATTCCTCAAATATTACGATGACTAATTCAAGAATTTGTTACTGAAAAACTAAAATTTCGGAAACTTTGCTCACGTTGGGTATCCAAAATTCTTACTGAATAAGGCAAAAAACAACGTATGGGCAGTGCACTTTAGTTTTTGACACGATACTGTGAAGAAGGCGATGGTTTTCTTTCTCGGTTAGTCATGGGGGATGAAACTTGGTATAATTCAACACCCACGAAACAAAACTGCAATCAATGGAATGGAGACACACTTCATCCCCAACAAAGGTTCAGCATAAGCAATTCTTGACACCTCGAAAAGTCATGTGCATTTTACTGATTGATTTATTACCACGAGGCCAAACAATCAATTTACAACGCTACCGGGAGACCATTAAAAATTGCACCGATCAATACAGAACAAGCGTCCAGGATTACTGTCAAAAGGTGTTTTATTTATTTATTTATTTTTAATTTTTTCCACCGCAAACCCCCATCTCTCACGGCGAATGTGACCAAACAAGTGTTAAAGGAAATTTCACTGGGACCTTTCTGATCAACCTCAGTACAGCCCGTACCTCACTCCTGGCGACGTACATCTCTTCTTACGCCCAAAATCTATCCTCGGTGGTCACTACTTCAACGGTGATGACGAGCTGAAAGAATGTGATACCAATGTGTTACCACATCCTTGAATAGATAGGCGGGAACCTTCTATGAAGAAGGTATACAAAAATTTCGGAAGCAATGTAGAAGTGTAGTTTAACAGTTGTAGATCTTTGTACAATAAATATTTTTCTGTATCTGCACACGTTTCCTCTGTATAATCAAAAGGAAATTGACTCTTCTAATCTACACGTTATCTATTAACTTCTAATTTAATGATAAATGGCCCTGGGTCGATGAACAGTTCTTCCACATAAATATTTTGAGAAATGTATATAGTTATCACGATAAGAATAACTTCACCGAAAGGTATTCTACCTGAATCTTAACAATCCCGAGAATTTAAAAATATAATTTACTTACTAAAGATAATAAGAATGTGGACAATACCAATTCAACAAGAAAATAAAGCTTACGGTATTAAAATAGAATATGGCGCAATGGATGGGATGGAAAAATAGAGAACGCAGCCTATTTCCCATCTCGATTCAATACTGAAACTCAAGCCGAATTTATGCACACCAATTATAATTGTGAAGCTCAAAGAACAGTGCCACTGATCCTACAGTGCTGTAAATTAAACTAACAAAATGCACCCGCGAGTATTTCACCTTTTATATGTTGATGTGGAGCAGTGTTAGGCACGGAAGCAAGGAAATCGACCATATACACACCAAAATGGGAACCAAAGCAGTGTCTGCCGGGAACTCAAATAACATTAGGAGACATCAGATACCTTCCATCACGTTTTGTTGCGTGCCGTTTGTATCGGTACTCATCAGGTCTCAACAAAAGCTGGGTGCGTGATGTTGTATTGCTAAAATGTTGAAACAGTTTGTTTTTATTCTCCGGCAGATTATGAAGAAGTCCGCCTCCGTAGTTCAGCGGTAGCATCGCTGACTACCACGCAGGAGATCCGGGTTTGATTCCCGGCAGGGGACTGGGTGTTGTGTGTTGTCATCATCATCTCATCATCATTGGCACGTAAGTCGCCCACGCGGCGTCAAATAAAAAGACTTACACTAAGGCGGCGGAACAATCCCACAAGGGATCTCCCGGCCAAGAACGCCATACGCTCATTTCCATTTCCACTACACTGGGAAATACTAAGTCATGTGTTTGGATGTACTGGACGCAGAGTATGAGCACTAAGATTAACTCGTTATTTTATCAGGTAGATATATGTTTTTGCGGTTGTTCGTCGGATACTTCACTCAGCTTTTTTCGTAGTGACCATTGTATCTTTTTGGGACCCAAATATTTTATTTATTTCTACCTCAGCAATGAAACTTTTAGCTTTGATGGTTGTACTCGGTGGAAGGACTGACTGCTTTATTGCCTGAAAATTCAAAACAAAGAAGTTTTCTATATTTTTCATATTTCTGGAAAAGAGATAATTTTTCTATTTTCTATCTTCAGAGCTACTTACACTGGTAGTTGATGTACAACCTACAGATGTCCATGTAAGATTCAAATTGTTACAGATGTCCTGAAGTAAGTGAATTAAGAATTGTTCGTCCCCAATAAACGGACAATGGCTTGTTACATTATCAATCTTTCGTTCGTGTACCATCTTATTGTAAACACATGTTGTATACAAAAAGTGCTGTTTACATACGTGATATCTGGTTTGTTTATATTGTACGAGATTTCTTGATTTTAACATTTTCAATCACGGTTGGATTTTTTCACTATACTGTGGCAAAAGTGACAAGAAATAGGGTACTTTAGGAGCAAGGACAATAACTTATCTTTGTAGTTTCAGAATCGGAGTGTCTGAATCATAAGCTGTTCTTTAAAAAACTTTTTAACCAGTGTTGAGGCACTTTAGGAAAGAGGAAAATGGAAGTTATTGAAATAATAATGAAGATAACAACTAGTGCATCTCCCTTAATTCATACGAAAAAAATTAGTGAAAAAATGGATCCGCGATGCCTGGCGTCATTGATATGATTGACTTTTCTGATATTAGTTGCAAAAACGCCTGCGCGATAAACGGCGGTACCTAACACACGATGTATGGAAGAAACCTGTATGATTGTGTCGGGGCTTTCGGACTCGCACTTGTCTTTCAAGAAAAGTTGTCTGTATATGCTACATGTTTGTATTAGTGCATGCTTTCGCGGCGTAGTCCATTAATAAAATCATGTGGTGACGTGGCTTGTAACCAGAGAAGATTTTATTAATGCTACATGAAAGGTTTTGACAATGTCGACTGAAATGCACTCTTTCAAATTCTGAAGGAATCAGGGGTAAAATATAGGAAGCGAAGAGTTATATTCAACCTATACCAAAACCAGACAGTGGTTATTAGAGTCGAAGGGCAAGAAAGGGACGCAGAGGTTTGGAAGGGAGTAAGACAGGGTTGTAGCCTTTCCCCAATGTTGTTCAATCTGTACATAGAGCAGGCTGTGAAGGAATGGAAAGATAAATTTCGAGAGGGCATTAAAGTACAGGGAGAAGAAACAAAAACATTGCGTTTTGGCGATGACATAGTAATTCTGTCAGAGACCTCAAAAGATCTGGAAGAGCAATTGAATGGGATGGACAGTGTCTTGAAAGGAAGATATAAGATGAACATTAACAAGAGTCAAACGAAGGTAATGGAATGCAATGTCAGCAAATCTGGCGATGCTGAAGGAATTAGATTAGGTAATGAGACAATAAAAGTAGTAGATGAAATTTGTTATTTGGGTAGCAAGATAACTTCTGATGGCCGAAGTAAAGAAGATATAAAATGTAGAATGAGTATGGGAAGAAAAGCGTTTCTAAAGCAGCGAAACTTGTTAACAACCAGTATTAATTTAAATGTTAGGAAGTCCTTTCTGAAATCATTTGTCTGGGGCGTAGCATTGTATGGGAGTGAAACGTGGACGATAAGGAGTTCAGATAAAAAGATGATAGAAGCTTTTGAAATGTGCTGGTACAGACGAATGATGAAACTTAGATGGGTAGATCACGTAACTAATGGGGAGGTGCTTAACCAAATTGGGGAGAATAGGAGTTTTTGCCATATCCTGACTAAGAGAAGGGATAGATTGGTTGGACACATTCTGAAACATCAAGGAATTGACAACTTAGCATTAGAAGGAAGCATGTGGGGTAAAAATTGCAGAGGAAGACCGAAGGACGAATATAGTAAGCAGATTCAAAAGGATGTAAGTTGCCGAACGTATTTTTCAGATGAAGAGACTTGCACAGGACAGGGTAGCGTGGAGAGTTTCATCAAACCAGGCTGCAGACTGAAGACCACAACAACAACAACAACAACAACAACATGTCTGACAAAAAGAATGAAGTGTGGTAATGAATTAGTGAGACAATAGTATGTGTAGGCGGAAGAAAAAAACGCTAATGAAATGTGGGCAAGTAATGGTTAGCTTCGAGGTGTCAGTGACAGCAGAGTGAGTGGAGCGGTGCCCTGCCTGTCCAGAGTGTCACAGCCAGAGTCGAGTGTTTGCCGCTGCTGTCCACTGCCGGCCTAATTAGCAACCGCGGTCTCCTGCTGCGCTAGCATTGTGGACGCCTCGCCATTGTGTGGCTCTGGCTGACAGGTCCGAGCCGAAACAAGCCGCCCACGTCACACACGGCATGCACGCTACTAGCTGTAGGGCTGCTGCTACAGTCGCCACCCTAGGAAACCACACGTTGGTAGTCTTTCCACAATACTCAAGTGACGTGATAGAGGATATAATTTCAGACAGTAGTAGTATGTGGGTCACTTGGGAGCAAGCCCTCTTCTAAGGTTAAATTCAACCATAATGTTATTTATCTTTTAAGGTCCCATTTAACCTTAAAAAATTATTTTACTTATCTGTTGGATAATCGTGTTTAACCTTAAATCTTACCTTAAACGCATTTTATTTTTAAATCTTATTTAAGATTAAAACCAACCATACCCTGTCCAATGAGGTTTCTAAAAGTATATCTTGTTTAAGGTGAAAACTAACCATACAATTAAATCCCAATTTCTTTCACACTTGTGAAATTATTTATGGTTCAAAGTAATCTTAAAATGTGATCAAAAGTAATGCTTACGATCAACTATGAAAAAGTCATAAGATTTCATTAAAAAATATGGTTCAAAGTTACCACATAACATAATCAAAAGTACTGAGAAGGCTTATGCTTAAGTTTACCAATAAAAAAGTATTAAATGTGTGGTGAAATCATCCATTCTGTTTAAATAAAGAGTCTCAATAAAAAGTGTTAAAAATTATGGCTACTCTTAACCTTAAAATGTAATCGAAGATTTTTTCAAGACTTAGTCCTACACTTTACCAACACTTTTTTAAGGTTCGTGTCTACCTGAAAGATTATTTTTCCTATCTTATCAGCTATGGTTCGTGTCTACCTTAAAAGCTATTTTTCCTATCTTATCAGCTATGGTTCGTGTCTACCTTAAAAGCTATTTTACCTATCTTATTACCTGTGGCCTCATTTAACCTTAATATTATTTATAGTATAATGTTCTTTTATGCTCTATGCCTACCTTAAAAATTATTTTACTTATCTTACCAATTATAGCCTCTTTTAACCTTAACTTGTCTATTTATCTTAATCTGTTTTAAGATTGTGTCTATCTTACTTTGATATTTCTTTTGTTATTTAGTATCCCCAAGGATATGTTTCAATAATACCATTGACCTCAGACTCAATCATTCTTTTATCATAATCGAATTTGAATTCTTTACTAACATCCTTATTAATCAAGCGTTTAGATTTTGTATCTCTTGTAATCATTTTATATTTCAATTTAACCTTATCGATGTCCTTATCCACAATATTTTTCATAGTTTTGATGTTCAATGCTTTAGAGTTTTCATAGTTTAACGTGAAACCTTTTACCTTCATTGTCTCCTTTCCTTTGTATGTCACGTACCCGTAGCTCTTAGGTCCTGTAGAAATCCAGTCTGTGATATGATCATCCTTACCCAGTTCATCAGTCCACTCCCCCAACATACAACCAGTTTCAACAGTGTTGGTACCATCATCAATATAAACAATACTATCAGTATCGTAGTAGACCACATTTGACCCTAGCCTGTCTAGCATATCATAAAGCCGTAGGCGCGCATTAGAAGTTGTAAATGCTGCTATAAACACATTGGTTGAGTAGGAGTCTTCAACGAAATTATCTTTGTACTTATAGGTGACTTGTACAATATTATCATTAATAAAAATCATATTGCTTATATCAACCCTATCATCTAACATTATTTTGTACCACCTCTCTACATCCACTATGTATTCACTTTGGGTCAAGTTCTGTCTTTGACCGAATTTACCCCACAATGAGTTTAAGCAAATCTTAGAAACAGCGCGTTTACCAGGGTTTGGAACCACTTCTTCGGAATTCAGATCGATATCAAGATGTTCCTTAACTGCTGTGGTGTACTCTTCAATAGTTTTAAAGTCATCTTTCCACCCACTCGTTTCTAGCTTAATTTTCATAAAGTCTTTGACGTAGCCTTTAAACAAATCATTACTCTTTTCTTCAAAATGCCAAACCTCGTATACTTGTACCACTTTATACCCCTTCTCTATAGCTTTCTTCACTTCATCTGTAGTCCACGTTCCTATTATCACCCTTTCGTCGTCTGTGTGCTGACAAGCACCACATTTTTCCTCAATACACTTTCCACACAACCCAAATATCAACTTATCCTTTTTAATAGGCAAAACAGGATGATACAGTTTGCGCGGTGGTAATACTTTGCACTTAATCAAACCGTACCAATTTTTGTTGTACCTCTTAGGTTTGTATAATTGTATAGGGTGACCGACAGGATAGTAATCAAAATACTGAACTGTAGGGTAGAGGCTGCATACATCTATGTATCTCAGCTTTTTACCACACACTTTAAGCTTGCTTGCATTTGTTCTTCCTCCATAGAAAGCATCTCTAGGGTTCAAGGGCTCAACGATTGGAGTAGTATTGTTGTATCCTTTACTCTTAGCCCACTTACATTCCCACATTTCGACAAGGTTGTATCCTGCTTCCCTAATTTGGTAACTTCTTCGCTTTGTTTTCTCGTACAAGTCTCCCATAATCTCATGGTTAACATTGTTAATAGTCTCTTCTTGATAACAATCAGGACATCCATGCCAAAAGCAACCGTGGAACTGGTATACTGTATTTGTGTCCTTATTGAATCCATCTACTTTTGCCCCACGAATCGTTACTTCTCCACCATTCAAAGCGTGTTGTACACCCCCGAAGGTGTTGAGCCAGGTTATCGACTCTTTACTATACATTTCTTTCTTGTCACTTTTTATCACAGCCATAGTATTTTCCTGGAGGTACTTGGACCTATAAATACCCATACAAACACTCGCAATAGTTATGTACTGAAATGGATCTATGTTAGCAATTTCCAAAAATTGTTTCCTTAGTTCTAAACAACCTCTACGCAGAATATCTACATCAGAGTTACAATAATCCATAAATTCTTTTTGAAAGTCAAATATATAATTTTCTTTAACCTTTTGATGATACCACTCAAGAAACTCTTTTCTAGCCTTTGTCTTCATCGTGTCTACGCCATAGTATTTGGTCTCAGGAATAGGTCCTACATAAGTCTGATTGTCTCTTGTGTTGAAGAAATGTGGGAAGTAGCCCTTCTTAAGTTCTTTCAGCCCGAATGTTTTAGGGAAGTCACTCAAAGGAGAAGCTACGAAATTGTGGCTATCAATAATGCTTATTAGTCCGTTTACCTCTAGCATCATCAACTTTGTTCCATTGTATATAGTGTATGGTTTCAACGTATTCTCTATACAGTATTTTAAAATGAATTGTGAATCATAGCCTTTCGCATTGTGTGCAATAGCCGTGTACCCTTGGTGGTTCTTAGAAATCAACCACTTGCAGAACTCTTCATTTGTTTTGAAGGAAACTTTGGTACCGTCAATATAGTGGGCTACTACGAGGTTGGGGATGTGCACTCCAGTATCTTGCTCAGCTTCATAGTCGAACCAGATATACTTTTCTGTGTAACGGCAACCATTTAATAACGTTATAAATTCAGTCAGTGTATTGTTGTAGAGTACTTTATACTCTTGTTCTGAAATATCTCCATTATCAAATTGTCTTTTAAGGGTAGTGAGCTTAACATTTTTGAGAAGTTTATCCTTGTTTTTAGCTACAAAGTGTTCCAAAAAACTCTCCTTATCGGTAGCCTTACAAATACACACTTCTTCACACTTCCCACCTTTCTGATGTTTATATTGGATGTAGCATTGATGTTCACCAGTCTTATAAGGTTCCATACAATTGTAGCAAAAGGAGTATCCGCATTTATGCTCTTTAGATCTCGATAAAATTAAATTACATCCTCTACATTTATAAACTGTGTTACAAACCTCAGAGTGATTACTCAAACATTCCTGGTTATAACAATACCTATTACACTCTCCACAATACACTTTAGCTTTCTCTTCGGGCGCGTGCGCAGGTTTCTTGCACAAAATACACACATTCCTGTTCCTCTTACACTTATGCTTGTCTTTATTATTGTAAGGTGAGTCGCACTTGTCGCAGTAATAACAGCTTCCTAGAAAAGCTTTCATACTGTTAATGACGTCAAAATGGTTCCCGTTTTTGTATAAATAAAGTTTAGTATCCTTCTCTTGGCCCGAGTATATAACCGAATTAAAATTTTCGGCACACACAACCTTTATTTGAATATTCAATAATTTTTCTACATTTTTAATATCTTCAAGTGTGAAACCTTCCTCGTTGTAGCCACCGAGTCTTTTGCACAACTCTTCAGTTAATTGTGTCTGAATGCGTCTGCCTTGTCTAACTAATTTAATTTCCATTGTACTCAGTTGCCTACCGAGTACTTCATTAGAGTGGTACGTCAGTGCTGTGACTATGGCTCGTGGACAACACAAGTTATCTTTATTATTTATCTGCGTAATACATCTTTTCGTCCTCACATTTTCAGATAGATTTATAATTTTCGACCTGCCTTGACCTCTAGGTATATTCAGAATCTTAATATTGAACCTGGTCTGTGTGATATTTAAGTTCTCGTTAGAAGATAGAATTCTACCGATATTACTCATGAAAGATCTGGCGTTAACATTGGATTGTACCACGGTTGAAATATCATGATGGAAATTTGGGTTGCTTGCTACTACTGTTAATTTGTCTCCTTTTTTGTAGTTTCCTTTCTCTTTGGCCAGTTTAATCATTGCGTTGATGGCGTTCTCAACTTCCATTAACTTATCAACTTTAATGGTGTAGTCTACTTCAGTGGCATTAAATTTCTTAATGAACCGTGAGTTTGTTTCAGTAATCTTGTAGGGTGGTTTTCTTTCTTCCTTGGGTGGTTCTATCAAGTCTTCGTGGAAACCTAACTCTTGAGCTACCTTATTACGAAAGACAATGTCTTGCGTCTTCAAAATGGATTCAATTATTTCAGCCTTCCTCATCCTAACAGCCACCTTAATGTTTTTACTTCTACCTATCTCTAGTAGTTGAGGTACCCTTAGCTTCTCCAAATCCTGCTTCTTGTACAACATGTCCTTAGTCTTTTCCAAAGCTTCTTTAAGTTGCGATTTCTTCATTTTCGAAACACCACTAAGATTATAATCCTTAGCCAAGATCTTAAGATCTTCGCGGTATATTTTATCTTTATTGTGCTCCTCCTTCTCTTCATTGTTTGGGTCATTCTTAAGATGACCCTTTGATTTCAAGTGCCTGGACCAATTCTTATAAGTGATGTCCACTCCACACTTGTTGCAGTATTTACCTGCATAGCTATATTTATTTCCTTCCGGCATATTCATTTATTTACTTATTTATTTTATTAAAAAATTAAATAAAAAAAATCAATTTTTTATTTTCGAAAAAATCTTCTTACTACTTGCTACCAATAGTTTTAATCTCTTTAAAGAGATTAAAGACCTTAAAAATAATTTCTTCACCTAATTTACAAAAAAAAAGACGAGACGCACACTACTTTTTTGAATTTGTGTTTAAAAACACAACTATTGAGCATTATTTTGAAGAGAAGTTAATTGGGACTTTAAATTTAATATTTTTATTTCTTTTTCTAGTAAAGACGATTTAGACCTTTCTTTTTTTAGCTGTAAATCTTTTAAAAGAAGTTCGTGGTCTTTGTTTTTTAAAGCTAATTCATATTTTAAATCTCTTATTTCGTCAGATTGTTCAGCTTCAGAGTCAGATTGTTCAGCTTCAGAGTCAGATTGTTCAGCTTCAGAGTCAGATTGTTCAGCTTCAGAGTCAGATTGTTCAGCTTCAGAGTCAGATTGTTCAGCTTCAGAGTCAGATTGTTCAGCTTCAGAGTCAGATTGTGGGATTATTTCAACCATCAACTTTTCAAATTGTTTTTCTAGTTGTGACATATCTTCACCTATTTCACTGAGGGCTATCTCGTCTTCTACAAATTCTAGTATAGTTAACTGCAATTGCTGAAGCCGTCTTGCATAATTAAAAACGATGTCTCTTAGGTTTTCTGGCACCTCATTTATATCATACATAGGTACTCTAAAGCAACGATCTCCACCAGACATAATAAACGTCATGCTACAAGGAGTTATTAGTTGCGATTTCTTCATTTTCGAAACACCACTAAGATTATAATCCTTAGCCAAGATCTTAAGATCTTCCCGGTATATTTTATCCATCTTCTGCACCTCCTTCTCTTCGTTGTTTGGGTCATTCTTAAGATGACCCTTTGATTTCAAGTGCCTGGACCAATTCTTATAAGTGATTAGCCACCCACACTTGTTGCAGTATTTATCTTCATAGTTATATTTATTTCCTTTCGGCATATTCATTTATTTACTAATTTATTTTATTAAAAAATTAAATTAAAAATATCAATTTTTTTAATCTCTGAAAGAGATAAAAATCTTCTTACTACTTGCTACCAATAGTTTTAATCTAGAGATTAAAGACCTTAAAAATAATTTCTTCACCTAATTTAGTCAGAGTCAGATTGTGCTATTATTTCAACCATCAACTTTTCAAATTGTTTTTCTAGTTGTAACATATCTTCACCTATTTTATTAAGGTCACCGGGGTCTTCTACAAATTCTAGTATAGTTAGCTGCAATTCCTGAAGCCGTCTTACATAATTAAAAACGATGTCTCTTAGGTTTTCTGGCACATCATTTATATCATACATAGGTACTCTAAGTACTCTAAAGCAACGATTTCCACCAGTCATAAGAAACGTCATGCTACAAGGAGGCACTAATGTGTTATTCATTGTTATTTATTATATATATTATTCCAAAAAAAAATCTTATCGAAATCAGCAAAACCTCGGCGCCGAGGAACCCTGTGGGGTCTTTTGTCTGTAACATTTCTTCGTCGTTGTTGTCGTTCTTCTGCCCCACAGGGTTTTTTTCCTCTTTGTTACCACGTCTCGTCCCATGCTTCTTAGCAGATGAGGGAGAGCGGATCAGTGCGGACGTCTCATGACGTCACTCAAAACTCCACGATGAAAACTTTACTCAGTTTTTTCTTCAGAAAGGTGGCCAGTCTTCCTGACCGAACGCGCTGAGCTACCGCGCCGGCGAAGAAATCGTGCTTGTATCCGGTACTACTTCAACGCAAGCGCTTCTTATTAGTGTGCGACATCTGTTTGCTAGTGAGAGAACCTAGTCTAGCCTAGCGCGGCAATGACTCAAGGCCCCCAGCCGACCTTCACTGAGGCTATCGCAAAAACATCCTTGACCGCAGGCGCACTTGGCAGCTGACAGTTTATCAGTTATACTCGTATTCGTCTTCTTTCGAGTCGCGCCAGAGCAACGCACATTATTTTCTTCCGGTTTCCATTTATTATATATATTTTAATATAAAAAAATCATTTTTATTATTTCCATTCAAATAAATGAACAAAATAATTATATTATCAATATTATCATTTGTATCTGCTCACGATGAAGCAGCAGTAAAATATTTGCACAACTTTGGGTACTTGGATTATCAAGAAGATCAACTTTCTCAACTGAGTGAAGAAGCGTACAAAGATGCACTTACGTTATTCCAACAGAAATATCATCTCGTGGCTAATGGTGAGCTGACTGATGAAACTTTACAATTAATGAAGAACCCGAGGTGTGGCGTGGAAGATAACGTTTTAAGCTTTACTACGCACATCTACAAGTGGAATAAGAAGAATATAAAATGGCATTACTATCTCGCAACTAGAAAAATGTTACAGGTGGCACAATCAGCATTTAAAATGTGGGAAGAACACACGGATCTTATTTTTGAGAACAGCAACCAAAGTCCTGATATTGTCATTTCGACTAAGAGAGGAGCACACCGACGCCAAAACTCAGCCCTACAGTTCTGTCAACGAAGTTTTGATGGTAGAGGAAACGTATTAGCTCATGCCGACTTTCCTAACTTGTACAACGACCCCATTGAAATCCACGTTGATCAGGATGAATACTGGTACATGGAAATTGACGGTAACACACCTTCTTCACAGACAAACCTATTTGTTGTTCTAGTTCACGAGATTGGTCACACGTTAGGTATGGCGCATTCAGATGTCTCTGAATCGGTGATGTACGCCTTTTACAATAGCACTCTCACCACCCTATCTGAAGATGATATACGCGGTA
The DNA here is from genome assembly GCA_026315105.1 of Locusta migratoria. Classification (NCBI taxonomy): domain Eukaryota; kingdom Metazoa; phylum Arthropoda; class Insecta; order Orthoptera; family Acrididae; genus Locusta; species Locusta migratoria. The sequence goes on along the minus strand of CM048745.1, from coordinate 55,125,932 downwards.
TCCAAAGTTTATATGGGAAACGTGCTTCTAGCGATACTGAACAGCGCCCTACTCCTACTCCGGCTTCGCCCTCAACCGAAGCAGTCCCTGTAAAGGAACCTGAACTGTGCAGTTTGAAGCAGTTTGGAAGTTCTGTAATTGTGAATGAGTTTCTATACATTTTTTATGGAACGTGGGTTTGGATGACTGCTCTTAATAGTAATGACGAGCTTTCAAAACCGCAACTAATCACAGACTGGTTAACGTTTCTACCTCAACAATTCAAAAATGTATCTGCTGTTTTCCAGAGACCATCAGGTGAAGTCGTTCTGATTATTAATAACCTGATATATATGGTTCAAGTACCGAGCTTATCGTTAAAATCTGGTTACCCAAAAAGAGTATCTGACATAGGGTTGCGACAAAACTCTGTTGTACATGGAGCTGTGAACACTTACACTGGTCGAACCTTCATTTTTTATGACGATGTATACTTCGCGGAAATAGATGAATGTAGCTTTAAGGTTAAGGCTTATGGTGTGATCAGTAAAAGCTTCCCAGGGGTACCTTCAGCCTTAGATTCTGTTTTCAGATACATAAATGGTTTATTGTACTTCTTCAAGGATGGCATATTTTATGAGTACAATGAATTCTCAAACGTACTAGTAAGAGCAGGTAAATTCGATCTTTCATTATTCGGAATAAACTGTCCCAAGAAGTCATCGTCATTTACGGCACTAGTGAAGAGCTTAAAAGATACTGTGATTCAGCTAGAAACGTTAACCCCGTAGGAATTATTTAAATTATTATTTTTCATATAATAAATGGAACGAAATCAACTGCTATTGAAACTTAACAGCGCCCACAAAACGTTTACGACGCTGAACGAGTTAGAAACGGGGCGCTCTTATACCATTACAAATGCTGAGAATATAAGTACAAAATACGGACAAAAGATTTTTGTAGAACTCGACAGTGAATGGAAGGTTATATTGCCTGATAGGTTCGCCAAATTATTAAGCTGGGATGATTGCAATACTTTGGTTGGATTAAAGATGTTATACAATGGTGCCAAAGAAACAAACAAGGGCAACAAGGTACATAATATTGAGTTCTATTAAATTGATTTTAATCTCTTTAAAGACATTAAAATCTATACTAACAATCTACAACGTCCAACGTCAACGTCCCAACGTCAACGTACCAACGTCCCAACGTCCAACGTCAACGTCCAACGTCAACGTCCCAACGTCAACGTCCAACGTCCAACGTCCCAACGTCCAACGTCCAACGTCCCAACGAATAATTTTTATTATTTCTCATTAAATAAATGTTTGCAAAATATGATGAAAAGCTTGTGAAGCAAGCAAAAAAGAACAGAAAGAAATTTGAACAACTCAAAGGCCAATTTAAAGAATGGAAAATTAAGCCTATAACCGAATACGAAAAATATAAAAAAGAGGACCAACCAGTTATTGATAAATTAGATGCAATAGGGAAGGACGTGATTGACGCTATAGAGAAAAATCGTGAGATTGAAAAACAGTTGATACCTTACGATGGAGGATTTGACGATATGTTTCCTATTCCCCCTACGCCTAAGGAATCATCTTTTGAGAGAAGCTTATTTGTTGATGATGAGATAACGCCTAAGACTCGTAAGAGGTTGGAGCCTATGCTGGAACAAATTGAAGACGAGGAACGGCAGAAGATGAAGGCTGTTTCAAACTACTCAACAACTTACCTGGGCCCAAAAGTTTCAAAATATTTAGGCGCTCTGAATGACACAGTTTTTGGTCTCCGTTTTGACAATGGGAGACATTACATGGGTGACTCCGAAGTAACATTCAACAACGATAATATTATGGTGAAGGGTAACTCCTTTAAAGCCACCAATGGGTTTATTAAGCTCCTGACTCAGAAAACCGTATCACCTGAAGAGTACACATCTGACGACCTTGATACCTATACAACTATGCTGAAGGTTACCAATGCGATATATCAGAACAATGATCCAAATGCAAATAAACCCAAGTCAAGCAGTAGCGAAAAATACAACAACATCATTAAACCAATATGGCAGTCACTCAAGAAAGAACGTGGTAACTCGCCAAACACAAAGGGTGGTATGGGTTTTGTAAAGAGGTATACAGACAAACTAGTCGAGTACGTGTGGATGAATGACGTCAGAGATTTAATTGATAGACTAATGGTTATTCATGGTGAAGAGAATGCGGGAAATAATAACTACCACAATGAGAAGGTTGGAATAACCAAGATGCTTACGAGTAAATTTAATGACTTCATAGTAAATAATTCAAAGGGGATACCTTACCTAATTAGATTTCTAAACAATCTCCCTCATACATTCTGGAAGGCAGAAAGTTATGGAAAGGGCTTAGTGAACACGTTAATTAATAATCTCCCTGTTGAAATGCATTTACCTGGATACAATTACTGCGGCCCTGGTACCAAACTAGAAGAACGATTAGCAAGAGGAGATGCTGGAATAAATCCTCTAGATGAAGATTGCAAAAGGCATGATATCGCATACAGGGATCATAAAGATTTGGAACAAAGACATCAAGCTGATAAAGAACTGCAGAAAGCGGCAAAGGAAAGGATTTCCAGTAAAGATGCTTCCCTAGGAGAAAGATTAGCTTCAACAGCTGTAGCTGGAATAATGTTTGGGAAAAGGAAGCTAGGGTTAGGCTTAGATGATAATGGATGGGCGCTATGAATGTGAATGAAGAGGTGTAATTTTAATGGGTCACAACCCATTAAAATTTAATACGAGTGTAGCACTAAAATTTTTAATTTAATTGAAATAATAAATGAGAGGATTTAGTATTGACTATAACATTCCCTCAAGTGGGAATCCGAGAGCGAAATCTATTAAAATAAAACTGTCCAATGACGACCTGAAAAATCATGGCTTTCTAGATGCTTATCTTACAGAGACTCAAATGAAACAGAAAGCTAATAAACTTAAAAAAGGTGGTAGCTTATTGATAACATTTTCTATACCTGTTGTGAAGAAGATACTCGAGTATCTAAACTCTAAGAGATTGAAAGAAGGTTCTGGATTGAATAAGCATGAAGGTGGATTTCTACCACTGATACTTGCAGCGTTGGGAGCAATCGGTTCCTTAGCTGGTGGTGCTGCGGCAATAACAAGTGCTGTGCACAAGAAGCAAAAGGAAGACGCAGAGTTAGCGGAGCAAAAGAGGCATAATCTTGAAATGGAAAAGAAAGCGGGATATGGTATCTTTTTAAAGAAAAAAAAAGAAACAAAGTCGAAAAAATTGTGCAATTAATCTTTAACGAGATTAATCACCCGATGAGCAACTATGATATAGAAAGCTTAGTAAAAACCTTAAAAATTGGTAACTTTAGGGGTGTATTCATGGCTGACGAGCTACCACCAGAACCTAAAGAAGTAGAATCAGGGGTAGTTAACTTGGATACATCTGATCACGTAGGCACTCATTGGATATGTTATTACAAGAGGGGTGATGAAAAATTTGTTTTTGATTCATTTGGTGGTATTATTCCACTTACGTTAGTACACTACTTGGGGCCAGATAATTTGTTTTACAACTCAGAAAGAATTCAGGATTTTGACCAGTATATATGTGGCCATTTGTGTATGCTTGTATTGCATCTATTTACAGATGGATGGAGTTTTAGTAAAATTCTTGATACAATAAATGAACATATTTGGAAACAAGGAGCATCCTAAAGGATGCAACATAAACGCTGGAGAAATAGAAAACATCAGAACTGAAGTATCAAAAATTGATCCAAAAATAGAAGGTTTGATTAAACAGTTTCATAAAGAATTGCGTAACATTTTTAAGACAACTAAAAGTTATGTTGATTTCAAAGGTAGGAGATTAGTAGATTTAAAAGATCCAATAAGTGGTTACGATGCAGTTACGAAACAATATTTAGAAAATGAATTAAATAATCTCGTCACCAAAGCTGAATACACAAGTATTCTAACACAATTCAATAACTATGTCACAACAACACATCTTAATGACAGGATTCTACAGCTCCATAGTGATAACTATACCACTACAACACATCTTAGAAAAGATATCAATAACATCAATACAGATCTTAGATTCGCTTTAGAAAGGTGTAATGGATTAGAAATAAGGTATATGACAAACAAACAATTGAATTTACATTTATGACTGGTGGTGAGCAAAAAATTCATAATTTTCAGTATGACTTCAGGCTTAAAAAAGTTATTGTTATTGGTAAAAATGAAAATGAAGATTTAACATTTAATGATTTTGATATCAGTGTAAGTGTGTCTGATAAGCTATATGAAATAAATAATAGTAATCAATCAATAATAGTACATAAATCTAATTTCATTACGGTAAGGTTAAGAGACACAGTCAAAACCGTACCAGTAGGTGTACAATTAATTATATTTGGCGAAATAAATTAGACTCATTAAATTTCCGATTAAATAAATGACTGATGATAAACATATTTGGTGTCTAAGCTGCAAAAAATTTACTACTACACTTCATCCCAAGAGAGTTGTGACGAAAAACGGTCGTCATAGGATTGAGGGCTATTGTGGGGTGTGTAATACCAAGAAAAGTAAGTTTATAAAAATAAAATAATGTCTCCGACAAATAAAAGTATTCGTGAAGAAATTATACAAGAGCTTCACAAGCCACTGAGAAAGAATTTTCCAAGAAAAGCTGTTACATCCTACGGTATAGATGATTTGTGGCAGGTTGACTTGGTTGAGATGGATTCTGGTCACCTTAAAGGTATATCAAAATTCAACAAGGGTATGAAGTATTTACTGACTGTAATAGACGTCTTTTCAAAGTATGCTTGGGCTATTCCTGTTAAAGATAAATCAGGTGAAAGTATTACCAGCGCTTTTAAAGGTATACTACAAGAAAGGAAGCCGAAACATTTACAAACAGATAATGGTAAAGAATTCTACAATAAACACTTCAAGGAGCTGATGAAGCTTGAAGGTGTAAATCATTATTCTACGTTTACAGAAGTTAAGGCTTCAGTAGTTGAAAGGTTTAACAGGACGTTAAAAGAAAGAATGTGGAAACAATTTGCACTCCAGGGCAATCAAAAATGGGTTGAGCTACTTCCAAAACTGGTGTATGATTACAACAACAGGAAACACAGAACAATAGGGATGAAACCAGTAGATGTAAACGAAAAGAATGCAAAAAATGTGGTGAAGACCGCTTTTACAGCGGAACTCAAAACAGATCCGCCCAAGTTCAAGATAGGTGACAAAGTTAGGATAAGTAAACTTAAAGGCTTGTTCGAGAAAGGCTATACTGCTAATTGGTCGACAGAAATATTTGAAGTGACTCAGATCAATAACACAAGTCCGACTACATACAAGTTAAAAGATACAAGTGAAGAAGAAATTAAAGGAAGTTTTTACGAACAGGAGTTACAAAAAACTAAGTATCCAGATGTGTATCTTGTAGAAAAAGTTTTGAGAAAAAAGGGTGATAAAGTATATGTTAAGTGGCTAGGTTTTGATAGCTCTCACAATAGTTGGGTACACAGAAAAAGTGTGGTATTTTAATGGTTAAAAAACCATTAAAATCTGATAAAAGTTTTAATTTTATTACGGTACCTACCGTCATACAGCTTTCGAGTCATGTCAACAGTTATGAATCCAAAGTCCTCGTTCCACACCTTACTGCAAAGCTCTTTAAAGTCATTCCATTTAAAGTCTCCACCTACAAATTCGTCGTAGATGTGCTTCAAATTAATGTCATCTTGTCTAAATATGTTCAAAAAGTTAAGGTTGTCTCTCACCAACTGCTTGGGTATTTTAGAATACGTTTGCGCTAAGTAGAAACAGTCAATGTTCTTATGTCTTCCTCTGGTAAAGTATTCTCTTACAATATCTTGGTTTTCTGATATAAAGTCGTCAAACACCACAACAGAGCACTCTTCACATTCGTCTAATGGTATAATGTCATCACAGTTACTAACAAATGTAGCTACCTTTTCGTTGTGTTCATTTTCAATTCTTTCACATTTTTCCATAAGATGTTTGTACTTAAACTGTTCTAAGCTTTTCGAGTAGATGTACAAGTGTTTAATGGTGTTCCAGTTAAGCCATCCAGGACACAGAAGGTAATTATCAACCATTAAAGTTGTTTTACCACATCCACTTGGTCCAACGATAGCGCAACGAATTGAACTAGGTAATAACTTCCCATGTCTGCTTTTGATTCGTTTTTCTCGAATTCTGATCTTTGGATCCCAATCAGTCATTTTACTTTTTTATTTACTACTTAATAAATGAATAGAATTTTTGAAATTAGTGGTACATCCTCAAACTTAAAAAAGAGGCTTAATGTACCAATAAGAAACATGTATACAAAGGTTGGTTTGGTTGGATTTTATTCAACATTCTTAACTCCAAATGTCACAAAGGATAATAACAGATTACACTATGAGAAAGATGGTGTGGTTAATACTTTAAATATTCCATCAGGGCAGTACAGTCTAGACAATTTAGAGAGGTGTATTCAGAGCCAGGAACCTTTCAATGCTAGTAATATAAAGATTAAGGCTAACGAAATCCTAAATAGAGTTGAGATAGAAAGCTTAGACTTTAAGCTGTATTTTAATAAGGAATGTAGTATTGGGAGGATGCTAGGTTTTAGAGACGAAATTGTGGAACCTGCAACAAAAGTTGTAGCAAATGAGCTACCGAAAATAATCCCTTTTGAAAAAATTAAAGTGCATTTTAACTTAGCTGATGGTATGTTTGTAAAGGATTCTGACCACTTTCATCGAGAGACAAATATTATTGCTTGTTTTAAACCCAAGTTGGAAATGTGTGGTCACTTACAGTTTGGCAGTCCTATAATACACGAACCGAGTTATCCATTATTTTTCCCTGTGCACGATAAAGTTCAAAACCTGGAAGTAAGTGTAATGGATGAAAATGATGCTGCGATAGATTTTGGAGGAGCGTCGGTAACAGTTCTTTTAGAAATGTTTTAATGCAATTTTTTGCATTAAATATTGCAGTAAATAAAATGAATAAAATAGAAAGTTATCAGTGGCAGTCTTTTCCAGTAAATGAGAAGACTAGAAATAATTTAAACCTACCGAACAAAGATGTAGAAATAGACATCAAAGTTGGTGATGGTTGGTTTGACAACAATGCTTACTTGTATATGACCTATAACGCTACTCACGCAAATGGCTCAGACTATACTTCTTACGAAGGCAAATCGAATGTTAAACTAGTTGACAACTTTCCGACACAGTTATGGAGTGCAGTAATTGTTAAGAAAAGAGGTCACATAATTTATAGGTTAGAGCATCCAAGCATTTCGTCGACGGTTTTATACCACCTTACTTCTTCTCTCGACGATGACATTAGATTCGAGGGTAATTTCATTAACAATGGTAAGTTACGAAGAAAGGAAAACGAGGTGTTGTATCCGTTAAAAATGTTGGGTGGATTTTTTAAGGATTACAAAGAAATCATGTGGGAAGGTGACTTAACAGTAACATTTGTGGGAAGCGCAAATGCTGGCGATGCCTTGTTTAGATGGTTTTCAAAAAATAATAGTGGTGCAGATATTGAAGGCTCTCGACCTGAGTTGGGTAAAGTAACCATTACAAATATGGAGATTCGAGTACCCATTGTTAAGTATGAGCCTAATTATGAACTAGAGCTAAGAGAAAAGATGCTAAAGGACCCTAAGATTCCGATTTCATTTTTTGATCTTCAGACGCAGGAAATAGCAGGAATTAGTGGTAAGAGAAACTTTGAACTAGATATTACCAATTACTACAACTCTATGGAGTTTGACATGCCTTATTTTGTATTTGTGGTGTTTCAGACCAACAGGAAAGGAAACCAAGATGCTGATTCATCAGTGTATGATCACGTTCATCTCCAAAACATTTATCTAAAGAATGGTAGAAATGAGATATTTCCTGAAGAACTGTGGAACATTGACCCTCCGGGTACTTGTTTGAAGGCATACAATGCATTTGCAGACTTTAAGAGAATAACTGAATTGAAAGATGACCATAAAATTAGTGCATACAGTTTCATTAACTCGTACCCTATTTACGTAATCAATATGAGTAGGAGAAAGAATGTTGTCACTGCTCAAAAAACAGCGATGAAGTTGTCAGCGACTTTTAATGCGCCTATTCCTGATAACACTTTGGCGTACATCATTATGTATGGTAAAAGAAACTTGACTTACGATCTTAAGCATGGACTAATTACTGAGAACTTTTAATTAAGCATAGCTTAATTACTGTGATGTTTTAAATTTAATTGTTTCTTGAACCATTAAAACTTAATGCGGTTAGGTGTTTCTCCACAGAGTTGGAGTTTTGCAAAAATTTAGAATTGATTTTTTAATATAAATTAAAATAAATAATAAATATGGAGCCCTCGCATAATAGTAGTATTGATCTAGTATGCCGTGTCCAAGTAGCCCTAGAGGAATTAGAATTTAAGATCTTAGAGTGTGTTTATAGTGATTTATCACCACGATGTTGTTTAAAAGACTTTGATGAATTACAAAGTCAAGTGGAGAAGTTGATACTAAAGATGGATAAAATTATGACTAAAAATGAAAAACTTGTGATTAAAAGTAGATATCAAAAAATGTTACTACAAGAGAAAGATGTTCGTATAGCGGCGTTAAACAGAACAATTGATGGTTACACCCAAAGAGAAAAAGAATGGAAAAGTAAAGAACGAGAATTGTAATGGAGACAAAGAGAACAATACATGGGTAGGAGAGGTTTGTAGTAGTTGTAAAAGAGGTTGGTCTACCGGTGTTCTATGAAATTATTTTTAAGGTTAATTAGAACTTTAAAAGTAAATATAAGTTAAGGTTGATTTTAACTATAAAATAAGGATGTGTGAAATAATGTCAAAAATTATTTTGAAATAATATTATGGTTGATGTTAACCATAAAATATATCTAGACTGATAATTAAGTTAATGGTACCCTTATACCATAAGATAAATAATTGTATTAAGGTTGACTTGGAGCGTATCCTACAGGTAAGTAAAATAATTTTTAACGTTAATAGGAGCCTAGAAGATGGTTGGTTTGGTGTAGGAATAAGTTTTGAAAAAATCTTCGATTACATTTTAAGGTTAAGAGTAGCCATAATTTTTAACACTTTTTATTGAGACTCTTTATTTAAACAGAATGGATGATTTCACCACACATTTAATACTTTTTAAATCTTGTTTACGATTAAGATTAGCCACACTCTTTCTCAACATTTTTGAATGTTTTTTATGATGACTTTGAACCATATTTTTTAATAAAATCTTATGACGTTTTTTAAGTTTAGTTTTAACCTTAAAATAGGTTAACTTTTCAAGATTGGGTGAACCATAAATAATTTCACAAGTGTGAAAGAAATTGGGATTTAATTGTATGGTTAGTTTTCACCTTAAACAAGATATACTTTTAGAAACCTCATTGGACAGGGTATGGTTGGTTTTAATCTTAAATAAGATTTAAAAATAAAATGCGTTTAAGGTAAGATTTAAGGTTAAACACGATTATCCAACAGATAAGTAAAATAATTTTTTAAGGTTAAATGGGACCTTAAAAGATAAATAACATTATGGTTGAATTTAACCTTAGAAGAGGGCTTGCTCCCAAGTGACCCACATACTACTGACAGTATTGAAGAAATCTTACGGAAACATAAATGTTGTCATGTACCGGTAGTTTCGGTTAGTATCCATAACGACACGATGTATACGTTCACGTATACAGTGTAGTTCGTTTGGTAGCAGAATTCGAGGACTGATACCCACAGCACTCGTCACCTGTTCTTCTGTGACTGAGTATGGATGTCCAGTGTGGGGAAGATCTGTTCATACAAAGGAAATAGACACGGTCCTTAATGATTCCTACAGGAAGATAACGGGCTGCTTGAAACCTACAAAAATGGACCATTTGTATTCACTGGCTATTATTGCTCCGCCTCACATTAGAAGATCGATCCTCAGTTCTAAAGGACAGTATAAACAACTCAATGATCCGAGGCACGCACTATTTAATCACCAGCCTGTACCTAGACGACTGAAATCTAGGCGAAGTTTCATAAACGCAACTCAGCCATCTGCGGAGTCCATAGGATCACTCAGGAAACAGACGTACCCGGACGCACTCAGTCATGAGGAAGCTCTTCCCCCTGGCTCTCACCTAGATTAGCAGCATTGGAGAACTTTAAACCGACTCCGCACGGGCATGGGCAGATTCAAACAACTAATGTACAAATGGGGTTATACGGACACAGATAGATGTAAATGCGACGAGATACAAACAATGGAGCATCTCTGAGATGTCCGTTGGTGAGTACGTGCGGGGAATGCTCCCAGGAAGGTCTTATGAAATATAACGAGAGCGCTGCTCTATATACCGAATTCTGGATGAGCGAGACATGAATTTTTTCGTATTTGTTTTAGATGTGCTTGTCTTTTAATTTTGATGACGTAAGTCCCAACTAACGGATATGTTTTTAATGTATACACTCCTGTATCTACTAATTTAAGTATGATTGTACTTAATTATCAATGTGTAGTTCGTAACACGATATATATACAGGGTGTTTCACTAAGTGTGTTGGCCTCTGTAACTTATAAAATAAAAGGTGACGGGAACTTTTAATGCGGTAGGTCAAAACAAGAAGTGTTACACTTTCTGCGGATCTATGAACATAGTTTATTGTATCATTTTCCAAAGAGTTACACCACAAAGATATAATTTTTTAAATGGAACAATATTTTTTTTCTATCGTGCATTGGATTCGTTGAAAACAGCTGCGTCCAAATCAATTTAATGTACATTCCTATTACTGTTAGTTTGGGAGCTGCAACCCTTCAAAGTTTAGAGGGCGGAGGCTACGACAGCGTAGCTGACTGGCTGGTGGTCATGAGACAGTGGGCCGTGCCCCAGGGGATAGCCACTCGGCCAGTCAGCTACGCTATCGCAGCCTTCGCCCCCAGAACTTTGAAGGGTTGTAGCTCCCAAACTAACAGTGATAGAAATGTAGTTTAAATTGATTTGGACGCAGCTGGTTTAAACGATTCTAATGCACGATAGAAAAAAACCTATTGTTCCATGTAAAAATTATATCTTTGTGGTGTAACTCTTTGGAAAATGATACAATAAGCTATGTTCATAGCTCCGCAGAAAGTGTAACATTTCTTGTGTTGCCCCGCATTAAAATTTCCCGTCACCTATTATTTTATAAGTTACAGAGGCAAACACACTTTGTGAAACACCATGTATGCTGCCGTGTACTGGTGGTTCGCCTTGCGATCCGACAACCCGCAAAGCAGGGAAGACCGCACGGATGCATTCCAGAGTGGAGTCCGACAGTAGTGGTACCGGAGTAACCAAAAAAATGTTAAAATGTTTAAGCTTATGTGATAGGCACAGACACGGGATTCTGTGGGAAGTGGAGCGAACTAGTTTTATATTGAAAGTCAAACACTTTATTACAACGTTTATTACCCTTCAATAGTCTAAAAAGAAAACAATGTTCTTACATTGGCTGAAAAATCAACACAGTGCCCTACCATTTCGTTTTATCGTGCCCTTTAATTGAGCAGAGCTTTAAAATAAAGACATCACAAGAAAATTGTAAATGCTAATTGTTAAACAACACCTTTGACTGAGCAGAACTTGAAAAAAAGACATTACAAGAAAATTGTAAATGGTAATTTTTCAACAACAATATTAACTGATTTTTTAATATCTGGAACACGGTACAGTGTACCCAATGCTCTTAATGCTTTTACTGTTTATAATCAGGTTATAGAACTTTCAGTTATTGCCCAAGTGTGCAGCGGTTCGGCCACTTAGGAAAATTAACAGTGCTTTACAGCAATTTACACAGTCAGTTCATCAACGCTTGCCGTTAAACTTTAACAAGTTAACTCAGTTCAACCAAAACTTCACGAGAACATCAGATAAATATTTTAAAAGCTCATCCAGAAAATTAACTGCTTCTGTTCTCATGCAATATTTATTTTAACAGTTTACCACAAGAAATTCAATCAACACCTTATCATGAGAGCTCTCAGTGATATCCGTAATTACTACTCTGCCAATACAAGGAACTTTCAGCACTACAAACAATAGCACACAGCGAGATGTTATAGTAACAAAATCCTGATTAAACTAGCACATATAAACTAAACTGACTTAAAATTACTTTACTTCTACACACCCCTTAGACCGGTCATGCTTTCATACTACAGGTACCCCTCGTTGCAGAACTGACTTTCAGATCAACTAATGTTGTGCAAATAAGACAGCAGGTAACAGTTCGTGCCTTAGCTCCGGCCAACCAAACGACTCACTCCTTACTGGTGCTGTCCGTATTCTCCCCTCTTAGAAAACTTCACAGCAGTTCCAGCAAATGACAATATCACTTGATCGGGACGAATTCGGGTTTCAAAAGTTGCAAGGCGACATACCGTCATTCTACACAGGATGGCTGCCACAGCGTGCCGACGTCTTGCTCAGAACTCCAGAAAGTTTCTGTCGATGCATCACACATGAACGTCCCTCTGCCCTTCGCAGCTGTCCAAGACCGCCACCGCTCGCCAGGCGTTCCGGTCACCAACTTCCCGCATGCGCAGCGCCACCTCCTCGCTCGCCAGAGAGACTTTTCTTTCCTCGCTCGCCTTACACGCCTCTTATCGATTGCACCAAAGAGCTTCGATCAAATGGCCGCAGTCAGTCCATGCCAAAGGAACACTCGAACCATGTAACATGGTTCATTATGGATCCTAACTGCGGTGTCATCAGTCCCTAATCTATTTATGAATTAAAGATAGCAGAAACACCAATGCCCGAGGGGGTATTCGAACCACCGACGGGGAAGAGCCCTGCGCATCACAGCATAGCTCCTCACCACGCTTGGGCGGAGTCACCAGGGGCCGCGACGAGCACTGCCAAAGCGCACGACACCCGAACTATTTCCCTCCGCTCAGCCACGTGAGACCAGCTTGAGACTGCTACGTATCAACGCAGCGCAACACGGCGGTATATCAGCTCCTGCGCGTGGTCGAAAATGCCTTCGACGCCCTGGAGCGCCGGGAATTCTTCGGTGCCGTCTCTCTGGATGTCTTGAGGGCCTTTTCCGGCGTCTGGCATAGCGGCTTGATTTTTCAACTCCTGGAGCTTGGCATACCAGCGCCCCACATCGTCGCCTCGTACCTGCAAGACCGGACCTTCCTGTGCGTGCCGATGACGGGTTGTCGATTGTGCGCCGTATCCGTGCTGTGGTACCCCGGGTTCTGTCTAGGGTCCCATTGTCGGCCGCGGTGGCTGAAAGTACTGACGCACGTCAGTCACGGTCTGCACGGCCACTACGGTCGGGGATTCCAATCCCCCCTTGCCGTCCTTAGTCTTAGCTAGTTCATGAGTAGTTTGTAAGTTTAGGGACTGATAATACCGTAGTTAAGTCCCATAAGCTATACAAACATTTTAGGGTCCCATTTTTTACTCTCCCCCCATCGACCGTAACCAGCTGGCGCTATACGCTGATGATAGGGCGCTGTGTAGTAGGAGCATGAACGCCAAAACCCTTCGGGATCGCCTGCTACGTGCCGTGGACAACCTCACCACGTGGGCTGTCCGGTGGTGCCATAAGTTCAACGGTGCGATGACACAGTCGCCCGTCGCGCTGTTAATGCTGCTCTCCCGCCTCTCGTCGTCAGTGGGAGTCTGGTCGCTATGGTCCCTATGGCTCATTACCTCGGCGCGACCATCGATCGTGAGCTCGCATTACCACATCCTGCAAGGCCATCTCCTCTCTTCCACCACTCTTCCCGCCTCCCTTCCCACGTCGGCGTCAACCTTCATAAAACCGTAAATCGCCCTGTCCTGGTGAACGCCGCTGTCGTTTGCGGTTTCGCTGCAGATACGCATATGCAGTTTCTTCAAGCAGTCAAAAACCGTGCCTTCCGACTTGCTCTTCACCTTCCCTGAGATTTTACTTCTGCTCCTCTCCACGACCTTGAAGAAGTCCCACAAGTCCGGGACTACATTAAGCAAAATGCCCAATGTCAGGGCTGCTCGCTCATAGTGTAAGAGTACATCTGTCGCTGTATCTTACAGTTTGATTTAACGTAAGGTATATATTGTCTTAAATTTGTCCATTTCACGTATTTTCATTTCTTGTGTGCTAGATATATTTCTTATGTAACGTCATTTTCTATATTGAATCATTTAGTGTAAACATATACTGTATGTGTAAACCCGCATGAATGCACGGACATTCTTATGCTTTAAGTTGGCAATGCCCTAGAGAAAATGTTGAACCTGTTGTAAAGACTGTCTTTGGTACAGACGTAGTAGCTGTGAGTGTCGCGCTGCTGAAGCAGTCGCGGAGCGGACTCGCCAAAGTAAACACATAAATGTTTTGTTGATGGTGCACAGGCACGGCAGGCGCAGTATGGCGCGAGTTTAATGCAATTGCAATAAGCCTGAGAGGCGTACTGTTTGATGTATTGAAGGAAGTGCGAAAAAAGTTTATTTATGGTCGAAAGTGATCAGAGTAATGTTTTTTCTATGTGTGCAAGAAAAGTAATTTTTGGTTATCAAGTCTATTCTCACCGAGAGTGGTCGTTGCTGTAATTACGGAAATTAGGTGTATCGAGGTGATATCAATGTATGGAGTTTTCAGCCAGACGAGCTGAACAAAGAGTTGTCGATAGAAATATTATTGGACCAGCAGTAAGAGTATCTTTTGTAATCATATCTGACTTGTATGGACTTCACGACGAAGACGACGAAAACAGATGAGTACTTTTGTAACAATTTATTTTGTATGCATGTAAATGCAGTGTCAACCCAATCAGAATTTTGGTTCAACTATATATGACTTATTTTGAAACCAGTCTTAATTTTGTAAGTAGTTGTAGTCACCCCATTATCACCATCATCAGATTATGTTGATTATGCAAGCCCGTACGTTGACTAATAAGTTCAATCATTTTTCAAAATAATTACGATCAGTTTTAAAGAAATTGCTAGACGAGTTAAAGAATTGCTAAACGTGTTACATCTACAGAGACTAGTAATTAATGTGCAGTGCTGTTGTAAGTTTTGCAATCAATAATTATGCCAATGCTTTTAACTTGCAAGAGAGTTTGCGCGTAAAGTAAGGTTTGTTTCATTTATATAGAAAGTAACCAGGCTAACAGCAATCAAAGTATTATAGTTGATTAACCAAACTTGACGAAAGTAATTTTTATGAAATACGTTAAATGCCAGACTCTGCTCAGCCAGTTACACGCGTACGCTACCCAGGCCCTGGAACCAATTAATCAAAAATAGTTCACGTAAAGTTTTATAAGGAAGTTGAATGCTTTAAACAATATCATCAAAATTATTGAGAACTTTGACTGTAGTATTAGTGAAGCTCATTGCACCACGGAGTTTCACAATACTGAGTTATTATCATTGCAATCAGGGTCTATCAACTATTACGATTTTGATTATAACACGAACACGCCATCACCACTACGTGAATTCTGACAAATGTATTAGTGAAGTTGTGCTGTTCGTGAATCGTAAGAGGTGCTAGTTGGAGGCTGTATCAATGCTAAGTCAGATAGGGCCAAGCTTAATTAATTACTACAGTGACTGTTTTAAGTTAATTAATATCAATTTTTATTTATTCAAAATTTTAACTTACACTGCGAAAGTGTTGTTGCGACCCACTAGTTGTGATTTGCTGCAACATTCAATAACGAAATTATTATTACTAGAGCATATCATTACGCATTCTGAATTTTGAGATTTTTCGACGACCTCCAACAGGCAATCGTTCTTACAATAGAACCGCCTCATACGTGCACTGGGTCATAAGATCCTACACAAGGCCACCACACGGCGGCCCCCACATCCTACTGCGATAGGACGTCCGCGATGCATCTCCTACCCGAACCACACGAAGACAATCGCCCGTGAAGTCCTAACCTCTCACCCTGCTCTGGGAGGAAAAGCATGTATTTTCTGCGACCTCCATCAACACTCGAGGATTGCTGTTTTCCCTCAGTCAGTTCGCTGCGGCACGACGGTAGTTCACCGCCGACCGCCTCATAGAATCACGCGACCGACGATTCCAGGGAACAACTGCACTATAACGACTGTGTATACCACCACAAACTGATATCCAGGCTAATGAGTTCTGCACGCTTTAGACTGAGAAGATACAATTCATGGTTGGGAAATTACAACAACCACAGCAGTGTATGGGGGTACCCCAACGATGAAAGAAAGGCGAGGCAGTGTTCCAGTGGGCAGAGAGTCTTATTCTGCTACACAATAATATTACCAGCCTTTCAACTGTGCCAGTTGACAGAGGATATTACCCAGATCTGATACCTGTGAATGACCGGATAAACCATCAATGTGTCTATCCCCATAGCATCCCCTTCAGACGCAGATATAATTTTCAGAAATCTAACTGGTCTAAGTTTGAGAAACTATTGGATAGTGCTCTGGACACCCTTACACCGAGCCCAAGCTCTGATGATAGATCTGTGGTAATTTTTTAAAAAATACTCATGACCATCCCGAGAGGCTGCAGGTCTAACAACAGAAAAGAAGGTTGTCCACAAGAGTGCCAAATTCATACAAGCTGGCAAAACGCTAACACTAAAGCTGTTCTGAAGCCGGGTATTAGCTATCGTCTAATCTCCCTCCTACATCATACACATAAAATCTTTGAAAGATTGATACATCACCGTTTCACGCTCGCTGTGGAACCTGTCCTAATGCCAGACCAGGCTGGATTTCGTCCAGAAAAAAAGCTGAATTGCTCAACTGCTTAATCGAACTCAGCATATCGGACCTCAGGGCTGCATATGACACCATCAACGTCCGACTCCTAATGCAGAAGTTCTATGCCACAACCAATCATATAAATTTGACAAACTTCATCAGAAACCTGCTTCACAATCTGAGATTCCTAGTGGAGTTTCAGTGAAAACGAAGTAGATAGTGACAGGAGGGGAATTGCCTCCCACAGGGTACTGTGTTAGCGCCACTACTCTTCAATATTTACACAAAATATCAGATGTGTATTACCAAAAGAACCAGCTAAAGCCAAACCCAACGAAAACGGAAGTGTGTGCTTTCCACCTTCAGAACAACCGGGCCCAAAGAAAATTACAGACTGCCTGGAAAGGAGTCCCTGTTAAGCACTGCCCAACCCACGATACCTATGTCTAACTGCAGATAGGGTCCTAGATTGGCCATCACCAAGATGTGACGAGAACTGGGATACCTGGAAGGCACTCAAGAGGCTACGAACGGACACAGGGCCGTATGAATTAAAAAGAGCACATGCCCCAGAGAAAATTCTTAGAGCAAAAGAACTTTCTCGGAATACTCAATTTCGTATGAATAATACCTTCGAAGCATATGCTCTAAGCAGGACGTTTATTCTCGCTACCTCCCCTCCTTCTTCAGGAAGTTCACCGTTTGTGATGTCCAGCACAGAACAGCTGTTCAATCGTGTATTTCTTTAAACTAGCCCAGTCAGGAAATTATTATGTGTACAAATATGGAGTAGGCATCTAAGTGTTCAGAAAGAAATTTACTATGTTCAGATATTATTAAGACTAAATGTTCACTTTTTACGAAAATATATTCTTTTGACGGTACAAAATTTTCGTTACGCGAGAAACTTTTTTGTTATTGAAGTTTGGTTAGGACAATTTTCGAACGAAATTTTGTGAATGGATCACATATTCATCTGTTTCAACGTGGAATGCTGTCTGACCTTGCTAACTTGAGATACTTGTTGTTAAATATGACCCCCAATAATCTGTCTGCCCATGAGCGTTAGGCCATGCGATTTTGTTACAAGAAACAGGCTGCTAGGTGTGTAATTAATCAGTTATTAATTTCCCTATCGTGTATACTTACTTCCAACATAACAGAAGTTACGGAGTTCTTTGCTGATATTTCTTTTAAATATCGCTTGCTTCACTTCTAAGACATATAACAACGGGAAAATAAAGATTTGGATTAAAAATTATCTGTTCATTATAAGTAATTTTAATACAGAATGAAATTTCACTCTGCAGCGGAGTGTGCGCTGATATGAAACTTCCTGGCAGATTAAAATTGTGTGCCGGAACCGGGACTCGAACCTGGGACCTTCGCCTTTCGCGGGCAAGCGCACTACCGACTGCGCTATCCCGACACGACTCACGATGCCGCCTCACAACTTCACTTCTGCCAGTACCTCGCCTCCTACTTTCCAAACTTCACAGAAGCTCTCTTGCAAACACGCAAGACTAGCACTCCTGGAAGAAAGGATATGGTGGAGACATGGCTTAGCCACAGCCTAAGGGATGTTTCCAGAATGAAATTTCACTCTGCAGCGGAGTGTGCATTGGATAATTCAGTTTTATTGAATACATTCCATAGCTTCCTAGTAGCTCTATGTGATACTATAAATTTGATCAGAAAACAATCCAAGGTCTGTGTTTTTTTTTTAGGGGACATTTTTCTGAATTCATGTAAAATGCTATTTCAATGCAAAAGTTATGATCCTACATGATTAACTACGATTCAATAAAAGGTTTATGAATAAGAGACGAAATGGATCTTTCAAATTCAATAATTTCCAACCGTTCGCTCTTTTTTTTTCCAAAGTTTCTGTCTTAACCCTTTCGGAGCCTCTGCCTACAAATGTATACATAACTTCTACGTTGTCTAAGATGGTTCAGAAGTTTTTTTCTCAATGGAAAGAACATGTATACGACAGCTGAGTGTCCAATCATTTCATCATGCACAATTACTGCCACCTGCGGAAGGTCACTATAAAAATATTAAGAAGCAGGTGTTGTAATGCGCAGCAGTTTGCGAACTTCAAAGAACACGGAAATTGTGGGCTACTTGTATTCCACTGTATAACTGAAACTACTAGTTGTTATTTTGCGATTTAGTTATTGAAAGTTCAGTTTATTTAGTACAACAGTTGATATTACAAAATTAATTAATTTATTCCTTTAAAAAAGCCTTGTTTTTCAGTATAGGCAGTGTTGTAGAATGAAAATAGGTGCATATAATTGCATAAATTTTGCTTCTAAAATCATTGAAAATTTAACTTAAAGAGTATTACAGCATTAAAAATAATTTCTTTGACAGAGAAAAAAATTAGGTCTGAAAGGGTTAAAATGAAACTAAAAATTAGTTGTTTTATTCAATTGATAACTACGTTTAAAAAGAATTATGACTTATGGCAAAAAGGACCTAATTAAGTAATTAAAAATCGATTGCCTCCAACAGGCGAATAAGAACGGTCAGCATGGAGGTAAGACATATTGCCAGCAAACTACAACATAGTTATGACGTGGTTCTCGGAACTTCGTACACTTTAACATCACAATAGCTTGAAGCATGGTTTACAAGTACGACCCGCATAAGTCATTGTAATCAGTAAAAACAGTAAGCACGTTTAAAAGTCATTAATTTTGTTTTAGAATATATGTTGATACTGCTTGCTCTCGCCAATATATGCATAAATAGAAGTCGATAACAAAACGTATTTGCGTTGGACCATTCGATAACAAACAAGTCTTCAGACGTGCCGTTTACTATGTGTTGAAAACTTGAGTAATTACAAATGATTTAATCCGCTTCGCGGCTTTCAGGGTCCACGGAGAAACAAAACCTTTTTCTGAACAATTAGTACAGTTCCAGGTTGCACAGCCATGATGCTGAAAGCATACTGAGTGCTTTACGTCGTCTCCCGCTGAGCGAAGGAACAAAAATGGCGGGTGCGCATGCCGGCTGTATCCAGTTGCTCTAGCTCCATTGCCTTTGCTTCGGGACCATTCGTGCATAACCGACACATCTCAAGCATCCTGGAGCTGGCGTCTGTACCAGCTCTAACGCCAATGTTTAAAAAAATGGAGTTTCCCCTCTCCCGTCCATGACGCGGGAGCGCCCATATGCTGCCTCAAAGGGGGGGTTGAAAAGCGAATTTGCTCCTCAGTCGCACTTGCACATTGCAAGTGTGCGGCCACTGAATCCTATATTAAGCGGCCACGATTATGTCTCGTAAAGTGCTATGCTGTCTCCGCGACGTAAAACGTTTCTCATGTGATAAAAAATACTTTGAATGCGAAATTTCCTGGCAGATTAAAATTGTGTGCCGGAACCGGGACTCAAACATAGGACCTTTGCCTTTCGCTGGCAGCGATCTACCGAGCTATCCCACACGACTCACGATGCCGCATAACAACTTTACTTCCGCCAGTACCTCGCCTCCTACTTTCCAAACTTCACAGAAGCTCTCCTGCAAACCATGCAAGACTAGCACTCCTGGAAGAAAGGATATGGTGGAGACGTGGCTTAGCATAGCCTAAGGGATGTTTCCAGAATGAATCTTTCACTCTGCAGCGGAGTGTGCGCTGATATGAAACTTCCTGGCAGATTAAAACTGTGTGCCGGAACCGGGACTCGAACCTTGATCCGTTACCTTTCGCGGGCAAGCGCTCTACCGACTGAGCTATCCCACACGACTCATGATGCCGGCATCGTGAGTCGTATCGGGATAGCTTAGTCGGTAGAGCGCTTGCCCGCGAAAGGTAACGGTCCCAGGTTCGAGTCCCGGTTCCGGCACACAATTTTCATTGTACTTTGAATGTTCATTAAAATGATCTGATAGAAGAACGAGACGAAGAATGGTAGTTTAAAAACACGTTTTATTTTATTTATCTTCTTTTTTTCATGATGATCTCTTTTTTCGGGTGTTCACTGAACCAGTACCGCCACTGTTTTATAGCAGCTGGACGTTGTGGTGCTTTTTATGCACAACACTAAAGCCACATTATAAATACATCACCTTTTTTAGATGTTTAGTGGTCTCGTAGATCTCGTAGCTCGCCTACCATGAAAACATAAAAAAATATTAGGACGTCGGGTGTATTGGCTTCATGGAAACAATAAGTGTGACACTTTTTCACTTGGTAATGAATTTATTTTTCATTCTTGATGACTGCTTGTTACATAATGACAAAGATGTTAACAACATAATGACTACACTTAGACTGACTGACAACTCCCCAACTGACTTAGGACTGACTGTGATCGCGCCAATTTGCGCGTGTTAATATCTATTATAGTTTTTCTAGAACATTCTAGAACACGGAAGTTACAGTGTATTAAATAAAATAATTGAAACAAATGAATCCTGCTTTACGTAAAGATAAACAAAATTATGACAGATGTAATAATAAGATTTCCTTATCAAAACAAAACAATACAAAGGATCATAAGTAAACAACAATTAGCGCAATATTAATATATGTTTACATTATTTAAAATTGTTAAATCAAAGCAACTAATCAATTATACCATCAGCAAACTATTACATTATGATCAATACATTATAGACGTCCTCACACATTGTTAGTTAACAATTTCATTAACAAACATTATTGTCCAAGATTGAACTTACGACTTTCAATAAATTTATTTATTTACTTCATTAAAAGACCCAAGTAATGAAAGTGATTGCGTGACCAGCCAGAAATGCCTTAAAATGCTTATACAGGGTGTTTCACTGTGTTTGCCTCTGTAACTTATAAAATAATAGGTGACGGGAAATTTTTATGCGGTAGGTCGGCACAAGAAATGTTACACTTTCTGCGGAGCTGTGAACATAGTTTATTGTATCATTTTCCAAAGAGTTACACCACAAAGATATAATTTTTACATGGAACAATAGTTTTTCTTCTATCGTGCATTGGATTCGTTGAAACCAGCTGCGTCCAAATCAATTTAAACTACATTCCTATCACTGTTAGTTTGGGAGCTACAACCCTTCAAAGTTCCAGGGGTGGAGGCTGCGATAGCGTATCTGACTGGCCGAGTGGCTATCCCCTGGGGCACGGCCCACTATCTCATGACCACCAGCCAGTCAGATACGCTGTCGTTGCCTCCGCCCCCTAAACTTTGAAGGGTTGTAGCTCCAAAACTAACAGTGATAGGAATGTAGTTTAAATTGATTTGGACGCAGCTGGTTCAACGAATCCAATGCAGGATAGAAAAAAACTATTGTTCCATTTAAAAATTATATCTTTGTGCTGTAACTCTTGGGAAAATGATACAATAAACTATGTTCATAGCTTCGCAGAAAGTGTACCATTCTTGTGTTGACCTACCGCATTAAAATTTCCCGTCACCTATTGTTTTATAAGTTACAGAGGCAAAGACACTTAGTGAAACACACTGTATAATACAAACACGGAATAAAGAAAAGTGTGAAGTAATACACATGACCACTAAAAGAAATCCGCTGAACTTCAATTACGCGATAAATCAGTCAAACCTTAAGGTCGTAAATTCTACCAAATACCTAGCAGTTACAATTACGAACAACTTTGTCTGGAGAGAACACATAGAAAATGTTGTGGGGAAGGCGAACCAAAGGTTACGTTTCATTGGCAGAACGCTTAGACGATGCACCAGCTCCACCTACATCACACTTGTGCGTCCTCTCTTGGAGTACCGTTGCCCCTTGTGGGACCCTCACCAGGTGGGACTGACGGAAGACATTGAGAAGGTTCAGAGAAGGGCAGCTCGTTTTGTTTTATCACGTTACGGGGGGGAAAGCGTCACGGAAATGTTTCACGAATTGGGGTGGAAATCATTAAAAGAAAGACGTTATTCATTGCGGCGTGATCTGTTTGCGAAGTTTCAATCACCGACTTTTAGTTCTGAAAGTGAAAATATTTTGCTAGCACCCACCTACTTAGGGAGACATGACCATTCCAATAAAATAAGAGAAATCAGATCGAAAACGGAACGATTTAGGTGTTATTTCTTCCCGCGCGCTATTAGAGAATGGAACGGTAGAGAAAAGTTATGAAGGTGGTTAATGGACCCTCTGCCAGGCACTTAAATGTGATTTGCAGAGTATCTATGTAGATGTAGATGTAGATGTACTTGCTGCTCTTCTGAACGCATACTTGCCGTCACTCCACAGAAAGTGTAACATTTCTTGTGTTGACCTACCGCATTAAAATTTCCCGTCACCTTTTGTTTTATAAGTTACAGAGGCAAACACACTTAGTGAAACACCCTGTATAATACAAACACGGAATATTAGGGCATAATACCACGATCAGATGTGGTATCGAACAATTCATTTATTAAAACAAACGAGATTTTCTAGGATAGATACATTACAACGTGAATGTACTTGCTGCTCTTCTGAACACATACTTGCCGTCACTCCACAGAAAGTGTAACATTTCTTCTTTCCCTTGTTTTATAAGTTACAGAGGCAAACACACTTAGTGAAACACCCTGTATAATACAAACACGGAATATTAGGGCATAATACCACGATCAAATGTGGTATCGAACAATTTATTTATTCAAACCAACGAGATTTTTGTCGGATAGATACATTACAACGTGAATGTACTGCATGCTCTTCTGAACGCATACTTGCCGTCACTCCACAGAAAGTGTAACATTTCTTGTGTTGACCTACCGCATTAAAATTTCCCGTCGCATATTGTTTTATAAGTTACAGAAGCAAACACAGTTAGTGAAACACCCTCTATAATACAAACACGGAATATTAGGGCATAATACCACGATCAAATGTGGTATCGAACAATTCATTTATTCAAACAAACGAGATTTTCTAGGATAGATACATTACAACGTGAATGTACTTGCTGCTCTTCTGAACGCATACTTGGCGTCGGTCGCAGACACCCTCTGGTATTTCACGTCCTTTGGAGGACCGGCGCGTGCAGGGAGCGGCGCCGCATTTGCATGTGGGATTGCGGCGGTCTCCGCTGCTCGTCAGGCGGCAGTGCGCTCCACCAGATTTCATTTCCGGTCCTCCTCGGCCGCCGCCGCCAGACCGCCAGACCGTCAGACCGTCCGACCGACCGCCGGCGACGCTTCCGCCGCCGTCCGCTGTAATTGGCAGCGCCGCTGAGCGCTGCCGCGTCTTCATTACCAAAGGACCACCAGCCACAACTTTTCTCTTTGTCTCGTCACTTCGCGGGAATCGGAGCTGTCCTATTTCTCATGCGCGGATGCTCGACATTCTGGTACGGTGCGCACTGTCGTGAGAAGCAGATTACAAAATTCTTACTCTGTTCGCAAATTCGCGTCTCTTTATCCTCGTTTGCAATTTCGTATGCAGATCGTTGCAAGGACTCTGTTGACTGAAGTGGTGTTCTCCCTTCCGCCTTTGTGATCTGCATTTTCGTACAAGAATTTCTGAATGTACGTCGGTACTTTGCACAGCAACTACTGGTGTGTGGTAGAGCGTTCTTTTTGTACCACAATCGTTGCCTCCTACTTTTAACAATTCCACATGCATGGTCCTAGAGAAGGCAATCGTAATATGACAAAAGAGACCAAAGGAGTGATGCTTAAGGGAAGAATTACAGCAACTCTCAAACATGAATAATATAATAATTGTTGCAGCCTACAGTGGTGACCGTTTTCGATTAATAAAGATACTGCTCATAACTTTTCCTTAATGAGGAGCTGGCCCATCTCTTCAGACGTGTCACTGCATATTCCGATCTAGAATCCTACACCTATTATACTATATATTCACAGAATATATGACATCAACTGCGAATGGGCAAAGCTGAAAATGTGTACCCAACGGGATTCGAACCCGGGTCTCCTGCTTTCTAGGCAGTTGCGCTGACCCCTACACCACAGGGGACACAGTCATCACCGTACCTGCAAGGACTACCTAAGCACGCCTCCCGTCAGATACAAAATGTTCAAATGTTTGTAAATCTATCGGACCAAACTGCGTGGTCAACAGTCTGTAGCTTACAAACTACTTAAACCTAGGTAAATTAACCTAAGGACAACACACACACCCATGCCCCAGGGAGGACTCGAACCTCCACGACGAGCAAACGTGCGCTCCGCAGCGAGACGCTTTAGACCACTCGGCTACTCCACCGCGGCCCGTCGGATACCAATTCCCAGCTCCACTCTGCCCACAGTACTCAAACTCGTAGTTATGAAACTAATTCCCGCAAGAGTAGGGGCCACAAACTTTCCCACACCTTCCCACTAACGAAGGGATCATTGCCCGTCACCGGCGTATTATATATATACAGGTACCGCCTGTTCCGATAGAACAGACATCACTTCTGATTCTGCAGTTATTATAGTTTCATATTCACAGTATATATGACATCAAATGCGAATGGCCAAAGCTGAAAATATGTACCCATCAGGCATGCGAACCCGGGTCTCCTGCTTTCTAAGCAGTTGCGCTGACCCCTACACCACGGGAGAAAGAGTGATCACCGCTCCTTCAACTATTATATTACTAGCTGCTCAACCCGTTTTTCCCATGTGTATACGCATTTTCCAGTCTTATATTGGAAAATAAAATGAGAACTCGGGAAAGATTTCATCTTCACGTAATCATCAATACAGCTCAGAAATTGTGGAACAGTAAAACAAAGAAATATGCAACTCAGTACTTATCACATCATATATCCTTGACTATATGTTCTACAATAATATAATTTACAATTTTTGTAGAGTGTAATATTAGGAAACTATCTGCGATGAATAAAAAGTGGTTGAATGAAATCTGGATGATATATGGTAAATCATTCATCGCGCGATGGGAAAGTTTTTGTGACTCGTTTACGGCGTTTTGTCCTTTGAACTATGTGTCGTAGGTAGTTTTTAACCCACAGCGATTTTTGTTAACGAGTATTCTATGTGTGTACCAAGTTTAGTTGAAATCTGTCCATTATTTAAAGAGATGTGGAAAAAAACACATGATGTAAATTATTCGGAAATTTCGTTGTTTATGACATCATATCTCTTGAAATATGTGTCGTACTATTAAGTAAATTTGAAAGTAGATTCAGTGGTATATGTGCCTAATGTCTGCAAAGTATGGTGTTAGTAGTTATCCTCATGCGTGAGGATGCGATTTTTCTTGAACCAAATTATTTATGACATCATATCGCATGAACTATATGTAGGACTGTGATATAAAATCGAAGGAACATTCAGTGGTATGTATGATTACTGTCTGCGGTATGTCTCGCGAATACGATTTACAGTGTAGACGTGAAACCTTGTAACGTTATGGCAAATGACGTAGATAAACATCAAGAACATCGGAAAAGTAGTAAGCGATAAACTTTCGTCCTTTGATCATTGTGTTTGGTTTATCAGCAAGAAAAATTTGCTTAAAGATTTTAAATTTTTTTCAAAGTTTATTGCACTTCGTTAAGTGCTCCCATTATAAAATAGTTGACGAGTAAAATCACGCCCTCACGAGCCGAAAGATGGGGCAGTTTTCATTATTTATGACGTCATATCGTATGGACTCTATATCGTAGGTAATTTTTGTAACGATAGGAAGTGATTCCTGACCTTAAAGAATATTTGTACCACTTTTGGTTGAAATCGGTCTAATTAATTTATTAGCAGATGTTGAATATTATAGCACGATGCAGCCATTTTTCACGACTGTCGTTGTTTATGAGGTCATACCTCCTTACGTATGTGTCGTAGGTGGTTCTTAGGGGAGACCAGGGGAATGGCGCCACCTTAACGGAAACCAGTTGTTTTTGCCTTATTAAAGGTGTGTCTTTTTCGTAAAGAATAATACTACAGCTTCGCCAGCTAATACTACTTTATTATACTTTTTCAGACATACATTTTGTTAAAAATTATATTGTGAAAGTATACACAGTGGCGCCATCACCTTGAGTTCCAGAGTAACGACGCCATACATTTGAAAATCAAGGATAAACCTACCGATGAGTGAGTAGTAGTAGTAACTGTTACAACCTTTGTAATTTATAGTTACCATTCTTCTCTATTAGACATTTAGAAGACTTCAGATACTTGTCGATGTAAAATTGGAATAAAAATACATTTTATAATTTAGGCTTGATTAAGACACCGCAAAAGTCAGAAATACCGGTATAGTTTTTGGCACATTCTCTACATTTTGCAAGTGACCATTTCTCAGAATGTATTCATCTGTATTATACTTCATTTTGCCTAAATTCTCCACCATGGCGTCACTGCCCCAGTTGAAAAAAATGGCTTAGAACGTCAATTTAATGCCAAAGATTTTGCGAAACAATTAGGTTAGAGACACGAAATCCAGGCTAAATATCTACAGATTACGTTAATACGAGTATTAAAAAGCAATGGCAGCCTATAGAGGTACTTATTTGAATAAAATACAGGCTCGTAAATTAGATGCAAAACGTCGAAACTAACAATTTCTTTCACACGACTAATACCTGTCAACAATCACGGACGGCGAACACAGGAATTAGTTCCGCGGTAGGTAACGGAGATAGAACACTGGCAAGCGGACTCGTACTGCGAACCGTTCGTCATAAAACTGGGGTGGCGCGATTACCCAGGGTGGCGCCGTTAACCTGGTCTCCCTTACCCCAACAACAATTGTTGCCAGATATTATGGAACATGGTGTACCAAGTTTTGTAGAAATCCGTCCAGTAGTTTAGGAGATGTGAAAATGTTTGTATAGTCTATGGGACTTAACTACGGGGTCATCAGTCCCTAAACTTACAAACTACTTATGAACTACTTACGAACTAGGACGGCACAAATATCCATGCCCGAGGGGGGATTCGAACCCCCGACCGTAGCGGCCGTGAAGACCGTGACTGGAGCGCCTCAGTCCCCTCGGCCACCGCGGCCGGCTTTAGGAGATGTGGGAAATACATAAACACGGACCCACATATAAACATACAGCCTATTTTATAAGACGTTAAGATGCAGAAAATTTTTTGATCGCTGTTACTTTCCAGGAAACAATGTTCTATAAAATATTTACTTTCAAACACTTAAAATGCAGATCTTAAAATAATTTAAACTTGAAGTGACTGAATGAAATAGCGTTGAACCCGTTAGGACTGTGGTGTCGCACAAGTACAAAGTGCGCGCCACCTACTTTCGCCGCGCGCCGCCATGCACGCACGGCGCGGCGTTCTTACGACGACAGCCACGAGCGCCCTCTGCTGCACCCCCGCTCGTGGCCACCACGGAAAGACATCGTTCACTTGGGACTGAGTTAGGAACCAGTAAAGACTTCGGAATGCGATAGGCACCAGTGAAGACTCGGCTATCAGTTAGGCACTAGGCAGGACTCTAGCTCAACTATGTATCAACATTCTGCAGTACTATGTAAAAGTTAAGTATTGTATAAATTCTGTGCAATATATATCTCATTCTAATTTACTCTAGTGTTTCTAGTTCTGGCTGCTCCCCTCCGTACCTGCACCAGCGTGCTATCTTTATTTCTGTGTCGGTCTCATTCCACTCAGCCACCGACACCTACAACGGAACGAGTCACAAAAGCAGCGACGAGGCTGGGACACAAAAAGGACGAACGGGCGTATCTTTTAAAAAATGCTGCCGGTAGATGCCGGGTGCTATAAGCACCTTGGTCATGTGTGTGTGTGTGTGTGTGTGTGTGTGTGTGTGTGTGTGTGTGTGTTGTTCTTAACATAAGTTATTTCAAGTTGTTTGTATGTCTAGGGATTAATGACCACTGCAGTTCTCTTCCAGAGCTTTACAAACATTGTGTAGTGGGACAGATTTGTGAATTCCTACTCTCCCACATCAGCTTTGTTTTGCAGGAGATGAAAATTAAAGAAAGCGTATTAATAAAACCGATTTATTGAATGTTGTGTAATGATTTTTATGATATGATACTTAAGAAGAATGTTTTGTGTTTGTTTCATGATCGATCGAGGTACTGCAATAAACAGGAGCAGCTTCGCCGCAGCACCGACCGGCGTCACAGAGCCGACCGTTATGTGACGTCACGGGGCAGCGGACGTCTCTGCGCCTTCTTTATTGTGGAACATCGACTGTTCTCTGAGAAGATTACTTAACATTACTATTGCTATGGATGTTCGTCAGTTCAGGTTATTTCCTTGTAAATGTACGGTCGGATCGGAAGCAAATAGTATATGCTTGTAATGCAAGTGGACCAATAAACATGAGATGTTTGACTGAGGAAGAGTTTTAAATATTACATAATCTATATGGAATGATTTATTATTTAATGTGAAATATGGAAAAGTTCAATACATTATTTGATCTTCTACATCTAGGAAGAAAACACCATCAGTTTGAAAAGTTTATAACAGGCTATTGAATTTCAAGACGCATTCCAATGAAACACTGGTATTTTTAATGCGAAACTAAAATATACTAGGCTGTGGTTTTTCGCTCGAACGCCAGTTTCATAACTGAATTGGTAGTAAAGAGTTTAAATTTTGAATGTGAAGTTACATACTGGCCTTGTATCTTTCTCCCGCGAGTATAAGGACCTGTTTGTGTTTAAGAAAAGACAGAAATATAAACTATTATATGTATATATACATATTCTTTTTATATATTAGGCGGTGGGCATAGACTTCGGAGGGAAGTTCGGTACCACGGTTCACGAGAGGTGTTAAGTTGCTAGGTGACGTTAGAAAACTTATAAATATTTACTTAGCAAAAGACTATAAGAGCCATAAACAGGTTTTCGTAATAAGACTGAACCAAATTTAGGACGAGTTTGGTATGATACGAGATTATTTTGACAATTTAAAGATCTTCATCACCTTGTCCCTTTGTCCCACCGCAATTGGAAGATTTCATAGTTTTGGGAACAATTTGTTACTTTGCGATAACAGCGCTGTTATGATAATTTTATAAATAAAAAGTGTAGAGCGCGAGATTATTGAGAACGAACTAGTTTCAACCCAATGTTGGGCAATCTTCAGTTTCTCCAAGACAGTGAGCAGCGGCACAGAAACTGCAAGTCCTCAGCTGCTATCGCTGTACCTGCGGAGTTCCACACCATTTGAAGGAACACGATAAACTAGCTTCAAAGAACATCTCAACCGTAACAGTTACGGATCAGCCTTGACTTCACGCTCGAAAAACAACGTACGTTTTGTAACAAGCGTACGAAATTATTTATACTGCACAATGAAAGTAAGAGTAATGTTCTAACGCACTGAAGGAAATGAACATAAGAAGTCCACTGTGCATTTACAAGACATCATGCTAAATAATCAAACAGAACAAAAACATAATGGAACATAAGCAACTTATGACTACCTGTAATCAGTAGAACTTTATATATTTTCTTTTCCACTAATAGGTACACCATATCAAAACATAAGATGCAGATGCAAGCTACTCATACTCAGTTATTCTATTGTAGGACCTGCTTTTTTATTTCATCAAAGGGCCTAGTACAGGTAAACGTTCTTATCTTCATGATAACTTTTTATGCATCTTACTCAAAAACAACATTAGAAATTTTTGTTCATAGTAATTTTATTTAATGCGAAGGGAGTAAGATAGGGTTGAAGCCTTTCGCCATTGTTCTTCGATCTGTACATTGAGCAAGCAGTGAAGGAATGCAAGGAGTAATTTGGAGAGGGAATTAAAGTTCAGGGAGAAGAAATAAAAACTTTGCGGTTTGCCGATGACATACTAATCCTGTCAGATTCCGCAAAGAATCTGGAAGAGCAGTTGAATGGAATAGACAATGTCTTGAAAAGAGGTTATAAGATGAAGATCAACAAGAGTAAAACGAAGGTAATGGAATGCAATGTCAGAAAATCAGGCGATGCTGAAGGAATTAGATTAGGTAATGAGGCAATAAAAGTAGTAGACAAGGTTTGTTACTTGGGTAGCAAGATAACTTCTGATGGCCGAAGTACAGAAGATATTTTGCACACTGGCTATGGGAAGAAAAGCGTTTCTGAAGAAGCGAAACTTGTTGACATCCAATATTAATTTAAATGTTAGTAAGTCCTTCCTGAAAGCATTTGTCTGGAGTGTAGCATTGTATGGAAGTGAAACGTGGACGATAAAGAGTTCAGACAAAAAGGATGACAGAAGCTTTTGAAACGTGGTGCTACAGACTAATGATAAAAATTAGATGGGTACATCACGTAACTAATGAGGAGGTGCTCAACAGAATTGGAGAGAAAAGGAATTTCTGGCGTATTCTGACTAAGAGAAGGGATAGGTTGGTGGGACACATCCTGAGACATCAAGGAATCGTCAACTTAGCATTAGAAGGTAGTGTGTAGGGTAAAAATCGTAGAGGGAGACAGAGGGACGAATACAGTAAGCATATTCAAAGGGATATAGGTTGCCGAAAGTATTCTCAGATGAAGAGACTTGCACAGGACAGGTTAGCGTGGAGAGCTGCAATAAAACCAGTCTGCGGACTGAAGACCACAACAACATCGTATGGTTTGCAAAAGTTTCATCCCATTAGCAATTTTAATATGATTATTGCTTGAAATTCAAGCGCAAAATCACACTTTGCGGATTATTCGATACATACTTTGTAACACGTACAACGACGTTTAATGGTCGCGGAATACCGCAATTCGCCTTCACGTCACACCTAGTGCCCCCTCGCACTACAGCCAGTCACCAATAGGCCTGAGGCTGGTACACAGCATGGCAGGTTGTCAGTTCGGTGATTCCGCATCACCACAGGACAGAAGTAGCAGCTTTTTATGGCTATGGTGGATCAGCTGAAGCCTACTACATCAACTGCAATCTGTAAATTTAATTTTCGCGTTTTCACCGTACCCGATGGAAAATTTTGATGATACCATTCGCGGTTGTAGTAATTGTAATAGTAGTTCTATTGTACGGGCACCGATTACGTTGGTTTAAATTACGAGCTAGCTGATCACACATATCACACCGAGACGCCGGCTTCTTAATAGTAAGTACATAATATGATACAAACTGGACTGTCAAGCCCTTTTTATATCTGACGAGCTGAGGGATAAAAGCAAGCGTTAAGCATCCCATGAATAACATGTTAATTACGCAATAGCTAGCCTAATGGTTGAATTTTATTTTCTTACACGTAAAATATTGGCAATACTCGCTATATTGTACCTATTTTTTAAAAAAAGTTAAATGTTGCGGAACCGGTAGTGCATCTCCATAACTCCAACTCTAATGTGGATCAGCGGTCTTTCATTCAGTCATTTCCAATTTTATTTATTGTAACATTTACATTTTTAACTTGTCGAAAGTTCCTCTAATTCTGTATAAGTAATTTAGCTGTTGTTTCCCTTCATACACAAGTCCCTGTAAACGGAGGACCAGATTTAGGATATGCTGACTACATCGTGGTGGTAGCAGAATCAGCGCGATATGCCAGTAAGATGGGGGCTATGGATTTATGTAGTAGAAAAAAAAGGAAAACACTGGTATAATTGAGGTATTGAGAGAAGACCCTAGAAAAAGTCCCATCACAGATAGGCATTTCGAACTTTACTAAAGTGGAAAATTTTACATACGTGGGTATATGGTTCTAGAGGCAAAATGATGTAAACCAGGAAATTATCCAATGCATCGTATTTCAGTATGAGGCAGATGATGTTATCAAATAATATATCAATAAAGACCAAACTTGAAGCATACACTGTAGTAATAGTACCAGTTTTGTTGTATAGAACGGGTACCCTAAGCACAACAACGAAATAAGAAGATAATTTCTTAAAATTTTAACCGTAGCTGCTATTGTCAGCGACCGTTAACAACGGCCGCAAACTAAAAATTGTTTAACTCGGTCTGATGCCTCCTTGCAGGCGTGCAGCCCATAGCGGCTAGCTTTTTCTCAAAATTTCTTTTTAAACATTGTGACCCAGCTGAGTAGTATATTTTATTATGTGACTTGTATTATTTTATAATTTCTGATGAAGGCAATCTTAGTCATTGCCGAAACCAGGTTTAACAATTTTTAATTTGCGGACGAGGACTGCTTCTTTAACCATTGAGATAATTTGTTAGTTTTTTGAAGAAAAATCACGAGAATAAGAAAGAACAAAGATCTGATGAGGCAAAAAGGATCGTGCAGAAAATGAAAGCACGGTGCGTACGTCTGGTAGGTCACATTTCTTGGCCATCAGACAGCTCTCGGGGAACAGCCGTACTAATGGGAAGGCCTAATGGCACCAGGCCATTAGGAAGACCACAAAAGAGATGGGAGGACGTGATACGGAAAGACCGTTCCCGGCTAGGAGAGCATAACAAATGCATCCAAACTGCACAAGTCGCCAGCACAAGACCTTCAAATTTACCAACAGAAAAAGACAGGTTGAAGATGGTTTTAAAGATAACTTTTTTTTAAATTTTGAGCAGGAAAGAGAAGCAAAATGATCATTATGAGACACAAAGCTGTTAATGGAAGAGGCCATACCTATGCAATTTGATGCAATTGAAATTTCCCCCATTTCTCCCTTTCAAAATAGGAAAATAATAAACTCACTCCAAAGTAAAAGCTCGCATGAAATTAATGGCTTTACCAGCAGAGTACTAATGGCTTCTTGCCAACAGCTATGTAAGAGTCTTGGCCACAAATGTTACCGCTCTCTGAAACAGCCTATTTTCGCCCTATAGATTGAAATACAGCTCTACTGTATGAACATATGATGATGGCATCCTCTCGGGTAAAATATTCCGGAGGTAAAATAGTCCCCCATTCGGATCTCCGGGCGGGGACTACTCAGGAGGATGTGATCATCAGGAAAGACAATACTGGCATTCTACGGGTCGCAGCGTGGAATGTTAGATCCCTTAATCGAGTAGGAAAATTAGAAAATTTAAAAAAGGAAATGGATAGGTTGAAGTTAGATATAGTGGGGATTAGTGAAGTTCGGTGGCAGGATGAACAGGATTTCTGGTCAGGTGAGTACAGGATTATAAATACAAAATCAATTGGGGGGTATCACAGGAGTAGGATTGATAATGAATAAGAAAATAGGAATGCGGGTAAACTACTATGACCAGCACAGTGATCGCATTATCATTGTCAAGATAGATACAAAGCCAACACCGACAACAATAGTACAGGTTTATATGCCAACTAGCTCTGCCGATGATGAGGAAATCAAAGAAATTTATGAGGAGCTAAAGGAAATTATTCAAACAATTAAGGGAGAGGAAAACTTATTTGTTATGGGAGACCCGAATTCGGTAGTAGGACAAGGAAGGGAAGGGAAGATAGTAGATGAATATAGTCTGGGCAAAAGGAATGAAAGAGGAACCCGCCTGGTAGAATTTTGCTCAGAACATAATTTAGTTATAACAAACACCTGGTTCAAGAATCACAAAAGAAGGTTGTATACGTGGAAGAGACCAGGAGACACCGGAAGATACCAGATAGATTTTATAATGGTAAAACATAGATTTCGTAACCAGGTTTTACAATGTAAGACATACCCAGGGGCAGATATAGACTCTGACCATAACTTGTTGGTTATGAACTGTAGACTGAAACTGAAGAAACTACAAAAAGGTAGGAAAATAAGGAGATGGGACCTGGATAAATTGAAGAAACCTGAGGTTCTTAAAAATTTCAGAGGGAGCTTTAGCCAACAATTGGCAGGAACAGGGAGAAATAAAACAGTAGAGGAGGAATGGATAAAATTGAGAGATGAAATAGTGAAAGTAGCAGAGGACAAAATAGGTAGGAGGGCAAGACATACAAAAAATCCTTGGATATCACAGGAAATACTAAATTTAATCGATGAAAGGAGAAAATATAAAAATGCAGTAAATGAAACAGGCAAAATGGAGTACAGACGACTAAGAAACGAGATTGACAGGAAGTGCAAAATGGCTAAGCAGGAGTGGCTAGAAGGCAAATGCAAGGATGTAGAAGAATGTATAAATAGGGGGAAAATAGATACAACCTACAGGAAAATAAAAGAAACATTTGGAGATAAGAAAAGCAGCTCTATGAATATCAAGGACACTGATGGAAAACCAGTTCTCAGCAAAGAAGGGAAAGCTGAAAGGTGGAAAGAGTATATACAGGGGCTCTACAAAGGAAATGAACTTCGAGACAATATTGTGGGAAGGGAAGAGGATGTAGAGGAAGATGAAATAGGTGATACTGTACTGAGAGAAGAATTTGACAGAGCCCTGAAAGACCTAAGTCGAAACAAGGCTCCTGGAGTAGATGATATTCCCTCAGAGCTACTGAAGTCTCTGGGAGAACCAGCCATGACAAAATTGTTTCACCTGGTGTGTAAGATGTATGAGACAGGCGAAGTACCCTCAGACTTTAAGAAAAATGTTATAATCCCCATTCCAAAGAAAGCAGGTGCAGACAGGTGTGAAAACTACAGAACCATCAGTTTAATAAGTCATGGTTGCAAAATATTAACACGAATTATTTACAGAAGGATGGAAAAGCTGGTAGAAGCCGACCTCGGGGAAGATCAGTTTGGGTTCAGGAGAAATGTAGGAACACGGGAGGCAATACTCACTTTACGGCTTATCCTAGAAGATAGATTAAGAAAAGGCAAACCTACATTTCTAGCTTTTGTAGTTTTGGAGAAGGCCTTTGACAATGTTGATTGGAATAAACTCTTTCAAGTTCTGAAGCAAGCAGGAGTAAAATATAGGGAGCGTAAGGTTATTTACAAAAACCAGACAGCGGTTGTCAGAGTTGAAGGGCATGAAAGGGATGCAGTGGTTGGAAAGGGAGTAAGACAGGGTTGTAGTCTCTCTCCATTGTTATTAAATTTGTACATTGAGCAAGCCATAAAGGAAAGCAAGGAGAAATTTGGAGAAGTAATTAAAGTTCACGGTGAAGAATTAAAAAGATTGCGTTTTGCCGACGACATAGTAATTCTGTCAGAGACAGCAAAGGACCTGGAAGAGCAATTGAACGGAATGGACAGTGTACTGAAAGGAGCATATAAGATGAACATTAACAAGAGCAAAACTAGGGTAATGGAGTGCAGTGTAAGAAAATCAGGTGATGCTGAAGGAATTAGATTGGGAAACGAAGCAATAAAGGAGGTCGATGAGTTTTGTTTCTTGGGCAGTAAAATAACAAATGATGGTCGCAGTACAGAGGATATAAAATGCAGAATGGCAATGGGTAGAAAAGCGTTTTTGAAAAAGAGAAATTTGTTAACCTCGAATATTGATTTAAGCCTAAGGAAGTCCTTTCTGAAGGCATTTGTATGGAGTGTTGCCTTGTATGGGAGTGAGACATGGACGATAAACTGTGCGGACAGGAAGAGGATTGAGGCTTTTGAAATATGGTGCTACAGAAGAATGCTGAAGATTATGTGGGTGGATCTCGTAACTAATGAGGAGGTACTGAACACAATTGGGGAGAAAAGAAATTTGTGGCATACCTTGACTAAAAGAAGGGATAGATTGGTAGGACACATTCTTAGGCATCAAGGAATTGTGAATTTAGCATTGGAGGGAAGTGTGTTCGGTAAAAATCGCAGAGGAAGACCAAGAGATGGATATAGTAAGCAGATTCAGGCAGATGTGGGTTGCCGTTCTTATGTGGAGATGAACAGGCTTGTTCAGGATAGGGTATTGTGGAGAGCTGCATCAAACCAGTCTCCGGACTGAAGACCACAACAACAACAACAGATTGAAATTTGCGTAAGTTAAACCATTCAAGTAAAAAGGGTTACATCGGCAGGCAACAACTGCCGCCCAGTCTAATTTTTGATAGCTTCATCCAAAATTCACGAAAAAGCAATTTATTCAAGACTAATCTCAATATTTGTTAAAGTAAGATACTAAGAAAGTGTCAATTTGTTTTTAGAAAAGGTTTTGCGACACAATATCTTTTACTAAATATTAAGTGCTCTAAACGCCCGGACGTCGCACGTGACGATCATTGACTTCTTCTAGATAAGCTCAAGGTTTTTATATGATTATGACAGTGCACAAACTGTTTAATTCTTACTTAAATGGAACATTGCAGGAAGTTGGAATAAGGGGTTCATCACATGATGCGCAAAAATCAGCCTATTTCCCAAACGGTGGATTTATTAAGAATGAGGTCACACAGGGTTTGATGTTAGGTCTATTGTTGTTCTTAATATGTATAATGGCTTGCCATTCCATATTAACAAAGATGAAAAGGCAACGCGTTTCGATAATCGTAGAAGTATTGTAATCACACCTGTGAAACAGGACATACGTGATGAATTTATAGCTTTCAGAAAATTATTAAAATGTTCTCTTCAAACGGGCCCTCATTAATTTTTGATAACACACACTGTATACAATAATATACAGTAACTTGCTTGACACTAATAATGAATATAGACTGTGACCATAAGTCTTCTGCTGAGATAGAGTATTCAACATTTCGGGTGTGTGCACGAAATTTTATAATAAAGCCTGAGAGACAGCCAAAGACCACTGATAAAAATTTAAATAATCTCTTAATAACAAGTCCTTCTACTCAGAAGATACATTTTTACATACAAAGTGGTAATTACAGAAAATTAGTATCTTATAATAGCAAGTAAGGATACTTTTTATTAAACCGACAGATCGCACATAATTAAAAAATAACATATTCTTGTTCTTGTTCTTGTTCTTGTTCTACATACTTGAATTCTTTCGGAGCTCCTATCCACAAATCTTCAGGCGATCGAATCATATAAAATTATATGTGCAGTATTAACCCTAGAACGGTCGGCCGAAAAATAGTTTCAGGAACGGTCGGGCTGGGTCTGTGGGACCCAAAAATTAAAACGCTTATGACAAGTGCCAAACAGTGTATTTACATCAAATGACGAGATTTTATATTGTTTAGGTCCTACTAAATGCTGTAGGGACATTATTTAAACGTTCTGAATTTCACAATTGCTGTAAAATAAAATAAAATAAAATTAGAAAATACACTTCTTAGTAGTAATAAATGTAACCACACTGGAAGTACAAGTAAATTGGATTGAAATACAAATATAAATGACAATAATTTGTTGAACTGAGAAGCAGACTTGTTGAATTATTGTTATGTAAATCGAAATATGCATATAATGAATAGTTTGTGTGATATCGTCCTCTAAAATCATCACTTTTCGTAACAGACGACACAAACCATTTCTGCATGCACCAAGCACAACTACATTTTGCAAATTTTGCAGAAGTATTTAGTTTTGCTGTCCTTTCACTTATAGCATCTTCCCCTTCATCCCCACTTATTTCACTATTGATATCATGATCACTGTTTATATCGAAGTCTGGATCCGCGTCAGAATCGTCAATTTCATTATCATCATCGTATTAAATGTTGCAAATTTCACAGTATGAAGCAATTTCGCTTGAAATTTTGTATTTTAAATAATTGACATCAGAAATAGTTCACAAAGTAATTTGAAACTGGAAGAGACACCAAATACAAATACAACCGCACTGGTAGAAATCAATAACGTAAACGGTCGGGCTGGGTCTGACAGACCCTCCCGCTTTTTGGAGAACTCCGGAACATTGTCTAAACAATTTAAAACCTTATTCATGATGTTAACGCTTTCTCTTGCATGTTTCAGGAAGCTAGCAGAGCGCTCGAGTCAGATCAGCTACTATAAGCATATAAATTCATTGAAATAAAAACTAGTGGGTCTCACAGACCCAGCCCGACCGTTCTAGGGTTAATAGTCCCTGTGACACGCAACTGAGAGTCCAGATTAAAATTACATTTGCATAATCATGAGTTCTGATCCCAACTATATTTTGCTTCGCTATTTAATCTAATCCACCTCAATCTGCACAACTCAATCCGCATGTCTCAATCTGATCCTCAAAATGTCAGATCTTATCCGATTTAAATGTATGTAATGAATGTGCAAGTTCAGTAGATACGACTAAATTTGAAGAAGAGAGAGAGCCTGTTGGGAACACTGACAGCAGCGAATAAAGGCTATGAAGTATGAGCGTCATATAGCGTATGCAAGCGAATGTTTTTCTTTCTTTTTGAAAGTAGATTGCGCTGATTTCACGAGTTTGTGCACGCTTACATAAAGCCTAAAATTTAAGGTTCTAAGAAAAGACAGCTCGTGTTCTGTCCAACTTCGCCATGTGATGAACAAAGAAAACTGTGCGCATAGATATTTCAAGTGAAATTCAACATCTGGATTTTATGAAGTCTACAAGAAATCGCGGAACAGTCCGTCGTAGCGTACACAGTACTAAATTATCCATTCCCTTTCTACTGCATGCAACGACTCGAATCCTGCAGCACCGTCGGATAACTTCGTAGCTACGGATTAGGAAGCGTAAAGAATGATGCTGTGTCTAATTATAAGCCTCACAGCACAAAATAAATAATATTTTTGCAGTGGTTGATACCTGATGGAATATTAGGACAGATGCTTAAAAATATATAAACAAATAATATAATTAAAATCATTTGACTACACGTAGACCAAGGAAACGAATCGCTACAGTCAAATTTTTAAGTATTGCCCTGGTTGGGCTTCATAAGAAGTGAAAACATAACGATGGCAGCATCCACCAAATCGAAAGTTAATGCCTTGAGATGATTCCAAGCGCTAAAGGAAGTAAAACGAATAAACGTTAGTTTTATTAGTATAGTCCGGTTATTCCAGACCCAGCGACAAAAAATATGGTTCATTACCAAACGTTGCGATGAAAGCATTAAAAATAGCATCAAAGATTAACAGAAACATGAATCACGATTTTTGTTTTCGATTAAAATTCCTAAGAAAAGGAATTTGTTTTGTTCCGTGTCACACAAATTCTAGGAAACTTTCAGTTGGATAAGTTTCTTCTTCACAAACTATCTGTCTGACGCACAGCCTAAACCACTAGACAAATACACATCTTATAAAATAAACATGTTTTTGCTAAACATAGTTAATATTTTGTTTCTCAGTAATATGCACAAGTGTGATGCTCAGGTAGGTCGTAGTTATTAATATATTTCATATACGGAAGTTAAGCTAGGGTAAAAAAAGGGCTTGTTTTCGTAGTTATTTTTTTTCCATTTTATTTGCATTTCTGAAGAAGGCTGTGGCACTAATATGGAATACCATTATTCCATATTTTGAAATCCTCTTCCAAGAAGGCAGGGTAAGATTGGTTGACGGGTCTCATGTGCGAAATGTTGGCTCACACTGAATTTCCAGTTCACGATAAAGGCCATTGTGTATGTGTATTTCACAAGTGAAATGCCTTCATTGTTCCACACACACCAACGACACTGGAACCCCCACGCCGTACCAGTACCTCATCGTAATGAATTTACGAACAGAATCATAGCGACACAAGCGCCGGGTGTCTGTGTGGAGTTACTACACAGTGTGCTTGTTGTTGTGGTCTTCCGTCCGGAGACTGGTTTGATGCAGCTCTCCACCTTACTCTTTCCTGAACAAGCCTCTTCATCTGCTCATTAGAATGGAAACCTACATCTGTTTGAATCTGCTTACAGTATTCATGTCTTGCTCTCACTCTGCGGTTTTTACCCCAAACACTTCCATACAAATTCACAATTCCTTGATGTCTAAGAATATGTCCTACATTTCGATCTATTCTTTTAGTCAAGTTATGCCATAAATTCATTTTCTCTCCAACTCTGTGGAGTACCTGCTCATCAGTTACGCGATCCACCCACCTAATCTTCAGCAATATTCTGCAGCACCACATTACCGAAGCCTCTTTCGTCTTCCTGTCCGCACTCCTTATCGTCCAAGTTTCACTACCATACAAGGCAACACTCCACACAAAGGCCTTCAGCAAGGACTTCCCTAGCATAAATTAATATTAGATGCTAACAAATTTCTCTTTTATAAAAACGCTTTTCTACCCATCGCCATTCTGCATATTATATCTCATGTACTGCGAGCGTCATACGAGGCGCGTCCAGAAAGTAAGTTCCGTTTGGTAATAAAATGAAATAGAACACAGACAAAGAAGAAATTTTTATTGCACAAAATTTTAGAACTCTTAAACTACTTTTCCACATAACTGCCGAAATTTTGCAGGCATTTGTGATAACGTGGCACCAGGTTTTGTATACCTTCTTCATAGAAATCTGCCGCCTGTGTCTTCAACCAGTTGGAAACAGTTTCTTTCAGCTAGTCGTCATTGGTGAAGTGATGAGCGCCAAGGAAAGACTTGAAATGTAAGAACAGATGAAAGTCGCTAGGAGCGAGGTCAGGGCTGTACGGAGGATGGTCAAACACGTCCCAGCCAAATCCCTGCACGCCCGCCATTGAACTGTCGGACCCACCTTCTCACCAGCGAATCAGTCATCGCATTTGTACCGTAAACATTGCAAATTTGCCGATAAATTTCACTTGCTTTCACTTTCCTCGCATTCAGAAACCGAATCACCGACCTGATTACACAGGCGGCGGGATTTTCAATCAACGCCGACATTTCAAACAAGCACAACAAAGTGTACGTAACTGACAGCGATCTCCAAATGGCGCACGTTCTTCTCCTTGATACACATCGTCTACAGCGCATGTGCGGAACTGCAATCGCAGCGCTGCAGCGGAGATAAATTGAAATGGAACTTACTTTCTGGACGCGCCTTGTATTTTACTACTCAAGTAACAAAACTCATCTACCACCATTATTGTTTCGTTACCTAATCTAAATCCTTCAGCATCGCCTGATTATGTGACATTAAATTCCATTACCCTTGTTTTACTCTCATTAATGTTCATCTTATACGCACATTTCAACGCACCGTCCATTCCGTTCAACCGCTCTTCCAGTTCGTTTGCTGTCTCTGACCGTATTACCATGTCATCAGCAAAACGCAATGTATTTATTTCTTTACCCTGAACTTTAAAACTGTTTCTAAGTTTGTCCTTGCTTTCCCATATAGCTTGCTCAAAGTACAAATAGAATGACATTGCAGAAAGATTACAACCCCGTCTTACTTTCTTCGCAACCAATCCATCCCTTTCATATCCTTCAACTCTGACAACCGCCATCTGGTTTTTCTACAAGTAGTAAATAACCCTCCGTTCCCTGAAGAGGGGCTGAAGCCTTTTGAGTAGTTACAAGGACAACAGCCTGAATAATGGACTGAGCGGCATTGTAACATCAGCTAATGTGGCATTGCCACACAGTTACTGCGAACGGCTGAAAGCAAGAGGAAACTACAGCCGTTACTTTTCCCGAGGACATGAAGCTCTACTGTATGAATATATGATGATCGCATCCTCTAGCGTAAAATATTCCGGAGGTGAAAGAGTCCCCCATTCGTATCTCCTGGCTGTAACTACTCAGGAGGAGGATGTTGTCATCAGGGAAGACTGTATCCGTACAAAGCCTTTAATCTTTTCATCCCCAGTGTTGTTCTTCGACCACAAAGTATTTTGTGTATCAGTCGTTAAAGTCGCATTCTTGTTGACGAACGACATGCTTCTAGTACGACGTTTTGCAGCTTTGTACTGCGTGTAGCCACTCCTGAGTCATTAATCTATCTTGGAGGTTGTGTTACGTTGCCTTCTGTACGTGGCTGTGAGTGTGAGTGAGAGTGTCGTTCGTGTTATTTTATTTCAGCAGTGAATTGTCTTATCTTTGGTGCTGTGGCGAATAATATGCTAGCATTATTCACCTGACAAACTATCATCAAATAACGTTACACGTAATAGAATACCACCAAACAAAGGGCCGTGTTGTGCAAGAAATACTTGAAAAAAAATAATAATAATAAATAAATAAATAAAAATATCGCGCACACGTGTTTTACGGCCAACTTTAGATTTGTAGTTTTACAAGTTTTTGCAAACATTTTGGAACAAATAATTATCAATATAATAAAAAATTAATAAGAGTGTCTGAAACACTTTTAGGAAAAAAATAGTAGGTAGAGGCGGGTTCCGAACCACTGACCTTTAGCGTCATATACAAATGCATTCCCACTACCCTATCGCTAACAGTTAGGAGTTGCGTTCTTTAAGCCCATACTATTGTTGGCCGTTGTTAACTGATGCCAATATGGCATTTTTAGACACTAGATTATCATTTATCGTACAAAGAACGACATGTTTTAGTAAATTCCTCAGTGCGCATTGCTTTGAAATAACAACGTGTAAGTTACAATGAGAAAAACATCAAATACGCAACGCAAGATGGCGTATGCCAGAGAGAGTTCTGCGCGAGGAATGTCACGTGACATCTGCGAACGGCGAGTTTTCGTTAATTCAATGGAGGGTGTCAAAACTGATATGAAAAAAACATAAGGGAACAAAGTTGTAGAGAATTTTCGCCTCTAAACATTGGTTTATTTAATTTTCGCGTCAGATGAACGGTTTATTTCCAATTAAAATTACATTACAAACGGCTTTTTTTTATATTACTAACGTATTTCTTGTTCGAAATATTTCAAAAAGCGAGGTTCTGGTCTCTGGTAGCCAGCAATTATGTCTGTAAAATTTGGTGTTGATCGGTTGAACGGTTCGTCTTAAAAACAGGGAACACTTTACGGACAGACAGTATTTTTGCAAATATCTCTGAAACGATACGAGATATGAAAAAAAACAAAAACCATAAGAGAGCAAAGTTGTAGACAATTTTCTCCTCTACAAATTAGGTTATTCAATTTTCGTGTCAGATGAATGGTTAAGCCGTTATTTTCATTTACATTTCGAGCTGTCAAAAGACGATAGCAAAGGCCCACTTTTAGTGTTACTACTGTAACCTAAAGTGGGCCAAAAATGAATAAATAAGAAAAACATAAAAACAATAGTTCGATCAAAAATTTTAAAAATCATTTTTGATGTTTAGTGCACTGTAGTAATAAAGAAAACATTGAATTTTAATATTTCCAAAGCTGAATTGGTAATGTTGGAACGGAAGGGTTTCACTGCTAGTTTAGAAACGCCGTCTGAGACCAGAGCGAGAACCTGTCCTGATCGAATAAAGACTCTGTGTAACGATACACTTTAATTTCATTTTTTTGTTTATCTTTTATCAGCGATGCTTATCGCCTCCGGTTCCCTCTGACTCGCAATGCAACCAATTTAATTTCGTTCGTAATTTTTTACTCCCAAACAAGGGAGAAGACGGAACCGTGATAGTAGTTTTACTCACTCTCTGGTCTGTATCTGATGTGACAACACGTCTTTCATACCTGTATCCACTTATGTAAGTAGGAAGAATGATGCAAGTTGTTGCTGAAAATATATTATTTAAATTTAAAACCATTCGCCCCCCTTTGGTTTTATTTAAATCAAACTCATCCACGTCAAATATTTAATTTATTGATGTTTTTCAGCTCCTTGTCAAACGTAATAGTTTAATGTTCAGACGCCATTACAATCGCTTCGCATTGTCTGCAAAATTTCAGTCAATCAATCATCCTTATACTATACTTTGCTTGAATTTAGAACCTGCAGTCATTTCTTTTGTAATTTCACGAAGTCCGATCATTTTTTTAAAATTATTTTATCATTACCAGTAACTTCA
The DNA here is from genome assembly GCA_026315105.1 of Locusta migratoria. Classification (NCBI taxonomy): domain Eukaryota; kingdom Metazoa; phylum Arthropoda; class Insecta; order Orthoptera; family Acrididae; genus Locusta; species Locusta migratoria. The sequence goes on along the minus strand of CM048745.1, from coordinate 55,081,588 downwards.
TGTTCTACCCACGGTCACACAACAATGAAAAGCGAAGTGAACAGTCTGAACGTTGATCTCCTACGGAAAGCATCTCGAACATTCACAGATTAAATAAGAAAAAGTTATCATTTCCAGCTTTTACAATACGAAGTGCAGGATCCAGCTAAATGCTTTCCGTAAGTCTTATAACGTGCTGTTGCTTGTATGGTGCCGAACTTTAATATGCAATCCGTGGTTTATTTGCTTTAATGTTCATTTTGTGCTGTACTTTAACTAAATTATTTCAGATTACATAAAAGTTTTCTGGGTATTGTACCGCGTCATGATGTAAGGCTATTACTTAAATAACCGACGTTTCGGCCAACGTGGCCTTCATCTGGGTATGCTATTGTGAGCTGGTTGTTACTACACTTTATATTACTTTCATTTAGAATTACGTCATAATACAAGGTGGAATGCGAGTGTGGGGAAGTATACATAGGTGAGACAGGGAGGGCAGTGGCAACACGCATACGCGAGCATGAACGCTATATTCGATTAGGCCAACACAATAAATCTGCAGTAGCCGAACACCAGCAAGATTTCAGTAAAAAGATAAAATTTAACGATGCCAGAATACTCGCCAAGCAACGAGGGATGGTTAAACGCAAGATAAGGGAAGCCATCGAAATTGCAAAACACCCTCATAACATGAAGAGAGAAGGTGGACTCAGGCAAGCCCCCTCTTGTCTACCAGCCATCACAGCGAAATAGGCCGCACCGACATCACAACACGCGAGCGTCACTAGTAAGCTACTGCCGCCGCGCGGCCCACGGCCAGCAGGAGAGAAACGGAAGCCCTCACTCCATTCGCCGATGAACACCAATCATGTCTCGCTATGCAAGAAGCAACGGCTAACTCCCACCTCTTCCACCTCAGCATCCTATCAAAATAAAGTTCCATTCTTCCGCCAAAAATTCACCTATAACATCGCTTATTTTTAAAAATTATGACGTAATATCTAAATGAAAGTAATATAAAGTGTAGTAACAACCAGCTCACAACAGTATATCCAGATGAAGGCCACTGTAACGTTGGCAGAAACGTCGCTTATTTAAGTAATAGCGTTACATCATGACGCGGTACAATACTTTTACGTCATCTGACTCTGGCCGTGGAAGCCTACGTAATTATAAATTATTTAGAATTAAAAGAAATCGGTACCATCAATTTCTTGTCCAAAATATAATCGCGGAATCTACTTGAACAATTATGGTATCATACTAAGCAAGGGCAACGTTATATGTGCTTGTAGCAGAGGTCGCCTGATGTCGCAGCGAGTGAGCTCGGCGGTGGCAGCGACTTTCGCCTGTGAGCCTGGTTCGCCGGGTGTCAATTGTGAGCTGATTAATACCTGCCTGTCGCTGGCAGGCTCGCCACCATTCATCTCCCACTCTGCACGGGCCGGCCGGCGTGACAGCGACAGAGTAGCGCAGCCATGGCGCGCTGCTGCAGGCCGCTAGTGTCAAAGTTCCCCCAAAGGCACTCCTCTGGCTGGACAGGCAGATGGACGAGGGGCGAGGAAGGCGGATGGCGAGGCGGGTGGGAGAAAGGGAGAGAGAAGGTTCACCGTGGTTTGCAAATTTCATGCAGTACTTTAAGCTTTTTAGTCAAAAGTATTTCATTATTTCATAATCCACAGCTTGCAGATCTGTCGAAAATCGTTATGTACCACCGTCAAGAAACTCTTACTAATATATGATTTCCGACGTATTTCGAGACGCGATATTAGAGCTGCAGGAGACTGAAAGCTTCTTGTTGTAAGTTTATTAAGTGAAAGTGAAAGCTTGAAGAAAGTTTGTTAAGTGAAAGTTTCCTATTCTTAATAAGTCTTTCTATTTAAATCAAGGAGTCTCTCTAATCATATCTGCGCAACGGATTTAACAAATAAAATGAGACCCTGTAAGTAAAACAATCTGTACTTCTGTGAGCATTATTTCTGACAGTCAGATTCAGGAGCATGTAAGGACTGATTACTTTATTAGTAGGTAAACATGTACATTTAAAAGGAAATCTTTTTCTCAAAAAACTCAACACGTACCATACAACAAAAACAAAAATGCCACAATCAGGAAAATGAGGGACGAGGTTGAGCTGAAATAAGCAAAATTACTAATCATTAAGTAAGTTATTGAATTAAAGAAACATACCTTTGTTGAGTCTTCAATATAATACAATGGTTTTATACAATTACGTTCCATACAAACATTCTCTTCCTCTTGATACAGAATCCACTGTCCAATATAATACGTTTGTTTTCATAAATATAGAGTGAAATAAATCAAACTCGATACAATCATTGCTGACCAATTCAACCTTAGTACACAACAGAGTTGCCATACGTCTGTCAGCTAGCCTAGCCCACAATCGACTCCTCTGCTCATCAGCTCACACTCTACTACTCGGCCGGCCGCAGTGGCCGAGGAGACTGAGGCGCTCCAGTCACGGTGTGCACAGCCACTACGGTCGGGGGTTCGAATCCCCCCTCGGGCATGGATATTCGTGCCATCCTTAGTCTTAGGTAGTTCATAAGTAGTTTGTAAGCTTAGGGACTGATGACCCCGTAGTTAAGTCCCATAAGTTCTACAAACATTTTAACATTTCTACTACTCGCCTCAGCGGTCAAAGAAGTTGTTGTAGCGCAGATGCTACATCGCAGTAGCAAACACATTATGATGTGGCAGTAGTTATAAATATCGACTGAGATTATCGATCATGGATGACTTTCACATACGAAATAAAGCTATAAGTCGGATACACGTTCAGATTCACCAAAAATATTACCAATATGTCCATAAATAATGAACTTCAGCCTATGGCTGCCTGCTTTAAAGATATTCAGTATATCTGCGCCGATACCGATACGATCGACCGCCATATTTGTTAAAACTTGTAAAAAAAATATTGTAAATTTCTTAAAAATGGCCACAAAGGTCATTAAAATTCACAATATGGTGCCTGTATCTGACCTGACAGAAAGTCGAATGGTAGGGCATGTTGGATGAAGCTGTAACTGTGGCTGAATAAAGAAAAGATGTGAAAATTACCCTTCAAAGAGCGTGCGACTATCACTGTCCCTGACAGGAAACTCACCGGCAGATCTTCTGTTTCAGGCGGTCGGACTTCGTCTCCTACAGCAGGGGTTTCAGCGCCTGGTAAAAGGTTTACAAAAAGGAACAGTAAGGGAAGCTACAGACAATGAAAGTCGGGATAGCCGGTCGAAACATAAAATCAAAGCACATAGAGAGTAGACTTGCGCATAATAGTTCACGATCGGGAGCACTCACTTTAGTTCGCGGCTCTGCCGGGAACTAGTTCGTTCTTTTATTTCGTCCGCTCCCAGTGACGGCTGAGCGGCGTGATCTGCACATGCAGGTGGAGGGAGAAGTTCCCCCACCTAGCTGCTTCATGGGCTTGCTGCTTGAGCCGCTAACGATATCACGCAAACCAAAAGACACATTTTGTGGATAATTTCTCGCGTTTAGAGTTATCTCTATATCTTGGAATTATGGAATTTATTAGTCACATATTGCAGAGTGCAGAATACTTCAAAGCGGAAATTTTGTAACACTGAACCATGTAATCTAGCAGGCAGACGCTCTCATCAGAAGAAGGCAAACACGTGATTTTTAATTCTGTTCGCGATCTATCGCGCATATTTTAGTTTCTCGACCGGTAACCGTCCTTTAAATTCGCAGCTCGGCCGCGAAGTAGGTCGTCCGCTTGTTTTGGCTTTTGCTACCGCTAGTAAAACTACAGATGAGCTGCATCTCAGCTCGAAATGACGGCGTCCTCTCGTTGTTACCCTTCAGTCTTCGGAAAAGGAGCGGACGAACTAAGAGGCGAGGGATCTGTGAACTAGTTCGCGTAGTTTGCCTGTGGGAGCGCTCTTTCGAACTAGTGCGTTCGCGTACTACACAAGACTAATAGAGAGGCGAGGTAGCCCTGACACAAATGTCCATAACCCCTCACACACTGAATTCAACCACTGGGCGCGGATTAGACTTGCTATGGGCCGAGTGGCAAAATACGTACAAGAGTAAAAATATAAATAAGATCCAGTCCTCAGAGAGAATTTAAGAGGAAAGGTAAGAAACTAGCCATGAGTTCGCTCACAATCACAAGAACAGGGATCTTCACTTAGGCATCGAAGATGCTACATACCGGAGTAACAGCTCCGAATAGATGGCGCAAATGCAGAAGTAAGGCGATCGCGATTACGAGAGATGTGAAGTACGTCGTATCGGTGATCATGTCGTATCCGACGCGGAAGACTAGAACAGGCTGCTTGCTGCCAAGGTAAATGCCACACGCTCATCTTCCGATGTCGATATCTCCAGGAACTGCGACGGAATAGGCTCGGGGACCAGCTCTCCAGGCTCTTTAAAGAGACCAATGCATTCGTGTGCACCTCCACGGTTGACGAAAAAGTCCCTGTAGCCAACCTAACAGAG